>JAQPPZ010000629.1:300000-1747951 GCA_028583015.1 Wollemia nobilis | reverse complement strand
CATTTTCTTTGGATATTGGTTGTCGGGTAGCAAATCTTAGAGTAATATTTCACAAAGCATCTATAGTATCCTATGATGCTCATAAAACTTTGTACTTCAATCACATTGATGGGTTATGGCCAAATCAAAATAGCCTCTATCCTCTTTGGGTCTATTGCTATTCCATCAGCAAAAATAATATGCCCAAGATATTGTACCTTAGGGACATAAAAGTCACATTTTGAGAGGTTACCATAAAGTTGGTTTTCCCTTAACAACTCAAGTACTATCCTTAAGTGCTTATCATGCTCTTCCTTGTTATTGGAATATATCAAAATATCATCTAGAAATACCAAAATAAACTAATCTAGCTATCTTCTAAACACATTGTTCATTATATTGACGAATGTTTCTAGTGTATTAGTTAGTCCAAAAGGTAGTACTATGAATTCATAATCTCCATATCAAGTTTTGAAGGTAGTTTTGTGACTATATTACTCATGAAGTCTCAAGTGATGATATATTTATTTCAAGTCAATTTTAGATAATATGGTTATCCCTTTCAATTATTCAAACAAATCCTCTATTCTAGGAAATGGATGTCTATTCTTGATGGTCACTTTGTTTAATATTCTATAGTCAATACATAATATTTGTGATCCATACTTCTTATTTACAAAGAGTACATCTACATCCCAAGGTGACTCATTGGGTTTTATCAACCCTTTCTCTAACAACCCTTGGAGTTGTACCTTCAACTCCTACATCTCTATAGGATTTATCCTATATGGGGTTCTATGTATTGGCTTAGTTTTAGGCATCAATTATATAGTGAATTCAAATTCCATTTTTGGCAACAATATAGGCAAATATCTAGGAAACACATCCTTATATTCCTACAGTACTGGGTATTTACCAAACACCTCTTCCTTTTTCTCTATCTTTACTTCATTAATATTGACAATGAAAATCATTCCCTATTTTCTCATGGTCTTATTTAATTGCATTGCAAACAATAGTTGAGGTTGAAAGAAACCTTGTTCACTAACAATTCAATATCTTTGTTTATTTTTATTAGTGTAATCAATCCATATTTTATGGAAATTGATTATAGCCTCATGGGATTGTAGCCAACCCATCCCTAATGTAACGTCAAAGGCATGGAGAGGAGTTACATATAGGTATCATTCTATGGAACTGTTGGATAAAGTGACTTGCATGTTGGGATAACATTGATCCACTGAGTAGGTTTGTCTAGAACCTTAATCTACTTTCCACCCTTCTACCAAGAATCTCGATATTTTCGATATATCATTGACTAAAGTAGATAAAATGAAGTTATTTTTTGCTTCACTATCTATCAAAATCTTAACTTTCTTATTAAATATCATATCTTTTAGAAGTAGTGGGGTACCTTGTTTGTCTAGATATTGACTACCTGTAATTGCATAGATTCTTTGGTTTAGCTCTTCAGGTCATTTATTGGTTCCAACTTAATATGGAAAATTGTTGGTATAATGTGTACCTTCGCAATCATAAAAAATAGTCCAATGCCCACAATGTCTATTTTGATTATGTTCCTTGGGTTTCTCTATTAGCCTTGTGTCTGGTTGTCTCTATGGTTGAGAGGTATTGTTATTTTTGTTGTGATTGTTATTGTTCCTTTTTTGAAACTTATTTTTATTTTTTCCTTTCTTCTTGTCATTCTTATTTTCATAATGCGGGCTATTATTACCCTTACTGTTTTTCTCTCTTTCCTAATTAATGAATCATGCACTATTTCTATTCTTCAAAACCTAGTGATCTTTGTTTAACAGGTTTGTTTCCACATTATGAGCCATATCATAGGCCTTTTGTATCACTTATGGTTTATTTATATTAACAACTAATATTATTCTAGGTTCTAATCCTAGAATAAACTTGTGCACCTTCATATTTTCATCTATCTCATAGGTAGGCACATACTTAAGTAATTTAAAAAATTGCTAAAAATAAGTTTCCACTATCTTTGTACCTTTGGAAAAATGTGGTAAACTTCACAAAAAATTTCCACATAAAACTATTTTGTAAGAAATATTTTTTGGAAAGCTTCCACAAAACCTTCCTAGGTCATATTTACTACCTCTATATTTTTCTCTTTTCTAAAGGTTTTCCACCATTCCAACGTCATTTCCTAGATATGTATAATTTTTTTTCTAAAGGTTTTCCACCATTCCAACCCCATACAACTTTTTTTTTATAATATGAATGAAAGAGATTTGAAAGTATATTCAAACCTTTTACAAAAAGAGACTAGTCACCAATGTAAAACAAGAAAGGTGATAGCAAACATAAACAACACATAAAATTACTAGCCTTGGAATAGAACCACTCCAGTAAACAAAAAACCTAGAGAGGAGCATGAAAAAATAAACCACCAAACTATGGAAGCCAAAAACCCATAAAGGAGTGAAGGAAGAATTAAAGAGGCACACAGGCCAACAAACCCAAAATAGAAAAGAACAAAAGAAAAAATATAAACAAGGGGGACATAAAACTAAGTAAAGAGAAGCCAAGACCCATACCATACCAATTACAATTTGGTGCCACTAGGACCCACACCATTTTCATATTTGTACTCATTCATCTCCCAATATTGTCAACCCATGAGAGTAAGAATATCCTTTGCGCAAGAGATCATAGCTTACATGGAGTCAATCAAGGGTATTTGAAATTTCAATAGCATATTTTTTAGATATTTAAGGTTTGAAATCCCATTATGGATTTGAGGATTCTATGCCTTTCCCATACTTCCCACTTTTAGAGTTAGTTTTTATTTCTTGGGAGGTGACATATACTCTTTAGAATTAGAATCATCTATGGTCATTGGAGCCTTCCCATTGTTTGTAAATTTAGCGACCAATATCTTATACCTTATAGTTATTTCTTTACTACCTCCTAACCCTTTAGAAGGAGAATCAACCACCCTCATCGTAGGCCTCACCAAGGGAGTGGTACTGGTAGCATTTTAACTTAAATAATCAAAATGTATTGAATTAGAAGAGTCAAGGTAGTCCAAAATTGGATAAGTAGCTCTATTAAGGGAGTTTACAATGTTATGTCCATCCAAGCCTCTAGATTTGACCATGAAGTCAAAGAGCATTTTTTCCAAACCTTGATGAGTTGGATGTAGAGCTACTCCTTTTTTCACCTTACTGATCATCCTAGCCAAAAATTGATATAAGAAAGATAGGATATTCATCATTCTCTTATTATGGAGGTGATTTAGGAATATAAAATAGTAGCTTCATAGAATTTCTTGGTTCTCATCCAGGGTAAAGTATTGCATGATAACCAAAGCCACTTAGTCCCATGGAGCCTTCAATGAATTTTGTTTGAAACCATTCTAATTTTTTACTAAATCCTCTTATATCCCAAGAGAATATTGCCTCCTTTGCTAGGGAGTATTTCTCTCAGTTGTGCACCAAGCCATCCACTACTAATATTGTCACCTCAGCAATCAGAGAAATATTAATTTAAAACTTAACATTGCCAACCGTAGCCATCCCATCTTACCAAGAGTACGCCAAATGTTTGGCCATATCCCTATGGTCACTGGTAAACTTTAGGAGACATTGGAGAATTTTCTCCCTCTTTAAGATATTTCTACCATCCTCATCTATTGTAGCCCATACAATCTTAGTTCCCTTGCAGACTCCTTTTTGGTCCTATTCAGTCTTTTTTTGGTTCCTTGTCAATAAGACACCTCAAGCCAAAATGTGACCCTCATCACTTGGGTGTGCCACCACCACCAATTACTCCACCAATTTCTCCATCAATTTAAGCTCAAATAATGCTAAAAAAACTAAGTGATTTGCTTTTTTTTTTTAATTTTCTCTCTCTTTTTTTATCTTATTTGTTTTTATTTTTTATTGGTGATGCAAGATTGCATGTACACTCAAATACTCCATATGACTCTTTAATCATCCATGCTTGGGATCCATATCTACATCCTTTACCATTGAACTTAGATACTTTAACATTATTTAATTATTTATCCAACTCTAATTCATTCGAGTCCTGACCTCTTAATTTGTTGGTACATGAGTTCTTTCTTGTTGTGCTTCAAAAAATTTGTTATATGAATTTTGAATGATGAGCCATAGAATTGCTCATTTTTTGTACTATTTTCTGGCATATATTTTTATAGATATAAATAATTTATGGAAATTATATATATAATTAACAATTATCTAATATAAATATTTTGCACGTTCTCTAATATTTGTCTTTTAGTGCAATTTGTGTAGATTTAGTGGAAATTGTTGTATTTTGGCATGTTTTCATCTAGGTCCCATTCGGACCTGGAACTTACAAATTAATGAAGGAAAAAATCTACGGAATATTGGTAAAGGGATACGAAGTCAGGTACCCAAGTTATTTGAAGCACTTGACTTCCATTCGACACCTAACTATTAGGCACCTAATTTTTGTTAGGCGTATGCTTCTCATTGTACAATAGAAGGTGCCTACTTCCCATTGTACAATGAAAGATATCTGTTTTTTATTGTATGGCATAAGGTGCATGCTTCCCATTATGCTATGGAAGGCACCTGCTTCCCAAATTATTCATACAAGGCACCTACTTCCCAACTTCTTCAATCGTGGTACTTGATTTTTGTTAACGTAAAACTTCAGCATGACTCTATGGTTGGTAGAATAGAGAAAAAACTTTGACAACCAGTGTGAAGGGGTTTTCAGTATTACAACAAAACATGGTACAATATCAAAGGTGACTCATCACCCATTTTTTAGCTGATACATAAATTAATTTTATAAATTAGGCAAATATAATATGAGCGTATTCTGGAAACATAATACATTGAAATATCATGATATTTTACCCTTTTCCTCTAATCAAGGAAACAGTTGCAATATTGAATTATGTTATGATTCATCCTAAAAATTGTAACAGGGCTAGCCGCATACCTTATAAATATACAGACCACCCCTCAAGAAGACGACCCCATAATTTTTATGTAATTTTCTCTACTACAAACTATTCATAACATCTCTGCATTGTTCCTATAAAACATCTTCTAAGCATCTGATGATCATTCTACCATGAGGAAAACCTACTGGAAGTGTGGGCCCACTCACAAAAGAGTTCTTCCCTATTTCTCCTATTTTTTGTATTTGTTTTAATAGATTAATTTATTTTCAGTTATTTCCCCTATTTTTGTAATTTCCAGCAAGTTAGTTATTTAGATTTTAAATGTTTTCAGTATGTTTCTTAGACTTAGCATGATATTATTGGTTTAAATATAAACTTCAACAAACACCAAAAACCCCCCAAACCATAATCCAAGGGACTTATATGTAAAGGATAAATTACAAGCATAGATTTGCATGACTACTCACAATACTATGAGTTACCTCGGGTTGACAATTAAATAGAGGTAATTATTTGAACCATAGAAAAACTAACCAATGTTTTTCCTAATATTTTTATGTTTTTATAGGAGAGTAGTCATTGTAATTTCTTATTCTAAAGAAAGCATAGTTACATTAGTTTAAAGTATTTTCTTTAGAAACCTTCATCTAAAAATTTGTGTGAGTCCACTTAAGAACAGGGGACTAGATAGTTGTTTTATCAAAAACAAAAAAAAAATCTAAAAATCCTTCTACTTCAATAGAAACTAAACTTGAGACTAAGATCTCACCATATCAATATCCACCTATGCATTGGAAAGAACACCAACTATTTACATAAGATCCCTCTAAAACAATTCAAAAAAATCTTAGAGAAGGATCAGAGATAAGTAGAGTTCAATCTGAGGAAGATCTATTGAATACTGAATGTTGGAAAGCAGTGTTAGATGAAACTATCTCAAATGCTGACTTATCTATCCTTCTTAAGGATAAAAGAAATGAAATATAAGAATTGACAGTTGATTTTAACGAAGCATTAGTAGAAACACCAGTAGTAGGTATAATGACAAAAAATCTAAAGGAAACATCTACTAGTTTTAGTTTTCCAATAGGAGAGGTAGAGGGAGATCATAAGATGAAACACATATCTCCTGCACACCTTCCAATATTTAGAGGACTACCAATAGAATATCCAGATATATTTATGTTAAATTTTGATGTTTTATATAGATCTATGGATTACACCACAAATCCACTGATACTGAAATTATTACCTTCCACCCTTGATTATTCAGCTTTGTGCTGGTTCATCAGCTTGGAGGATAAATGCATAACTACCTGAGAACAATTGAAGAAACTTTTCTTGGATGAGCATTAAGATTTTTGTAGAGCAAGAGATGCAATAGATGAAGTTCTAGATATGACCCAAAAGTAAGGAAAATATGTGGAAGAATACTGGGATAGGTTCAACTTCAAATTGCAAAGATCACCCCATTCAAAACTAGGAGATAGGTCCCTAAGAACTATTTTTCTAAAAGGACTGACAAATGAATCCTTATAAGCTTTAAACATGATCCCTATGGGATACATTTACCAACACCAAATGGATGATATTCGGTATTGGTATCAAAATTTCTCAAGAAGAAAGGGTAAGTTAACCCCTAGAAATGTTAATTAGTCAACCACTGTCACTAAAATAGAAATAGTTAACATGCTAGAAGATATTAAGAGTGAAATGTTATCATATTTGGATCTTCAAATGGATACTCTTCTACTTTAGAGAAAGAAGAAGGATATTAAGGTAGCATTGTCCTACTTCTATCCTAAATGCAGAGGCAAACACCCCAAAAATGAGTGCCTAGAAAACAAATTTTGTGTATGTGTTGTTTGTAAAAAGAATCATAAAACAAAGTTGTGTCCACAATTAATTAAATATAAAGAAGAACCTGAAGTAACAGATGCATAATTCAAGGGTAATAGGAGGAAATGGAAATAGCCTCCTATGGATAACAATATGGAATCAGGAATGTCATCCTATGGGGGTAGCAATTACTAGAATCAAGGTTAAGCCCAACCACCCAACATGGGTTTGTATGGTCAACAACCTTGGAATCCATTTCTCCAAGGAGCAAATCCTTACAACCTTTATCCTTTGAACCAATATTAGTAGCTTGGGTAGCAGTAGATAAATTAAAATACTTGGAATTAGTATCCACATCACACTCATCCATATCCACCACAACCAAGTCTGCCAACCTAACCTACTCCAAGGACTCCTCAGTTACCATCATAACCAAAAAAAAACACAAAAAACACGCAACCATCCTATCAGATGGAAAATGAGATATGCCCCATATATAATATTAAGGTATATTGCAATCCTATTTAGTTAAGGTTATGAAAGCAAGTAGGTATAGAAGTCAATCCTCTTGTATAATAAGAGGAACCAATAGAAATAGAGAAATGGGAATCACCCCTTATAGAAGAGGTAGAAGAAGAATCAATACCTATATATAACAAAGAGGAGGTTATGCCTTTTACACAAAGGTTGCATGAACCCAAGAAATCAATACAAATAGAGTTTAATATCCTCTCCAGTTTAAAGAACTTAACAGTCATAATCCCTATATTTTAGGTCATTAGATACATATATATTTATGGGAGGGCCATAAGAGATTTGTCCCTCAAGAAACCAGGGAGAAAACTAGCTAAATCAATCAGTTTGGTAGGACAGTTTGTTGAATTTATGTTAGGGAATACCTACAACTTGAAGTATTTAGATCCACGAAGCCATGTGCTGACTGTAAAAATAGAGGGATGTATTTTACCCAATACACTAGTAGATTTTGGGGATACCATCAATGTCATGCCCTAGGAAACCATGCAAAAACTAAAATTAACCAAACTAAATTCCACTAAAACTATGTTGCAGTTGGCAGTCATGTCTACAACACTTCATGATGGAATATTGAAATATATCACTATTACAGTAGATGCATGAGAGTATTCAATATATTTCTTAGTGTTACAATCTATGTCTGGACTATGTGGATACCCATTAATCTTAGGTAGACCTTGGATGGCAATAGTTGATACCTAAATAAGCTATAGATATGGACAAATGACCATTTAGATGGTCATAATACAAAGAAAATGATCACACATTCACCTACACAGTCTGAAGATTTGTTAGGAGAACCTGAGTATGAAAATAAAAATATTTATGGTATATCAATGATCTATCCTATGACGACACTTGAGTTAAAAGATGAAAATTATGAGGATGAGATAATATACCACTTTTTTTAGGGAGAACGTTCTTGTCCTCCTCCTGAATTACTATTAGTAGGAGGAAAAGACCACCATATTCAGAAAATAGAAGTTGCACCTAGTAGAATGTTGAATGTAGATAATAAGTTGACAATTGAACAATAAATCAAACTGAAACAAACATTGGAAAAACTTCAAAATACCTTTGCCTGGGAGTATTCTAACATGAAATGAATAGCTCCTGATACCTGTACACATAGAATATATCTGGAATATAAGGTCATACCAATAAGGCAACCCTAGAGGATAATGAACCCAACCATGAAATAAATTGTCAAAACAGAGTTACAAAAGCTCCTCATAGTTGGATTTATCTACCCCATTCATATAGTGAGTGATTATCACCATTAGTGTTGGTTCCAAAAAGAATGGAAAGTGAAGAATTTGTGTGTATTATAGGTTGCTAAATAAAGAAAAAAAAAGGACCACTTCCCCTTACCATTTATATATTAGGTCCTTGACACCTTAGCAGGAAAGAAGTACTTTTCTTTCCTAGATGGATTCATTAGATACAATTAGATCCAATCAAGGGAGGAATATCAAGACAAAACCACCCTCACTTGTCCATGGGGGACATTTGTTTACCGAGTTTTACCATTTGGACTATGCAATATACTTGCCACCTTTCAGAGGGATGTTATTAGAATTTTTTAGATATTATTGGAGATACTGTGGAAGTATACATGGATGATTTTGCTATATATGGTGAAAATTTTGAAAATGTCACAAAAAATTTAGAAAACACACTTAAACATTGTGAGGAACTAACCTATCCTTAAGAAATGAGAAATGTTATATGTTTATGTAGGAAGGGATAGTTTTAGGACATCACCTTTCTGTAGAAGGGATCAAATTAGATAGAAAGAAAATTGAAGTCATCCAAACCCTGCCTACTCCCAAAACACAAAATGAAATTTGTATTTTCCCAAGATCAACCGATTATTATAGGAGGTTTATATCATATTTTATCAAAACTACTAAACCTCTTACCACATTGTTAAAAAAATATGTAAGGTTTTTCTGGACAAAAGAATGTGAACAAGCATTCAACACCTTAAAGGAAAAACTAATTACTACTCCAGTACTGAGAGGTCCAAATTGGACCATACATTTTCACATATATGTTGATGCATATAACAATGCAATAGGATCAATACTAGGATAGAAATATGGTGATGATTTTTATGCCATCTATTATGTTAGTAAAAACCTCATAGGTGTTGAACTAAATAATACTGTCATAGAGAAATAGTTTCTTGTAGTAATACATGCTCTTAACAAATTTCATCATTATATTATAGGTTATCAGGTATTTGTACACACTGACCATGTTACAATTAGATACTTGACAAACAAACCTAGGATTAGTGGTAGAATTATCATATGGTTGTTGCTCTTACAGGAATTTGATGTGACAATAGTGGACAAGCTAGGAAAGGACAATGTGGTAGCTAATTTCCTATTTAGATTGACACCTCCAGACTATGCAGCTACAAAAGACCAATTTCTAGATGAGCATTTGTTTTCTCTAAATGATCAGATACCTTGGTACATATATATGGATAATTATTTAGCCACTAGTAGAGTATCCCCTGCACTTTTACCTCATGAAAAAAAGACTTTAATTAAGAAAAGTGTAAATTTCTCATGGATTGATGGATACCTGTTCAAAATAGGACCTGATCAAATCATGAGAATATGTGTTGTTGGAGAATAAATAATTGAAATACTAAAGGCTTGCCATGATGAACCTTATGGTCACCATTTTGTAGGAAAAAGTATTGCATATAAAGTGTTATAGGCTGGTTATTACTAACCTTCACTATTCAAAGATGCAACTAAGAATGTGAGCTAGTGTAATCAATTTCAGAGGATGAGTAGACCTACTCTAAGAGATGAGATGACACTCCAACCACATGTTCACACTGAACCATTTCATAAATTGGGTATGGAATTTGTAGGACCTCTTAATCCATAGTCATGAGGTAAGAGGTATATCCTTGTTTGTACTAACTATGCAACCAAGTGGGTTGAAGTACAAGATTTGCATGATTCAAAGGAGAAAATTGTAGCTGATTTCTTATATTCAGAAATTTTTACAATATTTGGGGTCCCAAGGGAGATCACAACAGATTAAGCACCTTAGTTTACTTCAAGTATGATCCAATAACTCATGCAACAATACAAAATTAGGTATAACAAAACCACTTCCTACCATCCAAAGGTAAAAGGGCAAGTTGAGGTGATCAAAGAGAACTGGATAATATCCTAAAAAAGATAGTGCAACAACATAGGAAGGATTGGACTACTAGATTACCATAAGCAATGTGGACCTATAGGACTAGCTGGAAGACTACTACTAGTTTCACACCATTTTAGTTAGTCTATGGAAAAACAACCATGATGCCCATAGAGATTAAAGTTAAAACATTAAGGACTATTATAGAATTGAATATCAATCTAGATGATGCACAAAAATATAGAATTCAATAGCTTAATAAACTAGATGAATATTTCCTTGAGGATCTAAAAAAAATAGAGATCATTTAGAAATAAAGGGCCAAGTTGCATAACCACCACCCCAGGCCAAAGCAACTTAAAGTGGAAGAATGGGCATTACTCTATGATTCCCAATTCTAGGAAAGGAAGGGCAAGCTCATGCAACGTTGTATTAGGCCATATGAAGTGACTAAATACATCAATAATGGGTTTGTAAGAGTTAGAACAATAGATGGCAACAACATTACCTTAATAGTCAATGGCCATTGCCTGCATCCATACTATGTGTCTGAAGCATACAAGATTGATTCTATATTAGGCATGGGGGAGACCCCAGTTGATTATGATTTTATATTGAATTAGTGAGATGTGGACCTAGTCCACATAGTCCCAAAGAAAATTATTATTTCAAATTTTTCCTCTTCTTTAGTTGTGTTTTTATTTTGTATGAACAATGCCCTTTGTGTAGCTGTTGGGCAGCCTAGGAAACTTAGGCCTAACAAGCACAAGATCCATGAACCTATGCTTTAAAATATTTATAGGAGAATTTTCTTGTAGTAGGAGCAGTTAGTCTCCATTTAGAAAGGGGAATACTAAACCTGAACTTGCACAACAGTGTTTGGATTGATATTTTTGGACAATAAAACACTCAACTATTGGTTTAGGGATGAGTGTTGATTATATGCCTATTTTTCAATAAGAAGCACTAAAGGGCCTGATAAACCTAACAGTGCATATACAAGGACATGCCAACACCTATTGAATAAAAGAAAAGCATCATGTTTTTGTATTTAATGGGGAGGCACCTTCTTACCATTATTAGAGAAGACACTACTTCACGTTGTACGGTGGATGGTGCCTGCTTCATATTGTACGGTGGAAGGTATCTGTTTTTCATTGTAGAGTGGAAGGTGTCTAATTCTTGTTGTATGGTGGAAGGTTCCTAATTCCTGTTATATTATTCATGGCACCTAACTCCCAGTATGTTATGAATATGGTGTATACGTCCCATTTTTGGTAGGTCCATGTCTAACTCTCAATTTTTTAAGAGAACAACTGACATCCAATTTTTGGAAACTAACACAATATTTTTAGCATATGTAAAAAAGAAAAAAGTTTGTATAAATTTTGTTTTATAAGTACGACACCCGATAGTTAGCAAAAAAGTGTTTGCTTCCCATGTTAGGTATAAACACCTGATTTCTAAGGTGTATACTTCCCATATTAAGTAGAGCACCTGAATGCTAAGGTACCTGCTTAACATGTAATAAAAGCTCCTGATTCCTATGTTGCCTATTTTTAGTTTTCGAGGCACATGTGCACCATAATTCGAAAAGAAGGCACCTAATTTCCATACAAAAAAGTTTCTTTATTTCCAATTACTGTGGCTATTTTTTTCCTTGAAAAAATAACACATTAGCATATGGATGTGGCTCGAGCCATGTCAGCACCCCATGCACATGCAAAGTCAAATCCACCGTAGACAAAATTAAAAGTTGATGTCAACCAACTTCTGATGGGAGGACATTTGTCATCCCAAGGCGATGCATTTTTCTAATTTTAATTTTTAATTTTTATAGAATTTCTTGAATAACCCATAGTGTAGCTACTAAGAACCAATCACATCGAAGGAATTTCATTGCATGGGAACCATAGCCATCGTTGTCCATTGCAGTTTACCCCATCATCATACGCCAGCCAATAATGTTGCACCATAGACATTTGCACCCATGAAATGAATTTTAGTGCATGTTTAAATTTTCTATTTCTTGTCTATATTTTTTTCATGAACATCTATGTCTATGGAAATGTCTATGCACAACCCCCCATTATTACATTAACCAATTGAAAAAATCCACTTGGCATGGTACTGCATAGCACGTCTCTGAATGGTTGACAATTTATGGTTATTATCTTCACATAATAAGGTACATGTTCAAAGGAAATTTACTATAGATAACCATAATCACTATTAATTATGGTAATTAACCGCCTCCGTGAATGAATGAAGTTGTTTTAAAAAAAAAATTACCAACTATTGTGCATCTAACTTCAACAAAAAAAATAGAGTAGTGAGGTACAATAGTAATTCAAAGGGGAGGTAGTAACATTGTTGATATAATTGTGAATTAGAGGTAAAGCATGGGGGGAAATTCAAAAAACCATGACCTAGGAAGAGTGAGCTGATTGATTTCTTGGGCATTTTTGTAGACATCCAAAGACAGTTGGACACTGTAGAATGGATGGACTACTATTGACTAGTTAGTTAGGGTTAGGATGTGATAGTAACAAATGAATTTATGATATCTATGAGCGATGGGTTTGTGCTCATGCAAGGTCTAGAGATCCCAGTTACTAAGGACAATATTGCTAGAGTTATGAGCTTCCCTCTTATAGGCGAGTGCATGTACAAGGAGGATAATATTACCCTTTGTATGTAGAGATTTTTTGGGGTACCAACTAAGTACCTGACGTGTGTTGTATTTCCAAAATGACACATTCATGAGCTTTGGAGGACCATTTTCAAAGAGATTATCTATTTCTTCACATGCTATGATAGGTACTCCCACCTTAATGTCAACCACTTATATTTCCTCAATTATATTCTGCATGGGGATAAAATCAACATCCCCCACTACCTTACATGCACCTTGAAAGATGAGGTCAGGCGATACCAGGTAGGCACCACCTCTACCCTAGCTCACCATGGCCTAATTTTTGCATTGGTGAGATATGTAGAGTCACATAGAAATATGACAATTAAGGAAGTTGTGGGCACTAGTGTAGTGGCAAGGGCATAAGCAAAAGAGGAGGTGCCAATTCAAAATGAACAGTCTGCCCAAGAGGTGACATAACAATAAAATATGGTATATGCATCCTAGCATACAGGTAATACAGGGGAAGCAAGATAGGCCTCATCCCCTATGAATAACACAAGCTTATACTGAGAGGGGGGTGAACAGTATAAAACCCCTTTTTACTTTTTATTTCAATTCAATATTATGAAGTGTATAGATAGCAGTATCAATAACAATAATAAAAGCAATGCATAAAAAACCATACACAATAGAGAAACCACAATTTATGTGGTTCACCCAATGTGGGTTACTCCATAAAGAAAATATTTACTAAAATTTTCTCAATCAATCTCTTTGGAAATCCTTTCCAATTACAATGTTTATGGACCTTTCTCCAAAGGAGATGTTAATCCCATAATATCAAGTTTGTGGATATCTTCCATAGGAGAACTCTTTCCCCTTCTACTTTGGCTAGTGATCTTCTAGAAGACTTTGTCTCTCTACTACTCTGACTGATGGATATTTCTCCACTTGAAGACTTCTAACTCAAATCTATCTTCAATTGTCCTAGTTGTTGAATCTCTATCCACTGAGACTTTGTCCTCTATATTCTGTCACCTCCAAAGCTCTCTCTCAATAGGTTCACTCAAAACCTTCTCAAATCTATTCAACAAGCGTGCTCATAACTTGTCCAAATATTCTCAATAGGTCCATACAAAACCTACTCAAATATGCTCAATAGGTCCACATAGAACCTATCCAAATCTACTCAATAAGTCAACATAGAACTTGTCAAAATTTACTCAACAAGTCCTCTCTAGGACTTGCTCAAATCTTCTCAATAAGTCCTCTCTAGGACTTGCTTAAATCTGCATAGCAAGCTTCCACAAAAGCTAACTCAAAATAAGTCTACAAGCCTTCTCAAAGACTTGTCTCAAATCTTCTTAACAAGCTCACACATAAATTGTCCAATCTCATAGAATCATAAAGAGAATTGTTAGAGACTCAATATGTTCTATACTTAATGCTCAATCAATATCTCAACTCAATCTCATAGAAGCATAAAGAGAATTGTTAGAGACTCAATATGTTCTATACTCAAATCCCAATCTCATAGAAGCATAAAGAGAATTATTAGAGACTCTATATGTTCTATACTCAAATCCCAATATCAACTCAAATCAATCTCATAGAAGCATAAAGAGAATTGTTAGAGACTCTATATGTTCTATTCTCAAATCTTAATATCAACTCAAATCAATCTCATAGAAGCATAAATAGAATGGTTAGAGACTCTATATGTTCTATTCTTAAATATCAATCTCAAATCAAATCAAGAATATAGAATAGTTTATTTTATGGAACTTGAAAAACCACATGCATGCACTTGACTAGGCTCAATAAACTCAACTCAACCAATCACCTCAATGAACAACCCTTTCTCACAAACCCTAGTCCAAGCATGTATCAATAAACTCAAAATATTTCCAACAATGCTCAACAAAAAATCTCACATAATAATGATACTCATGTTCTATTCTAACTCAAGTTCAAGTTCTTTGCACAACCAATGGTCTCCAACAACAATGCTTATAAAACAGGTTTAATCACAACTCTCAATCTAGAAAACCTTGAAGCATTAAACCAATCACTTTCAAAAATAAAACCACAATCAATCCTTTTCACTCCAAATATATTTTCAAAAATCAACCACCATAATAAGTCAATAGGAGAATTTTCCCATGTGTTGTCATTTTGAACCTTTGCCCACCGTGCTGCTAAGCGGCAAGTAAGCCGCGTGATCTAACACTGCCCACATGAGTTCCTTGGGCACTCTCTTCCTTAAGCTACGTGCGCTTTCCTCACAAGGAACCAAAACTTTTACCATCCATGACTTAACTACCCATGTCACACTCCATGAAATTCGTTGCACAATATTCGGATGCCAAGCACTTTAGGTTTTCAAAAATCATGCGACATGACTTAGGTTTATTAAATGGAAAACCTTTGGCTAATTTATATAAGTCATCCTTCAATGTGAATACGTCTGCCCCTTTAAAATTGCACTCATGACGTCGGTGGTGCCAATAATAAATAAGGGAAAAACTTTTTATTTAATTTTAAAATTAAAATTAAAATTTTAAATAAATTAAAATTTAAACTAAACCTTTAAAATTAAATTTCTCCATCACCAAGGCACCTTTTTCGATGAAATTAAAAACCAACTTTGGTTTTAAGAAAAACCCATTTCAAATCTGCCCTTTATTGGTTTTAAATAAAACCTTTCCTTACCTTACTTGGTTTTCATAAAAACCTTTTGCTACGCTTCCCTTGAAGCTCCTTTTGGAACCAAATGCCATGCATCCCTTCTAGAACCCTTGATCAAAACCTTGGATTTCCATGAAACTCTTTGTGGAGCAAAATCATAATGATTACTTACATAGGTCCTTTTGACATCAATGACAACTTTTAGGTTGGGGACTCAAAATGTCCAACACCCTAATTTTCCCCAATTTGGGGAGGGAGCAAGGCAGGCTTCGTCCCCTTCAGCACCACAATTAAAATATTCAATATGCTTGGGGAGGAAGCAAGGTAAAGCAAGATTTTATGCATATCTCCACCAGGATGTGAAGTAGAAGAATGAGGGCATCAAGGGTTATTTTGAGCTCATGCGATGAGGAGACACCAATCGATGAGCTAAACAATGAGGAGTATTTACCCCAAATTTTATAGGACATTTATTGTTGCCCAAATTCTCAATAGGAAGCGACCATTGTAGATGCACTACTAGAAGGCCACGCAGAGGATTTATAATAGTATCTATACATTTTTAAAGAATAACCTTCCACTCGAAAAGCAAAATTCCAAAAATAACAGGCTTTGTCTGAAGATTCTAGAAATGAGGCCACCTTATAAATGTATGAATTGTATCAAACAATTCAACTGTGGAGATAATATAGTTATAGGGTGGACCAAAAGGAGTTGAGCAACCAACTAGGGTTGATACAGTAGTGCAGATCGATGGGGCAATAGAAGTGCCCCTACTGATAAAGAAATATAATTGGAAGACATTGTTGCAATGGAAGTAGAGCAGCCCTGTTCTATGTACCCCTATATAGAGTAGGTAATTCAGGAGGATGAGGTTAAAGTTGAAGAACCTCAAAATGCAGAGCAACCTACAAAGGAAGGAGAAGAAATGGAAAACAAGATACAGGCCGAAGAGCATCAAATTATAGATAGAGAGGGAGAGGCAAAATAGTCTCAAATTAATGCATAGGTCGAACAACCTCAAGAAGAAGAAGTAGTCCCTAATGTGCAGCAAGTAGTTGTAGAGGAAAAAGAGGCTTAGTAGCCTAAATCCCCTGTACCCTAGGAGGCTTAGTAGCCTGGATACCTTGTACACTAGGAAACAACAGTTGCACCAACATACCCTGGGGTACATAGTATCAAGTTGAGATGAAAACAAAAAGCGATAAGGTCATCTCAATGATGATCCATAACCAGAGCGAGAGTTGCAAAATTGAAGGCTCTGGGCATTGAATATGGTAAGGAATGAGAGTTGGATTTCGATGAGGAATGGGAGGCAGTAAATAATATGTTTACTACCCAAAAATAGAAATTTGAGGAGCTTAAGGAGGAAATTAAGGCATACAAGAAGAACTAGAAGAAGGCCTCCAAGAAATCCCTCAAGGAATCAGAAAAGGAGGATAGAAAACAATCTAGTAGACCTCACAAGAAGATTTCAATTGCTCAACCTGAGTAGTTCTGGTATTTTTATGGATCAGAGGATGAAAATACTTTGAGGATGTAATCATATTTTGTGTGGATGGGATTTCTAGGCCCTATACAGAAGGAATATTTGATATTGATCAGTAGAACTCCAGCTATTTCAAAAATAGAGGTCAAAGTTGAAGATGATATTAATCTAATAGGGGTATATTTGCCTACAACCAGGATTACTAAGCAATCTAGCATCCCATTTGGAGATAAGGAATTAGTGCTTGTGGGTGGAAAATTTCCACATCACCTTGAGTACTAGAAAATGGCTAAGCCTGCATTCTAGAAGGATGCCACCATCTTCTCTGGATTTTATTTTAATGTTGATAAGAGTAAAGTGTCCTAGACCAGAGAACCACCCAAGAAGAGAGTAGGGCAAAGTGAACCACTTTAGCACAAAAAATGCTAGAAGTAGTAGGGTCAAGAGACAACAGATCCCATGGCATCAAAGGGGTGGAAGCTTGAGGACAACGAGAAATCGAAGGCCACTAAGAGGAAAAGAACATAGACCAACCAGGCCTATTGGGATTAAGTGAACAGAATTGGTAATTACTAATTCAAAGTAGCATAGGGACATGCCACCCCTTAAGCATGGGGAGATGATGAGCCATAGAATTGCTCACTTTTTGTACTCTTTTCCCCATAATATATGGCATATATACTTGTATATATAAATGTTTTATGGAAATTATATATAAAATTAATATTTTATTTTACATGTTCTCTAATATTTGTCTTTAAGTGTAATATGTGTAGATTTAGTAGAAATTGTTACATTTTGGCATGTTTTCATCAAGGTCCCACTTGACCTTGGAACTTACAAATTAATAAAGGAAAAACATCTATGGAATACCGGTAAAGAGGTACGAAGTCAAGTGCCCATGTTATTTTAAGTTCCTAACTTATTCAGCACCTAACTATTAGGCGCCTAATTTTTGTT
This sequence comes from Wollemia nobilis, assembly GCA_028583015.1. Taxonomy (NCBI): domain Eukaryota; kingdom Viridiplantae; phylum Streptophyta; class Pinopsida; order Araucariales; family Araucariaceae; genus Wollemia; species Wollemia nobilis. The sequence continues at coordinate 1,729,717 of JAQPPZ010000629.1, read as the reverse complement.
AGGCACTTGATTCCTATTGTACGACGGAAGGTGCCTACTTACTATTGTATGGCGGAATGCACCTACTTTCCATTGTACGACAGAAGGCACATGCTTCCCATTATGTGATGGAGGCACCTAATTCCTAACTTCTACATACAAGGCACCTGCTTCTCGACTTCTTCAACCATGGCGCATGATTTCCATTAACGCCAAACTTCAACATCACTCTATGGTTGGTAGAATAGAGAAAAAACTTTAGCAACCAATGTGAAGTGATTTCTAGCATCACAACCAAACATGGGACAATTTCAAAGGTGACTTGTCATCCATTTTTCAATTGATATGTAAATTAATTTTGTAAGTTGGGCAAATCAAATATCAGTGTATTCTAAAAACCGAATAAGCTAAACTATCATGATACTTTGTTTAATTCCTCTAATCAAGAAAATAGTTGTAATAGTAAATCATGTGCTGATTCATCCTAGAAATTGTAATAGGGTTGACTGCGTACCTTATAGAAATGCAGGCCACCCTTGAAGAAGATGACCCTGGAGTTTTTATGTAATTTTCTCTACTACAAATTTTTAATAAAATATTTGCATTATTCCTGTAAAAACATCTTCTAAGCATATGATGATCATTCTACCATGGGCATAATCTACTGGAAGCGTATGCCCACTTACAACAGAGTTCTTCCCTATTTACCCTATTTTTTGTATTTTTTTAATAGATTAATTTATTTCCATTTATTTCCCCTATATTTTGTAAATTTTAGTGAAGTATTTATTTAGATTTTAAATATTTTTTGTCCTATTTATCATACTTAGCATGATATTATTGGTTTAAACATAAACTTCAACAAACACCATACACACCCCAAACCATAATCCAAGGCACTTATCTCTGAAGGAGAAATTACATGCATAGATTTTGCATGGCTGCTTAGAAGACTATGAGCTACCCTAGGTTGATATTTAAATGGAGGTAATTAATTGAACCATAGAAAAACTAACCAATGTTTTGCCCAATATTGACTAACTAGGACTTCTAACATCTGTATTTATTATTTTAAATTGCTCTTTTAAAAGAGACATCTGTTGTGATATTTATCATTTTTGGGTTTAGGTTTACCCCATTCCCATCATGGGATCCTATCAGAGTATTGTTTGCTTCGATCGATGGTGGTTGTATAGCGGGTCTTCTTCTGCCCCTACCTCTACCTCTTTGTAGTTTTGGCATTATTCTCCCTAGCCACATGAACACTCTTATTAGATATTATTCCATATACCTTCATTCAATTAGTTTGTTTTATGTTCAAATGAAACTAACAATTATCATTATCAATTATTCAAGAGTTTCACTTGACATACTTACTTTTTTAAGGTGTCCTAGGAGTATAATTAGTCATTGACATATTTTAGAGCACACTATAGTGATCTGTTACTAAAGTGCCCATTGTAACCCTAAGGAATTATCGCATCACATCTCCCTTAGTTTTGATCCTAGCCATAGGGGTTTAATTAAGCTGGTATTCTATTGAAAATTACTTCTTAAGGAGGAATTCCCAACCTTAAGGTAAATTTGAGAGATAAATTTTAATATTTTATTTGATCCATTTCAAATTATAACCCACATTTACATATTTCATATTCCATTGCAAAACGTAGAGAAGAGCTAAGCATCTATCTTTATTTCCACAAAAACCATAATAAAATAAACAATTGTATTTCTTATTTATGTATAATTTATAGCAATATATCAGTGAATGCTAATAATAACTCCACAAAAAATTCATCAAAAGATACACAAAAGACACATCATGTATCCTGGGAACCCTTTCAAGGAGAAAACCCGACCTCAAAAATATATGTTTCTATTTTTATTGCAAATCTATTAGCCATTCTACAAAAAAGAAATCCATTATTCATTTTTATCAAAATTTCCATCCATTTCATAACATTCTACACAATTCTTATGTTCTTTACCAGAATTTTGCAAATTCCTTTTTACAAAAGTGAGGGAACCCCATAATTCCCTCTCAACAAGCACATTCATTCTTCAATATACTAAAACTCAAGAGTCCTCTCCTTGAGTGAATCCTTACAAAATATTATTAGTGGAACCCCCATAAGTTTACCTTTTCTATGTTAGGACACATGCCCCAAACCTTAATTTATTCACATAAAAATTAGGTTTCTCTTTTCACACAAAGAATACAGGTTCAACATACATAAAATTATTAATAATCATCTCACAATACATATATATATATACACAAGTATATACTCATTCTATTTTCGAGATAGCTTCATAATTAAAACCACACAAGAATGGCATTCATCTTTTAACAATAGCCCCATTATTTTAACCATAGCTTTTGTCTCAATTATTTTTATACCAGATGAGGCATTTAGGTCTTTCCTTTGAATCCATCGAATACGGAGGCGACGATGTTCATTCCCGTATATAAATCAAGCGTATGGAGATTTATATTGTGAGGACTTGTGTCTAGTCCCAATAACACCGTCAACCCCTATTTTTGTTCAATTCATTATACTTGTAAATCTTCAAATTCAATTCTAGAAGTAGCCATACAAATACATATGGGAAATGGAGATCTCCATGCACTGCCTTATAGGTAGCCAAAAAAATACTTTGTATTTACAATGCAGCTGAAACTATAATCCACCAATCCATTTGTCTTATATTGTATTACCTGTCATAGATATTTGGATTGAATATATTAAATATAGCCATGGTTTATCTCTATCTTCTCTATGCAATGTTCCACGCAGCTCCGATACCTGGATATGTAAGCTTGACAACTTAACTAGATTTACATTTCTCTAGAGATTTTATTTTCAATTTATATATTAAAAAAACAAGCAGTCCATTGAGTATTGACATAGTACGATTCAATTAGGTTGTCCTAACGAAGGGCTATATGTATATATGAGCTTTCTACGAACAGGTTGAGAGTCCTATAAGAACAACTCTTACATTCTATTCTAGAGATATAATAGTCAAACAGGTATTGTCAAAATGGAACGAACGTGAATATCGAACCCATCCATTTGTCCAAAACACTTAAATATTTGGTACATCATCCTCTATAGAGATTAGAAATGAATAAACACTCTAAAGGTCCTACCTATCAACAACCTCCTCAATAATGAATAAATAAATATAGAGTATTCAATAATATTGAACTGTAGCTATACCGTAACCAAGCAAGCAGGATTTATTTAAAGAAACTTTGGATCAATTTGGGCGACTGAAGTAGGTATTTCCCTTTATGATAGAAAAGAAAATAAAGTGTTTAAATTTTGGATAGAATTATATCCTGTTTGAATAGTTGCAAAAGGTAGGTGGTTTGGTGAAGGAACTAAACTATAACATTAGGCTATCTAAACTCCTTTAATTTTATTGTCACTAAGATTTATAACCTAAAACTAGCAATTATCAATCTTTTATAGTCATCAAATCTTGAGCAAGAGACTTTACAACTTGAAGAACACAAAAGTTCAAGAGTATTACCCACCCCTCCGTAGGTTGAAGATGAATCTCACATACTAATATAGGACTCATATTTAGGAATTTTGAAGCTCTTATTTAAGATGCAAAGCAAAATTGGGGCTCATATTTCTTAATTTATACTTTATTGATTTAGTATCTGGGCGAACAACCAAATGGCAGACTATTATAGAAGGATCTAACCATGACATACTTGCATAATGCCATGTATATAAGTAGAGGAATTTGGTTAAAATTTTATTATATTTTTCATGTTATTCAAGAGTTAAGACTTTCTTATACTTGAAAAAATCCAAATGAGTCATTGAACTTACCCATGATAAATTATGTGGTGGTCACTTTAATAGAAATATCATCACCAAGAAGCCCCTTCAATTATGATATTAATGGCTTTCCATGGAAAAGAATGCTTGTAATTATCTTCAAAAATGTGAAAAATGTCAAAAGCATGATAGTGCTATACGTGTATCGACCTCTATTTCATATTATCCTTGGTCCTTTTCAATTTGGGTTTTAGATATTATTAGTAAAATAAATCCCCTATCATCTAATGAAAGCAAATTCATAATCACTATAACTAAATATTTCATAAAGTGGATGGAGGTTATTCTCTTAATCTCTTGCACTATAGTTCAAGTATCAAAATTGACCATAAACTAAATCTTATATCGATATAGTATCCATATCATGATCATCTTTGATAATTTCAAGTTCTTTAGGAATAAATATGTTTCTAAACATTGTTCCAAACTTAAAATTCATCATAAATGGTTAACATCATATTACCGCAAAAGGTAACAACTAGGCTACAGTATCCAAAATTTATTTAATAATAATATTAAATAATATTATTACAAAAATAGGCAAGGATTACCTCTTATAGCTATATCCTACGTTATGGGTATATCATAACAATGTTAATACCCCAACTAGTGCTAGTTTATGGAACTGAGGTCATATTTTGATTTGAATTAAAAATGCCATCCACAAAAATTCTCTTAAAATATGCTTCCATTGGCAATGAATAACGCCACACTCACCTTAGCCAATTGGCCATTCTCTAAAGGACATATGGTTTTGACATCAATGACTCAAGGGATTCTATGGGAAAATAGTATGATCTTGTTCCTTCAAAATGGATGATTTGGTTGATAAGGAAATCCAAAAAATACTAGTGCAACAAGAGAACTTGAAGGTAAATTAAAGCCTAGATGGCTAGGCCCATTTGTAATAACCCCCAAATATGGGTCAAGCATATATCACCTAGCTATGCTATATGAAAAATAATAAATAAACCAATAAATACAATGGATATAAAAATATTATGTGTAAATTTACATTACCAGGCCAATAATGTGCTTGTCAACATTGATTTTTTATTGCATGACTAACTGATAATTCATAAGCTTGTATTCATGTACTTGTTGTTATTTGGCTACTTATTCTATGTAGAGACAATAGATACATTGGGATCCATGATGATCCTACTTAAAATAGATTGCATCGTATATTACATTTTACATATGTAGTTGAGGTAGCAAATCTCCCTAAAGAATATCTTTTTTTATAAATGCAATTTGCATTATAAACCTCTCTTCTTATCAAAAATAAATCATTAACCAATATACATTAATATACAACACATATCCACAAATATTTTTCACAAGAACAATCCACACAATAAAATAGAGATTTATAATACCCTTGAGATAGGGTAACATCATACAATTCTTCTTATTTAAAGGAATCCACTGCACAAGATATCCAATTTGACGAGTCAATATTTCTACAAAAATATCTTATATGACTTCTTTACAATTTAGGGTACATCTCTCTTTATATAAGAATACGATGGTTGACCTCCCATGAGTTACAAAGTGCATAATATTATAATATGATACTATGTTAAATATTATTATAATTGTATGTGTGACACATATCATAATACAATTATTATATTACATCTCCATATTCATTTACTTAGGTACCTAACATTCCAACCCCCTTAAAAATGTGTTTATCCTCAAAACATAGGAAGAAACTAAATAATATAATCTTCTAAGCAAAGACGAGAATTAGTACCAATCTTGATCATCCATCTATCGTAGTGAAACTTTTTGATGTTGATATGCCCTTGCACCTCTTAAATATCTATAATTAACCCTTTGGGTCCATGTATGTCCATCATAGTTCCTTTGTTGCTCTTGTCTATATGATTGTTACCTCTTAAGGTGGTGTGGATGGTGATGTACTCTATCCTTAATCTATTGTTGTACTTTTTTTTTGTTTCTTCCTTATTGATTCATTTAGTTGGTTTGTCCCTTACTTTTACTTCTTCTATGATTTTTCTACTATCTCTCCATAATATTCTATTTCAAGTTCCTTTGCTTCTCGAATAGCTTCTTGTTTTTTCCCTAATTACTACTCTTTAAGCTCAGAAATATCTTATATTGTTATATTTTTTTTCCACCAAACTTCGTAAACATATTTTGTACATAAATATTAATAGTACCTAATGAATCCAACCAAGGATAACCAAGAATAACATCTACATCACTCATCTCAATACCATAAAAATACAAATGTAAAACATATTTACCTGTGTTGATCTTTATATCTTAAAAAATATAAACATTTTTATCCTCAGATATATGCCTTTGATTTTCTTTACTTGAACTTGCAAACTCGTAGTCAAAGAAATATTGATAAACTTCTATTTTCCACTAGGGTTAATAGAAATATTATTTTTTAAATTTTGAATGCCATCAGAAACTCACAAAATATAATTTTAACATTCAAAAAAATATTGTTGACCATTGTTTGGCCCTAACACACAAGGTGTAGTTTTCTTAGCCTGCATATTATTATCCTTTTTCTTTAACCCCGAATTGCTTAAAAATAAAACTTCAAAATCTTCCCATATGTATACGTAATGATGCAAACAAAGAAGTTTGAAAACCAAGAATAATCTTCTCCTTGCAAAGCATTCATAATATCATATTTCTAGTCTAAATCATGGAATTTAAATGATTTAAATATTTTCAACCATGCCTTTACATTAATATCAAATTTTTTAGAGAATTTTGGCAACTCCATAATCTCAACCTATTTTTTTTAGAAGCGACTAGGGGTTTTAAATAACCAATAGGTCTCTAAAATAATATTTCTCAAAATCTCATCTATTCCTTGCTTCAAACGATAAAATCTACAAGTCTTATTCAAAATGAAACAAATGAAAACTAATTTGCTTACTTGGATTGAGATTTATGATTTTTTGTCCCTTTGCACAATTTTTTGTACAGCTCCAAAAACAACATCAAAAATCCAATTTCAAACAACTCCAATTCTCTCAACAATAATAATCTACATCCTCGTACAAAATATTTTAAAATAACTAAAAAAATTAATAATTTTTTTTTTTTTTGATAAGTTCAGCTCTTACCCTTATGAGAGGCCATGGTTGAGATGAGAATGCCCAACCCTAAGCAGCGATGGTATGGGTTTCTCATACTAACCTCAATAAAAAATAAAATATAAAAGTTAATTGAAGTAATCATTTTAAAAAATGATAACTTATGAAAATCCATTAAAATGCAACTAAAATGAAATAAAAAAAAATGACATAAATATTTTAATAAAAAAATAAATATATCTAAATTTTATAATAAAATACATGCAAAATTATCAAAATATTATAATTTAAATAAGATACAATATACCTTTCATTCTTACGTTATAAATTTTAATATTAAAAATAGAAAATAAATAGATATATAAAATGCAATGATGAATCGCTAAAAATAAGACTAACAAAAATTCTCACTCTCCTATAAAAAAGCCTGACAACACACCCAAATCATTGTGGCCCTACCAATTCTACCATAAAAAAACAAACATTCCCACTCTCCTAATACCTTGATAAAATCTCCAAGGCATGGATGCCACTTGCATTATCGATGATATGACCCGGGTTCAATCCAATATCTATAAGAAGTATTTACTCAATTAAAAAAAAATCTCCAAGGCAAGTAGAGACCAACGTAGCTTTTAAACACCTCACCCTGAAAGTCCACCGAAAGATCTAGTCTACTTCGAATCACTGCCCTAAACGTGTCCGTTGAATTGAATTGTCGGATGGACAAAATCAACTCAAAGACTTTTACTCAAAATAGCTTTTGATTTGAATAATTAAAGAATAGCGGTAAAACAACGAAGTTGCCCAAGCCCTCTGTTCTACGTTCTACAAAGGAAACACGGCGTTCATAGACGAAGAACTAAAATATGACGATTTATGGCTACTATGGTCTTAACACCTCTCCCATACGGCATGCGACTTTCAAAAGTCTATCTGCCCCTCATTTCCGGATTGATCTTTTCATATCCGTGAAATCCATAGCCTTGGTGTGAGTCTATAAGTATACGAATGTGTCCATGGCTTTTCACATGCATATAATCCACCTCGCTCGCTACATTCGAGGCTATATTGTTTTCTTGTCGACAAAAGAATTAGCTGAAACGCGACGTGATTTCTCTGGGTTTTGTTAAGCAAGACTCTTCACCTTTGAAAATGGCAAGATCGATGCTAATGAAAATAAGCATGCTGCTTCTTGCGCTCAATGTTTTATTTACCATCCGCGTCTCCGCTCGTGGTAGCCTAATAAAAAATGCAGATGTAGATCACAGCATAGCTAAATATCCCTTCACAACCACATTGCAGACTTTGTGCGATTCGGGGCCTAGCTGCCGAGGCAACATTGCAGATCCTAAATGCTGCAAATCAAAATCTAAGAAAGCTGCGTTAGGTGATCAGAACTGGGCATATGGAGAGCCTGGCGTTGACAGGCGCACCATTGACGATAACAAGAATAATAATTGGATTGCACAAGCTTCGTCAATGTCACAGCCTCTGGAATATCAGTAACGGTTTTTTCTATTTCATTCACTCATCATCAATATGACCGGATTCCAATTATTACTTTACATTGAAATGCTTGTTAATTACTTTGCAAAATTCGCAATTTCTTGCCATTATAAATAAAAAAATCATGTGACATGATTTGTAGTGTCTTGCAAATCGAATGTGGTTGGGACCATATGTTAATAAAGGACACTGCTTTAAATTTTACAAATTTTATTTTTTAATAAGATAAAATTGATTTTCTTTTTGTAATTACCTTAAATCAAAACCAAAGTGTTAAATAATTAAATATTATATTTATGTTATATGATGCACCAAAATATTTATTTTTTAAAATATGAAATAAAATGATTATATAATAAAAGTAAAATATTCAATTATATATATATATATATGATGGAGTCTTTTTATTCTATTGTTCTACATAGTTTAGGAGAAAATAAACAATATAAAAAACATTTGAACAAATATCATTTAATATTTTTTAATATAAATAAGTTAATTGTAATCCTATGCCTTCGTATTTGTTTATTTTATTGGCAAAGTCTTTGGAAGAACCTTGAAGGCAAATTCCATTGTAGTGGAAATCAAACTTGCAGCTGTCATTGATCCAATCTCACACAACCAATTTTTTGATGATACATTATTATCATTTTTAGCTTCAATCCCTCAAGCTAGAGTTGTCAAAGAGATCCTCTAGGATTATACAAAAGTGGCTCGAAAGAAAGTGAGTTTGAGGAAAAGTAAGGTATTCTTATTGAATACTCCTCCTGATGGGCAAAGGAAAATCACTAAGATTTTAGGATGTGAGATTGACTCTCTTCCTTTAGTTTATCTGGGATTGCCAATGTTTGAAGGGGGGATTAAAACTTCTCTATTGAAAACGGTTGTAGAAAGAGTTCAAAGAAAATTGGTAGGATGGAAAGGGGTATTTTTGAGCCAAACAGATAAAATTATGCTAGTTAAGTCTACTCTGCAGAGCATACTAGTGTACTTCCTTTCTCTCTTCCAAATTTTAGAAAATATTCTTTGAAAAATGAATAAATTTAGTGATCCTTTCTTTGGTCTGGTTTTGAGGAGAAGAAGTTATCACTTATGGCATGGGATCAAGTGTGCAATAGGAAAGAGTTGGGAGGTATGCGCTTAAGAATACTAAAAATATTATATAGAACACTAATAGCTAAACAAGTTTGGATATTGGTTCAAAAAGATAATCTAATTGGGTTAAAATATTTGTAGCCAAATATTTAGGTATCACTGGTAATTTTCTCACAAACCCAAGTCCTACCCTTGGCTCAAAATTCTAGCATAGCATTGTTAACAAGCACTCTAATATTGTAAAGGGCAGAAGATAGATCTTAGCTAATGGGTAGAGCATTGATTTTTGGAAAGACACATGGGCAGTTGATATATCATTAGAATCATATCCTCACCTGACTCTGGTGGAACCAATCACAAGCCAAGCCTTCAGGTCAAAGGTATGTGACTTCATTATATTTGGTAATGATAGAAAATGTTGGAAACAATTTATTTTTTTAGGGATTTTATAGGAAGAAAAAATGGTGTTAAAATATCCGATGGATATCCTAAAGTTGATGGTTATTCCTAGCCAATAAAGGCCATACATATTTATGTGGGGACTGAGAAGTATGGTTGATTTTATGTTAATTTAGCTTCAATTTGCAAAGATCACCCCATTCAAAACTAGGAGATAGGTCCCTAAGAAGCATTTTCTGAAAGTACTGACAAATGAATCCTTGGAAGCTTTAAACATGATCTCTACGGGGGAAATTTACCAAAACCAAATGGATGATATTTGGTAGTTGTATCAAAAATTCTCAAGAAGAAAGGGTAAGTTAACCCCTAGAAATGTTAAGCAGTCAACCATTGTCACTAAAATAAAAATAAGTAACATTCTAGAAGACCTTAAGAGTGAGATGTTATCATATCTAGCTCTTCAAATGGATACTCTTCTACTTCAGATAAAGAAGCAGGAGAATGAGGCAACATTGGCATACTTCTATCCTAAATATAGAGGCAAACACCCCAAAAATGAGTGCCTATAAAACAAAGTTTGTGTATGTGTTGTTTGTAAAAAGGATCATAAAACAAAGTTGTGTCCACAATTAATGAAATATAAAGAGGAACCTAAAGTAGCAGAGGCATACTTCATGGGTAGTAGGAGGAAATGGCAATAGCCTCCTATGGATAACAATATGCAATCAGGAATGCCATCCTATGGGGGTAGTAATTACTAGAATCAAGGTTAAGCCCAATTAGGAATGCCATCCTATGGGGGTAGTAATTACTAGAATAAAGGTTAAGCCCAACCACCCAAAATGGGTTGGTATGGTCAACAACCTTGGAATCCATTTTTCCAAGGAGAAAATACTTACAACCCTTATCCTTGGAACCAATATCAACATCTTGGGTAGCAGTGGAGAAATCATAATTCTTGGAATTAGTATCCATAGCACACTGCTCCATCTCTACCACAACCAAGTTTGTCAACCTAACCTAATTCAAGGACTCATCAGTTACCAGCACAACCAACAACAACCATAAGCAACAGGTTGCAAACCTATCATATGGAAAACGAGATGTACCCTATGTATAATATTAAGGTAGATTGTAATCCTATCTAGTTAAGGTCAAAAAAGCAAGTAGGTATAGAAGTCATTCCTCTTATATAGTAATAGGAACTAATAAAAATAAGAAAGGGGAATCACCCCTTATATAAGAGGTAGAAGAAGAATCAACACTTGTACGTAACAAAGAGGAGGTTATACCTTTTACACAAAGGTTGCAGGAATCCAAGAAACCAATACAAATAGAGTTTAATATCCTCTCTAGTTTAAATAACTTAACAATCACAATCCCTCTCTTTTAGGTCATTAGAGACATACATATTTATGGGAAGGCCATAAGAGAGTTGTACCTTAAGAAACCAAGGAGAAAACTAGCTAAATCAATCAGTTCGATAGGACAGTTAGCTGATATTATGTTAGGGAATAACTACAGCCTAAAGTATTCAGATCCATGAAGCCCTGTGTTGATTGTAAAAATAGAGGGATGCATTTTACCCAATACACTAGTATATTTGGGGGATACCATCAATTTCATTTCCCAAGAAACCATGAAAAAGCTAAAATTTACCAACCTAAATCCCACTAAAACTATGTTGTAGTTGGAAGATAGGTCTACAGTAATTCCTGATCAAATATTCGAAGATATCATTGTTATAGTAGATGCATGGGAATATCCAACATATTTCTTAGTGTTGCAATCTAAGTTTGGACTAGGTGGATACCCATTAATCTTAGGTAGATCTTGGCTGGCAATAGTTGATACCTACATAAGCTATATATATGGGCAAATGACCATTTTAGATGGTCAAAATATAAATAAACTTATCATACATCCACCTACACAGTTTGAATATTTGTTGGGAGAACCTGAGGATGAAAATTAAAATATTGATGGTCTATCAATGATCCAACCTATGATGACACTTGAGTTGAATGATGAAAATGATGAGGATAAGATAATCTCCCACTTTTTTTAGGGATAACCTTCTTGTCCTCCTCTTGAGTTTCCATTAGTATGAGGAAAATACCACCATATTCAGCAAATATAAGTTGCACTTAGTAGAATTTTGAATGTAGATAACAAGTTGATAATTGAACAATAGACCAAACTGAAACAGACATTAGAAAAATGCCAAAATTCATTTTCTTGGGAGTATTCTGACATGAAAGGAATAGCTCCTAAGACCTGTACACATAGAATATATCTAGAAGATCAAGTCAGACCAATAAGAAAACCCTAGAGGAGAATGAACGCAACCATAAACTAAATTATCAAAATAGAGTTACAAAATCTCCTCATAGTTGGATTCATCTACCCTATTTCAGATAGTGACTGGATATCACCATTAGTGGTGGTACCAAAAAATAATGGAAAGTGAAGAATTTGTGTGGATTATAGGTTGTTGAATAAAGCAACAAAAAAGGACCACTCCCCCTTACCATTTATAGATCACATCATTTACACCTTAGCAGGCAAGAAATACTTTTATTTCATATATGGATTCATTGGATACAATCATATCCAATCAAGGGAGGAAGATCAGGACAAAACCACCTTCACTTGTCCATGGGGGACATTTTCTCATCGAGTTTTACCATTTGGTCTATGCAATCTACCTGCCACCTTTCAGAGGGTAGTTCTTATCATTTTTTAGATATGATTGGAGAGACTATGGAAGTATACATAAATGATTTCACTATATATGGTGAAACTTTTGAAACTGCCACATAAAATCTAGAAAAAACACTTAAATATTATGAGGAAACAAACTTATCCTTAAGCAATGAGAAATGATATATGTTGATATAGGAAGGAATAGTTTTAGGACATCACCTTTCTACAGAAGGGATAAAAGTAGACAGAAAGAAAATTGAAGTCATCCAAACCCTGCCTACTCCAAAAACACAAAATGACATCCGTAGTTTCCTAGGATTAGTCGGTTATTATAGGAGGTTTATATCAAATTCTAAAAAAACTGCTAAATCTCTTACCACATTGTCAACAAAAGATGCAGAGTTTGTCTGGACTGAAGAATGTGAACAAACATTCAACACCTTAAAGAAAAAATTAATTACTGCTCTAGTACTAAGAGGTCCAAATTGGACCATACCTTTTCACATATATGCTTATGCATCTAACAATGCAATATGATCTGTAGACACCAAAACATCACCAATCCGATTATGTGACTGCAAACACTGATCGCTTTGACAAACACAGCCCCCAGGGCAGCCCTCAGAGGTTAAACAGTGGTCTTAACCACTTTCATAGCAATTTTGTAAGGTCAAGAAGCAATTTGGCACACTTGGAAACTTTGCCCGATGTTCGTCTCACCCGGGGAAGAATTCAAAATAGAATTCGTCCCACCCGGAGCAATTCTGAATCCATCCCTGGGTGGGATGAATTCTAATCTTAACGGGAAAAAAGGCAAATGGTGCCAAGTGGCAGCCCAGAACAGTCAGTTAAGGACTCCTGCCTTGCACGCGTGTGTAGGTGGACAGAGGGGCCATTAGAATACTGTTACAAAAGGCATTTATCAAAGCCCAAGTCAATGGAGGACTCCCCTCCCTCATGGGAAGACAAGACTGCCACATGGCGCCTATGACCAACACATGGCATTTGTGCTTCCCTCCCAAAAGAGACCCCATGGGTCTATAAAAGGTGGGAATTTTCTCACCCAAAACAGACAGGTTGAAGGAGTTTTCAAGCAACGAAGTGCTGTCGAGTTGAAGACCAACTTGCATCCCCTTTTGGTTCACCTTCCCACATCCACCAATATCTTTGCAAGGGAGGTTGTTGGGTGGCCTTTGGAAGCTCGAACCTGATCCAAATCCAACACATGGACACCTGAACCAACCAATTCACCGACCCCCCAATCCTAAAAGGTTTTGGGCCCATCCCTAGTGGATTGGTGCCGGAATCAAGTGCCAACGGTGGGAGGCCCACTTGGGCACCCCCGCACTTTTTAGTTTTTGAGCATTTTAGATTACTTTTTAGATTGCATTTTGTGTTATTAGGTTTGATTAATCCATAGCAGCAATTTTGTAACTTTTGGTCAGATTCTAGTATGTTTTGTATTGCTTTGTTGTTTCACTGACTTGCAGGTGTCAAGGTCAAATTCCCGAGGGTGGAGGCCAAATTGGGAGAATCCGACCATCTGGGTCGTCCCAAAATGGCCCCAATTACATAACCCCCTGTTTTCAGGCATTTTTCAGGTCTCAGGATCCGACATTGGAGCAGCAGCAGGTTGGTTTCCCCAACACAGAAGAATTCATCTCACCCAGGGACGAATTGCAGTCAGAATTCATCCTGCCCAGGGACGAATTCCAGTTAAAGGTAGATTGGCCATTGTCTCGGTGGCGGTGGCCTTCTGGTAACTTTTCCTATCTTCTGTCAAGTTTTGAAGCCATTTGGACTCACTGTAATTACTGTTTCAGGCAAATATTTACATGCATATTTCATTAGTTTTAGAGAGAAAACGCTTTTCATTTGCGGCAGATGCTACTGACATCTTGGTTGTTTCTTTGTTCATAAGAGAAGTAGCAGAGGTTAGGAACTCATCGACATCAGTGACAGCATCATCTTGGCCCGCCCATTGCAATCGTGGGCACGCGGAAAGAGGAATCATTCAGTGATTGTAATCAAACTCTATTTGCGCTCCTAGCCCCTGAAAAGGGAGGAGACGTCATTGTAACAGAGATCAAGGGAAATTAATGAAAGGGCTATGTTTTCTCTATTTGATTGTGTCTCTTCCAATGTTTTTCTTTTCCATTTCATGCAATTTACATTTCTAGGACTTAAGCGTACTTGATTTTGAATGCAATCGCACTTAGTGTTTCCTTTTCCCGGAATCTCGTGCTTTCATGATCAGTACTAGGACATAAATATGGTGATGATTTTTATGCCATATATTATGTTAGTAAAAATCTCATATGTGTTGAGCATACATTATACTGTCACAAAGAAAGAGTTTCTTATAGTAATACATGCTCTTAACAAATTTCATCATTATATTATAGGTTATCAGGTATTTGTACACACTAGCCACTTAGTAATTACATATTTGACAAAAAAACCTGGGATTAGTGGTAGAATTATCATATGGTTGTTTTTCTTTCAGGAATTTGATGTGACAATAGTGGAAAAGCTAGGAAAGGACTTTCATGTTCATATTGATACCTCCAAACTATGTAGCTATAGAAGACCAATTTCCATATCAGAATTTTTTTTCTCTAAATGATCAGATACCTTGGTATGTAGATATGCCTAATTATTTAACCACTATTAGAGTATCCCCTACACTTTTACCTCGTGAAAAAAAGACTTTAATTGAGAAAAGTGCAGATACTCATGGATTGATGGGTTTATGTTCAAAATAGGACCTGATCAAATCATGATAAGATGTGTTGCTAGAGAAGAAATAATTAAAATACTAAAGGCTTGCCATGATGAACCTTGTGGTCTCCATTTTGTAGGAAAAAGGACTGCATATAAAGTGTTGCAGGATGGTTATTACTAGTCTTCACTATTCAAAGATGTAGCCAAGCATGTGATCTAGTGTGATCAATATCAAAGGATGAGTAAACCTACTCTCAGAGATGAGATGCCACTCCAAACTCATGTTCACATTGAACCATTTGATAAATGGGAGATGGAATTTGTAGGACCTCTTAATCCATATAATAGGTATATCCTAGTTTGTAATGACTATGTAACAAAGTGGGTCGAAGTACAGGCTTTGCATGATTCAAAGGAGAAAACTATAGTTGATTTCTTATATTTAGCAATTTATACAAGATTTGGGATTCCAAAGGAGATCACAAAAAATCAAGGACCTCAGTTTACTTCAAGGATGATCCAATAACTCATGCAACAATAAAATATAAGGCATGGAAAAACTACTCCCTACCATCCATAGGCAAATGGGCAAGTTGAGGTGACCAAAAAAGAACTGGAAAATATCCTAACAAATATAGTGGAACAACACAGGAAGGACTAGACTACTAGATTACCAGAAGCAGTGTGGGCCTACATGACCACTTGGAAGACTACTGGTTTCACACCATTTTAGTTAGTCTATGGAAAAACAACCATGATTCCTATAGAGTTTAAAGTTAAAACACTAAGGACTATTGTAGAATTGAATATCAATCTAGATGATGCACAAAAATATAGAATTAAGTAGCTTAATCAGTTGGATAAATATTGCCTTGAGGCTCTACAAAAAATAGAGATCATTCAAATATAAAGGTCCAAGTGGCATGATCGCCACCCCAAGCCAAAGTATCTTAAAATGGGAAAATGGAAATTACTTTATGATTCCCATTCTAGGAAAGGAAGGGCAAGCTCATGCAACATTGGATGCGGCCATATGAAGTGACTAAAATCATCAATAATGGGGTTGTTAGAGTTAGAAAAATATATGGCAGCAACACTACCTTAACAATAAATGGCCACTGCCTGCATCTATACTATGTGTCTGAATCATACATGATTAAGTCTAGATTAGGCATGGGGGAGACCCCAGTTGATTCTAATTTTATCTTGAATCAGTGAGATGTGTACCTAGTCCACATAGTCCCAAAGACAATTATTCTTTCAAAGTTTTCCTTTTTTTAGTTGTGTTTTTGTTTTACAGGAACAATGCCCTTTGTGAAGCTGTTAGGTAGCCAGGAAGCCTAGGCCTAACAAGCTCAAGATCTATGAACCTATGTTTTCCAATATTTCTAGGATAATTTACTTGTAGTAGGAGTAGTTAGTCCCCATTCAAAAATAGGAATACTAAACCTGAACCTGCACAAAAGTATTTGGATTGGTCTTTTTGGATAATAAAACACTCAACTATTGGTTTAGGTACGGATGTTGATTATGTACCTATTTTTCAATAAAAAGCACTAAAGGTCCTTATCAACTTGGTAGTGCATATACAAGGATAGGTCAGCACCCATTGAATAAAATAAAAACATCATGTTTTTTGTATTTTATGGGGAGGCACCTACTTCCAATTATTAGAGAAGGCATTTGCTTCTCGTTGTATGGTGTATGGTGTATGCTTCCAATTGTACGATGGAAGGTACCTACTTCTCATTGTATGGTGGAAGGTGTCTACTTATTGTTGCATGGTGGAAGGTTCATGCTTCCCGTTATACACTTCATGGCACCTAACTCCATGTATGTTATGAAGATGGCATCTACATCCTATTTTTTGGTAGCTCAATACCTAACTCTTGATTTTTTACGAGAATGACTGAATTCTAGTTTTTAGGAAACTAACACCAAATATTTTTAGCATATGTAAAAAAAAATGAAGTTCGTATAAAGTTTGTTTTATAGGTAAGACACCCAACAATTAACAAAAAGGTTTATGCTTCCCATATTCAGAATAAGCACCTGATTTCTAAGGCATCTACTTCCTGTGTTAAGTAGAGCACCTAGCTGCTAAGGTTCCTGCTTACCATGTAAGCAAATCACCCGATTCCTATGGTGCCTATTTTCAGTTTCCAAGGCACCTATGCAGCATAATTCAAAAAGAAGGCACCTAATTTCCATACAGAAAGGTGTCTGATTTTTGTTTACTATGGCTATTTTTTTCCTTGACAGAATAACATGTTAGCATTGGGATGTGGCCCAAGCCACATAAGCACCCCATACACATGCAAATTCAAATACACTATGGAGAAAAACCAACTTTTGATGGGAGGACGTTTATTGTCCCAAGGCAATACATTTTTCTAATTTTTGTTTTTATTTTTATAGGATTTCTTGAATAACCTACAATGCAGCTACTAAGAACCAATCATGTCGAAGTAAATTTATTGCATGGGAACCATGACCATCATTGTCCATTGAAGTTTACCCCATCATCAGATGCCAATCAATAACGATGCAGTTTGTAGTTTACACATATGCACCCATAAAATGAATTTAGTTGCATATTTAAATTTTTTGTTTCTTGTCTATATTGTTTTCATGAACATGTGTGTCTATGGAAATGTGCAGGCACAACCCTCCATTATTAAATTAACCACTTGAATAAATCCACTTGGTATGGTGCTTCGTGGCACGTCTCTAATTGGTCGATAGTTTATGGTTATTATCTCCACACAATTGTGTACATGATCGAAGGAAATTTACTATAGATAACCATAATAATTGTTGATTATGGTAATTAACCGCCTGCATGCATGAATGCAATTGTTTTAAAAAAAAATTTACCAACTAATGTGCATCTAACTTCAACAAAAAAATAGAGTACTGAGATACAATAGTAATTCAAAGGGGCGACAATAACATTGTTGAGGAAATTGTGAATTAGAGGTAAAGCATGGGGGTAAAGTAAAAAAACCATGACCTTAAGAAGAGTGAGCCGATATATTGCTTGACCATTTTTGTAGACGTCTAAACATAGTTGGACACTACAAAATGGATGGACTACTGTCGACTGGTCAGTTAGAGCCAGGATGCGATAGTAGTAAATGAATTTACTTTGTTGATGAGTGATGGGGTCGTGCACATGTAGGGGCTGGAGAGTTACAGGCTTCTCTCTTACAAGGGAGCACATGTAAAAGGAGGATAATATTATCCTCTATGCTCAAAGATCTTTTGGAGCACTTACTGAGTACCTGACGTGTGTTGTCTTGTTAAAA
This sequence comes from Wollemia nobilis, assembly GCA_028583015.1. Classification (NCBI taxonomy): domain Eukaryota; kingdom Viridiplantae; phylum Streptophyta; class Pinopsida; order Araucariales; family Araucariaceae; genus Wollemia; species Wollemia nobilis. The sequence goes on along the minus strand of JAQPPZ010000629.1, from coordinate 1,711,048 downwards.
TGGCACATTCTTGAGATTTGGAGGGCCGTTTTCAAATAGATTGTCTATTTCTTCACATGCTCTGATAGGTACTCCCACTTGAATGCCAACCACTTCTATTTCCTCAATCATATTATACATGGAGAAAAAATCAACGTCCCCCACTACCTTACATGCAACTTGAAATATGAGACCAGGTGGTACCAGGTAGGCACCACCTCTACCCTAGCTCACCATAGCATGATTTTTGACTTGGTGAGATATGTAGAATCACATAGAAATATGATAATTGAGGAAGTTGTGAGTGCTAGTGTAGTGGCAGGGGCACAAGCAGAGGAGGAGATACCAATTAAAAATGAACAGTCATCCCAGGAGGTGATATAACGAGAAAATAAGGTGTTTTCATTCTAGCCTACAGGTAATACAGGGGAAGCAGGATAGACCTAATACCATAATTTTTCCTAATTTTGGGAGGAAGCAAGGTAGGCTCCGTCCCCTTCAGCACCATAATTTGAAGATGAGATAGAGTAGTATTTCATGCCTATCTCCACCAGGACATGAAGTAGAAGAATGAGGGAATCAAGGGTGGTTTTGAGCTCATCCGATGAGGAGACACCAATAGATGAGCTCAACAAGGAGGAGTATTTGGCCCAAATTTTACAAGATATTTCTTGTGGTCCAAATCCTCAATAGGAAGCGACCATTATAGATGCACCACCAAAAGGCCATGTACAGGATTTACAATAGAAGTTGTAGGTTTTGAAAGAATAGCCTTCCACTTGGGAAGCCAAATTCAAATAAGAACGGGATTTTTTTGAATATTCCAAAAAGGAGGCCACCTTAGAAATGCACTAATTGTATCAAACAATTTAGCAACTCTGAACACAATTGTAGTTATAGGTTGGACCAAGAGGAGTTGAGCAACAAACTAGGGTTGATGCAACAGTTCAGACCGATGGGGCAATAGAAGTGCCCATGTTGATAAAGAAACATAATAGGAAGACATTTATGCAATGGAAGTAGAGCAGCCCTATTCTATGTCCCCCTCTATAAAGTAGGTAATTCAGGAGGATGAGGTTGATGTTGAAGAAACTCATAATACAAAGCAACCTACAAAGGAGGTAGAAGATAGGAAAAATTAGATAGAGGCTAAAGAAACTCAAAGTACAAGTAGATAGGGAGAGGCAAAATGCTCTCCAATTAATGTGGGATCCAGATAACCTCAAGAATAAGTAGTCCATGATGTGCTGTAAGTAGTTATAGAGGAAAAATAGACTCAGTAGCCTGAATCCCTTGTACCCTAGGAGGTTTAGTAGCCTGGATCCCTTGTACACTAGGAAACAATAGTTACACCAACATACCTTGGGGTACATAGTATCAAGCTAAGATCAAAACAAAAATCCATAAGGACATCTCAACGATGATCCAGAACCAGAGTGAGAGTTCCAAAATTGAAGGCTCTACGTATTGAATCTAGCAAGGAATTAGAGTTGGATTTCGATGAGGAATGAAAGGCAATAAAGAATTTGTTTTCTACCCAAAAATATAAATTTGAGGAGCTTAAGGAGGAAATTAAGGCAAACAAGAAGAACTAGAATAAGGCCTCCAAGAAAGACCTCAAAGAATAAGAAAATGAGGCCTAAAAACAATCTGGTAGACCTCGTAGAAAGATTCTAGTTGCTCAACTTGAGCAATTCTGGTATTTGTATGAATCATAGGATGGAAAGCCTTTGAGGATGTAGTCATACTTTATGTGGATGGGATTTCTAGGCCCTATATAGAAGGAATATCTGGCATAAAGTAGCAGAACTCCCCTTGTGTCAAAAATAGAGGTCAAAGTTGAACTTGAGCTTGAACCAATAGGGGCATATTTTCCCACAGCTAGGGTTGGTAAGGAATGTAGCATCCTATTTGAAGATAAGTAATTAGTGCTTGTGGATGAAAAGTTCCCACCTCACCACGAGTGCTAGAAAATGGCTAAGTCTGCATTCTAGAAGGATGCCACCAGCTTCTTTGGATTTTATTTGAATGCTGATAAGGGTAAAGTGGCCTAGACCAGAGAATCACCCAATAAGAGAGCAGGTCTAAGTGAACCACTTCAACACAACAAATGCTATAAGTAGTAGGGTAAGGAAACAACATATCTCATGTTATCGAAGGGGCGGAAGCCCTAGTACAAATAGAAAGCCAAGGCCACTAAGAGAAAGAGGACACAGACCAACCAGGACTATTGGGATGAAGTGAACATAACTGGTAATTACCAGTTCAAAGTGGCATAGGGACATGCCACCCCTTAAGCATGGGGGGATGATGAGCCATAGAATTACTCATGTTTTGTACTCTTTTTCCCATAATATGTGGCATATATTCTTGTAGATATAAATTTTTCATGGAAATTATATATATAATTAATAGTTTATTTTGCATGTTCTTTAATATTTGTCTTTAAGTGTAATTTATGTAGATATAGTGGAAATTGTTGTATTTTGGCATGTTTTCATCAAGATCCCACTCAACCCTGGAACTTAAAAATTAATTAAGGAAAAACATCTACAGAATATCGGTAAAGAGGTATGAAGTCAAGTGCCCAAGTTCTTTTGACTTCCATTTGGTACCTAACTATTAGGCACCTAATTTTTGTTAGGCGTCTGCTTCCTATTATACGATGGAAGGCATTTGCTTCCCGTTGTATGGCAGAATACACCTACTTTCCATTGTACAAAAGAATTAATATTCTTCTTGTTATGCAATGGAGGCACCTTCTTCCTGACTTCTTCAACCATGGCGCCTGATTTCCATTAATGCCAAACTTCAGCATGGTTCTATGGTTGGTAGAACAGAGCAAAAAAATTGGCAACCAGCATGAAGGAATTTCCAGTATCACAACCAAACATGGGAAAATTTCAAAGGTGACTCGTCATCCATTTTTCAGTTGATATGCAAATTAATTCTGTAAGTTTGGTAAATCAAATATCAATGTATTCTAGAAATAGAATAAGCTGAAATATCATGATACTTTGTTCGATTTCTCTAATAATGCAAATAGTTGTAACAAAAAATCATGTGTTGATTCATCCTAAAAATTGTAACAGGTCTGGCTGCATACCTTATAAATATGCAGGCCATCCTCGAAGAAGATGACCCTATACTTTTTATGTAGTTTTCTCTACTGTAAATTGTTAATAAAATATATGCATTGTTCGTGTAAAAACATCTTCTAAGCATCCGATGATAATTCTACCATGGATAGAACCTAATGGAAGCGTAGACCCACTTACAACATAGTTCTTCCCTGTTTACCCTATTTTTCATATTTGTTTTAATAGATTAATTTATTTCCAGTTATTTCCCCTATATTTTGTAATTTTTAATAAGGTAGTTATTTATATTTTAAATATTTTCAGTCTTGTTTCTCATACTTAGCATGAGATTATTGGTTTAAACATGAAATTCAACAAACACCAACACCCCCCCAAACCATAATCCAATGCACTCATCTTTGAAGGATAAATTACAAGTATAGATTTTGCATGGCTGCTCCCAATACTACGAGCTACCCCGAGTTGATAATTAAATTGAGGCAATTAATTGAACCATAGTAAAACTAACCAATGTTTTACCCAATATTGACTAACTAAGACTTCTAACATTTGTCTTTATTATTCTAAATTTCTCTTTTAAAAACTATAGAACCGTTGTGAGATTTATCATTTTTAGGTTTAGGTTTACCCCATTCCCATCATGGGATCCTATCAGAGTATTGTTTGCTTCGATCAATGGTGGTTTTATAGAGGGTATTCCTCTGCCCCTACCTCTACCTCTTTGTAGTTTTGGAATCATTCTCCCTAGCCACATGAACACTCTTATTAGTTATTATTCCATATACCTTCATTCAATTAGTTTGTTTTATCTTCAAATGAAACTAACAATTATCATTATCAATCATTCAAGAGTTTCACTTGACATACTTACTTTTGTAAGATGTCCTAGGAGTAAAATTAATCATTGACATATTTTAGAGGACACTTTAGTGATCTGTTACTAAAGTGTCCATTGTAACCCTAAGGAGTTATTACATCACATCTCCTTTAGTTTTTATCCTAGTCATAGGGGTTTAATTAAGCTAGTATTCTATTGACAAATACTTCTTAAGGAAGAATTCCCAAACTTAAGGTAAATTTGAGAGATACATTTTAATATTTTATTTTATCCTTTTCAAATTAGAAGCCACATTTGCATATTTCATATTCTATTGTAAAAAATAGAGAAGAACTAAACATCTATATTTATTTCCACAAAAACATACTAAAATAAATAATTATAATTCTTATTTATGTATAATTTATAACAATAGATGAGTGAATGTTAATAATAACTCCACAACAAATTCATCAAAAGATACACAAAAGACACATCTAGTATCCTGGGAACCCTTTAAGGGGAAAACCCAGCCTCAAAAATCTTTGTTTCTATTTTGATTGCAAATATATTAGCCATTCTACAAAAACTAATCCATTATTCCTTTTTATCAAAATTTTCATCCATTTCATAGCATTCTACACAATTCTTATTTTTTTACTAGAATTTTACAATTTCCTTTTTATAAAACCAAGGGAACCCCATAATTCCCTCTCAACAAACACATTCATTCTTCAATATACTAAAACTCAAGAATCCTCTCCTCGAGTGAATCCTTACAAACCAGTAATATTGGAACCCCCATAAGTTTACCTATTCTTTGTTAGGCCCATGCCCAAAACCTTAATTTATTCCTATAAAAATTAGGTTTCTCTTTTCACACAAAGCATACGGGTTCAACATACATAAAATTATTAATAATGAGTGTCTGCTTGTTCTATTTTCTAAACAACTTCATAATTAAAACCACACAAGAATGTCATTCATCTTTTAACAATAACCTCATTCTTTTAACAATGGTCTCTATATTAATTATTTTTCTACCAGAGGCATTTCGGTCTTTTCCTTGAATCCGCCGAATACGGAGGCCATGATGTTCATTCCCGCATATAAATCAAGCGGATGGAGATTTATATTGTGAGGGCTTGTGTCTAGTCCCAATAACACCATCAACCCCCATTTTTTTTCAATTCATTATACTTGTACGTCTTCATTTTCAATTCTAGAAGTAACCATACAAATACAAATGGGAAATGGAGAATACCATGCACTGTCTTATAGGTAGCCAACAAAAACCTTTGTATTTACAATGCACCTCAAACTATAGTCCACCAATCCATTTGTCTTATCTGGTATTACCTATCACAAATATTTGGATCGAATATATTAAATATAGCCACGGCTGATCCCTATCTTCTCTGTGCAGTGTTCCATGCAGCTCCAATACCTACGCATGCAAGCTCGATAACTTAACCAAATTTACATTTCTCTAGAGATTTTATTTTCAATTTAAATATTAAAAAAAAACAAGCAGTCCATTGAGTATTGACACAGTACGATTCAATCAGGTTGTCCTAACGAAGGGCTTTCTGTATATGTGAGAATTCTATGGATAGGTTGAGAGTCCTATAAGACCAACTCTTACATTTCATTCCAGAGATCTAATAGTAAAATAGGTATTATCGAAATGGAGCGAACGCGAATATCAAACCTATCCATCTGTCCAAAATACTTAAGTAGTTGGTACATCATCTTCTACAGAGATTAGAAATGGATAGAAACTTTGAAGATCCTGCCTATCAACAACCTCCTCAATCATGAATAAATAAATATAAAGGATTCCATAATATTGCCCTGTAGCTATACCGCAATTAAGCAAGCAGGATTTATTTAAAGAAACTTTGGACCGATTTGGGCGACTGAAGCAAGTATTTTCATTACTAATAGAAAAAAAAATATAAGTGTTTAAATTTTGGATAGAATTATATCATGTTTGAATAGTTGCAAAAGGAAGTTGGTTGGGTGAAGGAACTAAACTATAACATTAAACTATCTAAACTCCTTTAACTTTATTGTCACGAGGTATATGAGCTAAGATTTATAACCTGAAACTAGCAATTATCGATATTTTATAGTCATCAAATCTTGAGCAACAGACTTTACAACTTGAAGAACTCAAAAGTTCAAGAGTATTACCCACCCCTCCGTAGGTTGAAGATGAATCTCACATACTAATATAGGACTCATCTTTAGGGATTTTGAAGCTTTTAATTAACAAGCAAAGCAAAATTAGGGTTCATCTTTCTTAATTTCTACTTTATTGATTTAGTATATGGGCGAACAACCAAATGGCAGACTATTATAGAAGGATCTAACCATGACATACTTGCATAAGACCATGTAAATAAGTAGAGTAATTTTGATAAAATTTTATTATATTCTTCATGTTCTTCAAGAGTTAAGACTTTCTTATACTTGGACAAAGCCAAATGAATCATTGAACTTATCCATGATAAAGTATGTGGTGGTCACTTTAATAGAAATGTCATCACCAAGAAGCCCTTTCAATTAGGATATTAGTGGCTTTCCATGGAAAAGAATACTTGTAATTATCTCAAAAAATGTGAAAAGTATCAAAAGCATGATAGTTCTATAGGTGTATCGACCTCTAATTCATATTACCCTTGGTATTTTTCCATTTGGGTTTTAGATATTATTAGTAAAGTAAATCCCAAAGAAAATTCATAATCACTATAACTAAATATTTCATAAAGTGGATGTAGTCTATTCCCTTATTCTCTTGCACTATAGTTCAAGTATTAAAATTGATTATAAACTAGATGTTATATCAATATGGTATCATATCATGATCATATTTGATAATGTCAACTCCTTTAAGAATAAATATATTTCTAAACATTGTGCTAAACTTAAAATTCATCATAAATGGTTAACATCATAATACCCAAAAGGTAACATCTAGGATGAAGTATCCAACAAAATTTTAATAATAATATTAAATAATCTTATTACCAAAATAGGTAAGGATTACCTCCTATAGCTATATCCTACCTTATGGGTATATCATACCAATGTTAATACCCCAACTGGTGCCATGTATTATACATTAGTTTATGGAACTGAGGTCATCTTTTTCTTTGAACTAGAAATGCCATCCCCATAAATTCTCTTAAAAGATGCTTCTATTGGTAATGAATAATGCGACACTCACCTTAGCCAATTGGAGCTACACGATGAAAAGTGTATTCATTCTCTAAAGGACATATGGGTTTGTCATCAGTGACTCAAGGGATTCTATGGGAAAATAGTACGATCTTGTTCCTTGAAAGTGGATGATTTGGTTGTTAAGGAAATCCAAAAAATACTAGTGCAAAAGGAGAATTTAAAGGTAAATTTAAGCCTAGCTGGCTAGGCCCATTTGTAATAACCACCAAATATGGTTCAAGCATATATCACCTAGCTATGCTAGATGACAAAGAATAAATAAACCAATAAATATAATGGATATAAAATTATTAGTGTAAATTTGCATTACTAGGCCAATAATGTGCTTGTCAACATTGATTGTTTATTGCATGACTAAATGACAATTCACATGCTTGTATTCATGTACTTGTTTTTGCTTGCATACTTGTTCTATGTAGAGTCAATAGATACATTGGTATACATGATGATCGCATCATAAATTGTATTTTACCTAGGTATTTGAGTTAGCAAATTTCCTTAAAGAATATCTTTTTTTATAAAGGCAATTTGCATTATAAACCTCTCTTCTTATCTACAATAAATCATTCACCAATATACATAAATATACAACATGTACCCACAAATATTTTTTTACAAGAACAATCCACACAATAAAATAGAGATTGATAAAACCCTTGAGGTAGGGTAACACTATACAATTATTCTTATTGAAAGGAATCCACTCCATAATATATCTAGTTTGATGAGCCAAGACTTCTACAAAAATATTTAATATGACTTCTTTACAATTTAGAGTACATATCTCTTTATACAAGAATACGATGGTTGACCTTCCATGAGTTACAAAGTGCATAATATTATAATATGATATTATGTTAAATATTATTATAATTGTATGTGTGACACATGTCATAATACAATTATTATACTATATCTCCATATTCATTTACTTAGGTACCTAACATTCCACCCCCTTAAAAATGTGTTTCATCCTAAAAACATAGGAAAAAACTAAATAATATGATCTAAGAAAAGACGAGAATTAGTACCAATCTTGATCATCCATCCATCGTAGTGAAACTTTTTGATGTCAATATACCCTTGCACCTCTTAAATATCTGTAATTAACCCTTGGGGTCCATGTATGCCCATCATAGTTCCTTTGTTGCTCTTGTCTATATGATTGTTGCCTCTTAAGGTGGTGTGGATGGTTTTTTATTTATCCTTAATCTATTTTTGTACTTTTTTTTTGTTCTTCCTTCTTGCGTCCTTTAGGTGGTTTGTCCCTTACTTTTACTTCTTCTATGATTTTTTCTACTATCTCTTCATAATATTCTATTTCAAGTTCCTTTGCTTCTCTAATAGCTTCTTGTTTTTTCCATATTGTTAAATTTTTTTCCCAACAAACTTCATAAATATCTTTTGTACATAAATATTAATAGTACCTAATGAATGCAACTAAGGATAACCAAGAATAACATCTACATCACTCATCTCAATACCATGAAAATACAAATGTAAAACATATTTACCCATGTTGATCTTTAGATCTTCAAAAATATAAATATTTTTATCCTCAGATGTATGCCTTTCATTCTCTTTACTTGAACTTTCAAACTCGTAGTCAAATAAATATTGATAAAATTATATTTTCCACTAGGGTTAATAGAAAAAGTATATTTTTTTAAATTTTAAATGCCACTAGAAACTCACAAAATATAATTTTAACATTCAAACCAATCTTGTTGACCATTGTTTGGCCCTAACACACAAGGTGTAGTTTTCTTAGCCTACATATTATTATCCTTTTTCTCTAACCCCAAATTGCTTAAAAATAAAACTTCAAAATCTTCCTATATGTATATGTAATGATGCAAATAAAGAATTTTGAAAACCAAGAATAAGCTTATCCTTGCAAAGCATTCATAATCTCATGTTTCTAGTCTAAATCATGGAATTTAAATGATTTAAATATTTTGAACCATATCTTTACATCAATATCAATTTTTTAGAGAATTTTGGCAACTTTATGACCTCAACCTATTTTTTTAGAAGCCACTAGGGGTTTTAAATAACCAAAAGATCTCTAAAATAATATTTCTCAAAATCTATCTATTCCTTGCTTCAAACAATAAAATCTATAAGTCTTATTCAAAATGAAACAAATGAAAACTAATTTGCTTACTTGGATTGAGATTTATGATTTTTTATCCCTTTGCAAAAAAAATTGTGCTCCAAAAACAACATCAAAAATCCAAATTCAAACAACTCCATCTCTCTCAATAATTATCAAAATTTCACAACTAAGTAATCATTCTTATAGTACTCAAAATAATCTACATCCTGGTACAAAATCTTTTAAAATGATTAAAAAAATTAATATTTTGTTTTTCTTTTGATAAGTTCAGCTCTCACCCTTATGAGAGGTCATGGTTGGGATGAGAATGCGTAGCCCTTAGGAGTTTCTCATACTAACCTCAATAAAAAATAAAATATATAAGTTATGAATTGAAGTAATCATTTTAAAAAAATGATAACTTATAAAAATCCATTAAAATGCAATTAAAATGAAATTAAAAAAAAAAAAATGAGATAAATCTTTCAATAAAGAAATAAATATATCTAATTTTTAAAATAAAATACATGAAAAATTATCAAAATATTATAATTTAAATAAAATACAATATACCTTTCATTCTTACATAATAACTTTTAAGCTTAAAAGTAGAAATTAAATAGATATATAAAATGCAATGATGAATCACTAAAAATAAGACTAACAAACATTCTCACTCTCCTATAAAAAAAAAAAAGACAACATACCCCAAAGGACAACATACCCCAAATCATTGTGGCCGCTACCAATTCTACCATAAAAAAAAACAAGCATTCCCACTCTCCTAAATTCCTTGATAAAATCTCCAAGGCAAGGATACCACTTGACCGGGGTTCAATCCTCACTACGGAAATGTATATGTATAAGAAGTATTTAGTCAATTAAAAAAAATCTCGAAAGGCAAGTAGAGACCAAACGTAGCTTTTAAACACCTCGCCCTCAAGTCCACCGAAAGATCTAGTCTACTTCGAATCACTGCCCTACACGTGTCCGTTGAATTGAATTGTCGGATGGACAAAATCAACTCAAAGACTTTTACTCCCATCTAATCTTACTTATAAACTGGTCAAAATAGCTTTTGATTTGAGTAATTAAAGAATAGCGGTAAAACAACGAAGTTGCCCAAGTCCTTTGTTCTACGTTCTACAAAGGAAACACGGCGTTCATAGACCAAGAACTAAAATATGACGATTTATGGCTACTATGGTCTTAACACCCTCTCCCATACGCCATGCGACTTTCAAAAGTCTCTCTCCCCCTCATTTCCGGATTGATCTTTTCATATCCATGAAATCCATAGCCTTGGGGTGTAAGTCTATAAGTATACGAGTGTGTCCATGGCTTTTTACATGCATATAATCCACCTCGCTCGCTAAATTTGGGACTCTATTGTTTTCTTGTGGACAAAAGAATTAGCTGAAACGCGACGTGATTTCTCTGGGTTTTGTTAAGCAAGACTCTTCACCTTTGAAAATGGCAAGATCGACGCTAATAAAACTAAGCATGCTGCTTCTTGCGCTCAATTTTTTATTTACCATCCTCGTCTCGGCTCGTGGTAGCCTAATAAAAAATGCAGATGCAGATCACAGCATAGCTAAATACCCCTTCACAACCACATTGCAGACGTTGTGCGATTCGGGGCCTAGCTGCCGAGGCAACATTCCAGACCCAGATCCTAAGTGCTGCAAATCAAAATCTAAGAAAGCTGCGTTAGGTGATCAGAACTGGGCATATGGAGAGCCTGGCGTTGACAGGCGCACCATTGACGATAACAAGAATAATAATTGATTGCACAAGCTTCGTCAATGTCACAGCCTCTGGAATATCAGTAACGGTTTCTTTTATTTCATTCACTCATCATCAGTAGGATTGGATTCCAATTATTACTTTACATTGAAATGCTTGTTAATTACTTTGTAAAATTCGCAATTTCTTGCCATTATAAATAAACAAATCATGCTGTGTCTAGCAAATCGAATGTGGTTGGGACAATATGTTAATAAAGGACATGCTTTAAATTTTACAAATTTTATTTTTTAATAATATAAAATTGATTTTATTTTTTTAATTACCTTAAATCAAAACGAAAGTGTTAAATAATTTATATTATATTTAAGTTATATGATGCACCAAAATGTTTATTTTTAAAATAATAAATAAAATGATTATATAATATTTTAAATTAATAAAATCAAAATATTCAGTTATATATATTGATATTGTCTTTTTAGTCTACTGTTCTACATAGGCACATCAGGCTATGAGAAAATAAACAATATAAAAAACATTTGAAAATATATTGTTTAATTTTTTTAATATTAAATAAGTTAATTGTAATCCTATATCTTCGTATTTGTTTATTTTATTGGGTAAGTCTTTGGGAAGAGCTTTTAAGGTGAATTCCATAGTAGTGTAAATCAAACATGCCGCTGTTATTGATCCGATCTCACACCACCAGTTTGCTAAGAATATGTTATTATCCTTTTTAGCTTCCATCCCTCAGACTAAGTTGTCAAAGAGATCATCTAGGACTATAAAAGAGTGGCTCCGAAGAAAGTGAGTTTGAGGAAAAGTAAGATGTTCTTATTGAATACTCCTCTTGATAGGTAGAGGAAAATTGCTAAGATCTTAGGATGTGATATTGACTCTCTTCCTTCATTTTATCTAGGATTGCCAAAGTTTAAAGGGGGGATTAAGACTTCTTTATAGGAACTCATTGTACAAAGAGTTCAAAGAAAATTGGTAGGATGAAAAGGGATTCCTTTGAGCCAAGTAGGTAAAATGATGCTAGTTAAGTCTAGTCTGTAGACCATACTAGTTACTTCCTTTCTCTCTTCTATATTTTGGGAAAGATTCTTTGAAAAATGAATAAATTCAGTGATCATTTCTCTGGTCTGGTTCTGAGAAGAAGAAGAAGTTATGGCATGGGATCAGGTGTGTAGTAGGAAAGAGTTGGGATGTCTAGGCTTAAGAAGAACAAAAAATATTAAATAGAGCACTAATACCTAATCAGGTTTGGAGATTGGTTTAAAAAGATAATGTTAATTGGGTTAAAACATTGGTAGCTAAATGTTTGGGTAACACTGGTAATTTTCTCATAGACCCAAGTCCTACCCTTGGCTCAACATTCTAGCATAGTATTGTTAACAATCGCTCTGATATTGTAAAGGGAGGAAGATGGGTGTTAGGTAATGGGTAGAGCTTGATATTTGGAAAGACACATGGATAGTTGATAGATCATTAGAATCATATCCTCACTTAAGTCTGGTGGAACAAATCACAAGCTAAGCTTTCAAGTCAAAGGTATGTGACTTCATTATCTTTGTTAATAATAGAAAATGTTGGAAACAATTTGTTTTTTCTGGGATTTTATAGGAATAAAAAATGGTGTTAAAAGATCTGATGGACATCCTAAAGTGGATGGTTATTCCTAACCAATAAAGGCTAGATAGGTTGATGGAGAGGGTTGAGAAGGATGGTTGTTTTTTTGTTAAGTCAGCCTACCTGCTATTATATGTTTCCTTTGATCCTTGGTTTCTCATTAGTAACATCTAGTTGAAGGGTCTTACCTCCAAAGTTAATATTTTATTTTGGTTGGTGGCTCAAGGGAAGTGCCTCACCTTAGATAATTTGTAGAAAAGGAGATTAGTTATCCCAATAATATGCTACCTATGTGGTAGTGCTAAAGAATCACATGTGCACCTATTGTTTGATTGTCCCTTCTCTCAATCTATATTCTCTCAGTTCCTAAGGACCATCAATGTGGTATGGGTTTTCCCAAAGTTATTGTCTAACTTGATCGTTCAGTAGAGGTCTCCCTTTCTATATTTGCATCTTCGAGATTTTTGGTCCTTGGGTTTACCTCATGTTTGGTGGTGTATTTAGAAGGACAGGAATTCTAGAGTCTTTAAAAATATTTGCTATCTAGCTATGTTTGTGGTAATTTGTATTGTTGTTACCATTGTTGAGAATGTGGATCTTTAGATAAGGTCACTTTTGTTGAGGAGTTGGCAGTGGAGTTGACTCTTGGATTTAGAGATTACTCTCTTGAACATCCTAAAGATCCTGCTAGACATACTACTATTTGGGGACCTCCTCCTCATTGGATGAAGCTAAATTTTTATGGAGGTGTAGGAGAATTGGTTAGAGATTCTAATGGGAGGATTTTGTTGGCTTTCACTAAAAATTTAGATCATTAGACCAGTCATTTTGTGAAGGCATGAGCTCTCTTTCAAGGGGTTTGTCAACTAGAAATTTTGAATGGTAGGAAGGTAATTATTGAAGGGGATTCCCTCAATATCATTAATATTCTCAAAGGTTTTTAGGTCCCTTCTTGGATGATCACAAAAAGACTTGATGAAACCTAAAGATAAATTTTAACCATCGAAATAGTTGAGATTAAGCATGTTTATAGGGAGGGAAATAGATCGATAGATTTTTTTAGCAAACTTGGGACTTTTGTAGGAAAGATGCACAATTTGGTAGGAGGATTTCCTAAATAGATTAAATCAAATAGACAATGAAATCTTGCAGTGATAAATTGTGTTTTCTAATGGCTCTAATATTTGATGGTAGGGATCCCCTTGGAAAATGTGTTGTTTGTCCTGCTAGACTATTATGTAGCTTTATTGTTTATCTATTTTGCGGATCTTTTTTTGTTTTCTATGTTGATATATTTATTCCTTTTTTCTAGCTAGTTGGTTGATCCACTCTTGTAAAATGTTTGGGGCATCTTTCAAAACCCCTTCATCCATCTTATCAAAAAGATAAGTTAAATGTAATTAATATTATTAAATATATTTATGAAATTATTTTATAAGGAACATGTCTAGTTAGTTTAACCTACTCTACTTCTCCAAAAATTAGGATATATTTGTATTATACTAACTATAATCACTTATAAAGAGGTACCATATCCTAAGTATGATTCTTCAATAATGATGAATACCTATTTTCTATTATTTTATGATTTTTATTTATTTTTTGATGTTTTCATGTAAAATTTGCCATGCAAGACCTAAATTTAGATTCAAAAATCACCCATAGATCCGATCAGCCCTAGCAGTGACCAAAACTACATCCTATCAACCCCACAAGGATCTCCCTTGGAATACTAGCACTATTACAAATGACCTAACCTTAGGCAAGTTACTCCAAAACTTGGATAAGACAAATGTAAGTAAACTACTTGGATCTTCCAAAACCCAAATTTCTCTAACTCCATAGATGAGCAAATTGCTTCTTTGCATAAAAAAATCACTTAAAAATTTGAACAAAGCACTTCAAGACTAAAAATAATCCAATTGCCTTGAAAGTAGGTGATTTTGTTGCTATGAACCCTCCACTACTCTACCTCCTCTCATAATATGGCCATATTGACCACCATAACCTTTTGCTCACTTTGTTGTCTCTATACCTTCACCATGGCTCTCTCTAATGACACTGTTGCAAAATAATTTCTATTTTTCACTTTAAGTTACTCTTATGAATAAAAGAAGTTAAAAAAAGTAGAAAATCAATGTAAAGAATTTGGAAATTTAACCTTATTAAAGTTTTTCTAACACTTCTGAGTTTAGAATTCCAAATAAAAAATTCAAGGTCCAAATCCAAAAGGACGATAAGGTTGTACATTGTCACATGGTAACAAAGTATTGGTGCATAATATTTATTGGATAAAAAATATGATCCCATGTATGCTAGAGTCTCATGGATATTAAAACCTACTTTACTTTTAAATGAGTAAGTATTAATAAAATTAATAAGTCTCACCAATCCAACGAAGCTTCTTGGAAATGGTATTACCACTAAAATGACCTTCACATGATCCTTCATGTTCTTCACTAAGGGCTAGTTGGGCTTCATTGAAGGTAAGTCATCGCAAGAGGATACCCATGGCTCTCAATGATCAAATTTGTTATTTATACAAAGTTGATCCCTGGAATAAATCAATCAGTTCTATTTTGTTTCTTCAAATATTGTAATGCTTTGTAGTTCTACTCTTGGTGTTATAATAAGTGAATATTATCTTATGTTCTACTAGGATAGACACACTTGAGTTCCACTCCTCCATGTATTAGGTGAACTCTTAGTGGTATCTTCATCAGACTTGATGAGTTGTTCCACTAGTCCATGATGAGGCTTAGAAATGCCTCATTATTACACTATGGTTGACATATAAAAACTGCCATAATATTAAATATGACAAAGTTAAAGTTCCAAATAGTGATTAGAATATGTTATTGTTACATGTTTGCATGATTTTATGTTTGGAACATTATACCTCTGTTTTGACTATTTTTAGCATTGTTTCAGTTGATTAGGTAGTAAATAAAACATGTATTGCAATTACATTCTGATGGCATGAATAGATTCCTCTCATCAAGAACTACAACTTTGCTTTTTAAAGCAAGTCAATCTGAGCTGTAGATAAAAATTTATGAAGGTTACATCGTTCCTGCGCTCATTGTTCATTCCTGTGCTCATTGTTCATTTCTCGAGCTGTTAACAGGTGCAAATCTGTGTTAAAGGGAACATTGGAAGATCTATTGGGAATTATCCAGAGTGATTTAAGGTACCAAATTCATACCAATGGTACTTCATAATATATAGAAAACATGACCCAAATTTGAAGGTATATGGATAAGTAATCTGGAAGTTATAGGTCCTGTAAAATGGTAGTTTCACACTTTTTGACAGCTGGAAATGCTGGTAAAAATCTGTGTTAAAGGCCAACTTGACAGCGATGCAGGGAGTAATTTATGAGGAATTAAGAGTTGAAAATTTAACCCAATGTTTTTCATATAACCAAGAACACATGGACATAATTTGGTAAAAAATGGAGTTACGATGAACAAGTTATGATCACTCCAAAAAGGCATTTGGGCATGTTTTGGCAGCTAGAAACAGCAAGTCACAGTCCATACAAATTCCAGCCACCTATCACTTTGAAAGAAGGCATGGAATTTTTCAAATAAAGAAGAGGTAAATGCTTGGAAACATTTGAGGGAGAATAGGCATGACTCTTTCTCCACCTGACAGCACTACCACATAATGCAAATGGAAGCAACAAGTTAAAAGGTTAAAATGCAGAAAATATGGTAAATACAGGACATAGTCATGAAAATTCCAACCAGTTGTACATATACAGCAGGGCTTGGAATTAGTCACTACAGCACATGCAACCACTATAGAAGGGTGTACAATATAAGGTAAAACAATCCAAATGGTCAACAACTTCCTCCCTATGTGTTTGGAGTGCAGATAAGCAATGAATTGTCACCTACCTGTTATTCTAGCACAGGAATAGGGAATGGTGCAGGAACAATAGAAGATGGTCAAAAAGTGACAGATCGATAGAGGAAAGTATTGAAAATTGACCAGAAAGTTGTCCCAGCTCATGTTAACTGATTTCCTTAATGAATGCAGCTTAATAAGGTTGAATAGATCAAGTTTGACAAAGCAAGCTCATGCATTCTAGGAAACAGATGTGCAAACAGTTGTAAATCCTTGCAAATCAGTAATCAAGTATATAAACATAATATTATAAATAAGAGAGCTCCCAGCATGGTTGAGCATATAGAATATAGGCATATAGTCATATAGGAGACATAGAGAAATAGAGAGTGCAGTTGTTTTTGTAGCAGAATAGTAATCTACAGGTTTTTCCTGCATTACTATAATGCATTTCCAGATTGAATAAAAAGGTGCAATTTTTAGTTCTCAATTGGCATGTTGAGTTGATTATTAGTATTTAGGTTTTCTTAGCATAACTCTTCACCTTCATCTAGTTTTGGAAGCAAGGGCCACTTGCAGGACCAGAGGAAGACATCTTATGATAGAATACATTGCTAATTCCTTGCTGCAGCAGGTTAGCAGAATTCTACCAGTTTCATTTCTTTAGCAGCTTTAAATTTAGATTTCAGTCTTGACAGCATTTTTCCATCATTCCATGCAATTTCAACATTTTTTTTTAGATTTGCAGCAACTTCAATTTTTCTGTCATTTTCCAGATTTGTAGCAATTTCCAGTTTTTTGTCATTTTACTGCAATTTCCAAATTTGTGACATTTCTAGTTTTACAATAGATGTTAGTTTGAATTTCTAGATTTAGAACATGCTCAGAGAATTGTAGTTAGCTTATTTTTCTGCAACTGTGTGTGATTTCAATTCTGCAATTTGTATTTTCTGACAATTTCAATTTAGCAACATTTCATTTTCTGCTATTTTAGATTCTACTTTTCATGCAATTTTTAATTCAGTTTTATTTCATGTAATTTGATTTCTAGTTATAGGAATTAGAGGACACACAAAACCCCCAAAAATGCTAACTGATCCATCAATAAAGCCTATTTTCTGAATGAACTAATCTTTAACCTGTTGGAGCCTTCTTTCGTATATAGCCTTGGACACTACCTTGTATTGACACACATAATTATTAAATGATGAATGAACAACGACACTCATCATTTTTTGCGTCGTTGCTGGGGATAGGTGTTGTTAGAAGACGAAGGTAGTTTCTAACAGAATTTCTTACTGAATTCTTGCTGCAGCAGGTTAGCAGAATTCTGCAAGTTTGCATTTCTTTAGTAGTTTTTAATACATATTTCAGTAGTGAACAACATTTCTTTGTATTTACAATAATTCCTAGATATTTTGTCAGTTTGTAGTTTTACAGTAATTGTTGATTCAATTTTGCATTACACAACAATTTCCAAATATCTTATCATTTTGCAATTTGAAATTTTTTGTTGATTCAGTATTGCAGTAGTTGAAATTCCATTTTGACATTCTCCAGTTGATTTACTTTCGTGCAAGAGTGTGTGTGTTTTAAATTCTGCACTTTACTTTTTTTGTCATTTCAATTTAGCAACATTTTATTTTCTGTCATTTCTAGATTTTACAATTTCATTTCTTGCAATTTTGTTTTTGTAAAAGTAAATAGGAGTTAATTTCAATTCTTAGGAGTTAGAGGTCACAACAAAACCCCCAAAATGCTAACTGATCCATCAATAAAACTTTTTTTCTGAATGAACTAATATTTAACCTGTTGGAGCCTTCTTTCGTATATAGCCTTCGACACCATCCTGGATTGACACACATAATGATTAAATGATGAATGAACAACGACACTCATCAATCCATGTGACAGGTGAACTCTCATTGGTGTCTTCATCATACTTTATGATTTGTTGTAATCCCATGGCTCTCAATGATCAACTTTGCTATTTATACAAAGTTGATCCCTGAAATAAATCAATCAGTCTATTTTGTTTCTTCAAATATTGTAATGCTTTGTAGTTCTACTCTTGGGAATTCTAACATGGCATCTGAGCAGGGTAGATTCTTCTAGCATTATCTCTTGAAGGAGGTTTCTCAAAATGGTTCTTAATCTCTTATTATTTGTTTTTATAATGAAAGATATTTTTTCATATTGTAGTATGCTCTTAAATGCAATTTTTTTAAAAGATATTTGAATATTGTAATACCTACTTGTTTATATAATTTTGTTTTACCATTGATGCAAATATTTCAAAATTTCTTTATTCACTACTTTGTGTATGCATATTGATTTTTTTTGCCTCTATAAAAATACTCCTTCTTAATGAACGCAGCTTGCTTTAAAATAATTAAAGTAACATTGCATCCCGTTCTAGGTGTTTTTTAATTTATATTATTTCTTCCCCTATCGAACGCAGCCATCATTGTGTTTCACTCAAGAAGGAAACTAATATAAATCAAACATTTTTTTAAGAGGCCCCCTATTTTTATTTGTCCTCCTACTTTGCCTACGTTTAATTTTTTTTCCTTAAATACCAGCTCATTCGACTTTCAATAGCCTTTGTTGTGCATTTCATAACATATAAGGATAAGCATTCGACATCCTTTTTCCCTCACTGTGTATCTTCTAACGTGGAGGAAAGGGAAAAACCGTAGGCCCTTACTTTTGGTGGGCATTTAATTTTTTTTTATCTTACAATCTCAAATATTGTCTTCGTAAATTTTAATTAATGTAAGTATCGCTCTTTGTGTCACCAATTAATGACTCTTGATCTACCTACCTAAACCAACGTTCATAAAAATTTTTCATAACATGGTCTTTGACCAAAATTTTGTTCCTTGAGATTGTGTCTCTCAATGGGCATTTCCCTCATTAATTTTTTATATTCTTCAAAAATCTTTAGATTTTAGGAAGCATTCTACTCGAAGTTTGTAATAGTTGTTTGTCCTTCATTGCTCAAGAGGATCTTATTTCTTCTTGTTATATAAACATCTTTATAATCTTAAAATTATAACTCTTTTGTATTCCTAAGACTTTATTCAGTAAATCTTAGATTGATATTTATTTGGGCCCATTTTATATTGTTCCCTGTAAATATTTGCAAGTGTTTTTTCTTTAGGTTAGTGTGTGGTGAGATAATCTATTCTACAAGTGAAAGATTCAAAAACACTCAGGTCACCGCATCCTCTCTTCGATGCCTTGCTCTCAACATCTTTGATTCATCTTTTAAAGTTGGTATGTGGCATAGTTGCTAAGGGAGACTCTTTGCTTTGGCATCACTCCTCTCAATGCCTCTTCAACACATCATATGGTAAGGTGTTATATCATTTTTTAAAATAACATTTTTCTTATTCAGTGCAGATATAGGAGTCTCGTTTTTCCTGGACACCGCCATTGGTATGACGAATGTAGATGCCATAGAGTAGATATAGAAGGAGTCTTGTTTTTCCTAGATGTTGCCATTGGAGTGGTGAATGTAGATGTCACCTTTCCTTGTTGCTTGTTCATTGAAAGGTGCTTCATGTACACTTACTTGCAGCCTTTCAAGATGTTTTTTCTGGTTCATCCTCTGTTCTGACGTCAACCCATTTAATTTAAGCTATTATATGTCTTATATATATATATATATATATATATATATATATATTGTTGCAAGAAAAAAAAATTTCATTTCCTTTCCTTTCCGGATTTTTCTTCTCCCGAAAATCAAAGGAGAATTGTAAAACTTTTAATAATTTTTTTTTTGTGGGGGGTTTATAGGTGCCTTTTGCACCTATACTAAGTTTGGGGGGTGTCATTGTGTCACTTTTTGCCTTCTTTACTTTCATTCTTAAGTTGGTAATATTAATTTTATTTATATATCTTGCTTAATATTAAAAAGGTGTTGATTAAATATTCAATCCTTAATTAAATAAATTACTAAAATATTTTTTTTCTATTTCTTTATTTCATTAAGAAAAAATTTATATTAACAACTTAAATTATCTATTTTCTAAACATATTTAATATATTATAGAGATATTTTAGTGAATGAAAAAAATTTCCTTTCAAAACAATCTCTATATTAATTAATTTCTTTGGAATCAATTTGTTACATATAGTCAGGTTAAATGAAATAAAAGGGTATTCAATCCAATCCTTACATAATAAATAATAAATAAAATATATCTATTCTTTCTTGATTATTTCATTAAGCAATCTTTATGTGTTCAATTTATTATTGTATACAAAGAGTATTTTTTAATTATCTCTTTAAAAACATTATTTCTCATTCTAAACTTCCTAAGAAGAACAAATAATTCATATCACCACTCACCTTATTGTACATACTATTTAACTTATAGTTTCCCTCAAGTAAGGGTGAGTTATTTGGTAACCAATACAGGCCTGGTTGATATTCACCTATGTTCCAAGTATCATATCTAATCAAATACTTATAGTCTCCCTCTAGTCAGGGCGAGTATTTGAGAAGAAAAGATATATAGGCCTGGCATATTTGTTCTCTTAACAATAATTAATATCAAATTTACTCAAAATACTTATATTTTCCCTCTTGTTAGGGTGGGTATTTATTGAGTTATTTGGTGTTTCCTAAAATCTTTGGCATATTTATCTCATTAACCTCATTAAATATCAAATATCCTCAAAATTACTTATAGTTTCCCTCTCGTTAGGGCAGGTATTTTTGAGCAATTTGGTATTTTTTACAGGCTTCTATTGACTAATATCCATTGCATTATTTAAATTAAATTTAAATGAGGGAGCTTTGGGTTAGCTTCAAAATGAATTCAATGAATACAATTGATCCTCTCACTCCTCAAAACTTCCATACATGGAAACCCAAAATTAAAAATCTATTTTCTCAGAAAGGGCTCACACACCTACTAGAAGGAAAGCAACCTGATTTTGAAAAAAAATATGATATATTTGTTCACAAAGAAAAAATGTATGAAAAATAGGTATTATAAACTCTAATGTACATGAAAGTTTGTGGTTTCACATTGTAGATTGTAAAACTCCTTAAGAAAGTTTGGAGAAACTAAAGACCTTGTTTGGGAAAGTAGATCAAATAAGATCAATGCAACTAGAAGCAGAATTAACAACTCTATATCCTGAGGACTTCAACAATATTGTTGACTTCCTCACCAAATTCAAAGAGGTCCTCACTCAATACAAAGGCAGTGGGAAGACTAATACTGAAGAAGAATACATTTATCTAATCCTTTCTAAACTAAATGGTGTATTTCAAATATTTGTTACCACCTTTCTATCTACCAAAGATGCTCTTGGTGTAACATTTAAAATGCCCTATTTAGAAGAGTTTTGTGATAGACTAACTAGGGAAGAAATAAAACTTACAATACATGAAATCTCTTCTTCTTCCTCTTACTCAAAAGCCTTAGTAGCCTCCACCTATTTTAAAGAAAAATTCAAAAATAAGGAAAAGAATCCCATAACTTGTACTCACTACAAAAAGAATGGTCACTCTATAAACAAATACTGGAAAATTTTACAAAAACTAGTGATAGTTATGAAGGTTAAAAATATAGACAGTAAAAAGAAAATAGGAAAATCCCTTAATGTTCAAGGGAAAACCTCCAATTCTTCTTCTAATCACTAGGTCCTAGATTTCGGAGCAACTCATCACATGATTGCTTTAGATGAGTCATTCTCTTCTATCTCCTCAAGTTCAACCTGTAGCATAGAAGTTGGTGACTCTTCCTTCATCCCAGTCAAAGGAAAGGGTGATATAACCATTGATGGTGGCTTTATAAATAATGTTATCTATGTTTCAAACATTGCCACAAATCTCCTCTCTATTTATCATATTTGTACTTTTGGAAAGGGGAACATTTTTCTCTTATCTCCAATAGGAGTTGAGATAAGAGACTTCTAATATCCCCATTATCTCATAGCAAAAGGATATATTGATCACAAAACTTACTTATTTCACTTAAAATGATTCAAAAATCCAATAGAGGCCTCCTATTTTGTGGCTCATGGAGATATTGAAAGCAAAATTTGGCATGAAAGGTTTGGTCATCTCAGTTACAACTACCTAAAGTAATTGAGCACCCATGAAATGGTAACAAGTTTACCTCACGTCTCTTCTATTGATGGATTTTATCTTGGATGTGCTCTTGGAAAGCAACATCAAGATCCTTTCCACCCAAGTAGTTCTCTAAAAACTTCATCTTCTCTAGAATTAATCCATAGTTACTTGATGTCTTTTCCAGAACCTTCTTTCAAAGGAGCAAAATATGCTCTAACCTTTATTGATTAATTTTCTAGAAGAACTTGGGTCTACTTCCTAAAATATAAAAGTGATGTTCTATCCCACTTCAAAGTCTTCAAAGCCTTAGTTGAAAATCAGGCCTCTTGCAATATCAAGCAAATTTTCATAGATAATTGGGGGAATATTGTAGTAATGTGTTCTCCATATTTATATCAAATCATGGCATCATTCATCATAATTCTATATCCTATAATCCTTAGCAAAATGGCATTGTAGAAATAAAAAACCGAACATTAAAGGAAATGGCAAATTGTATGCTCCATTCAAGAGATCTTCCAAAAAAAATTGGGTAGAAGCTATTAACTGTGCCAATTATATTCAAAACCACACACCTCATAAAGCTCTTGATCATTTAACTCCTGAAGAAGCATGGATTGGTTCAAAACTAGATGTTTTCTTCTTCAATATTTTTGGGTGTACTACTTGGGTGCACATCCCAAAGAATAAAAGGAAGGCTCTAGATAATAAAAGTAGAAAGCTCATCTTTGTTGGTTATTGTGAGGAAATGAAAGCATAAAGGATCCTTTATCCCTCAACTCATGAGGTATTTTTTCATAGGAATATCCAATTTGATGAAAAATTCCCTCATAAATATCCTCAACTCTCCTCTTCCTTCATTGAGCCTTCTCCTATAATATAACCTAAATATTATGAAGAACCAACTCTAGAGGTTAACTTAGATATTGATAATCAAGATGAGGAACCTATAACTCCAACTCAATGTCTTTCCACTCCTTCTAATCCTTTCACTATGCCAAAATGGGCCCGCACCATTGTTAAATAAGTTACTGCTTACATCCAAATTCTTCCATCATCCATATCAACCAACTCCATAGGAATTGGTCTTGTTTTTTAGTCTATTTGCTATGATCCTTAGTACTTCAAATAAGCAACTGGTATTAAATAATGGAATGATGCCATGGAAAATGAATTCTCTTCCTTAATTAAAAACAAAAGTTGAGATTTAGTTCCCTTGCCTAAAGGAGGGAAATTAGTTCTTTGTAAATGGATTTAAAGAACAAAGTATGTTCCTAATGGAGAAATTGACAAACACAAAGCTCGCCTGGTAGCCAAAGGTTTCTCTTAAATTTAAGGAATTGATTATGCCAAAACCTTTGCTCCAGTTGCTAAAATAGATTTTGTAAGACTGGTTTTTGCTCTGGTTGCTTCCCAAAAGTGGTCTATCTTTCGAATGGATGTAAAAAGTCCTTTAGTACATGGGGATTTAAAGGAAGAGATATACATGGAACAATCTATTAGTTTCACTCAAGACTCCTCTCTTGTTTGTAGCCTAAACAAATCTCTCTATGGCCTCAAACAAGATCCTAGAGATTGGTGTGAAAATATGGACTCCTTCCTTCTTTTCACAAGTTTTTCTCATTGTGAGTCTGATAACACAGCCTACATTTGGAGAGATGAAGGAAAAATCACCATTCTTATTTTATATGTTGATGATCTTCTAGTATTTGGTAGTACCTTCAATCACATTTAGACTATAAAAGACTCCCTCTCTAAAAAAATTGATATGGTTGATCTAGGTTTAGCTCATTACTTCCTTGGGATCCAAATAAATAAAAAAATGTAGGTATTTCATTATGTCAACAAAAATACACTCTAGATCCTCTTAAGAGGTTTAAAATATAATATTACAAACCTTCTCCTACACCTTTTCAATCTGGCATAAATCTAAGTACTTCCTTCTCATCCCCTCTATGTGATGCAACTCTATACCGTCAACTTGTAGGGAGTCTGTTATACCTTACTCATACTTGTCCAGCTATCTCATATGTTGTTGGGCTCATATCTATATTCTCCTATCAAACTCACTTCAGTCATTAGCAAGTAGCAAAAAGAATCCTCTACTACTTGCAAGGAACTACTCAATTTGGGATCTTATATAAGGAAAAATCCATGGATATCATTGGCTACATAGATTTAGATAGGGCAAGTTTAGTAGAAGACAAATTTTTAACTTTTGGCTATGTCTATTATCTTGATTCTTCGCCAATAGCCTAGTTATGCAAAAAACAACACATTGTAGCCTTATCATCTACGGAGGCAGAATATAGGATAGCAATTTTAGCAAGTTAAGAAGCTCTTTGGCATCATCAAATTCTTAGGGAATTTGGTTTATCCCATGATAAAGCTATAATTATTTTGTGTGATAATCAGAGCACAATTCACATTGCATGAAATATAGTTGAGCATCAGCGTACCAAGCACATTGAGATACATATGCACTTCATTCGATAGCACATTTAGAATGGGTAAATATACTTTGACTATATTCCAACTGAGGAACAAATTGCAAACATCTTCATCAAGTCATTTCCTTCTCTACGTTACATTTAGTTGCAAAATAAACTTGGAGTAATACAGCTACATTGACATAGAGGTCTTCCACCTCTTCTTTTACTATTGTATTCTTTGGAGGATGGTTTTTTCCCTTGTGGTATTTTTCATCATCTCTCCAAAAGTATATATTGTTCATGAGTATCTAATTAGGCAAATTTTTCAAGACTCATTCTTTTTTTTTATTGAGAGGACAATCTTCACCATCCGAAGACATACCTCTATCTTGGATATTTTTCTTGTAATAAATGGTTTTTCCCCAAGGGGTTTTTTCACCATATATATATTGTAAATGAGTACATCATCATGCCATGTTTTCGAGACTCATCCTTTTATTGTTTTAAGAGGACAATCTTCGCCATCCAAATATAAGCCTCTTTCTTATTTATTTTCTGATAGATGGCTTTTCCCATTGGGTTTTTACCATATCTTCAAAAAACAAATCATTGTACACGAGTACCTCATTAGGTCTTGTTGTCGGGACTCATTTGTACAAAAAACCCCTAGTATAACTTACGATGGGGTATTAGAATAAGTGATCATTCTCTTAAGTTCTACTAGAATATACACACTTGATTTTCCACTCCTCCATGTGTCAGGTGAACTATCAGTGGTGTCTTCATCAGACTTGATGAGTTGTTCCACTCCTCCATGTGTCAGGTGAACTCTTAGTGGTGTCTTCATTAGACTTGATGAGTTATTGTAATCCAATGGCTCTCAATGATCAACTTTGATATTTATACAAAGTTGATCCCTAGAATAAATCAATCAGTTCTATTTTATTTCTTCAAATATTGTAATGCTTTGTAGTTCTACTCTTGGTAATTCTAACACAATCCAACAGAGCTTCTTGAAAATGGTATTACCACTAAAATGACCTTCACATGATCCTTCATGCGCTTCACTAAGGGATAGTTGGGCTTCATTGAAGGTAAGGCATCGCAATAGGATACCCTCAAAATAATATCGATATAAAGTATTGTTGATTATGATGAATCAACACATTTTTTCATATAATATTTTGTTGGTTGCAATCTAAGCCATCAGGAAGTGACCCATCCTTAAGGAAATTAAATATGTCTATGTACCAAGGCTTAGACTAGTTCAAAAACACTTAAAGTTATTCCAAAAGATCCTCAAAAGGAGTGGGTTTATTGCTCATGTACCACTATTGATCAAACCTATCCTCAAGACCTACAAGACCTAAAATAAGGGGTTAGAATAATTGGGAGTCTATCTTGGTTTGACCCCTCATGTTTATAGACAAAAAAATGTTAAGATAGGCTAATATTTATATATATATATATATATATATATATATATATATATATATATATATATAAGCTATGTTGATTTTTATGTTGGTTTTTATTGAGGGCCATTTCCAAAAAAATAAATTAAATGTTATATTTATTTAGCTTGTTTCTTATCAATGATATTTTTAATTTATTTTTCTATTAAATAAATTCTTCATCTTCCTCAAAGTGTTGTGTCTTTGTATATTATATCATTTTTATTAAGAAATGAAATCTAACTGATCAACATAGTGATTCTCTAAATTATCTACTATCTAATTTCCTTATTTAAAATTATGCTCAAATTTCCAAAAGGTTATCTCTAACAAGATGAGCATCAATATTAATGATTTTTTTTATTGAATCCCTGCATCCATTATTTTTTATAGCATTAACAATCGATCCCCTCAATTAAAATAATTTTCTATCATTTTTTAATTTTAATTTTAATCCTTGGAACAAGTACCTGAGCGTTGGCATAGTTGTTAGCTAAAGTTTCTTATGCTTTTGAGTATGCATGGACGATGCCTTCATTATTTTGAATAACACCACCTCTATAATATTTTTCAATTTTTTTTGAAGTACACTCAAGTTTTATTTTCATAAAATTTATTTTTAAGTATTTCTAGTTTACCATAGATTGAAGCAAATCCTTTGTGCTAAAGTCGTTATTGTAGATGACCCTTTCATGTATATTCAAATCCTATATTCGTGTGGTTAGTACCACTTCTTTTGTACTTGAGACTTCCAATGAGGACAACCATATTTACAAACATTATGTAAGGAAGAAAATAATATGGTTCTAAACTTATGCATGAGTTCAAGATTTATTTTAAAAATTATATTATTAATTCCAAGATATAAGCTATAACAAATAATACAAGACCAATGCTAGTACAATTATTGCAATGACTCTTCCATGTATATACAATTATTGTAACCAAGTTACTTGTACCTCTTTTTTAATACTTGAGACTTCTCATGAATTACATAATATTTGTAAACAATATGCAATAGAAATATTAATCTAGTTCTAAAAATAGCCACACATGTGAGACTTAGTTTTTAAAAATTTGTATTTCTATCAAGCCATCAATACCAACAAAAATTATCAAGGCCAATCTTTGAAGAAATACATGATATTTTAACTTAGATATTAATCCATTATTTTGATAATTATTTTAGTATCAATGGAGTTACCTAATAACTTTTCATATTTTGAAACTAATTTTTAGATTGTATTACATTATTTTTTCTCATATAACTATCACATTTTAAAGCATGTTAATTATTTTAAATCTTCCATATGTTAATTATAATTTAATTTCTATACTTTCCATTATATTTATACTTGAAACCATGCTCTCTAGCTTTGTCATTGTTGTCCTATAAAGGCTAGGCTCATATTCTTGAAAAGGCTAGCCTTATCATTGTTGTCCTATATAGGCTAGAATCTTCTCCTTTGAAAATAGTAAGATCGATGCTTATGAAAATCGACATGCTGCTTATTGCGTTCAATGTTTTATTTACTATCCGAATCTTGGCTCATGATGGCCTAATAAAAAATGCAAATGCATATCACACCATAGCTAAATATCCCTTCATAACAAAAGTGCAACAGTTGTGCGATTTGGGAATGCTCCAAATCTTATATGCTGCAAATAAAAATCTATGAAATCTACGTTAGGTGATCATAATTGGGCATATGGAGAGCCTAACATTGACAGGTGCACCATTAACAATAACAAGAATAATAATTGAATTGAACCACCTTCATCAAAGCTATAGAATTTGTAATATCAGTAACGATTTATTCTATATAATTCAATTTATGCTGACTCATGAACATATGACTGAATTTCAATAATTACTCTCCATTGAAATGAAGAAATTAAATAATTCCCATGCACAAACAGCCTAAGCAAGACTCACATAATTCTATAGGGAGACGTAAGCTTCGCTGGATTCAAAATTCAAATGGGAGTTTTGCTCATTTCACCTACCAAGGAGGAGCTTTGCTAGTTTTAGCTATGAGGAATGAGGTTTGCTCGCTCAAGAATCAATGAAGGAAGTTCGCTTGTAGATATTATGAGGTGGGAGATGGTTCGAGCATTTTGGCTACTAGTGGGGTGCTTCACAGAAAATACTTTCGATGTGGTAGCTTCATCCAAGAGGCCCGTGAATCACAACTTCGGGGGCAACAAAGCCCAAAACTGAAGCTTTGAATGAAGTGGCACCAAACTGCCACTTCAGGTAAATACTGCCTGAAGTGTGACTTCAAGTGAGTTTAGGCCTAAAGCTTGGGAAGCTTCGGGTAACTTTGGTTTTGAAACTTGACTTTGGGTGGGAAAGCCCCAAAGCTTGTCTTCGGGTAAAACAAAAGTAAATTTTGGACTTCGCTTGAGGAGGAATCTAAATAGGCAAATCACTGAAGGAAGCTATGATTTAGATGTCTCTCTCAAGGCAGTTGCAATGCTTGTGTTCGGAGGAAAAACAATGAAACTCATATTCGAAAGAGATAAGAGATGAGGCTTAACACACTAACAAAATTTTTATTTATCGGAATTAGTGGATTACAATGCTTTATTTGAAGCTATTACAAACATCTACAACCTAGTTGTAGGATAAACACAAGAGGATTTTCCTAGAGGATGTTTCTCCCTTCACCCACTTCCTTGTACTCTATTCTAGCAATAGCTCTCTCTATAAAATGCTAATTGCACCAGTATTTATAACTAACAATGAGGACAGGGGCAAGAATGGTTCACCAACTATTTGATAATAATTTAATGCAAAATTAGAGTTTTTGACAAATCACCAAGCAAACCCAACTACTCACATGCTTTAAATTTCGGCGCTCGAATGTCAGAGATTCGATCTATCAGAGAACCCATCAGCATCAAATCTGGTTTAGTTTTCTAATGCTCTCTTTTAAACTAGATTTCACAAAGACTTTGATGCCAAAAATTTCTCACATCCTATTGAAGTCCTCCTCATTCAAATGTTTTATGAAAATTTCAGCTACCTGCTCCTTCGACCTACAAAATAATAACTAAATTTTGTTAAATTTCACCAGCTCCCTGATGAAATGATACTGGATGTCAATGTGCTTCGTCTGGACATGAAACACTAAATCCTTAAATAGTGCTATGGCAAAAATTTTGTCACATAAAATGGTTGTCGCCCCTTCCGGTGGATGATTTATCTTACCCAAGATTCTTCGCAGCCATACTACTTGGCATGCGGTTGACGTGGTGGTAACATACTCTACCTCAAAAGTGGAGAATGCAACTATGGTTGCTTCTTATATGACCATGAAACTGCTCCTGAACCAATATGAAAAGCATATATGGAAGTGCTCTTTCAATAATCAGTGTTGTCATCCCAATCGCTATTTGTGTAGCCCACCAGTTCTATGGTTTTGCATCCCATTGACATAGCATAGGATTCTTTTTCCTACTTGTCAGTGCATATCCTTCAGAGTCTCCATAAACCGGATAATCAAGATCACTCTAAACATCATATCAGGCTGAGTTGCAGTCAAATAATGAGACTTCCAATTAGCCTCTTGTATAGAGTTGGATAAACATTTCTACTGGAATCCAACTTGCTCAACTTCAGACCTGTGGCAACAAGTGTGATGGTAGGTTTTTTGTCCTCCATATTAAACCACTTTAGGACATACTTTGCATACTTGTCTTGAAAAATGAAGATTCTAGTTGTTGATTGGTCAAATTCGATGCCAAGAAAGTACTTCACCAACCCTAAGTCTATCATTTCAAACTCTTTCTTCATGGCTATTCTAAACTGGTCAAATAGTACATTATTATTGCCAATGTAAATCAAATCATCTACATACAAGTAAACGATTATCATCTCACCCTCTGCATTTGTCTTCAAGTACAAGGTGTGCTCATATGGGCATCTAAAAAACCCATTCTCCTAAAAATAGCCATAAATCCAACTGTACCATGCTTGGGGTGCTTGTTTCAACTCATTTAGGGCCTTATTTAGCTTAAGGACCTTGTCTTCTTGGCCTTCTAGCTCATATCCTAGGGGTTGGTCTATGTAGACCTCTTCTTCCAAAACTACATTGAGGAATGTAGACTTGAAATCCATCTAGTAAACACTCCAACCCTTCTGAGCTGCTAGTTCCAGGATCATCCTAACTGTGTCAAGTCAGGATATATGTGCATACACCTCATGATAGTCAATCCCTGACTTCTTCCTATAGCCTTTTGCCACCCGTATAGCTTTATGCTGATCAACATCTTCTTGGGAATTAAACTTCATTTTGTATACCCATTTGACCACAATGGTCTTCTTCCATGTTGGGAGATCTATTAGCTGCTATGTCTCATTCTTCTATGTGGCCTCTATCTCCTCATCCATCACCTTCACCCATTTTTGATTTTGACTTACTTCTTCCAATGAAACTGGATCACACTCATACTATAAAGTGAAGTTAGAATATTCTTCATCTACATGATTTTGGATTACCTCATAGATGTCTTGTAAGGTCCTCGTCTTCATGGGTGTCCTCAAGTTGGGGATTCTATTTGCAAGTGGAGGTGACTAGGATTGTGAGGCTATGTTGCTACTAGCACCACTACTAGTGTGTGAAGCTACAAATGGTTGTACACTATTTTCCTCCAAGTCAATAGATTCAATGATAGATGGCTTAGGTTGATAAGTCTTCGACTTCTAATTCCAGGCGTCATCCTCTAGGAACTTCACATCTCGACTAATGACGATCTTCTTCATCATAGTATTATATAGCCTATACGCCTTTGCTTGTTCATTGTACCCTATGAATATACACTTCTCCACCTTGTCATCTAGCTTTTGCCTCTTCTCATCTAGAATATGTGCATATACTATGCATTTGAAAACCCTCAAATGATCCTTACTCGACTTCTGATTGCTCCAAGCCTCCTAAGGAATATTGTCCTTCATGCTCTTGGTGGGACATATGTTCAATAGATAGACTACACAATATACATCTTCTGCCCATAACACATGTGGCAAGTCTTTTGCCTTCAGCATACTCCGTGCCATATCCATAATGGTTCTATTCTTCCTCTTAGCTACACTATTCTGTTGTGATTTGTATCTAGCAGTGAGTTGCCTGCGAATTCTATTTTTCTTGCAAAAATTATGAAATTCATTGGAAATGTATTCACCTCCACCATTCGT
This sequence comes from Wollemia nobilis, assembly GCA_028583015.1. Lineage (NCBI taxonomy): Eukaryota > Viridiplantae > Streptophyta > Pinopsida > Araucariales > Araucariaceae > Wollemia > Wollemia nobilis. Next base: position 1,679,391 of record JAQPPZ010000629.1, on the reverse strand, counting down.
GCTGATATTCTTCACCTGGTAGCTCCTCTATTTCACAAAGAGAGTCTTGAACTCCCTAAATTTGCTGAAATACTTTGACTTTTGCTTGATGGGATATACCCATGTCTTCTGGTTGAAATCATTGATGAATGTTAGGAAGTATTTATTATCGATAAATGTGTTGTTCTGCATCGGACCGCAAATATCTAAGTTTACTAGATCTAATGGCTATGAGTATCTCCAAGATTACCTTGAATGGAATGCATCCCTATGCTATTTTCCAACAAAGAAACCCTCACAAACCTGATTCGTTCACTCAATAAGAGGTAAACCCTTCACCATCTGCTTCTTATGCAGCAAGTTTAGGCCACTAAAACTTAGGTGACCTAATCTGAGATACCACATCCAGGTAGTATCCTTCGCACTAAGAGACATCAAAGATTCATTTTGAATTTTCAACAAAAACATTTTATTCTTCATCATGGACACCGTTGCAATCTACCCATGCTCTCTATCTCTGATGGCATTGACTCCATCCTTGAAATGAATAGTGTGCCCTTTCTGCACAAGTTTTCCAACACTCAATATGTTATGCTTCAACCCAAGTACATAATATAATTTAGTGATCTCCTTCATTTCATCATGCTTGGTGCGTATGAGGATTTTTCCTTTACCCATCACAAGAACCTTACTATTGTTCCCCATTTTCACTTCAGACTAGACTGTTTCATCCAGTTGTGAAAATATCTCCTTATTCCCAGTTATATGGTTGTTGCATTCACTGTTAACATACCAGACATTCTTCTGGCTCTCCTCCTCAATATTGCACATCAATAATATATTTCTAAAGGTATATCTACACTTTTTATTTCTAGCTTCATCTATGTAGTGCACTTGTTTTTGGTTATCCTTGGCCATTTTATTTTTGCACTCATAAATGTAGTGACCAAAATTCTTGTAGTAGTAGCACTGGATCTTGGATTTATCTTTTTTTCTGATTAGATCCTCCTTGCTAATTTTTCCCACTGCCTCTTCCACCTGCTTGATAAAATTTTCAGTTGGTCTCACTATCATTGTAGTTTGACCTTCCTCCTTGCTTGTGGTCTTTCCCATGCTTACCTCTGTCTCTTCCTTCTTGAGAATTGGAGGCTCCATGGTGGGAGTCTTATCTACCACTATCTCAAAATGAGACTTGTACCTTGAAAGCTTACTCCAAATAATACTAAGATGAGTGGATCCACTTATTCTCATGTATCTATACAGAACCCATGAGCTCTTCTACCAAGAGGATTTTCAAATCCCTCGATTCCTCTATTGCAATCACAAAATATTCAAATATTCCTAGTAGGCTTCACAGAATTTTCTCCACAATTCTCTGGTTCTGCACAATCTCTCCATTAAACCATATTTGGTCGATGTCATTCGTTGTCTCAGTGAAGAAGTCGCTCATGGACTCTAACTCACTCATTTCAAGGTTCTCAAACTCCCTCCTTAACATCTGCAGCTTCACCAACTTCACATTGATGGTGCCATAAAAAAAACTGGCTAAGGTTTCCCAAGATTGCTTTGCCTTGGTTGCTACTACAATCCATTGGAAAATAGTCCCCTCAACCACCTATATGATGTAGAACAGCGTCGTCTGGTCCTTTTTTTTTTCCTTTAACATGTGTGAAGACAAAGACACGACACTTAAATAACAACAAGAAATCAAATAACACAAGGAAATACAAATATTGCACAAATAGATGTATTCAATAAAATGGGGGGGAGCCAATGAACTCCTTTGTTACAATAAGTACTCAATGTGAGTATTTGATACAATTATTTACAATTCCACTAGGGTTCTTTGAAACCCTAACAATAACAACAAAGTGTCTTCAGATTTAGTGTGTCGTTGCTTCCAACAGGTTGAGTGGGCTTCGAGTATTCAATGTGGGTCCACTCCACCTTCAAAAATATTTCAACAATGTGTAGAACTTGTAGATCTGCATACATAAAAATAGAACAAGGGGATTAGTAATACCTATGAGGGCTCCACAGTGTGAGACCCTTAGATATCAATAAGACCCTAGTTAACAATGAAGTTAGAAAGTACGCCAAATTAACAAATTATGAGATAAAATACATTCAAATGAGATATAGCTTGCTTTCATTTCATTGTTGCAAATGGTGTGGTGTAGCAGGCTCAGATTCACATTTTTGTAGTTGCAACAGGATCAAACGTGCACTTGGTAGGCTCTGATGCGAGCTTCATAGGCTTTAATGTGCACCTACAGGATACAACAAGATCTAGAGATTTCCTATGGTATACGTCATGATCTAGTGAGTGCTTTGCAAGCTCTACAGTGAGCCTCATAAGCTCTAGAGGGTACCTATAGGTTAGGGTAGAATCTATAAAAGCATATCTAGGGGATGGCTATGAATGCGATGGATGGATGGGGTCTATGATGGTTATGGATTATGAATGGGGGATGGCTGGAACAGGAAAAGTCTTGTTAGCTTAGCTAGGGCTTTAGATATTCAAACTCTAGCTCTCTCAACTTTGCTAGAGCTTCAGCAATGACTCCTCTAGGGTGTAATTTCTAATCTCAAGGTTCCAGTTCCAGGGTTTGAGCATTTGTAAATGCCCTTATTTATAATCCAACATAGGGTTTTCTTAGGGTTTTACCCTTACACTTTTGATCGTGTGGCTAAGATTAAATTAGATACTGATGTTGAGATTACTTTTTGCATGTGACATGGATTAATGAATATGGATGGTGGAGATTAGAATGGATCGAATGGTTGTCGTTATTTGAGTTTATAAATATATATTTTATAATAAATATACCATAATATAATATAAAATATTATATAAAATATTAAATAATATAAATTGATATTAAAATAATCCCAATTAGGCTAGGAAATGGCGGTAAAGGGCTAAAATGGGCATTTTGAAGGCGGGAAAGGTGGAATTGGGCCAAATAGTTGGCAAGAAAGGTGTATGGTGGACAAGTGAATGGTGGAATGGTTAGGATGGAGGATTAGTGGTTGTAATTTGGTGTCTATAGATGCCTCTTTTTGTACCATGTTGCGTGAAATACAATATGGTGCAAAAATACGAGACACCTACTTGGGCTATGGGCACAGAAGTAGCTTCTCTCTATTATTAGATTTGAATACTAATGTTGAGGACAAAAGAATAAAGAATTTTTTTTTTTGGAATTTTGTAGCTTACCCCCTCAATTGGTGAGTGAATTATGAATGTATCACACAAGACAATTGAAAATTTTGTGTAAATAATGAATGATGTGGTGGATTTGTGCAATTGATGAATGAATGATATGAAATGCATATGGGATACCATTTTAACCCCAATGATGGAAAAGTGGTTGGTGTATAAGACCATGCAAAATATGGATGATATGAATGATGTAAAATGTGATACCATTTTTTCCCCAATAGTTGAGAGGGGGATTTGTCCAGTTTAGATGTCGATGATCATGTGATATGTATCCCGCAATGGAGGAATCATAACGTAATGTGGTTGCCCCATAATTTGGGTAGATTCGATGTTGTTGAATAAGCTATTATAATGGCGTAATTGAGTATGCAATACATGAAGATGTAGGCTAACTAAGTCAACACAGGAGTTGGGTATTGACTATGGAAATTTCTTCATCAATTCCATGATGGAACCAATCAAGCTTACTGATGTCCTGTAATATGACTTTTGTCAAGTGAATGAGTTTTTGTGATTTTGGTTATCCATGTTTTCATGCCCCATTTAAGAGGACATTAATGAATGCCTTTTAGCAAATTGTTCTTGGCAAGGTTGTATTCCAAATTAGGGGTGCCATATATGATTGTGATCTTTGATGATGAGACAATTGAATTTGATCATGGTCAAGTGTCCTTATTGTAGATTATTAATCTTACCGAATTTTCTTGGATTGATATCACTGCAATCAGCAAGTTTACAGAATAACCTACTAGATACGAGGTTCATTTGAATACTAGACAGATTGTAGATGAGATGATTGATGAAAATGAAATATTTTTATGGAAGAATACTTGATGGATGGTGATTATTCTTTCACAAAATATGGTGTTAGTTGATGTATTATTTGTAGCTTGTGCTTCTTTGAGTTGTTCATTTTGCACATAATTGAGCGATTTATTGATCGAATGAACTCCAATTTTTACAAAATTGTGTGAGATGATGCAGAATATGATGTAGAACGATCATATGTGAGTTTTGTGAGAATTTGGATTGTTTTGCTTCCTTTTATGCCTTGATTTAGGTAGTTTAAATATTTTATTCGTTCTTGAAAATTATACATGCAAAATGATTTATGTTTTCACAAAACCTGATTTTATGATGTGCATGATGTGTGGATGAAATGTGGAGGAGGTATGCCACTATTTTGATTGATTTTGTCTTTGTGCCATTTTTTTGACAGGTGCACGACTATGCCTGTGGTGTCCCATAGGCGCACAAGTGCACCTAGGTGCACCAGTAGGTGCCCAGGCGGGCATACGAATTCACAGGTGCATACATGTACCTGAATGTGCTAGGGAAAGCTATAAATAGCTTTCTGAGTGAATTGTGAGGCTCACTTATGCATTTTGGACTTTGAGAAGCTACATCTAAGGAGTGGAGTGGGTGTGTGAGCTTAGTGAGGCTAGTGAGGAAAATCATGTGGAAGCTATTACGACGGAGGGATGAATACAGGTAGCATATCTAAGGTACCATTTGCCTCGGTAATGTTAAAAAAAACTTTTGTCACTTGTGCATTTATTATTATTTTATTTTTTTATGTTTTTATTTTATTTTTCAATGGTATTAATGAAATTATTTGTTGCTGTAGTTGAGGGACATAGATTCTCAACATCAATTTTCTCCTCTTATTCCTTGTATGAGGAAGAAACTGACAATTGATGACTAGGAGTTGTTTGTGAAGGTGGTCCTGGAGGGCGTGGTGAGGTTAGATGTGGTGAGGGCCAATGATGGGTATCTCTCAGCTTTGATAGAGAGATGACACCTAGATAGGGGGACATTCCAGCTGCTGACTAGGGAGGCTACTGTTACACTTGAGGATGTATACCACATTTTCAAGGTGCCAATAGAAGAGAAAAAGGTCATGGTTGGCAGAGACAAGAAGGCCAAGATGGAGAGGATGTTCGGAGACTGGTGGTAGGAGGCCTAGATGGGAGATGGTGGGATATGTTATTTGAGCATGTACAAGGCAAATGAGTTGGATGCACTCCCAAATTTTATTATGTTCGTGTTAGTGAACATAGTTCTACCTAATATCACTGGTTGTAGGTTCCCTTGGAACCTATTGGGTTTGGTGAGTGATTTACTCATCGACCCAAAGGAGTATGCATGGGCTCCTGCCTTGTTGGCACAACTGTATTGAGAGCTATATGAGGTGACTCGATGGGAGAGGAATGGTATTGGTTGTAGTTTCCTCCCACAGTTTTGGTCTTGGGAGAATTTTGTGGTTTCTTGGCCAGAGGGGTTTCTATGTCTGACATGGTAGACGAGGGAGCCCTATGCTAGGCGATGGGCAATGGTGGAGGAGGTGCAGTCGAGCTAAGAGGTTCATAGTGGCCAGTGGTATAAATATATGTGGTTAGGGTTGTCTCGGGCTAATGTGGTATGGAGGCCTTGGTGAGGAGCCCGATGGGATGGTAATGGGGAGTAGCTGCATCGATGAAGTAGACTCGATGGTTGGTTGACATAGGGATGAGGAGGTGGAGTAATTACAATACTCAGGGGTGTTGAGGCAATTTGGCTTGCCTTAGGGTGTGCCATATGAACCAGTGTTGTATCAACGTCAGTGAGATGATGGGATGTTGCCATGTGCAGAGCCATGGTGAGTGGTGATTAAGGATGATGAGGAGATGGAGATCCCAGATGTAGATGATGCAAGGGTGACTCTGAAGTACATGGAGAGGTTTTGTGCCCAACCAGTATGGGTACCAAAGATGGCGGGTGATGAGGATACAGTTGTAGGGTCATGGGTGACTTCAAAGAGGACGAGGGCTCAACGATTGGTAGGTCAGAGACAATCAAAGGGATTGACTCAATAGATGTCGGATATGGGGTTGGCCAAGGAGGAGAGGGAGGATGATGATGAGGGGATGGATGATATATCTGAGATGGCTAAGTTTTAGGTAGAGTTGGAGAAGCTTCGTAAGGAGCATGAGGTTATTCTCAAGACTCATAGGGAGTTGCAATGTACTATAGCTCGGTTGGAGGCATAGCGGGCAACAATTATGGCTAGTGATCAGGCTACGATCACACAGTTTTAGGCAGATATGTTGGTGAAGGAGCATTGAAATCATATAGACTTATGATGTCTTCGGTCTAGTGAGGCATATGCACATTCCTTGGAGGTTATGTGTATGCAAAACCATATTACATTACCGGATCCTCCTTCTTCTTCTATGGCTGAGCCATCTAGGCATACTAAGTCTAGGTAGAGTACTAGGTCAAGGGCTCCTACTAGGTATCAGGGGTCCTCTCATGGACATTAGCTTAGTGCTTAGATGCACTATTTTGTATATGAGCCTTGGTGCTCCATTTTAGGCTCTTTGGCATTCATTGTATATGTGATTTATATATATACATGGCCTTTTATATATTTGTGTTATCTTTTGTGTGAATGCTTTTATGTTTTATACAATTTGTGTTTATGTATGCTTAATGTAGGCTAATCATGATGTGTATGCATGATGCTTATATGGATTATTAATGCAAGCTAAATGCATAATGAATGTGAACTATGTGAAAGGAATGCATAGTGTTTGAATGATCCTTTTATATTTCAAAAATTTTATTGGCCATTTTTGTTGTCCATTGTTTGGCAATCGGGGCTACCAAATTTGTTGATGTTTGTGCCACTTGACTTTTAATGAAGACATGGAAGTATATATGGATGTTGATATGGAAGAAGATATGGATGTTGATATGCAAGAATATATGGATGTTGATATGAAATACTACAAGGTTTTCAAAGACTCAAACATACTAGTGTCATCAACAAAACTCACTAAGGTTGTGGAACTTTATTTAGGATCGAATTTGTGTGCGAGTAAGGTTAAATTACCAAGTATTGAGTATGACAATGACCCTATCCAATCAAGCACCAATGTGTGTGCATATGATATTCGTTAACCCATTATGAGTAAGTGAGGCATGACCTGTTATGGAGATGACCTGAGACTAGCCTTTCATTATGTGCGTTCTGAGGTCTCTCTTTTTGGAGAAGAGACATGTCACCTTGCATGACATTACTCCGCTTCCATTCAAGCATCTATATCCCCGATGGATATTCACCCCATAGTCGAATGGGATTTCTATTTTGGGCCTTGGGGATGACTGCATGACTCTCTAATGCAAATGTAGTATGGTCCTTATAGCTTTTAGGGATCGGGTGTGTAGGTGTTGAATTTGTTGATTTTGTATAGAGCTTTGGGGAATTGCATTCTCAACCTAAGTGTGATGAGAATTTTGACCCTATCCTTACTACTCTATGTTTTTATGTTTATGTTTGGAGGAGTTTTGGTAGTGGTGAAAACCATTATTTTTGCTTTGGACTATGTTGCATGATGGTACAAGTGAGGGATATCTCCCTTTTCACCTTGAGTTACTACCCAAGGATGGTACTAGCCCCCCCTATCTCATAATTTTCTAAAGATGTGTGAAATGTGGTTGGTTCAGGATTGTATTCGAAATCAATCGGTAATGCTCAAGACTTTATTAGTATGTAAAGTGTGTTTTGGTCCTAAAGAAAATCAGATATCCATTTGGAGATTGCTTGTTACACTAGAAATGGTTGAGTGACTAAAAACCTAAGATTTGTAATTTTGTCATATGGTATTGTTTGCTTATGTATTTTTCCAAAGTTGCATGATTTTTTCAAACTAGGTACCCCCAATTTTATAACTTGACTTTTTGTTTATGGCCCTATCATCATTACTATGCTAGATATTTGAACATAGGATGGGATGGATGCAAATGTATATGTCTAATGCTGTGGAGTTGTGATATGCAAATGGAATTTGTATAGTGAAATGGAATATTTATGATTTAATGTATGTGAATGCAATAATGCATGAATCCAAAAATAAGAAAATGTGTGTCAAATGCCTAAATGCAAATGGAATGTATGCAATGTTTGAATGCCTATGTGAATGATTTTTTTTTTTTAAAGCCATGTATATCTGATAATATAATTATGCATATAAGAGGACACCCAGGTAAGGAGGAGCTAGGAGTGGTCTCAAAAATTAATGCAAGTGCGGATTGCTCCATTAAGCTTATGAATGGGTACTAGGCCTGAGAGCCAGTCAGGGCAATCGAGAGTGTCATATAATTCTTCTTGCTTATCATTCCCTAACTTTGCCTGAAATACCTCAGGACCATTGGTAGAAAGAGATAGAAGTGAAGGTGGTGGTGAAGGAGGAATGTAGTGGGCCAAAGCCTTTAGCAATTCCTTATATAGGGCAAACTCCGAAGAGGAGGGTGCGAAGGAAATCTAGTCCAAGTCAATAAGGCTAATGTCAATTGAAATTGGTCTAGACAGATCATATGGATTACAGAGTGGGGTAAATAGTTCAATAGGATTCATATTGACCTAGCATAATGGAGGACGGCTTGGATGGATGAATGGATGGAATGGTTGGAGTTGAACTGATGTCAAGTTGTGTTATCCCTGTAATAAACATGGCATTAATATGAGCAACACACATTGTTTTTTTTTTTTTGTTTTTTTTTTGGAATATGTACATATGTTACAATTCTTGGCTTATGTGGGTGGCTCAAAGAAGATTACCAGGTGGATCATCTTGTTCTTTTGGAAGAAGCAAGAAAAATATGGGATGATGGATGGGCAACATTTGGAGGTAAAACTCTTCTTGTTGGGTGATGGGGACAATGGGTTGTGACTCCTCTTTAGAATCATCAGAAGCATTTGAAATGACCTCAAATTCTACATAACTTTCATCGTTGGAATCAAATACAGGATAGGTGAAGTTGATGGGATCATCTTCGTCTACTTCGTCCATGCAAAGTTCTTGAAGGACTTGTTCAAGAGAATATGTTGAGGGTAATGGGTGGGTGGGGTGATCTTCATCATTGAGTGTAAGCTTTTTAAAAGCTTTCTCTAGAGATGCGGTAGAAGACAACGAGGTATAGCCTAAACCAGAATGATCATGGGCACATCTATATGGGACCTCTAAGATATCATGCATTCCTTGCTCATGGGAACCTAGACCTTGACCTTGCCAATGGAACATATTAAAGTATCGAGTTAGAAACTCCTCTATGTTAGGTATGTTGGCATGCCTAGGCTTGTGTGGTTCTTTGGGTGGGTTTGACCCAGTTGAGCAATCCAACCCTCCATAAATAAATTTAATGTTTTTTGGAGTGGCACTCATGTCGTAAATAGTACCTATGGATAAAGAACGGTCTCAAGGACGTCCAAAATCCTTAGCTATGGGAATGGCTAGGGGTGTAATGGTGATGTCTTGGACAATGTACTCAACAATGCTCGAATTAGTGATATGGACTTCAACTTGGGTTGATGAGGTGGATGGTGAAGGCTTAGGTGGCTCTGGATTGGCTGTGGATGGTGGCGAGTTAAATATGTCACAATATGAGAGTTCAACTTGTGACACATCAGCCTATGGAGTGGGATTGGATGGCGATGTGGAATTAGAATATGGAGGATGGGATAATGATGAAATAGAAGAAGGGGTTGTTGAAGAAGGGGTAGATGTGATATACGATGTGCTAACAGTAGACTGACTATGACCACATGTACAAGAATAAATGGATGTTTGAGGAGATGATGTGATGGATAGATCCTCTATGATGGGAACCTTAGAATAAGATGGAGATGGATTAGAAGAAGGCAGATTGAGAGATGATGTGGATGGATTTGATGATGGTTCCAAGAATAAATGGGTGGAAGGTAACATGGATTCATAAGGATTTGAAATGAAATTATAATACTTTAAAGGTTCGACATCCATGGGGATGCAATGGACTTGTCCATCATGAACATATTTCAAGCATTGGTGGAGAATTGAAGGAACACATTTCATTTCCCTCATCCAAGGTCTACCAAGGAGTATTTTATACACCATGGCTTCTTCCAAGATGTGAAACATGGTGTGCAACATTATGGCCCCTACTTCTATAGGTAAAACAACAGTACCATCTATGGTACATAAAGCATAGTTAAATGCTTTGAGGGTGAATGATGATTTGGAAATATGGGATGAAGGTAATTTGAGGTGGATAAGGGCAACGGTAGTAATGATATTGATTGACGAGTTGGTATCAATTAATACTATTTTGAATGGTTTTATGTCTATTAATGCCATTATGTGCAATGGAGGGTCTACTGATTCTGAACTCATTGATTTTACCTCAAAGTCATAGAAGGTAATTGATGGCTCCATGCACGTTCTAACACTCCCTACAAATTTTTTTAAGGCATTAGAGTCTTGGGATTATAACTCAATTGACTTGAGTATTTCCATTAAATATTCTCTATGCCTAGGGGATTTTTGGATAAGCTCATACACATAAAGCATGATTAATGCCATTTTCAAACTAGTGGTTAACCGGCTGGTTAAGGTTACCATTGGCCTTATTGGATGAAGGATGGGTGGATTAGATGGGTTGGATAGATTGATTGGTAGAGATGGATTTGGTGATGTTTGTATGGGAAGTGGGTTTGAAGGTTGTTGAATGGTGTATTTGGTATTATTGGACATGTTGTGGCTGATCCACAACACACCCCAAAATTGGGGACCCACCTTTTTTCCATGCTTTCAAGGAAAACTGCAGTAGCCCAAATGCTAAAAAAAATAAAAAAAAAACAAAAATTTCACTAAGATGAAAAAGTGTCGTGATATCGCGACATGTCGCTCCGTCGCTGGCAGAAATGAAAAAGTGTCACGATATCGCGACATGTCGCGATATCGCTGGAAAAAATGAAAAAGTGTCGAGATATCGTGACATGTCGCGTTTTCGCGGTCCAGACAAGCAGGAAGGGGCATTGATCAAAAATTGTCGCGATTTCATGACGTGTTGTGAAATCGCGGTCCAGAGAGGAGAGAGAAAGGTAGAATGGAAAATTGTAGCGAAATCGTGACATGTCACAAAATCATGGTCAAGACAGTCAAACGGGGCACGAAGCAGAAAAGCATAGCGAAATCGTGACATATCATAAAATCATGGTCAATGCAGTCAATGGCAGCAGGTGGGCAGAGCCATCGTGAAATCATGACGTGTTTGATTTTCGTGGCTTGGAAATGGGCAGAAGGCATAAAATATAAAATGGTCACGAAATTGTGACAAAATCGAGCCAAAGGTGATAAGGCCTAGCAGTGTAGCAAAATCGCGACGAGAACTGACAAAAAGCACATAATTCGAAAGGCGTCGCAAAATCGTGACGTGTCGCATTTTCGCGACGCAGGTGGATTAAAAGGCCTAAGTGGTAAAATGGTAGCAATTTCGCTACACTAAAAAAATGAAGCCAAACAAAGCAAAGAGCGTAGAGAAATCGCTACGTGTTATGGTATCGTGGTTCACCTGAATGAAAAGAGTCTAAGGCACAAAGGCATAGCGATATCGTGCAACTTTTGAGGAAACATTCCAGCCAGACAAAGACGTTGCGAAATCACGACAGAAAGTGAAGACCATGCAGAGGGCAGAAAATGGTTGCGATTTCGTGACACTTTATTGAAAAGAGACTAAGTGCAAAAAACTTGTAGCGAAATCGCGACATGTCAGATTTTCGCTATGCATGAAGGCAAGAAAGGCTACTGACAGAAAAATGTCGTGATATCGCGATGTGTCTCATTTTTACTGTGCATGAAAGCGGATAGGGTTATTGGCAGGAAAATGTTGCGATATCGCGACATGTCGCGTTTTTGTGATGAAAGTGAAGGAGCGAAGCTACATGCTATTTTTGGTCACGATTTACATGGGGCCATTACAGAACATGCAAAAAAGTGTGGAACACGTGGAGTACAAGTGTCAAGGTTGTAGAAGCATTACATTTTAATAGAGAATATCAAACATTTCGGCATCGAACATAAAATCAAAAGCAGTGAAAAGGCGAGGAATGCGAAACGATACAATCTGGGAGGTGAAACGAAGCATCGCAGAATGAAGCAAAGAATCATACCAGCAAGTATAAAAAGCAGAGGCACATATTGATACAGGGGTTGGAAACCACTGTGAGCGGGTTGCAAAGATGAGGGTGATTAGCCATTCTGAGCCTGCTGTGGAGTGTTTTTCTTCCACTTTTGCTAGTTTTGAGAAAAACCAGAGATTCTGCTATTGTAACAGGACATATTTTTAATGCAAAATTTTTTAGAAATTTGCATTTTATGGGCAAGAAAGGATGAGAAATTTTCTGCATGCTTCATTTTAACTGTTCTATGATCCTCCTTTCAGATTTCAGATTTGTATATGAAATTTATGCCATTGTTTTGGATTATTTCATGTGAATTTCTATAATCTAGAAATTATTTTAAACCCTAGAAGCCAGCACCTAGTTTACTTTTATTGTGTTTATTTTGCAGTTCAAATAGGCTAGGTTGCATGTACGAAATTCTCACGTATTCGGTTTTTTTGGAATAGGATAGCATCAGACTGAACGTGTTCTACTTTTAATTTTTTGTATTTCTTTTTGTTCATTTTATTTTATTTTCTAGATGGTTTAAAATGAACATTTAAAAATTTACAAAATCTAAAAAATTAAAATAATGAACAATCACTAAAGTTTCATAGTGAAATAAACCAACATTGCCCCTTTTTTACAGTTACTTGCAATCACTAAGGTGTTCCAAGCATTTTAATTGAATATATATATTTGAGATTACTAATACACAGTTGCAAATGCTAATACAGCGAAGACCTTGGAGAAGTAGTTAGTTTGACTTCTTTGCAAGAGGTGATTTGGAATCCAAATCCTAAGGAAGAGTGTAATTTCACAAATGTGTGAAAATACCACTCAACATTTTGGTGTTAGAAGGAGGGCTTGAACCGATTTATTTTAGATTGATTTAAATGCTATAGGGATTTAAATTTTAAATATTTCATGCCCTATTGATTATTATCTTTAGCCCTCTTTTAATATTACAACTTTGTACTATTAAAAGGAGGACATGAATTGTTATGCATTGTTCTAACGCTTTGATTGTTCATACAGGAATAATGTGATTTAATTTAATTTAAAAATAAATAAATAAATAAATAATTTTTTTTTTGGGTATTAAAGTTATATTCTTTAAGATTCACTAATGGCTATGTTTTCACCGTGGATGACAGGTAGCCCATTGAACATACCAGGAGTTCAACATTATTTTCCCATTGGTTTTGAGAGATGTCTTCCTCGATTTTTGTCTAACGGGACAAATACTGTAGGAGAACACATTCAAGCATTCAAATTTGTGGTGAATCACTTAACAATTTGGCATGATGATGTCGTTTGTAAGATGTTCCCTTACACCTTGGACAAAGTGGCATTTGATTGGTTTACAAGTCTACCCTTAGGGTCTATCACTTCTTGGGCTCAACTAGAGGCATCATTTCTTAATCAATTCAACAAAAATCAAGTTGACCCAATCCGCATGTATGAGCAGTTTCTCACTATTAAAAAAGGACCAAGTGAAAATGTGAAGTTATTTTCTGAAAGATTCTTTGGATTATATGCTCAATTAGTGACATTTTATGCTCTTCAAGAAGAAATGGCTCTCCAAATATATGTCAATGCTCTTGACCCACTCATTTCCACATATTTGCGAGGGATGCCTCAAATCACATCTTTGACACAAGCCTATACTCAAGCAATGGCAATTGAGCAACAATTGAGTTGTCAAAATTATGGTGGAGGTTTTGGATCGTATAATATTCAATCATTTAATATATCCTTTACCCATCCAATGATTTATCCACCTCAACCAAATTCAAGTGTAAATCAATTTCAGAATCAACAATCATTCCCAAGCTTCAATCACTTTCAAAATCCTCAATCTACTATGCAAGATCAACCATCTTTCTTAAGTATGAACCAAATTCAAAATACTCATATTGATTCAAAAGATGCTTCTAAAATCAATTTTAATTATTTTCATAAGAATATGATTTTAGGCAAGGGAGGAGTACTAGATCCAATTAGTATTGAAACATGTGACAAATTGGAAACCCTTGACTCACCAAAAGATGAATTCTATGAGGATGAATCTGTTTCGGATGAAATTGTTGAAAATGATGGCCAAGAAAATCCACACCTTCCAAATTGTGATCAAATTGAATCATGGGTTACAAATTTGGATTATGATAGCCTTATCAATTTGAATACAAGCAATAACCCAATTTTGGAAGTAATTGAACCATCTAAGGAAGGTGAAGTTAAATTTGATGAGAAACATGTTGATGAATTAAAAGATGATGAAGAAATAATTGAGCATCACAATTTGACTTTGAAAGATGATCATTATGATTCTTGGGAAGAGTATGCTCACTCCAAACCTTTTGATGAAATTTGTGTGCCTATTGATATGCAAGATAATACAATTGCCCTTTCATATGAGGATATTACAAGTCCTGTGCAATCTGAAAATGTTTTGGAAGAAGGAGAATCAATTGTTTTTGTTCCCCTTGAGGGGCAAGGAATCAAAATTCTTGATCCACCTATTGTTTCTACAATGTCTATGCCATCTCAAAATGATGAAATTACAAAGCCTATGTGGTGTGGATTTGATACTATTGATGATCCTAATGAAAATATGAATTTTGAGGCAAATCAAGCCATTGATCATGAAAAGGTGTCACATGACACATATCTTGAAAAATTAGGATCTTGTTTTGAAAAATATGGATGCATGTTTGATTGGGTGCCTAACTTTGGTGTTTTTGAACAGGTGTTGGATGATGAAGAAGACAATGAAGAAAAAGAAAAAGCTACTAACACTCATCAAGTTGTGATAAATTCTAATCACGATGGGTTGAGTATGGGTGACAAAGTGAAATATTTACCTTTGGTAGTAGCCACAAAAATTTTAAGTTATGGGTTACATGATGTCCCTTTGGGTGCTAATGTCATTGATGATGAAATGTCAAATCTTGGTGATGTTTGTCAAGTTTTGATTAATTTTGATTGCTTCAAAATCTTGAAAAATGATTTGAATTCAAGACTTTTAGAAATAGGCTCTTGTATGCAATATCTCACTTTTGAAAATGAAATCCTACTTCTAAATAATGAATGGAATGATGAAACTTGTACTTTAAAGAATAGACAAAATAAAATTGAGTACCAACCATTGTCTAATAAATTTGATTTGAATCTCACCTATGATGTTGCTAATAGAACTAAATCAAATTGGTATGGTGAGCATGGCAAGTTGAAATTTGTTGCATTGCTTGGTTTGATCTTATTGTTGTTGGATTCCTATAACAATTGGCATGTGTATTACGACATATGTCTTTTGAAATGTTCTAATCATGTTTGGGATCCAGGAAAGTAATAGTCCAAGCTTGGCATCATCTTGTACTATATTGTATATAAATTTTGGTTTTGGTTTGAGTTTGTGTTTTCAATTTTCATTTTGGGATTGCTATTTGGATTAGGATTTAAGTTGTGTGTTTGATTTCATTTGACATGTTTAGTTTGTTTTGATAAAAAAAAAAAAAGAAGAAAATTTGAGATGTCAACTTATGCCTAAAATCGGGAGAATATGAAACATTGGAATTATGTTGTAGAAAGCTCCACAAGTAGCACAAACATTTAAATATTATCGTTTGGATCTTGTGATGCATGAAGTTGTCAGTTTTGCACATTATGGTAAAATAGATGATATATTCCAAAGGAAGCAATGCATTCATATCTTATGTCATATTCCACATTGCATATACATGTCATCTGGGTTACATTTTTCATTCCATGGGCAATTATTGAGAAGGTGTTGAATACTCTTAGGATTATTACATAACATATATTAAAAGGATCCTAAGGTTGGGAACTGTTGCCCAAGCTATCTTGAACCAAGCACATTCCATGCACATTAAAGGGAGTCTTGAGAAAAATGGTTAAAACCATACTTGGATGAAAAGGTGAGGTGAAAATAATATTTCATGTTTGTCCTATCATGCAACATAATCCTTAAAACAGTGGTTTTTACCATTTCCATTAAGCTTAAAGCCTAAAACCATAGTAGTAAGGATAGGGTTAAATCCTCATCGAACTTGGGTTGAGGATCCAACTCCCCAAAGCTCTGATTTGACCTACATGGAGTAGTAAGGATAGGACTTAATTCTCATCTCGCTTAGGTTGAGAATCCAATTCCCAAAAGCTTCCATTTTTCCCATTTCATCATAAAGCTTGGATTGGAAGGATTGTACTACATGTCCTCTGCAAAGGATGGGTAGTCATCCCAAAGTTCCAAGCAATAAAAGTAAAACTAATATTTTCCATTTCATATCCATCTTGGATTGGAAGGATCGTACTACATGTCCATAGCAAGGATGGGTAGTCATCCGAAAGGTCCAAGAAATAAAAGAAAAAGAATGAATTAAGCCAAGTCATGGATTATGGGGTTAAGTATGCTCATGTGTGGCAACATGTCTTGTCTAAAAGCAATACCACTGATTGCTCATATGGATAGACTAGCCTGACCATTTCATCTATAACAGGTTAAATTATTTTGTTCAATATAAGGTAATGAACTCCAAATGAGAATAGTAAGGATAGGGTTAAATTCCCATCTCGCTTAGGTTGGGAATCCTATTCCGCAAAGTTCTTATTTCACTCACACTTGCACATGGGTTCAAAATGGTAGTGACACATAACCAACTTTGGGATCTAGTAAATTAATTCAGTATACATATTTTTGGTCCTAAGAGGGTTTGAAATCTTTAATATGTTTTTCCATGATATAAGAAGGTTTTGAGCATTTATAAAGCAGGTTGTTGCATCTCTAGCATCTTCATCATACATCAAATCCTGCACAAATCATTCATAGCCTTGCATACAAATCATAAGTGAAACTGACAATAGAAAGTTGAACAAGTTCAAATGATAGGGAATGAAACACTTTGCACACATTGAGTTGATACTTAATGATTCGGATGTTTCATGTATTTTTGATCTGTCGGTATTTTTTTATCTTCTATGTGCTGACGCCTGTATTTAAGCTTGTTTGTTTCAGGTTGGGTTCTCACCAAAATGCTCAAGAGCATTTGATAGCAAAGTCGCCATTTTTTGTGGCTGATCCACAACACACCCCAAAATTGGGGACCCACATTTTTTGCATGCTTTCAAGGAAAACTGCAGTAGCCCAGATGCTAAAATAAATCAAGAAAAAGCAAAAATTTCACTAAGATGAAAAAGTTTCGCGATATTGCGACATGTCGCTCCGTCGCTGGAAAAAATGAAAAAGTGTCACGATATCGCGACATGTTGCTCCGTCGCTGGTAGAAATGAAAAAGTGTAGCGATATCGTGACATGTCACGTTTTCATGGCCCAGGCAAGCAGGAAGGGGCATTGATCGAAAATTTTCACGATTTCATGACGTGTTGTGAAATCACGGTCTAGAGAGGAGAGAGAAAGGTAGAATGGAAAATTGTAGAGAAATCATGACATGTTGGAAAATCACGGTCAAGATAGTCAAACGAGGCACGAAGTAGAAAAGCGTAGCGAAATCGTGACATGTCGCAAAATCGTGGTCAGCGCAGTCAACAACAGCAGGTGGGCGGAACCGTCGTGAAATCATGACGTGTTTGATTTTTGTGGCTTGCAAACAGGAAAAAGGCATAAACTATAAAATGGTCATGAAATCATGACAAAACCAAGCCAAAGGCGATAAGGCCCAGCAGTGTAGCGAAATCGTGACGAGAACTGACAAAAAGCGCATAAGTCAAAAGGCGTTATGAAATCGTGACACGTCGTGTTATTGTGGCACGGGTGGATTAAAAGGCCTAAGTGGTAAAATGGTAGCGATTTCACTACAGTCAAAAAATGAAGCCAAACAAAGCAAAGAGCATAGCAAAATTGCTACGTGTTTCGGTATCGTGGTTCACCTGAATGAAAAGAGTCTAAGGCACAAAGGCGTAGCAATATCACGCGACTTTTAAGGAAACGTTCCAGCCAGACAAAGACGTCATGAAATCATGACAGAAAGTGAAGACCATGCAAAGGGCAGAAAATGGTTGCGATTTTGTGACACTTTATTTAAAAGAGACTAAGTGCGGAAAACTTGTAGCGAAATCATGACATGTCGGATTTTTGTTGTGCATGAAGGCAAGAAAGGCTGCTGAAAAAAAAATGTTGCAATATCACGACGTGTCTCATTTTCGCTGTGCATGAAAGTGAATAGGGTTATTGGCAAGAAAATGTCGCGATATCGCGACATGTCATGTTTTCACGATGAAAGTGAAGGAGCGAAGCTACATGCTATTTTTGGTCGCAATTTATATGGGATCGTTACAGAACATGCAAAAAAGTGCGAAACACGTGGAGTACAAGTGTCAGGGTTGCAGAAGCGTTACATTTTAACAGAGAATATCGAATGTTTCGGCATCGAACATAAAATCAAAAGTAGTGAAAAGGCGAGGAATGCGAAACAATACAATCTAGGAGGTGAAACGAAGCATCACAAAACGAAGCAGAGAATTGTACCAGCAAGTATAAAATGCAGAGGCACAAATTGATACAGGGGTCAGAAACCGCTGTGAGAAGGTTGCAGAGATGAGGGTGATTAGCCGTTCTGAGCCTACTATGGAGTGCTTTTCTTCCACTTTTGCTGGTTTTGAGAAAAACCAGAGATTCTGCTATTGTAACAGGACATATTTTTAATGCAGAATTATTCAAAAATTTGCATTTTATGGGCAAGAAAGGATGAAATTTTTTTTGCATGCTTCATTTTAACTGTTCTATGATCCTCCTTTCAGATTTCAGATTTGTATATGAAATTTATGCCATTGTTTTGGATTATTTCATGTGAATGTCTATAATCTGGAAATTATTTTAAACCCTAGAAGCCAACACCTAGTTTACTTTGATTGTGTTTGTTTTGTAGGTCAAATAGGCTAGGTTGCATGTACAAAATTCTCACGTATTCGGTTTTTTCGGAATATGATAGCATCAGACTGAACGTGTTCTACTTTTAATTTTCTGTATTTCTTTTTGTTCATTTTATTTTATTTTCCAGACGATTTAAAATGAAAATTTAAAAATTTACAAAATCTAAAAAAATAAAATAATGAACAATCACTAAAGTTTCATAGTGAAATAAACCAACATTGCCCCTTGTTTACAGTTACTTGCAATCACTAAGGTGTTCCAAGCATTTTAATTGAATATCTTTATTTGAGATTACTAATACACAGTTGCAAATGCTAATACAGTGGAGACCTTGGAGAAGTAGTTAGTTTGACTTCTTTGCAAGAGGGGATTTGGAATCCAAATCCTAAGGAAGAGTGTAATTTCACAAATGTGTGAAAATACCACTCAACAGGACATGATTTACTTGATTAGGAGGTAGTTGTTGATTGTTACCTCCTATATTATGCTGGACCTCCCCATGGTTAAGTAGAGCTATCTAATATATACCCAAATATTGATTTTGTGGAGCTAAATGGTTATCCACATTAATGACCCCTAAGTCAATGAGGTCTTGCACTATGTTTTTGAACACATGGCAAGAATTAATATCATGCCCATTTTGCCAATGGTATGGGCAAAACAACTGCTCTCTATAACTTTTAGGTATTTTGGTGGGATCATCGGACCTAATATCTAGTAATGCTAATTTATTGGTCTCATACAACCTTCGAAATATGGATGAATATGATTCCTCTAAGGGAGTGTATTGACGTTGGGGTCGATTGAATTGGCAACGGGTAGGTTGTTCCATAGTTGGCATTGTGTTTTGTACCATTGGTGCTTGGGTTACTGATGGGACCGCATGATAGGAAAATTGTTTTGCGTTGGTTTTTAAGCCATTATGGGCTGGATCATGACCACTTGATTGACTTGATTAGTTGTGTTAGTCGTTGAGGCTTGTGTGGATTTTGTTTGGCCAAATTGATTATTTTGGTATCGGTCCCTATTTTTCCATTCTTTCTTCTTAGTCTTAATGACATCCTCTTGGATTTTTATCTCCTCAATGACACTAGCCTATGCTAAAGCCTCCTCAAATTTTCTATAAGTATTTAGATGAAGCATCCAAGAGATGGGTTTTAAACAACTCTTAGTAATTTTTTTGATAATTTCATCCATTAGGAGGGAGAATGGCAACTTTGTTATAACTGCCCTCCAACGGCTTTCAAAATCAAAGATAGGTTCCTCATCCCATTGTTTCAAATAATATATATCTGATAAGGACACCTTCTTTTTAATATTAAGGATGAAGCATTCCAAGAATAGATCCATCAATTTATCAAAAGTATAAATACTATGTGTAGGCAATTGATTGTACCATTCAATGGCATCTCCCCATAATGTTTGAGGAAACGTTCGGAGCATAAGAGCATTATCATTGCTAATCCAAAAAAATGCATGGACAAATGAACTCACATGCTCCTTAGGATTGTCAGTTGCCCTGAACTTGTCATATTTTGGTACCGTAAAATCTGTTAGATATGGCAGTGATGGTACCTATGGATGGATTCATTGATGGATCATTTGGCTTAATGTGATATTTTACCGCGTTATCCCTAGTGAGTTTTGCATCAACTGATCGATTTGCTTTTGTATTTCTTGGAATCTAAGATCTTCTACTGGAATATGAGGACCTTGGATTATGTGATTTTTGGTTGATGGGCTGGATGGTAGATGTTAGGGTGTGACCAACATGGTGTTGTTGAATGAATTGGGTTGGGTATGCAGAGAATATTTATGGTTGCATGATGGTGATGATTGATGAATATGATGATGGATAAATGGATTGTGTTGTTGGTTAGTGGCGATGTTGATTGGTATGGTGGATGTGTGGAGTGGTGCTGGATTGGGGATGGACACTATGGAATATTGAGGGACCCATGCTAAATTTTTATTGGTGAGTAGAGGTTGATTTGGAGCTCCTTAGGTCATAGGGTCTATGTAAGCTGATTGTTTTGCTTTTGCTAGTTGTGAAATAAATATGTTGATGAGCCCTAATGTATCCATAATTTCCTGATTTGAACATGTGTCGAATGATGGGGTTGTGGTTGGATGAGATGATGGATGAGTTGATGATGATGGATGATTAGTCATGGTCATATTGGCTAAGTGAAATGATGGAGTTGTGGATGATATGGTCATGTTGGCTAAGTAAGATGATGGAGTTGTGGATTATAATGGATGAGAGTATATGGGTATGGTGCAAGTTGTGTTTGATGTTACAACTTGGATGGTAGGGACTTGTGAGGCAGCATTGACATACTCTTCATACAAGGGGTTGGTATAGGTGGACGTGAGATAAGTGTTTGGAACACTTGGGCTTTGTGGTGGTTGGCTTGTGGAGGAAGGCATATCATATTCATAACTCAAATTAGGATATCCTTGGGCAAGGTAGGTGGTAGCCAATTTGGATTCTTCAAAACCTTCTTAGCTAAGGGGTTCTAAGACATTGTGTGATAAGGGGTTCTTGGCTAGGATATCCTTGGGTAATTAGAAGCCTTGTAAAGTATCTGCACTCTATCCATGTCTATGTAGGTGGTGGTTGTCTCCACATTGTGTGAATGTGTCTCTACTTGAGAGTGGGGTGGATGGGATGATACAAAAAAAGTAGTCTAAACCATATTGGATGGGGCTACCGAAGTAGCAGGTTCATGGGAACTATTTTCCATTAAACTACTTTGGTTTATTATTTTCTTTAGTTGTCGTGTTAGCACCATAAAGTAGTTAAACCAAAGATTTCAAGCTTATCTAAATCACACAAATTAACAACTTTTCATATAATTTAAAGCAAAGAAAACAATCAGTCCTAGGTTTCACCGTGTGGCTTACCTTGTTCATTAATTATTTTATTTCATTAATGTGAATTTCCTTTTAGAATTGGTGGCTTGTGTATTTTGATGTCACTTAATATTGTTTAATGAAAAACAAAAGTAAAAACTAATGTTGGCTAGGGCAACGAGATTCTTGTTGGTAATGACCTACAAAAAGTTTGCTTGAGGGTAGTCCTATGGTTTCTAGGGTAGAGATTAGTGGATGGAAATTATGGCCACCGTCACCAAATCTCAAGCAATGGTAGGTGATGAAATCCAGCCAATACTATTAAACATGTGAATCATGCAAGTGTGTGTGATTTATTTTATTATATTTCTCATTCTCTATGGTGTGCAAACAGTATTAAATCTTACTAACTTCACTAATCTAAATCATAATCCAACACAGATGCAAATTTCACCTAAAGAGAGTGGAGTACACTGCTCAAAAACCCCTGCCTACATTTTATTAAAATCATAACAGCAACCAGAGGGTTTGTCCACCTCTCTATCAAAGAGGCTAGCCTAGGGCAGGATTACTTTATGTTTCAAGATGTTGTTCCTATTTAGATAGGAAAAATTAAAGTGATCTTTAACCCTAAAATGCAAAATCTAGGATGTTTTTCTGTTTCATATGCACTCAAAAATGCAAACAATCACCTAGATCTACAAATTTCAGGACAAGAAATGAATTTGATATAATGAAACACACACAAACCCTAGATGCAAATTGCTACTGATTCTTTCCCAAAATCCATAAACGATGAAAAATAGCAGCAGAAAATAGAATATGTAAGTTGTTAAATGGCAACCTAGGGTTATGAAACTTACTTGGAAGCCTTAGCTTTGCTCCAAATTAGTGCCATGCATAGCCGAGTGCCTTCATAGGTGTAGTAGAGAGCCTATGTATGAGAATAATAGTGCCTATGGTTGTCTGCAAATGCTACCAAATGCTCTATGAACGCTCTTGAATGCCTGCGTAATCTCTCAAAATGTTGCAAACTACTTCAGAAACCCTAACGATGAAATTGGTGATCTCTACGCTTCTATAATTATTGTAACAAATAGAAATAAAATTAAGTTATCAAGGTAGATCTATTAAATAATGAAACCCTTGTGGGGTCCCACCATGATCACCATTTGTGAAGACAAAGACATGACACTTAAATAACAACAGGAAATCAAATAACACAAGGAAATACAAAGATTGCACAAATGGATGTATTCAATAAAATTGGTGGGAGCCAATGAACTCCTTTGTTATAATCAGTACTCAATGTGAGTATTTTATACAATGATTTACAATGGCACTAGGATTATCCAAAACCCTAGAAATAACAATAAAGTGTCTTTAGATTTAGTGTCTTTACTTCCAATAGGTTGAGTGGGATTCAAGTATCCAGTGTGGGGCCACTCCAACTTCAACAACTATCCAACAATTTGTAGAACTTGAAGATCTACATACATAAAAATAGAACAACGGGGTTAGTAAGACCTATCAGGGCTCCACGGTGTGAGATCCTTAGACATCAATAAAACCATAGTTAATAATGAAGTAATAAAGTATGTTGGATCAACAAATTATGAGATAAAATATATTCAAATGAGATATACCTTGCTTTCATTATGTTGTTGCAAATGGCATGGTGTAGCAAGCTCAGATTCACATTTCTATAGCTATAGTAGGCTCTGATGTGAGTTTTGTATACTCTAGTGTGCACCTGTAGGATACATCAGGCTTTGGAGAGTGCCTGTGGTATATAGTAGGCTCTGGTGAGCACTTTACAGGCTCTACAACGAGCCTCGTAAGCTCTGGAGGGCACCTACAGGTTAGTTGTATATCATGGGATATACAACTACAGTGAGTTGTTTATGGAAGCCATTGCTTCAATATTCCATGGGATGACACTAAAGCTCTAATACCAATTTGAAAAAATTAAATCACTCCCATGCTCAAACAACTAAAGCAATCTCATGCAATTCTATCAAGAGACATAAGCTTCACTGGACTCAATAGTCAAATGGGAGCTTCACTTTTTTCACCTGCTATGGAGGATCTTTGCTAGTTCTATCCACGAGTGAGGAGGTTCGCTCACTCAGGCAGTAATGAAGGAAGTTCACTTGTGAAGAATGCAAGGCGAGAGATGGTTCAAGCATTTTGGTTGCTAGTGGGGTGCTTCATAGAAAATACTGCTAAAGTGGAAGCTTCGCCCAAGAGCCCCATGAATTACAATTTTGGGGGCAGCAAAGCCTGAACTTAAACTTCAAACAAAGTAACACCGAATTGCCACTTCGGGGTAAAGACTCCTCGAAGTGTGACTTCGAGTGAGTTTAGGCCCAAATCTTGGGAAGCTTCGGGTAAATTTGACTCCAAAACTTGACTTCACGTGGGAAAGCCCCAAAGCTTGTCTTTGGGAAAAAAGCAAACTTTGGACTTCACTCGAGGAGGAATATAAATAGGAAAATCATTCAAACAAGCTATGATTTAGATGTCTCTCTCAAGGCAGTTGCAATGCTTGTGTTCGAAATAAAAACAATGAAACTCGAATTTGAAAGAGATAAGAGACGAGGCTTAACACACTAACAAAAATTTTATTTATCAGAATACGTGGATTATAGTGCTTCATTCAAATATATTATAAACAACTGCAATCCAGTTGCACGATAAACACAAGAGGGATTTCCTGGAGGCTGTTTCTCCCTTCACCTACTTTCTTCTACTCTATTCTAGCATTAGATCTCTCTCTTTGTACAATGCCAATTGTACTGGTGTTTATAGCTGACGATGAGGACATGGGTGGGAATTGTTCACCAACTCTCCGATAGGAATTTAATGGAAAAATAGGGTTTATGACAAATTTCTGAGCAAACCCAACTACTCACATGATTTAAATTTTGACGCTCGGATGTCAGAGATTCGATCTGTCAGAGAACTCATTAGTGTCAAATCTAGTTTAATTTTCTAACATGAAATGCTAGATAATGACTCCATAAAATTTACAATTTCTTCCAATTATAAATAAATAAATCTTCTAACATGATATGCAATGGAATTTTGTTGGGACCATACCCAAAAAAGGACAGTGCTTTTATTTCTATCTAGATATAAATATCGATAAATAGTGTCAAGACCAATCTCTTTAGCTTTGAAATTATTAATCTAATATTTCTTAATGGAGTTTATAAAGTTTCATAATTTTTAAGAATAATGTTTTCAAATCCTTCATAGATAAGACACATGAAACGTTCATGATTTTTTTTTAGATTCTTTCTTATACAAATTTTACATTGGATTTTTAACTAAAGGAATGTTGAGGTCTTAGAAAGAGTTAGTGACCAAACATTCGTCCAAGGGATATGTGTTTACTTTATGAATAGATTTGAATTTTGTTTTGGAATTGATATTTGTGGAAGAATTTTTGGAAAAGAAGTATGGGCTTCTTTTGTGTTGTTATAATAAATGGTTTTGTAGTTTTTTTCTTTTGAATTTACATGTTGGAATCGGTAGCCACCACAAATCCGGGTAGGCTATCTAGCTTTTATGGTTGCCACATAGTTCTTCATATTTTATGTCACTATAACCACCATGCCACAATAATTTTAAACCTTTTATGTAATTAAAAACACTAGGAAAGGGACAAGAATTCAGTCCGACAAGTTTTATAGTTTGTTTTGAAATTGATATTTGTGGAAAATATCTTGGAAAATAAGTATGAGTTATTTTGTATTGTTATAATGAAGGGTTTTGTAGTTTTTTGGAACTAATATTTGTGGAAAATATCTTGGAAAATATGTATGGTATTATTTTATGTTTGTCATATTCAATGGTTATGTTTTGGAATAAATATTCATGGAAAATATCTTGTAATTATAAGTATGGGTTTCTTTTGTGTCTACTTTGAATCAAATAGGATGCATTAATACCTACATATAAGTTGTTCTATTCCCCACCTTCCTATAAACTACAATGGAGGATGAATAAGGAAGATGTTCGAATCATGCTAATTTTAATATTCAAATGTTCTTGTTGTATTGAAAAAATCACTCTTGGGGAAGAGGACTTCCTGTAATAGAAACAAAGACCATTCTTTTGTAATCTAGACCTTTGGATGATTAAATATATGGTGCCATATTTATAATTGGTTTATATTGCTTAGCTATACTATTTCATTTTTGAAATGCTTATAATATATTTATGTTGTAAGCTTTTGGTGATTATTTTTTCTTTCATATTTGATGATGCTTTGTATTTCATGCTTGTAATTTGATAGAGAGAGAGATTTATTTTGGGATTAGAGGGGTCTTTGGGAAAGGCTCTAAAGTTAACCTTGTCTAAGATCTCTCCCTTTTTAACTTAGGCTATCATAGGTTAGCAACACCTAGTTTTGTGTGTCCATGAAAATTCAATCACATGGAATGATTAATGCTTAGGACACCATCACAGAGATGCGAAGGCAAGCATAAAGTTTAAGAGATCATAACAGAGGTGTAGTTAAGCTATACTAAGATACTATACATAATGGATCCAGACTAGATTGAATTATGACTAGAAGTAGGAATTGGCATCTCCCCTTACTCTAAATATTCATAAGGGATAATCCTAATGCTAGGGTCAAATAATTTGCATTCATGGAGAATTTTAGAAAGGTGGGGTGATCTTGTACAAGCATCCTCTATATAGTAGAGGTATACAAGGTAAAACCCCATTATCTATGAGAGTTTGGCCTCTCCCATCCATTCAAGTAATATCTACAACATCTTAGAATCAAAATATGGTTTTTTATAGTCATTATATGTATTCTATGGATACTCCTATGAACCTTGTTATTTTCTCAAAAAATAAATATCTCTCTTGGGTTGGTAGTTTTGGGGTTGTTACAAAGAGTTCCAATTAAATTCTCAATATGATAATAGTATCATAAATATAGAGAAAATTTTACTTAGTATCCTTTAAATAAATATCATTATGTTCCTACATGTACCTATAACAAATATTGATAGCAAGGAAGACATCTAATATCGTGTGAGTGATATAAAAAAGAGTGACCATGATGAATTGATTAAAAATATCTATTAAAGGTGAGGATTTTTTGTACTTGACTACTTTATTCAAGCAAAAGGAGTAGGATCGAGAGTACAGTTATCCATACAAAATCATTTTAGTAACTTCACGTCATATGGAGTCTAAGAAAGAAATCACATAAGATCTATTTGAGTAATATAAGTATCCCAAAATAAATCCAATAGTCCCAACCTAGTGATCTTAACTGAATAATGAATTCGTAGCTTGAGATCCTAGATAATGGAAGACAAAATCATTAACAATCAGTTTATAATTAAGAGTGTAACAATAATTTTCTCACCATCCTAGTTTTAAGTACACATTAAAATTCATCTCATAATAAGAGAATCAATACACAAGAAAAAAGGTATATCTATTAAATATTCACAAGTTAAATAGGATACGCTTATTTTGTCCTATATAAGGAGTTTTAGAGATTACAAACCACTCATATATGTCATCCTGAATAAATAATAATTTATTTTGCATATAGATATCTTCTTCAATATACTTAAGAAGAAAATAACTCTTGAAGTGCATTTGGTAAACTTTCCAACGTTGATTAGTAGTATGAGAAAGAATCAACTAGAGAGGCACATCCATGTCATAATGAAAGTATCACATTATATTGAAATTCTTTAATATACTTAATATTTGGGAAAATAATGGAATGTATGACTCTAAATTGATTTGCACCAATGGATAACATGAAATTGGTACTTTAATATCACCCATTTAACTAGACCATTACTTTTATGGACTTCAAACAAGCATATGTGTATGCTTTATATTGTTGGAGTAGACTTAATAATGGCTAGGATGCTACCATTAATTTTTATTCATCTATGCATTTTCTCCTAAACAAATCCTAGATTAAAATGCCAACTTACATTGGACTTTGGCAAGCCATTTGGAAAAAAAACTATGACTACCATTTTGGATAACAATGATCTCTTCATATTCTTTTTTCCTTTTATATTAAATCCTAGAGAGTCACTAAAATTTATAAACTTCCCAAACCCCACATCATGCAAGGATATAATTAATAGAGGGAGGTTCAAACAAACTAAAATTTAGAAAGTTTTTCCTATCATCAAGAATCAAGGAGATAATTGATGGTGAAGCCATTCAAAGCTCACTAGTGGATTGGATTGTGGGATATTTTGACAAGCATTGTAAATGGTTAGGTCAAAAGTAGTTTTAGTAAACATATTTTTGGAAAAAGAATCAAGTGTGACATAATGAACCCCCCTCAAGACACTTCAATTTATTTTTAAATAAAGATCAATCTTTTTGTGGATGTATATTCCTTATAAATATATTAAGCAATAATATTTTTAAGCTTTAATGCAGGCATCCAATTTTACATGCTAGATATACACCAACTGCATCATTAGTCAAACTTTCTAGATAATTATGTGAAATCACCCCTTTTATACCAAGATTTGGTCAAAAACCCTTTGGAAACTACAAATATTTATCAAAACCTCACCAAAGTATTACCTTTGAAAAGGGCTTGAAAAGAGCTTTCCAAAAAGTATACAGATGCCCTTTTTTGTTTGAGGACTAACATTCCATAATTCCCCACAAGTATAATTTCTAAGAGCTTTCCAACAAGTAGAATTGGTAAAATTATCTAAGTTGATGTCATTATTATGCTTTTTGGACTTGTTTCAATCATGTATAATCGATTAGAATAAAAAACACTTAGATATAAAATTATTATTTTTATTATAATGGTCACTTGGGAATACAAAGTATTGAGAAAACCCATGTATTTTCCATAAACAAAACATAGATAAAATTTAGAATGTGTTCACTTAATGGTGCTCAAATTGTGATGTAAGGTTAAAACTTTATATAGGTATGATTAACTACTTGAGTGTTGCTTGACCTCGAAAATTGTTTTTACATCTTGTTATAATAACAAATATATGGTAGTAAATAAAATATATATGTTATGATATCCATTATTGCGCAAGTGGAGAAGGTGAGCTTGGCCCCTTCGAATAGGAGGTCCATAGTTTGAACCTCTTTGATGAAAACGGGGATACAAAAAACTTTCTTGTGGCTTCCCTCTAGACAATGGTATACCCATATGGGATAGCATTGTCGGACAACTAAGAGTGCCTCTCGAGGTTTCTTTATAGCCTAAAAGTTTAAGTCCGCCTTTGTAGAGCAAGTGGATAAGACAAGCCTGGCCTCGTTGAATGAGAGGTCCATGGTTCGAACCTTAGTGATGCGAATGGGGACACAAAAAATCTTTTGTGGTTTCTTTCTAGATAGTGGTATACTCGAACAAGACGACATTGCAATGGTGCAGGCTTTGGCTCTTCTTCAAGAGGTCCAAGGTTCAAACTGCAGTGTGGGTAAGTGTCTGAGGGGGGGTGTGTGTGTATGGTTGTGTATTTGGCCTCTATTGATAAGTTCAACTCTCACCCTTATGAGAGGTCATAGTTGGGATGGGGATGCCCTATCGACCATAGGGTTTTCTCACATTAACCTTAATAAACAAATAAATTATATAAATTATGAATTAAAGTAATCATTTTAAAAAATGATAACTTATAAAAATCCATTAATATGCACCTAAAATAAAATAAAATAAAAATTAAATGACATAAATATTTTAATGAAAAAATACATATATGTAAATTTATAAGAAAATACCTGAATAATTATAAAAATATTATGATTTAAATAAGATACAATATACGCTTCATTCTTATATAATAAATTTTAAAATTAAAATTAAAAATAACATAGATATATAATGATGAATCTATTTACGTTCGATAGGAATAAGGCTAACAAACATTCCTAGTCTACCGTAAAAACTGACAGCATGACCAGATCATTATACCGGCTACCGAATCTACTATATATATATATATATATATATATATATTTCGACTCTTCTAAACGCCTCGATAAAATCTAAATTACTCCAAGGCAAGTAGAGATTAACGTAGCTTTTAAACACCTTGCCGTGAAGGCCACTGAAAGAACTAGTCTACTTCGAATCACTGCCCTACACATGTGCGATGAATGAATTCTCGGATGGACAAAATCAACCGAAAATTTAAACTTTTACTCCCATTTAATCATACTTATAAACTAGTCAAAATAGCTTTCGATTTGAATAATCAAACAGTAGCGGTAAAAGCCCCAAGTCCTCTGATCTACAAAGGAAACACCGGCGTTCAAAGACGAAGAACTAAAATATGATGATTTATGGCTACTATGGTCTTAACACCCTCTCCTATACGGCATGCGACTTTCAAAAGACTCTCTGACCCTTATTTCCGGATTGACCTTTTCATATCCATGAAATCCATAGCCTTGGTGTGAGTCTATAAGTATCCGAGTGTATCCATGGCTGTTTACATGCATATAATCCACCTCGCTCGCTAAATTCGGGGCTCTACTGTTTTCTTGTCGACAAATGTATTAGCTGAAACGTGACGTGATTTCTGTGGGTTTTGTTAAGGAAGACTCTTTAACTTTGAAAATGGCAAGATCGATGCTAATGAAAATAAGCATGCTGCTTCTTGCGCTCAATGTTTTATTTACCATCCGCGTCTCGGCTCGTGGTAGCCTAATAAAAAATGCAGATGCAGATCACAGCATAGCTAAATATCCCTTCACAACCACATTGCAGACGTTGTGCGATTCGGGGCCTAGCTGCCGAGGCAACATTCCAGATCCTAAATGCTGCAAATCAAAATCTAAGAAAGCTGCGTCACGTGATCAGAACTAGGCATATGGAGAGCCTGGCATTGACAGGAGCACCATTGACGATAACAAGAATAATAATTGGATTGCACAAGCTTCGTCAATGTCACAGCCTCTGGAATATCAGTAACGGTTTCTTCTATTTCGTTACGGCGATTCAACAGCCGCTTGCCTATTAATCATCAGTATGACTGGATTACAATTATTACTTTACATCGAAATGCTTGTTAATTACTTTGTGAAATTTGCAATTTCTTGCCCTTACAAATAAACAATCATGTGACATGATTTTCAGAGTCTAGCAAATCGAATGTTGTTGGGACCTATTTGTATCTGCATAGGCACACCAGGCTACCAGACAATAAACAATATAAAATACATCTGCAAAAATATTATTTAATATTATTTTTAATATTAAATAAGTTAATTGTAATTAATATTATTAATTTTATATGTTTATGATATTGTTTTATAATGAACATGTCCAGTTAGTTTAGCCTAGTCTACTCCTCCATAGATAGGTAGATAGATTGATTTTGTGTAAGGTTGGTTTTTATGTTGATTTTTATTGGGGTTATTTTCAAAAATTAATTAAATGTTATATTTATTTAGTTTGTTTTTTATTAAATAATTTTTTATTTTATTTATCTTGATATTATTTTTATTAAGAAATTAAATTTAATCTATTAACATAGTGATTCTTTAAATAATCTATTATCTAATTTCCTTATTTAAATTTATGCTTACATTTCAAAAGGTTATTTCTAACAAGATGAACATCAATATCAATATCAATAAAAATAAATAAATATATATATATATATATATATATATATATATATATATATATATATATATATATATATAGATATAGATATAGATAGATATATATTGATATTGATATTGATATTGATATTGACTGGGTGGGTGGGATTAAAACACCCAAGAGTTACATATCTGCGTGCATGTGAGGGAAAGGGATTTGAACCTGGATTTTTACACAACCCACTTCCTCCAACTCCCCCACATCACCGGATAAAGCTACTTTTTATTGAATACTTGCATTCATTATTTTTATAGCATTAACAATCAATCCTCTCAATTAAAATAATTTTCTATCATTTTTTAATTTTAATTTTAATCACCTGAAGAAGTGCTCTAGCCTTGGCATAGTTGTTAGCTAAAGGCCCATATACTTTGAATATGTAGGGATGATGTTGCCTTCATTATTTTGAATAACATCACCTTTTATCATTGTTTTCAATTTTTTTTTGAAAGCACACTCAAGTTTTATTTTCAAAAAAATTATTTCTGGATATTTTTATTTTAGGTTAGATTGAAATAAATTCTTTGTGCTAATGTCATTGTTGTATACAATCATTTTATGTATGTTCAAACCCTATATTCATGTAGCTAGTACCACTTCTTTTATACTTGAAACTTCCAATGATGAACACCATATTTACAAACATTATAGAAGAAAATAATATGGTTAACTATGTAGATCACAGCATAGCTATATATCCCATCACAACCAAGGTGCAGCAGTTGTGCGATTCGGGAACTCACTGCAGAGGGAACACTTCAGATCCTGTATGATGCAAATAAAAATCTATGAAAGCTGCGTTAGGTGATCAGAATTGGGCGTATGGAGAGGCTAACGTTGACAGGCGGACCATTAACAATAACGAGAATACTAATTGAATCGAACCACCTTCATCAATGCCACAGACTGGAATATCAGTAACGATCTATTCTATATAGATAAACAAATCATGTGACATTATTTTCAGTGTCTGGCAAATGGAATGTGGTTGGATATGACAGTGCTTTTATTTCTATCTAGCTCTAAATGCCGACAAATAATGTCAATATTAATCTCTTTAACTTTAAAATTATTAATTTAGTATTTTATTAACTTTGTAAATGTTGATGGAATTAATAAAGTTTCATAAATAAGATCGATGATATTATTTTTTTTGAATTTTATTTTGAATGGTTAACTAAATGAATGTTGAGATCTTAAAAAGTGTTAGTGATCAAACATTTTTCAAAGTTATATCTTTAAGAGTATTAAATTTTATATATTTAAACTTTTGATGCTTCAACATAAATTATGTATCAATCTTTTTTAGATTTCAAATCAAATTATAAATAATATTTTTATAAATGAACTTTCTTAAATATTCTATACCATCTTTAAAAAATAATATTAAAAATGGTTGTTTCAAACCATTCAATCTAGTTAGAATTATCAATTGGTATAAAAAAATTCTATTTTAAATATTCTACATAGTAACAATAGATAGAACTATCAAAGTAGGAAAATGGTAATTAAAAGTATGAAATTAAAAATGTAAAAAAAATAAATAAAAAATAAAATAGAAAAATAACAAAACAAAGTTGTACGAGAAAAATTTATCTAGAAAATAATTATTGAAATTAGAAATATAAAAAAATTAAATAAAAATAACAAGAAACTAATTATTAAAACAAAGTCTGTCTAAAAATAATTATTAATACAAAGTCTGTCTAAATAAAAAATAGTTTTTGACTGAACCTTCAAATAGTTAGCCTATAAAAACCTGATGTCAACTATTGATACTTAACCCAACCAACTTAATAAAGTAAATACAAAAATAAATCTCTTAAAATTTGAAAAATGCTTGAAATTAGATGATAATACGGTTGACCTAACGAACATTTTCACTCTCCTAAAATGCCTCAGCCAAATCTAATACGAGGTTGAGTATTTAGAATAGCAAATGTTGTCATGAATGTAGCCATGGTGTAGTTCCCGAACATTTCTCCAATGCAAGTGGAGATATAACGTACCTTTTAGACACTTCACCCAGGAACTGCACTGAAATAATTAG
Source organism: Wollemia nobilis (assembly GCA_028583015.1). NCBI lineage: Eukaryota > Viridiplantae > Streptophyta > Pinopsida > Araucariales > Araucariaceae > Wollemia > Wollemia nobilis. The sequence goes on along the minus strand of JAQPPZ010000629.1, from coordinate 1,645,753 downwards.
TCTACTTCTGATCCCAACCATACACATATGGATTGAATTAAAATGTGAGAATCAACTCAAAGTTTAATTTACGTTATTAATAAATTTTATCTAATTTCAAGTTTGTAGTGTAACTTATTTACTATCTCAATATAAGTGAAACTATATTACATATTTGTATTATCTTTTGTGTATAAAATTTAGCATTTGTCATGACTAATATGTTTATCAAAATGATACATTTTTCCCTTATAGGTTATAATTTTTTATGTTAAATTAATAAATAAAAATTTAATTTAAATTATTAATATATAATAATATATTTTTTAAATTTATATATGTTTTCATTTTCCTCTCATTATTCGTTATAATAGTAGGTTTTCCAAACTATAAACAATTAATCACATTCAAAAACCTACTATAAACAATTACTCACATTTAAAAACTAAAATATTCATATAAAATATGTTTCATTATATATTGTTTTAACTTCGTTAAAAACTAAATTTATATTTAAATATTAACGTCTATATAACAATAAAAAAAATATATAATTTTTCGAAATATAACTTGCTTTTGAATTATGTATTGAAAAGTTGTTTGATCTCACATGTGTACGTTTTGCCACTGTGTCATTCTTTAATTCCCTTTGAGCATGTTGACAATATCTATATAGTCTACGTGGTAATGTAAATAGTTTCTTCGCCAAATCCTCCCTGCAGCTGCTTTAATGGTGACGATTGAAGTTGTTGGCAAATCTTCTGTCAAATATGACATGTATGGTGTGGCATATCATGTTTTCTTGGGTTTGGGCTAGTATGGCCTCCATCTCTACCCAACATATCTATGCACTTATTTATAATACTTTTTCTTAGAGATGATAATTTTTGTTTTTAGAGGAGATATCATATATGTGTGTTGGGCAAGACTCCCTCTGTAACTCTTTATTTTTTGGTTCTCTACAATCAATATTTTTTTTGTGCCTTATTTTCTAAAAAATATCATTTGGTATTAGAGCCACTCGATCTGTAGGGTTAAATGAATGCAAAACCTAGTTCTCTATAGTTGCAAATACCAATGTTAAGTGGATATCATTATGAATACTGGAGTATTAGTATGAGGACCCTCTTGATATCTCAAGACCTATGGAATTTGGTTTCATAGGGCTATACTGAAGCGGATGTAGTTATCTTTGTTGGTATGACTACGTATGAGAAGAAGGAGCTCCTAGAGACACAAAAAAATGATACTAAGGCTCTTTTTGCTATCCATACTGATATTGATGTTGCTATCTTTCCCAAGATTGTAGAGTGCAAGATTTCTAAGGAAGCCTGAGATACCCTTGAAGTTGCTTACAAGGAATTGACCAAAGTTCATGTGGCTAAATTGCAAATGCTGCGAAAGGATTTTGAATCTCTTCGCATGTTTTATGAGGAGACCATTGATGATTTCTTTGCAAAGGTTCAGGACTTGGTCCTTGTTATACACTATCATGGAGAGAAGCTAGGCGACACCAGGATCATGGAAAAGATACTATGTAGTCTACCTAGAATATTCAACCCCATCACCATAACTATTGAGGAATCAAAAAATATTTCTTAGCTAAAAGTAATAGAATTGTTTGGTAGTTTGACTACCTATGAGCACAAAATTCATGATTGAGCTGAGGCCCTCGATTAGGCATTTTAGGGGAAGCTTAATTTTAGTGATCAAGCATCTATATCAAGAAACAAATCTCCTCCCTTTGGTTCTACATCTTCCTCCAGAGGTCATGGTAGATCTAGGCGTGGAAGAGCCCATGGTAGAGGTCATGGGGGAGGACATTTTGCTAGTGGTAGATCTCAGAGCTCGACTTCTCAACATTGTGATTTCTATGGTAAGGATAGCCACACTGAGAAATATTGTTGGAAGAAGAATAAAACACAATAGTCATCCCATTACACTAAAGGAGAAGGTAACCGCAATGTTTTCTTACCCAGTCATAACAAATTTGAAGTTGTAAATGACTGTATTTGGTACCTTGATAGTGGATATTCTAATCACATATCTGGAAATAGAAATATGTTTGTTAACTTTGAGGAAACAGCTAGTTGTCATGTCAAGTTTAGAGATAACAACCAAGTAAAGATTATTGGTAAAGTAACAATTTATTTTAGAGCAAGATCTGGTTAGATCATGCAAATGCATGACTCCTACTATGTTCCTAGGTTGAAGTGTAATTTTCTTAGCATTGGATAACTCTACCATAAAAACTATATGGTTGTCTTTGAAAAGAGAAGCTACAAGATCATGAATGAGACAAATCATAGGGTGATTGCTACTATTCTCATGTCTGAGAATAGAATATACATATTGAGGATGCAACTGGCTACAAATTCTTGAAAGCCACTCAAGACCTTCCTTGGTTGTGACACAAACGGTTTGGGTATCTCAACTTTAAATACTTGACTCATTTGCAGAAGCTAGTTAAAGGTTTACCCACACTTTCCCACCCCTCTCATCCTTTGTGTGAAAGTTGCATTACTTGTAAACAACATAGGTAGTCATTTCCAAAGCATAATTATAGGATAAAGTCTCCTCTTAAGCTGGTGCATGTTGATCTATGTGGACCAATGTAGACTCCTACTCTTGGAGGTAAGTGCATATATATGTTACTCTTCACTAACGACCACTCCATAATGAGTTGGTGTTATTTGATACAAACTATGTTAGATGCTTTTGATTGCTTTGTTAAGTTGAGAGCTTATATTGAGAAGCAATCTAGTTATTTCATTAATAATTTTAGGACTGAAAAAGGGGGAGAGTTTATATCCAATGAATTTAAAGAATATTGTAGCAAATATGGGATTCGAAGGTAGTACACAGTTGCTTACACACCACAATAAAATGGTGTTTTTGAACGAAATAACTTAACTATTTTGGATATAGCTCGATGCATGATCAAAGAGATACATATTCATAATAATATTTGGGTGGAGGCTATTCATACTATGGTATATATTCATAATCATTGTCCTACTCAAGTTCTCACAAATTCTACTCCATATGAAGCTTGGTTGGCCAGAAACCAAGCATCTCCCACCTCTGGATATTTAGATCCACTTGCTATGTTCATGTCCCCAAGAAGAACAAGAATAAACTTGATGAAAAGTCCATCAAATGTATCATTTCTATATACTCTGATGAGTCTAAGGCATATCAGTGCCTTGATCCTATTACTGGTAAGTTATATATTAGCAGGGATGTGATTTTCCATGAAGGGCGAGTCTACAAAAGGGGAAGGACATTGCTATTAAAAATCCTCCTACATTTACATTTGATGATGATGTTTCTCTCGATGATTCTAATTCGGCCTCTCAACCTCAACCTTCATCACCTCCCACACATGTCACAACCTCACCATAGCAAGTCCAGCCAAACAGTTCCCCTGTTGCTCCTAAATCCCCATAGACTAATAATAAATGGATTAGCGAGAGGTATCATCCTCCATAACTAATCCTGGATGAAGACTTCAACAAGAGAGTGACTCAATCTCAAATTGGAAGGGGTAATCAAGAGGTAAACATCACATATTCTCTTATATTTCCTTTATTTTTTAAGCCTTCATCATTTCAAGAAGTTGTTTCTCATGATATTTGAAAAAGGGCCATGGAAGAAGAGATAATATAGATCCAAAAGAATGATTCTTGGGAACTAGTTGATGCTCCCAATAATAGAAAGTTCATTGGTCTAAAATGGATCTATAAGGTAAAGCATAATGTTGATGGGATAGTTGCAAAACACAAGGTACATCTTATTTCTAAAGGTAATGCTCAAAAATAGGGACTTGACTATGATGAAATATTTTCTCCTATAACTTGCTTGGAGATCGTTTGTTCTCTCTTTGTACTTGCATCTCATTTTAATTTGAAGGTTTATCAAATGGATGTCAAGTCTGCCTTATTGAATGGATACTTGAAGGAAGAGGTCTTTGTGGAGCAACCATAAGGGTTCACGGTGGCTGGCCAGTAGCACAAGGTATACCGCTTGAAGAAGGCTCTCTGTGATTTGTAGCAAGCACCCTAGGCTTGGTATGCTCAGATTGATGGTTATCTTAGGTAACATGGTTATCAAAGATGCAAAATGAAGATAATGGTGTATACCAATGTTGAAGGTAATGATTTCATTATTATTGACCTTTATATTGATGATATTATCTTCTTGAGCACTGTTGATTTCTTTTTAAATTAGTTTAAGAGTGTCATGATTAATGAGTTTGAAATGAGCGACTTAGGGTAGATGTGTTACTTTCTTTGCATGCAAGTTCAACAATCTTCTTCTAGTATTTTTATTTCATAATCCAAGTATGTTGAGGATATGCTTTTCAAATTTGGCATGAAATATTACCACCCTGTTGATACTCCAGTTGTTGTTGGTTGTAAACTCATGAAATATGATTCTTCACCACTTTTCAATGCAACCTTGTATCTCTCCTTAGTCGATAGCTTGATGTATTTGATGACTACTTGTCCTGACATCATGTATACTATGAGTTTGGTAGCACGGTTTATACATTCTTCTCATGAGTGTTATTGGAGGGTAACCAAATGCATTTTAAGATATGTTCGTGGCACCAAAGACCATTGATTGTGGTATAAATTCACTAACAACAATCTACTTACTTCTTAAACCGATGTTGATTGTGTCGGGTCTCTTGATGATAGGAAGAGCACCTCAGGGTATGCATTCTTATTTGGTGAATCTCTTATCTCTTGGAGTAGCAAGAAACAGTAGACTGTAGCTCTTACTACAATGGAGGCAGAGTATTGTAATATCTTTAGCTTGTACTCAAGCTATTTAACTGGAGTGTCTATTCGGTGAGCTTGGTATGGAGCTTGGGCTACCCATTTCTATTCACTGTGATAATATAAGCACAATTGCAATGACAAAGAATCCCATATTTCATAGTCGAACCAAGCATATTGATATCAGGCACCATTTCATGAGAGACTTGGTCAACGATGGTTTCATTCAATTTCACTTATGTTCTACTAATGCTCAATTAGCAGACATCTTCACCAAGCCCCTACCAAAAGCTCGCTTTTGCTATATCAGAGTCTGCCTATGCGTACATCTTATTTTGTTGAAGGGGAGATTGAAAAGTTTGTTTGATCTCATGGGTGTACGTTTTGCCATCGTGTCATTTTTTAATTCCCTTCGAGCATGTTGACAATATGTATATAGTCTACGTGGTAATGTAAATAGTTTCTTCGCCATATCTTCCATGTAGTTGCTTTAATGGCGATGATTGAAGTTGGTATATCTTCAGTCAACTACGGCATGTATGGCGTGGCGTATCATGTTTTTTGGGTTTGGGCCAGTATGACCTCCATCTCTGCGCACCATCTCTATGCATTTATTTCTAATATCTTTTGCTTAGATACGATAGTTTTTTTATTTTAGAGGAGATATTATATATGCGTTTAGATACGACAATTTTTTATTTTAGAGGAAATATCATGTATGTGTGTTGCCCAGGACTCCCTGTGTAACTCTGTATTTTTTTACTCTCCAATCAATTTTTTTTTTTTCCTTATTTTCTAAAAAATCTCATGTATAACTTCAAAACATAATTAAATAAATAAAATTTACTTTCAATTGTTTATTATTTTAATTTATTTAAAATTTAATACGAAATAAAACTAAAATTAAATTTTTATTTAATTTATAATTTATTCATTTCATAAATAATTAATATATTATTAAAATAATTATTAAATAATAAAAGTTATATAGAAAGCATTTTAATTGCCTTACAACTATTGGTAATAAAAAATAGCACAAACATTTAAAAATAAACTCACTTAAAAATATAAATTCTCTTAAAAAAAAAAAAAACTCTCGTGACAATCAATGATAATCTTTTAAGAAAGAAATTTTAAGATTATTTCTTGATGACCTAAAATACCTAAGCTGTGTGGAGCATATTTGATCTCCTAATGTTCAAAATAATTTTTTTTTAATGGAAAAGTTATATTTTACTGCATATCCACAAAACTAACACGTATGCTTGCCTTAACCGGCAGACCAAAGATATGTATCTTAACATTAAAAATAAAAATATTAATAATGATCTCTTTTTAATTGATTAAATCTTACGTGTAAAAAAAAACTGTTTCTAAACTATATTTTTATAATATAACAACAATTTTTTAAAATTATTTTAATAAGTTGTCTTATGCAGCCATATATGAACTTAGATATCCGAAAATAAAGATTAAAACTTAAACTGTCCCACAAATATTTAATAATAATAATATAATATTAACATTATTCCTAAATAGTGTTTATAATATAATCTAATTGATAAAAATAACTTGTGAATATTTTAACAAATATATTATCTTTATAATAATTTGATAATTAAAAGTTTCTATGCTTGATAACTATTATTCTACCTATTTTCTATAACACGCTTACCTCAACAGAACGACGCTGAATGCTTTAATACTAAGTTTGAAATATATTATAACTGTAATGAGTAATTTCTATTGTCATTTCTATATCCCATGTAGGTAGGGATATCTCTAACATTTTCTTTGCTTGTTAATTGAATTTCTATTTGTTTTTAGAGATATATCTGTCTCTGAGTATTTTTCTAACAGACGAGGGAATTCCGTCTTTCCCAATCCGCCGAATACGGAGGCCTCCATGTTTTTTTTTTTTTTTTTTTTTTGAAATATGAGGAAATAGTTAACATTTTTTTCATTTTTAATTGGGTACGAGGATAGATATTTTTCCCAAAGTTTCTGCATTCAAATATAAGTCAAATCATTGAAGCTTTCTCTATAACCCCTGCCTTTGCTTGATAAATAGGTCCAGGGGTGAGAGAGATCCCCGATGGCTCAGGGTTGGTACCTGTGTCTTCAAGCTGACACGGCCACCATGTTCATTCCCGCATTTTTTTTTTTTTTGGTCACACAGAGAGTTGGTCACAACTATATTATTTTTAGAAACAGGGGGTTTAAACCACAAGGGATGTTTCCACCAAACCTAACAAGGTTCAAATCACAGGGGTTGCTTCCACCAAACCTATTCACCTTGTTGACCCGAGACCACCAAACAATCAATTCCACCTTGTTATTATTGACCCAGCTTAAGTTATACACTCATTATTGATCTAAGTACACTTCAAAGATTCAGATCAAACTACTACTTTCAAACATTTGAATCTGAAAACTTATATTATAAGGGGTTGTGTCTAGTCCCAACAACACCGTCAACCCCCGTTTTTGTTCAATTCATTGCACTTGCACGTCTTCATTTTCAATTCTGGAAGTAATCATACGAATACAAATGGGTAACGGAGGACTCCATGCACTATCTTATACATAGCCAACAAAAACCTCTGTATTTAAAATGCACCTGAAACTATAATACACGCATCAATTTTTCTTATCTAGTATTACCTGTCACAGATATTTAGATCGAATATATTAAATTCTTACAGAGCTTGTGAGGCTCCATCAACAAGATAATTTGAAATACATCGTCAATGGGCTTCTCGCGGTCTTTTGGATTTGAGTACATGGTGACTCCTTGGGCCTTGGCTGGAACAGAAGCAAATGGTAACATTTTGGCTTTTAAAATTTTATGCAACCGAATAGTAATGTAAACAGTAAACACAAGTTAAAATTTATTTGACGTCTATACTTATGGTGAACTTGCTTGAGTTTGTGTCTACACCAATTATTTTGAACACTTCTTTGGTTTATCCCTATCTTCTCTGTGCAGTGTTCCACGCAGCTCCCATACCTTCGAATGTAAGCCCGACAAATTAATCAAATTATCATTTGTGTAAAGATTTAATTTTCAATTTAAATATATATTAAAAAACAAAACAAAACAAACAGTCCATCGAGTATTGACACAATACGATTCGATCAGGTTGTCCTAACGAAGGGCTTTCTGTAGATGTGAGCATTCTACGGACAGGTTGAGAGTCCTGTAAGGCCAACTCTTACATTCCATTCCAGAAATCTAATAGTCAAACAGGTAGAAAATCGAATCTATCCATTCGTCCTCTTTGTCCTTGGGAATAGATCTTAAAATGGATCCATTATTATGTTGACACTCTATCCTTAAGTGCAAAACCAAATTCCAAGTTTTATTCCTTATTATATTTAATTAATTTGCCATCAAACATTATTTATCCCATCAATTCATTAAACTCCAACTTCTAACTTTCACTTTCCTCATTAATGATTGCATAATTGTTTGACTTTGGTTATAAAATATTTATAACATTATTAATATTTTTTTAGTGACATATTTCATGATTAAAATTTTATTTCATATTAATATCCATTTATTTATCTATATTTTTATTCACCATCTTCCCCTGTTTTTTATTCAACACACAATCATTTTGTGTACAATGACAATGCATCTTTGCATTTGATCTTTATCAAAAAAAAAAAAAAAAAAAACCATTCACTCTTTAATGTCTATATCATCAATAATTTCACTTGCATAGACACTTCATAACATTTGTTCAATATGACCCAAGATCCTTTGAAAGTCTGAATAATTACATTAAAAAATAATAATACTTATACATAGAGTTAGGTGATACAAATCCAAAGCACCTTTTCTCTATGCTCAACCATATATATATACAGTGTGCTTATAAAATACTTCAATATGCTAAATTTTTATGTTTACATTCTATATTTTTTTTATGAAATATATATAAACATGTTATATCAATCCAAAATTTCATTCAAGAATCACGTGATTATGAATGCTTTAAATTTTTTTATAATATAATATATTGTTTTAAAATCATTGTTGTTATCACATTTTACTAATTATCACTTTATAATTGTAAAAACTTGATCTCTTCAATATTTAAAAAGGAACTTTGTTAAGTCTATTTAAATTTTCTCCAAGAAAACCTTCACTTCAATAGCTAGATAATAGTAATAGACAAAAATAAAATGATCAATCTACTTATTGTGGTGCAGTTGTAAATGTCCTGGTAGACGTCATCCCAGGTTCCATTCTCGTCTCCATACTACAGATATATGGTATAGTTAGGAATGTCCTATGTGTTGGTAGAGGCCGAAAAGGCTCCATTCCTCCTATGTCCAACCTGTTGAAAGTGGCACCTTGAAAGGGGTGTTTTCCACTATAAATTAGTTTTACCCAGGTGTTGTAGGTGAGTTGGAGAGGAGAGGGAAATCCTCCAAGGGATATCCTAGGTTCAAATCTCCACCCTACCAAAAAGTTGAATTGGGTATCCAAAATCCAATTTATAATGTTGGTGCGAGTAGGGTCGGGTGTGACTCCTGGGTGACTTTGACGGTGTAGAAACCCTTTTTTATGGTCTCTCAGACCAAGGCAGCCTTGCAAGGGGTTTTACGCTTTAAAATAAATAAATAGATAAATAAATAAAATGATCAAAATGATTACTCATCACAATTTTATATTTGCTGAAGAATACTAGGACATTAAAGACACTTTTCTAAAAAATGCATGTATCATCTTCATATGCAATGATCTCGTATTTCTAAGATAGCATTAATGTTTCATGATCCTTATTATTTTAAAAATAATAATGGAAGAAGTAATAAATTACTAGTTGCAAGATTTGTTTATCCTATCTTCGATAAATTACAAGTTCGACATCTTGTACCATACAACACTTCAAATGGATCCATTCCCAAAGAAGCATGATGACCATTATTATAGGTAAATTCTACTAGGTGTAGAAAATATTCCCATTTAAATTTATAATTCATTCAATACATGTGAAACATATACTCCAGAACTTGATTGACCCTTTCATTTTGGCCATCAGTCTCTGGATGGTAGGCAAAACTAATATTTAATTTTACACCTATATCTTGATGTAGGGCTTGCCAAAATATAAATGTGAATTTGGAATATCTATAAGATATAATCACTTTAGGGAATCTATGTAATCTAAATATTTCGTTGGAAAACCTATTAGCCACCACAATTACATCATCCTTTGTACTCCCAAGAATGAAGTGCACAACCTTGGTCAATTTATCCACCATAAAACGAATTGCATCATGTTGGAATCTATTATTAGGTAGTCCCACAATAATGTCCATGGATATTTCCTATCATTTCTAAATTAGTATGTCTCATGGGTATAGGATTTTGGTGTTCAGCCTTCACCTTCTGATATTCCATGCATCTAGCAACAAATTTGTTTATATACTTCATCCCTGTCCAATAAAATGTCTTTTTAGAAATTTTATCACTTTGGTGCCTTTGATATGAATGGAGTAAGGAGATATATGTACCTCCTACATTATTAATTTCCTTAAGTCACCCATTTTTGGTATGATGACTCTATCCTTAAAACATAGGAGTCCATCCTTGAACTTGTACTCACTATTTTCTTTTGGTGTCATTTTCAATCTTGCCTAAATATCTTTGTAAAACCAATCTTTGATTTGCATCTCCTTGAATTGTTATATTATGACGACACAACTATTGGTTATAACAACTATATACTTGTTAAGATCCTGCTATAAAATAAACTCAAATAACACACTCTCACACAATTTCTTGGAAATAACTCACATAAACATCACATTAATATAACAAAAATTTGCATAAAGAACAATCTCACAATAGAACTGAATCGCAGGCCTCTTCGAGGGGGCAACCTCCTTCAATACTTCATTAATTTTGCAAAAGATGGTTACATTGGTGCCTTTTCGGGTATTTAAGGAGTTTCCTTCCAAGGTTGGCTTACATGCAAAATGCCACCTGGATTACATGCATAATTCCACCCGAATTACATGCATAGTGCCACTTTGAATTACATGCACAATGCCACTCGAATTACATGCACAATGCCACTCGAATTACATGCACAATGCCACACGAATTACATGCACAATGCCACCTATCTACCATGTGTTACATAAAAAGGGTGCCATTTGTCATAGGCACTACCTAAGCTAAAACTTAGAACATTACAAAATATTAATCATGGGTACTACCCACGTTCACTAGGAATTATTACAAAAGGGGAATTATTAAATTAAGGGTTAGGATGAGATCCTAACATGCCCTTCTCCTTAAAGGAGCTTTGTCCTCAAAGCTGAAAATGAGGAAACTGTTGCTGGAGTTGATGGAGAGACTCCCATGTAGCATCTTCAGGTTGAAGTCCACGCCACTGAACCAGGACCTCTGTGATGGTACGGTTGCGCAGAGTGCGGGTTCGACGATCCAGCAGCTGTTTCGGTGCAAGTAAGATGGAGCCTTCTTCATCCAATTCAGGGAGTGTTGATTGAACCTGTACCTTTGTGCCCACAACTTTCTTGAGAAGGGAAACATGAAAAATAGGGTGGATCTTGGAAGTGGGGGGAAGAGCCAATTTGTAAGTCGTTGGACCAATCCGTTGCGTAACCCGATAAGGACCATAGAATTTTGGAGCAAGCTTCGACACCTGCGGAGTTGTAGGGATGATTGTTTGTATGGTCGCAAGCGAAGGAAGACCATATCACCTACATCAAAACTACGCTCAGAACGATGCTGATCAGCTTGTTGGCGCATCCGATTATGGGCCATGTTCAAATTTTGCTTGAGTTGGCGGAGGACCTCGGTGTGTTGACTCAGAGCATTGTCAACGGCCTGGACCTTGGAGCTGCCCGGAATGTAGGAGGAAGGCGTGAGTGGAGGGCGCCCGTAAACTGCCTCAAATGGTGTGAGTTTGGTGGCGGTATGATAGGAAGTGTTGTACCACCATTCAGCCAAAGAAAGCCATTTTTCCCAATGAGTAGGATGATCGGAGGCAAAGCAACAAAGGTAGGTTTCCAAGCATTTATTAACAACCTCTGTTTGACCATATTTTTGCGGATGGTAGGCTGAACTCATTTTGAGCTGATTCCCCTGCAACTTAAACAACTCTTGCCAAAAATTGCTAGTAAAGGTGGGATCACGATCAAATACAATGGAGGCGGGCATGCCATGAAGGTGAAATATGGAGTCAAGAAAATTTTGGGCAATAGTGGATGCTGTGTAAGGATGGGTTAGGGCACAAAAGTGAGCATACTTTGAAAGGCGGTCCACTACCACAAAAATAACGAGACTTGCCTCCGATTTAGGTAGCCCTTCTATGAAGTCCATGGAGATGTCAGTCCACACCTGATCTGGTATCGGCAATGGTTGAAGAGTTCCTGGGGAGCGCACTGTTTCTCCTTTCATCCGTTGACAAGTGTCGCAATCCGCTACAAAAGAGCGAATGTCCTATTTCATGCCTTTCCAAAAGAAGGTGCGCTTGAGTCGTTCATACATTTTTAGGAACCCTGAATGGCCAGCAGATGGAGTAGCATGTGATTCCTTCATGAGGAGTTCTCAAAGTGGGGACTTAGGAGGAAGAACCAGACGTTGATGGTAACGCAGATCTTGGCCATCCCAACTATATCCTGGTGTAGACTCTGGATCATCCCTAAGTGAAGCAACCAAGTCTTTCAAATCTGCATCCTGATGTATTTCCTGACGTAAGGGCTCAATCCATTGGGGCAAATGGTGCAGAGATGGCACACAGCATACTAAGGGCCTCAAATTGGTGATAGAGAGCATCTGCCACAAGATTTTCCTTCCCTTTTTTGTACGTGATGTCATAATCATAGCCCATGAGTTTTGATACCCACTTTTGTTGCTCGGGAGTGGCAACTCGTTGTTCTAGAAAGTATTTAAGGCTCTGGTGGTCAGTTTTGATGGAGAAATGGTGCCCAATGAGGTAAGGCCGCCAATGTAGGACTGCATGCAATATTGCCAACATTTCCTTAGCATAGGTGGATTTTCCCAGATTGCGATCAGATAGGGCTTTGCTGGTAAAAGCCAAAGGGCGTCCTTCTTGCATCAATACTACCCCAATACCACGACCAGAAGCGTCACTTTCAATGACAAATTTTTTTGAGAAGTCTGGCATGGCTAAAACCGGAGTGGTGGTCATGGCATGTTTGAGGTCCAGGAATGCTTGCTCAGCCGGCCTTGTCCACATAAAATAATCCTTCTTCAACATGGAGGTGATGGGGGCGGCTATCTTTCCATAATTGCAGACAAATTTACGGTAATATCCTGTAAGCCCTAAAAATCCTCGAAGTCCCTTGAGTGTGCGAGGTTTTGGCCATTCTTGGACTGCTTGGATCTTCTTAGGGTCAACCTTGACACCATCCTTTGAGACAATGTGTCCCAGATATTCTACTTCAATCAAACCAAAGGAGCACTTGGACCTTTTTGCAAACAATTTATGGTCGGCCAATAGTTGGAGAGTTTGATCTACATGATTGAGATGCTCTTCCCATGTGTGACTATAAATCAAGATGTCATCGAAGAACACAAGGATGAACTTTCGCAAGAAGGGGCGAAATATGTTGTTCATCAGGCTTTGGAATGTGGAAGGAGCATTTGTGAGACCAAATGGCATTACCAAGAATTCATAATGACCTTCATGAGTGCGAAAGCAGTTTTAGGAATATCTTCATCCTTAAGCCGGATCTGATGGTACCCAGAGCGAAGGTCTAGCTTGGTGAAGTACATGGTCCCATGTAATTCATCTAGTAATTCATCAACCACAGGGATAGGAAATTTATCCTTGACCGTTATCTTGTTGAGCTCTCGGTAGTCAATACACAATCGCCAAGAGCCATCCTTCTTGAGGACCGAGTAGACTGGTGCAGAGTAGGGACTAGTACTAGGCCGAATGACACCCGCCTTGAGTAATTCCTATATCATCTTCTCAATCTCTGACTTCATGGCATGGGGGTATCTGTACGGGCGGATATTGGGAGGTGTACTATCTGGCAATAATGGAATGGCATGGTCATGAGAGCGATGCGGTGGTAGTGTGATTGGTTCTGAAAATATGGCCTCATGTTTGTGGAGAACTTGTTGCATGTCTGGTGGAATTTCACCCATTGGGGATGTGGATGGTTGTATGGAGAATAGTTGTGCAATGACCCCACGTGATGATTTCTTTAGCAATTTCTCCATGCCGTTTGAACTGATAATTTGAGGTGTTCCTACTGGGGAGCCCTTGATGATGTGTGTTTGGCCATTTGGGAGAACTGCATCCAAAGTTCAGCAAAGTTCCAACTGATAGTGCCTAGTGTACTCAACCATTGAGATCCCAAAAAAATATCACATCCACCCAACTGGAGGGCAAACATGTCCTGCTTGAGTGCATAGTCCCCTATCTGGATTTTAACATTGCGACACTTTCCCTTACAAGGTAAGGTTCCCCCGTTGGCTACCATGACCTCAAAGGAGTTACAAGTGTGGATATAGCAATTTGCCCACTGAGCAACTCTAGGGTCAATAAAGTTGTGTGTGCTTCCCGAGTCCAAAAGGATGGAAAGACGTTGGCCCTTGAAAAATCCTGTAACCTTCATGGTTTGAGGGGTAGTAATGCCTGCAAGGGCATGGACTGTAATTGCTGTTTCAGGTTCCTGTTTCACTTCTTCTTGTGGAGGAGGTGTTTCTGGAGGGTCCTCATCCTTATCACTCTCATCAGAGGTATCAGGTTCTTCAACATCGATCAGGAACAATTTTTTGTGTGCACACTTATGCCCTTTGAAAAACTTTTCATCACAATTATAGCATAATCCTTGGGCACGACGTGCATCCATCTCTTCGGTGGTGAGGCACTTTGGTGCAGCAGGTTTATTATCAACTGGGTTTTGGGCTCTAGGAGGAAATGAAGGTCTATTTTGCAGAAAATTTGATGGACGTCTTTGGGCAGAGAGTTTAGATTCGGCCAGACGGGCCAAACTGATAGCTTCCATCATAGTTTGTGGTTTCAACATTTTGACTTCTGCTTGGAGTTCCATATTCAACCCACTGATATAACAACTCTGAAAGAACCCTTCACTCAATCCTCTTGTTCGATTGGCCAATTTTTCAAATTGAGCTTGGTACTCTCGAACTGACCTTGTTTGTTGTAGTTTGGATAAGGCTCCTGTGAAGTCCTCAAACTCACTAGGACCAAATCGAGTGAGTATTTGGGATTCAAAATCCTCCCAAGAGAGATTTGGGTAGGTAAGACGCAACCATTGAAACCAATGTAGAGCCTCAGATTCCAAGTTAAAGGAAGCCATCTGGACTCGATGAAATACTGGTACATTATGAAGTCGAAAGAATTGGTCAACCCGACATAGCCACCCATCAACATCCTTCCCACTAAATTTTGGAAAGTCCAACTTGGGCATTCTGAAGGGTGTATCATGGTCACGATTCCTTGTAGAACTCTCAGCTTGGTATTCTGATTTGGGTGGTTCTCTTCTTAGTTTGCTGTCCACTTCAGTCAATGCTTCTTCTAAGCGATTGCTAGTGGCCTCATTCTCTAGACGAAGACCTTGGACTTCTTCCCTTATGGAGTGAAAAGCCGAGTTCAAGTTCTCAATGGCTTTTGTTAGGGAATCCAAGTGTTCTAGTTCTTTCTGGTGTCCATGAGTACCCTGGGCCATTTTTTGACCTTTTGTGACCAGTTACTAAAAATAGAATTGAATTTTTTTGACTTACTATTTTTAGTAAATGCCCAAAAAAGTGCTTGGGTGCTATACATCAAAATTATCAACAGGAGGAGGTGGTCACAATGAGCTATATCTCTTAACACTACTTTTTTTTTTTTTTTTTGTTTTTTGTTTTTTATCTCCTGTTTTGCTGATTCTAACGGTGTTTACAGATTCTGATTCTGAGCTACTGAGCAAAATTTGGGTACTGGAGCACTATCTAAAACTGGTCGTGTTTCACACTCAAGATTCTCTGTATTTTGCAGGTGACTGATATGACGAGTTCTGTTCGACTCGAAGATCGTGAATTCCGCCCTTATCGTGCTGACCTCTCCGACTCGATCGACTCGATCGTGGATTGCCACTTGTAAATTTGACTGTTACTCTCCAGACTTTCAACTTAAGTGTCACCCTCATGGCTTATCCCGAATGCATGTCCCTTTTGTTATTTTTTTGGTAGAGGACTCCTTTCTCATATGCTCACTTTTGAAATGCAGGTTTACGAATGGGGGTGTTTGGATTCTTATTTTGATTTTTATTTTTGTATTTTTTACAGGTTGCAGTTTTAATAGAACCAGGGAATGCTAAGTATAGGAGTATGTACCACCCATAGGCCCTCTAATATACCGACAGTGACGAACAATAGTGCTCGGACCAATATTTCAGGCCACTACTCAAGGAGGATTCCACACATACCCTTGAGCACACTACCTGCCTCTCCGACAATACGGGAGGGTAATCGTCCATGATGTTGTGTCCCGTAGACTATGAGTAATACAAGGCCGAAGATCTTCCTAATGGCTAAAATTTTGTTTAATCCTAGATGGTCTCCCGATATACCCGAAGATACGTGGGAGCTCAAGTCCGTGCGCGAGTTCTGTCTGAGGCCTGGGTATTGGAGCCTGATCGCCCCTCACTTCACTAGACGCTTTATGGGCTATCTAGCTTAGCCAATAACGACAGATCCTTCGTGATATTTTAAAACCCCCGGTACAGGGTTTCTACCTACTCAACTAATAATATATTTTTTTGTTTTTGGTCTGGAAAAAAAAACACTATATTTTTTTTGGATTTTTTTTTAATAAGGAAAAACAGAATGGAAAAAACACACGGAATTTATACCTAACAGGCGGATTTGGATGGCAAGAATCGTTGCAGTTGCAGCAGAACTTGGCCCTGGAAAGCACTCTGATACCACTTGTTAAGATCCTGCTATAAAATAAACTCAAATAACACACTCTCACACAATTGCTTGGAAATAACTCACATAAACATCACATTAATATAACATAAATTTGCATAAAGAACAATCTCACAATAGAACTAAATCGCAGGCCTCTTCGAGGGGGCAACCTCCTTCAATACTTCATTAATTTTGCAAAAGATGGTTACATTGGTGCCTTTTCGGGTATTTAAGGAGTTTCCTTCCAAGGTTGGCTTACATGCAAAATGCCACCTGGATTACATGCATAATGCCACCCGAATTACATGCATAGTGCCACTTTGAATTACATGCACAATGCCACTCGAATTACATGCACAATGCCACACGAATTACATGCACAATGCCACCTATCTACCATGTGTTACATAAAAAGGGTGCCATTTGTCATAGGCACTACCTAAGCTAAAACTTAGAACATTACAAAATATTAATCATGGGTACTACCCACGTTCACTAGGAATTATTACAAAAGGGGAATTATTAAATTAATGGTTAGGATGAGATCCTAACATATACCTTCATCTACTCAAAGTATTTGTAACCTTATTTTCCTTTACTTTGATATATTCAATATCAAAGTCATATTCTGGTAGGATATTGATCCGCCATATTTGACTTGCATTCAACAATGGTTGGATGAAAATATACTTCAAACTTTGATGGTTGGTTCTGAGATCAAATGGTTTATCTAGTAGATAGTGTTGCCACATCTTAAGGGGATGCACCATTGCTGCAAGTTCCAAGTCATATGTAACATAATTTACGTCATTATTCTTGAGCTTCCTTGACTCATACGCTACCAATAATTATCCTTGGGATAGGTCTACTAATCCTTCCAATAATGCATTTGTGCATACTAAGAAATTTCCCTATTGATCTAGAATTTTTAGAGTAGGTTGGTAGTGAGTTTTTGTTTTAGTAAATCAAAATTTACCATGCATGTATCTATCCATTTAAATTCCTTTCCTTTTCTTTAAATATTGATTATCAGGTAAGAAATCTTAGAGTAATCTTTCACAAAGCATCTATAGTAGCCTATGATGCCCATAAAACTTCATACTTCAATCACATTGGTGGGTTGTGGCCAACTCAAAATGGCCTCTATCTTCTTTGGGTCTACTATTATTCCATAAGCAAAAATAATATGCCTAAGATATTGTACCTTAATGACATAAAAATCATCTTTTGAGAGGTTACCATAGAGATAGTTTTCCCTTAATAGCTCATGTACTATCTTTAAGTGCTTATCATGCTCTTCCTTATCCTTGGAATATATCAGAATATCATCTAGAAATACCAAAACAAATTGATTTAGTTATCTTTTGAACACACTGTTCATCAAATTCATGAAGGTTGCTAGTGTATTAGTCATTCCAAAAGGTAGTATTATAAATTTATAGTATACATATCCAGTTTTAAAGGTAGTTTTATGAATATCTTCCTCATGAAGTCCCAATTGATGATATCCTAATTTCAAGTCAATTTTAGATAATATTGTTATTCCTTTCAATTTTTCAAACAAATCCTCTATTCTAGGCAATGGATTTCTATTCTTGATAGTCATTTTGTTTAACATTCTATAGTCAATACATAATATCAGTGATCTATCCTTATTCTTTACAAAGAGTACATGTGCACCCCAAGGTGACACATTGGGCTTTATCAGACCTTTCTCTAACAATCCTTGGAGTTGTACCTTCAAATCCTACATCTCTATAGGATTTATCCTATATAGGGTTATATGTATTGGTTTAGTTTTAGGTATCAATTATATAATGAAGTCAAATTCTCTTTTTGGCAACAATCTAGGCAAATATTTAGGAAATACATCATTATATTCCTATAATATTGGGTATTTATCAAACAATTTTTCCTTTTTCTCTATATCTACTTTGTTAATATTGACCATGCAAATCATTCCCCATTTTTTCATGGTATTCTTTAATTACATTGCAAAAAATAGTTGAGATTGAAAGGAACCTTGTTCACTAACAATTCACCTTCTTTAATTTTTTATTAGTGTAATAAAGCCATATTTTATGGAAATTGATTAAAACCTTATGGGCTTTCATCCAATCCATCTATAAAGTAACACCAAAGGTATGAAGAGGAGTTACATATAGGTTTCATTCTGTGGAAGTATTGGGTAAAGTGACTTGCATGTTGGGATGTCATTGATCAATTGAGTAGGTTTGTCTATAACTAAACTCTACTTTCCACCCTTGTAGCAAGAATATCGATCTTTTTAGTATATCCTTAAAATAAAATTATTTGGTGCTTCACTATCTATCTTAACATTCTTATTAAATATCATACCTTTTAGAAGTAGTGGGGTACCTTGTATGTCTTGTTGCTTCACTATCTATCTTAACATTCTTATTAAAGATCAACCCTATGTCTGGTTGTCTCTATGGTTGAGAGGTATTATTATTTTTGTTATTTTTATTGTTCCTTTTTTGAAAGTTATGTTTTCTTCCTTACTTCTTTTCATTCTTCCTTTCGTAACGTGGTCATTTTTTATCCTTTTTGTTTTGTTTTTTTTCCTAATGCATGAATCATATATTATTTTTCTTAGTCAAAGCCTGGTGATCTTTATCTGATAGATTTTTTTTTGCCTTATGTGCCATATCATAGGCCTTTTGTATCACTTATGGTTTATTTATAATAACAATTGATCTTATTCTAGGATTAAATCCTAGAATAAACTTGTGCACTTTCATATTTTCATATGTCTCATAGGAAGGCACATACTTAAGCAATTTGACAAATTGTTGGAAATAATTTTCCACTATCTTTGTCCCTTTGGACAAGTGTGGTAAACTTCACAAATTTTTCCACACAAAACTATTTTGTAAGAAACATTTTTCAGAAAGCTTCCAAAAAACCCTCCTAGGTCAAATTTTCTACCTCTAATTTTTTCCCTTTTTTAAAGGGCTCAAGGTATCTTTGGTTATTTTCCTTGGATTTCTCTATCAACCCTATGTCTTATTGTCTCTATGGTTGAGAGGTATTATTATTTTTGTTATTGTTATCGTTACTTTTTTTAAAGTTATTTTTATTTTAACCTTACTTCTTTTCATTCTTCCTTTCGTAACGTGGTTCTTTTTTACCCTTTGTGTTTTGCTTTTTTTCCTAATGCATGAATCCTACACTATTTTTATTATTCAAATCCTGGTGATATTTATCTGATAGGTTTGTTTTTGCCTTATGTGCCATATCATATGCCTTTTGTATCACTTCTGGTTTATTTATATTAACAATTGACCTTATTCTAGGGTCTAATCCTAGAATAAACTTGTGCACCTTCATATTTTCATATATCTCATAGGTAGGCACATACTTAAGCAATTTGATAAATTGCTGGAAATAAGTTTTCACTATATTTGTCCCTTTGGACAAGTGTGGTAAACTTCACAAATTTTTCCACATAAAACTATTTTGTAAGAAACCTTTTTCAGAAAGCTTCCAAAAAACCCTCCTAGGTCATATTTACTACCTCTATTTATTTCCTTTTTTTAAAGTTTTCCCACCATTGCAACCCCATTTCTTGGATATGTATGGTAGCCTATACAATGTTTTTTATAATAGGGATGAAAGATTTTTCAAAGAATATTCAAACCTCTTACAAAAAGAGACTAGTAACTAATGCAAAACAAGAAAGATGATAGCAAATATAAACAACACATAAACTTACTAGCCTTAGAATAGAACCACTCAAGGAACCATACAACCCAAAGAGAAGCATGAAAAAATAAACCACTAAACTAAGGAAGCCATAAAACGCACAAAGGAGCGAAGGCAAAAACAAAGAGGTGCATAGCCCAACAAACCCAAAATAGAACAAAACCAAAGAAAACATAGAAACAAGGGGGACATGAAACTAAGTAGAGAGAAGCCAAGACCCATCCTAGACCAATTAGAATTTGGTGCTGCTAGGACCCACACCTTTATCCTCTTTGTACTCATTCATTTCCAAAGATTTCCAACCCATGAGACCAAGAATATCCTTTGCACAAGAGATCATAGCTTACATGGATTCAATCAAGGATCTTTGACATTTCAATACCATTTTTTTTAGAGATTTTAGTTTTGAAATTCCATTTTGGATTTGAGAATTTTATGCTTTTCTCATACTTCCCACTTCAAGAGTTAGTTTTGATTTCTTGGAAGGCAACATATACTCTTTAGAATCAGAATCATCTATGTTCATTAGAGCCTTCCCATTGTTTGCCAACTTAGCGACCAATCTCTTAGACCTTCTAGTTCTTTCTTCACTACCTCCTGACCCTTTAGAAGGAGAATCAACCACCCTCATCATATGCCTCACCAAGGAAGTGATACTAATAGCACCCTAACTTAAATAAATAAAAGATATCATGAATTAGAAGATTCAGGGTAGTCCACAATTGGATAAGGAGCCCTATTAAGGGATTTTAGGATGCTATCACCATCCAAGCCTCTAGATTTGACCATGAAGTCAAAGAGTATTTTTTACAATCCTTCATGAATTGGGTCTAGAGCCACACCTTTTTTCACCCTACTAATCATCCTAGCAAAATATTGATACAAGAAAGATAAGATATTATCATCCTCTTATGATGGAGGTGATTTAGGAACCTAAAAATGTAGCTTCATAGAATTTCTCGATTCTGATCTGAGATAAAGTACTACATGATAACCAAAGCCACTTAGTCCCATAGAGCATTCAATGAATTTTATTTGAAACCATTCTAAATGTTTACTTACTCCTCTTATATACCAAGAAAATTTGTGCCTCCTTTTCCAGGGAGTGTTTCTCTCGGTTGAGTACCAAGCCTTCCACTGCCAATCTGGTCACCTTAATAATTAGAGAAATATTAATTTCAAATTCAAAATTTCCAACCCTGACCATACCATATCACCAAATGTATGCTAAATGTTTGACCATCTCCCTATGATGGCTAGGAAAATTTAGTAGACATTGGAGAATATTCCCCCTCTTCAAGATATTTCTAACATCCTCATCTATGGTAGCCCATACAATATTAGTCACTAACGAATAGTTATTTATGGTAAAATATGACTCTTTAATTAGCCATTATTGGGATTCCTATCCTCCTCCTTTACCATTGAATTTAGACACTTTAACATTCTTTAATTATTTAGCCAACTCTAATTCAATTTGAGTCATGGCCTCTTGCTTTGTTGGTGCATGAGTTCTCTCTTATTGTGCTTCAAAAATTTTATTCTATGAATTATGACTGACTAAGGTTTTTAAAATTTGTCTCTATAAATGTTGTGAGAGTTATCATATATGGTTTTAGGTTTACCCCATTCCCATCATTGGATCCTATCAGAGTATTGTTTGCTCCAATCGATGAAGGTTGTGGAGAGGGTCTTACTCTTCCCCTACCTCTACCTATTTGTAGTGTTGGTATCATTCTACCTCGCCACATGAACACTCTTATTAGGTATTATTCCATATACCTTAATTCAATTAGTTTATTTTATATTCAAATTAAACTAACAATTATTATTATCAATCATTCAAGAGTTTCACTTTATATACTTATTTTTGTAAGGTGTCCTAGAAGTAAAATTAATCCTTGACATATTTTAGAGCACACTTTAGTGATCTATTACTAAAGTGCCCATTGTAACCCTAAGGGATTGTCACATCACATCTCCCTTAGTTTTGGTCCTAAACTTAAGGGTTTAATTAAGTTGATAATTTATTGATAAATACTTCTCAAGCAAAATTTCCCAAACCTAAGGTAAATTTGAGAGATACATTTTAATATTTTATTTCATCCATTTCAAATTAGAAGCCACATTTGCATATTTTATATTCCATTGCAAAAAGTAGAGAAGAGTTAAACATATATCTTTATTTCCATAAAAAGCATAATAAAATAAACAATTTTTTTTCTTATTTATGTACAATTCATAACAACATATCATTGAATGTTAATAATTACCCCACAAAAAATCGATCAAAATATCCGTAAAAGACACATCATGTGTCTTGGGAATCCTTTCTATGAGAAAACCCACCCTCATAAATATATGTTTTTATTTTCATTGCAAATCTATTAGCCATTCTACAAAAAGGAATCCATTATTTCTTTTTATCAAAATTTCAATCCATTTAATAACATTCTACACAATTCTTATGTTCTTTATGAGAATTGTGCAAATTCCTTTTTACAAAAGGGAGGGAACCCCATAATTCCCTCTCAACAAGCACATTTATTATTCAATATACTAAAACTCAAGAGTACTCTCCTTAAGTGAATACATAAAAAATAGTAATAGTGGAACTCCCATAAGTTCCCTTTTTCTTTGTTGGGCCCCATGCCCAAAACCTTCATTCATTCACATAAACAGTAGGCTTCTCTTTTCACAGAAAGAATACAGGTTCAACATACATAAAATTATTAATAATCATCTCACAATACATACATACATATATACAAGTATCCACTCATTCTATTTTATATAAAACTTCATAATTAAAACCACACATGGATGTCATTCATATTTTAACAATAGCCTCATTCTACTTTCAAAATATATTTAAAAAATAACATGAATACATCAAGAGGATAACACTAATCTCATCTAATTATCAAAGAATAATCTTAAATCCAATATACTTTTCTAACTTATCATAATTAAGACATCCATAATATTTTTATTCCATAATGAACCAAATAGTTGTAGGATTAATCTTTTAATAGAAAAATTCAACATTCCATTAAAATAGTTTATTTTATTTTTCAACCTTGTGACTATCTAATCCATAATTAATCACATTATTTATTCATCATAAACTAGAATGTATTATCTTTATTCTAAGGATTATTTTCTAGTAATCTATAGATTCAATACTTTCATATTTATCTAAAATGAATTATTTTGCTTCCATAGATTATTTATTTCTAGGTTGAAATATGATACCAAGAGATTATCTCTAAATGAATGAATAATATTTCAACAGATGCATTAAAGCACAACTTATACATTCTATAATATTTCTAAAAACAAGTAGAGTAATATTCAACTCTCAATATATCATTTTTTAAAGCATAATAGTTATATCATGCATTATCAAACTATATTATAGATCATTTTTCTAGAAATTGATACACTAAATAATCCCTATGAATCTTATTTTACATAAGATAAGGTATTATATTATTCGACAAGCAATTCAACCATTGCTCAGGATTTTGTACCAAATGAAACTATAATCCATCTAATAATAATAATGCTACCTATCCTATAAGGTGTTTTTATGAGGACATAGAGCTAGTCCGTGGCACTAGTTTTAGGGTGAAAGAAACTTGATTGATATATTTCTTTAAGATATGTTGGATAGATATTCCACAAATTAGGTTTGTAACAACTTAGAATACCTCATTTCATTATGATGACTTAGCTTGGTGTTATAACATAAGGTGGTTTGAGATAATAGAATCCCCCAAATTCCATTCCTCAAATAAAACTTCACACCATTCTGAGCCATCTCATGGATTTTTCTGCATAGACTAATCCATGGATTGAGACATAGAGTTGAAGCATTCTCGGTTCTAAGGTAAAATTTATAAACATTAGGGTTAATATGTTGAATTTAGGCACTGGTTTCCATTCTATAATTATGCCTACAAAAAGGATGTGCATAGGTATGCTTCTTACTACCAAAATTACTACACCCAAGGAGGGATAAGTACATGGATATACTATGTTCAATCAGACATACAAAGCAACAACATAGTGATCCATATAAAAATAAATATGTTCTATAATGGAGGTAACTCTATGTTTTACATAAACCAAACAGTCCTTTAAAGTTTTTAAAACATATTCATTATTTCCTCATGCAGGTTTAAACCAACTACATCAAATAATTACAGAGAAAGGTACCTTTATCAATTCAACAAATGTCTTGTATATGACTCTATTTCACACCAAACGATTGCTCCTTTGCCACTTTCATTCTTCCAAAACTTCGAAGGCCTTCCTTATTTGTATTGTGTTCACCCTTTCAAAATAAAAATATTGATTACCCCTTTATTCAATCGAAGTATTTTCTAAAGAGAATACGATAATTTTTTTTCATGAAGTGAACTCCATAACTTTCTAAATCTACTCATTTTTTTGGAAAAAAATTCCATTAGAAATGATACAAAGTCAATTTCAATATTTGTAATCGTTCTAATGTTTAAAAATTCTTGGTCACTTGTTCCTACAAATAAATTATTTGCTTTAAATTAAAATCATAATTTTAATTTCATAAGCAACTACTATTTCAATAATGGTTTATTCCATGAAAACTTAGTAATTCCTTTACTACTAAGAATTATGAAGAAACATTCCTTAGTATTCTATGTTACTTTAAATCTATTTAAGGTAACTCATATTTTCTTGAAGATTTAGATATAATACCATGCAATCACAACAAGAAAGATAAATGCAAAGTGCACAATTGTAGATTAGGTCTAATGGTGGATTTCATGTGTCAAGAGATTTGGCTATCTTAACCATCAATTCTTTGTTCACTCATGAAAACACTTATTCCTGTGAAACACACAAATCCATTAGTAGTATATAATAATCCAAAAACTACCAATCATCATAAAATTCAAATATTTTTCATTTGAAATAACATATAAATTCATAAGCCTATTATATGAAAATGTTGGCAATTTTGGGTACTTTGGGTACATTGCCTTTGCTCAAATGTATAAGTTGTCATTGATGTCAAGAAGCTCTTGAAGGAATTTGATTTAATGTCAAATAATTTGTTTTGATGAAGGTTATGGCATGACAAGTTCAAAGGTTATTTAGAGCATGGACAATGAGTTTCCAAGAAGACCATAGTAGCCCTTTTGCAAAAGATCAAAGAAAATGACAAGTAAGAAAAGTGTCGCGATATCACGACATATACAACAGGCAAGAAAAACAGTCACGATTTCGTGACATGTTAGAGGAGAGAGAAAGAGCAGGGAAAACTGTCATGATTTCACGACATGTTGGAAGAGAGAGAAGAAGCAGGAAAAACTATCATGATTTTGTGACATGTTGGTAGAGAAAAATGCAAGTGGAAAAATTGTCGTGATTTTGTGACATGTTGGCAAAGAAAGAGAGCAAGGTGGAAAGCGTCGCGATTTCGTGACATGTCACATTTTTGCGACTTGAAAAGAGCAGGAAGGCAGAGAAGGAAAAGTGTCACGATTTCATGACATATTGCAAGGAAGGTTGTACGAACAAAAAAATGTCATGATTTCATGACATATTGTAGGAGAGAGAGTCCAAAAGAAAAAGTGTCACGATTTCGTGACATGCTGCAGAGTTTGAAGTGAGAATTGTCACGATTTCATGACATGCTATAGAGTTTGAAGTGAGAACCATCATGATTTTGTGACATGTTGCAGATGAAAATGTTCCAAGTAAGAACTGTCATGATTTCATGACATGCAAAGAAAGGAAAGGTTTCGAAGTAAGAAATATCACGATTTTATGACATGTTTAAGAGAAAGCGTATGTATGCAGAAAGTGTCACGATTTCATGATAGGTTGAAGAGAAAGCAAACAGATGCAAAAAGTGTCACGATTTCACGACAGATTGAGATGGCAGCATTCGGTTGGAGAAAGTATCATGATTTCATGACATAAATAGAATGCAGGTCTTCTATAGGAGAAGTGTCACGATTTTGCGACAAAAGTAGAGAGGAAGGCTATGAAGACAAAAGTGTCACAATATCATGACAGAAGTAAATATGAAGTCTGCAGAGCAAAAGTGTCACGATTTCATGACAAAAGCAAAAAGGAGGTCGACAAAGGGAGAAGTGTCGCGATATCGTGACAAAAGCAAATTTGATGCTGACAAAGTCAGAAGTGTCATGATATCATGACAAGAGTTTAGTTGAAGTAAACAAAGGCTGAAGTGTTGCAATATCATGACAAAATCCAAAAGAAAGTGTACGGTTGAAAAGGTGTCACGATATCGCGACATGTATTTTCACGGCAGAAGCTACAGAAGAGTTACAGAGGCAGTGAAGTCGACAAAGTCAAATTTTAGCCAACGAAGATTAGGGCTTGCAACCGACGAAGATTAGGGTTTGCATTTGTTATAACAGCCTACTAAGATTAAAGTTTTCATCATGAAAATTTTATTATAAAAGGAGGGTTGTTTGGAGAGTTAAAGTGAAAAAATGGATGTGTTGTTGAAGTGCGACGTTCGTAGATAGTGCGCAGAGCAAGAAGTTCGATCGTCGAGAGCAGAGTGCGAAATTCGATCGTAGTGTGTAGAGTGCATTTTGTCGAATCATTCTAAGTGTGAAATATCACAAAGGAAGCAGAGTGTGTGAAGACAGTGTCGCTGTGATTGCATAGAGGTGCAAAGGTTGAAGTTCGATCAAGTGTGGTTGTGATTGCACAAAGAGAGCAGAGGGCGTAGAGAGCACAAAGGGCAAAGACAAATGCGAAGTGCTGCTGCTTGAGGACAGAGGTGCATTGGTTCTTTGAGAAGAACCTGAGAACATATTTGGTTGGTAAGCTACTGTGGACGTGATCATAGAAGGCACAGGTCTCTTAGGCTAAGCATTGAGGACAGGAGGTCTTCGGTGGAAAGGAGTTCCACGTGTTGGCAAGAGGTAGAGGCGGTTGATCTTCTGAGGGATCATTTCCAGAGCAGAGGGGAAGGTATCTCCTTTGAGCAGAGGCTCATAAATTTTGATTGGGGGAAGGTATCTCCTTTGAGCAGAGGCTCATAAATTCTGATTGGGGGAAGGTATCTCCTTTGAGTCGAGGCTCATAAACATTGTAATTGGGAAGGATTCCCAAAGAACTTTGAGATAACTTTTAGAGAAAATTTTTGGGGACGTAGCCCAACCATTTTGGGTGAACCACGTTAAAATTGATGTCACTTTATGGATGATTTTGTGCATTGCTTTGATATTGCTTTGGGTATATTGCTTTACTATTTTTAAATATAAAGGAAAAAGTAAAAAGAGGTCTTATATTGTTCACCCCCCCTCTCAGTATAAGCTTGTGTTCTTCAATTGGTATCGGAGCGGTGCCTTTGAAAAGTTTAACAACTTGAAGGAAAAGCTAGTAAAGAACACAATGGATTATTCAAGTGGCAATGCATCACCTATTCTTGATGGGTCGGATTTTGGTCTTTGGAGTGCAAGGATGAAGGTTCATCTAATGGCACTTGGTAATGAGGTATGGGAAGTAATTGAGGATGAGTACACTATTCCTGTACATGGTCCAAATACTAAAGAAGAAAGGCTCCTACATCACAGCAATTCAAAAGCAATGAATGCAATCCTAAAAGGCTTACGGAAAGCAGATCTCACCAAAGTGATTCACTGCAAGACAACTAGTGAAATGTGGAAACATTTGTAGGTGGTTCATACGGGTGATACAAATGTCAGAAATGCCAAGTTGAGACACTTCAAAGGTATGTTTGAACAACTCAAGATGAATGATGATGAAAATATTAGTGACTACATGCTTCATATGGATGAGGTTGTTAACTCCATGAAAGACTTAGGTCTTGAGCTTGCTGAAAATGATGTTTGTGATAAGATTTTAAGATCTCTTCCGAATAGATTTAGTGAAAATATTTCTGCTATTGAGGAAGCTAAAGATTTGGATAAGTTGAAAAAGGATGAGCTCCATAGTATACTTGCAGCATTTGAGTTGAGAACTCAAGTGAAGGTTGATGTCAAGAAGGAGGCAGCTTTCAAGGCTACCAAGAAATCCAAAGGTAAACAACTTCAAGAGAGTGATGAGTCTTCTAGTGATGAAGAGGCATATTACAACAAGAAAAGCAAGTTCTCTAGAAAGCACAAAAGCATGAAAAATATAAGATGTTTCAATTATGGAAAGTTTGGTCATTATGCTACTGACTATACTATTCCCAAGAATGAAAGTGATGAAGATAAACAGGATTCTAAGAGCAAGGATTTTGAAAAGCACAAGCATCAAGGGAAGAACAAAGATGAGCACAACAATCAAGGAAAGAGGTATTCTCACAAGCACAAGAAGAGTTTCTACCTAGACAAAGCAAGTAAGTGTTCTAGTAGTGATAGTGAAAGTTCTTCAAGTGATGATGAAAATGAGATGTTGTTCATATCGAAAAAGAGGAAGAACCGAAACATAGATTCATTATCATGAAATGTCTTAGATGTGGAAATTTTGGTCACCTTGAGGATGATTGTACAAATAATGATTTGATTTCTAGTATGTATGAGGATGCTTCAGAAAACTATAAGGAAGATGCTTGTATGGTTTTTGAAAAATGTAGCACCTCTAGTGATAAGAAATCTGAAAAAGGCTTTGATGATTCAGAAAGCAAACAAATAAAGGATCTTGAAAGTGAACTTACTAATGCTCTTAGTGCTTTGAAAAAGGAAAGAAAGAAGAATGCTAGACTCAAGGATAAGTTAGATGAATGTTGTATGGAGAGAGATGATCTTATAGAAAGTCTTGACTTCTCTATGGCTAAGACACAAGAACTCAAGGATGAGTTAGAGTCTAAGGTTCTTGAGTATAGTGAGTTAGAACAAAAAATGGCTTCTTTGAAAGAGGAAACTAAAGAGTACAAGGATAAGCTTTACAGGTTTCAAGATAGCTCCAAAAAGGTTAAGTCACTCATCAAAGGTCAAAGAAAGACAACAGATAAAATAGGCCTTGGTTTTGTTAAGCCACACAAGGAACAAGTTGAAGAGTCTAGTAAGAGACTCCAAAAGGAAGAGAGTTCTGATGAGGAAAGTATTTTAGATCATGAGTTCTTGAATGATAGATGCGCAAAAACAAAAAATATAATTCAAGATGAGAAGAAGAAGTTTTCAGGACCCAAGAGGTCAAATAAAGAAAAATTTCAAGGCAGATGTTTTGCGTGTCACAGGTTTGGTCACATGGCTTCGCATTGCATGACTCAAGTAAGGAAGGTAAATGACAGTTTCAGAGGTGGTAATTTATTTCAAGGGTATTGCTACTCTTGTAAACATTTTGGGCATAAGGCAATTTTTTGCAAGGCTAATAACAGGAACATGGTTAGTCAGAATAGGCGGATTCAAAGAATAGGTATGCCTAAAAGAAATAACATTGTTACTTGTTATAAGTGCAACAATGAGGGTCACACAACTAGACAGTGTAGAGCTAAACTTCTAAGGTATAGGAATAAGAACAGTGGTATGAACAGTTCCAAGGATCAAGGCATGGATAAGAATAGGAATGATAACAGGAACAAGAACAGTGACGAGAACGAGAACAGGAATATGGACAAAGATTTCAAGAGAAGGCCCGACAAGGAAGTGATAGACGCTAATGATGATCAGTGCCTAATGGGAGTTTTACTCCCACCCAAGAATTAATCACCTCATCAGGAGGTGGGGGAGGGACTAAGCTAAGAGGCTCATTCTTAGTCCCGAGCCCCAAAGGTGACCCTTTTGCCATTGATGACAAAGGGGGAGAGATATGAGTAAGGGGGAGAGCTTCAAAGTGAAGAGGAGAGCTTCAAGTCAAGGGGAGCAAAACTTCAAAGGAATATTCTCAGTTGTTAGCACAATTGGTTTCAATTTTGGCTCTTGAGAAGTGTTTTCAGTAAAGGTTTGCCATCAATGACAAAGGGGGAGATTGTTGGCAATTTTGGGTACTTTGGGTACATTGCCTTTGCTCAAATGTATAAGTTGTCATTGATGTCAAGAAGCTCTTGAAGGAATTTGATTTAATGTCAAATAATTTGTTTTGATGAAGGTTACAACATGACAAGTTCAAAGGTTATTCAGAGCATGGACAGTGAGTTTCCAAGAAGACCATAGTAGCCCTTTTGCAAAAGATCAAAGAAAATGACAAGTAAGAAAAGTGTCACGATATCGCGACATATACAGCAGGCAAGAAAAATAGTCGCGATTTCATGACATGTTAGAGGAGAGAGAAAGAGCAGGGAAAACTGTCACGATTTCATGACATGTTGGAAGAGAGAGAAGAAGCAGGAAAAACTGTCGTGATTTCGTGACATGTTGGCAGAGAAAAAGGCAAGTGGAAAAACTATCGCAATTTCATGACATGTTGGCAGAGAAAGAGAGCAAGGTGGAAAGTGTCACGATTTTGTGACATGTCGCATTTTCACGACTTGAAAAGAGCAGGAAGGCAGAGAAGGAAAAGTGTCACGATTTCGTGACATATTGCAAGGAAGGTTGTACGGATGAAAAAGTGTCACGATTTCATGACATATTGCAAGAGAGAGAGTCCAAAAGAAAAAGTGTTGCGATTTTTTGACATGCTACAGAGTTCGAAGTGAGAACTGTCATGATTTTGCGACATGCTACAGAGTTTGAAGTGAGAACCGTCGTGATTTCGTGACATGCTGCAGATGAAAATGTTCCAAGTAAGAACTATCACGATTTTGTGACATGTAGCAAAGGAAAGGTTTTGAAGTAATAAATGTCACGATTTCATGACATGTTGAAGAGAAAGTGTACGGATGCAAAAAGTGTCGTGATTTCACGACAGGTTGAAGAGAAAGCAAACAGATGCAGAAAGTGTCACGATTTCGTGACAGATTGAGATGGCAGCGTTCGATTGGAGAAAGTGTCATGATTTCATGACAAAAATAGAATGCAGGTCTTCTATAGGAGAAGTGTCATGATTTCACGACAAAATCAGAGAGGAAGGCTATGAAGATAGAAGTGTCACGATATCGTGACAGAAGTAAAGAAGAATTCTGTAGAGGCAGAAGTGTCATGATTTTGCAACAAAAGCAGAAAGGAGGTCGATGAAGGGAGAAGTGTCATGATATCCCGAAAAAAGCAAATTTGATGCTGACAAAGTCAGAAGTGTCACGATATCGCAACAAGAGCTTAGTTGAAGTCGACAAAGGCTGAAGTGTCACGATATCACGACAAAATCCAAAAGAAAGTGTACGGTTGCAAAGGTGTCATGATATCGTGACATGTATTTTCGTGATAGAAGCTACAGAAGAGTTACAGAGGGAGTGAAGCCGACAAAGTCAAATTTTAGCTGACAAAAATTAGGGCTTGCAACCGATGAAGATTAGGGTTTGCATTTGTTATAACAGCCAACTAAGATTAAAGTTTTCATCATGAAAATTTTGTTATAAAAGGAGGGTTGTTTGGAGAGTTGAAGTGAAAATGGATGTGTTGTTGAAGTGTGACGTTCGCAGATAGTGCATAGAGCAAGAAGTTCGATCATTGAGAGCAGAGTGCAAAATTTGATCATAGTGTGCAGAGTGCATTTTGTCGAATCATTCTAAGTGTGAAAGATCATAAAGGAAGCAGAGTGTGCGAAGATAGTGTCACTATGATTGCGCAAAGGTGCAAAGGTTGAAGTTCAATCAAGTGCGGCTGTGATTGCACAAAGAGAGCAGAGGGCATAGAGAGCACAAATGGCAAAGACGAATGTGGAGTGCTACTGCTTGAGGATAGAGGTGCATTGGTTCTTTGAGAATAACCTGAGAACATATTTGGTTTCTGAGCTACTATGGACGTGATCATAGAATGCAAAGGTCTCTTAGCCTAAGCATTAAGGACAGGAGGTCTTCGATGGAAAGGAGTTCCACATTCTGGAAAAATGTAGAGGCAGTTGATCTTCTAAGGGATCATTTCCAGAGCAGAGGGGAAGGTATCTCCTTTGATCAGAGGCTCATAAATTCTGATTGGGGGAAGGTATCTCCTTTGAGTAGAGGCTCATAAATTTTGATTGGGGGAAGGTATCTCCTTTGAGCCGAGGCTCATAAATATTGTAATTGGGAAGGATTCCCAAAGAACTTTGAGATAACTTTTAGAGAAAAGTTTTGTGGACGTAGCCTAGCCATTCTGGGTGAACCACGTTAAAATTGATGTCACTTTGTGGATGATTTTGTGCATTGCTTTGATATTGCTTTGGGTATATTGCTTTATTGTTTTGAAATATAAATGAAAAAGTAAAAAGAGGTCTTATACTATTCACCCTCCCCTCTTAGTATAAGCTTATTTTATTTAGAAAATGTTTACAAGGGGAGGTTCATAATAACAATGTTGTGTTTGTCAAACTATTATTAGGAGATAAAATCATGGTTTAAATTCCTTCTCCTCGTCTCGATTTTCCCATGTAGCTTATTTATGATAATGGCATACAACTAACAAATTTGAAGTAACTTTTTGGTGTTCACAAACACATTTCCATTGTAGAAAATTATAACTTTTCTTATAAGGCTTCCAAGATCCAAAAAATATCCCAAATTAAGTATAAATTAATATATACTAGGTGTCAAATGCTAGTGTTAATGTTGCTTAAAATTTCATGTTTTGCTTGTTCACATTGGATATGGAAATCTTGTTTGTGTCTCATTTGAAGTTTCAATCTTGTTTTTATATAACATACATTCTTACTTGATCTCACTAATGTGTGTTCACATTTAAAAATATTACTTGCTCAAAGCCACAATGATATAATGATTATACTACTTAGCATAGATTAGCACATTTATTGCATTCATACTAAGTTATTGATGCTAGTGGTTCCTCCTACTTTAATTTTCATCATTATATGATTTCTTGAATTATTCTTTATTGATGGTTTTATATATTTTCCATACACCTATGCAATACAACAACAAACTAAAATTATCACCCTAACACCCATCTCTATTGAGGGATGTTAATACAATCATATATTTGATTGGTGGGTGCATAATAAAAAATCTTAACAAGAACCATACCTTACATGATTTCTTAAACTCATCAAAAATATATTATTCTATCAAATATTCTTCCATGGTGTTTTAGAAAATTCTTTCTCTTCAAAATCCCCTAAAAAGAGTAAAGATAATATGAACATAATCATGTTTTCAAATGATGTATACCCCTTCTATGATTTGTAGGAATGGATGACTCTAACATTTAAAATCTTAATTATGTTAAATTATCCACTTTATAAATGATTTATAGGTTATGGATTGACTATACCTCATTCCCTCATGATCTCTAATAAGGACATCAAGCAACAAAAACCTTGGATTGATTTTTCCTATCTACTTTGTTGGATCACTAAGTATAAACATGGAATATCCATTATATTTTAGGTTTATCAAGTACTTGAAATAATTGATATTAAATGGATCTTATGTAACTCTTAAGATCTAATTTTTCTTCAAACATAGGCCAAATTAAGGATATCCTATGGTATTTATGCAAACTAATGGCAATATGATTTGTAGAGTTAGTACTATCAATTTTCCATCTCAATCATTTTATCTTCCAAATCCATTCATGGGATAAGGAAAAATAAAAATTAAAAAAAAAAACTAAAATAAGCCCTACAACTAGGGTTATACGACATGAGAACATTTAGAACACAAAAGCATTCAAATATTATGGAAATAAATTGTCAAAGCAAAAAATCATTAAAAATATTATGGACATAAATTATCTAAGAAAAAAAATAATTCATGTATTATGGACATAAACTATCCAAGAAAAAAATATACTCAAATCATACAGATAAAATTTGTCCAAAAAAAATGTTTAAAATATTACAGACATAAATTATCTATGGATTCTTATGGGCATAAACTATTGAAGACAAAAAGCTTTCAATTCTCATGTACATATATTGTCGAAGACAAAATGTACTCAAATCACATGGACATAAATTATCCAAGCTAAAAATGATTAAAAAGACCTTGGAAATAAATTATCCAAGGCAAAGTAATCAAATTTTATGGACATAAATTGTTTAAGGCAAAATTTATTAAACTTATTAAGATATAAACTATCTAGACAAAAATCAATAGGGCATCAACTATCCAAAGACTCCAAAATTTATAATTTTATGGACATAAACTATCCAAAAGCTTATATTTTATCTAGGCAATGCTAAATAATTCCTCTAGGAAATGCTAAGTCCTCTAGATAATGCTAATACTCATGGTAGTTATCTCCATGCAATTTTAATCTAACTATCAAATAAGGCCATGTAAATAGCCTAAACTAAACACCTCACCTTCCAAAAGTGTACTTGTTAAATATCCCTCACCCGCATCCTTGGTGGAGTTTCCAAATCTAGATTTCTTCTATGAAATACCCCTTTGGATTTCCAAGAAGGCCAACCAAAAATTTGGTGAATAAATTTTTAAGTTATTTTGCAAAATTGCAAGAGCAAAATCATGCTATGGGTATCATTTTAGAGCTTTAATTTGTGTTTTGTATGTATATGTGGTGGAAGCCATCACTAGGGGCTCCCGAGGGCCTAGTTTTACTCCATGAGAGAAAGTATCTAGAAGGAATTTGATTATTTTCTTTTTAAGTTCCAATCACAGTATATTTCAATCTAGAGTCTTGGTTGTTACTTTATGTATGTTCAACATTGCATGATTTTTTTATGACAAGCTTTTTTATTTTCTAAAATCCTTAAGTGGGAATATTGGAGGTTGATCATTGTATCAAGCAAGTTTACTATTTTAGAAGGAGAAGCCCTAAACACGTGGATTCAAATTTCCATTTTGTAGGTTTTTTTGTTCTAGAATATATTGTTTAATAGGTATATCTTCTGGTTTACTATTTCCTACACTTTTGACCCCTTTCAATATTTTTGACACTTTCCTATTTTTTTTTACCCTTGGCTAACATTATAACCCCTACCCAATGTTTTTTAACCTTTTCTAGTATTTTTTACCCCTAAAATATTTGTAACCCTTGTCTAATGTTCGTATGCCCATCCATTGTTTTTTACCCTTGCCTAGTATTTTTTACCCTTGTCCAAGATTTTTTTGCTTCTTATAGCATTTTTGACCTCTATGCGATGTTTTCAACCTCAACATAATGCTTTTACACAGTATTTATAAATAGGTCCAAATTCTCATCTCTATTTCACTTTGAGTCTAAATTGGTATACTCTAATCTATTCTCAATTTTTAAGGAATTAAAAATAGGTTTTGTTTGCATATTTGCAAAATATATAAAACTTAAGTTGCAAATTTCATAATCGTAGGAGATCTTAGGGTTAATGGATGAAGATAATTTATATAGAAAGTATTTATTTTCTAATAGGAGTGATATTTATGAATGGTTATATTTAATAATGGTTAGTTTTCTCATGAAAATTTAGACCTTTTTCATAATTTTTTCTTATCAAGGTTTTAAGTAAAATAAGAATTTAATGAACCATCATAAAAGAATGACATTGTTTTTTTCTTGATTGATCAAATAATGAGTCACATTGGTATAATCTAGCATATATTGCTCTATAGTTTAATCTATTCAATATATTACTTTGAAAAGCAAAAGAAAAAAGAAAATAAAAGATAAATACTTAGTTGTATTCCTTTAGCATACAAAACATTTAGATTTACATGTTGGATTTGCATTACTATTTATCTTGGATACAATAATTATTTTCCTTTGTCGTCTTGGTCTTATTATATTTGTAGGATAGAAATGAACCTGATCCAAAAGAGATAAAAAGGAACCTATGAAATAAATATATTTTAAACAAGGTGCCAAAGTATGCTCGTTTCGTAATATTTTATTTAAATATGGATATGATCTAATTGTCTGTTATCTATGTAAATAACTCATTAAAACTAGGAGGGACTTGGATATTTTATTAAATTGTATATTAACGAAATACAATATTTTGCATTCATTAAAAATTTGAAATCCTAAATTGCATCTACTGCTTACATCCCTAGGCTAGAATTTATTTGTGCACTCCTTGTGCCCTTGCTCAAAATAAAATACAATTTTATTTAAGTTTTGTAATTCTCATTTTGTCCTCATAGTTGTTACAAGTAATCAAAAAGATATATAAGTTAGCAACTTTATCTATTGCATATTATCTTCATAAGCATTACAAAATCAACTTTTACATCGTATTTGTTTAGATAGAAAACTTAGGTGTATGTAAATTGAACAAACACAATGTAGGTTTAGGGTAATGTAGGTTGAACTTAAAACCCTTGTTCGAGTGTCAAACCACCTAGGTTTTTAGAGGTCAACATTGTTATATCCCTAGGGTACTCTTTAAAGGTATATTTATATGAGTTGACATGATCTAAATTAGAATAAAACAACACCAAATAAAATTATACAATGATTTTATTTTAAAAAATGACAAAAAATAAAATAAAATATATATGTTATTTTCTTTTTAATTTTTAAATATAGAATGAAAAATTTCTCTGCTTTTTAATTTTATATACTTAATTAATATTTATTTTATTAAATTTATATATATATATTATTTTAAATATTTATTTTTTAAATCTACAGTCAATTTTATAATATTTGTATTATGAGTGCAACACACACACACACACATATTGATAGAAAAATGAACGGTTTTTTAAAGAACCCAAAACCTTTTAGAAATAGAAACTAGAGGCAAGTTTATCACCCAATTACAATGAAAGAAAACACAAAAAACATAGCAACCCAAATAACAACACACACAAACATGAGGTGAATCATCATCGAGAAACCATCAACCTGACAAGATAAAGATAATCAACATAGAAAACCAACCAAAGATATTTACAATACAATCCCATAGGGCCCTCAAACTTGATTAATATTATTCATGAGATCCATCTCAGTCACCCCATTATACTATTTCAACCTCCAAAATATCTCATTAACATAAAACATAGTCATTTTGACTAATCACTTCATATCTCATACCAATTCTAAAATTGAATCCATAGGATTGCTTGGAGAACCTCTCAAACAGAATTTAGTAAAATGGTGAGCCAGAGGTGATTCATTAAATTTTAGAATTTTATTATATTATGATACCAAAAGGTTATCCTTCAAGGTGCCACTCATAAATACAAGACAAGAGGATTATCCCTCTTTCCAAATTAACATTTGAAAATCTTAGAATAATATTTCAATCCCTCCAAATAGCAAACAAATCCCACCACTTGAAGATAGGTCTCTAGCTCTTCCTGTGCATCTTTCTAATAGAATATTTAAATAGAAATATGATCATGAATGAACAATAGTTTCATTATGAGTTATTTTTAACATTTCCTACGAGAAATTATTATACCAAATGGACAACCCTACCTGAGTGACTCCAAGGTTTACTAAAACATCAGTTGCAACATACATATATTAACTATGAAGGTTTTTCTTGGATATAATTTATATAGACTTAACAAGGTTCCTTTTACAATATCAAAGAGATAAAGCTTTTTCAATTATAAGGTGATAATTAGTAAAATGTGATAACTTCAAAAATTCTAAAATAATATATTAACTAGGAATTCTAAAATAATATGTTATACTAGGAATAAGGCATCCATAATCACATGATTCTTGAATGGATTTTTGTATTGATACAATATGCTTATAAATTTTTCAAAAAAAATATAGAATGTGTATATAAATATTTGGCATATTGGAGTATTTTATAAGCCCGTGTGTGTGTGTTTGTGTGCGTGTGTGAGCATAAATAAAAGGTACATTGGACTTGTATCACATCCAAGTAGCTCTATGTATAATTATTTTTTCAAAAAATATAATTATCAATACTTCCAAAGAATCTTGGGTCACATTGAACGCATGTTCTCAAGTGTCAATTCAAGTTAAATTATTGATAATATAGACATTGAAGAGAGAATTATTTTTTGGGTAATTAAGGTCAATAAGAATGTAGAATATTATTATGCGAGGATGCATGTTATTGCACACAAAATTATTACGTGTGGTTAATAAAAACATAGTAAGATATCATAATGATGTTAAGAATATTTGAAATCAAAGTCAAGCAATTATGCAATCATTATTGAATAAATTGAAAGATAGAAGTTGGAGTTTGATGAATTGATAGGATAAATAAAGTTTGTGTAGACACCAAAATCTAGCCACTTGTTATCCATCCATGTCCTCTGATCATAGCCATCCATTATTTATACATACATACATACATACATACATATATATATGTGTGTGTGTGTGTTTTTATTTAATATATACATAAATACTAATATTTAATATTTTTATTTATATATATTTAACAAATATATATGTTTAAATAAATAAATCCTACCCATCCACCATGATTTAATATTAGCCATCCATCCTTCTCAATCCATGTCACTTGCCCAAGCTTAATATTCACCCTTCCACATGTTTTAATGTCAATCACCCATTTTTGTGTCATCAAAACCCTAACATGTTCAAGGGAAGATTATAAAATATGAGTCATTTTAATGAATCAAACCCTTAAGCACCTTAGAAATTTTTAAGAGGACATTTTCCTTAGCCATTTTGCTATAATATTTTCCTCTCACTACTATTATCGCATCCCCTTATTTCTATCATCGCCAAACCCTTACAAACCATATCTGGTTCTATGCCACTTCTATCTACTCTCTAATGTCACCTAGAGTTCACTAAACTTTGTTGGGTATTATTGAAAATCTATGAAGTGTTCCTAGAATTCTAGTGGGAATTTACAACCATCACCAAACACCTTTGGGTATTTCTCATAGTAGATTTTTAAGTCTACAAGCCTTCGAATGCTTTCGACTGTTCATGTGACCATCAAAAACAAACACATGAATGAAGATCAACATTAAAAAGGTAAAAATATTTGTTGCACTTTATTTATATTCTTGTATTTCTCTTTATAGCTCCATTCTACAACATCTAGGGTTTACTAGTTTTATCTTTCAAAGGGCCTCACATAGTGGAGCCCTTGCAATTTCTTTTAACCCCTTTTATGTTGTTTGTTGTTTTTAGGTGCAAGAATCATCTTTCTAGAAGTTGTTGAAGCTAGGGTGGTCCTGTAGGGATACACAAGCCCATTTGTACTCTTGTTTAGATTAAGGATGATCTAGAAGATACCATTTGTTCAATGAAATAGGGTTTCAAAACCCTATTAAATGTAATATCTTTATCAAAAAGTATTTGTGACCCCTGTATTCGGGTACATTCATTTTACAACTCATAGATCTACCCATATTAATCAAATATTATTCATTTTGTGCATTCCATGGTGTTGTTACACTTTTTGTTACTTTATGTTTGTATTGATGTTTGTTTTTTATTTACAAAATGGTGATCATGGTGGGACCCCCAAAGGGTTCTTCATTTTAATTTATCTTTTCATTATTTTATGTTTATGTTTCTATCTTGTAGGTTCCAAAAGTTTGATCATGCAAAATCATGAAAAAGAGGGTTTTCTAGAAGTTGCAAAAGTTGATCAGAGGTTGTCCAGATGCCCTACAACATTCGAGGGATGCTACGTAACATTCAAGAAATGAACTAAAACATTATAGATATTGTTATTAGCATTTAATAGAGTGGTAAAGAAATATGTAGGCTTCCTGGTAAGCTTGGTTCAAACCCTAACTCATTTTTGTTTTTATTTTCCTGCTTTTAACAGTGAAACTAACAAAAGAAAATCATTTATTTTCTGTTTAAAGAAGTTTTATTTTTATTTTAGGCATTTACATCCATCATATAGATTGCACATAGAGTAGTATTTCATTCATGCATTCATTGTAGATCACATTTATTTTATATTTTTGTTGCTTTATAGTGTATTCATTCACTATTTATGTATGTTGTTTGCATTTGAAATTACAAAAGCATAAAATAGTTGCATAGTAGGGTTTAAAACTTCCATTTTTATTTTTCTAAGTTGGAAAAATATCATAATATTTAATTATACTCCCACTATTGGAATCACTTGATGATTTAGGTTGAAAGAACTATGTGACCCCTCAACTGTTGGAATCACTTTATGATTCAGGTCAAAATAACTAGGTGAAATCTCCACTATTGGAATCACTTGATGATTCAATGTGGGTCTTAAGTGGTGTACCCCTAGGTTCTTTTGAGGAGCTTAGTGTTCATGTTCTTGGATTCTATCTTAGATGAGTTAAATAGGTGTGTTTTCAACATTGAGTTAGCATAATAGATAACACAAATTTTAAAATGAATCACACACTTTGCACATTTTACACTAAACAATAGTGATTTGGATTTCATCACCAACCATTATTCGAGATTGGTGACGGTGGGCTTCATCTCCATTTTTCATTTATCATCCATAGAAGCCATAGTCACCCATGAACAAAAAAAATAAGATTTCATAACTGGAAAGAATTTCATTTTCCATCCAGCCTTAGATTTCATCTTGCATAATAGATTAGTTTAGCACATCCACAACACACAAAATCCACAATTTTTTTTTTTTTAAATGTTGCATAACATAGGATTGAATTTTTTTTTTATTCTCTATGTTCTCCATTTGCATTTTCTTTCTACACATTCTACACACTTTACCATCCTCATATGAATCATTAGCATATAGTTTCAACTCAAAGTGAAAGAAATATTTTGATTAAAACCCTTACCATCCAAACCACTTCATCCATGGAGTGTTCTACATCTACCTCTACCACTTTTGTGGTTAACCCTATCAGTGTGAAATAGGTAAATTATTCTAGTTTATTTGCAGGACCATCACACACTATGTATACTTCAAACATTGATGTTTTACATAAATACACCAACATCCCCATCCTAGAAACTGATCCATCATCTCCCTTTGATCATAACATCACCCGCATAGACATGTTTAAAGTGGAATATTTTTTAATATCCACTAACTATGTTCTATACCAAATCAACAGTCCACCTAGGCATGATCCTTCTTCTCAGTAAGAACTTTCCCATTCGCAACCTTCCAATTTCACCCAGGTGTATACTAATCCTCTTTTTGAGGTTTCATAAGAACCTTCCCAACATTGTTCCCTTCCACAATAGTCATGTGTCCAAAGCACTTCCATTCCATATTCATATACCACCACCTATGCCAATCCATTTTATGAAGCAATTGTCAATGCTACTTCACAACTATCAGTTTCCACTACATCCAATGTCTCTCATTCAGTTGCAATCCCTATTGCAACTTATCCTTCACCCACCATATCTAAACCATATACCTTAGATATTTCCATACAAGAAGCATGGCAAAACCTCAATAAATTGCTCAAGGATTTACATAATGGTTATTATTGTCCCCAACAACAAGTATAGGTGATAGGTTTCAAGCCCCATCCCATTCCCATCCAACCTAATTTATTTACAACAAATCCATCATGGATATCATAATATTTTATGGTTTCCATCCCCACACCTCCATCGACCCACATCCATTCCATTCCCATGAGTCAATACATTCATAGTCCTCAAACCTCATCTCCATTCCATCATCTACAATCATTCCCTCATCAACCCCAACATCACCAAATTTAGTACATTCCTTAAAATCATCAACATCTCATCACCCCCTAGTATTTCACCACTTCACCTCCACATAATCACCAAGTAATCTAGGGCTTCCACACAACTGGGTAAGATCTTATAATTCAATCAATGCAATAGTATATTGATATCTTGATGCAACACACTCCTTGTATGATGAACCAGTAGCTAACTTTAATACAACTTATCAATCAACCAATTCATTTTTGGTACCATCACCACCATATACGATAGATTTTAGAGTGCCAAAATTTGATAAGTTTAAAGGGATTGAGGACCCTAGAGAGCATGTGAGCACATTCATTCATTAATATTTCAAAATACAAAATCTATATGCCTTAATGCTCAGAACATTTCCCCAAAAATTGGTGGAATATATTGTGGAGTGGTATAACCATCTATCTCATCATAGTATTTATACTTTTGAACAGTTGGTAGACCAATTTCTTAAAATATTTTCCCTCAATATTCGAAAAAAAAATCACTAACTTATATAACCTTAAGCAATATTATGATGAGTCATTCTATGATTTTGGTAACCATTGGAGGTTTGTTATCACAAAACTACCATTCTCCCTACCAATGTAAGAACTAACCCAATTTTTCACCAAGAGTTGCTTAAAACCCATATCTTGGTTATTACAATTACAACAATATTTATCATTTGAATAAGATCTTGCCCAGGCTAGCATAATTAAGGAAATGAAAATACAAGAAGGTGTGATAAAGCATAAAAATAAAGAATAGCAAAGCAAAGGCCAATCCAAAGGAACTTATTATGGCCAATCCAAGCCAAATCAGACCCATCAAGTAAATCAAGTGAATTATTTTATCATGAGCTAGCTGGTAATGACTCAACAACAATAATCAATGCAAAAACAACCACAACAAGTTTCATATCAAGCGGTTACCCCACCACAACAAGTCCAAAACATAGTTTCAACTATGGAAAATCATCAACATCGATAATCTATTCGAAAAAACCATCATTATATATCTTTATATGAGACATATACCTCCATATTTCATAGGTTTAGGCTACAAATAAACTTGAATTACCTAAGGCCAAAAAATATGATCCTACTAAGCATAGAAAAAGCTATAGGGAATATTTATTTTGTCCTTATCATCGATAAAATGGGTATGATATTAATTACTTCTACATATTTAAATATGTAGTGCAAGACTTAATTGAATTAGGGGTCATCAAGGTTGATAGTCCCTTAGCTCAACAAAATCAAAACCTTGGCATCTATCAAACTGTAGACACCAAAACAGCACCAATCCGATTATGTGACTGCAAACACTGATCGCTTTGACAAACACAGCCCCCAGGGCAGCCCTCAGAGGTCAAACAGTGGTCTTAACCACTTTCATAGCAATTTTGTGAGGTCAAGAAGCAATTTGGCACACTTAGACACTTTGCCTAGTAATCGTCTCACCCAGGGACGATTTCTGAATTGAAATCGTCTCACCCAGGGACGATTTTTGAAATCGTCCCTGGGTGGGACGATTTCCAAGTTTAACGGGCAAAAAGGCAAATGAGGCCAAGTGGCAGCCCAGAACAGTCAGTTGATGACTCCTGCCTTGCACGCGTGTGTAGGTGGACAGAGGGGCCGTTAGAAGACTGTCACAAAAGGCATTTATCAAAGCCCAAGTCAATGGAGGACTCTCCTCCCTCATGGGAAGACAAGACTGCCACATGGCGCCTATGACCAACACATGGCATTTGTGCTTCCCTCCCAAAAGAGACCCCATGGGTCTATAAAAGGTGGGACTTTTCTCACCCAAAACAGACAGGTTGAAGGAGTTTTCAAGCAACGAAGTGCTGCCGAGTTGAAGACCCACTTGCATCCCTTTTGGTTCACCTTCCCACATCCACCAATCTCTTTTGCAAGGGAGGTTGTTGGGTGGCCTTTGGAAGCTCGAACCTGACCCAAATCCAACACATGGACACCTGAACCAACCAATTCGCCGACCCCCCAATCCTAAGAGGTTTTGGGCCCATCCCTAGTGGATTGGCTCCAAAATCAAGTGCCAACGGTGGGAGGCCCACTTGGGCACCCCCGCACCTCCCAAGTCCTATTTTAAGTTTTTGAGCATTTTAGATTACTTTTCAGATTGCATTTTGTGTTATTAGGTTTGATTAACCCATAGCTGCAATTTTGTAACTTTTGGTCAGATTCTAGTATGTTTTGTGTCGCTTTGTTGTTTCATTGACTTGCAGGTGGCGACATCAAATTCCCGAAGATAGAGGCCAAATTGGGAGAATCCGACCATCTGGGTCGTCCCAAAATGGCCCCAATTACATAACCCCCTTGTCTGCAGGTGTTTTGGAGACCTCGGGAGTCGACATTGGAGCGTGTCAGTTCGGCTTCCCCAACACAGAAGAAATCGTCCCACCCAGGGACGATTTACAGTCAGAAATCGTCCCACCCAGGGACGATTTCCAGTTGAAAGCAGATTGGCCGACTGTCTCAATGGCAATGGCCTGTTGGTAACATTTTTTATCTTCTGGCAAGTTTTCGAGCTATTTGGAATCATTTTGTTCACTGTTTTAGATAAATATTTGCATGCATATTTCGTTAGTTTTAGAGAGCAAACACCTTTCATTTGCAGCAGGTGCTACTGACATCTTGGTTGTTTCTTTGTTCGTAGGAGAAGCAGCAGAGGTGAAGAACTCATCGACATCAGCGGCGGCATCATCTTGGCCCGCCCATTGCAATCGTGGGCACGCGGAAAGAGGAATCATTCAGTGATTGT
The DNA here is from genome assembly GCA_028583015.1 of Wollemia nobilis. Classification (NCBI taxonomy): domain Eukaryota; kingdom Viridiplantae; phylum Streptophyta; class Pinopsida; order Araucariales; family Araucariaceae; genus Wollemia; species Wollemia nobilis. Next base: position 1,600,967 of record JAQPPZ010000629.1, on the reverse strand, counting down.
AATCAAACTCTATTTGCGCTCCTAGCCCCCGAAAAGGGAGGAGACGTCATTGTAAGAGAGATCAAGGGATATTAATGAAAGGGCTGTGTTTTCTCTATTTGCTTGTGTCTCTTCCAATGTGTTTCTTTTCCATTTCATGCAATTTACATTTCTAGGACTTAAGCGTACTTGATTTTGAATGCAATCGCACTTAGTGTTTCCTTTGCCCGAAATCTCGTGCTTTCAGTGGCGATCACGGTGGGACCTGTTCCCTGTTTTTAAGATCACAGAAAAACTAATTGGGTTTTTGTGTTTTGTGTTTTACAGGTACATTTTTCTTGCAGACTGTTAATCGTCTCTGCAAGGGACGATTTCTGTTCTGGAAATCGTCTCACCCTGAGACGATTTTAAAATCGTCTCTGCCAGGGACGATTTCTGTTCTGTTAATCGTCTCACCAGGGGACGATTTTCTGTCTGCAAATTTTTAGAGCAGAAATTCAGAGGCAACTGGAGCAGGCAGAGAAGAGGTAGGGATTTTATCATCTCTGTTGAAATTTTCTGTTTCTGTTTCTGTTTCTTTGACTGTTTTCATTTTAGCTTGCATTGCTTAGGAAAAGTCATTCATGCATGTTTCATTTTCGTCGGATAAAATGAACCTCACACACTCCACGAAACAATTTTAAACCAAGGAGCTGGTCGTAAGACCCCAGCCCTTGATCAAGACCATTGGTGGATTTAATCACCACCTTGGCTTGATTTGCATCCATTTCCCGATTGTCAACTGTTGTTAGGCGTAAATCCTGACGAAGACAGACCGAGCGTAGCTGGGGTGATTCCCATGCGCGCGAGGATAAGTTTTCTATGGTAGGTGCCATTAACAGGACAATCCCCCTTCCGTACCGCCTACGTACCACGTACCTTCTGCTCTCACGTACCTATAGTCTCCCTCTCGTAAGGGCGGGTATATAGAGAGGTTGGTATATCGGCCTGGTTGGTATATTGAAGGGGCGACCTTTTGGGAGTTATAAGAGCCTACATGATGCATTTAAACGTTCTACAAAACCTACAAAAACAAAACAAAACATCAAAATGCACTAAACCAGTTTAGGGCACACCAAGAATCCTTAAAAGAGATAATCACGGTTTTGTGAATGTGTGTGCTTAATTCTGCTCAGTGTAGACAAAAAAAAGAGAAAATCATAAAAACGAGATAAAAACTTATTTAGATAGCATAGAAGCACCGCAATGGTGTACACCCGCAGTCAAGCCCAATCAAGGGCAGAAGCTTCGGAAGGTACACAAAAAGCATGCGCAAGTCGCCTTCACTTCAGTCCTGAGGATTTGGTCATACCGCCTTATAGGTCAAACCTACAAAAGAATCCAATTCAGAATCCTCGGTGGGGTATGCCTATTCAAAGCAGCCCCTTTCGGGAAGATGCCTTACATGTAGACCTTGACATAAATAGAGAATCACCTCTTGAAGTTAGGCATGAGTGGCCACCGCGCGATGAAGCGCTAAACAGGCACACCGTCCATTTGGAGGGGCAACGTGGATATGGCATCCCTTCTTTACCTCTCATCAGAACAGAGAGACCAAATCCGGAGCGCAGGGCTCCTCACATAGGGCGACCTAACTCCGCCCGTCCCATTTACACCCTATGAGAGGGAGTATGAGGAAAACCATCGCATTCCTCGAGGGCAACAACATACAACGCGGGAACCTTGCATTTCCGCACCGCCCGGATATCATGATCACCCCTTGAGGCCGTAACCTCGAGCACATACCGCCTACCTCGACGGAGGGAAGCGACCCCTTGAGATTTTAGAGCATCAAAACCGAGGTAAACCCATAGGAGGAACATTTGAACCTTCCGAACAAAATAGGGTAGATCAAATTGACCCGGACTGTCGCCGGATATACCACCCGTCAAGCCCAAATCATGCGGCTTAAACAAAGTCAGCAAGAGATAGAGTATCAATACCGCTTGGATAAAGAACGCATGCAACGCGAAGCGGATGAGTTACGCTATGAAATACCTGAGAGGGGGCCAACCCCTCGCATCCAAAGAGCTGAACAGAATGAGAGGCGTAATCCGTTGGTGCAAGACAGGTCTCCACGACCTCGTCAAGCTCTGCCCCCAAGACCTCATAGATTCGAGAGGGAGGCAACTCCCCGAAACAATGATGGGTACCTTGAGCAAGAGCTTGATCAGGGTCATAGGTTTCGCCCGCAGACTCCTCAAGAATTTTATGAGGAGTATGAACCAAAAGAGGAATATGTTGAAACTCCCCATCAAGGCAGGAAGGATGCCATTCGGCCACCCCTCCATAGGCCTCCAGTTTACCGTAACTTGCAACAAGAGCGAACAAGAGAGGAAGAAATAAAATCTTCCGATGCATACCAAGCGCTATTGGAGCGTTTGGAGTCTGTGGAGACAAAAGCTGCTGGGCATCAAAAACCCACATTACGTCTACTCCGCAATAATCCGGTGCATCCCTCAGTGCCTACACCTCTTTACCCCGAACACTTTAAGTTGCCTCAATTGGCGCTTTTTAAAGGTGAAGAGGACGCACAGAACACGTTACACGATTTCTAAGCCAATGCTTCGGCATCCAAGATAATGACGCATTATTGCTTAGAACATTCATAACCACATTCGCAGGCCCTGCCTCGGATTGGTTCACACAACTGCCCAAACACAGCATAAGCAGCTTAGATCAGCTAGTAGATGCGTTTCTTGAACGTTTCGCCTTCAACACAAGGAAGAAGGCATCACTTAGTGATCTTGCTAGCCTTAAACAATTTGAGGAGGAAACAATGGCAGCGTACGGGAACCGATGGAGAGCTTTGCTTTCTAAGTTACCCTACCGTCCTCCCATGTCGGACCTCACGCAAATGTTCGCAAAAAGTTGCTTAAAATCAATCTCTGGTCTATTGTTACTGCGACAATACGACAACTTAGAAGAAGCTTTGGCGCAAGCCAGAGTCATAGAAGAGATTAAGATAGGCGAAGGCGCAATTGCCAAGCCTAAGAAGAAAGAGTGGAATAAAACCACTAAAATCGGGACAACGCAACCACAACACGCTGCAGTCAACCAAGTTGCGATAAATGTCCCCGCGCTCGTGCAAGAAACGCAGCCTCAAAAGGCTAACTACCAGGCAGTGCCTCCTGCTTACGAAAGAGATAACAGAAGACAGGAGCAGTATCAGTAGCATCGCCCTAGGCGACAATTCACTCCGTATGCGGAGTCTAGGGACTCCTTATTTGACCGCTTGTCGACGGCAAATTTAGTTACTCTGCCAAAAATCCAAATTTTTGACCCTAACATTCCCAAGCCTAGGGGGTATAGGGAGGAATTGTATTGCAGATTCCATAGGCGCAGAGGACATGACCTAAATGGGTGCTGGAAATTCAAAGAACTAGTCCAGGATTTGATCGATAATAGAACATTGGTCGTGGACAACCCCATCGCACCAAACAACCAACAAATGGGGGTATTCAAGGACCCCTTGCCTGCCCACGAGGCACAGACAAAACCGCTCCAGATTAACGAGGTGCGACAAGATCTTCCCGTGCAAGGATTTGTGGGAATGATTAGCATTGTAACAAGGAACAGAAAATACCCAGCAGTTGCCCCCGAGGTAGCTACGAGGGAAGTTCCGTCGACATCGCAGCCTCAACAACGCCCAACGCAGTTACCTCCGCCTAGACCTGAGGTCACGATACGAACCAAACTCACGCAGAGTTTGCGGACCACGTCGGCTAGGCTGTCCATCTACGAGCTTATTCAACAATCAGCTCCCCATAGAGAAGCTCTTATGGACATTTTAAAAGCCATTGAAGTACAACCCCACGAAGCAAATTCTTTCAACGCCTTCGTGGGACATGTGAAACAATGTACGGAGCCTGTCATCACATTCAAAGAAGACGAGGTCAAAACGATATCAAATGACATGCCGGATCCACCCCCGCACGTTATCGCGCGGGTCAACGGGATCCCGTACAAGAGAGTGCTGATAGATACTGGCTCGTCCAAAGAACATTATAACCACCTGCAGCGTTGAAACATTTAAAATTGCCAGCCTCTCACATCACCACTTCCACGTACACACTGCGATCTTTTAACGATGCAATTTGCTCGACAATCGGCACAGTTGTTCTGCCTATACAAGTAGGACAAAAGTCAATACCCACACCGTGCCATGTGTTCGGAAGGCGAAATGGCTTATAATATACTGGCTAGGGCGGCCTTGGATCGGGGACATGAAGTGTGTCCCCTCGATCGCACACCCGTGCTTGAAGTATGCCTATGAAGGGCAAATACATGTAGTCCCAATGGACTTAGAGCCCTTCAAGTATTGCAATGCGGTACAATTCATACCTCAATCGACCCTCCCATCAACGCATTTGGATTTTCAATTAAATCCATCTAAACAGGGTCCGATACCGCAAGTACCACTGGTGGCCAACAAGGCAAAATCCCAGCCAGGTGAGACTTCATCACCTACTCCTTCATCATCAACGCCACCTATCGTGGCCCAACAGAAGGACAAGGGAAAGCAAATCATGGAAGAGGTTAAGCCTCTAGAAGAGGGGTTGCCCACGATTTCAGCGATATCAACAGAGGAAACGCCCAACGCAACGGAAACCAAGATTCCTGAACCACCAAACATGGAATGGACTCAGGAAGGACTACCGTTTCCTCCCACCCAATCATCAACAATCACTGTTGAAATGGCCAGTACAGGCCTGGGGGAATACTTAGTGCAAAATGTTGTGGCAACCCCCACATTGGAGTCAGTACAAGACATGGGAAGACCTCGCCTTCCCATTGGAACAATCGTCCCTCTAGGCTACCCACCGAACCAAACGAATTTTGTGTATGGGGGCCTTGATCATGGTTCTGAACCATGCGAACAAAAGGAAACAGATGAAGAGCCTTTTGTCGAAAACATCAATTATCTTGTCGAACCCAGAATTTGCCCTAAAATATCTCGAACAATGCAATTGGCATGGGTATGGGCTAGGCAGATATGAGCAAGGGATGCGGATCCTTTGCCAACCAAGATATCAGATGCCATATGACAAGTCAGGGGTAGGGTTCAACCATCCCCTGCCATTAGACATCTTGGTTGAAAATATGCAAGGCCTAGAAATAGGCAACAAGGGGGGATTGGCACAAGACCCGTACGCCAATCCAAACACAGAATACACATTAGGGGATTATCTCCCATGGTCTACAAACACCCCCGGAAATAGCAATAATCCCTCTCCTTTGCTAGAGAGAGGTGAAAGTTCAGAGAGCAATCCTCAAAGAGAACAACAACGGCTGCCAGACATTTTTCTGAAACTGTTCCCCTTAGAGGTTCCAGATGAAATAACACAGTCTCAAAAGAATCAGGTCCCTCCACTAAGAGTGGAACAACCGCAATGGGACCAGATTAATTCACTGGAACAGGAAGAGTCCTCAATGTCGCAAGCAATAGATGCTGAAGAGGATGAACAATTTTGGATCTATGAAAGTGATTCGGAAGACAAAACCGAAATGGACTATCTCAGACATGCGCGACGACATCACCGCGCTCTAACTCATGAAGATCTAATGGGACAAATGGGTATACGGTTAGGACATGAATGGCACGTAGACCCAGCGAGGTGGGACCAAGTGTTAGGCCTATGGCTCCAAATTCAAGATGAGCATCGTCCACCTCGAGATCCCATCATGACAGTAGTACCGAGGGAAGACCCCGCCTTCCTTTTCACACATAGAGATGAATTTGCACCTAGAGAGGATCCATTCGTGCCTGTTCCCGTAGAGCCAGATCCAGAGTATAGGGAACATCTAAAAGAATCAAGTCATCACACCCGTGGTTCTGGAGACCAAATTCATTCCATCCACATGATCTCCATTGATTTGACCACACCCATCCGCAATCCGACCGATCCATCACGGTCATTGCATCTAGACATGGATGCCATCGACTGGGATCGCGTCAATTCACCATTGTCACCATCGTAGTACTGGCCTTTCGGTGAAATGCTTCATTTTACCCCAAGGACAACTCAGGATATTTTTCAAGCTGAAGAGGGACCCGAGGTTCCAAACGCAGATCTTAACTCAGTCGATGATATCCATTTAATCCCAACTCCACATCAGTTGGAGGACGGATCCCACATGTCAGTCGAAGAGACGACTGACGTAGACATCGGCACAGATCCAATGAATCCACGGATTCTCAAGCTGGGGGTAAGCCTTTCCCCCGAAGAGCAAGCCGAATACATTGCCCTTCTCAAAGAGAAGAAGGAGGTTTTTGCATGGTCGTACAAAGATATGCCAGGACTAGACCCGCAGCTAGTCATGCACAACTTAACGCTTGATCCGAAAATCAAGCCTGTAAAGCAAAAACTAAGAAAGATGCACCCAACAGTGGCCTTGATGGTCAAAGACGAATTGCAAAAGCTGTTGGATGCACAATTTGTCATCTCGCGTGGATTATCCGCCATGGTTGTCCAACATGGTTCCCGTCAAGAAGCCCGACGGGAGGATTCGCATATGCACCGACTTTCGAGACCTAAACAAAGCGAGTCCTAAGGATGATTTCCCCTTGCCAAGCATCGACGCATTGGTAGACGCTACAGCAGGTCACGAAATGCTCTCCCTAATGGACGGTTTCTCAGGATACAATCAAATTCGTATCAATCCTGAAGACCAACTCAAAACGGCATTCACAACGCCTTGGGGGACATTTTGCTATAAGGTCATGCCTTTTGGCCTTAAAAATGCTGGCGCTACATACCAACGTGCTATGACGTATATCTTCCACGATTACATGCACAAAACTTTGGAAGATTACATGGATGATTTGTTAGCCAAGTCTCTCTTGCGCTCAGATCATCTCGGTGACTTAAGCAAGATTCTCGATCGCCTCATAGAGCATAAGGTCGATCGAATCCCAAGAAGTGCGTGTTCGGCGTCACATCTGGAAAACTCTTGGGTTTTATAGTCTCCAAGAGAGGCATCGAAGTGGACCCAAACAAAGTCAAGGCAATCCTTGAAATGGCTCCCCCAACCACTATCAAGCAGACTCGAAAGTCTGCAAGGAAAGGTCGCGTCGATTAAACGCTTCATAGCGCAATTATCCGACAAATGCCGACCAATGAACAAATTATTGCACAAGGGGGTCACATTTCATTGGGATGACGAGTGCCAGTCAGCCTTTGACGAAATCAAACAATACTTGGCTTCGCCGCCACCGCCTAGACCAGGTGTGCCGTTCTACTTATACATCTCGACTATTGAGGTGGCACTGGGTGCAATGCTAGCCCAGAAGAATGAACTTCACAAAGAACAGGCTACTTACTATCTTAGCCGCACCCTGGTCAGTTACGAACTTAACTATGCATACGTTGAGAAACTCTGCTTGGCAGTGGTGTTTGCTACCAAGAGGCTACGCCACTACATGCTGAGCAACACGACGTATGTTGTGTCTAAGGAGAATCCATTGCGATACATGATGAGTCGTACTTATCATAGTAGTCGCACGGCGAAATGGATCATGTTGTTGACGGAATTTGACATTGAGTTTATTGGGCAAAAATCTATAAAAGGACAAGTCATAGCCGATCAACTAGCAGAGGCTCCTCTTGAAGACGATCAGCCTCTAGTCATAGAACTACCCGATGATGAGGTCTTCCATGTCTCGTAATCGCCAGATTCTGAAGAGCCTGAGTCTCGTGCCGACATAACCTTATTTTTTGATGGTTCTAAATGCGAGCAAGGTGGTGGCGCAGGAATTGTATTCTTCACACCGCAGGGCGCTCCAATGCCCCTGTCATTTAAATTAAATTTCCAGTGCACCAACAACAATGCAGAATATGAAGCCTTGCTCCTAGGTCTTCAAACAACAATCGCCATGAATATCAAAAGACTCGAACATCTTTGGTGATTCGCCGTTAATCGTCAATCAAGTCAAAGGGGTATATCAATGCAAATGCCCAGTTTTGAAGGCCTATAAAGCCCTCGTGGATAAATTCCTGGCAAAACTTGAGTGGTATGACATCGAGGCACTCCCTCGATCATCGAATCATTTTGCGGACACAATGGCCTCCTTAGGGTCACTAATCCCGCAAGACCTTTCCGGTGATATAACAACCATTCAGGTCAAAACCTTATCGCAACCCGCGATGGAGCGCGCAAGCTCAGACTTGACGCCAAGGGTCCACATGATCCAGATCGAACCATCTTCGGATAAGTTCTTTCGAATCCGAGACTATTTGAAACATGCCAATTGGGGGTCTTTGTTCTCCCCCACTCCCATTAATAGCAACACAACGCTATTCTTACAAGTTCTATCCCAATCAGCATTTGTTAGGGAAGAACTCCAAAAGGGATTGGTTGTTCAAACCGTCGAGGTATCCGATCAACAGGATCGGTATTTACCCATAAGAGACTACCTCAAGTTAGGTAATCTACCCTTTGGATTGACGCACGCCGCAAAACGAACATTCAAACAGAAAGCGGCAAAATATGTCTTGATAGGAGACATTTTGTATCGTCGCAGCTACGACGGAATTCTTCTTCGTTGCTTGGACCAGCAAGAGTCCACTTGGGCAGTCACCCAAGCGCATGACGGTACATGTGGCGGCCACTTCAGTGGTATGGCCATTGCAAAGCGCATTCTTCGCATGGGCTATTATTGGCCATCTTTAGAGCGAGATTGCTGCGCGTATGTCAAGAGGTGCGTAAAGTGTCAACATCATGCCAATTTAATGCACGCACCTTCCCAGGCCCTACAGATAGTCCAGTCTGCTTGGCCATTTTTGCAGTGGGGCCTCGATCTAATCGAAAAGATCTCCCCTGCATCGTCAGGCCGTCACACGTTTATCATAACGGCCACAGAATATTTTACCAAATGGGTGGAAGCAATTCCGTTAACCTCTACGACAGGACCCCGCATTGCGGAGTTCATTTTGCATTACATCATATGTCGTTTTGGTATTCCATCCAAAATAATCTCGGATAATGGGCCATCATTCAAGAACAAAGACGTGCGTGCTTTAACCACAAAGTACAAAATTCAGCACAGCTTTTCAACACCCTATTATCCGCAAGCAAATGGGCAAGCAGAGGCGTCAAACAAAACGCTAGTCGCCATCCTTAAAAAGACCGTCGCAGACAGTCATAAGGATTGGCACATACAAATCCCACTTGCCCTTTGGGCTTATCGCACTAGTATTCGGACGCCCACTGGGGCAACTCCGTTTTCACTAGTGTATGGCTCAGAGGCAGTAATGCCTCTCGAGTTGGAAATTCCTTCCCTCCGCATATCAATGCAGGAATTCATCGATGATGACACTGCACGGCAGACCCGGTTAGACCAACTTACGTTGCTTGACGAAAGACGCGTTAATGCTCTCGAGCACTTACGTATCTATCAAGAGCGGCTTAAGAGAGCTTACAACATGAAAGTTCACCTAAGAGACTTTCGGGTTGGTGATTTGGTTCTGAAGGAAAACCAACAAAACTCTAATTTGCCGTCCCATATGAGAGACAAATTCACGGAAAATTGGTTAGGTCCTTATGTCATTGATAGCAAAATAGGACCGAGAACGTACAGGCTAGCTTCTCTTGACGGTATCAAGGAAATAGAACCCTTGAATATCAGTCATTTGCGACCATTTCATATCTAAGAAAGCCATATACCAAAAAAAAAAAAAAAAGCTCCAAGGATTATCGCAATCTCTTGGTCAACCAAAAAGCTCCAAGGATTATCGCAATCTCTTGGTCAATCCAAAAAGCTCCAAGGATTATCGCAATCTCTTGGTCAATCCAAAAAGCTCCAAGGATTATCGCAATCTCTTGGTCAATCCAAAAAGCTCCAAGGATTATCGCAATCTCTTGGTCAACCAAAAAGCTCCAAGGATTATCGCAATCTCTTGGTCAACCTAAAAAGCTCCAAGGATTATCGCAATCTCTTGGTCAATCCAAAAAGCTCCAAGGATTATCGCAATCTCTTGGTCAATCCAAAAAGCTCCAAGGATTATCGCAATCTCTTGGTCAACCTAAAAGCTCCAAGGATTATCGCAATCTCTTGGTCAATACAAAAAGCTCCAAGGATTATCGCAATCTCTTGGTCCCAAAAATCAGGTTTTTTTAGTAAGGATTATGTTTTGGTACAAAAGCTAGATTATCAATCGTTTGGTCAAAAAAAAATCAAGAAATTCAACAAAAACAAAACAACAAAAATCATCAAAAACAACAAAGATTTGCATCTCAATTCTAGGCATACTCGAATTCATCAAAAACAACAAAAACACCAAGCATAACTTTTACCACACTACAATCGATGGTCCTGGGAATGTACCAAGAGTTTCGGTGATTCGAGTCATCATTTTCCTCTTTAGCCATGTAGTGTACCAAGTCGAACAGATTTTACGAAGGTAGAGTCATACTTGAAATACACCTTGTTACGTAACATCCCAACACAAATCAAAACACTAAAATTCCCAAATTGTGTGAACGAAAGACGAAACCTCGCAAAATAATCTAGGTCACCACAAGCGAAACGGTTATCTTGCTCATCCCCCCGTGCGAATGACCCCTAGAATGCTGAGAGTTGGCAAAAGGACAAGCATCCTCCCTACCCAATTCCCTAAGAATCCCTAAAGTTCTCAACAGTTGCAAAACACAAAAATTTGCAAAATGTCAAAACTCCAAATTTGACAAACTATAGTGCACACATCAAAAGGCACAAACAACAGTGATTTTCATCACTCCATATCCCCAATCCCTTGCTCAAAAGAAAAACAAATCAAAATAAACAGTGATCTTATCACTACAAAAGAGCAAGTATCCCAATACAATTGAAGAAAAGAAGGGAGTTGACCTTGAATCCCTGGAACTCTCAACATTCTGTAGGTCATAAGGCAAGCTTTTGTACCAATTTGGTTGATAGCCTATCGGTAACAGAAGTAAACCTCCCGCATGACGATATATCTGTCACATTAACTTGCGTACGAGATCAATGTTTGCATGTGGATGAGCTAGCTTATGGCATCCTGGATTACAACGCAGATTAATCTTAGTACATACAACAAAGGAATTCGTGGAGCTAATTAGGTGATCCTCGATACGAGTTCGGTTGAAAGCCCACCGGCACTGGCGGTATCCTAACAAATACCACTAAATGAACTCAATTGCACACACAGGGATGTTAAATAACTCGGTCAAAACAGGTCCGATTCATACCTTGTTCAAAAGTCTTGTAAGATAAAGTACAGTCATGGATAGTGAGTTAAAACTGACTGAATCTCAGAAAACCTTACCTTCATTCCGAAACCATCTGCGCTACTTATCATCCTTATGATACCATCAGAAAATACAAAAACAAAAAAAACCATGTAAATAAAGAGCTTCTTAAACAGCCTACAGTGCAATCAACACAAATATCATTCATCCATTTCAATTCGCATATCACATAGACATCTAAAACATTTGCACTCATCATAACATCTGCATTCATCAAAATGAATAAACATGCATAACAAAAATCACATCATCACATGTACAAAACCAAAAATAAAACCGGTATATATATATATATCGTCAAAAAGATGCCCGTAGGCTACAAAACCGGTCCTCAGACCTCGCAATCATATCCAAAAACCCAACCTAAGGCGTCGGCCACCATGATCACGCAGGATCGGTGCGACGAGAACTACCCCCCGTAGTGTGGGTCCTACGGGACCCTACAGGGCGGCTACTACTAGCCCCCGCATCATGCCTGCTACCACCCCCCTCATCTAACCGCCTGCGACGAGAGGATGCTTGACTGCTCAGTCAAACTATCCCTCGTCCGTCGAGAAGATCTACCGATCGAAGGCTCAGGTAGCCGCCCGCCAAGGCGGATGACCTCCCTCTCCAAGTCTATCCGATACAGACACCACTCGCCTCCCACCGATGATAGATAGACAATGCATCATCGCGCTGTGCCAAAACTCTATCCCGCTCTACCAACTGAGCCCGTAGAAGATCCCTCTCCTAGCATCCCCTCCAGATCCCGCATCCGTAGTAGTTCTGTAAGTCGTGCAACCTCATCACCTACATCCGACCCCACCTCCTCTGTATCTGTCGGACGCATAGGACTCGCGGGGACAGTAGCCTGCTCAGGCTCCAACTGCTCCTCCACATCCGGCATATCCGGCTGCTCCGGAACACCCAAGTCCACATCCTCATCTCCCACATCCACCATGTCCGCATCATCCAACGGACCTCCCCAATCACCCCCTGCTGCCTCAGCATCCTCCACTGCCGCCTCTGCGCCTCCCAGGTGGCCCCTCTCCTCTCCAACGCCGCAGTACCCACCACGAATCATACTCAGTGGTAGTCCCGATGTCATCCACATCCGAAACCTCAATCACTGCATCGGAATCCTCGCCCAATGGCGCGGTGACCGGTGGCTCCAGATCCCTCTCATCCCCCCACCGCCGATAGACCACGGGCTCACCAGGAAACCCCTGACGCACCCCAAACTGTCGTGTAACCCGGCGGTACGGAAAGAACTCATGCTCCGTCCCGTGCCGCCCAGTCAACCACCGCTCCCTCCGTACCCCTTCGGAGCCACTCTCCAGCCTCAACCCAGCTCGGACAGTCCCGATAAGGATGCCAAAACACCTCCCCTGGAGTGACCCGATAAAAAGCATCAGTGTAGTGCTCAACGGCACCTGCCCATCGCCGACTCGCCCCTCGCTCCGTAGACCGTCGCCACAAAGCTGCATAGCCAATCTCATCGTCATCCATCACCGCCCGCGTCGTCCACGGTAACCCGGTCGGCCTCTCCACTGCTATGTGCTGCCAACCCCAGCACTGAAGAAGATAACTGCAACTCACCCCCTTCTGCTGCCGACAGCGAACGCCGTACAGCTCCCCGTAGAGCTGTGCCAACAATGTCTGTCCCCATCCATAAATCAGCGGTGCCTCTATCGGGCACTCTACCAACTGCCATACCAACTCCAGCAGGTTCCACGGGAACCTCCCGCCTGACGAATCAGGTATAAGCATGTTAGAAATGAGGCCCATCAAGAATGCGTGCCTCACTCCTAACACCCCCTCTCCCCGCCACCAGCTAACAAAAATCCCGCTAGCCTGACAATCCACCTCGGCTGTCTCCACTGGGTTCGTTACACCCAGCCGCTCCGCATGCCCAAAACATCTCGTCAGCATACAGTAGTCCGCTGATCACGCGGTGATGTCCTAATAGGCAGTCCATCTATCGGAATCCGAAGCAACCGATAAACGTCCTCCGGTGTCACGGTCCATCTCCCCCGTCGGAAGATGGAAAGTGTTGGTCCACGGATCCCAAACTTTGATCAGGGCCGTCGAGATAGGCCTGATCCGGGACCACAGGCTCTAGTCGAGCCACCTGCTTGAGCCCAAGGGCATCAAGCCACTGCCAGTCAACATCAGTCAGCGCCGATCGCGCCTCAGCAAATGCGGCAGGTACACGGTACCGGCTCCTAACCTGCAAAACAATAACACAAAAAAAAATTCAAAACTAATTTTTCAGATTTAGGGTTCCTAACCTAAACTGAGTAATTACAAAAAACAACACAAAAATTCAAAAATAAATCTTTCAGATCTAGGGTTTCTAACCTTAACTGATTGAATACAAAGAAATAACTAAGTGTCAAGATCTAAATTTTATTTCAAACAAAGAAATAAACAAAAAAAAAAAAAAATTCAAATCAAAACATCAATTACAAGAATAAACTCTAGGAAGCACTTACGGATTTCGCCTCCGCTCCGCCGCTCGAACCAGTTTGCGCACTCATGATGACAAAGGGAATTCCGGCAGCGCTTCGCTTCGCGAATTACCTCCTCCTCCCAGAGCTACCAAATCGCAAGAAAAAAAAATGACACAAATGAGCCCAAATCCAAGTTTTGGGCCTTAAATAGGCCTACCAACTGGAAATCGTCCTTGGGTGGGACGAGCGCTCTGGTCAGCGCTCGTCCCACCCAGGGACGATTTCTGCAATTGGAAATCGTCCCACCCAGGGACGATTTCCAGCCAGAAAAGTCAAAACAACAAAAAATCAACAAAAATGAACTAAAAACAAAAAAATAAATTTGCCTAATAAGAGTGTTGTTGCACTTGACATCCCGACATACAAAATACGCATTGGCGTTACAAAATGTCAATATCCTACCCCCCAAGAAGGCTAACGTAGCCGGACCGCTCCACGGGCAGACGGATTGCAGACAATTTAATCCCCAAATGGTGTCACAAAAAACAACAAAAATAGTACAAAATTCAACAAAAACACAGAAAAACATCGCCAGACATAAGTGCTCATGCACTTAAACTCTAGGCAAAGAAAATCGATGTCGAGGTCCAAATTATCGCTCTCCTACTTCCCCAAGAAGGCTACAATAGCCGGACCGCTCCACGGGAAGTTAGATTTTCGATGATTTCACCTCATTACGGCATCACCAAAAGGGTTAACACCCACCAAAAACAGGTCCAAATGTTGGAAAAATTGCACACGCTTAACGGTAAACCCTCTAAAGGCACCCTTGCACAAGTCATCTTGGGTCAAGCGACTCGTCGCTTCTCTCACGAAGGTCATTCCCTCATCGATTCGTCGCTTGAGGGGGTAGTCACACTTAGTCACCAACCAACAATCACACACCCAATTAAGGAAAAAGACATGCATTCAAAGAATCATTGACAAAGACAATCACGCTCCTGCTTGGGGCGATTAAACAAGCAACAATCAAATCAATCAAACACTTGGCATTTCGTGAATCATGAACACAAGGTTCCCCCTGAGGATAAAAATGCCCTTCACTTGTTCATGACTGATCAATGTCTAAGTTCAAGTCACACCTCACCAAAATAGGTTAATACTTGAAATCAAATTCCTTAGCTCGTCAAAAGCAAGGATTCAAGAATGCATGCCCTTTCCATACTTGGGGCATCAAAAGTTGGTTAGGTTACCAAGAAACCCTAATCAGTAGTGCTTTGGTTATCTATTTTTGCTCAGCACTGCGTCACCCGCAGCGCTTCCCAAAAAGGGGCATCTGTAGACACCAAAACAGCACCAATCCGATTATGTGACTGCAAACACTGATCGCTTTGACAAACACAGCCCCCAGGGCAGCCCTCAGAGGTCAAACAAGTGGTCTTAACCACTTTCATAGCAATTTTGTGAGGTCAAGAAGCAATTTGGCACACTTAGACACTTTGCCTAGTAATCGTCTCACCCAGGGACGATTGCTGAATTGAAATCGTCTCACCCAGGGACGATTTCTGAAATCGTCCCTGGGTGGGACGATTTCCAAGTTTAACGGGCAAAAAGGCAAATGGTGCCAAGTGGCAGCCCAGAACAGTCAGTTGATGACTCCTGCCTTGCACGCGTGTGTAGGTGGACAGAGGGGCCGTTAGAAGACTGTCACAAAAGGCATTTATCAAAGCCCAAGTCAATGGAGGACTCTCCTCCCTCATGGGAAGACAAGACTGCCACATGGCGCCTATGACCAACACATGGCATTTGTGCTTCCCTCCCAAAAGAGACCCCATGGGTCTATAAAAGGTGGGACTTTTCTCACCCAAAACAGACAGGTTGAAGGAGTTTTCAAGCAACGAAGTGCTGCCGAGTTGAAGACCCACTTGCATCCCTTTTGGTTCACCTTCCCACATCCACCAATCTCTTTTGCAAGGGAGGTTGTTGGGTGGCCTTTGGAAGCTCGAACCTTACCCAAATCCAACACATGGACACCTGAACCAACCAATTCGCCGACCCCCCAATCCTAAGAGGTTTTGGGCCCATCCCTAGTGGATTGGCTCCAAAATCAAGTGCCAACGGTGGGAGGCCCACTTGGGCACCCCCGCACCTCCCAAGTCCTATTTTTAGTTTTTGAGCATTTTAGATTACTTTTTAGATTGCATTTTGTGTTATTAGGTTTGATTAACCCATAGCTGCAATTTTGTAACTTTTGGTCAGATTCTAGGATGTTTTGTGTTGCTTTGTCGTTTCGCTAACTTGCAGGTGGCGACATCAAATTCCCGAAGATAGAGGCCAAATTGGGAGAATCCGACCATCTGGGTCGTCCCAAAATGGCCCCAATTACATAACCCCCTTGTCTGCAGGTGTTTTGGAGACCTCGGGAGTCGACATTGGAGCGTGTCAGTTCGGCTTCCCCAACACAGAAGAAATCGTCCCACCCAGGGACGATTTACAATCAGAAATCGTCCCACCCAGGGACGATTTCCAGTTGAAAGCAGATTGGCCGACCGTCTCAGTGGCAATGGCCTTCTGGTAACTTTTTCTTATCTTCTGTCAAGTTTTGAAGCCATTTGGACTCATTTTGTTCACTGTTTTAGATAAATATTTGCATGCATATTTCGTTAATTTTCAGAGAGCAAACGCCTTTCATTTGCAGCAGGTGCTACCGACATCTTGGTTGTTTCTTTGTTCGCAGGAGAAGCAGCGAGAGGTGAAGAACTCATCGACATCGCGGCGGCATCATCTTGGCCCGCCCATTGCAATCGTGGGCACGCGGAAAGAGGAATCATTCAGATGATTGTAATCAAACTCTATTTGCGCTCCTAGCCCCCGAAAAGGGAGGAGACGTCATTGTAACAGAGATCAAGGGATATTAATGAAAGGGCTGTGTTTTCTCTATTTGCTTGTGTCTCTTCCAATGTGTTTCTTTTCCATTTCATGCAATTTACATTTCTAGGACTTAAGCGTACTTGATTTTGAATGCAATCGCACTTAGTGTTTCCTTTGCCCGGAATCTCGTGCTTTCACAAACACCACTTCCTCATCATGAGGAAGTATAACCAACAAAAAGAGGGTCAAACATGAAGACTCATCCTAATAAATTTAACCATGTTCAATAATACCAATATTTTTTTGGTGCTATTCATGTAGTCATCTGATGTCAACAATGCACTACAAATAAAAAAAATACAACAACAAATTTTTCAATCTCCCATAGCACATCCAGAAAGTGTGTCTCCTCAACCTACCAATTAATCATCACCCATCCAACTCTCTACCAATTCTTCCCAACCAATTCATATTCCAAGTTGTCCACCTCCACCCACTCATCTTCCCAATCATCCACAATGGTGAATAATCTCTCTGAGTAGTCATTTAACCACTAGCCTTAAAATAGCTTCAACAAAACTATCCATTTATGAGCTAATTCAACAATATCCCCCACAACATGAGGCATTAATGGAGATTTTAAAATCTATTGAAATCTAATCTCAGGATGTTAATGCCTTTAAAAATTTTATGGGGAGCATCCAAACATGTGTGGAATATTCCATCACATTCTATAATTTTAAAATCAACCAATATTGTTAGAATCAATGGACCCTCCATTACACAATATGGCTCAAATTGATAGGAATTCATTCAAATAAATTTTTATTGATATTGGCTCCTCCATAAATATCATCACCATATCCACTCTTCAACATCTTAACCTTCCTCTATCTCACATCACCAAGTCCACCTTCACCTTGGAAGCATTTAACGATGATCTCCGTTCCACAGTTGGCACTGTAGTTTTATCCATTGAAGTGCATATAAAAATATCGCATGCCATGTTTCTCATCTTGGAAGGATCCATGGTGTACAATGTACTCATTCAATGTACTTGGATTAGATAAATGAGTTGTGTCCCCTCTATACTCCATCAATGTTTAAAATATGTACATGAGGGACAAATTTAGTGTATACCAATGGATATTGATTTTTTTAAGTATTGAAATTTCTTTTCAAATCCCTATGAGTTCACCCTTCTGTCCACTCACATTTTCTTGACCCCCTCCACCACACCATCCACTTCATCATCCAAAACTTCTATTTCTAAAGAGCTTCCCATCACTACCCCACATCAAGCTTCTACACCTTCCACTTTCATACCATCATCATCATCATTGTTGACTACATGTACATGTGGTAAAACTCAATCTACACTAGCCATATCATCAACATCAACATCCTCCATCATCACTCTCTCCACATAATCACCCATTCATCAAATTCCTTAGCCAAATCCACTTCCATATGATGTCTCATAGGTTGAATTAACATATTATGAGATGTCATTCCATTTCATACCTCTCCCATTATCATATATCCAAACCAATCTTGAGCCTTTCACATCCACTTCCACATCCACCTCCACATCATCCCAAGTTATGGTCCACCCCACTAATCCTGGTATTGATGAATATGTGGTTCAATACATCATCATCACACCAGTTAATTTCTAAACTTCTAGGGATTATGGTCATGCACATGATCCACCCTTATCTATAGGAGTGGTGTACAATATGGTTTCAAATTCCCAATAACATTAACTTTGTGTATAGGGGGATTGATTAATCATCCAGTCCATCTTCCCAATGTGAACCCAAGAAACCAACACCTACCAAAATATAACACATATCAGTTTTTCCATACCCATATTTTCAACAAGTCAATTGGAAAGGTTATGGCCTAGTATGACATAAATAAGGAAAGAAAAAAATCATTGATAACTCATATCAAAGAGCACATGACCATTCAAGTTTAGGTTATCATTCTTATTATTTCACCTATTCTTTTGAATAATATTTTCAAAGTCTTATTTTGAATTCAAAAGAAGAAACCCATCACCTCAATGAATTTGAAGATAAAATATATGAAGAATATGATGTTATATCGATAGATTCTAATGAATCTAATGGATAATCAACACCCATCATTCTATTCACCAACTATTATAAGTATTACCATAGAATTTTCCCCATCCATCAACCCATATTTCACTTGTTTCTTCCATAATAGAGAGATGAACCAATCGGTGAACCACCTCCATTTCATTAATCCACCTCACCAGATATTTTTCTTGTAATATATGTACATAACAAAAAAAAATACACAAAAAATCAAAAAGTCATTTTTTTTTCATTGCATTGCATATACATGGATTTTGACCAGACAAATTTATTTATGTTTCTCATTGTTGTTCAAGTTCCCATGACTTTGCATCAATTCTAGAAGAAAAGATACATTCATCCTCCACATTTCCAACCACCAATTTTTTCTTTAAGTTAATATGAATCATGTTGACTTATTCACCCCACTCCATAATCCATATGATTTGGCAAAGCCAACTCCACTTGACATGAGCCTTATCGATATGGATTGGATTTCCTTGCTTCCATACTTTTTAAAATTCATCATTTTTGATGAATTGTTAAGGGCTTAATCCAACTACATTTCTCAGTTACCTCCACCTTCATCTTCAACTTTACCTTTACATCCTGAGGTTTTCTAGGTAGATATAGAATAGGTTGAGTTATAAGAGTTTTATAATGTCATAAATTACATTCACTTAATCCCAATGCCCCATTAGATTTAGGAAGGATCCCACATGTCTATTGAATATACCATCAATGTGAACCTTAGTTTAGATGCAAACAATCCCCAAATTGTCAAAATTCATAAATTTTTTAAAAAAAGAACAAAAGCAATTAACTACTATCCTTAAGAAAAGAAGGGTATTTTTGCATGGTCTTACAAAGATATGTTTGGTCTTGATCCCAAATTTGTTTTCCACAATCTCACCTTGAACTATAATGATATGTTGCTCAAATAAAAATTGAGAAATATGCATCCCATCATTGCACTTATGGTCAAAGAAGAGTTTCAAAAGCTATTATATGTGGGTTTCATTATACCCATTGAAAATATTTAGTGGATTTTAAACATGGTGTCCATTCGTAAACCTAATGGGGTGATACACATTTGCACTCACATTTGATACCTTAAAAAAGCATGTCTTAAGAATGAATTTTCTCTACCAAACATCGATACTCTTGTCAACTCTTACACTGGCCATGAAATGCTTTCTCTAATGGATGGTTTTTTAGGATACAAGCATATTCAAATCAATCCTGATGACCAAAACAAAACAACATTCACTACACCTTGGCGATTTTTTTTTACAAGGTGACATCATTTCACCTAAAAAATATAGGTGCCACTTATCAATGTTCCATGATATACATCTTTCATGAATACATGTATAATATCATCGAATATTATGTGCATGATATCTTGATAAAATCAAAAACTCGAAAAGAAAACACTAGTATCTTGGAAAAGGTCTTTGACCGACTTCTATAACATAATGTAAGGTTGAACCCCAAAAAGTGTGTCTTTGGTGTTACCTCAGGCAAACTGCTAGGATTTATTATCTCCAAAAGAGGTATTGAAGTGGTCCTAAACAAATTCAAGATCATCATGGAGATCCCTCCCAAATGAACTTGAAGGAATTACATAGTTTACAAGGTAATATTCAATAGAACTATGGTTTCATTGCACAACTTTCTGACAAATGTAGGCCATTAAATCACTTGCTACAAAAAGGGTGAAATTTTCATGGATAGATGAATGCCAAAAAGCTTTTTATGACATCAAGAAATACCTAGCCTCTCCACCAGTATTAACTCCTCCTCGTTAGGGGGTCCCCTTCTATCTTTATGTTTCAACAATAGATATTGCATTAGGGACAATGCTTGCACAAAATAATGAGAACAATCGAGATCAAGTTGTCTATTACATTAGTTAAACATTGGTAAGATATGAAACCATATATGCTTACATGGAAAAATTGCACTTAGCAGTGGTTTTTACCACTAAGAAACTAAGACATTGCATGCTTAGTCACACCACATATGTCATAGCTCATGAAAATCCTCTATGTTATATGATGTCTCACACTTACAATAACATATGTACTGTAGAATGGATAATGGCTCTCACTAAATTTTATCTTGTGTTCGTTAGCCAAAAATCCATTAAATATCAAGTCATAGCCGATCAACTTGTGTAAACTCCACTTACTAGTGATCAACCGTTGATTATTGAGCTCCCATATGATTTGGTATTCACTATCACTCAACAAGAAGAATATGGCATTCTGAAGGTAGATGTTGATATCACACTATTATTTAAAGGTTCTAAGTGCAAAAAAGGTCAAGGTACTGGAGTTGTGTTTCATACATTACAAGGACTGCCTATTCCTTTATCATTCAAACTTGAATTCCAATGCACAAAAAACAACGTAGAGTATGAAACCTTAATCTTAGTTCTTAAAGCATCCATAGTATGTTGAATACTCCCATTAGACATATCACGAACTACTAAATTCACTTTCAAAAAAAGGTATCTGATTTTACTCTTTTGCGGGACACGTTGTAGAGATGTGGTTATGATGGAATCCTCCTTCATGATATTGATCTTGTAGAGGCACAAAGATCTATAGTTGAAGCTCATGATGGTACTTGTGGTGGTCATTTTAGTGTAATGGCAATTGCAAAGTGTATTCTACACATGGATTACTATTGTTCCACCATGGAATGTGATTGTTGCATTTATGTCAAGCATTATCAACAATATCAACATCATGCTAATTTAACTCATGTACCATCATAAGCATTACAGCCTATTCAAAGCCTTTGGTCCTTTTCATAATGGGGTCTTGGTCTGATTAGAAAAATCTTACCTCCTACCTCGAGATAACATACATTCATCATCACAGCCATGAAATACTTCACAAATTTGATTAAATCAATTTCTATAATCAATACGATAGGACCTCAAAATGTGGAGTTTATACTTCATCATATCATCTATAATTTTAATATTTCCTCAAAAATCATCTTTGACAATGATAATTCTTTTATAAATAAGGATTATTGTGTACTTTGTGAGAAATATAATATCCAACATATTTTCTTGGATCCTTACTACCCATAAGCAAATGGACAAGCTGAGGCTACCAATAAAATCTTAATTACTATTCTTAAGAAACTAGTTAAATAAAATCATAGATATTGGCATACTCAAATCCCCCTAGAATTATGGTCTTATAGAACAAACATCCACATGCCTACTGGGGCAACACCATTTTCACTAGTTTATGAATCCAAAGCGATTATGACTCTTGAGCTTGATATCCCCTCATTGTGATATCATTGTAGAAATTCATAGATGATGATACAACTAGACAAGCACGTTTTGACCAACTCACGCTTCTTGATGAAATACAGGTTAATTCTTTAGAGAAATTACAAGTTTATCAAGACCACCTCAAACATGCTTACAAAACCAAATTTTATCTATATGAAATCCAAGTAGGACATCTTGTTCTTAAAAATAATCAACAAAGAACATATGCATTGTTGCATATTAATTATAAGTTTATGGCTAATTGGTTAGGTCCATACACTTTCACTCAAAATGTGGGTAGAGGAACTTATAGGCTTTCCATTCTAGAGGGAGTTGAAGATCCTAAAACACTTAACATAATCCACTTGAGAGCATTCTATGCTTAATGTGATTTATATATATGTATATATACATGGCTAATACACAAAAATAACATTGCATTTCACACATTACATTTTACACCTTGTATTTCACACATTTCATTGCACACATTTCATTTCACAAATTGCATTTCATACATTGCATTCAAAAACATATCATTTCATATTAGGGGATAATTTATTTAGTACATATATTAAGTGGTCCAATAAAGTTATGTTTCCTTAATCAAGGGTACCTTTAAATCATCATCCATTTCCATGCACCATTCCATAAAGTCAAATTATCATTTTCAAACCACATTTCCATAATCCCTAGGTGTTTTTCAGTCACTCAACCACTCCTAGTATTTCTAGCAACCTCCAATACATGTCAAGTTTTCTTTAGTACCACGACACATTTTCACTAAGAAAATATTGGGTTCTATGAATTGACTCTAACACTCTTGAACCAAACACAATCACACATCTTAAAAAAAAACTTATGTCAAAGAGGGATAACACCACGATTGGGTTGAACCTTGAAGTGAAAAGGGTAATCCTTACTTGTCCCATTATGCACATAGTACAAAAATTTAAAAAAATGGTTTTCACCACTATCACAATTACTTCCAAATACAAGAAAGAGTAGTAAGGATAGGGTAAAATTCTCATCACACTTCAGTTGATAATATGATTCCCCAAAGCTCTAAATATTTTACACATCACACACCATAGATCCTCAAGTTGTAAGGATAGAACTACATTTCCAGTTAGACGGTTATATAGTCCAAATCCCAAAACTTAGAGATTTTATTCTTGGACTATGGATCTAATATCCATCAGGGCTATAGACACTTTACTGGTAGTGGAGTACGCTCATGCATGGTGACACATATCTCTTGAAAATATATTTTACTACACATATGGACAAACTAGCTTCTTAGTATTCTCCATGATAGGTTTCATCTCACTTTACTCAATATGGGTTAATTAAATCACTTGCACACACATTGGTTCATGATTACCTTGAGTTATTACCATACTCATGATTCGGTAAATGAATTCACTACGCACACATTTGGTGTTAGAGAAATTAGGTAGTATTTAGTGAGTTTTTTTATATCAATAGTATTTCTAAGTCTCTACAAAACAATCAATTTTCCATATCAACATCCATATCTTCCATATCATTACATGAGTCTTCCATTTTTACCCTGATTAAACAACATTGCTATCCATGGTCAAGTAAAATCTAAAATATGAATGATCATTATATCATTAATTCATTTGTATTCATACACATTATCATTTTATTATCATTGCATAACACATATATACATGCATTCACACAAAAATATCCACACAAAATCATAAAATAAAAGTAAAATCCATGTATATATATATAACATGTACAATGAATGATCGAAGGCTATATATAATGGAGAACCAAGGCTCATTTACAAAGGTTAATTTAATCACTATCTATCACCTATAGGAGGACCCCTATGATCCTGAAGGAGCCATAGATCTAGAACCACTATGGCTAGATACACTATGTCTAATAGTCTCAGATATGGAGGAGGGTTGATCTGGTAGTCCAATGTGGTGTTGCATTAATAGATCCTCTAAATTCCAAATATATCCATCTCATGACCAAAGGCATAGTACATCATACCTCTAACGATGGTCTCTCTATGCTAGCTCTACATGGAGCCTCATTATCCTATCCTCACCTCCACCTTTAGCCACCCATACCTCTAGCTCCACCTGTAGTTGATCTATCTCTACATCTTGAGCCATTATATCTCCATCTCAATCCAAAACCATCTACTCAAGTCTCATCCACTCCTCATTTCAACCTAGAGGTCTCTCTAGAACCTCCTCCATATCATCATCACCATCACCATTACCTCCAATATCTAGAGGTTGCTTTTTTGCATCCCTTAACTATCTCCCTTGACTTCTAGACCAAATATGTGTCTGACATATGAGAGCCTTCTCTACCTCCTCCACCTTGATGTCCACATCATTATCATCCCCACTTCCATAATCCTCCACTTTACTAGGTACCCATGGTGGTTGTGCAATAAACCATACATCATACTCAAAGGTAGTCCCCACATCATCGACATCGAGGAGATATATATCCTCATCATTCTCATAGGTCACCCATCAGGACTCAGCACAAGGGTAGACCTATCTCATCTTGATGATGCATGTATAATATTTATGCCTTAGGAACCCCTATTGTACCCCAAACTACCATAGCACTCATGAGAACTTGATAAGATCTCACTCCTGTGTGACCCAACCATCCATATTTCCTATAAAACTCTTTACAACTGCTCCTCATCAGTAGTCCACCTTGAACCTCATCATGGTCTCTAATACACCTGAGTAGGTGTCAACCCTACCCACAAATTTTTGCATTCCTATCCAGTGTAGCTAAGATGACTTAACTGTACTTCTTCAACCACTTGCCACCTCATAGCATAGAGTTACTCCCCATACCATGCCTCAAAATATAAACCCATAGGCCAAGCCATACTAAAGTGCTCCCAACCCCAAAAATATAGTAGTAAAATGCACCCCAAACCCTTATGTTTCTACCTCCTTACCTTGTACAAACCCTAATATAGCTGATCTAGTAGATTAGGTTCACATGCATACACTCAAGGCTCATATATCATATCGTATACCAGATTTATCATGTTCCAAGGAAATTGATATCCAGTGATGTTGGGTGCCACTATGTTGGCCAATAGGAATATGACTAAGATGGGCAACACCTCCAACTTCTTATTGACATACTTCACCAAGTACTTGATGCCTCCATACTTCACACTCACATCCCACCATTGATCTCCAAAGATACGGTTCATCTCATAGTCCTTATCATGTCCAACCTTGACACATAGCCCCTCCACTAGCACTCAAAGGATGTGGTATACATCCTTGAGTGTCATTGTCACCTCACCTATAGGGAGTTGAAAGGTCCCCCTATCTAGATCACATCTCTCTACCAAGGTAGATATATATCCCTCATATACACTTACCACATCAACTCGAGCTATCCCAACCATCCCTATAGTCTTCATACACTTCCATTGCTCATATCGTAGTACCCTTCTCACCTCGGGTATGAGGGGTGAGAACCGATGTCGGACCTCCAAGATTCTCAACTGTAGCACAACACAGACAATGCAAATATATTAATGTCATATACATTGCATACTTCCAAAAAAATTACACAAATTCCAAACAAGAGTGCCAAGGGCACTTACCTTAGCAACATCCCCATGTAGCTCCTATTGCTACATTCACATCCTCCATCTCCATATCATTCAATTCGCTTCACTTCTTCACCCACTCATTTATTTAGACATAGCTTCTAGAATTTATGAATGCAAGAATAAATCTAATTTTACCTCTATAGACTATTCATAGATATTTTTGGGACACTTAAATACCCATGGGCATTCATAGGTGCATTGAAAAACTGACTAGCATCTATAGAGAGGCAAACACTTGTCGACATCTACGCATGATGTGGACGTTCATCAACCTTTCGCTTCAAAATTTGTAGAAAGACCATTATATTCTAAAAACATAGCTTACCTCCACAATATCACTCAAAATTATATCCATGTATTCATTTCATCATCATATCATGTTTTTTGAAACCAAAAATTTATTTGGGCATGAAATTTTGTTTTGTGACCAAAAGCCACAAAATCACTTTACAAGCTTCAAAATGCTCCAAACCAATGCAAAATTTCACAAAAGCATACAATTCATTCATAAATCCATTCCTCATCATTACATATTCATTTCAACATCATCAAATCCATTAAAAATTACATCAAACATTTACCAATTTTACATATAATTTCAAGTGAAACTTGTATCTAATGGTCTGTTCTATCTCTGTGGTGATTGCAGTGATTAGTTGTCCATGCAATTCAATAAATGCTTGTGAATATATACGCATGATGTTGAATCTCACCAGTGTTTGGCTTCAAAATTTGTAGAAATACCAAAATGCTCCAAAAACATAGCTTACCTCCACAAAATCACTCCAAATTACATCCATGCATTCATTTCATTACCATAACATTTTTTGTGAAACCAAAAATTGATTTGGGCATGTAATTTTTGTTTGTGACCAAAAGTCACAAAATAACTTTACAAATTCAAAATTCTCCAAAACAATGTAAAATTTTACAAAATCATACAATTCAATCATCAATGCATTTCTCATCATCACATCTTCATTTCAACATCATCAAATCTAGCAACAATTACATAAAATACTTGCCAAGTTTACATACAATTTCAAGTGAACCTCATATCTAGTGGTCTATTCTATGTCCTTAGCAATCACAGTGATTGGTTTTCCATGCAATTTAGTAACATGGATAAATCACCATAAATACACTTGTCCGTTTTCATCATCCAATATCTCCTTGCTTGAAAACAAATCACTTTTGGTCCCTCACATTTTTAGTGACTATGCCAAGTCCAATTTTCTCAACAATTATCATTGATACCCTTTTACATGGGGTTCCCAGCATGGATAACCATCATAATTTATTTTGTAATTGAACCGATGTTCTTGGATGTAGGACGATTAAATTTATTTAACAACCATTAGGAATTCCATGTGGGAATTAGCTACAATCATGAGTGGTCCTGAGGATAAACTATTTTTTTCTACATGTGCATCTTTGCATTTCAATGACACAAAAAGGCATTTTCTTCAATAGCATGGAATCATCCCAAATTTTGGGGTAAATAAATTGGGTTTTAATTTCCCATAGTGGGATACATCTTACATAATTGTTCTATCTAAAATTGGTAAAAACCCCTTTAATCTGTTGGGGCAAAAATGACAACAATTTATATCAATCATTCATCTGCATCTACATCATACACTTGCACTTACACCATTCATTTGCATCATTCTACACAATTATATCAATTGGCTTGTGAGACTCATTTTTCATTCATTCACCAATTGAGGAGGTAATCTACAATACAAATTCTTTTATCTTCAAAATCATCTTCGCAGTCCAATGAAAGAAAGCTACTTCATCATGCCAAAATAGGTGTCTTGTATTTTTGCACCACATTGTGTTTCACGTAATGCAATACAAAAATGGGCATATGTAGACACCAAAATCTAGCCACTTGTCATCCATCCATGTCCTCCAATAATAGCCATCCATTATTTATACATACATATATATATGTGTGTGTGTGTGTGTGTGTGTGTGTGTGTGTGTTTATTTAATATATACATAAATATTAATATTTTATATTTTTATTTAAATATATTTAATAAATATATATGTTTATATAAATCAATCATATCCATCTGCCACAACTTAATCTTAGCCATCTATCCATATCAATCCATGCCATCTGCACAAGATTAATCTTCACCCTTCCTCATGTTTTGATCTTAGTCACCCATTTTTGTGTCGTCGAAACCCTAACATGTTACAAGGAAGATTATAAAATATGAGTCATTTTGATGAGTCAAACCCTTAATTGCCTTTGAAAATTTTAAGAGAATATTTTCATTTTTCGATCATCCTCGCCTCTCACTTCCACCATCACATCCCCTCATTTTTACCACTACCAAACACTCACAAACTAGATCTAGTTTTGTGACAATTTTACCTACTCTTGAATACCACCCATAGTTAACTGAAATCTATTGGGTATTCCTAGAACTTTCCTGAGAATTATAAAAATAATTATGGGCATTCACAACCATCACAAAACACCTCTAGGTGTTTCCTACAATATATTTTAAATTCTACAATCCATCAGATACTTTCGGGTGTTCACACGACCATTGACAACGGATATAGGAACATAGATCAACATTGACAAGGTAAAAATATTTGTTGTACTTTATTTACATTCTTGTATTTCTATCTACAGTTCCATTCTGTAGAATCTAGGTTTTACTAGTTTTATCTTTTAGAGGGCCTCACATAGTGGAGACCTCAAAGATGATTTTAACCTCTTTTATGGTATTTGATGTTTGCAGGGGCAAGAATCATCTTTCTAGATTTTTTTTGAAGCTATGGTGGTCCCCTAGGGATACACAAGCCCACCTGCACTCTTGTTTGGATCAAGGATGAGCCAAAAGACACCATTTATTCATTGAACATAGGTTTCAAAATTCTATTATTTTTAATATCTGTATAAAAAACATTTGTAACCCCCATAGTGGGGTACATTCATTGTACAATTTGGATATCTATCCATATTATTAAAATATTATTCATTTTATGCATTCCATGGTTTTGTTATTATTTTTATTACTTTATCTTTGTATTAGTGTTGTTCATTTCTGGTTTATATTTTGATGACAAAATAATTAAATATAGTAAGGAATAAAACTTGGATTTGGTTTTCCATTTAAGGATAGAGTATCAAAAAAGTAATGGATCCATATTAAGATCCAATTCCAAAGGATTAAGATAAATATTATAGAAAAGTAATAGCACATAGTAGAATAGGATAGTATAGTAAAAGTAGTGGAGGCAATTTTATAGATAAGAGGATTGGTCAATGTCATTATTGTAAACCATGTGGCCAATATAAAAAATAATGTAAAATAAAGGTAAATAACAAATGAGGAAAAAACATAAAATTTTCACATAAAGAAGGTGAGAGATAAAAATATATGTATTTTTCTAGTAATATAATATAATATACAATTAAATAGTTAACTAAATAATATTGGTAATAATATTTTGGTTTTCAAATCATATGATTTATAGTTAGTAATTGTTTGTGGAGTTGGATGAATCATACAAGAGTACATATATTTTTAAGATATTGAATCATTTTTGGTTTAAGAAAAATGATATTTTGGTGTTTCAAAATGTTTAAATCATATATGACAAAGCCATACTCTCACAAGCCCTATTTCACTTGTCCAAAACATGACTACCTTAGGTGTTGGTCCCAATATCCAAGCACCTTCATGTCATTATAAACCCAATAACCTATTCAAAATCTAATTGAATATTATCTAGAGTGGCACAATACTTGCACAGTATTTACTTTTCTCATCAATAACATTCATATATATTTGCCTACAATATTATATGTGTCTTAGTTAAATACTTATCCCTGTGGCATATGATATGGCTACTCTCCCTTATAGATCCTTTTATTAGGCATAATATTCTAAATCATTTCTAACCCAAACATCATCTCAATATACTTTCTATTTGACAACCTTGACTAGCATGTGGATATATAGCCACGTGCTCAATGTCACCAAGATTCCTCAACTAGATAGCTCAAGAATAGGAATACCTACATATATTAAGTATGACCAAGTTAATAATGCATGGATATAATACCTTAATATGATCTCAACCTGGTCCATTCTAAACACTATTCTATAATAAACCCCTTGGAAAACATACACATGACGGACCATGCTCTTGTAGCATAGTAGTATGATCATGTAACAATGATATTATGTCCAAGTACAATTCAATTGAATGGTTTTTTAGCTTTCACAAGCCTCTCAAATTATTATACTACCCTAGAGGATATTATTATTCAATACAATGGAGAACACCTCCATGGCACACTAGTGAGAAAAATTCACATTCTATATATTTAAGGCCATACAGACAACCAAGACTTGAAAGACACTATATAGAATAAAGGCCCTTGGTAATTGAGTATTCAATAGGTTATTGATCATCCATAATATATTAGCCTCAATAATTTAGAAGTATTGCATTGTAAGTACTCTCCTTGACTTGACCTTAGGTACTCTTTATAGACTGGCCTAATCTTTCTGACTTTATTTAGCATGATTGGGAAATATTTTGTATATTAGAAAAAAAAAAAGACTTAAGGTAAATATGTGGTAAGGTATATTTCATGGATAAATTACTCATTCTCAATGCCCCTTCTAAATGATCAATTACTTATCCTTGATAAAATTCTAAGTGTTTCTCACATCTATGCTAAGTGCACTAATGCAAATGTAAAGGAATTACTCAACACATAATGGACAAGGATCATTCATGTGGGAGGAGATTAATAAAAATGGTTCTTATTATTTATAACCCCAATTGGCTTACCTATAGTGAGATACAAAAGTACCTCTTAATATAATTACCAACTTACTAGTGTCGTTTTCCATGTTAAGATCATGTGTAGGATAAGATCCGCTCAACTAATTAAGATTACTGAAGTTGTAAAGAAAAAATAAAATGTTTACCATTACTAAAATTACCTTATTTTATAGGTCTTATAGAGTGAAATAATCAATATAAAATTATAAGTTGATAAACTATTACACACATAGTCTTTACATTAAGGCAACCTTTGGATTATGAAGAAGGAAATGCTAGCTATAGATGTAGTATCACACATTTAGAGAAAACCATATCCAAATTATCCTAAGCACTATAATGGAATCAAAGACAACAAAGTACTCAAGAACTAGTTTTGGGATTACAATGAATATTTTGATAAACTTAATAATCTCATTAATGACATCATCATGAGGCTAGCTCCAATATAGCTAATAACTTGTGCTTGGTTATGGTTGTACACTATTTCAAAATTAAGTTAATTATTTGTCTAGTCATAGAGATGCATGACTAGGATATGCTTAATGTGTCCCTTAACAATAAATTATATTTTATTAACATAGTCTATGCTTCTTTACTCAATACGATGGACTTCACATAGTTTAACAAAGTATACTACTATATTAATATGTTTTCCTCCCTTATGCTAGATATTAAGGATATGGAAAAGCATATCTATATCTTGTAGTTTATATGGGAGTACAAGAGTGCACACAAATAAAATTGTGTTGGTAGAGTATTTAAATAATTCAACAAGACATTAATGTAGAAAATTTTATACATAATTTTAAATATGAGAGTGCTTGTTAGAGTTAATAGTTATGTCAAGGGATAAAGTGTAATCACCAAGTTATGTGAATGATGGTAAACCATGACATGGAAAATAGTAGCCAATGTGTAGGTACAAGATGATAAGGTATCAATATACAAAAAAGAGAGAACAATGATGTAGTATATATAACAATCCAACCCCCTAGCACCACCTCGATGTGTGGTTTACAAAGACTAGAGTTTCTTAACTGCTTAAGATAATTATAGATGTATAGAATGGAATGTCATATTTTTTGCTATTATAATCATTTTTTTTTTCTTTCGTATTGAATTAAAACAAACCCTATATAATCCCCCCTCTCAAAATAGTTAATGATCTTGGAAATAGATGAGTAACTAAGTTCTATCTCATTAGAAGGTCTGCTTACACCACCCCAATAGTCAAGAAAAAACATGTCAAATCAAACCATGTCCAAGGTCTAATCCATTATAAATGATAACATCCAAGCAACCCTAATGTCTCCTTTATATTTGTACCCTACGGGAGCTTGCTATGTTTCTTGGTATGCAATATTATTTTTTCATGCTAGCTTGGAGAGGATGACGAATAACAATAGCTAGATAGCTTCATGGTCTTATGGCACACCTTCGAGCTCTTCTTTTGGTGGATTCTCACTTCAATGGATGCCTTAGGTATAGATCCTATCTATGCACTTGTTTGTAGGTCTTTAATGTTGATTTCTTCCTTCCTTTGTTGTTGGTTATAATAGCCAATGCTTTATCTTTTAGGTAGATAATATGTCACTAATTATTACCCTTATTTCTATGTAATCATGAGTTTTAATTTCTTGTTTCAATGTATCCACTGTTGTAGGTGACATGCTGCTTATAGGGTTGAATTGGATGCACTAAAAATGGTATTTTTAAACACCTCAACTCCTAGACATGTGATATCTTCAATAGCTCTTCCTTTGGTTTCAACTCTACTATTCATATGATATTTTTGATATCTCCTTCACCTAGTTGCAATTATATTGGACAAGGATGTGTGAACTCTTTAGTAGCTCTTCCTTTTGGTTTTAAATCTATTGCTTGTATGAGATTTTGATAGATCCTTTCCTTGGATGCAATTTTATTGGATAAGAATGTCCCAATGCCCTCTTGTAAATGGTAATGTATTTGTTCTTGAAAGGAACAAAAGAGGTGTCTTTTTTAATATGTAATTCTTGCACCTAAAATGAAGAATTTTTATAATCCTTCTTGATTCTTTTGGATGATAGTCAATCCAAGCTAATGAAATGAGGATTCCTACACATTATGCTTGAAATATAAATACTTCTATTCTCCTTGAATATTGAGACTTCTAAGGTCTTTATTTGAGGCTTCCTTCAAGTATTTTAATGGTGGTTTTCTACTCCACCTTTCTGCTTATAATGGTGGCTTATTTTGGTTACTAAAGTGTTGCAGATAATGGTGGTTTTCTACTCCACAAATAAATTTAGAGAAACTAGTTAAAATATTAACTATAATAGTTCTTAATAGATGCACTAAAAATGGTAACAATAAATATACCTTATTGCTCCACTAATTTCTTAAATATGCTCTTAACAATTCCATTGGAACATTTCAAATATAATCTACAAATTTCACTACAAACACAGTTGTAGGATCTAGTCTTCTTTTTCAAGATATAAGATAGGTAGTTGATAGATAGTTGTAATTTTGTAATCTAATCAACTTCAAATTAATGTGCAAATGAGCCTTAAAAATAAATTTCCTTTTTGCACTTATTTGAAGACTTAAAATGAAATATTTCTCTTTGCAATTTTTGATCTAACATATGGTGTTTTAATAAATCTGATGAGTAATCTAAATAATGAAATCACTTGTACCAATAATTGCTTACCTTTTTGATAGCTTTTGAAAATAATGTAGATCATACTTGTTGCTTTTGCAAATTTTGTTAGCTTTTCCAAGTAGCTCCTCCTTCATCCATAAGAGGTCTCAAAATTCCTTTCGTGAGCCTAGGGTTTGGTGATTTGGTCTTCTCCTTTCTACTATTGATTCAGAGTAATATTTGGGAAATCCTCAAGTCTATTGACTTTGACAAACTCCTTTTACCTTTGAGTCTTCTTGTCAAATTTTGACTTCAAGCAGGATCTTCTTCTTAAGACTTTGAATGTCTTGAGGTCTTCTGGATATTCTTTGGCACTCCTTACCAATTATTTTTCTCCTAATTGAGCTTGTTATCATATGGTGATATTATCCCAGGTCTTTCCCTTGTGATAAATTTTCTCCTTGATGGATAGTTTCTCTAAAGAGTTCTTATAGGAATTCTTTGATGAACTTGCTTCAGCAACAAGGCTCTCCAAGACTTTTTCCTTGAGATCTCTCCTATGTCTTTGATTATGTAGTTTCTTTAGTGTTTATTGAGGTCTTCTTCTTAAAATTTTGGAACTGATATCTCCTTCCTAGATCTCTTCATTCTATTTCTTCTAAAACTGAATAGGGTCCTCCTAGTCCTTTTCATCCTTCCAAGAGTGAAAGTTTCTTCAATGAGATATTCACCTAATCTCTTCACCTTCAAGTTTGCTTCAGGTGTTGGATGATTCTGAAGTAAATACTCTTCCTAACTTTCTTGTAGGAAGTTTCCCAACTCACTAGATCTCCTTTTCCTACAACAAATAATTAGTACTAAAATTTGAATCTGCTTTTGAATTAGGTACTCTCTTCTGGAGTCTTTTTTAGGATCAAGGCTTTTGTGGTCTTTTTTAGATTAAGGCTTATGTGGCATTTTTATATTAAGGCTTTTGTGGAATTTTCTTTTATATCAAGGCTTTTATGGCCTTTTTTAGATCAAGGCTTCTATGGCTTTTTATTTTAGATCAATTCTTCTATGGCCTTTTCTTTTAGATCAAGGATTTTGTGGCATTTTCTTAGATCAAGGCTTCTATGGCCCTTTCTACTATGAATTTGACTTTATCGATAGAGATCTTCAATCTCTAGAATTCACTATGATCTTATTCTTTTACAACAACTAATATCTACACTATGAAAGCACTCCGACCTTTGGGTAATGAAGTTGAAATCTCCTAGATTTTTTTTGTAGGACGTGTTCCAATAATATAAGAGTTAGTTTTCTATAGTAAGAATAACCTTAAGGAAATAGTTACCAAGTTTCAAATATCATAGATGATATTCACTAGATGATATGTCAATCTAGCATATTGAATTTTGAGTCCTAGTCTTCACGAGTTTTTTTGTAACTTTGTGGAGAGACTTTGATCAAATGTAATCTCACAATTTTATGAAATTGAGATTTTTTTTGTCCACACTTGTGACTCTCCCTAATTCTACCACCTAGACTCTTCTAAGATTTTTTGATAGTGACTAGTCCAATGGTGCATCAAGTTGACAAAAAACTCAGACTTAATAATAATAATGATATTTCTATTGACCTAGTATGACTATATCTACCGTGGGTCTAACACCACTATTAGTTTTTGAGGTTGATCACAATGGAATATGGAAATCACAGGATGAAAAAATATAAAAGAAAGTAAATTCATGAGATTTTAGAAATATGCTATAAATAAAAATTATGGAAATGAATACAATATTGCTATGGAGGAAATGGACACTCCATGCAAGATGTTATAGAATCATAATGTGCTTCATCACTAATGGAGTCACCCACTACTCCTAATACTACTTACTAACTTGCTTGTAAAAATATTACAATGAGGCCCTCTTATAATGGAAGATAGATTCCTTGACCAACACTTTACCTAGATATGCAAGAGATACCTTGCACATTTATAAATTGCATATTGACACTTATGTATTTATTACATTGCATGAAGTAACTATATATCTTCTTCCTAAAGTAATCTAATGTCCTAAGTATATACCTAGGAAGGTACATTTACATGATCCAAATGATTTAATAGAATCTAAATCTAAAAAATTTACCATACTTGCTTATTTGTAATAAATGTTTAATTGTTGGAAGATGTGATTTTAAATTACTTCTTTGAATTATCTATGTTTTGCATTTAAATTCATTTCAATGTTGCTTAATTTCTAGTATATTTTGTATGTTTTACCTTATTTAAATGTTGCTTCCTTTCTAGTATCTTTTGTATGCTTTATGAAATATAATTTTTGTTATATTTAGTGTCTAGAGATATTCTTTTTTCTTGCTAAACAACAAAAATTTAAATAGCAAGTTCCAAGGTGAACTTATAAGATGACTAAAGGGATTAAGATCCCTTAGGGTGAACATAGGTGACCTAATGGATTGAGACCCCTTAGGGATAATGGAAACTAGGTATGGAAACAATAAATTCAAGTTAAGTTAGCTCATCATGGAGATGATATTGATAGCTTAAATCGTAATACGCACAACAGACCTACATGAAATAGCTTGTGTATGGTATTGAGTTGGACGTGTACCTTTTATTGATTGAAGGTGATAATTTTAGCTCATAAAGAGTTATGATATAGATAAAATTATTTGTGGTAACACATAATACACCTACATAGATGGAATTGTGTGAGGATATTTCTAAGATGTAGTTCTTCTAGAAAAAACTTAGGGTTTTATTTAACAATAGATTAAATAAGTGTTGGTTAGGGGTTATGAATCTCACTCCAAAAGAAAAATATTTTATTTTCTGTGTGTTTTCTTGTAGCTAGATTTTGAGTGTCATTACATATGGTATCAGAACTCTGGGTATGAGGGTATAGAGATTTTATGTGCTAAATATATTTGGATGTCTCTCAATGAAGGAATACTTAAGTTTTAATCTAAAGCTACAAAGACCTAGAATCTCCAAATCGCTAGAATCTAACAAAAACTAAACCTGACGGTTATTAGAGTGTTAGATACCTCATGATAAGTATGGATTTTGGTAAATGAAGATATATAATAACCTTGGAATACCATCCTAATTAGATTATTGATGTTTTTGGTAGAAGAATTGTGTAAGGTAGCTTGAATTAGTGGTACAATTTAGAGTGAATTTTTAACCTAATATTTTCCTTGGATATAACCAGGTTAAAATTCCACCTAAGGTTAGAAAATAGAGGCCTACACCTTAAAATAGATAAACTCAAAAAAATAATATCAAAGATGGGATCCCGGATGAGGATCTAGGAAATTCTAATAGAGAGGTAGAAGATGTCACTGCTACAGTGATGGGGACACCAAGAATCACAGAGAATCACTCAGCTTTTCATTTCATTAAACTTTTTAGAAAATTACAATACCAGCCAACAGGCGTAGTTTCTTGTTCTTAGCCCCCCCCTCTTTTCTGCTGCACCACCTCCTCTATAACCATGTCTGGGTCTCCCTCAAGGCCCCGAAACTCTAGTCCATTAATGACCCACCTACCATAATGCATCCTGCCTCACTGAACCTTTACATTTTTTTCCCTAACTGGCAACTATCATTGGGTTAGCCGTGGAAACATGCATTGATGAGCCTTCTGACCTTTAGGTGCATTCTTCGATTGGCCACCATGCTCACCAAGCTTACCAGACAAGAAATCATACGTTAATGAAGCCTTGACCACCTTGGAAAACACCATCTGGGAATGAGGGCTTTTTCGAACAGAGAACCAGTAGTATGTCACGATATCATGACAATTTTTTTTCCTTGCTACCTTTCTCTCCTTCGGGTCACGATATCGTGACATGTCACTATATCACGACATTTTTCCTTTTTTGTAACATTTCTTTTCTTTGGGTCACGATATCGTGACATGTCGTGATATCACGACATTTTCCCTTCTCGTTGTCTTCTTCTCCTTCGAGTTGCGATATCGTGACATGTCACGATATCGCAACATTTTCCCTTCTCACTGTCTTCTTATCCTTCGGGTCACGATATTGTGACATGTTTTTCTTCCTTGCTGCCTTTCTCTCCTTCAGGTCACGATATCGCGACATGTCATGATATCGCAACATTTTTCCTTCCTTGTAACATTTCTTTTCTTCGGTCATGATATCACGACATGTCGTGATATCATGACATTTTCCTTTCTCACTGTCTTCTTCTCCTTCGGGTCACGATATCGTGACATGTTGTGATATCGTGACATTTTTCTTTCTTGCTATCTTCTTCTCCTTCGGGTCATGATATTGCGACATGTCATGATATCGCGACATCTTTCCCTCTACTTTCTCTTCGCCTTTTGGGTTGCGAAATCGTAACATGTCATGATATCATGACATCTTTGTTCTCTGCTTTCTCTTCACTTCTCAGGTCCTAAAATCATGACATGTGATATCATGACAGTTTCCTTCCTTGCCTTATTTCTGCTCCTTCAGTCACGATTTCGTGAAATGTTGCGAAATCACGACATTTTCTCCTCCAGTCCTTCCTGCTTCCTTTCGGTCATGATTTCACGACAATTTTCTTGGGATGCCCTCTTTCTCTTGTTTCGGTCGTGATTTCATGACATGTCATGAAATTGCAGCATTTTCTTCGGGCACCTCCCCTTCCCCTACTTCGGTCGTGATAACGTGACATGTCATGAAATCGTAACATGTTGCGATTTCGTGACATTTTCTTCTTACGTCTTTGCTCTACTTTTTCGATCGTGATTTCATGAAATCATGAAATTTTATTTGGGGCACCTTTCTTCTCTTTCTTTGATCATGATTTTGTGACATATCATGAAATCATGATGTTTCTGCACCGCACCTCCTCTCTCCTTTCTTTATCATATTTTGGTCACGATTTCGTGACATGTCATGAAATTGTGATGTTTATGCACCATGCCTCCTCTCTCCTTTCTTTGTCGTCATATCGTGACATGTTGCGATATCACAACATTTTGCATTTTCATGACTTTATGATGTCGTGATATAGCGACATTAAGGCAAGCACTTGGAATTTTTTTTTTTGTTGATGCAATATTGCTCTACTGCCACCGGATGCTCCTACATCAGAAACTCGGGGTGGATTGAGAAGTGTCCTTCACTTCTATACTTTTGGAGGAAGACCCAGATGGTCAACCTCTATTTTTGACAACCAAGTTGCATCTTCAATAGGCCTGCCTTTCCACTTGACCAGATATTCAGCATATTGTTTGTTCTTGGTGCTTTTGCCTGCTCGAGTGTCTAGTATTTCCTCGATCTCTTCTGTTGCTGGAGTAGATGTTGGAATACTCCACAACTTTGTACTTGGTGTCTTTCTACTGCCTCCTTCATGATATTCTACCAAATCTACAATGTTAAAAATAGGTGATATGTTAAGGTCACTTGGCAATTCCACTTCATACACATTGCCTGAATCCCATTTTCCTATAATTCAGCATGGTCCAAACTTATTCATCTTCAGCTTGTTATAGGTTTTAGCAGGAAATCTTTCTTTTCTCAGATGGACCATAACTTCATCTCCCACTATGAATTCCTTGAACCATTGCTTCTGGTCTGCCCTTGTCTTATATTGGTTATTCATGCTAGTAATGTGCTTCTTTACTTCTTCATGCATGCTCTTCAGATACTCTGCAAAGTCCTCAACTTCGACACTGGAATTCTCCCCTGAATCCATATTCCTTAACTCAGAAGCATTCTTTCGACTTCTCCCATACACTATCTGGAATGGGGATTTGTTAGTACTCCTATTGATAGAATTGTTGTATGCAAATTCTGCCTGTTGCAAAACCAAATCCCATCTGTTGGGCTTGTCTCCTATCAAGAATCTCAACAGATTTCCTAGACTTCAATTCACCACCTCTGTTTTGTTATCAGTCTGTGGGTGGTATGCATAACTGAATTTCAAATATATCTTCAATTTCTTCCACAAGGTCATCCAAAAATACCCAACAAACTTGGTATCTCTGTCAGAAATAATACTCCTTGGTAGACCATGAAGTCGTACCACATATTTAAAAAATAAACCTGCAACATGAACTGCATGACTAGTTTTCTAGCAAGGAATAAAATGTGCCATCTTTGAAAACCTATCAACCACCACAAATATGGAGTCATTTCCCCGCTGTGTCCTTGGTAGACCAAGAATGAAATCCATGCTGATGTCCTCCCATGGTCTCTCTGGTACATGCAATGGCTGATATAATCCAATGTTCTAGCTCACACCCTTCACCATCTAGCATACTCTACAGCTTTGCACAAACATCTTCATATATTGCTATAGTTGCGGCCAATAGTAGTTCTCACTAACCAGGGCAATGGTCTTATCCCGACCAAAATGTCCATCTAGCCCTCCACTGTGTTTTTCCTTGACCAGATTTTCCCTCATGGAACTCCTTGGAATGCACAATTGACCTCCTCTAAACAACATTCCATCTTGGATCAGAAAATCCAACCACTTGGTCCTGTCCAAAGTAACAGGTGCCAAGCAAGCCTTCCAAGATTCTACAAAATCAGGATCTTCAGGGTACAAACCCTTTAGTTCATCAAATCCTACTACTTCCACCTTCATTTCTATCAAAAAACACTGCCTTCTACTTAAGGCATCAACAACTCTGTTTGACCTTCTGGTCCTGTGCTTCAACACAAAGGTATAACTCTATAGAAACTCAACCCACTTCAGGTGCCTCTGATTTAGCTTCCCTTGGCTATTAATATACTGTAAGGCCTGATGATCAGTAAATAGAACAAACTCTTTTGGCAACAAATAATGTCACCACTTCTTTAGAGCCTGAACTATAGCATAAAATTCTTCATCATAAAATGAATACTTCTTTCTGGCATCATTGAGTTTCTCACTAAATTAAGAAACAGGTTTACCCTCTTGACTCAAAACAACTCCTATGGCACTGCCACTAGCATCACTGTCTACTTGAAATACCTTATTAAAATTTGGGAGTGCCAAAATAGGTTGTTCTGTAACCTTCCTTTTCAACATATCAAAGCTCTTATCTGCTCTAAGGTCCACTTAAATTCTTTCTTATTCCCTCTCATTGTTTCTGTAAGGGGTGCACAAATAATGCTGAAATTCCTAATGAATTTCTTGTAAAAACTTGCTATACCATGAAATGATCTTACCTCAGTCATGCTCCTCGGAGTAGGCCATTCAATGATAGCTCTTACCTTTTTTGGGTCCATTTTTAGACCTTTTGCTGAGATGACAAATCCCAGGTACACTAACTCCTTCATGAAATTACATTTCTTTAGATTAATCAACAACTGCTCCTCCCGTAGCTTCTCAAAAATCTTTCTGATATGCATTAGATGCTCTTCTAGGGTTCTGCTAAATATTAGAATATCATCGAGATAGACAATGACAAATTTTCCTAAGAACTCTTTCAGTACCACATTCATCAATTGCATGAATGTGCTTGGTGCATTGGTCAGCTCAAATGGCATGACTAACCACTCATACAAATCTTCTCTAGTCTTGAAGGCTATCTTCCACTCATCTCCTTCTCTGACACGAATCTGATGATAACCACTCTTCAGGTCAATCTTGGTGAAGTACTTGGCTCCACTCAAACAATCCATAATGTCATCCATCCTTGGCAATGGAAATCGATACTTTATGGTGATCTTGTTAATGGCTCACGAGTCTGTACACATTCTCCACTCTCCATATTTCTTTGGTGCTAGTACTGTAGGTACTGCACATAGACTCAAACTCTCCTAAATCAGTCCCTTCTCCAGCAAATCTTGGACTTGCATGTTCAACTCTTCAATTTTTGTAGGGGTCATTCTATGTGCTGCCTTATTAGGTAAGCTAGATCATGGTACCAAATCTATGTGGTGACTGATCTTCCTTACTAGTGGTAAACCCTTAGGCACATTATCAGATATAATGTCTAGAAATTCTTTTAATAGTCCTAAGACTTCTACAGGGGTATCCTTGCATTCTTCCTTCCTAACTCTAGGAACTAATGCATAGCACATATGCTCATGCTTTAAACTATTCAAAAATCTTCCTCCTTCAACTAAATAGATTCTAGCGCTGCTACATACCTTTTATTTTGCCTCCTTCAAGGGCTTCAGCTTATGGTGGACTCCATTCTTTGTCACTGAGTAGGTGTTTGCATGACCATCATGCACTGCACACCGATCAAACTTCCATGGCCTTCCCAACAACAAATGGCAAGCATCCATAGGTAGGATGTCGCAAAGGACCTCATCATAGTAATTCCCAATATTGAATTTTATTGAGCATTGCTCACTGACCAAAGCCCTATGGTCCTTCTATAACCACACAATCTGATATGAATGCGGGTGTCTTATCCTTTTTAACTATAACTTAGCAACCATTTCTTCTGAAACCAAGCTATCAATACTACCATTATCTATAATAATGTTATAGACCTTACCCAAACTTTCGCACCTTATGCAAAATAGGCTCCTCCTCTGGTCTGACCCTTTCTCCTCATTCAACAGGGTCATCCTTGTGACCATCACTTCTCCTCTCTTCGCCTCCTCAAAATGTTCTTATTCAACACCTTCATCTACTACAACAGCTCTGGTAGGACCCTCAAGTCTCTTATTCATCCTTTCTCGGTGTTGTGGACACTCAAATTCTTGATGTCCTTCTTTGCCACAATGGAAATAGGTTCCACAAAATTCTCCTCTTACAAATCCAGGTCCAAATCTACCTCTCCCTCTTGGGTAACCATTATTCTAATTACGGGGTTGGTAGGTGTTCTCCTCCTTCTGCTCTTGGGTATTACTGGTCTCACCAGCCTTGGTCCTTCCACCAGTCCTTCCACCATGACCTCTTCCTCTTTGCTTTCTTTCGAACCTTCTATTCAGTTTCTCTTCAACCCTTAGGGCAAACTGGTAAGCATCCTCTATGATGGTCATCCTGACCAGACTTAATTCCTCTTGAATACTTGCTCGTAACCCATTAATATACTGGGCTACCTTCTCCTTGTTGGCCTCTGAATGGCCTATTCTGATTACAATATTGTAAAACTCTTCTATGTATTATTTAATAGACTTGCTTGCTTGCTTCAAACCTTGCATTTTCTTTAGCAGATCCATATCATAGTTAGCTGGGATGAACTGCCTCTTCAAATTCTCCAGCATCCTATCCCACCTGGTTATTCTCTCCTTTCCTTTTCTATTTCTTTCCAGTTGTACTCCTTTCAACCATATGCTGGCATGACCCTTCAGCTTGGTCTTAGAAAACCTGACCCTATCAGGATGTTCAATCTCTTCATACTCAAAGTATTCTTCCAAATCATTGATCCAGTCAATAAACTCCTCTAGATCAAGATTTCTAGAATACATAAAAACCTCCATCTTTGGTCTCTTTCCAATCTAAGATATGGCTCTATATAACCTGGCTTGTGTAGGATCTATAGCCTCTTCTTCTTCCTCAAACTGGTCCTCTTCTTCATCAACTTCATCTTCACTTCCTTCTTCTCCTCTG
This sequence comes from Wollemia nobilis, assembly GCA_028583015.1. Lineage (NCBI taxonomy): Eukaryota > Viridiplantae > Streptophyta > Pinopsida > Araucariales > Araucariaceae > Wollemia > Wollemia nobilis. The sequence goes on along the minus strand of JAQPPZ010000629.1, from coordinate 1,558,327 downwards.
GTTTCAAGTCCTTTGCATAGCTCCTCTTGTAGGGCCTAAAATTGCCTCTATAGAGCCCTGAAATCTTTTGCTGGCACCATATTTCTCCCACCACCATGATTTTTTCATGGAGGCATTCTGCTTCACTCTCTTTTGACAACCCTTCCATAGATCTTGGTACAAGCTGCCTCACTTTCGGTGATCTGCTCACACACTCAGGAACTCCTACTCTGATACCACTTGATGGGGACATCGAGAATCACAAAGAATCACTCAGTTTTTCATTTCATTAAACTTTTTAGAAAATTACAATACCATCCAATAGGCGTAGTTTTTTGTTCTTAGCCCGCCCCCATCTTTTCTCATGCACCACCTCCTCTATAACCATGTCTGGGTCTCCCTCAAGGCCTCAACCCTCTAGGCCATTAATGACCCACCTGCCAGAATGCATCTTGCCTCACTGAACCTTTACATTTTTTTTTCCTAACTAGAAACTACCACCGAGTTAGCCATGAAAACATGCATTTATGAGCCGTATGACCTGTGGGCGCAATATTTGATTGGCTGCCATGCTTAGCAAGCTTACCGGGCAAGAAATCATACATTAATGAGGCCTTGACCACCTCAAAAAACATCGTCTGGGAATGTGGGTTTTTTTTAATAGAAAACTAGCAGTATGTCATGATATCATGACATGTCATGATATTGCGACATTTTTTTCTTCCTTGCTATCTTTCTCTCCTTCGGGTCGTGATATCGTGACATGTCGTGATATCATGACATTTTCCTTCCTTGTAACATTTCTTTTCTTCGGGTCACGATATCATGAAATGTCGTGATATCATGACATTTTCCCTTCTTGTTGTCTTCTTCTCCTTTAGGTCGTGATATCGCGACATGTCATGATATCACGAAATTTTTCTTTCTTGTTGTCTTCTTCTCCTTTGGGCCACGATATCGCGACATGTCATGATATCGTGACATATTTGCTCTCTACTTTCTCTTCACCTTCTGGGTCATGAAATCATGACATGTCGTGATATTGCGACATCTTTGCTCTTTGCTTTCTCTTCACTTCTCGAGTCATGAAATCACAACATATCACGATATCACAACAGTTTCCTTCCTTGCCTTCTTTCTGATCCTTCGATCGCGATTTCGTGACATGTCACGATTTTGTGACAATTTTCTTGGGATGCCCTCTCTCTCTTATTTTGGTCACGATTTTGTGACATGTCGCAAAATCGTGATATTTTCTTCGGGCACCTCCCCTTCCCCTACTTCGGTCGCGATAACACGACATGTCACGAAATTGTAACATGTCACGATTTCACGACATTTTCTTCTTACGCCTTCACTCTATTGTTTCGGTCACGATTTCGTGACATGTCATGAAATCATGACATTTTATTTGAAACACCTTCCTTCTCCTACTTTGGTCATGATTTCATGACATGTCACGAAATTGCGACGTTTTTGCGCCGTGCCTCCTCTCTCCTTTCTTTGTCGCATTTGGGTCACGATTTCATGACATGTCACAAAATCATGACGTTTCTACACCGTGCCTTCTCTCTCCTTTCTTTGTCACGATATTGTGACATGTCATGTTTTCATGACTTTATGATGTCGCGATATCGCGACATCAAAGCAAGCACTTGGAATTTATTTTTTTGTTGATGTAATATTGCTCTACTACCACCGGATGCTCCTGCATCATACAGTGGCTACCATGCAGGATCCAATGAGACAAATATTGAAAATGATTGTGAATCATAACTTGCAAACTGAAGACTCAAAGGTTAGCCAAGTTTATGGACTATCTACAGAGAAAATACAAGCTAGAGCCCTTTTATAAAAGTAAATGGCTAGGGATCTAAAAAATATTTGTATATCCAAGTTTTATGGAGAAGATGAAGGGGATGTAACTAAAGCCTAGCTAAGAAAATTAGAAGTTTATTTTATATTAAAAGGCTATTTCCCATGAACCCGAATAATTTGATCCATGATCAACTTAGAAGGGGATACTTTAGATTGGTGGGAAACCTACTATGAGAAGAATAAGGTTGAATCTATTGATATTAAATGGAAATATTTTGTTGAAATCTTCAAAATGAGGTTTCTCACAGAACACTTCAATGCCTTAAAGTTTGAATAATTTTCCTACCTTCAGCAAGGAACCAAAATGGTAGATATATACTATAAGTTGATATACTTACTTATGTATGTACCTATCTATTATGATAGTATGAGGGTTCATAATTCTATTCATGGGTTGGAATCTAGAGTGAAGCACGATACAACTCAACTATAGTACCCTATATGAGTAATATCAACAAGCACTAAGAAATAGAAATAGTTAAGGATTCTTGAAATGGGAAGAGGAAGATCAAAATATCAAGAACCCTAAAAATTTTATGAAGATAAATAATGGGAAACAAGGAAAGTTCAAGAAAATTTCTAAAAGAAAACCAACAATAATATAAAAAATGTAAAGCCTCACCCTCAAAAATCATAAACTTTATCTCTAGTAAGTAAGATAAGGGGATAGAAACTAGAAAAAAAACGACCAAAGGATGGGTTTTATCATTATAGAGGCAAAAATTATGGTGATCAATATATGCACCAACTGGTCCAAGCTCATCCAACACTAAAGAAAAAGAATTTGAGCATCAAATCTATATCGCAACCAGAAAACAAAAGCTATATGGGTAAGTCATCACATTGTTGGTGAAAGGTAAGATATTTAATAAGCAAGTAAAATTTTTAATTAATAGTGAGGCCACATATAGATTTATTTCTTCTATTTTAGAAAGGTATATGTTTTAAAGGCTAGGATATTTGGCCAATGGGTGGAAGGTCAAGTATGGTTCAGTGTAAATCTACTTAGTAAATAATTGTTTCCCAATGGCAAATATTACTTTAGCTAGTGGTATCACTAAAGGTTATTTGTATATAGCTCCACTTAATTCCTTTTATGTGATCATAGGTATGGATTGGATGTAGGCCTATAAAGCCTTGATCAATTTCCAAGATAGATGGATCGAATATTCAGACAAAGACAACAACAAACTAAGAATTTATAACGAGTAGGGGGTATTCAAATCCTAGATTCTATCAAATACGCAATTGAAGAAATCCCTCAAGAAATGAGGTATAGTCTATGTTGTAAAACTCAATTAAGTAGGATATGATCAGAAGAGAGAGGTGTTAGGGGCGCACCCAATTTTATAATATTTTAAGGATGTGTTCCCAGAGGATTTACCTAGACTCCCTCTTGTGTGAGAATTTGATTTCGTAATTGATCTTATACTAGGAGTAGAACAATATCCATATAGGATGATTCCTATTGAGATGTAGGAAATAAAGATTCAACTACAAGGATTATTAGAAAATGGATTGATAAAACCAAGTGTGTCACCTTGGGGTGCACTAGTCTTATTTGTGAAAAAGAAATATGGTTCCTAAAGATTATGTATTGATTACAGAATGCTTAATAAGCATATAATCAATAACTGATAACCCTACCTAGGGCCAAATATTTCTTCGATCAACTATGATATGCCATAATATTCACCAAGATTGACCTAATATTAGGGTATCATCAGTTAAGGATAGGTGATGAGGATACTCATAAAAAACTTTTAAGACTAGGTACATGTATTATGATTTCACCATCATATCCTTTGGACTGACTAACACCCTATTTGTGTTTAGAAGGCACCTGGACTAGTTTTCCCTTGAATACCTAGATGATATCTTTATATATTCTTAGAATAGAGAAGAGCATGAAAAAATATCTCAAGATCATGTTAGAGTTGTTAAGGAAAAATCAACTCTATGGAAATCTAGCCAAAAGGGATTTCTACATTTTCAATATAGGGTATCTTGGAAATATCATATTAGTTGAAGGAATAATTGCAGATCCAAAGAAAATTGAAGCCATTTTGAATTTGCAACCCCCTAATAATGTGACTAAAGTACAAATATTCATGGGATTAATGATGTACTATATACCTTACATAAACGATTACTCCATGATTGTTGTGGCAATAACTAACCATCAAAAAAATGAAAGAAATTTCAGTGGTCAGTGAAGTGTGAAGTTACCTTTGCATTGCATATACATAAATTCACTATTGCATCAATACTAAAAATTATTGATCCTCAAGGGGACATTTTGGTATGCACATATGTATCATTGTAAGGGTTAGGAAGAGTACTCTCTTAGGAAGAGTTAGTAGTAGCATGCACAATTTAGAGATAGTTGCATTGGTGCATGCTCTGAACACCTGGTGCCACTACTGTATGGGAAGGCCCTTTGAATTAAAAACTAACCATCAAATTTTGGGGTAAATATTTACCCAACCTATACTCAATTTGGGAGAGAGAATATGATTTGAGTTTCTCACTAAGTATGACTTTGAAATTGAGTACATAAAAAGGATAGAGAGTAAGGTTATTGATGCTTTGAGTAGAAGGAAACACATAGTAGCCATAAATAGAAGTCACATGGATCTGATGGATCAAGTAAGGCAAGAGTAATCTTAGGATGAGTATTGCTAGTAAATTTGAGCTATAATGGAAAAATATCCTAAGGGTAATAAGGAATTTGGAATGAAATATGACCTTTTGTGCTACAAAGGTAGAGTCATCATACCAAAAATATGTGATTTAAGGAAATTAGTAATGCAAGAAGCCCATAAATATCCTTATTCTACTCATTGTAGAGGGGCTAAAATGTGGGAAAACATGAAAATAACCTTCTTCTAGGGAGGAATGAAGAAGGATGTCACTGATTTTATCGCTCGATGCCTCGAATGTCAAAAATTTGCAATACAATTATATCCACATGATGTACCTACTCAAAATCGTAGGTCATATCTATGGATTTTATAGTAGGGTTACACAAGACCAGGTATAAACATGATGTAATCCTTATGATAGTCAACATATTGACTAATTTTACACATTTTATACCTAAAAACATCAATGATGATAGTCAGGTAGTGGCTAAGATATTTTCTAGAGTGATATTCTGATTACATGGATTTCCTAAGGTGATCATTTCAAATAGGGATTCCAAGTTTACTTTTGAATTATTGAAATTTCTACATTGTGTAGTGGGCACAAAACTGAATATGAGTTTGGCATACCAACCTAAGGCCAATGGTCAAACTAAACGAGTAAACCAAGTACTAGAAGATATGTTTCACATGTACTACATGGATCACAAGTATTATTGGGAAGACTACCTACATCTTGTAGAGTTAACCTAAAATAATGGACATCACTCCTCTTCTAAAATGGCTCCTTTTTATGCCTTGTATGGGTGAAAGTATATATTTACATTATCTTGGGATAACCTAGAATATTGAGTTGTGATTGAGCCATATATGATTGAAGAGATAAAGGATAAGTTGAAGATAATAAGGCATAGACTTAAAGATGCTATTGATAAGCCAAAAAGTTATGTTGATCTAAGAGAACTCCAAGAGAGTACTCATTTGGATATAATGTGATTTTTAATGTTAACTGGTGAAGAGTGCTATCAAAGCCATAAAGTTGAATTCATAATTTGTGAGACCCTTAAAAATAACTAAAAACATTAGTTTGGTTGTGTACCAACTTGCCTTACCACTTAACCTATCAAATATCCAAGATATTTTCCACATATTATTTCTTAGGAAATAGGTCACTGACATTGAACATGTGTGGGATATGTATAAATTGTAGATGATAAATCCAAAGGCTATTGAAATAATGTTGGTAAAAAATCTTGAGTTCCATTCTAAGTCTATACAAAATCATACTCTTGAGAAATGTAATGTCCAGTGGGAGCGATTTTATGAAAGAAATGTCACTTGGGAGAAAGTGGATGATATGCAAAAATATTTTCCTTTCTTGTTTGAAAATATATGATGTAATACTTTTATTTTTGTAAAACTAGAAACACCCAGGACGATGTTTAGTCATATGGAGGGAGGATGTCATGACCCTCCTTGATAAACATTTTGACACAAAGAAACAATGTATTCATTTATGATGCTTTAGTACCTAATTTGAGCAACTCAACCAACTATGCTATTTTTATATGATTTGGAAAAGCATGGTACTATTGACATATTGCCCAATTCATTTGATTAGGTACACTCACGGGTGGAATAAGTTGAATCATCCACCAAAATTGAAGGTACTTGAGATTGGAGAAATGATGACTAAGATAACCCGGGTGTAACATGGATGGATATATTCATATAGGCATGCATTTGGATAGGAATAATCATCAATATCTAGGCACCTTGAGTCTCAATTGATAGCCTAGTATCTATCATAAACTCTCAAGCAAAGACAAGTGAATAGGTTGATGGAAAGATTCTCTCTTTTTCTGTTGCATCAATGGTTTGAGAAGCATTCAAAATATGGTTGTCTATGAAAGCTCTTTATTTTACTTAAAACTTTCAAAATAATAACATGATGTTAGTATTGGATAGTAAAATATTTTCTTCTATTATGTGTGTATATATATAATAATGGTATTATTTTAAAATGATAAAGGATCTTCATTTATAAAATATAATGGTATTATTTTAAAATGATAAATGAACTTCATTTATAAATACTAATGATATTATTTTAATAAAGGAATTTCATTTTTTTTAAGTTTTTTATTTAAATTGTAAGTGAAATTCATAATAAGGCTTGTATTTAAATGACAAAGGAATTTTTATTTAAATTTTCACAAAGATTTTTCAAAGAAAAATATAATGGATAATTTGTTTAAATATAGTAGATAGAGTTATGTTTAAATAATTATAAAATTATATATATATAACCTTATAAGACTTGTAATATTTAATTTGAAACACCACCCTTTCAAAATATTTGATCGAATATTGCAAGGCGAAGCTTTCGATTGACATTGAGTGGGTAGCTTCATTTATGGTGAAGTTTTGGATGAAGGGAAAAAGGATTTATTTCATCATGCAATCGCGAAGGGATTAGATAGCATTGATGTGGCAATTCAAGCGATGGGTAAGGTATGGACATAGAAGGGAGGTGTTGGGGATAAAATAAAGGAGTGTTTTTTTGAAATAAGGAGGATAAAAAGTGAAGAAAATAAGGAAAGATATGACATTTTTTGAATTAGTGTTCACAATAACAACTCTCCAGTAGCGAAGGGAGGAAAGTAGACATCGAAAAACCCATATTGTGTTTGATATGTATTCCTAACATTTCATTGGGTTAAAGTAAAATGTTTTCTTTTATAATTACACATGTTAACCCAAGAGTCTATCATGGATTCTCGACCTCGTATCTTTGGTTCTATCAAGTTTTTCCCTACCTTTTTTTATTTGTTGTTTCTTTGGTGTAACCATATCCTCAACTAAGACTTTGTGGTTTACCTGTTACAGTTTTACATCAAGTCTCAATCCATACTGGTGATATGTTACCACTACACTAGTTTGAATCAGATTTAGTTATCTATATATGTTGGGATGTATCCCCATAACTAGTAGTTGGTTTTCAACATTGTAATATTAATAAGGTCGACTTGTGTCTTTTTTATCCTTTGTTTTCCATTGGGCTACTATAGCTCACCCACTCTCAACCCCCTATGGTGTCATGGAGTTGTTAGGTATCAAACCACCTAACCAGTTCTTCCTCCTAGTTCATCTAGTGTTGTCACATCACATTATTTCTATGGAAAAGGTCATCCTCCTTTGGGTCTAAGTGCTTATATTGCATCCTTTGAGGTGATTAGCTATTTGAAGGATTGTGTAAGGAGTTTGGTAGTGATTTTAGGGTCTGTTGTTGACAAGATCCAATGATTGCCATGTAGGTAGAATTACCCTACTCTCCCTTGACTGACTAACCATAGGTTGACTGCGTCCTTCAACATCATCACTTCCTCTTTTAGCTTGATCTACGACTGTTAAGCCCTATAAACCTTTGTGTGATGTTCTATCCTATGTAGCTTTAAGTTTCATCTGATAGGAGTCGCTCAGGTCTTTATTTTAGGATTAAGCTTTTTTTTTGTTTTTTTAATTAATTAAATAATGTGTTATTCAATTGAGACAAAAGAAAAGAAGCTATGTTTTATTTTATTGAATAATATATTATTTAATTGGAATAAAAGAATAGGAGCTAATTTTTATTTATGGATTAAAGTAAAAGACTTTGATTTTTAAATAAAATAAAATAGTTTGTTTTGTAAATTAAGTGTATGAGACTTTAATTTATGAAATAAAGGGAAATGGTTTATTTATGGATTAAAGTAGGAGACTTTGATTTATTAAATTAAAAAAATAGTTTATTTTTTAAATTAAGGGTATGGGACTTTAATTTATGAAATAAATGGAAATGGTTTATTTATGGATTAAAGTAAGAGAATTTTATTTGTTAAATAAAATAAAATAGTTTGTGTTGTAAATTAAGGGTAAAATATTTTAATTTATGAAACAAGATGGTTATTTTTATTATTTAGATATATGTGACTCTATATAGTGAAAGTAAAAGAAACAATGTTTACTAATAAATTTAAGTAGGAGAATTTGATTTATTAATTAAAGAAAGAAGTTGATTTTTTCTAAATTAAGTAATAGGGATTGATTTATGGTAATAAAGTAACCTAGATTAATTTATAGATTAAAGGCATGTGACTTTAATTTTTCTGAATAAAGGTTGTAAGAAATTGCTATTTATTTAGTTAATTGAATAAAGTGTTATTTGATTAATGTAAATAGAGATGATGTGATTTGATGAGTTCATTAAAAAATATTATTGATTTACTCATGAGAAATATAGTTATTTACATAATTAAAGGTATGGAACTTTGATTGTGTTAAACAAAGAATTGAAATGATTGATTAAAGCAAAACATGTGATCTAGCTTTGTATGATGAAAAGACTCTCTATGGGTAAATGAGAGGTGGAAATTAAAGTAGGGATTCTTTTATGATCTCAAATTTGCAGTAGATGGTTAGATGCTTTGATTAAATTTATATAATTACAATTTTGCAATGAAACAAGTAAAATAATTTAGAAGCATGTCTATCATGGAACCATGAGTGCCCTGATCCCCTACTATCCTCAAACAATCAGTGGCAAGCTAATGTATCAACTTGATTCTACTTATAATGATTTACTTATGGTATATTTTAATTGTGGTGAAATTTCCCTAATGAAATTGATGTAATATATTATTCTTTAAGAGTATGGCAGATTTACTATACTTGCTTATATGTCATAATTGTTTAATTGTTAGAAGATGCACCTTTAAATTACTACTTTGAATTATATATGTTTTGCATTTAAATTCCTTTCAATCACTTTTTACCTTCTTTAAATGTTCCTTCCTTTCTAGTATCTTTTGTATGCTTTATGAACTATGTTTTATGTTAGATTAAGTATCTAGAGATATTCTTGTTTTTCTTGCTAAACAACAAATATTTTAGTAACAAGTTCTAGGGTGAAATTAGAGGATGACATAAGGGATTAAGATCCCTTAGGGTGAACATAGGTGACCTAAGGGGTTGACACCCCTTAGGAATAGTGGAAACTAAGTATGGAAATAATATATATAAATTATGATAGCACATCATGGAGATGAGATGTATAGTTTAGCTTAATACGCGTAGTATACCTACACTTATTAGCTTGTGTATGGTATGGATATGGGAATGTACCTTCGATTGACTAAAGGTGATAAGTTTAACTCATCAAGAGTTACGAGATAGATAAAATAATTTGTGATAACACATAATACACCTACATAGATGGACTTGTGTGATGGTATTTCATTAGATGTATTTATTCAAAAAAAGCGTAGGGTGTTGTTTAGCAAAATATTAACTAAATGCCAGTTCGTGGTTATGAATCCCACTCAAAAATATTATTTTCTTTTTTGTGTGTTTTCTTGTAGCTAGATTTTGAGGTTCATTACACTATGAAATCTCCTTGTTTTGCTTAAAAATTTCAAAATAATAGCATGATGTTAGTATTGTATAGGATAAATATTTATTCTATGATGTATATATAATAATGGTATTATTTTAAAATTATAAAGGAAAATTTTATTGGTAGTTGGATTGAAAAGTAGGTTTTGAAAGGGTCCCAAAACCTTATTACAAAGTGATTACAAAAATCATCAGGTCTGAATACCAACAAGGAAGGTCAAGGCATGCCACAAGGGTAATCCTGAACCCGTACAAGAAAAAGAAAAATAATAGCAAGTTGGTCCTGATGAGATGATGCTGAAATCCAAATTTTAAAATTTAATCTGAGTCCTGCCTGAAATATGTGTTGGCAAAACCACAAGCGAAGAGAAAACCCAACAACCGATAAAGTAGTACAATAAAATTAAACTAATATTTTAAATGGCCTAGGAAGTGGGAAACTGAAATCCTACCTAAAAAATGAGATGGCCAAACCATAAGGGAAAATACTAGCAACTGGTAAAGTAGAAAATTCAAATTAAACTTAGATTTTAGGATTCTTACCTAGGAGGGGCTCAATATGGAATCCCACTTGAGAAGGGCTTGAGAAGTAGGAAATTGAAAACTAGAAAAATGAATAGCGGTAAAACCAAATTTTAAAAACCTGTCTGATGGAAGCCTGGGTAAATTAGTAAGAATAAATAAATACCACTAGGGATTAACCATTAGGTAATAGTTGCAGCAAAGGAGGATATGTTCCAAGAAGGCACATGACCATCATAAAATATCCCATTAATAGAATCCTATATGAATGCATAGGAAAACCAGACTAGTCCAAAAAAGAAAATAATGACCAAGAGAGAAACATTTACCCCACTCAGATTTAGAACAATATTACCCACCAGAATAAGCAACGTTCTCCAAGAAAGCTATTGGGTAAATCTAAAATCTTATCTACAATAATAAGAATTCCATGAATAGCTAAAATGGAAACATGGCCTAGAAATTGGATCAATAGACACTAGAGATCTCTATACAAAGGAGTCTAAAAATGTAAGGTGAAGGAAAAAAGTCTAGAGACACTAGATAAAATGAAGCTAAGATGATCAATGAATAGAACTAAACTTAACATAAGGATTGCCAAACATATCTTGATAACTACAGTAAATTATGAAGCACGAGGTCCCAACCCCAAGACCTTTAAAACTGCAAAATTTAACCACTTATATATAACCACCCATATGAGAAAATCACACATTCCCACCAAAGTCTGCATAGGGATGAAACCATGGAAGCCATAGCCACAACTACACAAAAAATAATAGGGTCCCACCCTAAGATCGAAAGGATAGATTGTAGTAATAGACTTCATAATAGCATCCATAAGAAGACAAACATTGCATCTACTAAGAGATGCCATAGGTATTATAAAACCTAATTTTGAGAGAGAAGGAATGACCATATATAGATGCTAATCATGGGGTCCCCCTGAAGCCATGAAAAATGCAGATAGATATTTCGGGCAAAAATATTAGGTAAAAAAATACTAAACCCTCTTTTAGAAGCAATAGTCCCCCCACCTAGGCTAGTCAAAAACCAACCAAATGAAAGGCACCTAGGATAAGGACTTCAGGATGATCCAAACAACTATGGATATTAAGTTAAGCATGGGAAATAAGCTTGGAATATCCAGTGGATCCCAAAACCCTAGAAAATATATAGGCTAGGAGCATGAGATCAGGCAAATGGGATGAGGTAATCTTACTGGGGTGAGAGCCTACTACAACCCCCACCTTCCATGAATGCAATGATAAAGGAACTTTATTTATAAATAGTAATAATATTATTTTAAAAAATAAATTCATTTTTTAAAATAAAAGTTGTTTATTTAAACAGTAATTGAAATTCATAATAAGGCTTGCATTTAAACGAAAAATAAAAGTTCATTTAAATGTTAACAAAGATTTTCAAAAAAATAAAAATATAATGGATACTTTATTTAAATAAAATAATAGAGCTTTTAGTTTAAATAATTGTAAAACTATATATATATATATATATATATATATATATATATATATATATATATATATATATAACCTTATAATACTTGCATGATTTGATTTGAAAGGTTACCCTTCCAAAATATTTGATCGAAGCTTGCAAGGTAAAGCTTTCGATCGACATTGAGTGGGTAGCTTCATTTATGGTGAATTTTTGGAAGAATGGAAAAGGATTTGTTTTATCCTACAACCATGAAGGGATTAGATAGCATTGATGAGGCAAGTCAGGCAATGGGTAAGCAATGGATATAGAAGGGAGGTGTGGGGAACAAAACAAGGTAGAGATTTTTTTGAAATGAGGACGATGAGTGAAGAAAAGAAGGAAAGAGATAACGTTTTGTGAACCAACATGGATTAATAACTCTCCAATATCAAATGAAGGAAAACATAAATTGATATACCTAGATTGCATTTGAAATGTATTCCTCATATTTTTTTGGGTTAAAGTAAAATATATTCTTTTATAATTGCACATGTTAACACAAGCATTTTCCATGGGTTCTTGATCTCGTGTCACTAGTTTTGTTGGGTTTTTCCTTACCTTTTTATATTTTCTATTTATTTTGTATAACCATACCCTTAGCTAAGACTTCATTGTTAACCTATTAAGGTTTTACATCGAGTCTCAATCCACAATGGTGATATGTTACCACTACATTGGTTTGAATCCGGATTGGTTATCATTGTATGCTGGGATGTGTCTCCATAACTAGTAATTGGTTCTCAATTTTCTAATGTGAATAAGGTTGGATTATGTATTTTTTAACCTTCATTTTCCATTGGGATACTATAGCTTACCCCCTCTCGATCCCCTATGGTGTCATGGAGTTGTTAGGAATCAAACCACCTAGCCACTTCTTCCTCCTAGTACATCTAGTGATGTCACATTACTCAATGTTTCTCTGGCAAAGTTCATCCTCCATTGGATATAAGTGCTTATCCATGTTATTCAAGGTTATTAGCTACCTAAATGATGGTATAATGGGTTTAGAAATGGTTGTAGGGTCTTTTGTTAACAATATCCTACAACCACCATGTGGGTAGCATTACCCTACTCCTCTCTATTAATCAACTAAGTGTAGGTTGATTGCATCCTTCGGTGTCGTAGATTCCTCTTTTAGCTCAATCTATAACTATTAAGCCCCAGCTACCTTTATGGGATAGTCTATCCTATGTAGCTTTGGGTTTCATTTGATAGGAGTAACACGGGTCTTTATTTTAGGATTAAGCTTTTTCCTTCTAGTTTTAATTAATTAAATAATATGTTATTTAATTGAGATAAAAGAAAGAAGCTATGTTCTATTTTAGTGAATAATATGTTATTTAATTGGAATAAAAGAATAGGAGCTAAGTTTTATTTATGGACTAAAGTATGAGATTTTTTAATTAAATAAAAGAAAATAGTTTGTTTTGTAAATTAAGGATATGGGACTTTAATTTATGAAATAAAGGGAAATGGTTTATTTATTGATTAAAACAGTAGACTTTGATTTTTTAAATAAAAGAAAAAAAAATTGTTTTGTAAACTAAGGGTAGGGGACTATAATATATGAAATAAAGGGAAATGGTTTATTTATGGATTAAAGTAGGAGACTTTGATTTGCTAAATAAAATAAAATAGTTTGTGTTGTAAAATTAAGGGTACAGGACTTTAATTTATGAAACAACAAAAGATGGTTATTTTTATTATTTAGAGGTATGGGACTCTATAAAGTGACAGTAAAAGAAATAAGGTTTATTAATAAATTAAAGTAGGAGACTTTGATTTATTAATTAAAGAAAGAAGTTTATTTTTCTAAATTAAGTAATGGGGATTGATTTATGGAAATAAAGGAACCTAGCTTATTTTATAGATTAAAGGTATGGGACTTTAATTTGTTGAATAAAGGTTGTAAGGAATTGCTATTTACTTAGTTAATTGAATAAAGTGTTATTTTATTAATGTAAATAGTGATGATATAATTTGACAAGTTCATTGAATAAGATATTATTGATTCACTCATGGAGAATATAGTTATTTACATAATTAAAGGTATGATACTTTGATTGTGTTAAATAAAGGAATGAAATGATTGATTAAAGCAAAACCTGTGATCTAGTTGTGTATGTTGAAAAGACTCTCTATGGGTAAATGAGAGGTGAAAATAAAAGTAGGGATTCTTTTATGATATCAACTATGTAGTAGATGGTTAGATACTTTGATTGAATTTGTATAGTTGCAATTTAGAAATCAAATAAATATATATATTTATAAGTATTTCTAACATGGAACCATGAGTACCCTGATCCCCTACTATCCTCAAATGATCGATGGAAATTTAAGGAGGACCAAGGAGGTAGTTGGGGCCAATGTATCAACTTGATTCTACATATAATGATTTAATTATGATAAATTTCAATTGTGAGGAGATTTTCCTAATGAAATTTATGTAATATATTATTCTTCAAGAGTATGGAGGATTTACCATACATACGTATATGTAATAATTATTTAATTGTTGAAAGATGTACCTTTAAATTACTGCTTTGAATTATCTATGTTTTGCATTTAAATTCTTTTCATTCAATGTTTACCTTATTTAAATGTTGCTTCTCTAGTATCTTTTGTGTACTTTATGAACAATGCTTTTTGTTAGATTTAATATTTAGAGATATTCTTTTTTTCTTTCTAAACAACAAATATTTTAGTAACAAGTTCTAGGGTGAACTTAGTGGATGATATAAGGGATTAAGACCCCTTAGGATGAACAAATATGAACTAATGGATTGATGCCCCTTAGGGAGAATGGAAACTACGTATGTAACGAATACATCTGAGTTAAGATAGCTCATCTTGGAGATGATATAGATAGTTTAACTTGCAATATGCATAGCATACCTACACATACTGGCTTGTGTATGGTATAGAGATGGGTGTGTACATTTGATTGACTAAAAATGATAATTTTAGCTCATCAAGAGTGATGGGATAGATAAACTTATTTACAGTAAAACATAATACACCTACACATATGCACTTGTGTGAGGGTATTTCGTGATATGTAGTTCATCAAAAAAACATAGGATTTTGTTTAACAATAGATAAATTTAGGTCAGTTAAGAGTTATGAATCCCACTCCAAAAAAATCTTTTCTTTTCTTTGTATTTTCTTGTAGCTAGATTTTGAGGGTCATTGTAGTTATATATGTGCATATATGGGTCCACCATGTTAGATTTTTATAAAGTAGATAGTTTTGAACATAATATTTCCAAAATCTAATAGTTATGAGAAGGAGAAGCCTATTCATTATGATCATATTGGAGATGTTCAAAGGGGTTGATATTGCTAGAATGATGGGATGACATTGAAGAGAGGTGAAAAAGCAATATAATATATTTAAATAGTAGGATATGGATAAACTAAGGTGGAAAGTTGAGTAAGGATATATAAAAGGGGGAGAAGAAAATAACTAGGCATGAATATTTGGGGATAAAGTTTTGTTTTATTGGAAAAAGTAGAACAAGGGATGGGATGGAGCAGCATGTAGAAGTGGAAATGGTTTCTATCAAGATGAGGTATTTTATAAACATAGGTAAATATATTAATTTATAATCACTATAAATAGAATGGAGCTATTTCACAAATTGTTTAATTTTTTAAATATATCTGGTAATTTCCCTCTAAAGGACTATAAGTTAAACTATGTTATGCACTATATTTATATCTTTCTATATGGATGTAATATTTTGTAAATACCTATATCCTAAGTATGCCTATTCATATGTGATTATGATAAATCATATGCTCCTGGGAAGAAAAATATTAGAGTTATCATTTTATTTCATTGCAAGGGGTGAGTGATGTATATGTAAATGTAATTTGATTTGTATGAAGAATATTTTGAATTTGAAGGGTAGTAATAAAATGGTGGGCCTATGACTTGGATATATAAGGATAACAATGGTTTTAAGTGTTGTTTTTGTTTTACATATTCTACAATTATGTTTTTTTTCTTACTATATCATTATTTATAATTTATGCTTATTTGAGACTACATCTACGAGTTATTATAAAATAGATTGTAATCATTTCATGGAGTTGGTAGAGATTAGTGAGAGGTTGAAAAATATAAAACCCTTCCCTAAAGCTGGTGGTTTCTATATTATTGGTGTATTATTCAGGTTGCATTAATTGCAAGGATATGTGTTACTTATAAATTTCCAAACTCTTGTAATTATTGTTGCATGGATCTTAATTGTACTATAATTATAACACTTACATATATCAGATAAATTTTATGTTATCCTATTGTGTTTTATAGCAAAATAATCATGTATTATGCAATGAAATTAGGATGATTTTTTACAACTCATTTGTTATTGTAATCTACATGATACACTTGAGTGATTTCTACAATGTTATGTCTTTATAATATCATCTTCTGGAAAGGGGAAATTAGTAATATCAAGTATTTTGGATTTCTTTTAAGATTTTTATGATGAAATAGAGAATTATGATTATGTTTAAATACTTTGAACTTATAGAAAAAATTTAATGATGTAAGCTTGTACTAATAATAATGAATGAGTAAATCTAAACGGCTGTTGTATTATATATTAAAATATAAAATAAGATATTGCATGGTCAAGATTCTATTATGGGATGTATTGCATACAATCTTGGGATATTGGAAACTAAGTTTTAATAGTTCTATATTGATAACATCTTCTAGGTAGTACCTATATATACTATGTCTAAGTGAAATAAAGAGGAATAATAAAATATCTTTTAATAAATATAAAAGTTATTTCATATGGATTTAGTAATAATTAATTCAACCTTCATTCCTTATCATTTAATTTAAAACAATATGATCTATCACAACCATTAAATTTAATCATTGTATATTCTTTGACCAAAGGCACTTTTGAGTGTTTGTGTATACGTGTGCATGAGGATGAATTTTAATTGCCCAAGTATGGTCAATGCATAGAATAGACGACATAAAGGAAAACCCCGCTGGATGATATGAAATATAATAAAATTTTGGTAGAAAATTATGATTCCACACTAAACTAACAAGTTACTATCATAAAGGAAAACTCTAGAAGATGACATAAACATTCATAAATCCATGACAGAAGAGTTCTATGAGTTCACCGCACAAAAATGGGCAAGTTGCCAGATTAGATATTGTAAGGAGATCAATGTCTATACTTTACGGAATCTACTTAGATAGATTGTGCTCGTACTTTCATACGTGATACATCTTCAAACACCCATCCTTGTGCCTATGTTTATATCACCTAACTTAGCCTTAACATATTAATTATTCCAAATATCTATATTATTGGAAACATTTTATAATGTAGAATGATATTTTAACAATTAAGATTGACGTACATACTTTCTTACAATCACATAAACATTGTTGAAAGTATTTAATTTAAATTCTAGATAACATAGGACTTGAACATGAGATCTCCGTTTAATTATTTGACTAATGTAGCAAGACTACTATTCGTTTACAAATTTTAATGTCATTTTCAAATGTGAAATCATTTTTAATAATTTTTAAATGATATCAATTAGACTCTTATTTAATAATTTTTAATAACTTTCATATTTTTATTAAAAACTGTATGTTTTTTAAAACTATGTGAAAAAATAAAGCTAAAAATAAAAATTGATCATAAGCATTGTTAATAGATTTTGGTCCTATTTGGACACCATACTGGTATTTCTTTGGGTTTTCATCTAGGAGACCCAAGTTCAAAGGGACCTAGATCCTTTCAAAAACCCATGCTTTACCCTAATTTGTTTTTTCTTGGAGATTTGAAGACTTGTCTACTAAGGGTTTAATCATTAGGAGCATATGAATGTAATGAGATTGGATTTTGTTGTTGTGTTGGAGTATGTTGTATGTTTATGCATTAAAATAAATTGAAGATCTAATGTTAAAAATACATTAAAGTTTTAGTAGTTTTGATGTAGCTAAAATAAAAGGAAAAATTATTGTGATATGATGTTGTAAGAAGGTATATGAAGATTTTAGTATGTATTCAAGTTTTTGTTCAAAGGAAAATCTAAATGTAAAGCTAGATATTCTAGTCAAAGCTTATAAAAGAGTTTAAGACCTTTCAAAAACCATGTTTTATCAATATCATACATATATATATATATCTGTGTGTGTGTGCAATAAAAACTATTCAATAATAATAATAATATGAGATTATTTATGAGATTGGTTGTTGCTCTTTGCTGAGATGACGATGGAGTGCCTTTACTTCAATATGTAGCATCGTCCTATCAATCCCTCTTGGTTTGACGTCAGCTTAATGAGTTTCCAGGGTGTCCCCTTCCCTTTATTGCATTTTGAATTTCAAATTTTAAAAACTCCATTCCCAACGTACCTACTAGTTTTTGGTTGGAGAGCCCTCCTAACTCTTCATTAGTCTCTCCAACGTTATTTGTGGATGTTCTTGTCTATTTTTATTTTCCTTTGCACCTGTCTATACTTCCTTAGGAAGGTTGCCTTAAGATGGCACTGACATGATAGTTTTTTTGGCTAGAGTGTCTTTGTTAATATTTACTCTTATGAAAGATTTGTTCATTTGGACACCTGGACCATTCACGAAGAACATCCTAGAGTTTTCTTTGTGGGTTGTGGGGTTCCTTCCCTCGTCCTTTGGATATCTTCTTGGTTGTCTTGGTCACTTTTAGTGGTTGCGTAAATCCAAACGTCTACATTGTAAAGGGGGTGAGGATGACAATTCCCCCATATTTCTATCATCCTTGAGGAATTATATGCTCCAGAGTCTTCTGAGGAGCTTAAACATTCTATTTTTTTCATGATTTGAATTTAATTGACATCAATCTATTTTTTTGTGATTTGAATTTAATTAACATAAATCAGAGAAAGTTGTGGAGTTCATCGGCTCTAGATCTGTTTGAGAATGTAACTTGTTTAGTTGTTTCTATTGCTTGGGGTTTGGATAAGTTGTTGTAGAACTACCTCAGTTCTCCCTCCTTATGTGTCCTGGGTGACTGGTCTTAATAGTCTTTTTTTGGTTTACCTCATGTCTTCCTGGTGAGGTTTTATTCTGGTTTATGTTGTCCTAGTGGATTTTGTTTGTATTGGTTGTGGGATCACTTTAAAACCCTCTTCATTTTTAATATGACCAAAAAAGAAAAATATGAGACTATTTATGTGGGTGGAGGTAGTAGACCAACTTATTTTTGCTAATTTTTTTCCAAATTGAAGTTGATGGTTCCAATCCTGAGCCCCTCTAAAGTCTTCCTCACTTGGAGTAAAATTTTATTGGACCAATGCATGTTATAATAGCCCACGAGGGATGGTTCCAATATCAAACCCCTATGAAGTCTTCCTTACTTGAAGTAAAATTTTAGTTGGTCAATTCATGTTATAATAACCCAAGTGAATAATATATGTGTATTTACTTGTGTAGCAAAAAAACAAAAAAAGAGAGATTATATCCTAGTTTCTCCCATATTTTTCACTTTCCTATATAATAAGGGAGGATTGGTATTATTTTAAACCAAATGTATAAAATATTTAAAGCTATATATATATATATATATATATTGTAAAGTGGTGGAGGGTGTTGGTTCTATATATTTCCATGATAAAAATATAGTCAAATTTTGACCTTTTGGTATACTTTTCTCTTGTGTGACTTTCTTATACTAGGTGTAATTCTTTTCAAAATAAAAATAAAGATTAAAAATCTTCTCACAAAATTTAATTTTATGGAGATTAATAGTTTAGGGATTTTTTATGCTTAGTTTTTATTAAAACTAATTTTCATATACATGAAAAGAATAAACCTTTAAACAACTTTATTTATGAAAAAAAATGTATTGCTTGAATAAAGTTATGATCACTTCAAACCTTTTATTCTGGTTTAAAATTTTAGTATTGTATAGTTAAACTTATTTATTCTTATACCTATAAATATATTTGAAAGTATTCATATTTTAAATTCAACATTTATTATAAAAATAAAAATAATTTTTTTTTTTCTTTAATATGCATAGTTTTATTTATTTACTTTAAAAATAAAAATACATTTATTAAAAATTTAAATAAAAACATTATAAATAAAGATGAAATATTATTAACATGTAAAAATGATGAACAAAGTATAGGGGACAACACAACAGTTCAAGCTTTGGCTTTTCTTTAGGAGGTCCAAGGTTCAAACCATGGTGTGGGTTGAGCGGATAAGTATGTGTATGGATATACATAAAAATCAAAATGATGAACAAAACCCTTAGGCACCTAAAAAAATGATTAATATAAGATCATAGAAATATAGTTTATTAGGTGATGGACACATATTTATATCAATTTCTAGATAATAAGTACATGATACCAAACCCTTTCCTATAAAACATCATGTATAAAGGGTTAGCGCAATATAACTTTGATGAGGTTAAATCATGGGTCCATGAACTAGATATACTTTAATAATAAATACATCATATAATTATAAATTGATGGCTTAAATTTGATTAAATTATATAATGTCATCCTTGTTTTTAATATTATATTAAATAAATTTTAGCATTATAATAACCTAATCTAAGGGGCCCAGGCTAGAAGACATTATGATAATGAAATATCTTTAAAAATTAGAGAAATAATGAGAATCTTCATTGTAATTTAGATGGGTTTTTTATATATTTGAATTTTAGTCTTCATATTTTATGGCCTTTCTAAAATAGTGTTTTATATTGTACTTCCATTTTATGGTATCCATATGAGTGATTTAACATTTTTGAAGACTTAGAATTTATATTGGGTTGCTTAGTGTTTATATCTAACTATTTAGTATTTATCCTAATAATACCATAATTATTTGTAATAAATTCAAGATGAATATGAAGATAATAGAGGAAATTAAGGGTTATAGCAATAGTTTACTACACACATATAAACTACATTTGTTACCTGACCAAAATATCAATAGAAATAGATAAATTGGTAACAACAATCTTAACATATCCTCCTTTTCTACTCCTTAATATGCAACAACATCTTATAAATTCTTAAAGCATGAGATACAAGCCTCAACATTATCAAATTTTCATATCTTCAGTGAAGAGATCTCAATATCTAATATATTTTCTCCCATGAATTTTGCATTGCAAATGAATGCTATATATTTTCCTAGATATTGATGAGATCACTCTTCTCTTTACAATGGAAAAATATATGAATTTGAATGAGCATTAGAACTAGTTAGGTGATGTAGGAGCATTGGGTGAATGGAATATCTCAAATGCTAACAGTAATAAAAATAAAATAACCAATAAAGTTATTTTTTTTTTTTGGTAATTGGTGTGTCTATTAGCTGGGTTTTAACTGGGTCCCAACCCCAGATGTACAAAAACCTTAATAGGTTGATAGGAGCCGCTTCTGCATAAACCCACGTAGGGGGTAGTGATGAGAAAAACTAATTGATCCCACGCAGGGGAATGTAACCACAAAAATCCCACGCAGGGGAAAATAGCACCGGTATGAATATAGTACTTGCTCACGCAGGAGCAGCTAAAGACCATGCTAAAAACATCTATGGAAAAACCAGCCATAACCCGCGTAGAGGCCACCACATGATCAACGATAGAACGGACAGGCAGAAAAGGACATACAACAACAACTAGAAACATGACCCAGAGACGACAAAAAACAAAATTAGAAACCTGGTCCGGGAAGCACGCTTAAGGTTCCGCCTCTGGGGAATCTTCTTTAGCACTTGCAACATTCTGCTTCAGGTATTGCTTCATGGTAGTGGTGGTATTTTCAAAGGCCGCGATGAAGCACTTCATGAACATCCTGGTCATCTTGTTGGAGATGCCCGAGTTGGGGTCGAAATCCCCGCTAATATCATCAGACGAGGGGAATTCTGGCTAGATTCAACTTTAGCTTTCTTGGTTCTGGAATATCTGGAAACTAGGGGAACCGTCTCTTCGACCTTAGCTTTGCGCTTGCCCAAAGTCACCTTCTTGCTACTGGTGGGGAGAGACTTGGAGGGAGTGGCTACGGGTTGGGAGCCTTTTTTGGTGATAGGGGTTTGGAAGGCTTCATCGCTCAAGGGCTCACTTGAAAGGGAGTGAGCAGGACTATGGACGGGGGGAATTGGGGGTGGACTGCAGAGGGGTGGCCACAATTGGTGGGTTGGCTATGACATGGTGGTAAATGACAGCAAAAATGCCTTGGTGAGAGGGCATTGAATGCTTTTTGCGGGCACCAAAAATAGACAGGTGGATAGAGCGATGGAGAAAGGCAGGGAGGTTCATGGGTTTGAAGCCGCGAACGTGATTAACCAGAGCCAAGTGGAAGCTAGACATGGGTTTCATCGGGTCATCATAGGCTAGGTACTGCATTAGGGGAATAGCGACAGTGGGCCAAGGTAAAGGGAGGGATTCACGCTCCAGGGACATGCCTGTCCATTTGAAATCACTGTAACTTGGAAAACCCTCTAGTTCTGGTTTCCAATTGTGCTTATCACGTCGAACCATACGACCAGAGAGGGGTAAACTAGAAACTTTAGAGATAAGGGCCGGAGTGACTTTGAAATGGAGGTTTTTGACAATGACATGGCCGTTAGACCACGTTCTGACAAAATCATTAGTAATATCCGCTTCAGGGCCTTTAAATTTGGACACAAAGGAAAAAAGTCTGTAGGCTTGCAGATGGGAGGCTGACAGAGTGTCGAGCTGGAGGCTACTGGGCTCGATGTAGGCCATGGTGGCAGGAGCAGGGGAATAGGGGAAGGTGGTGGGGAGGCTCGACCGAGGGTTGGGGTGGCAAAAATGGATAACGTCGATATGGCAGAAGCGACGAGGGTGAGATAAATAGGGTGAGGGAAGCTCAAAGGACATGTCGATTGGCATGGGATGGTGATAGGTGGACAGGCAGTGGATAGGGTGGAGATGTTGGGGATTGGTGAGGGGCCTTGAAGTAATATCCACATGGGTCGAATTAAAGGACTTGAGGTGCTTGGAAACAGCTGGAGTCGATGGGCAAACATGCTTGAAACCAGCAGCATACATGGCTTTGGGATTACGACCGGAGCTCTGGAACCCAGCGTTGTGATGAACAAACGACCACTCGGGAACATCATGGTTGACAAAGCTGGCAGCGAGACCAATCATGAGGTGGTCAGGGGGCGTACGAAACGGAATACTCCCACGGGAGGTGTTATGCTTCAAAACCTGCGTCACCTTGAAAAAAGAAAACATAGGTTAGAGTGGGGGGAGTAAAAGCACCTGGCTTGCTTGTCCACAACCACAATCTAGGAGACACCTGGCGGGATGGAGTTGCACCACACCGTAAGAGGAGTCTGTCCAATGCCCATGTTGGCCAGCTTGTCAGCAAGCCGATTGGCTTCACGGTACACATGGGTAGCTGCCACCTGGTATTGTTGACTGATGATTTCCTTGCTTTCCAGAATAAGAGTTCTGATGTTCCAAGGGGGATTCTTGTTTGAATTGATGTAGCTTATAATGTTGAGGGAATCCCCTTCAATGTGGAGGTTGTTCTGGGAGTCCTTAATAAGGTTCAAACTCCACCATAGCACCCACACCTCTGCAACATTGTTAGTTTGGTGGTCAAGGTTTTCAACAAACGCAAGACTAATCTCGCCTTTGTGGTTCTTGAGAACTCCACCTACTCCTGCCAGATCGGGATTACCTTTGGAGGCACCATCAAAATTGAGCTTCAACCAACCATCTGTAGGGGGATTCCAATGGGCTTTCCTCCTGGGGTGGGGGATGGGATGGGATGGGACGGGAATGGGGATGTTGAGGGAGAGAAGAATCTCAACTTCAACTTTGTAGAGTGGGGAATTAGACCATGGGAGGAGCTAGGAATTCTCGACAGCGTAGGCAATAGCTTTGATGGCTATGGAGACAATGTCGTCTGAGGTGGTAGAGAAGATTCTGCGGTTACGCTCTAACCAAATTTGCCACAAAAGGTGGTGAAGGCAAATCTTCCAAAGAAAGGTGACCTTGGGATTTTTGAAAGGGGCAGGCCATTGGATAAAGAGGTCCAGAAGGGATTTGGGGTGGGCCCACTAAATCTGGAAAATAGAAAGCATGTGGCTTAGCCCTTCTTTGGTAAAATTGCAATCCACTAAAAGGTGGTTAACCGATTCCCCATTAGAAAGGCACAAGTAACACCTGTTAGGGACCGGGATTCCTCTCTTCATGAGATTGTCGGTGGTGAGGACTTTATTTTGGATAGCGGTCCACGAAAAGAAACTTATCTTTGGGATTAGGCGTTTGACCCACACCAAACTGAAGGGAATATTTGGAGTTTGGGGTTTGAGCAGGAGGGAATAGGCTGACTTAACTGAGAAGTTCCCGTTGTCGGTCCCTGTACAGACCGGGAAGTCTGGGGTGGCAATGGTGGGAATGATGGTGGTTCTCAGAAGCTGAGATAAAGAATTTCCTGCTCTGGCTAGGTGATCATTTCCATTGTCGGTGGGGAGAGCTTTCTAGTTGCCTTGGTTATCCATGTAGTCCTTAACCTTGTGTCCCCATCTTGGTTCAAGAACCGGTATTAGGGTGGAGATTTCTGGGATTGTCGTAAGAGGTTTGTCTTTCAGCCACGTGTCATCCCAAAAATTGATCGTTGTGCCCCTTCCTAGCTGCCATCGGATGCCTCTGCTGATAAGATATTTGGCTTGGATTACGGCCCGCCAGAAGGCAGATCCATTGGCAGGGACGTTGTCATCCATCAGGGATAGGTGTTGGAGATATTTGCTCTGGACGATGGATACCCAGTCTACCTTATAGTTGGAGAAGAGCTTCCACGCCTACTTGGCAAGAAGAGCAAGGTTCATGTTGACTGATCTTCTTAGCCCAAGGCCTCCCTGGGATTTTGGTTGGCACACTCTGTCCCAGCTAACAAGGTGAAATATTTTTTTTCCTCCGGGCTTGACCACAAGAAGTTCTTCTGGATCTATTCGATCTTGGAGTGAACGGAAGCAGGAGCCTTAAATACTAACATGAAATAGACCGGGATGCTCTGAAGGACGACCGTCGTGAGGGTTGCCTTTATTTTGTCGATGACATTATCCCACATGGATTCTTTCGGGCTCTTGGTGAACAGAGGGAGACCCAGGTAGGAGGTGGGGAGATCAGCTATGCTGCATTGGAGGATGCGAGTGATCTTTCGCTGTCTACTGCTAGGGGTGTTGAGAAAGAAACATTTGCTTTTGAGATAATTGATTTCCTACCCAGCTGCTAAGGCGTAGGTATCCAAAATACCCTTTATGGATTTGGCTTGAAGAACAGAAGCAAAGGTAGCGATAATAGTATCATCCACAAATTGTTGGTGGGACAGGGGAGGGGAAGTAGATGATGCTTTAATCCCAGACACACACTCGGAGGCACAGGCATTTTTGAAAGCTCTGCCCAGGGACTCAGCAAGGATGATGAAGAGGAAAGGGGATAGGGGATCTCCCTGTCTAATGCCTCTGTGGCTCGGAAAATACCCTGCAGTAGATCCATTAACTAGTATGGAAAACTAGGGTGATGTGATGCAGCCCTTGATGAGATCAATCCAGTTATTATGAAACCCGAACTTGGACAACACTTTTAAGAGAAAATCCCTATCAACCCTATCGAAAGCTTTGCTGATGTCTAACTTTAGGAACATGGCCACCTTTTTGTTGCACTGGGTAGAATGGAGGGTTTCATGAAGTGATATAATGCTATCTGTGATGGATCTGCCTTCCACTAAACTGCCTTGGCAGGGATCTATGATGACAGGAAGGATTTTTTTCAGCCTGAGAGCTAGGGATTTGGTTAGAATCTTGTAGATGATGTTGCATAAGCTTATTGGCCTAAAATCTATCATAGATCTGCACTGAGGGGTTTTGGGGATCAAGGCAATGAAAGTGGAATTGGTTCCTTTCGGGATAACTTTAGTGCATTGGAGCTCGATGATAGCATTACATATATCTTCCCCCATGATATCCCATAAGGTTTGAAAAAATTATGGGGGAACCCATCTGGCCTAGGGGTTGTGTCTACTTTCATGGAGAACATGACAACCTTGATTTATTTCTCGGATAAGGGTTGAATCAGAGAATAATTCATCTCGAGGGTCACCAGGTGGGGGATATTCTATAGAAGGGCTTCTTGGGCTTCTCGATGAATGGGGGGGACATTCCCATCATGTTGCTGAAATAAGAGGACGCTTCATCTCTGATCTTGAAGATATCCCGAGATACTGAACCATCCGAAAGGGTAAGCTCTCTGATTTTGTTTGAACTTCTGTTGCGCAGGGTGGAAGCGTGGAAGAAACTGGTGTTAGCATCACCATCCTTAAGCCAGAGGGCTCAGGATTTTTGGTGCCAGTAAGTTTCTTCTTTGGCCAGAATGTTATGGTACTCAGATAAGAGTTGTCTCTCCTCTTCTCGTAATTGGGGAGTCCATTGATCATGTTGGGTCTGTTGTTCTAGGGATTTAAGTTTGCACAGAGTCCGCTCTTTGTTCTCGAAGATGTTCCCAAACACTTCCTTGTTCCAGGTTTTGAGGCTTTCCTTGACTGATTTAAGCTTTTGAGATACCTGAGCTGTTGCAGATCCTGAGTAGGGGACCCTCCACCATTCAAAAATTCTTTGCTTTAGATCAGGGTGTTGGATCCACATGTTTTTGAATCTGAAGGGAGTTTTGAAGGATGGGGCCCTGTTAGATTCAAGGAGGAGAGGGGAATGGTCAGACCCAGTTCTAGGGAGGGAGGTGAGAGAGGTATCTCCAAAGATTGGAATAGCTTGCTGAGATAGAAATAATCGGTCTAGCTTAACCTGGATGTGATCCGGGCCTGCACGTTTGTTGCTCCAAGTAAACTGGTAGCCTTTGATCTGGATGTCCATCAGCTCATTCTCCATGACAAAGTCCTGGAAATCGAGGATGCTTCTGGAGGGGGTAGAGACGCCACCTTTCTTATCGGAAGGAAAGAGGGGGGAATTAAAATCACCTGCTAGCATCCAGGGGAGGTTGGAAAAAGCATCCTTCATGAGGGATAGAGATCTCCAAAGCGTACATCTTTCGAGGGGATTGTTGGGGGCATAGATGTTGGATAGCACCCAAGTAAACTGATTAACTTTGCAATGAAAAACCATATTCAGAGTTCTGTTGGAAGAAGAGATCACCCTGCCTTCGACTTGTTCTGGGTCCCATAGGAATAACAGTCCTCCAAAAGATCCCTCAGCAGGGGAGGAGGCCCATTGATAGTTTTTCTAGACTGACTGGGCGATGTTGTGAGTTCTAGCAGCATCAACTTTTGTTTCTTGTAACATGAGAATGGTAGGTTTGTGGTCCTTCCTGATGGTTCAAGCTAATATTTGTTTTCTCGAACTGTTAAGTCCTCTGATATTCCATGAGAGGATCTTCATCTAGAAACTTTGGTGGGTTTCTTGCCTCCCTTGCTTGGTAATGGGGGAGGTTTGGGATTCTTTGCATCGTCCACAGACTGGCTGAATAAGTCTGGGAAAAGGGTTGTTTGCACACCGTTGGCGACTTGAAAATCAATGTCCTTTTTTATCTACTCAAAAATAGTGGGTTTGCATCTTTTCTTTTTGCCTCTTGTGTCGACGGGGCCTTTTTTGCTTCTGGTAATGATGGAGCTAGAGTCTATTTTGTGGGTGGGGCTAACAACCTCCTCAAGGGGATCAGACCAGGAATGGGTTGGGGAAAGGGGATCAGTCGAAGGGGGAAAGGGGGGATCGACGCTTAGAGGGAGAGGGTTAGGATGGGGTTGTGAGGTGGAAGAGGGGGGGAGGGGTGCCTCTGGAAGGCCGAATGGGTCGGAGATGGAGGGGGAGGGGTGGGGAAGGAGAGGACCCGGGAGAGGGGGGGAATTAGCAGCTTCGGGGAAAATAACTTCGTCGTTTGAGAGAGAAAGAGGTCCAAATATGTTAGGGAAAGCAAACATAGAACATACCTGATCCGAAGCTGAGGAAGGTTGGCTGATGAGGGGATCCTGGTAGGAGACTTGCTTGCCTTTATTTTCTTTTTCTCACCTGGAAGCCAAGGGGGCTTTGGGTCTTTCGTTGAGCATTCCCTGATGGGTATTCTGATTTTGGGGAGGAGGATTCTTGGAGCTCGGTGCTTCCTTTGGGGGTCTCAGAGAAGGGCATTGGGACTTGAGGTGCCCTTGTGATTGACATTCAATGCAAAAATCCGGCTTGTTTTTATATTCGTTTGCTTGGCACCACTGGAAATCCCCGTAGATGAGGTTGATGCGGGTTGGCAGCTGGGAGGCCAGATTTGCAGAAACACAGATTCTGGCATGGGCCATGCGAGTATGGGCTTTCATTGCAGGGTCAAGAGCCACGAGTTCCCCAATGTATCCACCAATATCACGCAGGATGTCTTCATGGATGAACTGGATGGGGAGATCCGAAAGTCGAACCCAAATGGGGGTAATGTTGATGTCTTGGGTTTGGGGATTGAAATCTTGCTCCCATTTTTTGAGGAATAAGCTCTTTCTACCATAGAACCAGGGCCCTCCTGTGAGGATTCAGGCATAGTCATTTTGGTTATTTAACTGGATCAAGAAAAATCCTCTAGATAGGGCCACCAATTGAAAGCTTCCTGTTGTTCACCATTTGTAACCAGCCCACCTTCTTATGGACTCCATGTCGGGTCTGCCTCCTACAAATTTCCCCACCAGGGATAGGGATTCGATGGAGAGCTTATCTTGCATGCGGGAAAGAGGGATAACCAAGTTTTCCCCAGAGGTGACTGAAGGGGGGAGGGTCTCAGACCTGGAAGGCCAGGGGCCAAGAGATCCTGTCACCTTCGTGCAATAGGAAATTGGAGCTGCGTCCTGAGAAGGGGTTTTGCTATGGGGGAAGGGAGGAACGAAACCTTCCGCCCACGGTCTCTTCAACCTGTCATCCCCGCCAGGGTCTGGGTCCAGGCCCGTGGGATCGTCCGTTGCATCAGAGGAGGGAATCTCCCCCTGCTCCAAATCCCTTGCTAGGGTTTGGGGATTCCCATTTGAAATTTCCAGAGCTATTGAGGTCACCATCATTTCTTCCTTAGAAATTTTCTCTCTTAATGTTAGAAAGAAAACAACATTCCAATAAATTTTTTTATTAATTGAAGTTATAAATCAATTTTATTTAGTTAATTAGGTATTCTTATTTAAATAAAATTGAGATTTGTATAAAGCAACCAAGGGGACAACCATAGAAAATAGTTGGTGGATGAGAATAGCATAGTGGAGTGTGTATGTGAGGTGTAAGAATAGCATAGTGGACATTGTAATTTTTAGTTGTCTCTACAAGAATGAAATTATTGTTATGTTATTTTCTATAATTATCATCTATGTTTGGAATAGTGGAAGCTTCCACAGAGAGTGTGATTGAGTTAGGCTACGTAGAGTTGTGACCTTCACTAGTTTCCAAAAATAAGACTACATCATTAGGGGTGAATCCCTATGAGATAAATATTTTCCCATAAATAGACTTTGATTTTTCATATTTAATGTTGTTAAATGTTATAATGGGATTCAAAAAATAAACAAACTAGATGAGTGGATGTTGATGAATTCCGTTATTGACCATTTTTAGTATGTATACTCTAGTTTAACCAAACACTTACATACTTGGTCAAACTATGTTTGAAAGAATATTATGATGTTATACATACTCGGCTAAACAATACAATTCTAAATATATGCATTCAATGAAATAATATCTAATTGAATGTAAATGTTCAATACTAAAGTATGCAATCAACATATATAAAAACACATCATCACTTAATGATATTTCAACGTAGTAAAACCCCTACACCTTTCCTAGTCACTAATGCCTAGTACCAATTTTGACCACCTATATGTAGTCAATAAATTAACCTAACCAGATACAATTATTAAAACAACTTAGGCAACTTTCTACCATCATGAAAAATATTTTTTTTTATTATATGGATGAAGGGGTTTTGAAAGGCACCACAAACCTTTTACAAAAGTGGATAAACCAACCTTTCAGTAACAAGGAAGGGAGTGGCAAAAGAGAAACCCAAAAATATCCAAGGATCCAAAACACAACAAGGCTTCATAAATACAAATATAAATAGAACAAACCACAATTAAAACTATCAACAAACCATAGTTAAAACTATAATCAACTAAAAAATAGATAGCATCAAAGTCCCATATAGGGGACATTACAATCCAAGAGAAGTGGAATTAAGAAACAACCCCCATAAGGCCTAGTGATAGTATCTAGAAAACCAAAAAGCCACCCAAAATCCAGGTCTCTTGAACAATCCCTCCAAAGCCAACATGATGTACTACCAATTCATGTCATCACATCTACTTGTACAAGAATTCCTCTAAAAAATTACCCAAATCCCTCTTGGGATATGATCTTTAACACGAGTGTGAGCTTTGTAACTTCGTATCATAATTTAACTAAGTACCAAGACACAACCTCCCCAATGATGGAATTTTCTCTCCTTAATTATAAAATAGAGCTTATTTTAAAATTCCTTTGTGCTTGAGTAATAAGAATCACCAAACACTAGGATATGCATCTCTTGATATCTCCATTTGACATCCACACCTATCTCCATGATGAATCTAATTTTGTGAATATATAATTTCTTTCTAATACTTTGGGTCTGATCACTAACTAACTCCTATGAAGGGCCTTTTGAAGAACACAAGCTTATACTGAGAGGGGGTGAACAGTATAAGACCACTTTTTACTTTTCTTTCCCAAATAGTATTATCTAATATAATCAATGGCAATATCAATAGCAATAACCAAATCAATGCACAAATCATCACACACAATAGAGACACCAAATTTACGTGGTTCACCCAATGTGGGCTACTCCACGGAGAAAATATTTCACTAAAATTTTCTCAATCAATCTCTTGGGAATCCTTTCCCTATTACAATGTTTATGGACCTCTGTCCAAAGGAGATACTGATCCCCTAAATCAAGTTTGTGGATCTCTATCCATAGGAGAACTCCTTCTCCTCTACTTTGGCTGGTGATCCTCTAGAAGACTACTACCTCCACTACATTGGCTTGTGGATCTCTCTCCACTAAAGACTCTTGTCCCCACTCAGAAGACCTATCCTCACTACCCTGGCTGATGGATCTCTATCCACTGGAGACTATCATCCTCTCTGCTCTATCACCTCCAAAGCTCTATCTCAAATCTACACTAAACATAGTCCATTCGATCTAGCACAAATCTGCTCAATCTCTATCTCTAGTCTGGCACAAACTTATCCTCAAATCTGCACCAAACTCTGCTCCACAAGTCCACTCAAAACTTGCTCAATTCTACTCAACAAGTCCACTCAGAACTTTCTCAAATCTGCTCAACAAGTCCACTCAAAACTTGCTCAAATATTCTCAACAAGTCCACTCAAAACTTTCTCAATCTACTCAATAAGTCCACTCAAAACTTGCTCAATCTTCTCAACAAGTCCACTCTGAACTTGCTCAATATTCTCAAATTCACTTAGAACTTTCTCAACTCTGCTCAACAAGCTCACTCATAACTTGTCCAAATATGCTCAATAAGTTCACATAGAACTTAACCAAATCTATATTGTAAGCTTCCACAAAAAGCTCACACAAAATTAGTCCACAAGTCTTCTCAAAGACTTACCTCAAATATGCTTAACAAGTCCACTCAGAACTTGTCCAATCTCATAGAAACATAAAGAGAATTGTTAGAGACTCAATATGTTCTACACTCAATGCTCAATCAACTCAAATCAGAATATAGAATAGTTTGTCTTATGGAACTTGAACAATCACTTCATACAACCACTTGACTAGGCTCAACCAACTCTACTCAATCAATCACTTAATGAAACACCCCTTTCTCACAAACCCTAGTCCAAGCATATAACCATCAACTCAAAATATTTCCAATAATGCTCAACAACAAATCTCACATAACAATGATACTCATGTTCTTTTCAAACCCTAGTTCAAGTTCTTTGCATAACAACTCTCTTCAACAACAATGCTTATAAAACAATCTTCACATAACAATGATACTCATGTTATTTTGCACAACCCTAACTCAAGTTCTTCACACAACCAATGGCTTCAACAACAATGCTTATAAAACAAGGTTTTAATAACAACTCTTTATTCTAGAAAACCTTGAAGCAATTACTCAAACACACTCAAAAGGAAACCCTAATCAAGTCCTTTTCACTCCAAACTTATTTTCCAGAAATTAACCAATCAACTCAACCAAGGAAGAATTTGCCCATACCTTTTGCTTGAGACAAGGAGTAGACCACACAAATCTGCCACACTCACAATCACTTCTTTGCCAATCTCAAGAGAGGTTAGAAGATAATAATTTTCTCAATGAATCACAATACAAAATGATATCAAACAAAATACACCTTATCACTCCAACTTTAAAATAATATCCAACACCTTCATAATAATCTCTTTGGAAAAAGTCCCTTTAAAAATAAAATCAACACTCTTAAAGTCTTACTCCTCCAATATGCAAATATAATAATTAAGACTTTATTTAAAAATAAAATCAAACTCCTTATAACTCCAAATTTTATTAAAAACAATTTCCAACAAACACCAATTTTCAACTAGCAACCCTTTCAACTATTTCCAACTAGCAACCCCTTTTAACTCCCAACTTTAGGCAATATTAAAAATAATCAAAATTTAATTACCTTGCCTTTGGAGGGATTCGAACCCTCAATGCAGCCCATGACCAACGCCTTAGTCGTGGCTCCAACCGCCATACGAGCTACGCGCTCGCTTGGAGTGTGGAAGCACCACGTGCTTCAAAAGTATCCTCGCCTTGCATTTTGCAAAAATGTGCATCTCGCCTTTGGCGCCTTCAACCCAACACAACTGCCAAGCATAGCCACCGTGTTTCGAATGCTGGTCTCCTTGCGTCCAAGCACTCTAGCCACTGCCCTCTTGCCACTAGGCCATGCTTCCCGGATGGCTTCCAACTGATCTGCGCCTTTCCTTTTATCTCTATTCGCTGGCATACACAAACACAAATTTCACAATCTTTTTCACGAGCTCCAATTCACATGCAATTTTTCGTTCGAGCAAGGATGAAAATTAATGCCCCTTGGGCATGGTTTATATAATAATTTCCACCTTTGTTTGAATACGTCGATGCTTTGAATTTTCTTTAAACCACATGACGTCGGTGCTTCGAATTTCTTCCAACTATAGAACATGGGCGCTTTAGACTTTATTAATTTATAATTTATTTAAATTCTTTTGAATTTAAATATTATAAATTAATTCTTTTAGAAACCTTTGGGCTTATTAAGTCCTTCTCATTGCATAACTTGGTATAAGTAACATTTATTTATAAAATTTAAATTCACATTGAATTTAAATAATTTATAAAATAAATATTATATCTCCTTTTTAACTTTGCAATAAGCCTCCTTAGGTTTTTATGAAACACCTTTTAAACTAAGCTTCCATATAAAATTAAAATATTATGGAGCCCTTTTGCCTTTAACTTCTGCATTGATTCTCTTGACCTTTGGCGTTATTTGAAGCTTCTTCCTGGATATCAAATGACAACCTTGACAACTTTGTTTCTTGACGAAGTCCTTGACATTAATGATGACTTCATCCGGTGACATCAATGACAACTTTGACTTAGGGACTCAAAATGTCCAACAATCTCCCCCTTTGTCATTGATGGCAACCCAAATTCTTTTTACCAAAAACTTGACTTCTTCTTTTGTGCTGCTCCCCTTGGGACATTGCTCCCCTGGCTCAATGCTTTCTCAAATATCAAGTATCTCCCCCTTACTCAAATCTCTCCCCCTTTGACATCAATGGCAAAGGGTCACCTTTGGGGCTCGGGGCTAAGAATGAGCCTCTTAGCTTAGCCCCTCCCCCACCTCCTCTTGAGGTGGTTAATTCTAGGGTGGGAGTATTTCTACTCCCATCAAGCACTATTCTTTTACCTTTATCCTCTTTTCTTCTTATCTAATTTTTCTGATTCCTTTGATTGTTTCTATCCATGTCCATGTTCCTGTCCATGTCTACATTTTTGTTCTTGTTCCTATTCATATCCATGTTCCTATTCCTATCCCTATTCCTGCTTGATTTTCGAATGTCTGCTCTACACCACTTTGTTGTGTGACCATCATTATTGCACTTATAACACTTAATGTTATTATTCCTTGAAGGTGCAAATATCTTAGGATTTCTCCTAGTGAAGCCATATCCTCTTCTATCATGAACCCTGCAATTCATTGCCTTGTGACCAAACTGATTACATGAGTAGCAATACCCATGGAAAAGTTGTATGTTCCCATATTCCTGTCTTTCATGTGTCTTGCATTGTGAAGCCATGTGCCCAAACTTGTGACATGAAAAACATCTCCCATTGAAGAAACCTTGCCTAGACCCCATTGGTCTCTTAGTCTCTTCTACCTGTTTCTTGTTCCATCTGTTCCTTACTTGTGCATTGTTCCTTTCCTCATTGAACTTTCTATTGTCCAACTTATCCTTAGAAGTCTCACTCTCTCTTTTACTTACTTCTTTTGATGCTTCTTCTTTTCTAGTGTTTGAGCTTGACTCTCCTTTTTCTGCTTCCTGTTTCCCTTGTTCTTCTTTAGAACTAAGTCATGTTATGGTAACTGATGACCTTTGTGCATTGATAATCCTATCTAAAGTCTTTGAATTTTCCTCAAACTTGTGTAGCTTGTCCTTAGAAATTTTTACTTCCATCCTTAGTGATACTATCTCATGTTCTAATCTTTCACACTCTAGATCTTTTACCTTTAATTTTTTAGCCATACCTTCTTCAATATTCCTTGCCTCTTCAACCTTGATTTTGAAGTTGGTGAGTTCCTATAGAAACTTTACTTTTGCTTTCTCATCTTCTTGAGCTTGAACCCTTAATCCTGAGTTCTCCCTTTTTAATTCTTCAATAGTAACCATAAGTCTTTCACATTCTATCTCTTTTACCTTTGACTTTTCAACCAAATATTTTTCAACTTTCCTTACCTCTTCAATCTTATCTTTCAAGTCAGAGAGATCTTGTAGAAGCTTTGTCTTACATTTCTCATCCTCTTGTATTTGAGCTTTTAATTCTAAGTTTTCCTTTTTCAACTTAACAAGTTCCTTAAGAGTAGCTTCCTCCTTTTCCTTTTCTGAGTCTTCCTCTTCTTTCTTTCTTTGATCTTCTATAGGAGCATTTTCTTCTAATACTGAAAGTAGAGTTTTTTCTTCATACCTATTTTGATTGTCCTTGTTATCCTTTCTTGAACCAACCTCTAGGATTTCATTTCTGAAAATATCATCTTCATCTTCACCGCTACTAAACCCATTGCAATAACCTGCATCATGGCCGAGTTGACCACAAACAAAACATTCTTCACCTTCTTGTGGACAATAAGTTGCATGGTGACCTATATTCCTACATCTGGTACAAAACTTTATCAATCTGATATTTTCTCCATTGCTTGATTCATCTCTTGAATCTATTTCCATTCTTCCTCCCAAAACAACAATATCAAATTCATATTCTTTTTCTTTCATGACCATGTGTGTTCTTTTCTTCTTGTGTCTCATGGTTCTACTTTTGCCTTTCTTTGCCATTTGTGTTCTTGTAAGATCTTCCTTCAAGCTGTTAAACCTTTTCCAAAGGAACCAACTCTGATACCAATTGAAGAACACAAGCTTATACTGAGAGGGGGGGTGAACAGTATAAGACCACTTTTTACTTTTCTTTCCCAAATAATATTATCCAATATAATCAATGGCAATATCAATAGCAATAACCAAAGCAATGCACAAATCATCACACACAATAGAGACACCAAATTTACGTGGTTCACCCAATGTGGGCTACTCCACGAAGAAAATATTTTACTAAAATTTTCTCAATCAATCTCTTGGGAATCCTTTCCCTATTACAATGTTTATGGACCTTTGTCCAAAGGAGATATTGATCCCTTAAATCAAGTTCATGGATCTCTATCCATAGGAGAACTCCTTCTCCTCTGCTCTAGCTGGTGATCCTCTAGAAGACTATTGCCTCCACTACACTGGCTTGTGGATCTCTCTCCACTGAAGACTCTTGTCCCCACTCAGAATACCTATCCTCACTACCCTGGCTGATGGATCTCTATCCACTAGAGACTACTATCCTCTCTTCTCTATCACCTCCAAAGCTCTATCTCAAATCTGTACTAAACATAGTCCATTCGATCTAGCACAAATCTACTCAATCTCTATCTCTAGTCTAGCACAAACTTATCCTCAAATCTACACCAAACTCTACTCCACAAGTCCACTCATAACTTGCTCAAATCTTCTCAACAAGTCCACTTAGAACTTGCTCAAATCTTCTCAACAAGTCCACTCAAAAATTGCTCAAATTTGCTCAACAAGTCCACTCAGAACTTGCTCAAATATGCTCAACAAGTCCACTCAGAACTTGCTTAAATTTTCTCAACAAGTCCACTTAGAACTTGCTCAAATATACTCAATAAGTCCACTCAAAACTTGCTCAACTCTGCTCAACAAGCTCACTCAAAACTTGTCCAAATATGCTCAATAAGTTCACACAAAACTTAACCAAATCTATATTGTAAGCTTCCAAAAAATCTCACACAAAATTAGTCCACAAGTCTTCTCAAAGACTTACCTCAAATATTCTTAACAAGTCCACTCAGAACTTGTCCAATCTCATAGAAACATAAAGAGAATTGTTAGAGACTCAATATGTTCTACACTCAATGCTCAATCAACTCAAATCAGAATATAGAATAGTTTGTCTTATGGAACTTGAACAATCACTTCATACAACCACTTGACTAGGCTCAACCAACTCTACTCAACCAATCACTTAATGAAACACCCCTTTCTCACAAACCCTAGTCCAAGCATATAACCACCAACTCAAAATATTTCCAACAATGCTCAAAAACAAATCTCACATAACAATGATACTCATGTTCTTTTCAAACCCTAGTTCAAGTTCTTTGCATAACAACTCTCTTCAACAACAATGCTTATAAAATAATCTTCACATAACAATGATACTCATATTATTTTGCACAACCCTAACTCAAGTTCTTCACACAACCAATGGCTTCAACAACAATGCTTATAAAACAAGGTTTTAATAACAACTCTTTATTCCAGAAAACCTTGAAGCAATTACTCAAACACACTCAAAAGGAAACCCTAATCAAGTCCTTTTCACTCCAAACTTATTTTCCATAAATTAACCAATCAACTCAACCAAGGAAGAATTTGCCCATACCTTTTGCTTGATAAGGAGTAGACCACACAAATCTGCCACACTCACAATCACTTCTTTGCCAATCTCAAGAGAGGTTAGAAGATAATAATTTTCTCAATGAATCACAATACAAAATGATATCAAACAAAATACACCTTATCACTCCAACTTTAAAATAATATCCAACACCTTCATAATAATCTCTTTGGCAAAAGTCCCTTTAAAAATAAAATCAACACTCTTAAAGTCTTACTCCTCCAATATGCAAATATAATAATTAAGACTTTATTTAAAAATAAAATCAAACTCCTTATAACTCCAAATTTTATTAAAAACAATTTCCAACAAACACCAATTTTCAACTAGCAACCCTTTCAACTATTTCCAACTAGCAACCCCTTTTAACTCCCAACTTTAGGCAATATTAAAAATAATAAAAATTTAATTACCTTGCCTTTGGAGGGATTCGAACCCTCAACGCAACCCATGACCAACGCCTTAGCTGCGGCTCCAACCGTCGCACGAGCTACGCGCTCGCTTGGAGTGTGGAAGCACCACATGCTTCAAAAGTATCCTCGCCTTGCATTTTACAAAATGTGTGCCTCGCCTTTGGCGCCTTCAACCCAACACAACTGCCAAGCACAGCCACCGTGTTTCGAATGCTGGTCTCCTTGCATCCAAGCACTCTAGCCACTGCCCTCTTGCCACTAGGCCACGCTTCCTGGATGGCTTCCAACTGATCTGTGCCTTTCCTTTTATCTCTATTCGTTGGCATACACAAACACGAATTTCATAGTCTTTTTCACGAGCTCCAATTCACATGCAATTTTTTTTTGAGCAAGGATGAAAAATTAATGCCCCTTGGGCATGGTTTATATAATAATTTCCACCTTTGTTTGAATACGTCGATGCTTCAAATTTTCTTTAAACCACGTGACGTCGGTGCTTCGAATTTCTTCCAACTATAGAACATGGGCGCTTTAGAATTTATTAATTTATAATTTATTTAAATTCTTTTGAATTTAAATATTATAAATTAATTCTTTTAGAAACCTTTGGGCTTATTAAGTCCTTCTCATTGCATAACTTGGTATAAGTAACATTTATTTATAAAATTTAAATTCACATTGAATTTAAATAATTTATAAAATAAATATTATATCTCCTTTTTAACTTTGCAATAAGCCTCCTTAGGTTTTTATGAAACACCTTTTAAACTAAGCTTCCATATAAAATTAAAATATTATGGAGCCCTTTTGCCTTTAACTTCTGCATTGATTCTCTTGACCTTTGGCGTTATTTGAAGCTTCTTCCTGGATATCAAATGACAACCTTGACAACTTTGTTTCTTGATGAAGTCCTTGACATTAATGATGACTTCATCCGGTGACATCAATGACAACTTTGACCTAGGGACTCAAAATATCCAACACTTTTTATTTCTATCACTAAAGAATTTAGCCACCACTTGTGCCACATACTCTTGACATTAAGATTGAGGATACAAAACTTGATCCATTTCAAATTCAAATTGTGGTGGCCCTTTAAGTTTAAATACCTGCAATAAACAACCTTTCTCATGAAATCCCAGTTGATGCCAAAAAAAGGCCATTTGGAGAATATATTACCTTCTTTTGATTTTATTATATATCTAATTTAAACCAATTGGGAAATATTCCCACAAAATTGTTTACCTGTCTTGAGAAAACCCTAAGTTTACTAAGAAATTTGTATATATATTCCCTTCCTTGTAAACATGCTTAAGTTGAACAAATTCAAGTGA
Source organism: Wollemia nobilis (assembly GCA_028583015.1). Classification (NCBI taxonomy): domain Eukaryota; kingdom Viridiplantae; phylum Streptophyta; class Pinopsida; order Araucariales; family Araucariaceae; genus Wollemia; species Wollemia nobilis. Next base: position 1,519,284 of record JAQPPZ010000629.1, on the reverse strand, counting down.
TAGAATCCATATTTGGGATTTTCATAACTTATTTGTGATTATCCAAGAATATTTTTCAACTCCTTTGTGAGTTTTTATGATATTAAGGGAGTCCCATTTGATAATAACCTTCCTATCATTCATAGAATATAGTTGAGAGACCCCTTAGAGAATTGATCATGCCTTCGCAAAGTGACTGGTCTAATAATCTAGGTTTTCTATGAAGGCCACCAAAATCCTCTCATCTAAGTCTTCGATAAATTCCCCAACACTATCTAGTCTAGGATTACCTTTGAATGCTCCATCAAAATTAAGCTTCAACTAACTAGGAGGGGGAGGTTCCCAAACTATTTCAAATTTGGCAAAGACTTTAGGATATGGATTGGTAATAAGGTAAGTTCTAAAACCAAGGGTTGAATCCAATGCAATATCCTTCATGAGAGTGACATTTTATAAAGGGTTAATGTCCATATTATTTACAATGGAAGCTACAACATGAAGGGCCAAAAATTCAATAGGATGAGAAACATTTTTGAAGGCCCAAGAATTTTTCTCCTTCCAAATGCACCACCAAACATGAGGTAAATCAAAATATTAAAAAACGTAGAGGTGAGGATATGATAAGGGAGAACACCATTGGATTACCAGGTTAGACAAAACTTTAGGAAAGATCCAATCCACACCAACAAAACTAAGTAACTAAAATATGATATACTAAGAAAAGGAACAAATAAACAATAGGTAATCAGGGAATTCTTCTGCACTACCACACAAGTAACATCTGTTCAGGAGGGCCAAACCCATTTTCTACAAATTATCCAATGTGAGACACTTTCCTTGGGTCACCAACCAAAATAATGTATTAATTTTAGGGTAAATTCCCTTTAGCCAAATATTTCAAGCATAAAACCAAGGGTCAAAGGAAACATCTAAAAGAGCATAGGCCAATTTGACTAAAAATCACCTGTCATTCATAGCACCCTATACAACTTTGTTTGGATTTTCCTAGCTAATAATATCATTCCACTTTAGGATATCAATTAGTCCTTTGAATTCCATATCTTCATCCTATTAAACCATAGGAAAAGCAAAGGGTTTCCAATATTTTCTACCATCAATATATAATCAATAAAATCGCATACCTTCGGTTTGAAATATTGGTTTGTGCTTGGTTCCAATAGGCTTAGGTTTGGATATGAATCTAATGGTCTGACACCTACCCATGTGTCTTTCCAAAATCCAATACTTTGACCATTTTCCAATAGCCATCTTCCATCCTTTGAAATATTAGTGTGACTTTTAAGAATACTTAACCAAAAAGCTAAGCCATGGGGAGGGATGGGATCCGTAATAAAATTTCCATCGTTGCCTAAATTTTTGATTGATATAATTCTAACTTAGTTAACATCATCCTTCTAAACCAATATTTAGGTCTATTTTGATATTAGTACTTTGTTTAACATTTTCATCCTTCTTAAGCCTAGGCCTCCCATTTATTTCTTACTACACACCTGACCCGATGCAACCAACATGAAATTCTTCTTCTCGTCAAAACCAGAAAAAAATAAATATTGCTATGTTTTCTCAATTTTTTGGAGAATATTTATTTGGAACCTGAATATGGAGTGGAAGTACACCAGTACTTTATGGAGGGTAGACTTAACGGGTATAATTTTATCTTCTTAGCTCGAAAGAGTTCCTTTCCACCCCAATAACTTTCTTTGAACACTTTCTATGATATGATGCCAAAGAGATGTCTTAATACCACCTTTGAACAATGGAATTTCAAAATATACTGAAGGAAGAGAATAAGATTCGTAATCCAATATCTTAGCAACTATCCTCTATCGACCTAGGGGAGTATTAATAAATAACAATTTGCTTCTCATCAAACTTTCTTTCTACCCAACCACTTTCTCATAATCCAAGATGATATCTTTAATAGCTCTAGCTTGAGGAATTGAGGCTAATAAAGATAACATGGTGTCATCAAAAAATTGGTGATGTAAAATTTGGTCAATGGTAGTTGCAGGTTTGATCCCAAAAATGGTAGGATTCACCTTTAGGGCTCTTCCTAGAGTCTTGGCTAGCAAAATAAATAGATATGGTGAAATAGGGTCCCCTTGGTGAATTACCTTACAATTTCTAAAGTATAAAATTAGTGATCCATTAATTATGAATAAAAAATTTGTCAAGGAGATACAAGCCCTAATTAGTCATCCAACATCATTTGAAGCTAAATTTCCCTAGTACTCTAAGCAGAATGACCCATGAGAATTGATAATAGGCTTTGTTTGTGTCTATTTTGAGGAAGATTCCTAGTCTTCTACTTTTATCCACTGAATGAATTAGCTCATGAACTTCTATGACACCATCCAGGATTTACCTTCCCACCACAAATCCACTTTGGGACTAGTCAATAATTATCGATAAGAAAATTTTGATTCTATTAGCCAAGGTTTTAGTAAGTATTTTAAATATTGTATTGTAGAGGCTAATGGGCCTAAAATAAAAGAATTCTTTAGACCCCATAAAATTAGGGATAAGAACTATATATGTTGAGTTGATATCAGATGAAATGAAATTCAAATTTTGGATTTATCTCATAGCTAAATAGATGTCACTACCTAAAATATGTCAGAACATTTAAAATAAAATAGGAGAGAAGCCATTTGGCCTAGGGGATTTCAGGCCTTCCATAGATAAAACAATATCCTTGATTTCTTCATACCTAAAAGAAGCACAAAGTTCTTTGTTGATGTCATCTAAAACCATGACAGGGATGTTCTACAACAACTTATCTTCAGCCTATTGGTTCCTATCACATCTTGAGAAAAGGAGGGATTTGAAGAACTCAATCGCTTCTTCCCTAATTTTAATAATGTCTTTCGTGCTTGCACCATTTGATTTCATAATTTTTATAATTCTATTATTACTCCTATGCCTTAAGGTTGATGTGTTGAAGAATTTTGTGTTTCTATCAACTTTACGAAGCCAAAGGGATATTCATTTTTTATGTCATAAAATCTCTTCTTTAGCAACCACATTGTGCAAGTCTACCAAGAGTTTTCTTTCCTTGCATCTAAACCTTTTTTCCATATATCCTAATTCTAGGGTTGATTCAAATTTCTTTTACTATTTTGCTAATTCCTTTATCCTTAAGAACACATTCCCAAAAATGTACTTATTCCAAACCTTAAGATCAGACTTAACAAATATGAGCTTGGAGTCCACTTGAGAGATACAAAGGTTTGAGAAATATCAAGACCACCATTCTTGGATTTTGGATTCTAAGCCCTGATGCTACAACCACATTGCCTCAAACTTGAAGGATCTGGGGAAGAATCTAGAATTTTAGAATTTTTCAAATACTAAAGGATTATGGCCAGAGAAAACTTTGGGGAGGTATCAAAGGGATGCATCTCCAAACATAGGAAGACCTTCCTTGGAGATCAACACCCTATCTAGTCTAATCTATTTATTTTGATTTCTTAAGCACCTATTACTACAAGTATATTTGGACCCCTTCAATTCCACATCCATTAGCTCCTAATTGTTAATAAATAAAGTAAAATCCTCCATGCTTTTAGAACCAAATTTACTACCACCCTTCTTGTCTGAAGGGTACAATGGGGTGTTCAAATCCCCTATAAGGATCCAAGATTCCCATTTAAACATATCTCTGATAGATCTCAATGACTCCCACAAGAGAGTCTTGTTAGGGTCGTATTAGGAGTAAAAATGTTAGACATAATCCATCTATATCCTAAATATTAGCAACAAAAAAAATATTTATCACTCTATCAAAGATAAAGAGGGTTGATACATTCAATTTCTCTAGGTTCCACAAACAAAGTAGTCCTCCAAAAGCACCATTGGTAGAGTTTGTTGCAAAATCAAGCTCCTTCCATATTGTTTTTTAATTGCCTATACATTAGAACTAACCATATTGGTTTCCTAGATAAAAATAACATCAGGTCTTACCTATTTCCTGATTGATGCCAAAATTCATTACTTGGAAGGCCCATTCAAGCCTCTGATATTCCAAGATAATAAGTTTATTTACAAGGTTTGCAAGTTTTTTCCCCATTGAGAGAGTTGGAGGAGCTATAAAATATTTTAAGTTTTAGTTGTTTATCTTTGATATCCTTTTATTTCTCAAACATCATTTGATTTTGAAGTTCATCCACAATATCTAACTTTGCCTCATGGATCCTAACCACTTTGTTGAAGTTCTTACCTACTTTATGGTTAGCTTTTATATCCATCTGATCTTTTTAGGTGCTTCTAGTTTTGGATTTGAATTTAGATGTGCCCTAAGAGCCAACACCAGGACACTAAGATCATTTCAATTTGAGCAGAGTTGGAGACTCCTACCCAGGAGACTCACTAAGCTTATAAGGGGAACAAAGTTACTATAAGACCAACTTCTAAGAGACTAGGCACTAATAGGAGTTCTGGAGGAGCTCCATAGGAATTAGTATCTATGTAAATAGGTTTTATGGAATATCCCAATCAATACTCCTATAATTAGATGGGTCCATTGTCTAGACCACCACTTTGCCAGACTCACTAACATCCACTGAAATAATTTGATCCATTATCATTTCTTCCATATTAGGCATGTTTGGGATCAAGGCTAGGATGATATTGAAGGGATCAACTATTATTAACCTTACTAACTAGTCTTTTAGCCCAGTTATTCCTTTGGTTACCACCACCTAGATCTTTGCAAGAGCACAAAACATAGGAGTGACCATATATCTTATAGAAGGGGTATTTAGTGGACCTATTTTCATAAATAATTAACTAGATTCAAGGACCCTGCTTAGAAATATGCTCAATATGACTTGGTTAATTAGCCTTCGGGTCATCCATGATGTACATGCTAGAAAAAATTAGTATGGTCTTAGATCTAGTTACCAAGTCAATCAAAACTAGATCTCCAATAGATCTGGTGATACCCTGCAAGATATCTTCATGCCAAAGATGAAATGATAAATTTTATTCACACTCAAATGGGAGCCATGTTCACCTTTTAAATCTTAGGATTGAATTGTTAACCCCATTTATGCATAAAAAGACCCCTCTTATCAAAAAAATAGGGACCTCCACTTAAGATGCATTTCAAATATTCCTTGTAGTTCAAATTGACGAGGAATAATGCATTAAATATTGCAACAATATCGAGCGAGCCTAGGTACTTTCACTTGAGAAGATCCCAACACTAAAAAGAATCAAGGTTTGGTGTACCACCTTGAAACTTATTGACCAGATTCCATGATCCTTCCCTGTTGTTACAACCAAGAATTCGTCCAAGAAAACTAGTTTATTGCTAACTAGAGAAAGGTTAAAGAGAGGTTTTGAGAAATCAAGAGGACAAGCCTTGGGGATCCACTCACAGATATGCCAAAGTACACCCCAATACTATTGGGCACACCTTTTTATACTTCCTCTAGACTTGAACTTTTTTGGACCACACCTTCCTTCTAAACAATAGATCCTCCATATACTCGCATATCACCATCGCTTCTATCATCCTAGAAACCACCACCTTCCCTACTCGTAGATACCTGATCACCACTCTTCCTATATCCACTCATTTCCATATTCCCTAGTTTTTAATCAATATAAACTGAAACTCAAAGTAGACCCATGGGAATCATGACCGCTACTTTTCCAATTTATTTCTCACCTTTGATCCTACCCTAGCACTGCTACACTCACCTTTGCTGCCCTAACACTCCTCAATATTTCCCTAGCACTTCTCCACTCTTGCTCACCTTCACTACCCTAGCTCTTCTTGAAAAATGCTCAACACTACCCTAGCACTTCATTTTTACTATCCTAACACTACTTAGCTTTGCCCTAGCACTACTCCATTGTTGCTCACCTTCGCTACCCTAGTACTACTCCACTGTTATATGGAATGTTTTACCATCATGAACATTACAACTATAGTATTTTTTGCATAAAAAATATTTTAAAGAAAGGTATGACATGTAACCAATGAATAAATTGTTAATTATGTTAGTTAAGGATTATAACTACACAATATTTTTGTAATGATTTTGTATAAGAATTACATTAGAAAAATTATTTGTTGTTGGATTACAGGTTTAATACATGGAAATTATATATTTTAAATTTCCATATATAGTTGTGATAACTGATATCATGGTTATAATAAATGAAAAAACATGTTTTAGATTTGTTTAATCCTTTACTATTTTTGTTGAAAATTAGTTGTGATAATTATTGAAACTCTAAATTATGTGTGAAAATCCTTCTTGATTGTACCTTTTTGTTTATATTTTATTTTTTGGTTATTTTATAGAACTACATTAATTTTATTTTTTATTTTATAGCTACCATAGTTCTTTATGTGACACCATTCCAACTAATTGTACGCCTTTTTGGTATTTATTTCTAATGTCACCTAATATTTTGGCATAGGTTTCCTTCTATTCCTCTCAAATTCTCTAGGAGGTTTCCATATTGATTGGATAGCATTTTCTGTTTGGATTAAAATTTGTGAGAGACATTATAAATTGACATAGTGTTAGTTTTACTACCTCTATAATAAACTTGTTTATAATACTTTAGAAGATGTGCAAAATAATGAAGTTTCCTTTTTGTGATCATGTAACAATATTCTTCCCTATGTAAAAGGATTCTTACATGTATTGAATCTTAGTTTTTGTTTTATTTTGACCTTTTCTAGACATTCTTTGTATAGCAAGGTGATGATAAACCATGGTTGCTTATTTAGCATTTAGTTTTACTTTTTGGGATGAGAGTAGCTATTTATAAATGTTTTTTTTTGTTTTTTTTGAGTTGTTGATGGAAAGGAAATAGGGAATGCATGACATTAGATTGATTTAAAATTATGGTTAACGTGACATTGGTGTTAAATTATCATCCATTAAACCACACCATTACAACTATAAATTTTAAAAAATTATATGTATGCTTTATATTATTTGGGTATAATATTCTTAGGGATACCACAATTAATCTATATTTATTCATGAATTTTTCTCCTAAACAAAATTTTACTTCAGATGTCTATTCACTTTGAACTTTGGAAAGCCATCTTGGAAAAACTATTAATACCACTCTTGGTAAAATTATCTCTTCATATTATCCCCGTGAGTGTGGTTTACCCACAAGGATGCCACTTACATTATTAATTATGTTACCCAAATTCAATCCCCATAGTAAATATGTATAAGAAATATCACTTAAAAAAAATTATCTCTTCATATTATTTTTCCCTTTTATGTTAAGTCTCAAAGACACTAAAATTTAGAAACTTCCCAATCCTCACACCAAGCCACTAAAATTTAGAAACTTCCCAGTCCCCACACCATGCAATGTTGAAAATTATTGTGGGTTATGTGACCCAAATTCAATCCCCATAGTAAATATGTATAAGAAATATTACGTAAAAAAATTATCTCTTCATATTATTTTTCCCTTTTATGTTAAGTCTCAAAGAGCCACTAAAATTTAGAAACTTCCCAATCCCCACACCAAGCCACTAAAATTAAGAAACTTCCCAGTCCCCACACCATGCAATGTTGGAAAATATTGTGGGTGTTTGAGGGGACTTTCAGCTAAAGATAAAGTTAAAATCAAGGATTTATAAAAATACCAAAAAATAAAATTGGATGGTGGTTCAATAAAACTAAAAAAAAAATCATGTCATTACCAATCAAGGAGATAATTGATGATGAAGTGAGTGAATGTTAACTAGTGGATTGTTTTGGGCATATGTTTTACCCTGCATTGAAAATAGTTTGACTAAACATTTGATTTGGAAAAATAATCAAGGATGTCATCATCAGCCCTCCCCTATTTATTTTTTAAATAAAAATCAATCTTTTTTATGTAGATGCCCTAGAAATGCATTAAACAATAATAATTTTTTATTTTAATTATTTACATAATTAGATATTATAGTCTATTTTATAACTTAAAATTTGTATGTATTTTTATAATGGTTTCTTTAAGGAACAAACTCCCTGGATAAAAATTTAAAAAATATTACATTAAATTAAAAAAAAATGATAACACAAAGAGGTGTTTAATTATCTCATATAAAAATTTGAAAAAAATTAACTTTTAATATTAACCAAATGGTTGATATGGAATATTTTTGATGAGTTGAAGAGAAAACTAGGGCATCAGTTGGGTAGCCAAAGATATTTCTGGTTACTGTGGATTTGAAGACAAGATTACTGCCCTAGGAGGGCCCAATGGGGACACCTCCGGATTCTTTTCTAGAGAGACATAGTTCTTTTTCATATTTGTTAAAGGATAAATCTCCATCAAAGACTGAAGAAACACAAAAAACTACATTAAAAATGCTCTTTACGGATGCTGGAAATAGATCAACATCTCAATGAGTTAATGGATGCTTTCCATAGTCAAAATCAAGGCCAAAGATTATCATTGAGCAAAGGATGGTTGAAGAAATAGTTTTATATAGAGACAATCATTATTTTATCTATAAATTCATGGGTATTCGCCCTACCCTAAATTTTTTGCATTCCTGGGTCCGAAAAAACTGGGAGCCTCTTGGTGAGTATTCTTGATGGTTTATTAGCAATGGATATTTTATTGTTAGTTTTTCTTCACTTGCCGATAGAAATAGGGATTTCAAATCAAAAAAGAGGAATCATGGTCCGACAAGATTATTTGTTCAACCCTGGAGAGTGGGATTTGATCCTCGAATTGAACCCACTGTTATCCCAATTTGGATCCGTTTGTATGCACTTCCAATGAATTTTTGGAGTGATAAGGTATTGGAAATTATTGATAATTCCCTTGGAAGATATTTGGGTGTTTCCAAAGACACAATAGAAGGAAACATAGTTGTTTATGCAATATTATGTGTGGAAATGGATCTTAGCCAGCCTTTATCGGTAGAGGTGGAACTTGAACTTGCAGGACTATCTTGGATTCAACAACTGGATTATGAGGCATTGCCCTTCAAATGCAAAGTTTGCCACAAATATGGGCATTTGGCCCGATCTTGCCCAAATAATATGAACATAAAAATGAAGGCTCCTCTAGGAATTTCAAATATTCCTAAGGAGGGTAATTCAACAATCAAAAAAGAACCAACCAATATTTCTCAGGGTAAATAAGCATAGGGAGATGGTTTTAAATGGCCCAAAAGAAGGAGAAGGCAAAAGAAAAGAGATGGTAAAGATCAAACCCAACTAAAGCCCTCCAATAGGTATGATATATTTAAGACACTAAGGGACCAAGAAGAACAATTCATAGAAGGAGTAGATGGGAATAATAAAAATAATAACAACCATGTTCAAGATCCTCTTTCATCTCCCCCCATCATAGAGTAGGTAATTGAGTACAATGAGTTACCGCAGTTAGAGAGTGCAGGGGCATTGATAGTGCATAACCAAGAGTAGCCAATAATTAAGGATGTTAGCATGGACATAGCAAAAAAGAAAAAAGAAATGTCAACTTTAGGGATAACTCAGGTGGAAAAGAGATAAAAAATAGCAACTCTCAAGGAGTGGGTAGAAAATCAAATAAGGAATTGATAGCGGTTTAAGGAGACAAAATGATCACTAGAGGATCGATGAGACCAATAAATTTTTACTGCTCTAAAGGTAACCAATGATTATACAATCATGGAATGTTAGGGGTTTAAACAATAGAACACATCAATATGTTGTTCAAAGACTCTTATAAAAATGTAAAACATATTTTTTGCTTATCCAAGAGATAAAAATGTCGTTAGATCTTATGTGTAAAATAGTTAACAAACATTGGAGGGGTGCTAGTCATATGGAAGTGGATGTCCAAGGTGCCTCAAGGGGAATAGCAACTCTTTGGAACTCTCTTGAATGGATTGCAATAGAAAATATAGCTTGGAGGGTTGTTCTCACATCACATTTTAGAAATAATGTCACAACTGAACATGTTTTAATCACAAATTTTTATGGGGATCAAAACCTAGATGGTCAAATACATCAATGAAAAGTTGTGCATAACATGAGAGTCTCAAGGGAAGATTTAGACTGGATTATTACTGGGGATTTTAATGCTAAATTATCCTCTAGAGATCAGGAAGGGGGAACCCCAATTTTGGACCCAAGGGATCGACTTATGATTGCCCAAGTCTAGGCATTACGCTTGGTGGATATTAAATGCCCTGTAACCAACTATACATGGACTAATAAGAGGAGGGAGCCAAATAGCAGGAAGGTGAAGTTAGACCATTTTTTAATTTCATAGGAGGCATTTGTAAAATGGAATATAAAATTTTAGATTTTGGAGGGTCCAGTTTCAAATCACTTTCCCATTTTGTTGGAAGGAGGGATCAAGATAGTGTAGCATCACAAACCATTTAAATTTGAAAATTTGTGTTTACAAAAAGAGGAAATTCTAAATAAAATTCCACAGTGGTGGGAAGAAGGTTACCCAACATATGGGACATCAATTTTTAGATTCCAAAAACAACTTTATTATGTCAAAGATCAACTAAAACAATGGAGGCAAGCTAACAAGACAGACTTCCAGGTCCAAAGAGCTCCATTGGTGGCCAAATGGGATGAGGTTCAAAAACACTTTAGGGAAGGAATAATTACAGGGCATCACAAATAAGAGGATGATGCATTGCGTAAAGCGGTTGAGTACATTGACAACCAAGAGGAGACCTACTAAAAATAGAGAGCAAGAACCACTTGGTTATTAGAAGGTGATAAAAATACCAAATTTTTCCATTGGACTGCTTGTGCTAGGAGACAGATGAACAACATGGAAGCTCTTCAATATGAGAACGGAAACTCCTTTGATACAATTCCAGGTATGCATTTCCATTCAATGGATTATTTTTCTAAACTATTTAAGGAAAGTATGGTGCAAGATGAAGAGGCTCAAAAAGAAGTTATTGATGGCATACCCTCTGTTATCTTTGAATAAGAAAATCAGACCCTACTTAAACCCATTGATAGAGAGGAACTAAAGAATGTAGTCTTTGGAATGAGCACCAAAAAAACACCAGGTCCAGATGGTTTTCCAATTGATTTTTTTTAGGCCTTCTGGGATAACTTGGAGGAGGATGTAATGGTTGTTATAGAGGAATCCAAAGGTAGTAAAATAATTCTTAAAGCATTAAATCATACTTTCATTACCTTAATTCCAAAAGGGGAGGAGGGGGTACATATTTCATATTATAGACCTATTGCCTTATGCAATGTCATATATAAAATAATCACAAAGGTAATGGTTGAGAAGCTAAAACCTCTTCTACATAGCATTATCTCCTCAAAGTAATGGGGTTTTGTAGAGGGTAGGTAGATCTTGGATGGTGTGGTTCTAGCTCAGGAGGCAATACATTCAATTCAAACATCTGGTAATAGAGTAATGTTCATAAAATTAGATATGTCAAAGGCTTATGATAGGGTGGAGTGAAGCTTCTTGTCAAATATGATGGTAGCCTTTGGTTTCTATCAGGATTGGATAGAATTGGTCATGAGTTGTGTTTCTACTATGACATACTAAATTTTAATCAAGGGTCTTCCCTCGCAACCTTTTGGAGCTACTCGAGGCCTTCATCAAGGAGATCCTTGCTCTACCTATATTTTTCTCATATTGGCTGAAGGATTTGGTAGACTCATCTTGAGGAGAAGACAACAAGGTTTGCTAATAGGTATCAAGGTGGGTGAGGAAGTTTTGTGAAAGCACGAGATTCCGGTCAAAAGAAACACCAAGTGCGATTGCATTCAAAATTAAGTACGCTTAAGTCCTAGAAATGTAAATTGCATGAAACGGAAAAGAGACACATTGAAAGAGACACAATCAGATAAAGAAAACATAGCCCTTTCATTAATTTCCTTTGATCTCCGTTACAATGATGCCTCCTCCCTTTTCAGGGGCTAGGAGCGCAAATAGAGTTTGATTACAATCGCTAAATGATTCCTCCTTCCGCATGCCCATGATTGCAATGAGCGGGCAAAGATGATGTCGTCGCTGATGTTGATGAGTTCTTCACCTCTGCTGCTTCTCCTACGAACAAAGAAATGACCAAGACGTCAGTAGCACCTGCTGCAAATGAAAAGCGTTTGCTCTCTAAAACTAACAAAATATGCATATGAATATTTGCCTGAAATAGTGAATCCAAATTGCTTCAAAACTTGACAGAAGGTAAGAAAAGTTACTAGAAGGCCACTGCCACTGAGGCAGCTGGCCAATCCACCTTAAACTAGAATTTGTCCCTGGGCAGGATGAATTCTGACTGTAATTCGTCCCTGGGTGGGATGAATTCTTCTGAGTTGAATAAATTCGCCTGCTGCTGCTCCAATGTCAGATCCCGAGACCTGCAAAACACCTGCAAACAGGGGGTTATGTAATTGGGGCCATTTTGGGACGACCCAGATGGTCGGATTTTCCCAATTTGGCCTCCACCCTCGGGAATTTGACCTTGACACCTACAAGTTAGCGAAACGACAAAGCAATACAAAACGTCCTAAAATCTGACCAAAAGTTACAAAATTGCAATTATGGACTAATCAGACCTAGTAACACAAAATGCAATCTAAAAAATAATCTAAAGTGCTCAAAAACTAAAATTAGGACTTGGGAGGTGCGGGGGTGCCCAAGTGGGCCTCCCACCGTTGGCCCTCGATTTTGGAGCCAATCCATCGGGGATGGGCCCAAAACCTTTTAGGATTGGGGGGTCGGCGAATTGGTTGGTTCAGATGTCCATGCGTCAGATTTGAGTAAGGTTCGAGCTTCCAAAGGCCACCCAACAACCTCCCTTGCAAAAGAGATTGGTGGATGTGGGAAGGTGAACAAGGGGGATGCAAGTGAGTCTTCAATTCGGCAGCACTTCGTTGCTTGAACACTCCTTCAACCTGTCTGTTTTGGGTGAGAAAAGTCCCACCTTTTATAGACCCAAGGGGTCTCTTTTGGGAGGGAAGCACAAAATCCAAGTGTTGGCCATAGGCGCCATGTGGCAGTCTTGTCTTCCCATGAGGGAGGGGAGTCTTCCATTGACTTGAACTTTGATAAATGCTTTTTGTAACAGTCCTCTAATGGCCCCTCTGTCCACTTACACATGCATGCAAGGTAGGACCCCTTAACCGACTCGTTCCAGGCTGCCACTTGGCACCATTTGCCTTTTTGCCCGTTGCTTAGAATTCGTCCCACCCAGGGACGGATTCAGAATTAGTCCTGGGGTGGGACGGATTCTATTTTGAATTCGTCCCGGGGTGAGACGAGTACTGGGCAAAGTGTCCAAGTGTGCCAAATTGCTTCTTGACCTTACAAAATTGCTATGAAAGTGGTTAGGACCACTGTTTAACCTCTGAGGGCTGCCCTGGGGGCTGTGTTTGCCAAAGTGATCAGTGTTTGCAGTCACATAATCGGATTGGTGTTGTTTTGGTGTCTACATTTTGACTCACCTACAGTTTGTGGATGACATAGGATTGGTGGGAATGGCCAGCTTCAGGGAAGCAAGAATAATTAGAGATACACTTAATGTCTACCTTAGGGCTACAAACCAAGTCATCAATGATAAAAAATTCAAAGTGGTCTTTTTCAATCTTGATCAAAGGCTACATAAAAGAATTTTAGAGATCTTGGGATTCCCAAGGACTTATCTCCCATTGGTATACTTGGGGGTCCCTTTGCATTTTAAAACACTAAAAATAGATATCTGGAGGAATATTTTGGATTGTATCAAGGACAAAATTAATAATTGGTCTCACAAATGGTTAAGCTATGGGGGTAGATTAATGTTTTTACAGTCAGTAATTCAAGCCATTTCAATTTATAAATTTTCTATCCTTGCTACCCCACATACCATATGGAAAGAGTTGGACAATATGGCTAGAAAAATTTTATGGGAAGGAGTAAAAGGAGAGAGGAAATGGGCCATAGTAGGTTGGAAGAAAGTAAGCCAAACCAAGGTAAAAGGAGGTTTGGTACTGAGAATATCAAAGTTAAATAATAAGGTTTTGGTTGGAAAGCTTTACTAGAGGTGGATTTCCCAACCAACTTCTTTATTCAATAGAATCTTAACTAGTAAATATTTGGGATAGGTAAACCCAAATCAGGTGGGTCGTTTCCCTTTGGATGGTAATGTATCCTTAGTGTGGTAGGATCTCATGTTAGGACCTCAAGTAGTAAAAGATAGATTATTTTGGAAAGTGAGGAGAGGGGAGAAGGCACAATTTTGGATAGATTCATGGGATCAATACCCACCTATCATTGTTGAATTTCCTAAACTGCAACCAATAAAAACAACCATAGAAACCAGGGTATGGGTCCAAATTGAAATTTATTTCAACACTAGTCAGTTGGGGTATTATAAGTTTAAGTAGTTTAAGAAGTTGGATGAGTGGCCAATTTCAATCCCTCCGGATTTGACACCCATCATGACTAAAATATTGGCAGAAATATTTCTCACAGGTAGATATGAGGAGGATGAATTAGCTTGGGGCTATGGGAGCCTTGGTTTCTACACAGTGAAGGATGGATATGATAAGATCCTTCCATAGCCTCCTCCTCATACATATCAGGTTGAGGATTGGAGAAAGATTTGGCAGTCCAAGGGTTGGCCGAAAGTAAACTTTTTTGTTTGGCAGTTCATGCATAATGGAATTCTTACTTTTGATAATATCAGATGTAGGGGAATCATTGGTCCATATCAATGTGTTTTATGCTATAAGAGCGAGGAAATAGCTGATCACTTGATGTTTGAGTGCCCATTCATGCACCATATTTGGGAGAGATGGTTTTTATATTATAAAATTCAAGTTAATGGTGATTTGAATCAAATTAATATTTGGGAAAGATGGAAGAGAGGTAGATTTAAATCTAAAGCTCTTTGTATTGGTTGGGAGCTTGTATTAAACTTTATTTGGTGGAAAGTGTGGTTGGAGAGAAATGCCAAAAAATTTAGAGAAACTTTTCTTCTTTAGATGGAGTTTGGCAGGTCATTTGGAGAAAATTCACAGAAACTATGGCAGTCTATGCTAAAGAGGAAACTCAGGTTGTTATTATGGAAATGGAAAAGGAAGTTGAAGTGCAGGAGGGACAGGACATATCTAGTTGGAAACTACCCCTAGAAGGTTGGATTAAAATTAATACTGATGGAGCTACAAAAGGCAATCCAGGTAGAGCTAGAATTGGAGTGGTTTGCCGAAATCATGTTGGAACAGTGCTCTATTGGGAACTGCAAGGCTTGGGAAGAATCACAAACAATGAAGTAGAATCATTAGCTATCAAATATGCTTCTATTTGGGCAGTAAAACAAGATCACAGGAGGATAATCCTAGAATCAGATTCTCAAATAATGGTTGGATCTCTAGATTGCATGACGAAATTTTCTTTGAAAACATAGAGGTTGAGGCTTGTCACTCAAATTAAGGAATTACGGAGAGAATTAGAAGATGTGATTCCAGTTTATGTGAGTAGAGATCTAAATAAAGTGGCAGAATTCCTAGCTAATATGGGTACTAAGAAGGAGGTGGGGGTTCAGTGGCACAGTGGCATGGCTATTGAGGATGAGATGATTAGGCAGGTTGGTGAGAAAATCCAGTGCTTAGCTAATTTGGATAACCATTCTAGAAATACTATTTAGGATATTTGTGCTTCAATGTAGATCTTCTTTTATAGTTGTAAACAGGTGATTAGTCATTGTAGAAATATGGTTTAAGAGATTTGGCTCCAATGCAAATCTTCTTTTACTGTTGTAAACATGTGTTCTCTTTGACTAAGGCTCGAAAAAGTCTCCCAACTTGTAAATGATCTTTGTTTTAATACAAGTTTTTTCAAATTATTTTTCATAAAAAAATATTAACCAAATGGTTACCATATGAAAAGGCTATTTTTCAATATTTTATAATTCAAGTATTTAAAAAATATACTTTTATCAAAATGCTTCAAAAATAATTTTCCAGACACCTTAGGTTATATGAATTTTAGGGGGAAAATAATTATATAAAATTATACATATTATTATCATAATTTGTCCACATAATTACTACTTATTACATTTAAATGTATTTGAGCATTTTATATCATATAAAATTACATTCCATATGAAAAAATTTAATTTAATTAAAAATAAAAAATTTAATAATAATCTATAGTAAGGATGCTTCAGTTTG
Organism: Wollemia nobilis; assembly: GCA_028583015.1. Classification (NCBI taxonomy): domain Eukaryota; kingdom Viridiplantae; phylum Streptophyta; class Pinopsida; order Araucariales; family Araucariaceae; genus Wollemia; species Wollemia nobilis. Next base: position 1,503,151 of record JAQPPZ010000629.1, on the reverse strand, counting down.
TTACATTTTAAGTTCATGTCATGTTAAAAATTCTTATATTATTATAAATTAAAATCAGTGGCCTCAACACCATTTCCAAATTCCCTTCCATTTACCTTGGTCTCCATATTTTATAGGGTAAACCCGACGAAGGATTGTGGAAAAATATAATCCAAATAATGATAAAAAGTTAGTAGGTTGGAAGGGCTCTCTTCTAATTCAAGTGGCCAAAGAAACCCTTATCCAAGCATGCCTCTAGGGTATCCCCATATTCTTACTTTTAGTTTTCAAGGTTGCAATGTCGATGTCTTAAAAAATTAAGCAAATCCGGAAATGCTTTCTCTGGCATGGATCTGAGAACAGATTTAGATTCCCTCTTGTGGCATGCAATAAAATTTATTCTAAGAAGAGTCAAGGTGGGTTGGGATTTAGGAGAATCTAAAGAATGAACTTGACTTTAATTTGTAAACAAGGTTGGAAAATTATCTTGAACTCGAGGATCATTTGGGTGGACATCACTAAGAGCAAGTGCCTTAGAGGAAGATCCTTGTTAGATCATAATTCCCTTCCTCAAGGCTCAGCTTTTTGTAATATTATCAATCAAATCATTCATATTCCTAGGAAGGGCATCATATTATGCCTTGATGATGGGTTCAAAATCCATTTTTGGGAATATCTATGGATCCTAGGCCACCCTTTGATTAATGGCCTAAGACTTTGTGTTCTAAAACCTTTTTTGGATCTTTTGTTTTGTAGCAAAGTGAGCCATTTCATCTCCCATGATCCTCATCTTCGACCTATGTAGAAAGTTCTCCCCTTCGTCGAAGACCTTTCAGAGTTACAATCTGCTTGTAGGATTCTTTTATATTTGCTCAAAATATTTTTTATCCTAAATAATCCAACTCAAGATACTCTCTTTGGTTAGGTCTATCAATTAGGTCTCTTTTCAGTCAAGTCTACGTATTTCCTTCAGTAAGAACCCTTTATTTGGTTTCTTATTAATCGTGTCTGGTTGAAGAATCTTATCCCTAAAATTGCTCACTTTTTTTGGTTGGTTATCCAAATTAGAGTGTTAAATATTAATAACCTTTTTTTAGGTATGATTCTTCCCAACCGATGCTTTCTTTGCCTATCTACATAAGATTCGATCACTCATATTTTTTTGGAGTGTCTATTTTCAGCCTAGGTTGTTTGTTCCTTATTTTTTGTTGTTGGTATTGTGTGGACCATCTCTAATTTTATGGCTAACCTTTGCACTCAATGGCCAAACCCTTTTTAGTTTTTCCATATTAGATTCTTTTGGTATTTTATCCTTCTCCATTTTTTATAGCAAATTTGTCTTCAAATAAATAATATGAGTTTTCATGACCTATCTAGATATCCTAGCTCTATCCTTTCTAGGATTATCTCTACTATATTTGAAAATGTAAATCTGGTTTCCTTGCTTGATCATCCTTGCATCGATTTGAATCCATTCTAGATTGTACTTGAAAGCACGAGATTTCGAAAACAAAAAGGGAAAACTCCAAACACGATGCAAGAATGAAATTAAAGTTGATGCTACAAATTAGAAATGCGTAAAATGGAGAAAGCATAGACAAATTGGAACCCAAATGGAATGAAACAACCCTCTTATTTTATTGATGTATTTCAAATTTGGTTACAATTTGCTTCCTCCATTTTTAGGGGAAAGGAGCATCAAACTTGTCTCCTGGACACATCAATGGAAATTCATCTCTCTTTCGCATGCCCACATGCAAAATGGGCAGGCCAAAGTGTTGCCACTACTGGTGTGAATGAATCCTTGATCTTTGCTGCTCCTCCTGCATTCAAAGAAACAACAAAATCATTAGTAGCATCTATTGCAAAGATGAAACGTTTGTTCTCTAAAAACAATGGAAGATGCATGCAAAAGATTGATTACAGTGATAACTAACTGATTCTAAACAACCTGCAAATTTGATAGGAACTAGGGAACATTACCAGAGGGCCACTGCCATAAAAAAATTTGGACAATTCGCCACCGATTCGAATTTGCTCCTTGGCGGGACGAATTCGACTGTAATTCGTCTCGTGGTAGGACGAATTCGCCTGTGACAAAATGCCAAAGTGATGCTACCCAAATGTCACGTCTCGAGAGCTCCAAACGACCTGCAAACTTAGGGGTTAGCTAATTGGGGGCATTTTGGGAAGACCCAGATGGTCAGATTTCCCCAATTTGACCTCCATCAATGGGAATTTGACATTGCTACCTGCAAGTTAGTGAGGACAAAAAAAGTGACAAAACATGATAAGATTTGATCACAACATTATGAAATTGAAATTACAAGCTATTTAAATAGCATAAGATGGAATGCAAAATAAACAAATGATAAAAGAACAATTTTCCATGAATTCTGAATCATTCTTAAAAAATAATATTAGGCTTGTAGGAGTGCGGGGCACCCGGGCGGGCCACCCACCATTAGAACCTGATTTCGACACCAATCCACTTGGGATGAGCCCAAAATCTCTTGTAATGGGTTGTCGGAAAATTGGTAGATCAATGTGGTTAAATGTCAAGTTTTGGATCTAGATTCACACTTCCAATAACCACCCAATGACTTCTCTTGCGAAAGAGATCAAGGATGTGGAAGAGGTGAATCTAAAGGTAAAACCGTGGTATCAAATTTGGCAGCACTTTTTTGCTTGAAAATGCTTCCAACTTGTCCTTTTTTTGTGTGAGAAAGTTCACCATTTTATAGACCCAAGGGGTATATTTGGAGGGGCATGCATGAACGCCATGTGGCAGTCATGCCTTCCCATGAGGGAGGAAATTCCTCCCTGGCTTGGGCTTCCATGACTGCCCTTGTGACAGTCCTCTAACATCCAATCTACCCACCTACACGTGCATGCAAGGTAGGAGGCATTAATTGACTGTCCTCGGCTGCCATTTGGCACAATTTCTCTTTTTTCCCATTGAACCTAGAATTCGTCCTACCCTAGAGCAAATTTAGAATTTGTCCCTGGGTGAGATGGATCCCTCTTTGAATTTGTCCTAGGGTGGGATGGATACTGAGCAAAGTGTCTAAATGTACCAAATTGCCTTATGACCTTCCAAAATTACTGCAAAAGTGGTTAGGACCATTGTTTAACCTCTAAGGGCTGCCCTGGGGGCTGTGTGTGTCAAAGCGATCAGTGTTTGCAGTCACATAATCGGATTGGTGTTGTTTTGGTGTCTACAGATGCCCCTTTTTGGGATGTGTTGTGCATGGCACAGCGTCGAGCAAAAATAGATAACCAAAGCACTAATGATTAGGGTTTCTTGGTAACCTAACCAACTTTTGATGCCCCAAGTATGGAAAGGGCATGCATTCTCGAATCCTTGTTTCTGACGAGCAAAGGCACTCAATTCAAGTGTTAACATTTTTCGGTGAGGTGTTACTTGACCTTGGACATTGATAAGTCATGAACAAGCAAAGGGCACAACCTTTTGTCTATGAGAACCTTGAGTTCATGATTCACAAAATGCCAAGTGATTTGATCATATTGTTATTATCGCTTGTTTACTGCCCCAAGTAGGAGCGTAATTGTCTTGGTCAATGATTCTTTGAATGCATGTTGTTTTCCTTAATTGGGTGTGTATTTGCTGATTGGTGACTAAGTGTGACTACCCCCTCAAGCGATGAATCGATGAGGGAATGACCTTCATGAGAAAAGCGACGAGTCGCTTGACCCAATATGACTTGTGAAAGGGTGCCCTTATATGGTTTAGCGTTAAGTGTGTGCAGTTTTTTCAACATTTAGACCTGTTTTTGGTGGGTGGTGACCCTTTTTGCGATGCTGTTTGGAGCTGAAATTGGCAAAAAAATTTCTTCCCGTGGAGCGATCCGGCTAAGATAGCCTTCTTAGGGAGTAGGATAGTGACAATTTGTGACCCCAACATTTGTTTTGCATGCCCGGTATGTCAAGTGCCACAACACTCTCATCGGGCAAGTTTATTATCTGTTTTAGTCCATTTTTGTTCAATTTTTGATGGTTTTTGAAATTTTTGCCCTGAATTCGTCCTAGGGTGGGACGAATACCAGATTAGAATTCATCCCAGGGTGGGACGAGTGCTAACCAGAGTGCTTGTCCCAGGGGAGGATGAATTTAAGATCAAAAGGCCTATTTAAAGGCCAAATCTAAGGTTTGGGCTCATTTGCATCTGAATTTTCTTGCGATTTGGAGCTCTGGGGAGGAGGAGGTTAATTCTACGAAGTGAAGCGCTGCCAAATTTTCCCTGACATCATGAGTGCACAAACCGGATTGAGTTATGGATCCGAAGTGAGACCAGTAAGTGCTCCCTAGAGTTATTACTTTTGTTTAAAACTGTAAGTGTTTTGTTTAATTTTCTTTGTGATGGTGTTTTTCAAAAATTTTAAAACTGAAACCCTGAAACTGAGCTGAACAGAACTATGACTTAGTGTACAACTAAATGTAGCGAAAAACCTAGGTAAAAAAAAAATATTTTTCTTATAACTAAACCCTAGGATAAAAGGAACATAAAACCCTAAGACTTAATTTTTGTTTTTTTTTTATTTTTGTTTTGTTTTATTTTTGGAATTTATTAGTTAGGATTAGAAACCTTAGAACTAAAAAATTAATTTTGTTTTGAATTTTGAATGTTTGTTTTGTTTTTAAATTAATCAGTTAGGATAAGAAACCCTAGAACTGAAAATTTAATTTTAGGTTGAATTTTTATGTTTGTTTTTTTTTTTGCTATACATTGGTAGGCAATGTTGTATATTCATGTTATTATTGTACAGTTCTTTTCCATGATTTTAATGTTTTTGAATTGTTTTCTTTTGCAGGTTGTTAAGAGCCGGTACCGTGTACCCACTCGCTTTACTGAAGCATGGGGGGCACTAATCGTGGCTGATTGGGAGTGGCTTGATGCCCTTGGGCTCAAGTAGGTGGCTCGACTAGAGCCTATGGTCGTGGATCAAGCCTATTTGATGGCCCTGATCAATCTTTGGGATCCCCAAACCAACACCTTCCATCTCCCAATAGGGGAGATGATCGTGACCTTGGAGGATATCTATCGGCTTCTACGGATTCTGATAGATGGACTACCAATCAAGACATCACCGCGTGATCAGCGGATAGCTATACTGATGTGATGCTTCAGGCATGGGGAGGAGCTGGGTGTGGAGGATCCACTGGAGAGGGCAGACGGCGACTGCAAAATTGGTAGGATTTTGGTCTAATGGTGGGTGGATAGGGGGTGTTGGGAGTAAGGCACACATTCCTTATGGGCCTCATTTCCAACATGTTGTTACCTGACTCATTAGGTGTGATGTTCCCATGGAACCTGCTAGATTTGGTTTTGCAGTTGGTAGAGTGCCCGACAGAGGCATCGTTAATCATGAGATGGGGACAGACACTATTGGCATAGCTCTATGGGGAGTTGTACAAGGTCTGCTGCCAAAAACATAAGGGTATTAGCTATAGCTATCTATTGCAGAGTTGGGCTTGGCAGCACATAGCAATGGAGAGGCCAGTTGGGTTACCATGGATGACTCGGGTGGAGATGGAGGATAGGGAGATATGTTATGCAGTTCTGTGGAGGCAGTCTGGGGAGCAGGGACAGAGTCAATGGTGGGCAGGTGTCATAGGGCACTATGTTGATACCTTCTCTCGGCTTACTCCAGGGGAGGTGGTTTGGCACCCTTATCAGGACTATCCAGCCTAGCCGAAGGCTGGAGAGTGGCTTCGACGGGTATGGAGAGAGCGGTGGTTGATTGGGCGACAAGGGACCGAGCATGAGTTCTTCTTGTACAGTCGGGTGACATGAAATTTTGGGGTGTGCTAGGGGTTTCTTGGTGAACCCGTGGTCTATCAGTGTTGGGGGGATGAGAGGACTTTGGACCGATTGGTCATCACACCACTGGGTGAGGATTCAGACGTGATGATCGACATCCCAGATGTGTATGACATCGAGACTACCACTGAGTATGACCAGTGGTGGGTACTGTAGTGATGGTGGGGAGAGGGGCCATTGGGAGGCACGGAGGCAAAAGTGGTGGGCAGGGAGGGTGCTGAGGCACTAGGGGATGATTGGGGAGCTCCTTTGGAGGATGCGGACATGGTGGAGGTGGAGGGTGAGGATGCAAATTTGGGGGTTTTGGATCAGGTAGAGATGTAGGATATTGTAGAGTAGTGGGAGCCAGAGCAGGCTACTATTCCAGAGAGTCCCATGTCTCAGGCAGATGCGAAGGACACGGAGTCTAGGTTACATGCTGAGAATGCACGGTTGGTGAAGCTACTATGGAGGCGAGATGAGGATCTAGGGGATGCACTACGGGAGAGGGATCTCCTTCAGGCTCATCTAGAAAAAAAGGAGAGTGCATGGGTTGTGCATCACTGACAAGAGGGGGGAACCGACACTACCCAAGAGAGAGATCTCCTATGGATGTAGCTAGCGAAGCAGGAGAGCACATTGGTTGCACATTGCTGGCAGAATGGGGGAATCGACACTGCCTGGGAGAGAGATCTCCTATGGACATGTTGGCATTTTTGTGACATTGATTCTCATTGATTAATGCATTGGTGTATTATTTAAAATCTGACCTTCAATATTAGCTTTGATGCAGCTTTGGCAAAAAAAGAAGAAAAAATGAGCAAAAAATGACTAAGTCTAAAAGCTGCAGCGATTCGCTGACATGTCACGAAATCGCGGTCAACGCAGTCAACGCAGGCAGGTTGGGCGGAACCGTCGCGATATCGCGACGTGTTCCATTTTCATGAATTTCGGAAGGCAAAGAAGGAAAAGCGACAAAACATCACGAAATCGCGACAAAAATTCCATCCGAAGACACAAAGCAAAAGTTGCAGCGCAGCGCCGACGTCTCATTTTCGCGTGGTGTTTGGCTTTGAAGACCCAAGGTTAAAAGCTGCAGCGATTTGCTGCATGATTTTTAAGAAGAGGGAGCCATGGGAAAGTTGCAGCGATGCGCTACCTATAGCGTTTTCACGATGGCAAAGTGGCAATTGGTACGGAAGGAGCAAAACGTAGCGATATCGCTACATGCTTCAAAATCGCGGCCATTTGGTCCAAGAAGAAAAGGAGTAGTAAGTTGTAGCGATTCGCTGCAATATCAAAAATAAAGCCAACTGACATGAATATGCAGCGAAATCATGCAAGGGATGAAAATTGATCAAAAAGCATGAAAATGGTTAAGTGCTCAAAGTGGTAGCGAAATGGAGACAAGGAAGAATTGAAAACATTCAAGTGCAAAAGGTGTTATGTTTTTGTGGACCGTCTTCAAGGCCGTACAAGGTGCCTGAAACATGTAGCGATATCGCTACATGTTCCATTTTCGTGGCGTTTGGTTTCAAGAGTTTTCAGTGCTCCAAAGTGCCGCGATGCGCTGACTGCTTTAGCAAAAGGCATAAACAATGTAGCGATTCGCTGCAAGTTCTGGGCGACAAGGCGAGTGCAGTGCAGTGATGCGCTGACCGTTTTCACAAACGAAATAGAAAATGTAGCGATTCACTGCAAGTTCTGGGCAACAAGGCGGAGTGCGAAGAGAATCATGCAAAAAGCAAAAGGTGTTATGTTTTTGTGACCCATCCAGAAGACCGTACAAAGTGCCGAAAAGTGCAACGATGCGCTGCATGTTCCGTTTTCGCGGTGCAGGAAGGAAGGAATAGCCAAAGGCCGCAATGCATAGCGATATTGCTAGATGTGCCATATTCACGGGATTAAGCTAGCGATAGAGAAGACAAAGCTGAAGATGCAGCGAAAGCGCGACAGGGAGCATTTTTGCGGGTCAAAGGTGGTCAAAGTGTACGGAGTTAAAACATGTCGTGATTTCGCGACCCGTTGCGTTTTCGTGACCTGTGACAGTTTCTCGCCAGAACATAGTATGAACGCTCGAGGAGGTTTTTTTTGAGTTTTCGATGATTAAATGCTGCCCCGAATTAAATTTTTTGTGGATTTCCAAGGCATTCAAAGTAAAAGACGCGCCCAAGCCACCAAGATTGAAGATTTAATGCATTCGAAGCTACTGTTAGTGGATTTTCGTAACGGTTTCATGCACATGTTCGAAGAATCAAATTTAATGAAGGACCGCGAACGTTTGATTGCATTTAATTTTTGTTTCTTCGAGGCTGTAATCAAGGGATCGTGTATGTAATTTCCAATGCATAATTGCAGATCACGAGGAGGATGGTGGAAAACATTTAATGCTGTAGAGAGGACAGACCTCTATAAAAACCTATGTAATTCTCATTTCAAAAGGTTGGGAAAAATTCTCTACTAGAGACTGGAGATGCATTTGCAGGAATAACAGAGTTGGCTTCTAATTTGTCAAGTCATTGTATGGGTGATTTCCTTTCTGTTCTATTGCATTTCTAATAGCTTTGTATTTCTTCATGGCTGTTGCATTAAAATTCTGCATATTGGATTTATGTACCGTCGTGAGAGTATGATTTCTGGAATGTAGTTTTGGAGGGTCTTCCTGCATACATCGTGCGAAGGTTTAAGTTAATAATTTTTATTACTTGTCGTTGTTGCATTTTTAAGTTTCCTGCTGCTATTTTCCCGATCTTATAACTTTGGCCTGTGGCCATATTTCCCATTTATTTCTGTAGTTTTTAAATCTCTTTCCTGCAACCCTTATCTTAAACCAAGTCTAGAATAGTGAAGGGAACCAACCCACTCTGGAGATTGGTCTGGAAGCCATTTCTTGCTTCCAGCCTTTCAATGTTGGCCAGGTCTAGGGTGCACTTGTAAAATCCTTTCCTATGGCAGATTTTGGACCAACAGTTTTTGGCACGCCCGGTGGGACAGATTTTATTTGTCTCTAAAATATACCATAAGGTCTAAGGTTTAATGTTCGCCTTCAGACTGTAAATTAGAGCATTTGGTGACTCTGTTGTTTTTGGTGACCCTGCTGGACCCAGAAATACTTCATGATCACAAGATCACAGTCAAAGAAATTTGGCGATCTTGTTCAGTTTTTTGAGCTCGATAGTTTGAGAAGTGGTGAGCATTCTAGATTAGTTTCCTCATCCCTTCCATATTCTGCTGTACAAATACCCAGTATTTTTGCTAGTGTTGCACCCCTACAAGTTCCACCAATGGCACAATTTCCTCCACCCAAAAAATTCTTGGCATGGAATAGCACTGGAGCCTTGAATCTGCAGGCTCAGAATCCAGTACCTCAGGCTACACTGAAGGCTTTGCCCACTTACGATGGTATTGGTAAAACAGCCTATGAGAACATAAATGATGTGGCTTCCTTGGCTGCTATCCATGACATTACCGATGAAGATGTGATGATCAAATTGTTAGTATGTTCTTTGAGAGGTAAACTGCTATTTTGGTACAGAACTCTGCCTCCCGAAACCCTAACATCATGGGATCAGTTTGGTGATTTGCTGGTGAAACATTTTCATGAACAGGCTGACCCTTTCTCATTGTTAAATTAGTTTACTGTCATACAGAGACATCCACAAGAAGAGATACCTGATTTTAATGTCCGGTTTACCAAAACTTGGCAAAGGATTCCCGATGGTATTCGGCCTACTGATGAATTAGCTGCGATGTACTACCTCAGAGTGTTTCACTCAGATATCGGCTGGCGAGTTCAGCGATCTAATGTGATAACGTTTCCAAAAATATTTGAACAAGAAATTAAAGCGTAAGCTGATCTGGTTGCTGTAGGAAGACTGCCTCCAAAGGTAACTATGCCTCTTATTCCAGATTTGCCTCAATATTTATTTGGTTCACAACCACACCCCATGCCAGCTATGTATCCTACACCCTCATGGAACTCTAAATCACCTCAGGTTGCACCTGTCCCAGTTCCTCAATTGCCTGCTTTAACTCCTTTATCGTTCCCTACACCCAGCATTCAACCATCTCCCGTTTCCACTAGATTTCCAGCTTTGCCAGCACCACCAGCTCCTTTGCCCTTACCAGCACCTCCTGCACCTGCAAACCCTGATCCATATACAACATTATTGCAAGAGGTGAAGTCTACAAATTCTGCCATTAGAGCCATGGGAAATAAGATCACACTCATTGAGAGGAAGCAAGCTGAGAGAGATTTCCAACCAAGGAGATTTCAACCTCCTCAAATTACTAGAGATCAAGCTGCCTCCACAAGCAAAACACCTGAAAAGGGCTTAGTTGTTCTAGCAAATGAAGATGCAGCCCATGCAGATGGAGTATATTGGTGTTCCACTTGTAATGATCCTCATGGAGAGGATACATGTATGGTTCACCTGAATTATGTGCAGACATTGGCTGCCAGCTCTTCAGGCAGACAAGTTAACATGATCTCAGAAGCTGGTTATAATTTGATGACTGCAGTGGAAGATCAAGTTTCAGTTCCAACAAGGACTAGAAATAAGCCTATGAATGTTGATCATGCTAACTTAGAGCCATTAAGAGTACCGGCTGAAGTGAAGAGGCCAGTGAAAGCTCCTGTGCCAGTTCCAAAGTCTGTTGCACCTGTTTTGTCAAAAGATCCAGCTTTTAACGAGTTCAAGAAAAGGCAAGAACTTGCACCAGTAAGATCAGAAGCAGAGGAGTAGGCACATGAAAAATTGAAATATCCATCACTGACCAAGAGGTTAAGAGTGGAAGCTACACAGTAGTACAGAACCAGATTTGAGCAACCTGCTAAGAAGAAAAATTCTGTTGTAGTTTCATACAATATTGTTGATGATCTTAAGAAGACCCCCGCTAAGGTAAGCCTTTATGACGCTTTGCAATTACTCGGTCAGGTAGATTTATTACAAGAGTCATTGAAATCTGTGAAGGAGAGTGAAAAAGGGCCTACCCAGACCATCTATGCCCAAAATTTAACCACCTCTGTTACTGGTAAGAACAGACCTCCTCCTTTTTACTTGTCATTGCAAATAGAAGGTTGGGTTGTACACAATTGTATGATTGATTCTGGAGCTGCAACCACTGTCATGCCAAAGGGAGTCTATGAAGATATGGGAATGGAGTATACCCGGAGTAGTCCTGGAGTCCTGCAATTAGATGGCACTCCCGTAAAAATAGTAGGTGTCATTAAAGATGTACCCATTGTCCTGCATACAATGCCCCAAATCACTATTATTCAGGAAATTGTTGTAGTAGATTTAGAGCCCTATTTTAGCATGTGTTTATCCAGGGAATTTACTACAAAATTAGGGGGTTATCTGGCATTAGATTATTCCCATCTGGAAATTCCTTTTAAGAATAGACGTCTCAAAATACAGAATGAAAAGCCTTCCCCTTTTCACATTGAGAAGTTGGAAGATGCTGGAAAAGACATGCAGTCGGTCCATATGCTCACTGAAGAGTCTGAAGATGCTATTTTAATGAGTGAAGTTTTAAACAATATTCAGTTGGAAGACCAGTTTTCAATGCTTAACTTTAATGCCATGATGGAGACAGAGATTGGCTGCTATGCCATTCAAAAACTTGAGACTGAGACAAAGCAGGAATGGTCTAACCAAGCTGATCAGAATGATGTTACAGATCAATTATGGCAGCTATATTTCGATGGAGCTCGATGCAAGAATGGTGTCGGAGCAGGTATTGTGTTAATTTCTCCCTCTGGTGTACAGAGAACTTATTCATATCGGCTTACATGGAGTTGTACTAATAATGTTGCTAAATATGAAGCATTATGCTTGGGTCTGAAGAAAGCAAAGAAGTTAGGAATAGAACAGCTCAATATTTTTGGTGATTCCGAGATTATTGTAAATCAGGTCACAAATAGATGCATGTCAAAGCAGCATTATCTGAAAGCATATCGTAATCAGGTTTGGGATTTGTTTGAACTTTTCACTGCGCTTAATATTCAAGCTATTTCTAGAGAGATGAATAAACATGTTGACTTATTAGCATCTCTTGGAGCTAACTTTTTTCCTGATGATCAAGTTGTGAACAAGCCCAAGACAGTGAGAATGGTATACAAACCCAATGTTCCAGACAAGGAAACTTTCTGGTAGGTCTTTGAAACCGATGAGCAGATTGTTAATTTCATGATACATGAAGCTGCAGCTGTTGAAGGTAGAACTTTGGAAGATGAGGAAGCCGAAGGTCTTATTCAATTAAGGAATAACCATATTCCAAAGGGTCTAATAACTCTAGAGAGCTTGTTTGACCAACATGATAATTCCAAAAATCCTCGAATGGAGATTGATAGAAAGAAATACATGGAGTTAGAGCTTCAGCCTGACAAAGTGATTAAGGTTGGCATTGACTCAACCCAAGAAGAACTGCAAAAAATCAGGCAGCTCTGTAAAGAGTTTTCTGATATTATAGCTTGGAGCTATGAAGACTTGAAAGGCTACAACAAGCAGATTATACAGCATGCAATCGAACTGGAAGAAGGAGTTAGGCCTTTTCGACAGAAACAGAGACCTGTAAACCCAAAGATTGAGGCATTGATGAAGGCTGAACTTGTTAAAATGCTGCAAGCTAAGATCATCTATCCGGTCAAGCACTCCACATGGGTCACCAATCTAGTCCCAGTCCGTAAGAAGAATGGAGATATTAGATTGTGCATTGATTTCAGGAATTTGAACCGTGCTTCATTAAAGGATCATTATCCTTTGTCGAGAATTGATCAAATATTGCATGTTGTGGCTGGGGCACAGCGTTTTTCTTTGTTAGATGGATTTTCTGGGTATAACCAAATCTGGTTAAAAGATGAAGATCAGTTTAAGACATCATTCACCACGAAGTGGGGTACTTTTGCATATCAGCGAATGCCCTTTGGACTGTCAAATGCTAGAGCTACCTTCTAAAGAGCAATGAATATTGCTTTCAAGGATTTATTGAATAGGATCATTGTAATATACCTTGATGACATGACAGTATTTTCACGTAGAAGGGAATACCATTGTTCTCACCTGAGGCTGATTTTTGAGAAATGCAGAGAATTCAGAATCTCCATTAATCCGAAGAAGTCTGTGTTTGTTGTAAAAGAAGGTAAGCTTCTGGGTCATGTGATTTCTGAATATGGATTAGCAATTGATCCAGCCCGTGTTGAAGCTTTGAAGAAATTGACACTCCCTGCAAACAAGAAGGAACTTCAATCTTTCTTTGGACAAATAAATTTCATTAGAAAGTTCATTGTTGATTTTGCTCAGGTTGTTAAACCAATGACCGAATTGTTGAAGAAAGATGCAGTTTTCCAATGGACAGCTCAAAGAAAGGAAGCATTTCAGGAGATCAAGGAAAGAATAGTGCAGGCCCCTATCCTGATTAATCCTGACTACTCCAAGGATTTCATCTTATATGCAGTCAAAGAAGATGACAGTTATGCTGCAGTTTTGACGCAAAAGGGAGATGATGGGAATGAAAGGCCCATTGCTTTTCTGAGCCAAGTCATTTTACCTCACGAAGCAAAGTACAATTTTATTGAGAAACAGGTATATGCTGTGATGAAATCCCTGAAGAAATTCAAACATTTTATTTCCCAGAGCAGGACATTTGTTTATGTGCTTCACCCAGATGTGAGAAATTTCATTCTTCAAGGAGAGTTGGGTGATAAACGTGCTGGTCGGGTCACCAAGATCCAGGAATTTGATGTAGAAATTCACCCAACTAAATTAGTGCGTGGTAAAGCTCTGTGCCAACAGTTAGCAAAGATGGCAACATTTGATGTATGCGAAGATCAGGGAGAAGCTCTTGCTGGTAATGACAATTTAATGAATTTCTTAATTCTGGAAAAAGATTGGACAGAGGACCTGATTGATTACTTCACAACTGGAAGATGTCCATCACAATTGACTGCTTCTCAGAGGAGGAGATTTCGGTTGCAAGCTCTGCGGTATATTTTGTTTTTAGATGGTTTATTTTTTAAAAATATTGATGGTGTTCTTTTGAAGTGTGTTAAACAAGCAGACAAGGATAGGATCTTGGAAGAGTTCCATTCCGGTCTATCAGGAGGACATTTTGCAGGAAGACCGATGGCCTTGAAAATCATTTGAGCTGGTTACTACTGGCCGACCTTGTTCTCATATTCTTTCAAGATTGCACAAGCCTGTGATAAGTGTCAAAGATACGCAGGAAGAGTAAGGAATGCAGCTCTGCCTTTGCATCCAGTTCAGGTTGAAGCACCCTTTCAGCAATGGGGGTTGGATTTTATTGGAATAATTGATCCTAATTCCTTAGCTGGTCACAGATACATCTTAATAGCTACAGATTATTTCACAAGGTGGTCTGAAGCCATACCTACAAAGATGGCCAATCAATCTGTAGTGATTTCTTTTGTTGAGAGTTTGATTACACGTTTTGGTCTTCCAGACGCCATCATTACAGATAATGGGACTCCATTCATTGGAGCTGAACTGGCTGAGTTTGCTAACAAGTTTGGCATTTTCCTTAATACATAATCCAATTACTATCCATAGGGAAATGGCTTGGCAGAGTCAACGAACAAAAATTTGCTCAGAATTTTGAAGAGGTCATTGGGAGAGAACAAAAGATCATGGCACTTGTTATTGAATTAGGCATTATGGGCAGACAAGATTTCCATCAAGAAGTCCATTAAAACCTCACCATATGCCCTAGTCTATGGCAAAGAAGCAAGGTTGCTGGTTCATCTTGAGTTGCCAGTATTACAGCAGTTGCAGTCTTTTCAAGATGATGACATAGACCTGAGTTCCTTGGATCTGCGAATAGCACAGTTGTTGGAATTAGAGGAGCAGCGTTCCAAAGCGTATAATGAATTTGACAAGCACATGCAAGGGATTTCGAAGTGGTTTTATAAGCATTCTGCAGCCCGTCCATTCAATACAGGAGATTTGGTGCTGAAATGGAATGAGAATAAAGCTAAACCTGGCAATCATAAGAAGTTTGATGCATTCTGGGAGGGTCCCTTTCGCATTTCTAGCACAGGTGCAGCTAATTATTTCTATTTGGAAGACATGGATGGTAGCCCACTTCCAATTTCAGTTAATGGCTTTCATTTGAAAGCCTACTTTTCATGAATTCGCAAGTTCAATTTGAGTTTGTATATATAATATAAATATATATATATATATATATATATATATATATATATATATATATATATATATATATATATAAAAAGGAAGTGAAGAAGAAGAAAAGAGTATGTATATAGGTTTTGCCTTTTGTTGTCACCTTGGCTCTTGTTGCTTGTGGGCTGTAGGTGTTTGTTTCCCTTTTGTCCTTCCTTTCCCGGTAGTTTGTGGCTTCCAAAGAATTCTTCTTTTCCCTCCCCTGCTTTCTATTTCCTTTCTTCATCTTCCTCTTCCTTCTTTTGTTTCTTTCTTCTTGCAATAAAAAACAAAAAGAATAAGCCACGGCTGTTGTTTCTTCTCCCCTTTTCTATTTTCCCCATTTCTTCTTATCCCTTTCTTCCCAGTTTGGTTTTTGTTTTAAAAAGCATTTATTTTCCAGCTTAGTTCATTTTCATTTCACGCTTCAAAACTTCCATTTCTGTTCCATCTATTCGTTCATTCCATCTATTGCCGTTGGTAGTGTAGCAACATGTTGTTATGTCTACTACGTCACTTTTGCTCCATCATTTTATTATTCACACCACTCCATTGCAGTCACCGCCTGCGCAATCGCAGGAGCTCACTCCACCATCACATTCCATCTCTTCAGTTTATAACCGCTTCTATGCAGGTTCTTCCGGTTCTAGTTTTCAGTAGTAGAAGAAGTTTTGCAGCAGTCCCACTGACATGTTTTGCAGTAGCCCACCTTCCTGTTCTGATATGACTCTATGCCCAATGGACAAAGGCCTGGATTCTTGCATACAGCAAGCTGTATACCCCACGAGCCACCAAGAATGTTGGCATTTTTGCCACATTGATTCTCATTGATTAATGCATTGGTGTATTATTTAAAATCTGACCTTCAATATCAGCTTTGATGCAGCTTTGGCGAAAAAAAAAGAAAAAATGAGCAAAAAATGACTAAGTCTAAAAGCTGCAGCGATTCGCTGACATGTCGCGAAATCATAGTCAACGCAGTCAACGCAGGAAGTTTGGGCGAAACCATCGCGATATCGCGACGTGTTCCATTTTCGTGACTTTCGAAAGGCAAAGAAGGAACAGTGACAAAACGTCACGAAATCGCGACAAAAAGTCCAGCCGAAGACATAAAGAAAAAGTTGCAGCGCAGCGCCGACGTCTCATTTTCGCGTGGTGTTTGGCTTCGAAGACCCAAGGTTAAAAGCTGCAGTGATTTGCTGCATGATTGTTAATAAGAGGGAGCCATGGGAAAGTTGCAGCGATGCGCTACCTGTAGCGTTTTTGCGATGGCAAAGTGGCAATTGGTATGGAAGGAGCAAAACGTAGCGATATCGCTACATGCTTCAAAATCGCGGCCATTTTGGTCCAAGAAGCAAAGGAGCAGTAAGTTGTAGCGATTTGCTGTAATATCAACAATAAATCCAACTGACATGAATATGCAGCAAAATCATGCAAGGGATGAAAATTGATCAAAAAGCATGAAAATGGTTAAGTTCTCAAAGTGGTAGCGAAATGGAGACAAGGAAGAATTGAAAACATTCAAGTGCAAAAGGTGTTATGTTTTCACGGACCGTCTTTAAGGCCGTACAAGGTGCCTGAAACATGTAGCGATATTGCTACATGTTCCATTTTCGTGGTGTTTGGTTTCAAGAGTTTTCAGTGCTCCAAAGTGCCGCGATGTGCTGACTGCTTTAGCAAAAGGCATAAACAATGTAGCGATTCGCTGCAAGTTCTGGGCGACAAGGCGAGTGCGGTGCAGCGATGCGCTGACTATTTTCACAAACGGTATAGAAAATGTAGCGATTCGCTGCAAGTTCTAGGCGACAAGGCGGAGTGCGAAGAGAATCATGCAAAAACCAAAAGTTGTTATGTTTTCGCGACCCATCCAGAAGACCGTACAAAGTGCCAAAAAGTGCAGCGATGCGCTGCATGTTCCGTTTTCGTGGTGCAGGAAGGAAGTAATAGCCAAAGGCCGCAATGCGTAGCGATATCGCTACATGTGCCATATTCACGAGATTAAGCTAGCGATAGAGAAGACAAATCCGAAGATGCAGCGAAAGCGCGACAGGGAGCATTTTCGCGGGTCAAAGGTGGTCAAAGTGTATGGAGTTAAAACATGTCATGATTTCGTGACCTGTTGTGTTTTCGTGACCTACGACAGTTCCCGCCAGAACATAGTATGAACGCTCGATGAGGTTTTTTTTGAGTTTTCAATGATTAAATGCTGCCCCGAATTAAATGTTTTGTGGATTTCCAAGGCATTCAAAGTAAAAGACGTGCCCAGGCCACCAAGATTGAATATTTAATGCATTCGAAGCTGTTGTTCGTGGATTTTTGTAACGGTTTCATGCACATGTTCAAAGAATCAAATTTAATGAAGGACCGCGAACGTTTCATTGCATTTAATTTTTGTTTCTTCGAGGCTGTAATCAAGGGATCGTGTATGTAATTTCCAATGCACAATTGTAGATCACGAGGAGGATGGTGGCAAACATTTAATGCTGTGGAGAGGACGAACCTCTATAAAAACCAATGTAATTCTCATTTCAAAAGGTTGGGAAAAATTCTCTACTAGAGACTGGAGATGCATTTGCAGGAATAATAGAGTTGGCTTCTAATTTGTCAAGCCGTTGTATGGGTGATTTCCTTTCTGTTCTATTGCATTTTTAATAGCTTTGTATTTCTTCATGGCTGTTGCATTAAAATTTTGCATATTGGATTTATGTACCGCCATGAGAGTATGATTTCTAGAATGTAGTTTTGGAGGGTCTTCCTACATACATCGTGCGAAGGTTTAAGTTAATAATTTTTATTACTTGCTGTTGTTGCATTTTTAAGTTTCCTGCTGCTATTTTCTCGGTCTTATAACTTCGGCCTGTGGCCATATTTCCCATTTCTTTCTATAGTTTTTAAATCTCTTTCCTACAACCCTTATCTTAAACCAAGTCTAGAATAGTGAAGGGAACCAGCCCACTCTGGAGATTGGTCTGGAAGCCATTTCTTGCTTCCAGCATTTCAATGTTGTCCAGGTCTAGGGTGCACTTGTAAAATCCTTTCCTGTGGCAGATTTTGGACCAACAGGACACAACTGGCATAGCATGACGATGTAGTCACGATGTACCATCGATGGGAGGCAGAGTGGTGCCAACACCAGATGGATTTGGAGGGGGAGATCATCCACCTTTGGGGGCGGGTAACTGAACCCTCAAGAGGTAGATCTTTGCACTGGATGAGGGATAGTGGTACTGAGCAGTCAACATCATCTTGTCACAAGCGATTGGATGAGGGAGGCGGTAGTAGGCATGATGCGAGGGCTAGCAGTAGCCACCCTGAGGGGTCCCATAGGACCTACACCACAGGGGGTAGTTCCCATCACACCGATCCTGTGTGATCATGGTGGCCGATGCCTTAGGTTGGGTGGTTTTGGGATTTTGGATTTTGTTGCGGGGTCAGAGGACCAACTCTTTGTAGCCTACGAGCATTTTTTTGATGATATATATATATATATATATATATATCGGCTTTATTTTGTTCATGCACATGTGATGATTTGATCTTATGCATGATGGTTTATGAATATGGATGTATGCATGTTAATTTATTTTGATGGATACATATGTTATGATGAATGCAATTTTTTTTTATGTATATGTGATATGCAAAATGTAATGGATGAAATGAATTTGTGTTGGTTGGTTAGGGCACCATAGACTGTTTAGGACTTTGTTATTTTGTTTTTAGGCGATTGCTATGGTAAATGACTTTGTATGTATACATGTGGTTTTTTGTATTTTTTGATGGTATTGTAAGGTTTTCTGAGACTCAGATGGTTTTAACTCACTAGCCACGACTGTAGTTTATCTTACAAGACTTTTGAACAAGGTATGAATCAAACTTGTATTTGACCAAGATATTTCACATCCCTGTGTGTGCAATTGAGTTCATTTATGTGGTATTTGTTAGGATACCACCAGTGCCAGATAGGTTGTCAACCAAACCTGTACTAAGGATCACCTAATTAGATCCACTAACTCCTTTATTGTATTTAGTCAAATTAATCTATGGTGCTATCTAGGATACCATAAGCTAGCTCATCCACATGCAAACATTGATCTGTATACAAGTTAGTGTGATATATATATAGTCATGCAGTAAGTTTACCACCAGTGACCAATAGGCTATCCACCAAACCGGTACTGAGGTTTGCCTCATGACCTATTGGAATGCTGAGAGTTCCAGGGATTCAAGTTTGACTCCCTTATTTTCTTCAATTGTATTGGGATACTTGCTCATTGGTAGTGATAAAAATCACTGTTTATTTTTATATATTTTTCTTTTGAGCAAGGGATTTGGATTCGAGTGATAAGAATCACTATTGTATGTGCTTTTTGATGTATGCACTTTGGGGATGATGTCAAATTTTTGGAGTTTTGACATTTTGCAAAATTTTGTTGTTTGCAAATTTTTGAGAACTTCAGATTCTTGGGGAATTGGGTAGGGAAGATGCTTGTCCTTTTGCCAACTCTCAGCATTCTTTGGGTCATTCGCACAGGGGGATGAGCAAGATAACTGTTTCACTTATGGTGACCTGGATTACTATACAGGTTTCATCTTTCGTTCACACAACTCGGGAATTTTTATGTTTTTTAATTTGTGTTGGGATGCTATGTAACAAGGTGTGATCCAAGTAGAACTCTACCTTCGTAAAATTTGTCTGAATTGGTACAATACGTGGCTAGAAAGCAAAATGACGACTGAAATACGAAAACTCTTTATACATTATAATACCACTGACTCTGGTGTGGTAAAAAGCAGTGAATGGCCCGTTTTTGTTGTTTTTTTTTTTTTGGACTGCTTATAAAATGGATAAATGTGGAACAAGATGGACTATCGGAGTAATTACAGTCTATGGTGCCTTTGACCTATACGACCACAAATATGCAATGTATGGATGCGATGCTTAATGCAACTATATATTTTTGTATTTTTGATGGATTTATTTTTGTGAATATGAATATGATATGTGAGAAGAGCTTTTTATTGATGAATTTGAGCATGCCTGGAAATGAGATGCAAATTTTTGTTGTTTTTGATGATTTTTGGATTTTCTTATTTTTGACCAAGCGATTGTGGGAATCCTTGGAGAATTTTGGGATTGACCAAGCGATTGTAGGAATCCTTAGAGCATTTTGGGATTGACCAAGTGATTATAGGAATCCTTGGAGCATTTTGGGATTGACCAAGTGATTATAGGAATCCTTGGAGAATTTTGGGATTGACCAAGAGATTATAGGAATCCTTAGAGCATTTTGGGATTGACCAAGCGATTATAGGAATCCTTGGAGCATTTTTGGGATTGACCAAGCAATTATAGGAATCCTTGGAGCGTTTTGGGATTGACCAAGCGATTATAGGAATCCTTGGAGCATTTTGGGATTGACCAAGCGATTATAGGAATCCTTGGAGCATTTTGGGATTGACCAAGCAATTATAGGAATCCTTGGAGCATTTTGGGATTGACCAAGCGATTATAGGAATCCTTGGAGCATTTTGGGATTGACCAAGTGATTATAGGAATCCTTGGAGCATTTTGGGATTGACCAAAATATTATAGGAATCCTTGGAGTGTTTTGGGATTGACCAAGCGATTATAAGAATCCTTGGAGCATTTTGGGATTGACCAAGCGATTATAGGAATCCTTGGAGCATTTTGGGATTGACCAAGCAATTATAGGAATCCTTGGAGCATTTTGGGATTGACCAAGTGATTATAGGAATCCTTGGAGCATTTTGGGATTGACCAAGTGATTATAGGAATCCTTGGAGCATTTTTGGGATATGGCTCTCTTAGATATGGAATGGTCACAAATGATTGATGTTCAAGGGTTTTGTTTCCTTGATTCCATCAAGAGAGGCTAGCCGGTATGTCTCGGGTCCTATTTTGCTATCAATTACATATGGACCTAACCAATTTGCCATGAACTTGTCCCTTAGGTGGGACAACAAACTAGAGTTCTGTTGATTTTCCTTCAAAACCAAATCACCAACCTAAAAGTCCCTTAGGTGAACTTTCATGTTGTAAGATTTCTTAAGTCGCTCTTGATAGATACGTAAATGCTCAAGAGCATTAACATGTCGTTAGTCAAGCAACGTAAGCTGGTCTAACCAAGCCTACTGTGCAGTGTCATCATCGATGAACTCCTACATTGATATGCATAGGGAAGGAATTTCCAACTCGAGAGGCATGACTGCCTCGGAGCCATACACGAGCAAAAATGGAGTTGCCCCAGTGGGTGTTTGAATGCTAGTGCGATAAGCCCATAGGACAAGTGGGATTTGGATGTGCCAATCCTTATGACAGTCTGCGACCGTATTTTTAAGGATGGCAACTAGCATTTTGTTTGACGCCTCTGCTTGCCCATTTGCCTACGGATAATAGGGTGTCAAAAAATTGTGCTAAATTTTGTACTTTATGGTCAAAGCACGCATGTCTTTGTTCTTGAATGGTGTCCCATTATCCAAGACTATTTTGGATGGAATACCAAAATGACATATGATGTTATGCAAAATGAATTCCACAATGTGGGGTCCTATCGTAGAGGTAAACAAAACTGCTTCCACCCACTTGGTAAAATAATCTGTGGCCATTATGATAAACGTGTGACGGTCTGACGACGTAGGGGAGATCTTTCCAATTAGATTGAAGCCCCACTACAAAAATGGCCAAGCAAACTGGACTATCTACAAGGCCTGGGAAGTTACATACGTCAAATTGGCATGGTGTTGACACTTCATGCACTTCCTAACATATGCACAACAATCTCGCTCTAAAGATGGCCAATAATAGCCTATGCAAAGAATGCACTTTGTGATGGCCATACCATTGAAGTGGCCACCACATGTACCATCGTGCGCTTGGGCAATTGCCCAAGTGGACTCTTGTTGGTCCAAGAAACGAAGGAGGATTCCTTCGTAGCTGTGATGATACAAAATGTCTTCTATCAAGACATACTTAGCCGCTTTCTGCTTGAATGCTCATTTTGCGACATGCGTCAATCCAAGTGAGAGATTACTTAATTTGAGGTATTCTCTAATGGGTAAATACCAGTCCTATTGATCAAAATACTCGACGGTATGAATAGCCAATCCCTCTTGAAGTTCATCCCTAGCAAATGTTGAGCAGGATAGAACTTGTAAGAATAGCGTTGTGTTGCTATTAATGGGAGTAGGGGAGAACAAGGACCCCCAGTTGGCATGTTTTAGATGATCATGGATTCGAGAGAACTTATCCGAGGATGGTTCAATCTATATCATGTGAATTCCTGGTGTCAAGTCAGAGTTTGCATGCTCCATCATGGATTACGATAAGGTTTTGACTTGAATAGTTGTCATATCACCAGAAAGGTCTTGCAGGATTAGTGACCCTAAGGAGGCCATTGTGTCTGCAAAATGATTCGATGATCGAGGGAGTGCCTCGATGTCATACCACTCAAGTTTTGCCAAGAATTTGTCCACAAGGGCTTTATAAGCCTGTAGAACTGGGAATTTGCATTGGAATACCCCTTTGACTTGATTGACAATTAACAACGAATCACCAAAGATGTTCAATCATTTGATGTTCATGGCGATTGCTATCTAAAGACCTATGAGCAAGGCTTCATACTCTGCATTGTTTTTGGTGCATGGGAAATTTAATTTAAATGATAGGGGCATTGGAGCACCCTATGATGTGAAGAATACTATTCCTGCACCACCACCTTGCTCACATTTAGAACCATAAAAAAATATGGTTATGTCAGCCTGTGACTCAGGTTCATTAGAATCTGGCGATTTTGAGACATGGAAGACCCCATCATCGGGTAGTTCTATGAATAGAGGCTGATCATATTTGAGAGGAGCCTCTGCTAGTTGATTGGCTATGACCTATCCTTTTATGGATTTCTATCCGATAAAATCTATGTCAAATTCTATCAACAACATGATCCATTTCACCGTGCGACTACTATGATAAGTACGACTCATCATGTATCACAATGGATTCTCCTTAGACACAACATATGTAGTGTTGCTCAGCATGTAGTGGCATAGCTTTTTGGTAGCAAACACCACTGCCAAGTAGAGTTTCTCGATGTATGCATAGTTAAGTTCATAACTGACTAGGGTGCGGTTAAGATAGTAAGTAGCCTGTTCTTTGTGAAGTTCATTCTTCTGGGCCAGCATGGCACCCAGTGCCACCTCAGTAGCTAAGATGTATAAGTAGAAAGACACTCCTAGTCTAGGTGGTGCCAATACTAGCGGTGAAGCCAAGTATTGTTTGATGTCATCAAAGGCTGACTGGCACTCGTCATCCCAGTGAAATGCAACCCCCTTGTGCAATAATTTGTTCATGGGTCGACACTTTTCAGATAGCTGCGCTATGAAGCGCTTAATTGACGTGACCTTTCCTTGCAAACTTTTGAGTTGCTTAATGGTAGTTGGGGGAACCATTTCAAGGATTGCCTTGAATTTGTTTGGGTCCACCTCGATGCCTCGCTTTGAGACTATGAAACCTAAGAGTTTTCTAGATGTGATGCCAAATACGTACTTCTTGGGATTTAGTCTGACTTTATGCTCCATGAGGCGATCGAGGATCTTGCTTAAGTCATCGAGATGATCTAGGTGCAAAAGAGACTTGGCCAAAAAATCATCCATGTAATCTTCCAAAGTTTTATGCATGTAATCATGGAAGATGTACGTCATGGCACGTTGGTAGGTGGCGCCAACATTTTTAAGGCCAAAATGCATGACCTTATAACAAAATGTCCCCCAAGGCGTTGTGAACGTTGTTTTTAGTTGATCCTCGATATTGATACGAATCTTATTGTATCCTAAGAAACCATCCATGAGGAATAACATTTTGTGACCTACTGTAGCATATACCAATGCGTCGATGCTTGGCAAGGGGAAATCATCCTTAAGACTCGCTTTGTTTAGATCTCAAAAATCAGTGCATATGTAAACCTCCCGTTGGGCCTTTTTACGGGAACCATGTTGGACAACCATGGCGGATAATCCACGCAGATGACAAACTGTGCATCCAACAGCTTTTACAATTCATATTTGACCATCAAGGCCACTTTTGGGTGCATCTTACATAGTTTTTGCTTAACTATCTTGATTGTCGGATCAAGCATTAGATTATGCATGACTAGCTACGGATCTAGCCCCGGCATGTCTCTATATGACCATGCAAAAACCTCCTTCTTCTCTTTGAGAATGGCAATGTAGTCGGCTTGCTCTTCAAGGGATAATCTTACCCTCATCTTGATAATTTGTAGATTCATTGGATCTAAGCCAATGTCTACGTCAGTTGTCTCCTCAACCGACATGTGGGATCCGTCCTCCAACTGATGTGGAGTTGGGATCAAATGGATATCATTAGCTAAGTTTAAATATGCATTGGGAACCTTGGGTTCCTCTTTAGCTTGAAAGATATCCTAAGTTGTCCCTAGGGTAAAATGAGGCATTTTACTAAAAGGCCAGTACTTTGATGGGGATGGAGGTGAATTGACGTGATCCCAATCAATGGCATCTATGTCTAGATGCAATGACCATGCTGGATCAATCGGATTATGGATGGGTGCAGTCAAGTAAATGGATATCATGTGGATGAAATGGTTTTGGTCTCCATTATTGTAGTTGTAATGACTCAAACATTCTGGATGTTCACTATATTCTAGATCTGGTTTTGTAGGTACTGGCATGAATGGATCAGCCCTATGTGCTAATATGAGGACAAGGTCTACCCTCAAAACTGATATCACCCTAGGGTCTCAAAGTGGAAGGTGATCTTTGTGTTCCCAGAGCACTAGATACTTCCCAAGGCCTGTACTGGCCATTTCAATAGTAATTGCTGGCGATTGAGAGGGAGGGAATGGAAGCTCGTCCTGAGTCCATTCCATGTTGGGTTGATTAGGAGCCTCAACTTCCATTGTGCTAGGTATATCTTCGGTTGAGATGGTTGATATTGTTGGTAGCACCTCTTCTAGGAGTTGAGCCTCTTCCAGGATTTGCTTTCCTTTGTCCTTCTATTTAGCCACGATAGGTGGCGTTGTTGGTGAAGGAATGGATGATGAAGATGCACTTGGCTGGGGTTTTGATGGATTAGTCACCAGTGGTGCTCGCAACATCGGACCCTGTCTAGATGGATTTAACTAAAAATCCAAGTGCATCGATGGGAGGGTTGATTACGACATCAACTGCACCGCATTGCAATATTTTAAGGTTTCTAAGTCCGCCAAGACTACATGTACTTCTCCTTCAAATGCATACTTCAAACACTGGTGAGCTATCGAAGGGACACACTTCATGTCCCTAATCCATTGCCACCCTAGCAATATGTTGTATGCCATCTCACATTCCAAAACATGGCACAATGTAGGTATCATCTTTTGTCCTACCTAAATGGGTAGAACAATTGTGCCAACTATCGAGCATATCACATCATTGAATGCTCATAGTGTGTAAGTGGAAGCCATGATGTGAGAGGCTAGCAACTTTAGATGTTTCAATGCTATTGTAGTAATGATGTTACTAGACGAGCCAGTGTCTATCAACACCCTCTTATATGGGATCCCATTGACCCGCACGATAATGTGTAGGGGTGGATCTGTCATGTCATCAGAAACTGATTTAACTTCATCTTCTGAGAAGGTAATGACTGGCTTCAGGAATCATTTTACATGTCCCACAAAGTTATTGAAGGAATTCGCTTCATGGGGCTGCAACTTGATGGCTTTCAAAATTTCCATGAGAGCTTCCCAATGGGGTGCTGATTGCTATATAAGCTGATATATGGAGAGCCTAGCCGACGTGGTCTGCAAACTCTGCATGAGTTTGGTCCATATCATGACCTTGGGTCTAGGTAGAGGTAACTACATAGGGTGTTGTTGAGGTTGTGACGTCGATGGAACCTCTCTTGTGGCTGCCTCGGGGGCAACTCCTAGGTATTTCTTATTCCTAGTCACTATGCTTATCATTCCCACATACCCTTGCATGGGACAATTTTGTCGCACCTCATTGAATTGAAGGGGTTTTGCCTGTGCCTCATGGGTAGGCAAGGGGTCCTTAAAAACCCCTGTCTACTAGTTATTTGGCACTATGGGGTTGTCCACTACCAATTTTTTGTTATCAATCAGGTCTTGTATCAATCCTTTGAACTTCTAGCATGCGTTCAGGTCATGTCCCCTTCACCTGTGGAACCTACAATACAATTCCTGTCTATATCCCTTAGGTTTGGGAGCATTAGGATCTATGGTTTGAATCTCTGGAAGGGAGATCAAGTTGGCCACTGACAAGTGGTCAAATAGGGAGTCCCTAGACTCCGTATAAGGGGTGTACTGTCGCTTAGGGTGACGCTACTGATTTTTCTCCTATTTCTAATTTTCTCTTTCATAATTGTTAGGAGGCACTGCCTGATAATTAGCCTTTTGTGGTTGTATTTCTTGTGTAGGCTTAGGGACATTGATAGCAACTTGATTAACCGTAGCGGGTTTTTGTTGCATAGTCCCTATCTTTGTGTTCTTGTTCCACTCTTTCTTTTTAGGTTTGGCAATTTTGCCATCCTGTATTTTGATCTCTTCGATAACTTTGGCTTGCGCCAGAGCTTCTTCTAAGGTAGCATATTGCTGCAGCTGCAATAGCCAAGAGATTGATCTTAAACAACTTCGTGAAAATATTTGTGTAAGGTCAAACATAGGGGGAAGGTAAGGTAGCTTTGAAAGCAGAGTCCTCCACCAATTACCATAGGCTGCCATGGTCTCCTCCTCATATTGCCTGAGGCTGGCTAGGTCACTCATTGATGCCTTCTTCTTGGTGTTGAAGGTGAAACATTCAAGGAACGCATCCACTAATTGATCCAAGTTATTGATGTTTTGCTTCGGCAACTGGGTGAACCAATCCAAGGCAGGGCCCGTGAATGTGGTTATAAATGTCCTTAGCAACAGTGCATCATTATCCTAAATGCCAAAGCATTGGCTCAAGAATCGTGTCACATGCTCTTGGGCATCCTCTTCACCCTTAAATACTGCCAACTAAGGCAACTTGAAATATTCGGGGTAAGAAGGTGCGGGCACTGATGGATGCATCGGATGACTACGGAGTTGGCATAACATGGGATTTTGGGGCCCAGAAGCTTTGGTTTCCACAGAATCCAAATGCTCTAAAAATGCTTTGTATGCATCAAAATATTTAATTTCTTCCTATTTAGTTTGCTCCCATTGTGAGTTGTGGGAGACTGGAGGCCTATGGGGGGGTGGCCGGATAGCAGCCCCTCCGCCTTGGTAGGGCATTTTAGCCCGCTCTACTTCTTGTTCATACTCCTTGTAAACTTCCTGAGGAGTCTCTAGGCGAGACCTATGACCCTGAGTGGGTCCCCGCGGAGGGTGACCATTTTTTTGAGGAGTGGCCTCCCTATTAGGTCTATGGGGTCTTAGAGGCAAAACTTGATGAGGTCACGGAGACCTATCCTACACCAAGGTATTATGCCTCTCATATGGTTTTGCTCTTTGGGTGCAAGGGGTTGGAACCCTCTTAGGTAGGTTATAAAGTAGCTCGTCTGTTTGGCGCTGAATGCACTCCTTGCTAAGGTGGTATAGACGCTCTAACTGCTGCTGATCTTGCTCAAGCTGCATGATCTAGGCTTGGCAGGTGGCATGTACGGTGACTACCAGGTCAATTTGGTCTGCCATCTTGGGATTAGGAGGCCTGAATGCCTCTCCTATGTATTTTCCTCGGTCATGATGATCCGAGAAAAGCACATTCGAAAACAAAAAGGGAAAACTCCAAACACGATGCAAGAACGAAACTAAACTTGATGCTACAAATTAGAAATGCATAAAATAGAGAAATCATAGACAAATTGGAACCCAAATGGAATGAAATAACCCTCTTCTTTTATTGATGTATTTCAAATTCTATTAGAATTCGCTTCCTCCCTTTTTAGGGGAAAGGAGCATCAAACTTGTCTCTTGGTCACATCAATGGAAAGTCATCTCTCTTTCACGTTCCCACATGCAAAATGGGTGTGCCAAAGTGTTGCCACCACTAGTGTGAATGAATCCTTAATATTTTCTACTCCTCTTGCATTCAAAGAAACAACAAAATTGTTAGTAGCATCTGTTGCAAATATGAAATGTTTGTTCTCTAAAAACAATGGAAGATGCATGCAAAATATTGATTACAGCGATAACTAAACTGATTCTAAACAACCTATAAATTTGATAGGAACCATGGAACATTACCAGAGGGCCACTGCCATCAAAATATTCTAACAATTCATCGCCGATTCGAATTCACTCCTGGGCGTGACGAATTCGACTGTAATTCGTCCTGTGGTAGGACGAATTTGCCTATGACAAAACGTCGAAGTGATGCTACCCAAATTTCATGTCTCGAGAGCTCCAAATGACCTGCAAAATTAGGGGTTAGCTAATTGGGGGCATTTTTGGAAGACCTAGATGGTCAGATTTCCCCAATTTGACCTCCATAAACAGGAATTTGACATTGCTACCTGCAATATAGTGAGGACAACAAAAATGAAAAAACATGATAAGATTTGATCACAACATTATGAAATCGAAATTACAAGCTATTTAAATATCATAAGATGGAATGCAAAATAAACAAATGACAAAATAACAATCTACCATGAATTCCCAATCGTTCTTAAAAAATAAGATTAGGCTCGCAGGAGTGCGGGGCGCCTGAGCGGGCCGCCCACCATTAGAACTTGATTTCGGCACCAATCCACTTAGGATGGGCCCAAAATCTCTTGTAATGGGTTGTCGGCGAATTGGTAGATCAATGTGGTCAAATTTCAGGTTTTGGATCTGGATTCACACTTCCAATAACCACCCAATGACCTCTCTTGCGAAAGAGATCAAGGATGTGGAAGAGGTGAATCAAAAGGTAAAAATGTGGTATCAAATTTGGCAGCACTTCATTGCTTGAAAATGCTTCCAACCTGTCCTTTTTTTGGGTGAGAAAGTTCACCATTTTATAGACCCAAGGGGTTTCTTTGGAGGGGCATGCATGAGCGCCATGTGGCAGTCATGCCTTCCCATGAGGGAGGAAAGTCCTCCCTAACTTGGGCTTCCATGAATGCCCTTGTGATAGTCCTCTAACATCCAATCTGCCCACCTACACGCGCATGCAATGCAGGAGGCATTAATTGACTATCCTTGGCTGCCATTTGGCATAATTTCTCTTTTTGCGCAATGAACCTGGAATTTGTCCTACCCCAGAGCAAATTCAGAATTCATCCCTGGGTGATACGGATCCCACTTTGAATTCATCCCAGGGTGGGACGGATACTGAGCAAAGTGTATGAATGTGCCAAATTGCCTTCTGACCTTCCAAAATTGCTACAAAAGTGGTTAGGACCACTGTTTAACCTCTGAGGGCTGCCCTGGGTGCTGTGTGTGTCAAAGCGATTAGTGTTTGCAGTCACATAATCGGATTGGTGTTGTTTTTGTGTCTACAGTACTCTTAACCTAAGTATTGATTCTAATAGTCAAACCCTATTAAAAGTAGATAGGTCTTTGGTTATATGGACTCCTCCCCCTCTAGGATGGTTCAAATTAAATTTTTATGGGACTACTAAATGTAATCCTTGGAGAGCGAGTTATGGAGGTGTCATTAGGTATTATCAATATAGGATTATTATCACCTTTTCTAAGAATTTAGGCATCCAATCGAACAATGTTGCTAAATCTAGGGCATTCTTCCAAGGTCTCACTGTTGATCAAAAGCTTAGCATTCATAACCTCATCATTGAGGGAGACTCTCAATACGATTAACTACCTAAAAGGATCCAGAATCCCTCCTTGGAGTGTCCTCAAATTGATCAAAGAGTCTAAGATTTTCCATAATAATTTTTATAAATTTATTATCTAGCATATTTTTGATAAGGTAATAAAGTTGTTGACACTATGGCCAACCATGGTTTAAATTGGTAATCCTTAATAATTTGGACAGGGGAGTTCCCCTAGTGCCTGTTGGACATGTGTATTCCCAATGAGTTTCCCTCATCCAAATACCATTTTTGAGTCCTACTCTTTCCTGTGTTTTCGTAACTCATGCCTTTTTCCTTTATCTGGTGTTAATTTTTTTTAATTCAGCCTTTTGTTATCATTCCCCATGAACCTTTTCAAATTTTTTGTGCCACCCCTAGATGTCTAGCCTTGTTATCTTCCTTGGCACTAGTTTTCATTTGAATTTGGTTGATTTCCATAGAAGTCATCCTGGTTTTATGTGCCCCACATCAACTTTTGCATGGAATGTTTGTTTTCAATGGAGTGTTCCTCATCCCTTATATGGAATGCAGTGTTGGTTAATTGCCTTGGTAAAATTTCTTGCATAATTGTTGGTAAAAGTCATCTTCGGTAACAGTATTTAGTAGCTACCTTTTGTAACTCACTTTAGTAACTGTCTTCTATAATAGTCATCAGCTACTGTATTTTGTAACAATCATCAACTACTGTATTTTGTAACCATCTTTAGCCTTCTTTTGAATGCATCGTCCTTTTGTCCATATTCTCACATCCAAGGTCTGATTTGAATCTTGTGCTATTGCATCATATGCCCGAAGACGTTCTTCAATATTTTCTTCTATAATCATACACAACTTACATGCATTTTGCATGAAATACATACATTTGTCAAATTAACCATATCCATCATTTTAGCTGATAAATCACAGAAATAAATAGAAATAACCATTAAAATGCATTGCAATCATGATTTAAAGATGAAATTTAAACAATTTATCTTAACTAATGCATGCTAAATAAATACTCATAAAATAGTTTGAAAATATGAATACAATGGAATATATCTCAAAATGATATTTTTTGGCACCCTAGACCTTTATTATTATTATTATTCAAGTGTTATATATTTCTCCTAAATCTATCCTTCACCTAAAAAAATGACTTTCTTCTCTGATTCCTAACAATTGCCATATCAGGTACTAGTTAGTCTATTATCTCCAAGTACCTTGCCATATTCTACCACTAACACTTCGCTCTCTAGCACTTATTGACTATTACTAATAATTATCCCAATAGACTCTATTTTGACTATTACTAACAAATTTTTATCTAACACTATTTTTATCTATCATTGATAATGACATTAATAATTTCCTTATCTAATTATATTCTTGACTATTACTAATGCCACTAATTTCTTCTTCAACAAGGATTTGTTTTATAGTATGGTCAAATTCATGCTAGATGTAGTGTCTATAGTATGCTTAAATTTGTGGTTAGGTTTTTGGAGATGTGGCATATGACTATAAGAGGGTAAAACTAGGTCATGGTGTGTAAACTATGCATAGTTCTCTTTTATACCATAGTTATGAACAATAATACTCAAACCAATATTTTAAGCCACTAATCAAGGAGTATTTCACACATACCCTTGAGCGTACTACCTACCTCTCTGAAAATACGAGAGGGTTAATCTTCCCAAGTGTTGTGCTCAATGTACTATTGATATATGCACTATCATAAATATTTCTAGGTTTAAAGATGTATCCTAAACATAAGGGGATGTATTGATATACCCAAAGATAATTGGGAGCTCAAGTCCATATATGGGTGTTGTTTGAGACCTAGGTATTGGACTTTGATTGCCCCTCACTTTACTAGATGCCCTATGGCTAGTCTAGCTTATCCAATAATGAAAAATCCTCCATGATATTTTAAAACCCCCAACATAGGGTTTCTGAAATATTAAAATAAAAATAGAGAAAAAAATGATTCGATTTTTTCTTTTTGTCTTTTTTTCTTTATAATAAAATACATAGGAAAATGAAAACAAGAAAAATTATACCTAACAATTCAAAATGGTAAAACACAAATAGTTTGCACTACAACATAATGTAGTCCTTGAAAGCGCTTTGATACTACTTGTTATAAAAACTTCTAAATTAAAAGCACTTCCACATAGTATTATAATAAAAATAGAAAATGATCTTGAAATTAACAATATCACAAGATGAAATGGAAATGTAGCATATTATATTGCAAAAAACAAAAACACATTATAAAATTGTAGGTCTCTTTGAGAGGGCAACCTCCTTAAAAGTATAACTTAAATATAATAAAATATGGATTACCTTCATCTTTCATTTTTAAAAGCTCTTTCTAACCCTAACTATAATGCTCAAGGGTTGTCTTCACATACAAGTGGCCACCCAAGCAAGAATCTTCTACTAAAAATATAGTTATATTATTTTTAATGGTTACATTAAATGACCTCACTCAACGTTATACATAGTGGTGAAACTTTGCCATTGAGGCGAAAAAACCCATTTTCAAAAATTCAAATTTGCAAAAATTTTGAGACCCGGACTTTGTCCATGTAGCCAAAATTTTTGGGAAAAAAAAATTGGTGTCGGTTACCCGTCCTTTGATGAGAGTATCACAAATATTTTAAAACATTTGCAAGTAATCTCGCCTAAAGAAAGTACCTTTTTAGCCCTAAAATTTTAGAATTTCAAAATTATCCCACCAAACTCGCCAAGTATACCTCTATATATAATTAACACCTTAGGGAAAATACCTACACAATTTGTCACAACATTGAAACCTTTTCTGCTATTGATCGCAACATATTTAGGAACTGAATGGAATAGTGTCATGTTCTGCTATTGGACAACTAATTTTGCAACCAATCGAAATAGTGTCCTACTCTACAGTTGGATGGGACTAATTCTGAAACCATCTAGAATTATGTCCTGCTCTATAGCCGAACAGAACCTATTGTGCAACCAACCAGACACTTTTGTATCTGTAACCTACTTTGTGGCTGGATGATGCCTTCCCATATTTCAACCACTATCGTGCAACCATACATATTTTTTATGCTTCCAGATACAACCGTGCAACTGGGCAGGATTTTATGTAGCCGTACAGAACCATTTCAGAACCCATACACTTTTGTGCAACCAAATAAAACCATTTCTAAATCTGAACACTTCTATGCAATTAGACAAAACCATTTATGAATCCAAACACTTCTATGTAATTAGACAACCATTTTTGAATCCGAACACTTTCGTGCAACCAGATAGACTGTGTTTACCAGGATCATTATCTAAGTATGACCAGAACTAGTATCTTTGCATATCAATAAAATATCTTTTAGCACCAAGTTCTCTGTCACTTCTCTACTTTTTTTTATATTGTCATGTTTTTCTTGTTATTTTTCCACATTTTGAATGTCATTTTTCTGTTGAGTGTGCTCCCTTTTTTTTCTCTGTTTTATCATTGCTCTATTGAGTCTGTTCCCTTATTTTCTTTGTTTTGCTTTGATTATTAGTTTTAATTAAGATATTTTTTTATTGCTAAGATTATACATAAGTAAATTCTTTGGTTCTCTATTGACATATTGATGCTCTTTTTATCTCTTAGAGTGGTTTCACCAGAATAATAACTAGTGGCATAAACTGATAAATTCACAATAAATAATGGCTGAAAAAAGTACTACCCAACAATTGTTTATTCTATTTACAATAATATCTAAAGTCCTCTATAAAATACACCCTCTTTAACTTTATTTTGTCACTAGTAAATTGTCACCTAGTGATGGAAATAAGGGTACCAAATATTTTTCTGAAAAGAGTATCCTCAAATATTTTAGCCAAACTTCAAAATGTGATGAGCCAACGACATCTATGCAAATTCAAGGTACAAATGATTTTTTACTTCCCAATATGTGCTTGATTTATGATTTGTATATTTTTTTGTAAATTTTTCATCAAATAGTGATAAAAAATATTATGGTATCCTACTATGCAGAATACCTCGTCGATCCTAATATGCCTCCACTTGAAGATATTGCCCAAGAAAAGATGACTTTCATTGAAAATCCCCTTAGAAAAGACATACAACAAACACCTGATGACAACACATAAAATGACATCATAATTGAAAATGAAAGTTATAAATCAAAATCATTACAAGCATCAATTGAATCTTCAACCAAAAATTCCAAAAAAAGAAAAGCATCTCTATGGATACTTGGAAGGGGATTTAGGAAAGAATGGGTAGAAAGATTTCCTTGGCTTGAGCTTGTCATGACTAATGATAACAAAATTTATGAAAAATAATGTAGATGCAAAATTTGTAGTTGGAGACTTGGTAAAGATCATAGAATTCAAAACAAGATTGATACAATTGAAGAACATGCTAGCAAATGT
Organism: Wollemia nobilis; assembly: GCA_028583015.1. Lineage (NCBI taxonomy): Eukaryota > Viridiplantae > Streptophyta > Pinopsida > Araucariales > Araucariaceae > Wollemia > Wollemia nobilis. The sequence continues at coordinate 1,468,941 of JAQPPZ010000629.1, read as the reverse complement.
TATGTTAAAGTTATAAAAAATAATTGTGTAGTAAAGAAGTTAAGTGGAAGGATGCATACGAAAGTATGCATTTAAGATATGCTATAGAATATGAAAATCACTTAAAGCAACAACAATATCTTGTTGAGAAAGGTGAAACAATTGGAGCCCAATTTGACAAATTACGTAAGACTATTTTAGCTTCAAAAAGTAAGCAGTTTAACATTGTTTACAATATTCTCAATAAAGGTAGACCAATGTCCGATTTTATTGATTATAAGCAGCTATTATGCATTTTTAATGTGCAAAAACTTCTTAGTTCTATTTGGTCAGACCGAAGTGGTTGGGAAATGGAAAAATATTTATCTTTGGTTGAGAAAGAAGGCCTAAAGCAGCAAGTAAAACTTGCCAAATTCATTTCACTTTCTATTGATAAGGTAACAACTGTGGATAACACTTATTGGATTTGCATGCATGTGTACACATTTTAAAATCATGTTAGAAGGCCTATTTTATTTGGAATACATAATATGTTGGAAATTTCAAATGCATAAAATATTTATAATGTTGTTAAAAGTTTAAAGAATATTGCAGGAATGAATGATATAAACATTGCAACAAAGTTAATTTGTGTTGGAGATGATGGATCTGCTATTATGCAAGGCCACAGGTCTGGTCTATGTGTTCGACTCCAAACCACAGTTGCACCATATATGATCCCCATTCACTATATGGATCATAGAGTAAATCTGGAGAGGGGTGGGGTTGGATGTAGGCGACGAGGTTGCGTGACTTACGGAGCTTCTGCGGATGCGAGATCTGGAGAGGGATCTTCTACGGGCTCAGTTGGCAGAGCGGGATAGGGTTTTGGCGCAGCGCGATGATGCATTGTCTATCTATCATCGACGGGAGGCATAGTGGTGTCTGTATCGGATAGACTTTGAGAGGGAGGTCATCCGCCTTTGCGGGCGGCTCCCTGAGCCTTCGATCAGCAGATCTTCTCGACGGAAGAGGGATAGTCTGACTGAGAAGTCAGCATCATCTCGCCGCAGGCGGTTAGATGAGGGGGGTGGTAGTAGGCATGATGCGGGGGCTAGCAGTAGCCACCCTGCAGGGTCCCGTAGGACCCACACCATGGGGGGTAGTTCCCGTCGCACCGATCCTGTGTGATCATGGTGGCCGATGCCTTAGGTTGGGTTTTGGATATGATTGCGGGGTCTGAGGACCGGTTTTGTAGCCTGCGGGAATTTTTTTTTGACGATATATATATATATATATACCGATTTTATTTTTGGATTTGTACATGTGATGATGTGATTGATTTTTGTTATGCATGTTTATTTATTTTGATGAATGCGACTGTTATGACGAATTGAAATGTTTTATATGTCTATGTGATATGCAAATTGAAATGGATGAATGATATTTTTATTTATCTGGTTTTTCTTTGCTGTTTTTGTATTTCCGATGGTATTATAAGGATGATAAGTAGCGCAGATGGTTTTGGGATGAATGTAAGATTATCTGAGATTCAGACAGTTTTAACTCACTATCCATGACTGTACTTTATCTTACAGGACTTTTGAACAAGGTATGAATCGGACCTGTTTTTGACCGAGTTATTTAACATCCCTGTGTGTGCAATTTGAGTTCGTTATTGTGGTATTTATTAGGATACCGCCAGTGCCAGATGGGCTTTCAACCGAACCTGTACTGAGGATCACCTAATTAGCTCCACTAACTCCTTTGTTGTATGTACTAAGATTAATCTACGATGTAATCCAGGATGCCATAAGCTAGCTCATCCACATGCAAACATTGATCTGTACGCAAGTTAATGTGACAGATATATCGTCATGCGGGAGGTTTAATTCTGTTATCGAGTTGGTATTGAAGCTTGCCTTATGACCTACAGAATGCTGAGAGTTCCAGGGATTCAAGGTCAACTCCCTTCTTTTTTTTTCAATTGTATTGGGATACTTGCTCATTGTAGTGATGAGATCACTGTTTATTTTGATTTGTTTTTCTTTCAAGCAAGGGATTGGGGATATGGAGTGATGAAAATCACTGTTGTTTATGCCTTTTGATGTTTGCACTGTAGTTTGTCAAATTTAGAGTTTTGACATTTTGCAACTTTTTGTGTTTTGCAACTATTGAGAACTTTAGGGATTCTTAGGGAATTGGGTAGGGAGGAAGATTGTCCTTTTGCCAACTCTCAGCATTCTAGGGGTCATTCGCACAGGGGGATGAGCAAGATAACCCTTTCACTTGTGGTGACTTAGATTATTTTGCAGGTTTCCTCTTTCGTTCACACAATTTTGGGAATTTTAATGTTTGATTTGTGTTGGGATGTTACGTAACAAGGTGTATTTCAAGTATGACTCTACCTTTGTAAAATCCGTTCGACTTGGTACACTACATGGCTAAAGAGGAAAATGATGACTGAATTACTGAAACTCTTAGTACATTCCCAGACCACTGACTGTAGTGTTGTAAAATTTATGCATGGTGTTTTTGTTGATTTTGATGACTTCGAGTATGCCTAGAATTGAGATGCAAATCTTTGTTGTTTTTGATGATTTTTGTTGTTTTGTTTTTGTTGAATTTCTTGATTGTTTGACCAAGAGATTGCGATAATCCTTGGAGATTTTTGGGTTGACCAAGATATTGCGATAATCCTTGGAGCTTTTTTGGGTGACCAAGAGATTGTGATAATTCATTGGATCTGTGTCGATGTCTATGTCAGTCGTCTCTTCGACTGACATATGAGATCCGTCCTCCAACTGATGTGGAGTTGGGATTAAATGGATATCATCAGCTGAGTTAAGATCTACGTTTGGGACCTCAGGTCCCTCTTCAGCTTGAAAAATATCTTGAGTTGTCCTTGGGGTAAAATAAAGCATTTCACCGAAAGGCCAGTACTCTGATGGTGACAATGGTGAATTGACGTGATCCTAGTCAATGGCATCCATGTTTAGATGCAATGACCGTGATGGATCGATCGGATTGTGGATGGGTGTGGTCAAATCAATGGAGATCATGTGGATGGAATGAATTTGGTCTCCAGAACCACGGGTGTGATGACTCGATTTTTTCAGATGTTCCCTATGCTCTGGATCTGGCTCTATGGGAACAAGCATGAATGGATCCTCTCTAGGTGCAAATTCATCTCTATGTGCGAAAAGGAAGGCGGGGTCTTCCCTCGATACTGTTGTCCTGATGGGATCTTGAGGTGGACGATGCTCATCTTGAATTTGGAGCCATAGGCCTAACACTTGGTCCCACCTTGTTGGGTCTACGTGCCATTCATGTCCTAACCGTACACCCATTTGTCCCATTATATCTTCATGGGTTATAGCACGGTGATGTCGTCGCGCATGTCTGAGATAGTCCATTTCAGTTTCGTCTTCTGAATCACTTTCATAGATCCAAAATTGTTCATCCTCTTCAGCATCTATTGCTTGCGACATTGAGGACTCTTCCTGTTCTAGTGAATTAATCTGGTCCCATTGCGGTTGTTCCACTCGTAGTGGAGGGACCTGATTCTTTTGAGACTGTGTTATTTCATCTGGAACCTCTAAGGGGAACAGTTTCAAAAAAATGTCTGGAAGCCATTGTTGTTCTCTTTGAGGACTGCTCTCTGAACTTTCACCTCTCTCTAGCAAAGGAGAGGGATTATTGTTATTTCCAGGGGTGTTTGTATACCATGGGAGATAATCCCCTAAGGTGTATTCTATGTTTGGATTGGCGTACGGGTCTTGTGCCAATCCCCCCCTGTTGCCTATTTCTAGGCCTTGCATGTTTTCAACCAAGATGTCTAATGGCAGGGGATGGTTGAACCCTACCCCTAACTTGTCATATGGCATCTGATACCTTGGTTGGCAAAGGATCTGCATCCCTTGCTCATATCTGCCTAGACCATACCCATGCCAATTGCATTGTTCGAGATATTTTAGGGCAAATTCTGGGTTCGACAGATAATTGATGTTTTCGACAAAAGGTTCTTCATCTGTTTCCTTTTGTTCGCATGGTTCAGAACCATGATCAAGGCCCCCATACACAAAATTTGTTTGGTTCGATGGGTAGCCTAGAGGGACGATTGTTCCAATGGGAAGGCGAGGTCTTCCCATGTCTTGTACTGACTCCAGTGTGGGTGTTGCCACAACATTTTGCACTATGTACTCTCCCAGGCCTATACTGGCCATCTCAACAGTGATTGTTGATGATTGGGCAGGAGGAAACGGTAGTCCTTCCTGAGTCCATTCCATGTTTGGTTGTTCAGGAATCTTGGTTTCCGTTGCGTTGGGCGCTTCCTCTGTTGATATTGCTAAGATCGTGGGCAACCCCTCTTCTAGAGGCTTAACCTCCTCCATGATTTGCTTTCCCTTGTCCTTCTATTGGGCCACGATAGGTGGCGTTGATGATGAAGGAGCCAATGATGACGTCTCACCTGGCTGGGATTTTGCCTTATTGGCCACCAGTGGTGCCTACAGTATCGAACCTTGTTTAGATGGATTCAATTGAAAATCCAAATGCGTTGATGGTAGGGTCGATTGAGGTATGAATTGTACCGCATTGCAATACTTGAAGGGCTCTAAGTCCATTGGGACTACATATATTTGCCCTTCATAGGCATACTTCAAGCACTGGTGTGCGATCGAGGGGACACACTTCATGTCCCTGATCTAAGGCCGCCCTAGCAGTATGTTATAAGCCATTTTGCCTTCCAACACATGGCACAGTGTGGGTATTGAATTTTGTCCTACCTGTATAGGCAAAATGACTGTGCTGACTGTCGAGCATATTGCATCGTTAAAAGCTCACAGTGTGTACGTGGAAGTGGTGATGTGAGAGGCTGGCAGTTTTAAATTCTTTAATGATGCAGTGGTTATGATGTTACTGGACGAGCCAGTATCTATCAGCACTCTCTTGTACGGGATCCTGTTGACCCGCATGATAACGTGCAGGGGAGGATCCGACATGTCATTTGATATCGTTTTGACCTCATTTTCTTTGAATGTGATGACAGGCTCCGTACATTGTTTCACATGTCCCACAAAAGCGTTGAAAGAATTTGCTTCGTGGGGTTGTACTTCAATGGCTTTTAAAATGTCCATAAGAGCTTCTCTATGGGGATCTGATTGTTGAATAAGCTCGGATATGGACAGCCTAGCCGACGTGGTCCACAAACTCTACGTGAGTTTGGTTCGTATCGTGACCTCAGGTCTAGGCGGAGGTAACTACATTGGGCGTTGTTGAGGCTGCGATGTTGACGGAACTTCCCTCGTAGGTACCTCGGGGGCAACTGCTGGGTATTTTTTGTTCCTTGTTACAATGCTAATCATTCCCACAAATCCTTTCATGGGAAGATCTTGTCACACCTTGTTAATTTGGAGTGGTTTTGTCTGCGCCTCGTGGGTAGGCAAGGGGTCCTTGAATACCCCCATTTGTTGGTTGTTAGGTGCGATGGGGTTTTCCATGACAAATGTTCGGTTTTCGATCAAATCTTGGACTAGTTCTTTGAATTTACAGCACCCATTTAGGTCATGTCCTCTGCGTCTATGAAATCTGCAATACAATTCCTCCCTATACCCCCTAGGCTTGGGAACATTAGGGTCAAAAATTTGGATTTCTGGCAGAGTAACTAAATTTTCCGCTGATAAGAGGTCAAATAAGGAGTCCCTAGACTCCGCATACGGGGTGAATTGTCGCCTAGGGCGATGCTACTGATACTTTTCCTGTATCCTGTTATCTCTTTTGTAAGCAGGAGGCACTGCCTGGTAGTTAGCCTTTTGAGGCTGCGTTTCTTGCACAGGCACGGGGACATTTATCGCAACTTGGTTGACTGCAGCGTGTTGTGGTTGCGTTGTCCTAGTTTTAGTGGTTTTATTCCACTCTTTCTTCTTAGGCTTGGCAATTGTGCCTTCGCCTATATTAATCTCTTCTATGACTCTGGCTTGCGCCAAAGCTTCTTCTAAGTTGTCGTATTGTTGCAGCAACAATAGACCAGAGATTGATTTTAAACAACTTTTCATGAACATTTGCGTGAGGTCCGACATGGGAGGACGGTAGGGTAACTTAGAAAGCAAAGCTCTCCATCGGTTCCCGTACACTGCCATCGTTTCCTCCTTAAATTGTTTAAGGCTAGCAAGATCACTAAGTGATGCCTTCTTCCTTGTGTTGAAGGCGAAACGTTCAAGAAATGCATCTACTAGCTGATCTAAGCTGCTTATGCTGTGTTTGGGCAGCTGTGTGAACCAATCTGAGGCAGGGCCTACGAATGTGGTTATGAATGTTCTAAGCAATAATGCGTCATTATCTTGAATGTCGAAGCATTGGCTTAAAAACTGTGTAACATGTTCCTGTGCGTCCTCTTCACCTTTAAAACTGCCAATTGAGGCAACTTGAAGTGTTCGGGGTAAAGAGGTGTAGGCACTGAGGGATGCACTGGATTATTACGGAGTAGACGTAATGTGGGTTTTTGATGCCCAGCAGCTTTTGTCTCCACCGAATCTAAATGCTCCAATTGCGCTTGGTATGCATTGAAAGATTTTATTTCTTCCTCTCTTGTTCGCTCTTGTTGCAAGTTACGGTAAACTGGAGGCCTATGGAGGGGTAGCTGAATGGCATCCTTCCTGCCTTGATGAGGAGTTTCAATATATTCCTCTTCTGGTTCATACTCCTCATAAAATTCTTGAGGAGTCTCAGGGTGAAACCTATGACCCTGATCAAGTTCTTGTTGAAGGTACCCATCATTGTTTCGGGGAGTTGCCTCCCTCTCGAATCTATGGGGTCTTGGAGGCAGAGCTTGACGAGGTCATGGAGACCTATCTTGCACCAACGGATTACGCCTCTCATACTGTTCAGCTCTTTGGATGTGAGGGGTTGGCCTCCTCTCAGGTATTTCATAGCATAACTCATTCGCTTCGCGTTGCATGCATTCTTTATCCAAGCGGTATTGATACTCTATCTCTTGCTGACTCTGTTTAAGCCGCATGATTTGGGCTTGACGGGTGGTATATCTGGCGATAGCCGGGTCAATTTGATCTACCCTATTTTGTTCAGAAGATTCAAATGTTCCTCCTATGTGTTTACCTCGAGTTTGCTGGTCTAAGGTTTCAATGGGTCGCTTCCCTCTGTCGAGGTAAGCGGTATGTGCTCGAGGTTCTGGCCTCAAGGGGTGATCATGATATCCTGTTGGTGCAGAAATGCAAGGTTCCCGCATTGTTTGTTGCCCTCGAGGAATGCGATGGTTTTCCTCATACTCCCTTTCACGGGTGTAAATGGGATGGGCGGAATTAGGTCGCCCTATGTAAGGAGCCTTGTGCTCCGGATTTGGTCTCTCTGTTCTGATGATAGGTAAAGAAGGGACGCCATATCCACATTGTCCCTCCAAATGGACAGTGTGCCTATTTAGCGCTTCATCGCACGGTGGCCACTCATGCCTAGCTTCAAGAGGTGATTCTCTATTTATGTCAAGGTCTACATGTAAGGCATCTTCCCGAAAGGGGCTGCTTTGAATAGGCATACCCCACCGAGGATTCTGAATTGGATTCTTTTGTAGGTTAGACCGATAAGGCGGTATAACCAAATCCTCAGGACTGAAGTGAAGGCAACTTGTGCCTACTTTTTGTGTACCTTCCGGAGCTTCTGCCCTTGATTGGGCTTCACTATGGGTGTACACCATTGCGGTGCTTCTATGCTACCTAAATAAGTTTTTATCTCATTTTATGATTTTCTTTTTTTTTTGTCTACACTAAGCAGAATTAAACACACACATTCACAAAATCGTGATTATCTCTTTTAAGGATTCTTGGTGTGTCCTAAACTGGTTTAGTGCATTTTGATGTTTTGTTTTGTTTTTGTAGGTTTTGTAGAACGTTTAAATGCATCATGTAGGCTCTTATAACTCCAAAAAGGTCACCCCTTCAATATACCAACCAGGCCGATATACCAACCTCTCTATATACCCACCCTTACGAGAGGGAGACTATAGGTACATGAGAGCAAAAGGTACGTGGTACATAGGTGGTACGAAAGGGGGATTGTCCTGTTAATGACACCTACCATAGAAAACTTATCCTCGCGCGCATGGGAATCACCCCAGCTACGCTCGGTCTGCCTTCATCAAGATTTACGCCTAACAACAGTTGACAATCGGGAAATGGATGCAAATCAAGCCAAGGTGGTGATTAAATCCACCAATGGTCTTGATCAAGGGCTGGGGTCTTACGACCAACTCCTTGGTTTAAGATTGTTTCGTGATGTGTGTGGGATTCGTTTTATCCAACAAAATGAAACTAGCATACATGACTTTTCCTAATGCAATGCAGGATTAAATGAAAACAATTAAAGAAATAGAAACAGAAACAGAAAAAATATAACAGAGATCATGAAAATCCCTACCTCTTCTCTACCTGCTCCTGTTGTCTCTGAATTTTTGCTCTAAAAATCCGCAGACAGGAATTCGTCCCTCTGGGAGACGAATTGCAGAACAAAATTCATCCCTCCCAGAGATGAATTTGAATTTGTCTCAGGGTCAGACGAATTGCAGAAAAGAATTTGTCCCTGTCAGAGACGAATAGCAGTCTGCAACAAAAAAAAGATGTACCTGTCAAGCACAAACACAAAAATTTAATTAGTTTCTGTGATTTTAAAAACCAGGGAACAGGGTCCCACCGTGATCGCCACTGAAAGCACGAGATTCCGGTCAAAAGAAACACCAAGTGCGATTGCATTCAAAATTAAGTACGCTTAAGTCCTAGAAATGTAAATTGCATGAAACGAAAAAGAGACACATTGAAAGAGACACAATCAGATAAAGAAAACACAGCCCTTTCATTAATTTCCTTTGATCTCCATTACAATGATGCCTCCTCCCTTTTCAGGGGCTAGGAGCGCAAATAGAGTTTGATTACAATCACTAAATGATTCCTCCTTCCGCGTGCCCACGATTGCAATGGGCGGGCCAAGATGATGCCGCCGTTGATGTCGATGAGTTCTTCACCTCTACTGCTTCTCCTGTGAACAAAGAAATGACCAAGACGTTAGTAGCACCTGCTGCAAATGAAAAGCGTTTGCTCTCTAAAACTAACAAAATATGCATATGAATATTTGCCTGAAACAGTGAAAACAGTGAATCCAAATTGCTTCAAAACCTGACAGAAGGTAAGAAAAGTTACCAGAAGGCCACTGCAACTGAGGCAGCTGGCCAATCCACCTTAAACTGGAATTCATCCCTGGGCAGGATGAATTCTGATTGTAATTCATCCCTGGGTGGGACGAATTCTTCTGAGTTGGAGAAATCCGCCTGCTGCTGCTCCAATGTCAGATCCCGGGACCTGCAAAACGCTTGCAAACAGGGGGTTATGTAATTGGGGCCATTTTGGGACGACCCAGATGGTCGGATTTTCCCAATTTGGCCTCCACCCTCGGGAATTTGACCTTGACACCTGCAAGTTAGCGAAACAACAAAGCAATACAAAACATCCTAAAATCTGACCAAAAGTTACAAAATTGCAATTATGGACTAATCAGACCTAGTAACACATAATGCAATATAAAAAATAATCTAAAGTGCTCAAAAACTAAAATTAGGACTTGGGAGGTGCGGGGGTGCCCAAGTGGGCCTCCCACCATTGGCCCTCGATTTTGGAGCCAATCCACCGGGGATGGGCCCAAAACCTTTTAGGTTTGGGGGGTCGGCGAATTGGTTGGTTCAGATGTCCATGCATCGGATTTGAGTAAGGTTCAAGCTTCCAAAGGCCACCCAACAACCTCCCTTGCAAAAGAGATTGGTGGATGTGGGAAGGTGAACAAGGGGGATGCAAGTGAGTCTTCAATTCGACAGCACTTCGTTGCTTGAACACTCCTTTTACCTGTCTATTTTGGGTGAGAAAAGTCCCACCTTTTATAGACCCAAGGGGTCTCTTTTGGGAGGGAAGCACAAAAGCCAAGTGTTGTCCATAGGCGCCATGTGGCAGTCTTGTCTTCCCATGAGGGAGGGGAGTCTTCCATTGACTTGAACTTTGATAAATGCTTTTTGTAACAGTCCTCTAATGGCCCCTCTGTCCACTTACACATGCGTGCAAGGTAGGAGCCCTTAACTGACTATTCTGGGCTGCCACTTGGCACCATTTGCCTTTTTGTCCGTTAAGCTTAGAATTCGTCCCACCCTGGGACGGATTCAGAATTCGTCCTGGGGTGGGACGGATTCTATTTTGAATTCGTCCCGGGGTGAGACGAGTACTGGGCAAAGTATCCAAGTGTGCCAAATTGCTTATTGACCTTACAAAATTGCTATGAAAGTGGTTAGGACCACTGTTTAACCTCTGAGGGCTTCCCCGGGGGCTGTGTTTGCCAAAGCGATCAGTGTTTGCAGTCACATAATCGGATTCGTGCTGTTTTGGTGTCTACATTTTGACTCACCTACAGTTTGTGGATGACATAGGATTGGTGGGAATGGCCAGCTTCAGGGAAGCAAGAATGATTAGAGATACACTTAATGTCTACCTTAGGGCTACAAACCAAGTCATCAATGATAAAAAATTCAAAGTGGTCTTTTTCAATCTTGATCAAAGGCTTCATAAAAGAATTTTAGAGATCTTGGGATTCCCAAGGACTTATCTCCCATTGGTATACTTGGGGGTCCCTTTGCATTTTAAAACACTAAAAATAGATATCCGGAGGAATATTTTGGATTGTATCAAGGACAAAATTAATAATTGGTCTCACAAATGGTTAAGCTATGGGGGTAGATTAATGTTTTTACAGTCAGTAATTCAAGCCATTTCAATTTATAAATTTTCTATCCTTGCTACCCCACATACCATATGGAAAGAGTTGGACAAGATGGCTAGAAAATTTTTATGGGAAGGAGTAAAAGGAGAGAGGAAATGGGCCTTAGTAGGTTGGAAGAAAGTAAGCCAAACAAAGGTAAAAGGAGGTTTGGTACTGAGAAGATCAAAGTTAAATAATAAGGTTTTGGTTGGAAAGCTTTACTAGAGGTGGATTTCCCAACCAACTTCTTTATTCAATAGAATCTTAACTAGTAAATATTTGGGACAGGTAAACCCAAATTAGGTGGGTCGTTTCCCTTTGGATGGTAATGTATCCTTAGTGTGGTAGGATCTCATGTTAGGACCTCAAGTAGTAAAAGATAGATTATTTTGGAAAGTGAGGAGAGGGGAGAAGGCACAATTTTGGATAGATTCATGGGATCAATACCCACCTATCATTGTTGAATTTCCTAAACTGCAACCAATAAAAACAACCATAGAAACCAGGGTATGGGTCCAAATTGAAATTTATTTCAACACTAGTCAGTTGGGGTATTATAAGTTTAAGTAGTTTAAGAATTTGGATGAGTGGCCAATTTCAATCCCTCCGGATTTGATGCCCATCATGACTAAAAATATTGGCAAAAATATTTCTCACAGGTAGATATGAGGAGGATGAATTATCTTGGGGCTATGGGAGCCTTGGTTCCTACACAGTTAAGGATGGATATGATAAGATCCTTCCATAGCCTCCTCCTCATACATATCAGGTTGAGGATTGGAGAAAGATTTGGCAGTCCAAGGGTTGGCCGAATGTAAACTTTTTTTTTTGGCAGTTCATGCATAATGGAATTCTTACTTTTGATAATATTGGATGTAGGGGAATCATTGGTCCATCTCAATGTGTTTTATGCTATAAGAGTGAGGAAACAATAGATCACTTGATGTTTGAGTGCCCATTCATGCACCATATTTTGGAGAGATGGTTTTTATATTATAAAATTCAAGTTAATGGTGATTTGAATCAAATTAATATTTGGGAAATATGGAAGAGAGGTAGATTTAAATCTAAAGCTCTTTGTATTGGTTGGGAGCTTGTATTAAACTTTATTTGGTGGCAAGTGTGGTTGGAGAGAAATGCCAAAAATTTTAGAGAAACTTTTCTTCTTTAGATGGAGTTTGGCAGGTCATTTGGAGCAAATTCACAGAAACTGTGGCAGTCTATGCTAAAGAGGAAACTCAGGTTGTTATTGGGGAAATGGAAAAGGAAGTTGAAGTGCAGGAGGGATAGGAAATATCTAGTTGGAAAATACCCCTAGAAGGTTGGATTAAAATTAATACTGATGGAGCTACAAAAGGCAATCCAGGTAGAGCTAGAATTGGAGTGGTTTGCCGAAATCATGTTGGAACAATGCTCTATTGGGAACTGCAAGGCTTGGGAAGAATCACAAACAATGAAGTAGAATCCTTAGCTATCAAATATGCTTCTATTTGGGCAGTAAAACAAGATCACAGGAGGATAATCCTAGAATCAGATTCTCAAATAATGGTTGGAGCTCTAGATTGCATGACAAAATTTTCTTTGAAAACATAGAGGTTGAGGCTTGTCACTCAAATTAAGGAATTACGGAGGGAATTAGAAGATGTGATTCCAGTTTATGTGAGTAGAGATCTAAATAAAGTGGCAGAATTCCTAGCTAATATGGGTACTAAGAAGGAGGTAGGGGTTCGATGGCACAGTGGCATGGCTATTGAGGATGAGATGATTAGGCAGGTTGGTGAGAAAATCCAATGCTTAGCTAATTTGGATAACCATTCTAGAAATACTATTTAGGATATTTGTGCTTCAATGTAGATCTTCTTTTATAGTTGTAAACAGGTGAATAGTCATTGTAGAAATATGGTTTAAGAGATTTGGCTCCAATGCAAATCTTCTTTTACTGTTGTAAACATGTGTTCTCTTTGACTAAGGCTCGAAAAAGTCTCATCCCAACTTGTAAATGATCTTTGTTTTAATACAAGTTTTTTCAAATTATTTTTCATAAAAAAATATTAACCAAATGGTTACCATATGAAAAGGCTATTTTTCAATATTTTATAATTCAAGTATTTAAAAAATATACTTTTATCAAAATGCTTCAAAAATAATTTTCCAGACACCTTAGGTTATATGAATTTTAGGGGGAAAATAATTATATAAAATTATACATATTATTATCATAATTTGTCCACATAATTACTACTTATTACATTTAAATGTATTTGAGCATTTTATATCATATAAAATTACATTCCATATGAAAAAATTTAATTTAATTAAAAATAAAAAATTTAATAATAATCTATAGTAAGGATGCTTCAGTTTGTTACATTTTAAGTTCATGTCATGTTAAAAATTATTATATTATTATAAATTAAAATCAGTGGCCTCAACACCATTTCCAAATTCCCTTCCATTTACCTTGGTCTCCATATTTTATAGGGTAAACCCGACGAAGGATTGTGGAAAAATATAATCCAAATAATGATAAAAAGTTAATAGGTTGGAAGGGCTCTCTTCTAATTCAAGTGGCCAAAGAAACCCTTATCCAAGCATGCCTCTAGGGTATCCCCATATTCTTACTTTTAGTTTTCAAGGTTGCAATGTCGATGTCTTACAAAATTAAGCAAATCCGGAAATGCTTTCTCTGGCATGGATCTGAGAACAGATTTAGATTCCCTCTTATGGCATGCAATAAAATTTATTCTAAGAAGAGTCAAGGTGGGTTGGGCTTTAGGAGAATCTAAAGAATGAACTTGACTTTAATTTGTAAACAAGGTTGGAAAATTATCTTGAACTCGAGGATCATTTGGGTGGACATCACTAAGAGCAAGTGCCTTAGAGGAAGATCCTTGTTAGATCATAATTCCCTTCCTCAAGGCTTAGCTTTTTGTAATATTATCAATCAAATCATTCATATTCCTAGGAAGGGCATCATATTATGCCTTGATGATGGGTTCAAAATCCATTTTTGGGAATATCTATGGATCCTAGGCCACCCTTTGATTAATGGCCTAAGACTTTGTGTTCTAAAACCTTTTTTGGATCTTTTTTTTTGTAGCAAAGTGAGCCATTTCATCTCCCATGATCCTCATCTTCGACCTATGTATAAATTTCTCCCCTTCGTCGAAGACCTTTCAGAGTTACAATCTGCTTGTAGGATTCTTTTATATTTGCTCAAAATATTTTTTATCCTAAATAATCCAACTCAAGATACTCTCTTTGGTTAGGTCTATCAATTAGGTCTCTTTTCAGTCAAGTCTACGTATTTCCTTCAGTAAGAACCCTTTATTTGGTTTCTTATTAATCGTGTCTGGTTGAAGAATCTTATCCCTAAAATTGCTCACTTTTTTTGGTTGGTTATCCAAATTAGAGTGTTAAATATTAATAACCTTTTTTTAGGTATGATTCTTCCCAACCGATGCTTTCTTTGCCTATCTACATAAGATTCGATCACTCATATTTTTTTGGAGTGTCTATTTTCAGCCTACGTTGTTTGTTCCTTATTTTTTGTTGTTGGTATTGTGTGGGCCATCTCTAATTTTATGGCTAACCTTTGCACTCAATGGCCAAACCCTTTTTAGTTTTTCCATATTAGATTCTTTTGGTATTTTATCCTTCTCCATTTTTTATAGCAAATTTGTCTTCAAATAAATAATATGAGTTTTCATGACCTATCTAGATATCCTAGCTCTATCCTTTCTAGGATTATCTCTACTATATTTGAAAATGTAAATCTGGTTTCCTTGCTTGATCATCCTTGCATCGATTTGAATCCATTCTAGATTGTACTTGAAAGCACGAGATTTCAAAAACAAAAAGGGAAAACTCCAAACACGATGCAAGAACGAAATTAAAGTTGATGCTACAAATTAGAAATGCGTAAAATGGAGAAAGCATAGACAAATTGGAACCCAAATGGAATGAAACAACCCTCTTATTTTATTGATGTATTTCAAATTTGGTTACAATTCGCTTCCTCCCTTTTTAGGGGAAAGGAGCATCAAACTTGTCTCCTGGACACATCAATGGAAAGTCATCTCTCTTTCGCATGCCCACATGCAAAATGGGCAGGCCAAAGTGTTGCCACTACTGGTGTGAATGAATCCTTGATCTTTGCTGCTCCTCCTGCATTCAAAGAAACAACAAAATCATTAGTAGCATCTATTGCAAAGATGAAACGTTTGTTCTCTAAAAACAATGGAATATGCATGCAAAAGATTGATTACAGTGATAACTAACTGATTCTAAACAACCTGCAAATTTGATAGGAACTAAGGAACATTACCAGAGGGCCATTGCCATAAAAAAAGTTGGACAATTCGCCACCGATTCGAATTTGCTCCTGGGCGGGACGAATTCGACTATAATTCGTCTCGTGGTAGGACAAATTCACCTGTGACAAAATGTCGAAGTGATGCTACCCAAATGTCATGTCTCGAGAGCTCCAAACGACCTGCAAACTTAGGGGTTAGCTAATTGGGGGCATTTTGGGAAGACCCAGATGGTCGGATTTCCCCAATTTGACCTCCATCAATGGGAATTTGACATTGCTACCTGCAAGTTAGTGAGGACAACAAAAGTGACAAAACATGATAAGATTTGATCACAGCATTATGAAATTGAAATTACAAGCTATTTAAATAGCATAAGATGGAATGCAAAATAAACAAATGATAAAAGAACAATTTGCCATTAATTCTGAATCATTCTTAAAAAATAATATTAGGCTTGTAGGAGTGCGGGGCACCCGGGCGGGCCACCCACCGTTAGAACCTGATTTCGACACCAATCCACTTGGGATGGGCCAAAAATATCTTGTAATGGGTTGTCGGCAAATTGGTAGATCAATGTGGTTAAATGTAAAGTTTTGGATCTAGATTCACACTTCCAATAACCACCCAATGACCTCTCTTGCGAAAGAGATCAAGGATGTGGAAGAGGTGAATCAAAAGGTAAAACCGTGGTATCAAATTTGGCAGCAAATTTTTGCTTGAAAATGCTTCCAACTTGTCCTTTTTTTGTGTGAGAAAGTTCACCATTTTATAGACCCAAGGGGTATCTTTGGAGGGGCATGCATGAGCGCCATGTGGCAGTCATGCCTTCCCATGAGGGAGGAAATTCCTCCCTAGCTTGGGCTTCCATGACTGCCCTTGTGACAATCCTCTAACATCCAATCTATCCACCTACACGTGCATGCAAGGTAGGAGGCATTAATTGACTGTCCTCGGCTGCCATTTGGCACAATTTATCTTTTTTCCCATTGAACCTAGAATTCGTCCTACCCTAGAGCAAATTTAGAATTTGTCCCTGGGTGAGACGGATCCCTCTTTGAATTTGTCCCAGGGTGGGATGGATACTGAGAAAAGTGTCTAAATGTACCAAATTGCCTTATGACCTTCCAAAATTGCTGCAAAAGTGGTTAGGACCATTGTTTAACCTCTAAGGGCTGCCCTGGGGGCTATGTGTGTCAAAGCGATCAGTTTTTGCAGTCACATAATCGGATTGGTGTTGTTTTGGTGTCTACAGATGCCCCTTTTTGGGATGGGTTGTGCATGGCACAGCGTCGAGCAAAAATAGATAACCAAAGCACTAATGATTAGGGTTTCTTGGTAACCTAACCAACTTTTGATGCCCCAAGTATGGAAAGGGCATGCATTCTTGAATCCTTGTTTCTGACGAGCAAAGGCACTCAATTCAAGTGTTAACCTTTTTCGGTGAGGTGTTACTTGACCTTGGACATTGATAAGTCATGAACAGGCAAAGGGCACAACCTTTTGTCTATGAGAACCTTGAGTTCATGATTCACAAAATGCCAAGTGATTTGATCATATTGTTATTATTGCTTGTTTACTGCCCCAAGTAGGAGCGTAATTGTCTTGGTCAATGATTCTTTGAATGCATGTCATTTTTCTTAATTGGGTGTGTATTTGTTGATTGGTGACTAAGTGTGACTACCCCCTCGAGCGACGAATCGATGAGGGAATGACCTTCGTGAGAAAAGCGACGAGTCACTTGACCCAATATGACTTGTTAAAGGGTGCCCTTATATGGTTTAGCGTTAAGTGTGTGCAGTTTTTTCAACATTTAGACCTGTTTTTGGTGGGTGGTGACCCTTTTTGCAATGCTGTTTGGAGCTGAAATTGGCAAAAATTTGTCTTCCCATGGAGTGATCCGGCTAAGATAGCCTTCTTAGGGAGTAGGATAGTGACAATTTGTGACCCCAACATCTGTTTTGCATGCCCGGGATGTCAAGTGCCACAACACTCTCATCGGGCAAGTTTATTATCTGTTTTAGTCCATTTTTGTTCAATTTTTGATGGTTTTTGAAATTTTTGCCTTGAATTTGTCCTAGGGTGGGACGAATACCAGCTTAGAATTCGTCCCAAGGTGGGACGAGCGCTAACCAGAGTGCTTGTCCCAGGGGAGGATGAATTTAAGCTCAAAAGGCCTATTTAAAGGCCAAATCTAAGGTTTGGGCTCAATTGCATCTAAATTTTCTTGCGATTTGGAGCTCTGGGGAGGAGGAGGTTAATTCTACGAAGTGAAGCACTGCCAA
Source organism: Wollemia nobilis (assembly GCA_028583015.1). Lineage (NCBI taxonomy): Eukaryota > Viridiplantae > Streptophyta > Pinopsida > Araucariales > Araucariaceae > Wollemia > Wollemia nobilis. Next base: position 1,451,585 of record JAQPPZ010000629.1, on the reverse strand, counting down.
ATTTTCCCTGACATCATGAGTGCACAAACCGGATTGAGTGATGGATCCGAAGTGAGACCAGTAAGTGCTCCCTAGAGTTATTACTTTTGTTTAAAACTGTAAGTGTTTTGTTTAATTTTCTTTGTGATGGTGTTTTTCAAAATTTTTAAAACTGAAACCCTGAAACTGAGCTGAACAGAACTATGACTTAGTGTACAAATAAATGTAGTGAAAAACCTAGGTAAAAAAAAATTATTTTTTTTATAACTAAACCCTAGGATAAAAGAAACATAAAACCCTAAGACTTAATTTTTGTTTTTTTTTAATTTTTGTTTTGTTTTATTTTTGGAATTTATTAGTTAGGATTAGAAACCTTAGAACTAAAAAATTAATTTTGTTTTGAATTTTGAATGTTTGTTTTGTTTTTAAATTAATCAGTTAGGATAAGAAACCCTAGAACTGAAAAATTAATTTTAGGTTGAATTTTTATGTTTGTTTTTTTTTTTGCTATACATTGGTGGGCAATGTTGTATATTCATGTTATTATTGTACAGTTCTTTTCCATGATTTTAATGTTTTTGAATTGTTTTATTTTGCAGGTTGTTAAGAGCTAGTACCGTGTACCCACTGCTTTTACTGAAGCATGGGGGGCACTAACTGTGGCTGATTGGGAGTGGCTTGATGCCCTTGGGCTCAAGTAGGTGGCTCGACTAGAGCCTGTGGTCGTGGATCAAGCCTATTTGATGGCCCTGATCAATCTTTGGGATCCCCAAACCAACACCTTCCATCTCCCAACAGGGGAGATGACCGTGACCTTGGAGGATATCTATCGGCTTCTACGGATTCTGATAGATGGACTACCAATCAAGACATCACCACGTGATCAGCGGACAGCTGTACTAATGTGATGCTTCGGGCATGGGGAGGAGCTGGGTGTGGAGGATCCACTGGAGAGGGCAGAGGGCGACTACAAAATTGGTAGGATTTTGGTCTAATGGTGGGTGGAGAGGGGGGTGTTGGGAGTAAGGCACACATTCCTTATGGGCCTCATTTCCAACATGTTGTTACCCGACTCGTCAGGTGTGAGGTTCCCATGGAACCTGCTAGATTTGGTTTTGCAGTTGGTAGAGTGCCCGACAGAGGCATCGTTAATCATGAGATGGGGATAGACGCTATTGGCATAGCTCTATGGGGAGTTGTACAAGGTCTGCTGCCAAAAACATAAGGGTATTAGCTATAGCTATCTATTGCAGAGTTGGGCTTGGTAGCACATAGCGATGGAGAGGCCAGCCGGGTTACCATGGATGACTCGGGTGGAGATGGAGGATAGGGAGATAGGTTATGCAGTTTTATGGAGGCGATCTGGGGAGCAGGGACAAAGTCAATGGTGGGCAGGTGTCATAGGGCACTATGTCGATACCTTCTCTTGGATTACTCCAGGGGAGGTGGTTTGACACCCTTATCAGGACTATCCAGCCTAGCCGAAGGCTGGAGAGTGGCTTCGACGGGTATGGAGAGAGCGGTGGTTGATTGGGCGACAAGGGACCGAGCATGAGTTCTTCTTGTACAGTCGAGTGACATGATAGTTTGGGGTGTTCTAGGGGTTTCTTGGTGAACCCATGGTCTATCAGTGTTGGGGGGATGAGAGGACTCTGGACCGATTGGTCATCACACCACTGGGTGAGGATTCAGACATGATGATCGACATCCCAGATGTGGATGATGTCAAGACTACCACTGAGTACGACCAGTGGTGGGTACTGCAGTGATGGTGGGGAGAGGGGCCACTGGGAGGCACGAAGGCAAAAGTGGTGGGCAGGGAGGGTGCTGAGGCACTAGGGGATGATTCGGGAGCTCCTTTGGAGGATGCAGACATGGTGGAGGTGGAGGGTGAGGATGCAGATTTGGGGGTTTTGGATCAGGTAGAGATGCAGGACATTGTAGAGCAGTGGGAGCCAGAGCAGGCTACTATTCCAGGGAGTCCCATGTCTCAGGTGGATGCGAAGGACACAGAGTCTAGGTTACATGCTGAGAATGCATGGTTGGCGAAGCTACTGTGGAGGCGAGATGAGGAGCTAGGGGATGCACTACGGGAGAGGGATCTCCTTCAGGCTCATCTACCAAAAAATGAGAGTGCATGGGTTGTGCATCACCGACAAGAGGGGGGAACCGACACTACCCAGGAGAGAGATCTCCTATGGATGTAGCTAGCGAAGCAGGAGAGCGCATTGGTTGCACATTTCTGGCAGAAGGGGGGAATCGACACTGCCTGGGAGAGAGATCTCCTATGGACATGTTGGCATTTTTGTGACATTGATTCTCATTGATTAATGCATTGGTGTATTATTTAAAATCTGACCTTCAATATTAGCTTTGATGCAGCTTTGGAAAAAAAATAAGAAAAAATGAGCAAAAAATGACTAAGTCTAAAAGCTGCAGCGATTCGCTGACATGTCACGAAATCACGGTCAACGCAGTCAACGCAGGTAGGTTGGGCAGAACCGTCACGATATCGTGACGTGTTCCATTTTCATGAATTTTGGAAGGCAAAGAAGGAACAGTGACAAAATGTCGTGAAATCGTGACAAAAATTCCAGCCGAAGACACAAAGCAAAAGTTGCAGCACAGCGCCGACGTCTCATTTTCACGCGGTGTTTGGCTTCGAAGACCCAAGGTTAAAAGCTGCAGTGATTCGCTGCATGATTTTTAAGAAGAGGGAACCATGGGAAAGTTGCAGCGACGCGCTACCTGTAGCGTTTTCGCGATGGCAAAGTGGCAATTGGTATGGAAGGAGCAAAACATAGCGATATCGCTACATGCTTCAAAATCGCGGCCATTTTGGTCCAAGAAGCAAAGGAGCAGTAAGTTGTAGCGATTCGCTGCAATATCAACAATAAAGCCAACTGACATGAATATGCAGCGAAATCATGCAAGGGATGAAAATTGATCAAAAAGCATGAAAATGGTTAAGTGCTCAAAGTGGTAGCGAAATGGAGACAAGGAAGAATTGAAAACATTCAAGTGCAAAAGGTGTTATGTTTTTGCGGACCGTATTCAAGGCCGTACAAGGTTCCTGAAACATGTAGCGATATCGCTACATGTTCCATTTTTGTGGCGTTCGGTTTCAAGAGTTTTCAGTGCTCCAAAGTGCCACGATGCGCTGACTGCTTTAGCAAAAGGCATAAACAATGTAGCGATTCACTGCAAGTTCTGGGCGACAAGGCGAGTGCAGTGCAGCGATGCGTTGACTGTTTTCACAAACAAAATAGAAAATGTAGCGATTCACTGCAAGTTCTGGGTGACAAGGCAGAGTGCGAAGAGAATCATGCAAAAAGCAAAAGGTGTTATGTTTTTGCGACCCATCCAGAAGACCGTACAAAGTGCCAAAAAGTGCTGCGATGCGCTGCATGTTCCGTTTTTGCGGTGCAGGAAGGAAGGAATAGCCAAAGGCCACAATGCGTAGCGATATCGCTACATGTGCCATATTCACGGGATTAAGCTAGCGATAGAGAAGACAAAGCCGAAGATGCAGCGAAAGCGTGACAGGGAGCATTTTCGCGGGTCAAAGGTGGTCAAAGTGTACGGAGTTAAAACATGTCGTGATTTCGCGACCCGTTGCGTTTTCGTGACCTACGACAGTTTCCTGCCAGAACATAGTATGAACGCTCGAGGAAGTTTTTTTTGAGTTTTCGATGATTAAATGCTGCCCCGAATTAAATGTTTTGTGGATTTCCAAGGCATTCAAAGTAAAATACGCGCCCAGGCCACCAAGATTGAAGATTTAATGCATTCGAAGCTTATGTTCATGGATTGTCGTAACGGTTTCATGCACATGTTCGAAGAATCAAATTTAATGAAGGACCGCGAACGTTTCATTGCATTTAATTTTTGTTTCTTCGAGGCTGTAATCAAGGGATCGTGTATGTAATTTCCAATGCACAATTGTAGATCACGAGGAGGATGGTGGCAAACATTTAATGCTGTAGAGAGGACGGACCTCTATAAAAACCAATGTAATTCTCATTTCAAAAGGTTCGGAAAAATTCTTTGCTAGAGACTGGAGATGCATTTGCAGGAATAACAAAGTTGGCTTCTAATTTGTCAAGCTGTTGTATGGGTGATTTCCTTTCTGTTCTATTGCATTTCTAATAGCTTTGTATTTCTTCATGGCTGTTGCATTAAAATTCTGCATATTGGATTTGTGTACCGCCGTGAGAGTATGATTTCTGGAATGTAGTTTTGGAGGGTCTTCCTGCATACATTGTGCGAAGGTTTAAGTTAATAATTTTTATTACTTGCTGTTGTTGCATTTTTAAGTTTCCTGCTGCTATTTTCTCGGTCTTATAACTTCGGCCTGTGGCCATATTTCCCATTTATTTCTGTAGTTTTTAAATCTCTTTCTTGCAACCCTTATCTTAACCCAAGTCTAGAATAGTGAAGGGAACCAGCCCACTCTGGAGATTGGTCTGGAAGCCATTTCTTGCTTCCAGCATTTCAATGTTGGCCGGGTCTAGGGTGCACTTGTAAAATCCTTTCCTATGGCAGATTTTGGACCAACAGTTTTTGGCACGCCCGGTGGGACAGATTTTATTTGTCTCTAAAAGATCCCATAAGGTCGAAGGTTTAATGTTCGCCTTCAGACTGTAAATTAGAGCATTTGGTGATTCTGTTGTTTTTGGTGACCCTACTGGACCCAAAAATACTTCATGATCACAAGATCACAGTCAAAGAAATTTGGCGATCTTGTTCAGTTTTTTGAGCTCGATAGTTCGAGAAGTGGTGAGCATTCTAGATTAGTTTCCTCATCCCTTCCATATTCTGTTGTACAAATACCCAGTATTGTTGCTAGTGTTGCACCCCTACAAGTTCCACCAATGGCACAATTTCCTCCACCCAAAAAATTATTGGCATGGAATAGCACTGGAGCCTTGAATCTGCAGGCTCAGAATCCAGTACCTCAGGATGCACTGAAGGCTTTGTCCACTTATGATGGTACTGGTAAAACAGCCTATGAGAACATAAATGATGTGGCTTCCGTAGCTGCTATCCATGACATTACCGATGAAGATGTGATGATAAAATTGTTAGTATGTTCTTTGAGAGGTAAACTGTTGTTTTGGTACAGAACTCTGCCTCCCGGAACCCTAACATCATGGGATCAGTTTGGTGATTTGCTGGTGAAACATTTTCATGAACAGGCTGACCCTTTCTCATTGTTAAATTAGTTTACTGTCATACAGAGACATCCACAAGAAGAGATACCTGATTTTAATGTTCGATTTACCAGAACTTGGCAAAGGATTCCTAATGGTATTCGGCCTGCTGATGAATTAGCTGCGATGTACTACCTCAGAGCGTTTCACTTAGATATCGGCTGGGCGGTTCGGCAATCTAATGTGATAATGTTTCCAGAAATATTTGAACAAGAAATTAAAGCAGAAGCTAATCTGGTTGCTGTAGGAAGACTGCCTCCAAAGGTAACTATGCCTCTTATTCCAGATTTGCCTCAATATTTATATGGTTCACAACCACACCCCATGCCAGCTATGTATCCTACACTCTCATGGAACTCTAAATCACCTCAGGTTGCACCTGTCCCAGTTCCTCAGTTGTCTGCTTTAACTCCTTTATCGCTCCCTGCACCCAGCATTCAACCATCTCCCGTTTCCACTAGATTTCTAGCTTTGCCAGCACCACCAGCTCCTTTGCCCTTACCAGCACCTCCTGCACCTGCAAACCCTGATCCATATACAACATTATTGCAAGAGGTGAAGTCTACAAATTCTGCCATTAGAGCCATGGGAAATAAGATCACACTCATTGAGAGGAAGCAGGCCGAGAGAGATTTCCAGCCAAGGAGATTTCAACCTCCTCAAATTACTAGAGATCAAGCTGCCTCCACAAGCAAAACACCTGAAAATGGCTTAGCTGTTCTAGAAAATGAAGATGTAGCCCATGCAGATGGAGTATATTGGTTTTCCACTTGTAATGATCCTCATGGAGAGGATACATGTATGGTTCACCTGAATTATGTGCAGACATTGGCTGCTAGCTCTTCAGGTGGACAAGTTAATATGATCTCAGAAGCTGGTTATAATTTGATGACTGCAGTGGAAGATCAAGTTTTAGTTCTAACAAGGACTGGAAAGAAGCCTATGAATGTTGATCCTGTTGACTTAGAGTCGTTAAGAGTACCGACTGAAGTGAAGAGGCCAGTGAAAGCTCCTATGCCAGTTCCAAAGTCTGTTGCACCTGTTTTGTCAAAAGATCCAGCTTTTAACAGAGTTCAAGAAAAGGCAGCAGCTGCACCAGTAAGATCAGAAGCAGAGGAGTAGGCACATGATAAATTGAAATATCCATCACTGACCAAGAGGTTAAGAGTGGAAGCTACACAGTAGTACAGAACCATATTTGAGCAACCTGCTAAGAAGAAAAATTCTGCTGTAGTTTCATACAATATTGTTGATGATCTTAAGAAGACCCCTGCTAAGGTAAGCCTTTATGACGCTTTGCAATTACCTGGTCAGGTAGATTTATTACAAGAGTCATTGAAATCTGTGAAGGAGAGTGAAAAAGGGCCTACCTAGACCGTCTATTCCCAAACTTTAACCACCTCTGTTACTGGTAAGAACAGACCTCCTCCTTTTTACTTGTCATTGCAAATAGAATGTTGGGTTGTACACAATTGTATGATTGATTATGGAGCTGCAACCACTGTCATGCCCAAGGGAGTCTGTGAAGCTATGGGAATGGAGTATACCCGGAGTAGTCCTGGAGTCCTGCAATTAGATGGAACTCCCGTAAAAATAGTAGGTGTCATTAAAGATGTACCCATTGTCCTGCATACAATGCCCCAAATCACTGTTATTCAGGAAATTGTTGTAGTAGATTTAGAGCCCTATTTTAGCATGTGTTTATCCAGGGAATTTACTACAAAATTAGGGGGTTATCTGGCATTAGATTATTCCCATCTGGAAATTCCTTTTAAGAATAGACGTCTCAGAATACAGAATGAAAAGCCTTCCCCTTTTCACATTGAGAAGTTGGAAGATGTTGGAAAAGACATGCAGTCGGTCCATATGCTCACTGAAGAGTCTGAAGATGCTATTTTAATGAGTGAAGTTTTAAACAATCTTCAGTTGGAAGACCAGTTTTCAATGCTTAACTTTAATGCCATGATGGAGACAGAGATTGGCTGCTATGCCATTCGAAACCCGAGACCGAGACAAAGCAGGAATGGTCTAACCAAGCTGATCAGAATGATGTTACGGATCAATTATGGCAGCTATATTTCGATGGAGCTCGATGCAAGAATGGTGTCGGAGCAGGTATTGTGTTAATTTCTCCTCTCTGGTGTACAGAGAACTTATTCATATCGGCTTACATGGATTTGTACTAATAATGTTGCTGAATATGAAGCATTATGCTTAGGTCTGAAGAAAGCAAAGAAGTTAGGAATAGAACAACTCAATATTTTTGGTGATTCCGAGCTTATTGTAAATCAGGTCACAAATAGATGCATCTCAAAGTAGCATTATCTGAAAGCATATCGTAATCAGGTTTGGGATTTGTTTGAACTTTTCACTGCGCTTAATATTCAAGCTATTTCCAGAGAGATGAATAAACATGCTGACTTATTAGCATCTCTTGGAGCTAACTTTTCTCCTGCTGATCAAGTTGTGAACAAGCCCAAGATAGTTAGAATGGTATACAGACCCAGTGTGCCAGACAAGGAAACTTTCTTGTAGGTCTTTGAAACCGATGAGCAGATTGTTAATTTCCTGATACATGAAGATGCAGCTGTTGAAGGCAGAACTTTGGAAGATGAGGAAGCCGAAGGTCTTATTCAATTAAGGAATAACCATATTCCAAAGGGTCTAATAACTGTAGAGAGCTTGTTTGACCAACATGATCATTCCAAAAAGCCTCGAATGGAGATTGATAGAAAGAAATACATGGAGTTAGAGCTTTAGCCTAACAAAGTGATTAAGGTTGGCACTGACTCAACCCTAGAAGAACTGTAGAAAATCAGGCAGCTCTGTAAAGAGTTTTCTGATATTATAGCTTGGAGCTATGAAGACTTGAAAGGCTACAACAAGAAGATTATACATCATGCAATCAAACTGGAAGAAGGAGTTAGGCCTTTTCGACAGAAACAGAGACCTGTAAACCCAAAGATTGAGGCATTGATGAAGGCTGAACTTGTTAAAATGCTGCAAGCTAAGATCATCTATCTGGTCAAGCACTCCACATGGGTCACCAATCTTGTCCCAGTCCGTAAGAAGAATGGAGATATTAGATTGTGCATTGATTTCAGGAATTTGAACCGTGCTTCATTAAAGGATCATTATCCTTTGCCGAGAATTGATCAAATATTGCATGTTGTGGCTGGGGCACAGCGTTTTTCTTTGTTAGATGGATTTTCTGGGTATAACCAAATCTGGGTAAAATATGAAGATCAGTTTAAGACATCATTCACCACGAAGTGGGGTACTTTTGCATATCAGTGAATGCCCTTTGGACTGTCAAATGCTAGAGCTACCTTCTAAAGAGCAATGAATATTGCTTTCAAGGATTTATTGAATAGGATCATTGTAATATACCTTGACGACATGACAGTATTTTCACGTAGAAGAGAAGACCATTGTTCTCACCTGAGGCTAATTTTTGAGAAATGCAGAGAATTTAGAATCTCCATTAATCCGAAGAAGTCTGTGTTTGCTATAAAAGAAGGTAAGCTTATGGGTCATGTGATTTCTGAAGATGGATTAGCAATTGATCCAGCCCGTGTTGAAGCTTTGAAGAAATTGACACTCCCTGCAAACAAGAAGGAACTTCAATCTTTCTTTGGACAAATAAATTTCATTAGAAAGTTCATTGCTGATTTTGCTCAGGTTGTTAAACAAATGACCGAATTGTTGAAGAAAGATGCAGTTTTCCAATGGACAGCTCAAAGAAAGGAAGCATTTCAAGAGATCAAGGAAAGAATAGCGCAGGCCCCTATCCTGATTAATCCTGACTACTCCAAGGATTTCATCTTATATGCAATCAGAGAAGATGACAGTTATGCTGTAATTTTGACGCAAAAGGGAGATGATGGGAATGAAAGGCCCATTGCTTTTCTGAGCCAAGTCATTTTACCTCACGAAGCAAAGTACAATTTTATTGAGAAACAGTATATGCTGTGATGAAATCCCTAAAGAAATTCAAACATTTTATTTCCCAGAGTAGGACATTTGTTTATGTGCTTCACCCAGATGTGAGAAATTTCATTCTTCAAGGAGAGTTGGGTGATAAACGTGCTGGCTGGGTCACCAAGATCCAGGAATTTGATGTAGAAATTCACCCAACTAAATTAGTGTGTGGTAAAGCTCTGTGCCAGCAGTTAGCAAAGATGGCAGCATTTGATGTATGCGAAGATCAGGGAGAAGCTCTTGCTGGTAATGACAATTTAATGAATTTCTTAATTCTAGAAAAATATTGGACAGAGGACCTGATTGATTACTTCACAACTGGAATATGTCCATCACAATTGACTGCTTATCAGAGGAGGAGATTTCGATTGCAAGCTCTGCGGTATGTTTTGTTTTTAGATGGTTTATTTTTTAAAAATATTGATGGTGTTCTTTTGAAGTGTGTTAAACAAGCAGACAAGGATAGGATCTTGGAAGAGTTCCATTCTGGTCTATCAGGAGGACATTTTGCAGGAAGACCGATGGCCTTGAAAATCATTCGAGCTAGTTACTATTGGTCGACCCTGTTCTCAGATTCTTTCAAGATTGCACAAGCTCGTGATAAGTGTCAAAGATACGCAGGAAGAGTAAGGAATGCAGCTCTACCTTTGCATCCAGTTCGAGTTGAAGCACCCTTTCAGCAATGGGGGTTGGATTTTATTGGAATAATTGATCCTAATTCCTCATATGGGCACAGATACATCTTAACAGCTACAGATTATTTCACAAGGTGGTCCGAAGCCATACCTACAAAGATGGCCAATCAATCTGTAGTGATTTCTTTTGTTGAGAGTTTGATTACACGTTTTGGTCTTCCAGACGCCATCATTACAGATAATGGGACTCCATTCATTGGAGCTGAACTGGCTGAGTTTGCTAACAAGTTTGGCATTTTCCTTAAGACATATTCCAATTACTATCCACAGGGAAATGGCTTGGCAGAGTCAACAAACAAAAATTTTCTCAGAATTTTGAAGAGGTCATTGGGAGAGAACAAAAGATCATGGCACTTGTTATTGAATCAGGCGTTATGGGTAGATAGGATTTCCATCAAGAAGTCCATTAAAACCTCACCATATGCCCTAGTCTATGGCAAAGAAGCAAGGTTGCCGGTTCATCTTGAGTTGCCAGTATTACAGCAGTTGCAATCTTTTCAAGATGATGAGACAGACCTGAGTTCCTTGGATCTACAAATAGAACAGTTGTTATAATTAGAGGAGCAACGTTCCAAAGAGTATAATGAATTTGACAAGCACATGCAAGGGATTTCGAAGTGGTTTTATAAGCATTCTGTAACCCGTCCATTCAAGACAGGAGATTTGGTGCTGAAATGGAATGAGAATAAAGCTAAACCTGGCAATCATAAGAAGTTTGATGCATTCTGGGAGGGTCCCTTTCGCATTTCCAGCACAGGTGCAGCTAATTCTTTCTATTTGGAAGACATGGATGGTAGCCCACTTCCAATTTCAGTTAATGGATTTCATTTGAAAGCCTACTTTTCATGAATTCGCAAGTTCAATTTGAGTTTGTATATAATATAAATATATATATATATATATATATATATAAAAGGAAGTGAAGAAGAAGAAAAGAGTATGTATATAGGTTTTGCCTTTTGTTGTCACCTTGGCTCTTGTTGCTTGTGGGCTGTAGGTGTTTGTTTCCCTTTTGTCCTTCCTTTCCCGACAGTTTGTGGCTTCCAAAGAATTCTTCTTTTCCCTCCCCTGCTTTCTATTTCCTTTCTTCATCTTCCTCTTCCTTCTTTTGTTTCTTTCTTCTTGCAATAAAAAACAAAAAGAATAAGCCACGGCTGTTGTTTCTTCTCCCATTTTCTATTTTCCCCATTTCTTCTTATCCCTTTCTTCCCAGTTTGGTTTTTGTTTTAAAAAGCATTTATTTTCCAGCTTAGTTCATTTTCATTTCACGCTTCAAAACTTCCATTTCTGTTCCATCTATTCGTTCATTCCATCTATTGTCGCTGGTAGTGTAGCAACATGCTGTTGTTATGTCTACTACGTCACTTTTGCTCCATAATTTTATTATTCACACCACTCCATTGCAGTCACCGCCTGCGCAATCGCAGGAGCTCACTCCACCATCACATTCCATCTCTTCAGTTTATAACCGCTTCTATGCAGGTTCTTCCGGTTCTAGTTTTCAGCAGTAGAAGAAGTTTTGCAGTAGTCCCACTGACATGTTTTGCAGTAGCCCACCTTCCTGTTCTGATATGACTCTGTGCCCAATGGACAAAGGCCTGGATTCTTGCATACAGCAAGCTGTATACCCCGCGAGCTGCCAAGAATGTTGGCATTTTTGCCACATTGATTCTCATTGATTAATGCATTGGTGTATTATTTAAAATCTGACCTTCAATATCAGCTTTGATGCAGCTTTGGCGAAAAAAGAAGAAAAAATGAGCAAAAAATGACTAAGTCTAAAAGCTGCAGCGATTCGCTGACATGTCGCGAAATCGTAGTCAACGCAGTCAATGCAGGCAGGTTGGGCGGAACCGTCGCGATATCGCGACGTGTTCCATTTTCGCGACTTTCGGAAGGCAAAGAAGGAACAGTGACAAAACATCACGAAATCGCGACAAAAAGTCTAGCCGAAGACACAAAGCAAAAGTTGCAGCGCAGCGCCAACGTCTCATTTTCGCGTGGTGTTTGGCTTCGAAGACCCAAGGTTAAAAGCTGCAGCGATTCGCTGCATGATTGTTAAGAAGAGGGAGCCATGGGAAAGTTGCAGCGATGCGCTACCTGTAGCATTTTTGTGATGGCAAAGTGGCAATTGGTATGGAAGGAGCAAAACGTAGCGATATCGCTACATGCTTCAAAATTGCGGCCATTTTGGTCCAAGAAGCAAAGGAGCAGTAAGTTGTAGCGATTTGCTGTAATATCAACAATAAAGCCAACTGACATGAATATGCAGCGAAATCATGCAAGGGATGCAAATTGATCAAAAAGCATGAAAATGGTTAAGTTCTCAAAGTGGTAGCGAAATGGAGACAAGGAAGAATTGAAAACATTCAAGTGCAAAAGGTGTTATGTTTTTGCAGACCGTCTTCAAGGCCGTACAAGGTGCCTGAAACATGTAGCGATATCGCTACATGTTCCATTTTCGTTGTGTTTGGTTTCAAGAGTTTTCAGTGCTCCAAAGTGCCGCGATGCGCTGACTGCTTTAGAAAAAGGCATAAACAATGTAGCGATTCGCTGCAAGTTCTGGGCGACAAGGCAAGTGCGGTGCAGCGATGCGCTGACTATTTTCACAATCGAAATAGAAAATGTAGCGATTCGCGACAAGTTCTAGGCGACAAGACGGAGTGCGAAGAGAATCATGCAAAAACCAAAAGTTGTTATGTTTTCGCGACCCATCCAGAAGACCGTACAAAGTGCCGAAAAATGCAGCGATGCGCTGCATGTTCTGTTTTCGCGGTGCAGGAAGGAAGGAATAGCCAAAGGCCGCAATGCGTAGCGATATCGCTACATGTGCCATATTCACGGGATTAAGCTAGCGATAGAGAATACAAAGCCGAAGATGCAGCGAAAGCGTGATAGGGAGCATTTTTGTGGGTCAAAGGTGGTCAAAGTGTACGGAGTTAAAACATGTCACGATTTCGCGACCCGTTGCATTTTCGTGACCTGTGACAGTTTCCCGCCAGAACATAGTATGAACGCTCGAGGAGGTTTTTTTTGAGTTTTCGATGATTAAATGCTGCCCCGAATTAAATGTTTTGTGGATTTCCAAGGCATTCAAAGTAAAAGACGTGCCCAGGCCACCAAGATTGAAGATTTAATGCATTCGAAGCTGCTGTTCGTGGATTTTCATAACGGTTTCATGCACATGTTCGAAGAATCAAATTTAATGAAGGACTGCGAACGTTTCATTGCATTTAATTTTTGTTTCTTCGAGGCTGTAATCAAGGGATCGTGTATGTAATTTCCAATGCACAATTGTAGATCACGAGGAGGATGGTGGCAAACATTTAATGTTGTAGAGAGGACGAACCTCTATAAAAACCAATGTAATTCTCATTTCAAAAGGTTGGGAAAAATTCTCTGCTAGAGACTGGAGATGCATTTGCAGGAATAATAGAGTTGGCTTCTAATTTGTCAAGTCGTTGTATGGGTGATTTCCTTTCTGTTCTATTGCATTTCTAATAGCTTTGTATTTCTTCATGGCTGTTGCATTAAAATTCTGCATATTGGATTTATGTACCACCGTGAGAGTATGATTTCTAAAATGTAGTTTTGGAGGGTCTTCCTGCATATATCGTGCGAAGGTTTAAGTTAATAATTTTTATTACTTGTTGTTGTTGCATTTTTAAGTTTCCTGTTGCTATTTTCCCGGTCTTATAACTTCGGCCTGTGGCCATATTTCCCATTTCTTTCTGTAGTTTTTAAATCTCTTTCCTGCAACCCTTATCTTAAACCAAGTCTAGAATAGTGAAGGGAACCAGCCCACTCTGGAGATTGGTCTAGAAGCCATTTCTTGCTTCCAGCCTTTCAATGTTGTCCAGGTCTAGGGTGCACTTGTAAAATCCTTTCTTGTGGCAGATTTTGGACCAATAGGACATAGTTGGCATAGCACGACGATGTAGTCATGATGTACCATCGATGGGAGGCAGAGTGGTGCCAACACCAGATGGATTTGGAAGGGGAGATCATCCACCTTGGGGGGCGGGTAACTGAACCCTCAAGAGGTAGATCTTTGCACTGGATGAGGGATAGTGGTACTGAGCAGTCAACATCATCTTGTCACAAGCGATTGGATGAGGGAGGCGGTAGTAGGCATGATGCGGGGGCTAGCAGTAGCCGCCCTGAGGGGTCCCATAGGACCTACACCACAGGGGGTAGTTCCCGTCACACCGATCCTGTGTGATCATGGTGGCCGATGCCTTAGGTTGGGTGGTTTTGGGATTTTGGATTTTGTTGCGGGGTCAGAGGACCAACTCTTTGTAGCTTGCGAGCATTTTTTTGATGATATATATATATATATATATATATATATATATATTTTCGGCTTTATTTTGTTCATGCACATGTGATGATTTGATCTTATGCATGATGGTTTATGAATATGGATGTATGCATGTTAATTTATTTTGATGGATACATATGTTATGATGAATGCAATTTTTTTTTATGTATATGTGATATGCAAAATGTAATGGATGAAATGAATTTGTGTTGGTTGGTTAGGGCACCATAGACTGTTTAGGACTTTGTTATTTTGTTTTTAGGCGATTGTTGTGGTAAATGACTTTGTATGTATACATGTGGTTTTTTGTATTTTTTGATGGTATTGTAAGGATGAAAAGTAGCGCAGTTGGTTTAGAAATGTAGCTATGGTTTTCTGAGACTCAGATGGTTTTAACTCACTAGCCACGACTGTAGTTTATCTTACAAGACTTTTGAACAAGGTATGAATCAAACTTGTATTTGACCAAGATATTTCACATCCCTGTGTGTGCAATTGAGTTCATTTATGTGGTATTTTTTAGGATACCTCCAGTGCCAGATAGGTTGTCAACCAAACTCGTATCGAGGATCACCTAATTAGCTCCACTAACTCCTTTATTGTATTTAGTCAAATTAATCTACGGTGCTATCTAGGATACCATAAGCTAGCTCATCCACATGCAAACATTGATCTGTATACAAGTTAGTGTGATATATTTATAGTCATGCAGGAAGTTTACCACCAGTGAACGATAGGCTATCCACCAAACCGGTACTGAGGTTTGCCTCATGACCTGTTGGAATGCTGAGAGTTCCAGGGATTCAAGTTTGACTCCCTTATTTTCTTCAATTGTATTGGGATACTTGCTCATTGGTAGTGATAAAAATCATTGTTTATTTTTATATATTTTTCTTTTGAGCAAGGGATTTGGATTCGAGTGATAAGAATCACTATTGTATGTGCTTTTTGATGTATGCACTTTGGGGATGATGTCAAATTTTTGGAGTTTTGACATTTTGCAAAATTTTGATGTTTGCAACTTTTTGAGAACTTGGGATTCTTGGGGAATTGGGTAGGGAAGATGCTTGTCCTTTTGCCAACTCTTAGCATTCTTTGGGTCATTCGCACAGGGGGATGAGCAAGATAACTATTTCACTTATGGTGACCGGGATTACTATGCAGGTTTCATCTTTCATTCACACAACTCGAGAATTTTTATGTTTTTTAATTTGTGTTGGGATGCTATGTAACAAGGTGTGATCCAAGTAGAACTCTACCTTCGTAAAATTTGTCTAAATTGGTACAATACGTGGCTAGAAAGCAAAATGACGACTGAAAGATGAAAACTCTTGATACATTATAAGACCACTGACTCTAGTGTGGTAAAAAGCAGTGAATGGCCCGTTTTTGTTGTTTTTTTTTTTTTTGGACTGCTTATAAAATGGATAAATGTGGAACAAGATGGACTATCAGAGTAATTACAGTCTATGGTGCCTTTGACCTATACGACCACAAATATGCAATGTATGGATGTGATGCTTAATGCAACTATATATTTTTGTATTTTTGATGGATTGATTTTTGTGAATATGAATATGAGATGTGAGAAGAGCTTTTTATTGATGAATTTGAGCATGCCTGGAAATGAGATGCAAATTTTTGTTTTTTTTGATGATTTTTGGATTTTATTATTTTTGACCAAGCGATTGTGGGAATCCTTGGAGCATTTTGGGATTGACCAAGCGATTGTAGGAATCCTTAGAGAATTTTGGGATTGACCAAGCGATTATAGGAATCCTTGTAGCATTTTGGGATTGACCAAGTGATTATAGGAATCCTTGGAGAATTTTGAGATTGACCAAGAGATTATAGGAATCCTTAGAGCATTTTGGGATTGACCAAGCGATTATAGGAATCCTTGGAGCATTTTTGGGATTGACCAAGCAATTATAGGAATCCTTGGAGCGTTTTGGGATTGACCAAGCGATTATAAGAATCCTTGGAGAATTTTGGGATTGACCAAGCGATTATAGGAATCCTTGGAGCATTTTGGGATTGACCAAGCGATTATAGGAATCCTTGGAGCATTTTGGGATTGACCAAGTGATTATAGGAATCCTTGGAGCATTTTGGGATTGACCAAGTGATTATAGGAATCCTTGGAGCATTTTGGGATTGACCAAAATATTATAGGAATCCTTGGAGTGTTTTGGGATTGACCAAGCGATTATAAGAATCCTTGGAGCATTTTGGGATTGACCAAGCGATTATAGGAATCCTTGGAGCATTTTGGGATTGACCAAGCAATTATAGGAATCCTTGGAGCATTTTGGGATTGACCAAGCGATTATAGGAATACTTGGAGCATTTTGGGATTGACCATGTGATTATAGGAATCCTTGGAGCATTTTTGGGATATGGCTCTCTTAGATATGGAATGGTCACAAATGATTGATGTTCAAGGGTTTTGTTTCCTTGATTCCGTCAAGAGAGGCTAGCCGGTATGTCTCGGGTCCTATTTTGCTATCAATTACATATGGACCTAACCAATTTTCCGTTAACTTGTCCCTTAGGTGGGACAACAAACTAGAGTTCTGTTGATTTTCCTTCAAAACCAAATCACCAACCTAAAAGTCCCTTAGGTGAACTTTCATGTTGTAAGATTTCTTAAGTCGCTCTTGATAGATACGTAAATGCTCAAGAGCATTAACGTGTCGTTCGTCAAGCAACGTAAGCTGGTCTAACCAAGCCTATCGTGCAGTGTCATCATCAATGAACTCCTACATTGATATGCATAGGGAAGGAATTTCCAACTCGAGAGGCATGACTGCCTCGGAGCCATACACGAGCAAAAACGGAGTTGCCCCAGTGGGTGTCTGAACGCTAGTGCGATAAGCCCATAGGACAAGTGGGATTTGGATGTGCCAATCCTTATGACAGTCTGCGATCGTATTTTTAAGGATGGCAACTAGCATTTTGTTTGACGCCTCTGCTTGCCCATTTGCCTATGGATAATAGGGTGTCAAAAAACTGTGCTAAATTTTGTACTTTATGGTCAAAGCACGCATGTCTTTATTCTTGAATGGTGTCCCATTATCCGAGACTATTTTGGATGGAATACCAAAATGACATATGATGTTATGCAAAATGAATTCCACAATGTGGGGTCCTGTCGTAGAGGTAAACAAAACTGCTTCCACCCACTTGGTAAAATACTCTGTGGCCATTATGATAAACGTGTGACGGTCTGACGACGTAGGGGAGATCTTTCCAATTAGATTGAAGCCCCACTACAAAAATGGCCAAGCGGATCGAACTATCTCGCAAGGCTCAGGAAGTTACATACGTCAAATTGGCATGGTGTTGACACTTCATGCACTTCCTGACATATGCACAACAATCTCGCTCTAAAGATGGCCAATAATAGCCCATGCAAAGAATGCACTTTGTGATGGCCATACCATTGAAGTGGCCACCACATGTACCATCGTGCGCTTGGGAAATTGCCCAAGTGGACTCTTGCTAGTCCAAGCAACGAAGGAGGATTCCTTCATAGCTGTGATGATACAAAATGTCTTCTATCAAGACATACTTAGCCGCTTTCTGCTTGAATGCTCATTTTGCGGCATGCATCAATCCAAGTGAGAGATTACTTAATTTTAGGTATTCTATAATGGGTAAATACCAGTCCTATTGATCAAAATCCTCGACGATATGAATAGCCAATCCCTCTTGAAGTTCATCCCTAGCAAATGTTGAGCAGGATAGAACTTGTAAGAATAGCGTTGTGTTGCTATTAATGGGAGTAGGGGAGAACAAGGACCCCCAGTTGGCATGTTTTAGATGATCATGGATTCGAGAGAACTTATCCGAGGATGGTTCAATCTAGATCATGTGAATTCTTGGTGTCAAGTCAGAGTTTGCATGCTCCATCACGGATTACGATAAGGTTTTGAATTGAATAGTTGTCATATCACCGGAAAGGTCTTGCAGGATTAGTGACCCTAAGGAGGCCATTGTGTCCGCAAAATGATTCGATGACCGAGGGAGTGCCTCGATGTCATACCACTCAAGTTTTGCCAAGAATTTGTCCACAAGGGCTTTATAAGCCTGTAGAACTGGGAATTTGCATTGGAATACCCCTTTGACTTGATTGACAATTAACAATGAATCACCAAAGATGTTCAGTCATTTGATGTTCATGGCGATTGCTATCTAAAGACCTATGAGCAAGGCTTCATACTCTGCATTGTTTTTGGTGCATGGGAAATTTAATTTAAATGATAGGGGCATTGGAGCACCCTATGATGTGAAGAATACTATTCCTGCACCACCACCTTGCTCACATTTAGAACCATAAAAAAATATGGTTATGTCAGCCTGTGACTCAGGTTCATTAGAATCTGGCGATTTTGAGACATGGAAGACCCCATCATCGGGTAGTTCTATGAATAGAGGCTGATCATATTCGAGAGGAGCCTCTGCTAGTTGATTGGCTATGACCTATCCTTTTATGGATTTCTATTTGATAAAATCTATGTCAAATTTTGTCAACAACATGATCCATTTCACCGTGCGACTACTATGATAAGTACGACTCATAATGTATCACAATGGATTCTCCTTAGACACAACATACGTAGTGTTGCTCACCATGTAGTGGCATAGCTTTTTGGTAGCAAACACCACTTGCCAAGTAGAGTTTCTCGATGTATGCATAGTTAAGTTCATAACTGACTAGGGTGCGGTTAAGATAGTAAGTAGCCTGTTCTTTGTGAAGTTCATTCTTCTGGGCCAGCATGGCACCCAGTGCCACCTCAGTAGCTAAGATGTATAAATAGAAAGACACTCCTAGTCTAGGTGGTGCCAATACTGGCGGTGAAGCCAAGTATTGTTTGATGTCATCAAAGGCTGACTGGCACTCGTCATCCCAGTGAAATGCAACCCCCTTGTGCAATAATTTGTTCATGGGTCGGCACTTTTCAGATAGCTGCGCTATGAAGCGCTTAATTGACGTGACCTTTCCCTGCAAACTTTTGAGTTGCTTAATGGTAGTTGGGGGAACCATTTCAAGGATTGCCTTGAATTTGTTTGGGTCCACCTCGATGCCTCGCTTTGAGACTATGAAACCTAAGAGTTTTCTAGATGTGATGCCAAATACGTACTTCTTGGGATTTAGTCTGACTTTATGCTCCATGAGGCGATCGAGGATCTTGCTTAAGTCATCGAGATGATCTAGGTGCAAAAGAGACTTGGCCAAAAAATCATCCATGTAATCTTCCAAAGTTTTATGCATGTAATCATGGAAGATGTACGTCATGGCACGTTGGTAGGTGGCGCCAGCATTTTTAAGGCCAAAATGCATGACATTATAACAAAATGTCCCCCAAGGCGTTGTGAACATTTTTTTTAGTTGATCCTCGATATTGATATGAATCTTATTGTATCCTAAGAAACCATCCATGAGGAATAACATTTTTTGACCTACTGTAGCATATACCAATGCGTCGATGCTTGGCAAGGGGAAATCATCCTTAAGACTCGCTTTGTTTAGATCTCAAAAATTAGTGCATATGTGAACCTCCCGTTGGGATTTTTTACGGGAACCATGTTGGACAGCCATGGCGGATAATCCATGCAGATGACAAACTGTGCATCCAACAGCTTTTACAATTCATATTTGACCATCAAGGCCACTTTTGGGTGCATCTTACATAGTTTTTGCTTAACTATCTTGATTGTCAGATCAAGCATTAGATTATGCATAACTAGCTACGGATCTAGCCCTGGCATGTCTCTATATGACCGTGCAAAAACCTCCTTCTCTTTGAGAATGGCAATGTAGTCGGCTTGCTCTTCAAGGGATAAGCTTACCCTCAACTTGATAATTTGTAGATTCATTGGATCTAAGCCGATGTCTACGTCAGTCGTCTCCTCAACCGACATGTGGGATCCATCCTCCAACTGATGTGGAGTTGGGATCAAAAGGATATCATTAGCTAAGTTTAAATCTGCATTGGGAACCTTGGGTTCCTCTTCAGCTTGAAATATATCCTAAGTTGTCCCTAGGGTAAAATGAGGCATTTTATCGAAAGGCCAGTACTCTTATGGGGATGGAGGTGAATTGACGTGATCCCAATCAATGGCATCTGTCTAGATGCAAGGACCATGCTGGATCGATTGGATTATGGATGGGTGCAGTCAAGTCAATGGATATCATGTGGATGAAATGGTTTTGGTCTCCATTATTGTAGTTGTAATGACTCAAACATTCTGGATGTTCACTGTATTCTAGATCTGGTTTTGTAGGTACTAGCATGAATGGATCAGCCCTATGTGCTAATAGGGGGACAAGGTCTACCCTCGACACTGATATCACCCTAGGGTCTCAGAGTGGAAGGTGCTCTTTGTGTTCCCAGAGTAGCGGATCCAACACTTGATCCCACCCTACTAGGTCTACGTACCACTCGTGCCCTGGAACTATGCCCATGTGTGCAAATATGTCATTAATCCTCAAAGGGTATCGTTGTTGCATTTGTCACATGTGGTTGAGATAGGCCATCTTAGTTTCATATTCTGAATCATTGTTGGAGATCCAAAAACCCTCATTGGCTCCGATAATTGCTTGCGACATATGAGGTTCATCTTGTTCAAGCAAATTAATCTGGTCCCATTGTGGTTGTTCCATGCTCCGTGGGGGGACCTGATTCTCTTGATGTGATACTGGCTTGATTGGAGCTTCTAGAGGGAACAGATTTAAAAATATCTCTTGCCAGTTATTCATGGGGATCACTTGTGAGTGATCACTATTGGATTTGAAGGGATCATATGACACTGGTTCATATTTTGATTCATCCTTTGAAGATCCTTCTGGACACTGTTTATGCTCTCCTTGAAAGTGAGTTCCCAAACTTTCACCTCTCTCTAGCAAAGGAGAAGGGTTATTGATGTTACCAAGGGTGGTTGTTGACCATGGGAGGTAATATCCCAATGTATATGTTGTGTTTGGGTTGGCATAAGGATATGATGCCAATCCACCCTTGTTGCCTATTCCTAGGCCTTGCATGTTTTCCACCAAGATGTCTAAGGGCAGGTGGTGGTTGAACCCTACTCCTGACTTGTCATAAGGCATTTGGTATCTTGGTTGGCAAAGGAAATGCACTCCTTGCTCATACCTGCCTAGCCTATATCCATGCCAATTGCATTGGCCAAGATATCTTAGAGTGAAGTCCAGGTTAGAAAGATAGTTGACATCTTCTGCAAAAGGCTCTTCATCCTTGTCCTTTTGCATGCATGGCTTAGCACCATGGTCAAGGCCCCCATACACAAAATTGGTCTAGTTTGGTGGGTAGCCTAAAGGAACAATCATCTAGATGGGGAGGTGATGTCTCCCCATGTCTTGCACTGACTCTAGCATGGTCGTTGCTATGACATTCCACACTAGATACTCCCCAAGGCCTGTACTGGCCATTTCAATAGTAATTGATGGCGATTGAGAGGGAGGGAATGGAAGCTCGTCCTGAGTCCATTCCATGTTGGGTTGATTAGGAGCCTCAAATTCCATTGTGCTAGGTATATCTTCGGTTGAGATGGTTGATATTGTTGGTATCACCTCTTCCAAGAGTTGAGCCTCTTCCAGGATTTGCTTTCCTTTGTCCTTCTATTTAGCCACGATAGGTGGCGTTGTTGGTGAAGGAGTGGATGATGAAGATGCACTTGGATGGGGTTTTGATGGATTAGTCACCAGTGGTGCTCACAAAATTGGACCCTGTCTAGATGGATTTAACTAAAAATCCAAGTGCATCGATGGGAGGGTTGATTACGGCATCAACTGCATCGCATTGCAATATTTTAAGGGTTCTAAGTCCGCCAAGACTACATGTACTTCTCCTTCAAATGCATACTTCAAACACTGGTGAGCTATCGAAGGGACACACTTCATGTCCCTAATCCATGGCCACCCTAGCAATATGTTGTATGCCATCTCACCTTCCAAAACATGGCACAATGTAGGTATCATCTTTTGTCCTACCTGAATGGGTAGAACAATTGTGCCAACTATCGAGCATATCGCATCATTGAATGCTCATAGTGTGTAAGTGGAAGCCATGATGTGAGAGGCTAGCAACTTTAGATGTTTCAATGCTATTGTAGTAATGATGTTACTAGACGAGCCAGTGTCTATCAACACCCTCTTATACGGGATCCCATTGACCCGCACGATAATGTGTAGGGGTGGATCTGTCATGTCATCAGAAACTGATTTAACTTCATCTTCTGAGAAGGTAATGACTGGCTTCAGGAATCATTTTACATGTCCCACAAAGTTATTGAAGGAATTCGCTTCGTGGGGCTGCAACTCGATGGCTTTCAAAATTTCCATGAGAGCTTCCCAATGGGGTGTTGATTGCTATATAAGCTCATATATGGAGAGCCTAGCTGACGTGGTCTGCAAACTCTGCATGAGTTTGTTCCATATCATGACCTTGGGTCTAGGCAGAGGTAACTACATAGGGTGTTGTTGAGGTTGTGACGTCGATGGAACCTCTCTTGTGGCTACCTTAGGGGCAACTCCTGGGTATTTCTTATTCCTAGTCACTATGCTTATCATTCCCACATACCCTTGCATGGGACAATTTTGTCGCACCTCATTGACTTGAAGGGGTTTTGCCTGTGCCTCATTGGTAGGCAAGGGGTCCTTAAAAACCCCTATCTACTAGTTATTTGGCGCTATGGGGTTGTCCACTGCCAATGTTTTGTTATCAATCAGGTCTTGTATCAATCCTTTGAACTTCTAGCATGCGTTCATGTCATTTCCCCTTCACCTGTGGAACCTACAATACAATTCCTATCTATATCCCTTAGGTTTGGGAGCATTAGGATCTATGGTTTGAATATCTAGAAGGGAGATCAAGTTGGCCACTGACAAGTGGTCAAATAAGGAGTCCCTAGACTCCATATAAGGGGTGTACTGTCGCTTAGGGTGATGCTACTGATTTTGCTCCTATTTCTAATTTTCTCTTTCATAATTGTTAGGAGGCACTGCCTGATAATTAGCCTTTTGTGGTTGTATTTCTTGTGTAGGCTTAGGGACATTGATAGCAACTTGATTAACCGTAGCGGGTTTTTGTTGCATAGTCCCTATCTTTGTGTTCTTGTTCCACTCTTTCTTTTTAGGTTTGGCAATTTTGCCATCCTGTATTTTGATCTCTTCGATAACTTTGGCTTGCGCCAGAGCTTCTTCTAAGGTGGCATATTGCTACAGCTGCAATAGCCAAGAGATTGATCTTAAACAACTTCATGAAAATATTTGTGTAAGGTCAAACATAGGGGGAAGGTAAGGTAGATTTGAAAGCAGAGTCCTCCATCGATTCCCATAGGCTACCATGGTCTCCTCCTCATATTGCCTGAGGCTAGCCAGGTCACTCATTGATGCCTTCTTCTTGGTGTTGAAGGTGAAACATTCAAGGAACGCATCCACTAATTGATCCAAGTTATTGATGTTGTGCTTCGACAACTGGGTGAACCAATCCAATGCAGTGCCCGTGAATGTGGTTATAAATGTCCTTAGCAACAGTGCATCATTATCCTAAATGCCAAAGCATTGGCTCAAGAATCGTGTCACATGCTCTTGGGCATCCTCTTCACACTTAAAGATTGCCAACTGAGGCAACTTGAAATATTCGGGGTAAGAAGGTGCGGGCACTGATGGATGCATCGGATGACTATGGAGTTGGCATAACATGGGATTTTGGGGCCCAGAAGCTTTGGTTTCCACAGAATCCAAATGCTCTAACAATGCTTTGTATGCATCAAAATATTTAATCTCTTCCTATTTAGTTTGCTCCCATTGTGAGTTGTGGGAGACTGGAGGCCTATGGGGGGGTGGCCGGATAGCAGCCCCTTCGCCTTGGTAGGGCATTTTATCCTGCTCTACTTCTTGTTCATACTCCTTGTAAACTTCCTGAGGAGTCTCTAGGCGAGACCTATGACCCTGAGTGGGTCCCCGCGGAGGGTGACCATCATTTTTTTGAGGAGTGGCCTCCCTATTAGGTCTATGGGGTCTTAGAGGCAAAAATTGATGAGGTCGCGGAGACCTATCCTACACCAAGGGATTATGCCTCTCATATGGTTCTGCTCTTTGGGTGCAAGGGGTTGGAACCCTCTTAGGTAGGTTATAAAGCAGCTCGTCTGTTTGGCGCTGAATGCACTCCTTGCTAAGGTGGTATAGACGCTCTAACTACTGCTGATCTTGCTCAAGCTGCATGATCTAGGCTTGGAAGGTGGCATGTATGGTGACTACCAGGTCAATTTGGTCTGCCATCTTGGGCTTAGGAGGCCTGAATGCCTCTCCTATGTATTTTCCTTGGTCATGATGATCCGAGAAAAGCACGAGATTTCGAAAACAAAAAGGGAAAACTCCAAACACGATGCAAGAACGAAACTAAACTTGATGCTACAAATTAGAAATGCATAAAATAGAGAAAGCATAGACAAATTGGAATGCAAATGGAATGAAATAACCCTCTTATTTTATTGATGTATTTCAAATTCGATTACAATTCACTTCCTCCATTTTTAGGGGAAAGGAGCATCAAACATGTCTCTTGGTCACATCAATGGAAAGTCATCTCTCTTTCACGTTCCCACATGCAAAATGGGTGTGCAAAAGTGTTGCCACCACTAGTGTGAATGAATCCTTAATATTTTCTACTCCTCTTGCAATCAAAGAAACAACAAAATTGTTAGTAGCATCTATTGCAAAGATGAAATGTTTGTTCTCTAAAAACAATGGAAGATGCATGCAAAATATTGATTACAATGATAACTAAACTGATTCTAAACAACCTATAAATTTTATAGGAACCATGGAACATTACCAGAGGGCCACTGCCATCAAAATAGTCTAACAATTCACCGCCGATTTGAATTCACTCCTGGGCGGGACGAATTCGACTGTAATTCGTCCTATGGTAGGACGAATTTGCCTATGACAAAACGTCGAAGTGATGCTACCCAAATGTCATGTCTCGAGAGCTCCAAATGACCTGCAAACTTAGGGGTTAGCTAATTGGGGGCATTTTGGGAAGACCTAGATGGTCATATTTCCCCAATTTGACCTCCATCAATGGGAATTTGACATTGCTACCTGCAATATAGTGAGGACAACAAAAATGACAAAACATGATAAGATTTGATCACAACATTATGAAATCAAAATTACAAGCTATTTAAATAGCATAAGATGGAATGCAAAATAAAAAAATGACAAAATAACAATCTACCATGAAATCCCAATCGTTCTTAAAAAATAAGATTAGGCTCGTAGGAGTGCGGGGCGCCCGGGCGGGCCGCCCACCATTAGAACTTGATTTCGGCACCAATCCACTTAGGATGGGCCCAGAATCTCTTGTAATGGGTTGTCGATGAATTGGTAGATCAATGATGTCAAATTTCAGGTTTTGGATCTGGATTCACACTTCCAATAACCACCCAATGACCTCTCTTGCGAAAGAGATCAAGGATGTGGAAGAGGTGAATCAAAAGGTAAAAATGTGGTATCAAATTTGGCAGCACTTCATTGCTTGAAAATGCTTCCAACCTGTCCTTTTTTGGGTGAGAAAGTTCACCATTTTATAGACCTAAGGGGTCTCTTTGGAGGGGCATGCATGAGCGCCATGTGGCAGTCATGCCTTCCCATGAGGGAGGAAAGTCCTCCCTAACTTGGGCTTCCATGACTGCCCTTGTGATAGTCCTCTAACATCCAATCTGCCCACCTACACGCGCATGCAATGCAGGAGGCCTTAATTGACTATCCTTGGCTGCCATTTGGCGTAATTTCTCTTTTTGCACATTGAACCTGGAATTTGTCCTACCCCAGAACAAATTCAGAATTCATCCCTGGGTGATACGGATCCCACTTTGAAATCATCCCAGGGTGGGATGGATACTGAGCAAAGTGTCTGAATGTGCAAAATTGCCTTCTGACCTTCCAAAATTGCTACAAAAGTGGTTAGGACCATTGTTTAACCTCTGAGGGCTGCCCTGGGTGCTGTGTGTGTCAAAGCAATTAGTGTTTGCAGTCACATAATCGGATTGGTGCTATTTTTGTGTCTACAGTACTCTTAACCTAAGTATTGATTCTAATAGTCAAACTCTATTAAAAGTAGATAGGTCTTTGGTTATATGGACTCCTCCCCCTCTAGGATGGTTCAAATTAAATTTTTATGGGACTACTAAATGTAATCCTTGGAGAGCGAGTTATGGAGGTGTCATTAGGTATGATCAATATAGGATTATTATCACCTTTTCTAAGAATTTAGGCATCCAATCGAACAATGTTGCTAAATCTAGGGCATTCTTCCAAGGTCTCACTGTTGATCAAAAGCTTAGCATTCATAACCTCATCATTGAGGGAGACTCTCAATACCATTAACTACCTAAAAGGATCCAGAATCCCTCCTTGGAGTGTCCTCAAATTGATCAAAGAGTCTAAGATTTTCCATAATAATTTTTATAAATTTATTATCTAGCATATTTTTGATAAGGTAATAAAGTTGTTGACACTATTGCCAACCATGGTTTAAATTGGTAATCCTTAATAATTTGGACAGGGGAGTTCCCCTAGTGCCTGTTGGACATGTGTATTCCCAATGAGTTTCCCTCATCCAAATACCATTTTTGAGTCCTACTCTTGCCTATGTTTTCGTAACTCATGCATTTTTCCTTTATCCGGTGTTAATTTTTTTTAATTCAGCCTTTTGTTATCATTCCCCATGAACCTTTTCAAATTTTTTGTGCCACCCCTAGATGTCTAGCCTTGTTATCTTCCTTGGCACTAGTTTTCATTTGAATTTGGTTGATTTACATAGAAGTCATCCTGGTTTTATGTGCCCCACATCAACTTTTGCATGGAATGTTTGTTTTCAATGGAGTGTTCCTCATCCCTTATATGGAATGCAGTGTTGGTTAATTTCCTTGGTAAAATTTCTTGCATAATTGTTGGTAAAAGTCATCTTCGGTAACAGTATTTAGTAGCTACCTTTTGTAACTCACTTTAGTAACTGTCTTCTATAATAGTCATCAGCTACTGTATTTTGTAACAATCATCAACTACTGTATTTTGTAACCATGTTTAGCCTTCATTTCAATGCATCGTCCTTTTGTCCATATCCTCACATCCAAGGTCTGATTTGAATCTTGTGTTATTGCATCATATGCCCGAAGACATTCTTCAATATTTTCTTCTATAATCATACACAACTTACATGCATTTTGCATGAAATACATACATTTGTCAAATTAACCATATCCATCATTTTAGCTGATAAACCGTAGAAATAAATAGAAATAACCATTAAAATGCATTGCAATCATGATTTAAAGATGAAATTTAAACAATTTATCTTAACTAATGCATGCTAAATAAATAGTCATCAAATAGTTTGAAAATATGAATACAATGGAATATATCTCAAAATGATATTTTTTGGCACCCTAGACCTTTATTATTATTATTATTCAAGTGCTATATATTTCTCCTAAATCTATCCTTCACCTAAAAAAATGACTTTCTTCTCTGATTCCTAACAATTGCCATATCAGGTACTAGTTAGTCTATTATCTCCAAGTACCTTGCCATATTCTACCACTAACACTTCGCTCTCTAGCACTTATTGACTATTACTAATAATTATCCCAATAGACTCTATTTTGACTATTACTAACAAATTTTTATCTAACACTATTTTTATCTATCATTGATAATGACATTAATAATTTCCTTATCTAATTATATTCTTGACTATTACTAATGCCACTAATTTCTTCTTCAACAAGGATTTTTTTTATAGTATGGTCAAATTCATGCTAGATGTAGTGTCTATAGTATGCTTAAATTTGTGGTTAGGTTTTTGGAGATGTGGCATATGACTATAAGAGGGTAAAACTAGGTCATGGTGTGTAAACTATGCATAGTTCTATTTTATACCATAGTTATGAACAATAATACTCAAACCAATATTTTAAGCCACTAATCAAGGAGTATTTCACACATACCCTTGAGCGTACTACCTACCTCTCTGAAAATACGAGAGGGTTAATCTTCCCAAGTGTTGTGCTCAGTGTACTATTGATATATGCACTATCATAAATATTTCTAGGTTTAAAGATGTATCCTAAACATAAGGGGATGTATTGATATACCCAAAGATAAGTGGGAGCTCAAGTCCATATATGGGTGTTGTTTGAGACCTAGGTATTGGACTTTGATTTCCCCTCACTTTACTAGATGCCCTATGGCTAGTCTAGCTTATCCAGTAATGAAAACTCCTCCATGATATTTTAAAACCCCCAACATAGGGTTTCTGAAATATTAAAATAAAAATAGAGAAAAAAATGATTCGATTTTTTCTTTTTGTCTTTTTTTCTTTATAATAAAATACATAGGAAAATGAAAACAAGAAAAATTATACCTAACAAGTCAAAATGGTAAAACACAAATAGTTTGCACTACAACATAATGTAGTCCTTGAAAGCGCTTTGATACTACTTGTTATAAAAACTTCTAAATTAAAAGCACTTCCACATAGTATTATAATAAAAATAGAAAATGATCTTGAAATTAACAATATCACAAGATGAAATGGAAATGTAGCATATTATATTGCAAAAAACAAAAACACATTATAAAATTGTAGGTCTCTTTGAGAGGGCAACCTCCTTAAAAGTACAACTTAAATATAATAAAATATGGATTACCTTCATCTTTCATTTTTAAAAGCTCTTTCTAACCCTAACTATAATGCTCAAGGGTTGTCTTCACATACAAGTGGCCACCCAAGCAAGAATCTTCTACTAAAAATATAGTTATATTATTTTTAATGGTTACATTAAATGACCTCACTCAACGTTATACATAGCGGTGAAACTTTGCCATTGAGGCAAAAAAACCCATTTTCAAAAATTCAAATTTGCAAAAATTTTGAGACCCGGACTTTGTCCATGTAGCCAAAATTTTTGGGAAAAAAAAATTTGGTGTCGGTTACCCGTCCTTTGATGAGAGTATCACAAATATTTTAAAACATTTGCAAGTAATCTCGCCTAAAGAAAGTACCCTTTTAGCCCTAAAATTTTAGAATTTCAAAATTATCCCACCAAACTCGCCAAGTATACCTCTATATATAATTAACACCTTAGGGAAAATACCTACACAATTTGTCACAACATTGAAACCTTTTCTGCTATTGATCGCAACATATTTAGGAACTGAATGGAATAGTGTCATGTTCTGCTATTGGACAACTAATTTTGCAACCAATCGAAATAGTGTCCTACTCTACAGTTGGATGGGACTAATTCTGAAACCATCTAGAATTATGTCCTGCTCTATAGCCGAACAGAACCTATTGTGCAACCAACCAGACACTTTTGTATCTGTAACCTACTTTGTGGCTGGATGACGCCTTCCCATATTTCAACCACTATCGTGCAACCATACATATTTTTTATGCTTCCAGATACAACCGTGCAACTGGGCAGGATTTTATGTAGCCGTACAGAACCATTTCAGAACCCATACACTTTTGTGCAACCAAATGAAACCATTTCTAAATCTGAACACTTCTATGCAATCAGACAAAACCATTTATGAATCCAAACACTTCTATGTAATTAGACAACCATTTTTGAATCCGAACACTTTCATGCAACTAGATAGACTGTGTTTACCAGGATCATTATCTGAGTATGACCAGAACTAGTATCTTTGCATATCAATAAAATATCTTTTAGCACCAAGTTCTCTGTCACTTCTCTACTTTTTTTTATATTGTCATGTTTTTCTTGTTATTTTTCCACATTTTGAATGTCATTGTTCTGTTGAGTGTGCTCCCTTTTTTTTCTCTGTTTTATCATTGCTCTATTGAGTCTGTTACCTTATTTTCTATGTTTTGCTTTGATTCTTAGTTTTAATTAAGATATTTTTTTATTTCTAAGATTATACATAAGTAAATTCTTTGGTTCTCTATTGACATATTGATGCTCTTTTTATCTCTTAGAGTGGTTTCACCAGAATAATAACTAGTGGCATAAACTGATAAATTCATAATAAATAATGGCTGAAAAAAAGTACTACCCAACAATTGTTTATTCTATTTACAATAATATCTAAAGTCCTCTATAAAATACACCCTCTTTAACTTTATTTTGTCACTAGTAAATTGTCACCTAGTGATGGAAATAAGGGCACCAAATATTTTGCTGAAAAGAGTATCCTCAAATATTTTAGCCAAACTTCAAAATGTGATGAGCCAACGACATCTATGCAAATTCAAGGTACAAATGATTTTTTACTTCCCAATATGTGCTTGATTTATGATTTGTATATTTTTTTGTAAATTTTTCATCAAATAGTGATAAAAAATATTATGGTATCCTACTATGCAGAATACCCTATCGATCCTAATATGCCTCCACTTGAAGATATTGCCCAAGAAAAGATGACTTTCATTGAAAATCCCCTTAGAAAAGACATACAACAAACACCTGATGACAACACATAAAATGACATCATAATTGAAAATGAAATTTATAAATCAAAATCATTACAAGCATCAATTGAATCTTCAACCAAAAATTCCAAAAAAGAAAAGCATCTCTATGGATACTTGGAAGGGGATTTAGGAAAGAATGGGTAGAAAGATTTCCTTGGCTTGAGCTTGTCATGACTAATGATAACAAAATTTATGAAAAATAATGTAGATGCAAAATTTGTAGTTGGAGACTTGGTAAATATCATAGACTTCAAAACAAGATTGATACAATTGAAGAACATGCTAGCAAATGTTATGTTAAAGTTATAAAAAATAATTGTGTAGTAAAGAAGTTAAGTGGAAGGATGCATACGAAAGTATGCATTTAAGATATGCTATAGAATATGAAAATCACTTAAAGCAACAACAATATCTTGTTGAGAAAGGTGAAACAATTGGAGCCCAATTTCACAAATTACAGAAGACTATTTTAGCTTCAAAAAGTAAGCAGTTTAACATTGTTTACAATATTCTCAATAAAGGTAGACCAATGTCCGATTTTATTGATTATAAGCAGCTATTATGCATTTTTAATGTGCAAAAACTTCTTAGTTCTCTTTGGTCAGACCGAAGTGGTTGGGAAATGGAAAAATATTTATCTTTGGTTGAGAAAGAAGGCCTAAAGCAGCAAGTAAAACTTGCAAAATTCATTTCACTTTCTATTGATAAGGTAACAACTGTGGATAACACTTATTGTATTTGCATGCATGTGTACACATTTTAAAATCATGTTAGAAGGCCTATTTTATTTGGAATACATAATATGTTGGAAAGTTCAAATGCATAAAATATTTATAATGTTGTTAAAAGTTTAAAGAATATTGCAGGAATGAATGATATAAACATTGCAACAAAGTTAATTTGTGTTGGAGATGATGGATCTGCTATTATGCAAGGCCACAGGTCTGGTCTATGTGTTCGACTCCAAACCACAGTTGCACCATATATGATCCCCATTCACTATATGGCTCATAGAGTAAATATTACATTTCAAAATGTGAGCACATTTTGAAATGTTGCTAAAGTTAAAAACCTTGTTCATGATATTCATTCTTATTTCTCATTAAGTCCAAAAATATTTGTAAAGTTTCAACAATTTGCACTAGGAGTTATAAAAAGGAAAAAATTGTTAAAAGATGTGGATTCAAGATGGATTTCACTGTTTCAACATGCTCAGAGAATTTTGGAAGAATATCAATCACTGACAGGGTTTATGCATTCAAATTGCATAATAGTTGATAAGGAAAAATATATGTTGTTCCGTTTGACTTAATTGGAAACACTTTTGACATTATGTGGTATTCTTCCAATGTTAAAATAAATGAACAGATTAATTAATATTGCACGAGAGATCTATCTATATCGTTGATTTTATGAGTATGAGAAAACAAATATGCATGCTTCTTAATTCATTATATGTGTCTAATGTAGATTTTACAGAACTTGTATTTGATAGTTGGAATACATTAATAAACATGAACAATCCAAAAAGCTTTTTGAAGTTTGACATCAATGATCATCTCTGTATTAATGGTCATGAAAATATGATCCCTGTTTATTGTTTTGAAAGAAAATCAAGTATTTTTGTGGAATATTTTCAAGTTCCTATAACACATAATAGATTTCATGTTGTAATACAAAAAATAAAGAGTAATTTGTCAAATATAGCAAAAACTTTGATAGGTGAGATAAGAGAATGGTTTCAGATAGATGAGTTTCTTGAGTCCATGGGTGTGGTTAACCCCATGTTTTGGGGGCCTTGTAATGAATATAGTTCTATAAATGAGTTGTTTGTTAAATATATGGGTAATCTCATTGACCATTTCAATAAGAGTTTGGAAGTCAATGGTGTTGAAATTAATGGTATACTCAATAGTGAACTTTTGAAAGAACAATCATCACATTTTGGAAGAACAATGGTTTTGCAAACATCACATATGACAAGTGTCCATAAGATTGGTTCCACTACATTTTTATGGAAAAATTTATATCCAAGCACAGTCTTTAAATATACTATAAGTGAATACTTTTGTTTATATGAATTATGTGAAACAAAGATTTTGGGTTTAGTCGAAGATGAAAGAGTTTTTAGTGCACTTACTTTTGTTAAATCTAAAATCCGCAATAGACTTGACAAGAATTTAGAAAATTGTTTATGAATTTATGTGTCCTCATATCAGTTGGATACATTTCCATATGACAGGGTGTTGTAATAATGGAGTTCCTTTGTAGACAGAAGAGGAATGTTGAATATGATTGATAATGGTGATGATGATGCTTTTAGTGATCAGATTATGGAGACACAGATTTTTGCTTTTCTTCATAATGATTCTAGATACGTTTCAGCTTCCATAGTGATAATTTTCCATGATTTCATTGACACGAACTAATTTGATAGCCAATTTATCAATATTGTTCCAAATTTATATGATTTCAATGAATTGTTGTTTTAAATCATATTATTGTTTTAAAATTATATGGGTTAAATTATTTTTTGTAGATTTTAAAATTTTATGTTTGGGTCTTAGTGTCTCAACTCTCAATTCATAGAATATGATAATAACGAATTGATTTGATAGCAGATTTTGAAATATTGTTCCAGATTTATATTATTTCAAGGAATTTTTTTTTTAAATCATGTTATTGCTTTAAAATTACATGGCTTAAATCATTTTTGTAGATTGTAAAATTTTATGTTTAGGTCTTAGTTTCTGAACTCTCATTTAATTGAAAATGATAAATACAAATTGGTTTGATAGCAAATTTCTGAATATCGTTCTAGATTTATATTATTTAAATGAATTATTTTTCATATTTTTCATAACTTTCATGTGCATCATAATTTTTCAAACAGAAATAAACTATTGCAGTCTTTTTAAAGCATTTTCAAACAAAACTAGATATTGCATCATAACTACAAATTAGATATTAGATATTGCAGTATTTTTCAAACCCAAATTATGTGCATCATATATTTTTCAAACCGACATTAGATATTGCAGTCTTTTTAAAACATTTTCAAACAAAAAAATTTAAATTAACTAGTTCAAAAAGATTTATATTACATCGTTCAAACATTTTTAAACCCAAATATTACATAATATTTTCAAATTCAAATATTACATTACATTTTCAAACCAAAATTAGATATTACAATATTTTAGAACATTATCAAACAGAAATTACATGACATTTTCAAACATAATGTTTCATATCAACTAGTTAAAAAAGAAACATATTACATCATTCAAACATTTGTAAACATAAATATAACATAACATTATCAAACATAAATTAATGTATTGCAATATTTTTTTAAATATTTTCCAACTCATATCTCAAATTTTACATACCAATTTCAAACAAAAATTCCCAAATATTAGATAACATTTTCAAACTCAAACATTACATAACATTTTCAAACCCAAATTTTGTGCATCATAACTACAAATTAACTATTTTAAAAAGACATATATTACATCTTTCACACACTTTAAACCCAAATATTACATACCATTTTCTAACTCTACTACATAACATTTTCAAATAGAAAAAAAATATTCAAGTCTTTTTAAAATATTATCAAACAGAAATTACATCGTTCAAACATTTGTAAACTCAAATATAATATAAAATTTTCAAACATAAATTAATATATTGCAGTAATTTGAAAACATTTTCAAACTCAAGTCTCAAATATCACATACCAATTTCTAATAGAAATAACATATTTTAGTATTTTAAAAACATTGTCAACATTTTCAAATTTCAATATTTTGATTGGTGCTTGGATGCTTCACTAGTGTTTGGAGTTGTTTATTTTCCTTTATCAGCTTCTATTTCTTCTAGCAGTGCTCCAACTCTAACAAATTTGTCACGTACTTTCACAATACTTGACACACATGCAACTTCTTCTTTGTTTGGATCTTCAAGTATTGTTAGAAGCATTTCTATCATTTTATCAAGCACCTTTTCCGGATCTTCATGAAGATTCTCTCTGATGTATTTTTTTAAATAATTGTTTTCTAAAATATTTGACTGCATTTTCTTTTTCATTTCCATTGTTTCATCAAACATGATTTTGTTGTAAGAATATTGACATCCATGCTCTTAACCTGTTTTTTCAAGTTTTCAAAGTTTGACTGCAAAACAAATTGAAAACTTAATTCAAAAGGGATATATTGAAATTATTACAAATTTTCAAGAAATATAAAAATTTAAATGCAATAGAAAATTGAAATATATATAACTTTTTTACCTTAACCAATTCTTTTGCAGCCTCAGCAACTACAACCCTGTTCTTATTAGAAGCCTATAAGTTGTCAAATGCTTGAGTTTCAACATTAACATTCTCCAATCTACCAACAACAACAATTAAGACATCATATTCATAAATAAAATCAGATTTAACTATTCCTAAAGTAGCTTGTTTTAGCAAGCCATCAAGTTTTCAGGTTCATATTTGACTAAAGAATAAATATAATCTCTTTTTTCATAATTTTTATATCGGGAATTAATTTCCCTAATAAGGACCTTTACCCAATATTATCATTCTTTCAACTCCTACAAATCCTTCAAAATAAACTCCTAAATTGTTGACTCGATACTTTCTACCAATGAAATATTTTCATTAAAATTGACAACATCATCCTTAGTTTAAGTACCTTGAGGATGAAGGTTGTCTCCTTGGGTGGGTGGTTTTGATGTCTACTAAGCTGCAGAGACTTCTTATCGTGCTCTATATTTAAGCACATATGTTGCCCTGAAGCCTTCAATCTGGCCCTACATCATGTAATCATCATCAAGTGGAATATTGTACAATCTCTATCCAGAACATTCAGGTGCCTGTGAATTTGTAGAAAATGTAAACTGAGAAAATCCAATTCCCACCAAACTTGTTTTTGGTCTTTGTGATCTCTGCGATTGTGAAATTCCAAGCCCAAAAATTTATGAAATGGCTTGTGAAAACAAAAATTTTCCAACAATGACTTACCCTCACATAGGTTGAGGCTGTGACTGTCTATGTTTTTGATTACGTGTAACCGATGAGTGAGATGCTTGTGGAGGAGGTGGTGGCAGTATATGCCCTCTAACTTGTGATGTTACTACTTGATCACGAGAATAAACTAAAAATAATTATAAAAATTTGTTACAATTCTACTTAAAATAAAAAGAAATCTAAATTTTAACTAACTACACATAGAATCGTAGATTTACGAGATGAAATGTGATGCAATTATCCTGCATTGGGGGAGGGGTTGGCCACACTAGGTTTGGATTACACATTTTGTGCAAACCTAGGTGTATGAGACACCCCATGAGTAGCTACTTTCCTGGCATGTTTGTGTGACCTCTACATAGTAACAGGTGTTGCTTCAGAGCTCGTATATTTAGAATCACTTGTTTGCTCCGGCTTGTAACCCCTATTGGCAGCAATTTGTTTAGTCCTTGAAATTTCTACCTTCGCCTGCATATAGATGAATTTTTTTTTTTAAAATGAATATGGTAAATTATAAAATAGTATTTCAAATACAATGATGTAGTTATTACCCTCAATATCTTTGGTGTCATGGCAATAAACAGTAGTTTTTAATGCATAATAGTTGGTACAGGAGTAGTTGACAAATTATGAAAAGACTCAAAATATAAAGGTAAAAGATAATTTACACTACCCACAATGGGATGAGTCTTGGCAGTTGCAAGTTGGACTGCATGCAACTCAGTCCTGACTCGATCATAAATATAGGTACACCAATCAAACTTTTGATTTTTTTAGACTAAACAATATAATACAATGCCCAAAACTAAATTTTTGGTCTTCCCAATAAAATAATCCTGGCATAGAAAAACTCGATAATGGCCTTTAGAGTTTTATGGTTAACATCGTTAATCATTAAACCTCTTTTTGTTTTGGCATTAGAAGCTGCATAAAAAAATTTGATGTCAATTTAGAAATTTAAAACATTGAAAATTAATAAAATACATTTAATAAGATTTATACCTGCCAAATTTTTTGATGAAAGATCGAAATTGTTATCGATATGTTCTTTGTCATCTGGAGAAATTTGTGTCCTCGATGACACTTTATTAAAACCAATAAATGGAAGACCTATCAATCTGTGAATATTTGTAGGGGTGATACTAAAAAAAAAAATTGTAGATCGTAGATTAATGCTTACAATATCCATGTATGGTCATAACTAGAGATAATATGCTACAGGAGCACTTTATCTATTTTTAATGGGGCATGGAAACGAGGGTTAATAAACCTAGGTTATATAACCACTAAAATTTCATCTCTGGTGTTGTCATGAGATCTAATATCAAAGTGCATGTAAAATTATTAAATTTTAGTTGGATTTTGGAAGGGGTATCCATTAGAAGTAGTTGGAAGTGGAAGAAAAAGTATTGGGAATAGAAATTGAAAGGTCAATCAAAAAGGTTAGCTCTGGTTGTAGCTATCATAGAAATGAAATGGGAAAATTATTGTTGATGCTCTTTTATAGAATTAAAACATATTTCATACATGGCAACATCGTATTAGACATGAAGTACGGGATATGCAGTATTAGACATGTGGTAGTACGATGGCAATCGGACTAAACTATGCTACCGATTCAAGATAGGAGAGTTTTATACAATCGGTTTGACCCAAACAATGATTTTGGAATAAAGAATGCATTCATCCAATAGACGTATGCATAATATACCCTGGAAATATAACGGATACACAATATGCATCCAGTTGTTACTCAAAACATATTATGTATCCGAAGAGCACCTAGATTTAAAACATAAGCCGGGTGTTATCTCGAATGCATTTTATGTTTTGGGTAACAACCGAATGCATAATATTCAATTCGTTTAATGTCAAAGAATATTATACATCTAGGTACTGAATGATTGCATATTATGCAACCGATTCAACACTGGAGCATGGTTTGCATTCGTCCATAACTTGGATGCATAATACACATCCGTCTAGAACCTGAATGCATGATATACTCCATTTTAAACTAGTTGCATAATATGCAACTATCTAATGCCCGGATGCATAAATGCATTCGTCCCATGCCCAAATGCATAAATGCACTTGTCCAATGTCTAGGAATATGTTACCATCATGACATTAAATGCATTCATCTGTTGCATCCGATCCACGGTCATAAAAGGACAAGATCTAGGACAAGATACATTGGTCTTCTTCTTGATGAGTGTAGTTGATTTCTTGCCTACTACACCCATTAGATAGAGGCCACCCTTCTTGTCTTGAATCTTAACCTACTATACTATGAAGGAAGTTTCTTATTTAAAATTTGAAATTAGAGTACACTAAATCATGTAGGATAAGTAGTTATGTGGGATAGATAGTTATGTGGGATCAACTTTACCAATATTGCATGTGTTTTCCCCCTAAAAACATCATTAGCGATAAGTTACATCATGCTAAAATCCTTATCTTTACTAGACACCATATCATATCTCTTACTCGATTACCCAAATTTTTAACATTGTCAATCATAAAAATGCATCTAGTTTGATATCGGTACTTATTATGCACCCGAATTGAGACATTTTTATGTTTTACAACACATTCGAGGCCAGACTATATTGTGAATCCATTTTGGATTTGGACCATATAATGCATCCGGTCCGAAACTGGATCATATTATGCATTTGTTCCATGATCGGACCACAATTAATGTCTAATATTTTGCCAAGATTTTAAAACGTGGCCGGTATATTTTTGGCCTGGTTCGGAAAATTTTTAAAATTCACCCTTTTTTGCCAATTTTTTGAGAAAAATTAAAATCATTCGCCATGCCAGCATACATTCAGTTCGACATATTTCATCGTCATTTCGAAATAGTTTCGCCATTTTTTTATAATTACCTTTTGGGTCCTACCTCTTATGCATAACCCTAACCTCACTTATCCAGACACCTCAAATTCCACATACACATTATATAACATGATATAATATTATTAATATCGGGTCCCCATTTGAGGAAAGGGGTATTTACATAATAAAATTAATATGGGGTTCTAACATAACTTGGATATAGTCAATGATGATTTGGAAGTATAGCTGGTTAAGAGTGCTCACTATAGGGAATTGTATCAATATATGGTTCCTCTAGAGTAGAGGTAGCCTTTCCCACCTTGTTTTCCTTCCAGGTTTTATTCTAGATTACAATTGAATACTCAAGATTCACTACGATCCATGCATGGATCTACTCAAGATATATGGTCTTACAACTATTTTTCTATATTTTTTAAGATTTTATAGGCTTCTTTTCTAGTTTTGAATGTTTAGTGTATCAATTTTGTGATTGTGGTGCACCCGTCCTTATGATTTGTATATGACTAAGCATACCAATTTTTTCATTGTGGTAAAATAACTTGAACAATGCACATGATCCATTGATATATATATATATATATATATATATATATATATATATATATATAGTGTGTGTGTGTGTGTATGTATGTATGTATGTGATGTCTTGATGATGTGATGATATGTTGTTTTATATTTACTTTGAAATGTGTATCCATGATGACATTCTTTGGTTTAATAATTTATGTTTTAGTAAAAAGGATGCTTATTATTGTCATAAATGAGATGCTTATATGACATCAATAATTGTTCCTCAAGATAAGGTATTTTGTATGGTATTTTCAAAGCCTTTATTTTCCTAGACCAAGATAATTTGAAGCATTTTTATGGTAATTGTAATCCTAAAACATCATATGCATATGCCTAGACTTTATAGAGTTTTTATTTTACTAGATTGTGATGTCTTTAGCACCATTCCATCATAAACAAAGAGAGAGAGAGAGAGAGAGAGAGAGAGAGCATCTATTATTGATGAATGACAAAGTGATATATTTGAGTAAGGGTATGAGACCCTTTATGTAGGAAGATAGATTCCTTGGTAAAAACTCTATCTAATTGTGCAAGGAACAAATTACACATATACATATTGCACATTAACATTTGTGCATTTACTATGTTGCATGAAGTAACTAAATAACTTTCCCCTAAAGTAATGTAACATAACAAAATGATGTAATATATTCTAACACCCCCCTTATTACATATTTGGTATGAAATTCTCTTGAATCACATAGATGATTTTTGAAGGTTTAAAACTTGATTTTTTTATGTGCCTTTGTAAAAATATCTACTAGCTAATCTTCTATAGGAACATACTTTAGGATGATGTGCTTGACCTAGAAGTGTTATATGATGAAATGACATTGAGATTCAACATTCTTTGTTCTTTCATGTATGATTGGATTCTTGATAAATTTTAATACTCCTTGATTATCACAAAATATCATAGTCAAAGATTGTTTGATTCCCATGTCATATAGTGTAGACACATAAAACATTTCATATTTAGGAGAACTACTCACATGGGCACATTCATAAATCATGTGACTAAACCTTGGAACCTTCCAAGTGCTAAAAGTGGTTTTCACCAGTCATCTAGAGTTGTATTAGCCCATCCAAGCTTGGTCGCTATGAACCAGAGTGACTAAATTGTGGCACCTAAAGCTCAGAGTGGCCAATCCCTAACTGCTACAGATGATAGTGGCTAGACCCTAAAATGCAATTTGCCATGAAACCAACCTAATATAGGGTATAAGTTGTAGTTTGCATGCAATAAGATTGAGCGGGGTTAACTTTGCATTCCTCCTCACATCCATTCTACATGAGAGACTCAAATCTATATTTAGACATCAGTTAACTGGACCTCAAAGGTAGAAAAAGACTCAAATACTCATGCTAACAAATAATTTGTATGCAAGATTCAATCTTAGGGTTTTTAGACCTAAACCTAAGACCTCAACACAATATAAGGTGCAAACATAAGAGCACAAAAGGACCATATAGAATCAATTGGAGGACCTTCATTTATAATTTTGGATGGAGAGATCGAGGAGAGCTTTTTTTAGTCTTGAAGAGCTTTTCTTGCATCAAAGCCCTATCGGATTAGAGAGAAAATTGGAGCACCTTTTAGGAGAAACGAAGTGCTAGTCAACAGAGGGGTTATTATATATAGGATATTCAACACATCAAAAAAAAGCGAAAATTATTTGAACATCAAAAACAAGCCTAGATCCATAGCCTTGGATCAATAGAGATATGTTTTCATCTTAGTAGCCACTATCTCGGACATTGGCCCGCAAGCCTAGTCTAGGGTTCTTAGAATTAGTTTTCTTTATTTAGCTTATTACATGTTTTCATGCCATTAGCATAGATCTGATTTATTTTATTTAATTGCATTCATAGTATTAGTTCTATTGTCATTGAGCATATTTATGTTTATCATTAGGGTTATCACTAACAACCTTATCTGGGGAGGCAATCTCAAATATTTTAGCGTTTGTTGTTGTTTTCATGCTTACAAGACTATAGGTTCACTGGATAGGTTATCAACATATGAAAGAAAGAGGATCCCTCTGAAGAACACAAGCTTATATTGAGAGGGGGGGTGAATAGTATAAGAACAATTTTTACTTTCTTTCCAAATCAATATCAATTAATGTCCTTAATTGCAATAACCAATTATAGCAATGTACATTAATAACTCAGATAATAGTAGTAAGCAAGAGCACAAGTCACCACACACAATTGAGACACAATATTTAATGTGGTTCCCCAAATGTGGGGTACTCCACTAGATAATATCCTTATAATATTTCACACACAAATAAGGATCCTAATCCAATACAATGATTTATTTGATCTACTCAAAGCTAGGCAATAACAAGTTCACATAGAAATTTTCCAAATATGAATAACAAGCTGAAACAGAACTTATCCAAAACTAAATAACAAGTTCACATAAAACTTGTCCAAATTTGAATAACAAGCTCACATAGAACTTGTTCAAAACTAAATAACAAGTTCACATAGAAATTGTCCAAATCTGAACAACAAGATCACACAAAACCTGTCCAAAATTGCTCCAACAAGCTCACCAAGAACTTGTCCAAATATGCTCTAGAAAGCTCACCAAGAACTTTTCCAAAATATGCTCCATCAAGCTCACCAAGAACTTGTTCAAATATACTCTTAGCAAGCTCACCAAGAACTTGCTCAAATATGCTCCAAAAATCTCATCAAGAACTTGTTCAAATATTCTCTAGCAAGCTCACCAAGAACATGCCCAAAATATACTCTAACAAGCTCACCAAGAACTTGTTCAAATATTCTCTTAGCAAGCTCACCAGGAACTTGCCCAAATCTGCTCCAACAAGCTCATCAATAACATTTTGAAATTTTCTCTAGCAATATCACAAAGAACTTGCCCAAATATGCTCTAACAAGCTCATCGAGAACTTGTTCAAATCTCCTCTAGCAAGCTCACCAAGAACTTGCCCAAATATATTCCAATAATTCTATCACAAAACTATCCACAAATTTTTCCACAAAGCTGTCCCAAAACTATCCACAAAGCTGTCCCAAAACTATCCACAAATTTGTCCAAAGTTGTCCCAAAACTATCCACAAAGTTATCCACAAAGCTATCCCAAAACTATTCATAAAGTTGTCCACAAAGTTGTCTACAAAGCCTTCTCAAAGGCTCAATCAATCATGCTCAAGTAGTAATCAAATATCATCCACAAATCTATCAAGGAAAATCTCAAAGATGAACTCAACAATGAATGGAAATGTCATATTCAATGGATGACAACAATGATCCACAATGATCTTAACTCAACTCAACTCAAATCAACTCATAGAATCATAAAGAGAATTTCTAGAGACTCAATATGTTCTAAGCTCAATCTCAACTCAATATCAACTCAAACCAACTCAAATCAATCTCAACTCAAATCTGAATTATGGAATAGTTTTTTTCATGGAACTTGACCAATCACCTCACACAATCACTTGACTAGTCTCAATTAACTCAACTCAACCAATCACCACAAGGGACTATTATTTCTCACAAAAACCCTAGTCCAAGCATTTATAAACCAACTCAAATGTTTCCAACAATGCTCAACCATAAATATCACATAACAATGATACTCATGTTCTTTTCAAGTTCTTTCACAACCAATGGGCTTCAACAACTATGCTTATAAAACAATGTTTAAACACAACTCTCAAACCAAAAAACCTTGAAGAATTTAACCAACCACTTCCAAAAAGGAAACCACAATCAATCATTTTCACTCCAATGATATTTCATGAATCAACCACCATAACCAATCAATAGGAGAATGTACCCATAACTTTTTGATGCCAAGAAGTTGTCCACAAAATCTGCCACACTAAACACAAATTTCCTTTCCAATGTCAATAAGGGTTAGTGGACTTTAAATAATAATCATAAGATAAGCATAACTCAATTTAAACCTTTTTACTCCAACTTAATAAACACATCCACCAAAGTATTTTTTAATAAAACCCTTATCAAAAATAATAATCAATAAGGCTCTCAAAAATATTTTATAACTCCTTATTTATCCTAAATCTTAATTTTCAATTTCATGAATATCAAAATAAATCAACAACTCATCCACATATGAAATAATAATCACAGCCCTTATAAAAATAAAGTTTAATTAAAAAATTTAATTATTCTTTAACGACCGTATAACTCCTATCCTAGGGCATCAATGAAATTAATTAGAGAAAAATATAATTACCTCGTCAAGGGGATTCGAACCCCCAAATTGCACACACCATGAACACTTTAGCCATATCTAAGGTTGCTACACGAGCTAGCCACTCATTCGAAAGGAAAAGGCACAACGTGCCTTAAGTCCTTCCTCCCTTCCACGCAAACCAAAAGCGCTTCGAGCGCTTTCCTTCCAATGCCTTTGAATGTAGTCAAGAAGATTCTAACCTTGACGTAAAGCTCTACCACACACCTTAACAAAAATCCAATT
Organism: Wollemia nobilis; assembly: GCA_028583015.1. Classification (NCBI taxonomy): domain Eukaryota; kingdom Viridiplantae; phylum Streptophyta; class Pinopsida; order Araucariales; family Araucariaceae; genus Wollemia; species Wollemia nobilis. The sequence continues at coordinate 1,407,901 of JAQPPZ010000629.1, read as the reverse complement.
GCCAATGCACCACTCTGCCCACAATGTCTTGGGATTTCGACCAACCTTGGATTTATTTGTTGTCTCCCTTTTCAAAATAATTTTCGCACAAGCTCTCTTCGGATGCTTAGCCAATGATTAACACGAGCAAGGATTAATTTAAAATGAACCTTAGGATCCCCTTTATATAGTATTCTCCTCATTTTCAATGACCTCAGTGCATTAATTATTTTCCCTCTTTCTTTAGACGTCGGCTCTAACTTTAATTTTAATTTTAAAATTAAAATTAAAATTTTAAATAATAAAAATTTAAACTAAATATTTAAAATTAAATATCTCCATCACCGGGGCACCATTTTTGATGAAACAAAAGGCCAACCTGGGTTTTAATAAAAACCCATTTCAAATCTACCATCCATGGTTTTAAATAAAACCTTTTATTTTGACTTCCTTGGTTTTCACAAAAAAACCTTGATTTTATCCATGCTTTCCAAAATATCATTTACCCATAAAAGCTCAACGTGATCCATATGACATCAATGATTCATGTGACATCAATGAAAACATAAAATACCTCAAATTGCCAAGAATCTCCACCTTTGTCATTGATGGCAACACCTCTAAATAAAAAACCACAATCACTACAAAATCCATCTCTAAGAATCAAAGCTGCTCCCACTGACTCAATACTTTCTATGGAGGATGTTCCCCCTGACTCAATGCTCTCTTTGGAGGCTAATCCCCCTAACTCAATGCTCTCCCCCTTACTCAAATATCTACCCCTTTGACATCAATGGCAAAGGGGACACCTATGGGGCTAAAATATATGACTCTTAAACTTAACCCCCTCACCACCTTCTCTCTTGAGGTGATTAATTTTGAGGTGGGAGTGCTTTTGCTCCCATATCACATTGTTTATTTCCTCTATCAACTTACTTCCATGTTTTTTTGATATCCTTCTTGATGAATTACTTGATCTTCTTGTCTAGAACCTATTTTACCTTCTTGCCTTGAATATGTTTGACCTTCTTGCCTTGAACCTATTTGACCTTCTTGCCTTGAACATGTTTGGAATTGAGTCCTACACTATTTTACAATATGCCCAAAGTTATTGCAATTAAAACACTTGATATTGTAGCCTTTTTATGGTTCCCATGTCATGAATTCATTCTTAAAATAATTTTTGTATCCATTCCTTTCCTAAACCTTGTATTGTGAAGCTCTATTTTCATGACCATTATGACCATGACTTTTCAATTGTGTAGCTCCAAAACCAGAACCATGTTGCTCATTTCCTTTGCACTGAAAATATCTATGGCCAATCCTGTTATATAAGAAGAAATGCCCCTTAAAACTATACCTTTTTCCTTTGAGCTTTCCTATAGAAAAATAAAACTTCTTTGATCCATAGACCCTACAATGTATAGCCCTGTGTCCAAATCCATTACAATAAAAATAATGTCCTTGAAAATCCCTTTGTTCATGCCTTGGTTCTTCATACCTTTCTTGACCATTATCCTTATGATCATTTTCAACTTGTGCATTGCATCCTTGAACCTTCTTTGTAGCATCTAAAACATCTTCCTTAGTTTCTTCCTTGCTTTTCTCTTCAAGAATTTATTTTCCATTTGATCTTGATTCACCTCTCTAAAAACAAGAATCAAATTGAATATTTGGAGTCACATGAACTTTGGAACTTTCCTCACAAATATTAGGTGCTTCCTTGCTTTAATTTTTTGGAACTTCCTTTCCTTTTGAGTGTGATTTTCTTGGAAGTAAGATAGAACCTTAAAATAAGTTTTCACTCATTTTTGAACCTTTTCATCTAATGTATCATGTCTTTTTGTGGTTACCCTTAGTTCTTCATTCATCCTTTCTTCTATCATTTTTGCATTTTGAATATCTTCTCTAAGATTATTGATTGTTTGAAGTAGTTCTTCTTTGATTTTGACATCTGTTCGAATCTTGTTTTCAATATTCCTGTATTCTGCTTTTAGACTTTTGATTTTTGATTTTTGTTTACTTAGCTCATCCTCTTCCTTTTCTATAACAAAAAGTGATATTTCTTTGTTTTCACTGTCATTGAGACCATTATAATATTCTATAGCAAATAAACTCAAGATTTCTTTGATCATGCTTATTTCCTTGATGTGTCATCTCATATTCACTGTCATTGAAACCATTGCAATATCCTGATCTGTGATCTCTTTGACCATACACAAAGCACTGATCTATTTCACCTTCTATTCCTAGGAATAGATGTTCTTCTTTTTAATCATCTATTTTGTATTTATAACTATGATCTGAGATATCACTTGCTTCTACAATGTAGTAAGATTTCTTTGCCTTACAAAAATTTTTCTTCTCTTACCTATTTTGCTTGTATATGTCATCTTTGTCATGCTTATGATTTCCATCTTCTTTTATTCTTTGACCCTATTTTTCATCATCGTCATTTTCTTCATGTGGAAACCTGTATGCATAGTGATCAAGATCACCACACTTGTAGCATCTGACTTTCCTTATATCCTTGAAATTCTTTGAGTCCTTTTACCTTTTGATGAAGTTAGCTTCTTCATCATTATCTAAACCTCTACTTGTTTCTAAAACTTTACCTTTCTCTTTATCTAAAGACTTGGATGCAATCTCTTTTATTGGAACTTGATGCTTACTTACCCTCATCTCATAAGTTGTGAGAGTACATTTCAATTTTCCATTTTTAGCTTGTTGATATCCATTGTCTCTTCTATTTTTGAAACCGTCGAATCATATTTCATGGGAAGTGATCTCAAAAATTTTGAGTAACTTCTAATTATTTCATCTCAAAACCTAGGACTCTCATGGTGTTAGTAATGTCATCAACACGAAGTAAAAACTTTGCAATATCTTTAGAATATTCCATTTTCAATTCCTCAAATATTTTTCTATAATTTTGTATTTTTTCCATATTTACCTTGGAATATCCTTCATAAGTATTCCACAACTTGGTCCACATATCATTAGCTGAATTACATACCATGACCTTTGCAAAATCTGTCTCACAAATCCCACTCAAAATATAATTTATTGCTCTTGCATTGATATCAACCAATTTCCTGATAGTCTTATCTGCCTCGGGATCACCTTCAACTCTATACTCTTTTTCAACCATTTTCCATGCCTCACATCCTTGTGATATCAAGTATTTATTCATCCTCATGCTCCAAAAAGCATAATTGTTACCATCAAACAATGGAGCCTTATTTGTAGATTATCCATTCTGTTAAGCCATCTGTGTTATTGTAGAATCTACCCTCAAGCTATTAGATTTTTTGAAGGAACCCGCTCTGATACCAATTAAAGAACACAAGCTTATACTGAGATGGGGGTAAACATTATAAGACCACTTTTTACTTTATTTCCAAATCAATATAAATTAATGTCCGTAATTGCAATAACAAAATATAGCAGTGTGCATTAATAACTCAGATAGCAGTAGTAAGCAAGAGCAAAAGTCACCACACACAATTGAGACATAATATTTAACATGGTTACCCCAATGTGGGGTACTCCACTAGATAATATCCTTATAATATTTCACACAAAAATAAGGATCCTTATCCAATACAATGATTTCTTTGATCTGCTCAAAGTTAGGTAATAACAAGTTCACACAAAATTTATCCAAATCTGAATAACAAGCTCACAAATAACTTGTCCAAAACTGAATAAAAAGTTCACACAGAACTTGTCCAAATTTGAATAACAAGCTTACACAGAACTTGTCCAAAATTGAATAACAAGTTCACACAGAACTTGTCCAAATTTTAATAACAAGCTCACACAGAAATTGTCCAAAACTGCTCCAACAAGATCACTAAGAACTTGTCCAAATCTGATCTAGCAATCTCACCAATAACATGCCCAAAATACCCTCCATCAAGCTCATCAAGAACTTGTTCAAATCTGCTCTTACCAAGTTCACTAATAACTTTCCCAAATATGCTCCAACAAGCTCATCAAGAATTTGTTCAAATACGCTCTAGCAAGCTCACCAAGAACATGCCCAAAATTTGATCCAACAAACTCAACAATAACTTGTTCAAATATTCTCTTAGCAAGCTCACCAAGAAATTGCCAAAATCTGCTCCAACAAGCTCATCAAGAAATTTTTCAAATCTACTCTAGCAATCTCACCAAGAAATTACCCAAATCTGCTCCAACAAGCTCATCAAGAACTTGTTCAAAACCACTCTAGCAAGCTCACCAAGAACTTGCCTAAATATGCTCCAAAAAGTCTGTCCTAAAACTATCCACAAAGCTACCCACAAAGCTATCCCAAAATTGTCCACAAATATTTCCACAAAGCTATCCCAAAACTTTCCACAAAGCTATCCACAAAGTTATCCCAAAACTATCCACAAAGTTGTCCACAAAGCTTTCCACAAAACCTTATCAAAGGCTCCATCAATCATGCTAAAGTAGTACTCAAATATCATCCAAAAATCTATCAAGGCAAAGCTCAAATATGAACTCAACAATGAATGGAAATTTCCTCTTCAATGGATGACAACAATGATCCACAATGATATTAACTCAACTCAATTAAATCAACTCATAGAAGCATAAAGAGAATTGTTAGAGACTCAATATGTTCTAAGCTCAATCTCAAATCAACTCAACTCAAATAAATCTCAACTCAAATTAGAATTATGGAATAGTTTGTTTCATGGAACTTGACCAATCACCTCACACAATCACTTGACTAGGCTCAATAAACTCAACTCAACCAATCACCACAAGGGACTATTATTTCTCATAAAAACCCTATTCCAAGCATGTATCAACCAACTCAAATGTTTCCAACAATGCTCAACCATAAATATCACATAACAATGATACTCATGTTCTTTTAAAGTTCTTTCACAACCAATGGGCTTCAAAAACTATGCTTATAAAAAAAGGTTTAAACACAAATCTCAAACCAGAAAACCTTGAAGCATTTAACCAACCAATTCTTAAAAGGAAACCATAATCAATAATTTTCACTCCAATGATATTTAAGAAATGAACCAGCATAACCAATCAATAGGAGAATGTGCCCATACGTTTTTGATGCCAAGAAGTTATCCATAAAATCTGCCACACTAAACACAAATTTCCTTTCCAATCTCAATAAGGGTTAGTGGATTTCAAATAATAATCATAAGATAAGAATAACTCAATTTACACCTTTTTACTCCAACTTAATAAACACATCCACCAAAGTCCTTTTTAATAAAATCCTTATCAAAAATAATAATCAATAAGGCTCTCAAAAATATTTTATAACAACTCCTTATTTCTCCTAAATCTTAATTTTTAATTTCATGAATATTAAAATAAATCAACAACTCATCCACCTCTAAAATAATAATCACAGTCCTTATAAAAATAAATTTTAATTAAAAACATTAATTATTCCTTAACCACCTTATAAATCCTATCCTAGGGCATCAACGAAATTAATTAAAGCAAAACGTAATTACCTCCTCAAGGGAATTCGAACCCCCAACTTGCACACATCGTGAGCACCTTAGCCGTGGCTAAGGTTGCCACACAAGCTAGCCACTCATTCGAAAGGAAAAGGTACGACATGTCTTAAGTCCTTCCTCCCTTCCATCCAAACCAAAAGTGCTTTGATCACTTTCCTTCCAATACCTTCGAATGCAGTGAAGGAGATTCAAACCTTGATGTAAATCACTGCCACACACCTTAAAAAAAAGCCAATTTGCAATGCGCCACTCTGCCCACAATGTATTGGTATTTTGACCAACCTTGGATTTATTCGTTGTCTCCCTTTTCAAAATAATTTTTGCATGAGCTCTCTTTGGATGCTTAGCCAATGATTAACACGAGCAATGATTAATTTCAAATTAACCTTAGGATCCCCCTTTATATAGTATTCTACTCATTTTCTATGACATCGAAGCATTAATGATTTTCCCTCTTGTTTTAGACATCGACACTAACTTTAATTTTAATTTTAAAATTAAAATTAAAATTTTAAATAATTAAAATTTAAACTAAATATTTAAAATTAAATATCTCCATCATCGGGGCACCTTTTTTGACAAAATGAAAGGCAAACCTAGGTTTTAATAAAAACCTATTTCAAATCTGCCATCCATGGTTTTAACTAAAACTTTTTATTTTTCCTACCTTGGTTTTCACAAGGAGACCTTGATTTTATCCATGCTTTCCAAAATATCATTTTCCCATCAGAACTCAATGTGATCCATATGACATCAATGATTCATGTGACATCAATAAAAATGTAAAATAACTTAAATTTCCAACACCCTATAGGAACCAAACCTGGAGAAGGATGCATCTGTAAGCCCTCATACAGTTCTGTGTGCTCCACCGGGAAGCCTACAAGAGCACATATCCCCTTGCGAGGGGATATCATACATCTGCTACCCCATTTTGTAAAATCTATATCAAATTAAGGGAATCCCTCAGAGGGATCCATATGTAACTGAACTTGAGCAAAAGCAATAAAAAGCATTATCGATTCATTTATTCATATTTTTGTTGTATCTTTCATTTAATGCATAATTAAGTAAATAATATTTGCAAATAGAGTAGTGGACGGTGTGCCACTTCCCTGGGGTCACTACAGATCGATTACGATGGGACCCCCACCAAGTTTTTTTATTTTCTTTTGGATTATTGACTTAGTTTTTTATGTGTAGGATTAGCCACTCTGGTCTACAATGCCTCACAGTATTAGCCACTCCTGCTAACATCGGTCAGAAATCAGCCACTCTGATCAATAGTGGCTAGAGCTGGAGTGTAGCAAGGCACAAAATCTCTATTATCTAAGTTTGATTAGAATTTGGTACAACTTTTTTGATGATTTATAGCTATTTTTATGCTTCTATTTTCATAAAATAGTGAATTAAGACACATTTCTATTTGTAAATTAAATAATGGAAGAGAAAGAACTTGCATCTTGCACATCTTACGGTTTTTTTAGATTTCCACTAGGTGTTGATAGGAACAACGACTTATGCTGGTAAATTCCACCCTAGAATCCAGTGTGCTAGAAATTATGTATTGGTTTTCTTGCTTTGAGGCCTTGCTAGAGGCCTTATTTGTAGAAAATAGAGTGCATCCATGAAAATCATACTAGTTTATGCATCTTTCTAAAAATTAAAATGTCATTTGTATTAGGCATATAGGAAATATTCATTGTTTTTGTATGATGCATTTTACTTTATGCAAATTTAAAATGAACCATACACACGCACACATATTAAAAATATTGGGGAGCTGGATTTCATCACCAACCCTCGATTCAGTCCGATGACTTTGGAATTCATCTCCTTCCATTGACTTGCCCCATAGAGATTTCTATAATGGAATAAGAAACTTCTTTATAGTGGTACTAATTTACCTATGTTCAAATTGTCTCCCACTGTTGGAACAATCATTGGTTCAGAGTAGAAGAGCTAGGTGAACCCCCCACTAGGAATTCAATGGTGTACCCTAGTTTCTTTTGAGAAAATCATGTTTGCATGGGCGTTCTTGATTCCCACTATGGATGAGTCTCCTCATTCGAAATCCAAAACAAGAGCAAGAAGACATGAATAACAACACATAAAAACACACCAAACAATTTAGGGCACACATAAATTGGTAATTAAGATAAAGACTTTCTTGATATTTTTTGGATATCTCTAATTGCAAAACAAAAGACTAATTCACAAATGCAATGGTCAAAACCAGAATTAAGCATCCTCTGTCCAATACTGAGGTAGAATCTGAAATATCACACACCCATAGGCGGAGTCATAGTACTCATAAGACTATGGGATGCAGTTCCATGAGCCTAAGGGGTGATAACTCAACTCTAAGGGGTTCTCCTTGAGAAACCCCAGTTATGGAGACATGTCATGAAAGCAAATCACCTACGCACAATGAGGCTTCAAGTCCTCCTTCATCATGGAGATGCAAGGAGTCCTCAAGACCCTCTTCTCACCACATAGAAACTTCTCAAAGACATCAAGAGTCTTCAAGAGTTTCATCCCCACATGGACATAAAAGGGGTTCTAGATCCAATTCTTTTCATAGGTATGACAAGGTTTCTCCACCTTTATCCTTATGGAGAAAAGGTGGGTCCACAAAGCCTCCATAACCAAAAATACATGCAAGTGTCACAACATCTCAAAATTCACATGAGACTTTGAGAGCAGGTCTGCCCATTGAAGGGCAACAAACTAGAGCTACATCCAATCATAGGCACCAACCAGAATATACCCTCAATGCAAGAGGAAGAATTCCAATATGTTATGACCTCATTGGAGTAAATGTCACCCCATGGTATCATCCATGGAAAACAAAATATTTATATGAGTTGGATCGCTTTCATTCGAGGTCAACTCTTAGAACCATAGCCACAAAAAATTCTAAATCTAGAACTTCACAAAGTGTTACTTCTAAATGCACCACACAACCTAGGGAATCTTCAAATTGACCCCAAAATATGCATATAAATTCTGATCATAGAGGCACTTATCAACACACTAAACAAGTCACATTAGCTAGCAAGAGCAAAGAAACAACGAAAACCCCTTCAAGAAATCTGAGTCAAAACCACAAGAATAGAATCATACAAACATGAATCTTATTTAACAGTGTAATCTGACCATGTGCAATGGTTATAAAATATATTACATAATGAGTGAGATCTAGTTGAATCTCTTGAGAATGACAAACAAAGATAAAGGCTCTCACACCAACATGAGCAACATTTAAGAGAACAAGTTGAGCAACTGACTTGTATTAATTTACAAGAAGATGGTGATAACCATAAAAGAGATAAATACGCTAACTCACCAAGATAAGGGTGCACTAGGCAATAAGAAATCCCACAACAAAACCACCACTTAAATCATGAAAAAAATCAAACTTGTGGGGAAAGGATAAACATGGTAAATTAGGATCAGACACATCCTGAATCCCTTCAAAGGAGGGAAGATGACAGAACAAGTCAAGTCGATAGAGGATTACCTCCATTATAATCATGATTAGGCCTACAATAAAAGGAACTCCTTGCCTCAAAGGCATTATAGGAACTCACTAAAAATATTAAGTCCTTTGAGAAGCAAGATATGGCTAAGAATCAACCAACATTGAATGAAATACACAACCGGCCATTGTGCCCATCAGTTCCTAGCCCTGCATATCCTAAGAACTTTGAGATGCCTAGTTTAGAAAAATTCAAGGGCTAAGAGGATGCACAAGAGCATGTTACCAATTTCATAAATGCATATTTTCACCTTGAATACAATGATGCTATTTTGCTGAGAACTTTCATTATGACATTTTCAGGGGCTGCCACCCAATGGTTCAACCAGCTTCCCAAGCACAACATATCCAGTTTTGAATAGCTAATAAATGATTTCCTAAAGCATTTATCCTTTGGTGCTAAAAATAAGGTGAAATTTTCAGACCTGGACAACTTAAAACATTATGATGGTGAGCCAGTAATGGAGTATGGGGATAGATGGAGAAAAGTCATGGTAAATTTATCATTCTTTGTCTCCACATAAGAGATTATCCATATGTTCACCAAGAGTTTTTCTAAACACATCTCCCTCTTGTTACAACTTTAACAATATTCTTCTTTTGAGGAATCCTTGGCATAGGCCAAATTCATTGAGGAAATAAAAGTATATGAGGGAACCATTAAGATCTGTAACAAGAAGCAGTGAAACAAAAATGGCAAGAATGACAAATACAAGCAAAAGCAGGTAAGCCTTGCTCTAGTTAATCAAGTAGTATTGGCTACACCTAAATATGGAGTTGTGCAACAACCCTAGAATTATCAAGCACAACCCCCACCATCCAATTACGATCAAAAGAAAAATCAAGGGTGAAATAGAGAATGCAAGACACCTAACTATTTTACACCTCTGTCAGAGTAAATGCAATCAATTTTCAACCAATTGAGCGATGTTGGGAAGATCAGGTTTCTTGATGTACCTCTTTTAGATCCCAACCATCGTAAGCCAAAAGGATATAGGGAAGATCAATTTTACCCTTATCATAGAATATTGAGGCATAAAATCAAAGGATGCATTGGTTTCAAGAACCAGGTGTAAATTATGATTGAAGTGGGAGAACTTAAAGTTGACAACCCATTGGCTTTCGATAATAGAGATATGGGCATATAAAAAAATCCACTACCAAATAATGAGTCCTCTAGAGGGCAAGATTCCCAATTCAATCAGGTTTGAATCAATAAACCTACCCATTAATGTATTGAGATGGTTGAAATTATCAACATAGCAACTAGGAGTAGATGATATGGTCAACCACAGCCTCCTACAGCTCCCATTAATATCCCAGTTGCACCTAGTCACAAGCAAGGGCAAAACAACCTTACAGGTCCACCAACCTAACCTATGGTAACTGTTTGGAGTAGACTAGAACAAAACTTACAAATGACTCTGATCAATATATCTATCTAGGATCTCATACAATAATCCCCAAAGCATAGGAAATATTTAATGAAGATTTTAAGATCAATCGAGCTCCAACCATAAGATTTGAATGTGTTCACTCATTTTTTGGGATAAGTACAACAATGCCAGGGACCTATAATTCAATTTTATGATCATGATATTAAGACAATACCTACTGCCTTACCAAAACCTCCACTACACATTGTTGCATTAGTCAATGATTTACCTTTTAATAAAATATTGATCGATACAGGTTAATTAATAAGCATCATCACAAAAACAACAATAGGGCACCTTAAGATATCCAAATCCAATATTTTTCCAAGAGCCTACATGTTAAGAGCTTTCAATGATGCTTTATATTGTACTATGGGAACGATAGTCCTACCCATTAAGGTGGGGCATAAAACCATCCCTGTGATGTATCATGTCTAGGAAGGGGCCATGTAATACAACATCCTTCTAGGATTCCCCTATATGAGAGATATAAAGTGCGTAGCTTCAATTTTACACCAATGTGTCAAGTATGTGCATGATGACAAAGTCTACGTAGTTTTGGTTGATGAAGAGCCATTCAAATATGTCCATCAGGTGGATCTTCCAAGAGATTTTATTATTTCTTCCACCCACCTGTATGTAGGACCTTCATCTCCAACTAGGCAACTAGATGACAAAGACAAAGGGTAAAAAAAAGACCCATCCACATCAACATCTCCTCTTGTGCCCAAAAAAATTGATGCTTCTAAGAGACCATCAATGTCTAAACCTAAATATAATTAGAAATGTGCCATTAATCGAGGAATAGAAACCCAAGGAATTTTTAACTATAGTCATTGCAAAAATCCCAAGTCCCATGGAATAAGATCTCCAGGATCAAGTAGAGGAAATATTAGAGCCCGCTTCACCAGTGTCATTTGTAGGGTCATCTATATCACATGAAAAAATACACTTGGAAAGTACAGGTATAGGAGAGTACCTTGTGCAGAACATAACATTCACACCCATCATTGATTTTGCACAAGATATGGGATGGCTAAAAGACCTAAGACCACCATTGGGAATAGTGGTTCCACTTGGAATCCCTCCCAACCAGACCAAATTTATCTATGCTGGCCTAGACTGTGCCCATAAGTCTTCGAATGTAGAAGACGATAATGAACTATTCACTTTTAATGTTCGTTATCTCTCTAATCTCGAGTTTTCCTTAAGCTACTTTTAATGTTTCCATTGGTATGGTTAAAATCTGGGTATATATGAGCAGGGGCATAGGCAGCCATGCGAGCCGCACTACCAACTTCCCACTGACAATTTTGGGTTGGGTTACCACACTAGAGGTCAAGATAACTCTCTAGCAGTAGCCTTGGATAGATTAAACTTGGGGTTAGGAGAAGACATTTATTTTATTCCTTATCACCCAACAAGACATCTGATCAACAAACAAGTGGTCATGGTAAACATACCACCACCAGAGATTTATCATTCAAACTTCTTAATTGATGCCTCTCCTATAGGTTGCATCTTGTGGGATGAAGAACGAGAAGAAAATAGATATAGGGCAAGCGGTGATGAAATACAAGTAAGCTTAGCCTATCATGGGCCTCACTATTTATAGAGCCTTACCTGGTCCAACAACAACGAGAGTGGATACATATCGTATGAAAGTGGCTATGAGTCATAGGACTCAAAAGAAAGAGCCTACCTAGGTCCAGGGTAGTGGCCCCATAGATTGGGGCAATAAACTAATGCAAATAGCATCTTCGTAAGTGATGAAGAATATGAGGATGAAACAAATATGGTCTACTTGGATCCAAGACACGTGTCCCTTATCTTAGGGCCACATACCAATTCTAATTGTTTTTGAATAAGTGATGATGACTTTGAAGATGAGACTGAGATGGCTTATCTTAGGCCTCACCACTTATGACAAGTCAACATGTTGGTAGAAATAGAAGTGGTACGTCATGTCATAGACCCTGGCTTGTAGTTTTTGGGAAGACCTATTAACTTAGATACCATTTATCATGCGATCAATCACCCTTCACCTACATTCAGGGAGCTCTTGGAACCTAATGATACTATTGTTTGACCTACTCATGGACCAGATCCAGAGATTCCTTTTCCTCAGAGCCCCATTGCAAGTATGGAGGGAACCTATGAGACAATATTTCACCCATGTGGTTCTAGAAATTTCATTCCATCCATCAATACGATCTCCATTGATTTGACCACTCCACTTCATAACCCAGTAGATCCTACCAAACCATTGATATATATGCTATTGATGTTAGGAAAAAGGTAAGTGGAAATATTAAACCTTAATCATTAACCTTAGCATAGGAATAAGCTAGGTTTATATAGGTTACAAAATAGACTAATTAACAATAGATCCTATGTCTACGCTAACAACTAACCTATCTGCCGTCCAAAAGGGAAATGACAGTAAGATAGACTACTAACCAAGGTAATTGGTAATAGTAACTAATAGTGGTAAAAAGTAAGAAATTAATTTTTACCATGTGGTAAATTATATCTACCTAGGTGAAACTTTAAATATTACCTAAATGAAGTAATAATTATAGTTATTAACATAGTAACTCTAACATCCCCCCTTATTACATTATTTGGGTAATACATACATATCCCTCTATACAACAATATTTGGGAAAAGTATATAACTGCCCCAATACAGTGAAGAAGATGTTGATCTACTGGTTCTTTGCTCTATCACAGTACTCTGGCTGCTCCTAGGCAAAAAATGGGTCATTCCTCGCTTTGTCTTCACGCCAACGAATGTCCTTATGGTAATCACATCATCCAATCGATTTGCATGGGTAACCAACCACTGCAATCGCTAGGTGTAGTAGAATAGATCACTTCATAAAAGGTTCATTCATTTACAATATGAATTTGCAAAAGATAAGGTACCTAAGGTGTCGGTCGCTGCTGAAAATACACCCTTATAAGTTCCCCCCTTCTTGTTGCAAAACATAGTGTAATTAATTTCTGAAGGAAGTGTGACTAAGGTGTCGGTCGAAGCCGAAAATGCACCCTTATAAGCCTTCTTACCTATTTACAAAAATTAGTGAAGAAAAGAAATGGATATCCCCCTCAATTGCAAAAAGTATGCAACTCAAGAGTGTTGTGAAGGATTTTACAAATATTGCCTCCTAGACAATTTTTACATCACAAAAAGTCACTCTTCTTTGTTACAAGTACTTAAAACACCTAGAATTTGCTATTTATGAAGCCTAAAAGAGGTACAATAACCCCTTATTGCAAGGTCTTCAAACAAAATACTTATGCTATTTATGAAGCCTAAAAGAAGAGAGAGAATATGGTGTTTTTGCCCAAGGGACACATGTGTTTTCCCTCTACAAAACTGTTTTAGCAATTAGCACTCTGTGTGCTTTCTCTGAACCAGAATCAGAATCTGTATTAGACATCTCATTTGCAACATTGCCTTGGTTTTTATTTTGACCTTTTTATTTGGGAGGCTTGTTCTTAAACCAACATCTCTTGGTTTGATGAGTGTTTGTGTCACAGATTTTACAATGTTGCTTCTTCTTTGGAACTTCTTTGGTTTTACCCTTGTCTTGTCTAGAAGAAGAACCCTTTTGTTGATTCCATTGTTTCTTACCATCTTGTCATTTGTGTGAGAAAAGTGCATTGTTGTATGCATCATCTCTTTGGAATTGATTAGCTTATTCAGTTTGAAGCATATTTACCAACTCAACAAAAGTTACTGTCCTACCAGAAACTTGTAAGGAGGTGATCAACATTCTGTAGGAGTCAGGAAGAGCTCTTAAAATGATTGAGTTCAAGACTTGGTCTTCCAACTTTTCTCCTAAGGATTGCAGCTTTGTTTTTAATTCTGTGACTCTATAGAGGAATAGCTCTATTATTTCTCCTGATCTCATATGTAATGTATGAAGCTGTGTTTGAAGGTTAAGAATCGTTGATTGATTCTTGCCCTCAAAAATGGTACTTAAGGCATCCCAAGCTGCCTTACCAGTTGTAGCTTCACTGATATGAGGTTGGATATCATCGATAATAGCAAGCAAGATCATTAAGGAAAGTTTCTTATCCTTTTTATAAAAGTCTATTTGATCTTGTCCAGGAGATTGAGGTCTAGTGACACTTCCATCCACTATTGACCACAAGTCCTCTACAGTTAAGATAGCCTTCATCTTAGTCTTCCATGCTTGAGTAATTTGAACCTCTGAGCAGTTGGCTCTTAGTGAGATACTTGTGTATCATGGCCATGGTTTAGGTTTCAAATTTTTGGAGAGGACTAATATGATGCTATCTTGCACTATACCCTAAGAAAAGGTATAGAGAAGTGGTTTCAATTTGCTTTCTATTTTAATGGCACCTACCTTAACACTCTTAGCAAGAGATGAAAAGTTTGAGGAATATTGAGCCAAACAAAATAGAGCAAATGAAACAAGGGAAGGTTTTGTCAAACTTTTGATATTTGCTCTCTAAGATATGTAATGGCACCTACTTTTAACACCTTTGTAAGAAGGATGAAAAAATTTGAGGTTTATTTAAGCCAAACAAAAGAGAGTCTTATCAAGGTGATTGAAATTTTTGACCTTTTGATGGGGAGTAATTACTTGTTTGAACCTATGCAAAGTTTAGCATGGTGTTTGAGTGAAGTTTGGGTGTTTGTGAAAAGCTCATTGTAATGTTTTATTTTTGACCTTGTAATTGCAAAAAAAATGTTTTTAGTGCAATAATAAAAAAACATAAGAGCACCCAAATTTATATCACTCTAGGTGTCGGATTCCATCGAAAATGCACCTAGTACAAGCAATTTTTAAGAGAAGGTGTCGAGTAAAATCGAGAATGCACCTTTCTTTTAAACTGAAATAGCCTCCCCTTTATCTTTACAATTTTGCAAACTATAGAATTGTAAAAAAAATTCTATCTCCCCTTAATGTTTACAAAATGTAGAATTTAGAGCATATCTTTCAAGACAAGTCGACACACGACAAGCATTTGAAAGACCATCCAGAACCAGTCGACACATGACTTGGTTTTCTATCTCCCGAATTTATTCAATACTCAAAAATAGGAGGTGCATCAGGATTAAAGGGTTCTCTAATCCTCATGGGACCATAACTACGATCCAAACCCTTCCAAGGATCTGTGTAAGTATTGAAACGGGGTAAGCTCCTTCTATGCTCTCTAAGCATACGATGAAAATGAGATCTTGTCGTCTGGCGTCTAAGTTCGTTCCTCTTTCGAATAACTCTTAGACGACGAAGGGCTTTTGTGATCCAAAGCTTTTTCTTCATGAGACAAAAATTTTGTTCTCTCAAAACAATTGATTAGAAAATTTTGGAGAAATTAAAAAATTATTAGAAGTCTCAAATCTGCAAAAGAAATATGTTTCAATGATTGTCTCTTGTCTCCCTCAGTTTGATTAGGAGAAAACAATAAAAAAACTTTTGCCTTCTTTTTTTTTTAATAATTTTATTTCAATGCATAATTTTAACTTTTAATTTAGAAACATTTAATTAATAAAAAATTCCTGATAAAAAAATCACTTAATTGTTTGAAAAAAAATGATTTAAATAACAAAAAGTAATTTATTAATTAAAAGACTAAAAAAAAATTTAAAAAAATGCAAAAAAAATAAAAAATGTTTACCTGACCGCGGATGGGGATCGATCCTGCGACCCCATGACAGGAGATCGGCCGACTGGCGCTCCTGCAAGTTGGTCTACACCGCCTGACGAGAAGGGAAGGGAAAACATTTCCCGTTATTCCCTCCCACGGCAGGGAAAAAAAATTATAAAAAAAAATCGATCCCCGTTGGGGATCGATCCCATGATCTTGCGGGCGTCCGACTGGCACTCCTGCCAGTCAGGCTATGCCGCCCGACGGGAAGGGAAGTAATAAACTTCCCTTTTAGATTCCGTCGGCGACCAGAAACCCAAAAAAAAATTTGGGTTTCCCCGCTGGGAATCGAACGCGGCTCGTCCGCATTGGGGAGCGCCTTGGGCTGGCAGCTTTTGCCAGTCCTGCTCCGTTGGCTGATCAGTCAGCCAACGTGAGGAAGGGGCTAAAATTTTTTTATTTTTTTTTATATTTTTTTTTTGAATTCGTGGGACTTATCCCACATGTGCTCTGTGAGCGCTTTCACCTTGATTAAAAAACAAAGCTCACCCGATTGTCTTTGATTTCCTGCGGGCAATCGGAAGGCTTTTGAAAACCTCTTTTGTCGATCACTTCAGCCACACGCAGGTCACTTTGGGCCACGTGCCACTACGCTAGATCGGACCGCCACGTCACCAGATCAGATCGCCTCGGGCTGCATGCTGCCACGTCAATAGATCACCTTGGGCAGCATGTAGGTCACCTCGAGAACCGAGCCACCATGTCAACAGATTGCCTCGGGCCGTGTGTAGGTCACCTCGAGAATTGGGCCGGTTAACTCCTACGGGCCGCCTCAGGAACCGTGCCCATCATCCTACGGGCCACCTCGGGAAGCGTGCTCGAAACCAGACTGCGGGTCACCTCCTCGGGTATGGCTCGATGCCAATGTTAGGAAAAAGGTAAGTGGAAATATTAAACCTTAATCATTAACCTTAGCATAGGAATACGCTAGGTTTATATAGGTTACAAAATAGACTAATTAACAATAGATCCTATGTCTACGCTAACAACTAACCTATCTGTCATCCAAAAGGGAAATGACGGTAAGATAGACTACTAACCAAGGTAATTGGTAATAGTAACTACTAGTGGTAAAAATTAAGAAATTACTCTTTACCATGAGGTAAATTATATCTACCTAGGTGAAACTTTAAATATTACCTAAATGAGGTAATAATTATAGTTACTAACATAGTAACTCTAACAATTGATTGGGATCATGTTGATTTGTTTGTATATCCTGAGGATATTTTCCCTAATGAAGAGGTGTTACAACCATTGTATTTTTCATCGGACTATCCATATGATGTATTCCATGCTAGTTTGGATCTTGAGTCTGTAGGTCCTGTAAATCCTATCGATGACATTAATTTGATACCCATGCTTCACCATCTAGAGGATGGGTAGCATATGGCTATAGAAGTGACTTTCTAGGTGGACATTAGCAATGATCCTAATCAACCAAATAAATTAAAGTTTGGAGAACATCTATCTCCAGAGGAACAAGCCATCATAATTCCTCTCCTCAAGGAGATGGTAAATTGTTTTGCTTGGACTTACAAAGATATGCCAGGACTTTATCCAAAGTTAGTGATACACAACATTTCATTGGATCCCATGAAGAATCCAATCAAGAAAAAGCTAAGAAAAATGCATCCAACCATCGCTTTGATGAGTTACAAAAGTTGTTGGATGTGGTTTTTATAGTTCCTATTGACTATACTGAATGGGTCTCAAACATGGTATCTGTAGGAAAGCCTGATGAAATATTTCACATCTGCACAGACTTTAGAGACTTGAATAGGGAAAATCCAAAGGATTCATTCCTTTTTCCACACATAGATGCTCTTGTTGATGCCACTACAAGCCATGAGATGCTCTCCCTAATGGATAGGTTTTTTGGATACAATCAAATTTGAATCAAACCCGACGACCAGCATAAGACCACTTTCATTACTTTGTGGGGGACATTTTGTTACAAGGTAATGTAATTTGGTCTAAAAAATGTTGGTGCCACATATTAGTGGGCCATGACATACATCTTTCATGACTATATGCATAAAATATTAGAGGGCTATATGGACGACTTACTGACAAAATATTTAGTGTGAAAAGAGCACACTGAAATCCTTGAAAAAGTCTTCGATCGCCTCATTGAGCACAACATCACATTGAACCCTAATAAGTGCATGTTTAGCATGACTTCTAGTAAGATATTGGGTTTCATAATTTCTAAGAGAGGAATTGAAGTTAATCCTATAAAGGTAAAGGCTATATTGGAAATGGTCACCCTACCAACATTAGGGAGTTGAGAAGCCTACAATGCAAGGTAGCATCCATATAATGATTCATTACTCAATTATCAGACAAATGTTGACCCATGAATTGGCTGCTACATAAAAGAATATTTTTTCATTGGGATGAAGAGTGCCAACAAGCCTTTGTAGAGATCAAAATTTACCTTGAAACATCACCAGTGTTGGCTCCGCTAAGGCCAGATGTACCATTTTTACTATACATATCAGCAACTGATTTCACTTTGGGCACCATGTTGTCCCAAAAGAATGCACAAGACAAAGAGCAAGCCATATATTACATCAGTTACACCTTGAAAAGTTATGATCTAGGGTATGCGTATGTAGAAAATTTGTGTTTGGCAATGGCCTTTGCAACCAGAAAGTTGCAACACTACATGTTGATCCATACGACCTACATTATATCCAAACAAAATCCTTTGTAGTATATGATGAACAAGACCTATCATAATACACGTATGGAAAAATGGATCATGTTATTGATAGAATTTGACCTAAAATTCACAAGCCAAAAGTGCATTAAGGGACAATTCATAGCTGATCAATTAACAGAGGCAACTCTTCAGGATAATAAGCCTCTCACCATAGAATTACTCGATGATGAAATATTTGCATTATCAGATCCACCCAAACCCAAATAACCTAAGAAATAAAGAGACATGATGTTATTCTTCGATGGTTCTAAGTGTGAATAAGGATTTAAAGCAGAGATTGTCTTTATCACATGATAGGGTGATCCATTGCCCTTATCATTCAAACTAGACTTCCCTTGCACAAATAGTAACACAGAGTATGAGGCCATGATCTTGGGACTTCAAATAGCCACCGCAATGGGCATTAAAATATTGAATATATTTGGTGAATCCTTACTCATAGTTAATCAAGCCAAGGGTTTTTTCCAATGCGGATGCCCAATCTTGAAATCATACAAGGAAATTTTTTACACTTACCTAGCCTGATTAGAATTGTATGACATCGAGGTAGTCCCTTGTATGTAAAATAGATTTGTAGATACCATGGAATCTTTGGGATACTTATTCCCTTAGAATCTATCTACTGATTTCACAACCATTCACATTAAGGTGCTCGTGCACTCTACAATACAATGTGAGGCTATTGACAATCAAGAATTAGTTAGCATGATCAATATTGAACCAAATCAAGAGTGGTTCTTCAGAGCTAGAGAGTTCTTATAGATGCCACCTTAGGAATATTTGATCTTCTAGGGTCCTATGAAGTGTGGTGCAAACATTCAGCATAGGGTTGTCTCTCAATCTATATTCATGAGTTTTGAAAAGTAAGAGGGACAAACCATATTTTTTGTAGAAACTATCGCTTACCAGAATTGGCTTTCCCAAGTGCAAGATTTCTTGAATCTTGGAATGGTACCGTAAGGCCTATCACATGTTGAAATACGAATATTCAAATAGAAGGTAACAAGGTACATCTTGTTGGGAGAGATTATTTATAAGTGAGATTTTGATGGAATAGTCCTTCATTGTCTTGAGCCATAGAAGCATCTTGGGAAATTTCATAGGCTCACAATGGTACATGTGGTGGTCACTTAAATGGCATGGCCATAATTAAGCAAATCTTGAGAATGGGTTACTATTGGCCAACTATGGAAAAAGACTATTGCAAGTATGTCAAGAAATGTGTTAAATGCCAGCATCACATAAACCTCATATATTTTCCATCACAAACCTTGCAACCCATATAGGCAGCGTGGCCCTTATCATAGTGGGGAGTAGACTTATTTTGGAATATCTCACCCCCATACTCAAGCTGAAATGTGTTCATCATAACGGCCACTGAGTATTTCAAAAAATGGGTCGAAGCGATCCCATTGACATCAAAAACTGGACCAAGAATTGCAAATTTTATACTCCATAATATCATAACTCATTTTTGGGTCCCCTCAAAAATAATATCGGATAATTGTCCATATTTCAAGAATAAAAATGGGTGTGCTTTGATGACCAAATACCATATTCAACATAGTTTTTAAACACCCTATTATCCGTAATAAAATGGGCAAGTAGAAGCCTCAAACAAAACAATAGTCTCCATCTTGAGGAAGATGATAAAAGATAATCACAAGGATTGGCATATGCAGTTGCCTCTTGCATTATGGGTATACAAGAAAAATTTATGGTAAATTAGATAGGACCATACATAATCTCAGAAAGGGTTGGACCTGGAGCATATCACCTCACATCAAAGGATGGTGTTGACGAGCCTAAATATCATCCATTTGAAGGAATTCTATACATAAAATACAAAAAATATTCAAATATACATAAAATATAAAAAACATTCAAATATACATAAAATACAAAAACATTCAAATATGTCATAAAATTACAAACAAATCATAAAAACATAAAATATTCAAAAACAAAAATGCTCCAAGGGTATCTTCATGCCACTTGGTCACCTCAAAAACAAAAATGCTCCAAGGGTATCTTCACACCGCTTGGTCAAAATCAATCAAAATGCTCCAAGGGTATCTTCACGTCGCTTGGTCAAATTCAATCAAAAATGCTCCAAGGGTATCCTCACATTGCTTGGTCAAATTCAATTAAAATGCTCCAAGGGTATCTTCATGCCACTTGGTCACCTCAAAAACAAAAATTCTCCAAGGGTATCTTCACGTTGCTTGGTCAAAATAAATAAAAATGCTCCAAGAGTATCTTCACTCCGCTTGGTCAAAATCATTCAAATCCTCCTTGTAGAATCTCTACCTCATGTAGTTATGCCCTAAGAGTAGAATCTCTCTCCTTAGGATCCAAATCCTCCTTCTTATTCTTATGAGCATCCTACTCCTTTGCTACCACCTACTCTATTGGTTGGTCCCATCCCTCAATTCTAGCTCAGACTTTGTGCCCTGCTATATCTACACCTCCATCACCACCATCATCCTTGCAGCCTACGCTACCATCACCATACCACATTAGATCCCCCCACCACTACACAAAGGCATATGTCACTCCCCCATCGACACCTGTGTCAACTACTGGGGCATCCTACTCATCAGTAAGCTCTATAATCTATGGTGGGGGAAGGTATCTCTCTACCATAATGTGCCTGTATAAGACTAGGAAAAATGGCACATCCTGCTATAATCCATACTAATGAAGGATGTGAGAGTAGAAGAAATACTCTTTGATGTTGACATTGTGACTAATGATCCATCACTTGCACTGCGTTCTAGCTGTGAATCTGGCTAGATCATCCCATGTCGAGAACTCATGATATGGGCACCATATCATATCTCAAGCCTAAATCCCTATTAAAGTAGCAATGTAATGGGATATCCTTGCATGAGGGTATCTCTTATGCTTCTCACACTCTCGAGCCCATATTTTAGCATAGCACTACATCTCATAATCAATATTTGCAATCTCTATGGGGAGCCCTCTAGGATGATCTATATGGATATACACCCACCCCCATATCTACAGGAACAAATTGTATGCGATGCTAATGAAACCCCACCTGTGGATGTGATACAACTCATCATAGCACTATGCTAGAAAAAACCTCCCCCATGCATAGATGATAGGCTCCTCACTATCCACAAAATATTGAACCATTGTGAGGAAGTTCCACGAGAACCTCAAGCCTAAGCAGTATGGGATAAGAATGTTGCTAACAACCATCAACAACACTACATGCCTCACAAATAATACCCTCTCCCTGTACCACTATAGAATAAATACACCACCATATTTGTTTTCCTAGAAGGCAACCGCAACATGCCTCTAGAACACCCTAGCAAAGACTACCTCATGATCATTAGTGGTCGAGTAGACGATGACCACTCCATCAAAAGGAATCCTAAAAATCCCATATATCCTTTGGTGTGACAATCATATCATCAGTAGGAATGTGGAAGGTATTAGTCCAAGGATTCCATCAAAGAGCCAAGGTCATGAGGTAGGCCTGACTCGACATAATCTAGGGAAGCCTAGTTACAAACTATAATCTGCGGGCATTGAACCATGCCTAGTCTATGTCATCCATATGAGGTAGGAGGTCAAGCAAGAGCTTTGGGTCCTAAGCCCAAGAATTAAGAATCTAAGGATAAGAATCAAGGTATAATGTGCATCTAAGGCATAAAATACAATAAAAAATGGAAAATAATACAAATAATGATAGACTATCCTAATTCTAAGTGAAAATAGCAATAAATACACCTAATAATGCAGCAAAAATCAATTGATCATCTCAAAAAAAAAATCCTAAGGCTTCCCAGCTGCTCTCATCTATAGCGACCAAGAATCGACCGTCGAGGCTTGCAATGGACAGGCTCCAACAGTCAAATTTTTAACCATTGGGATTTGAACCAAAAACTGCGATCAACAACGGCCAACCTGCTGTCAAAATGGCCAATCTGAGTGGTAGTGACTAATGGGCGACATGGCAAATGCATACGCCCTAGGCCAATAATACCAAAAATTTTGAAAAAACACAAAATGGGGACAAGCCCACCAAATTAAAACCTAAACTAGGCCTATCTATGGTTCGATTCATTGCTAGTAATTTTAGTGAGGTTCATTTATCGGTTACTTAGTGAGGTTCATTTTTACCTAAAAAAAAAAGCAAAATTAGGGTTTCAAAGCATACCTAAGAAGCTTCAGCTCCTCCACTCATGGATACCTCGCCTTGCACAGCCATAATCCTCGACAAAAAAATGCTCCAAGTTGCAAAATGTCTCTTTCTCTCCAGAGCTCTGAAAAGTGAATCACTAGCTAGAAGAATGAAAATTCAAAACCCTAGGCTGATTTTATATTTCACAAATTATGCATTGGCCATTGTTGTCATTAGAAACCCATACTTCTTGGCCACTATGATCGAGAGCAGCCACAAACAAGAATTTTGGGGCCATTAGAGCTGATAGCGGCCAAAACCACAACCAAAAATAGAGAAATTCCTCCCATGAGAAATAACAAAAAAATTAAATAAGCATATTTTTATGGTTTATAATCATCATAATGATCAAAATAACCAAAAAAATCACAAAAATACAAAATCTCAAGTAAGCCTCATATCTAGTTACTTACTCTATCAACTTGACGGTTGCAAAGATTTGCACTCCATGCAATTCGGTGAGATGAGTAGGCTACCATAAGGCTACTAGGGGAAAATTATTCATTTTGGAATTATGATGTGCCACCTCAATCCCAAAGAAGACCAAGATGGTTGGACTACTCCATAGGTGCAATGGAATCATCCTAATTCCCTTATGACATAAAAGCACTGAGGCAAGTGATTCAACACAAAGCCTAAATAGGATCGTCGATCCTAACTCCCTATTAAGTCTATTTATGGTTGGACCACTCCCTGGGATAGGGATGAATGATCATCATAAATGGTTGAAGTCACAATTGGATGGGGATTTACCCATTAAAATAACAAGCACTAGAAAAGAACCAAATTAGTCATAATGGTTAAGCAGCTTGTCGCTTCATTAGTTTCCCTTCCCTCATCAATTATTTTTGTGAGGGGGTAGTTAGCTCTTCAAATAATAATAATCAAAGTCAACCAAAAATCACTCAATCATATCAAAATTGTGTTTGTCTTATGAATCATTGTAGACAACTAGTACAAAATTTTTTATGTTTGTTGGGTTCACAAGCAAAATATGACACTTTCAATTTGTAGCTCTCCTTTGGTTGGATATCATTTTAGTGACATAAGCTACTCGATTATGTTTGAGGAATGAGTGCAAATGAATATGTGCAATCCCTGTGCTAAATTAAACCTTCCAATACATTGAATCAATTATTCAAGGGTGTGCGTTGTATTGCATGATTGGGCCATCCAACATTGATTAGACCAATGATCATCATACACCCTAAAAACATAACAGCATATTTTTTTTCTCAGCGTTGTGTTCTTCCCACACAGTGCTTCCCAAAAAGGGGCATATGTAGACACCTAAAACAGATCGTGTTTAGGAGAACTACTCACATGAGCACATTCATAAATCATGTGACTAAACCTTGGAATATTCCAATTGCCAAAGTGGTTTTCATCACTCATCTAGGATAGTATTATCCCATCCAATCCTGGATGCTATGAACTAGAGTGGTTGAATAATGGTCATTGAAGCTTAGAGTGGCCAATATCTAGCCACTGTAGATGAAAACCTACAGTAATGAAAATAAAACCCTATTGAAGCCCTAAAATAAATCCTAAAAGAAAACCCTAAAGTTTAAAACCCTAAAAATAAAAAATTACTATTTTTGGCAAATTGATTTTTCCAACCAAAAATGCCTTTTTAAGTAATTACTATTTTTAGCAATTTATTTTTTCATAAAAATTTGCCTTTTTATTAATTACCATTTTCGGAAAATTATATTTTGCATAAAATAATTCCATTTTTAGTAATAAAAAAATTACTTTAAAACTTCTTTTGAAAAAACCCTTTATAGATAGGCTCCTACATCATTCTCCTTTGGTTGAAAAGAACTCTGCTCCTGCGAGTTCCTCTAATCAAACTCATAATCCATCTCCATAGAGTGCCACACATCTGCAAGTACTCCTCAAAGTACCAATCTCTTTTTGAGGTTTTATATCTCAAACCTCCTGCAAGCACTACACATAGTGCCAATTTATTTCTTTAAGATTTTAAAATAGCAAACCTCCTACAAGCACTACATAAAGTGTCAATTCTTCTATCTGAGGTTTTTAATGAAAATAAAACCTCCTGCAAGCACTACACAGAGTGCCAATTTATTACTTTAAGGTTTTACAAACCTTCTGCAAGCACTACATAAAGTGTCAATTCCTCCTTCTGAGGTGTTATATAAAAAACCTCCTACAAGCACTTACACAGAGTGCCAATTTCTTTCTCCAAGGTTTTACAAACCTTCTGCAAGCACTACACAAAGTGTCAGTCTATTTCTCTAAGGCTTTTACATAAAAAATCTCTTGTAAGAACTTACACACAGTGCAAATTTTTGTCTTTAAGGTTTTACAAACCTTCTGCAAGCACTGCACAGAGTGCCAAATTTTTTTTTGGAGCCTCTTTACTTCCTCTCCTTTTTTCTTTTCTTCTCTTCTCTTTTCTCCTCCCAACAAGATCCAACTTGCTCCGATACCAAATGATGTAAATCCAGTTGCAAGAGGTCAAAACAAAATACCTCTCGTTACATAAAACTTACAGTAAATAAAAATAATATGTAAAACCCTCCATTTACATAAAAATTGCAATAAATAGAAATAATCAGTAAAACCCTCCATTCACATAAAAACTACAGTACATAGAAATAAACCAATAGATATATTATTTTATCATTCATGGATTCACTTCCCATTTTACAATGCAATACCAAAGGAATATATATCCCCAAAGAAACCCTAAAAGAAAACCCTAAAACTTGAAGCCTTAAAAGAAAACCCTAAAACTTAAACCCTAAAAATAAAAAAATTACTATTTTCAGCAAATTGATTTTTCCAACCAAAATACTTTTTTTAGTAATTACTATTTTCGACAAATTAATTTTTCATAAAAATTGCCTTTTTCAGTAATTACCATTTTCGGAAAATTATATTTTGTGTCAAATAATTCCATTTTGAGTAATAAAAAAATTACTTTAAAACTTCTTTTTAAAAAACCCTCTAAAGATAGGCTCCTGCATCAACAGGTATAGTCTAGGGTTCTTAGCGTTAGTTTCCTTTATTTAGCTTATTACATGTTTTTATGTCATTAGCATAGATCTGATTTGTTTCATTTACTTGCATTCATAGCATTATTTCTATTTTCATTGAGCATATTTCTATTTATCATTAGGGTTATCACTAGCAACCTTATCCATGGAGGCAATCTCAGAAAATTGAGAGTTTGTTGTTATTTTCATGCTTATAGGACTATAGGTTCACTGAATAGGTTATCAAAATACGAAAGCAAGAGGATCCCTATAGGAACCATACCTGGAGAAGGAGGCATTTGTAAGCCCCCATACAGTTTTGTATGCGTCACCAAGAAGCTTGTGAGAGCGCATATCCCCTTGTGATGGGATATCATACATCTACTACCCTATTTTATAAAATATGTATCAAATGAAGGGAATCTTTTAGAGGGATCTATATGTAACCAAACTTGAGAAAAAGCAATAAAACACATTATTTATTCATTTCTTCGTATTTTGGTTGTATCTTTCATTTAATGCATTACTAAGTAAATAATATTCGTAAATAGAGTAGTGGATGGCGCACCGCTTCCTCGAGGTCGCTACAAATAGTATGTATTATAACCATAGGGTCTCATAGGTTGTATCTCTTACTACTTTGTATTCTACTTCAGTTTATAGTTATGCTACTGTATGTTGTTTCTTACTGTGCCAAGATAAGGGCCTTAATATGAGATAGAAGACATAACCTGAGGTATATTTTCTATCATAAATAGACCCATAATAGTCTGAATTTGAGTACCCTTGTAGATTAAAGTCTTTGAAATTATTCATATAAGTTAGTCCATAGTCTATAGTCTTCTTGATATACTGTAATATTCTTTTCGTAGCTTTCCAATGACTTTATCTTGGTTCTTGTATGAATCGTAAAAGATAATTTATTATAAATGTTATGTGTGGTTGATTGTTTGTTAAGTATAGAAGACTTCCAATCAACTTTTGATATATTTTTTCTCAAATCAATGGTGTTTTATCATTTTTGAATAGTTAAATTCCTTGTTCCATTGGTGTATCTTTGGGCTTGTACTCTATCATCCTATATTTTTGAAGAAGGGCTTTTGCATATTTTGATAGAGTAATAACTATTTTGTCTTCTTCTTGATAAATATATAAACCAATGTAGTAGTTCATTAGCCCCAAATCTATCATTTCAGAAAGCCTTTTCTAGATCCTTTTTGATATAATTTATTAACTTTTTTGAACTTTCAATAATCACTATGTCATCAACATATACTATGAGGATAAAGATATTATTTCCAATCTTCTTGGTATATAAACTAGGATCTATTGTACTTATTTTGAAGTTTTTATGCAGTAGATGATTATTGATCTTGATGTTCCATGCTCTAGGAGCTTGTTTTAATCCATAAAGAGATTTATTCAATTTACATACCTTATTTTCCTATCCTTCAATGACAAAACCTTTAGGTTGCTTCATAAAGAATTCTTCCTCTAAGTCACCATTAAGGAATGCACTTTTTATGTCCATCTAATGAATTTTCCACCTTTGATGAGTTGTTAGAGTTTAAATTGTTTGGATAGTAGTCATTCGAGATTTTGGTGTAAATGTTTCTTCATAGTCGATTCCCTCTATCTAAGAATACCCTTTGGCCACTAGTCGAGCTTTTTATGTATCAAGTATTCCATCTACTTTGTATTTTATTTTGTACACCCACTTGCACCCCACTATTTTTTTGGAGGAATGTCTACTAAATCCTATGTCTTATTCTTCTTGAGTGATGCATATTCAGATTCTGTGGTTGCTTTCCAATGTGAGTTTTTTAGTGCTTGAGAAGTTGATATTGGTTCCTCTATGTTACTTAGCATTCCTCTATTCATTCTGGTCATGCTATGATTTTGAGGTCCTATAGTTGTAAGATATGGCATTATTTCAGATTTAATTCTCTAAGAGTATCTTTGAGCCATATTGGTTCTTTTCTCTAGAGTATAGTTGATGCTTATGTATCTTGTTATTCTGATTCAGGATCCATGCTCATTGTATCTTATTTAGGTAGATTCAAGAGAACTTTTATATCAGCAATGGATTCATCTATGTTTATTTTGATTTTCTCATCAAATATCACATCTCTACTAATATAAAATTTCTTTGTAGATGAATCTAATATTTTGTACCTTGTAGATTCATTGTTATACCCATAAAATATTCTTATCATAGTTTTATCGTCTAATTTGATCCTCTTTTGCTTTGGAATATGCATGTAGTATTTGCATCCAATTAGTCTTTCAATGTTGGGCTTTTATCCTGACCATGCTTCTTCTAGTGTAATATGCTTGAGTACTCTTGTTCGTAGATAGTTGTTCTAGTGTAATATGCTTTGATCCTCTTTTGATTTGGAATATGCATGTCATCCAATTAGTCTTTAAATGTTGGGCTTTTATCCTAACCATGCTTCTTATAGTATGTTTTGTATGTAGATAGTTGTTTGTACTACCTCAACCTAGTATTTATGATCAAGTTGTGCTTCTTTCAGCATACATCTTACCATTTTTATTACTGATCTATTTCTTCTTTATGTAATTCCATTTTATTTAGGCGAGTATGTTGTATAACCTATCTTTTGATTCCATTATTTTCAAGAAAGGAGTCAATTTATTTAGAAATAAATTCTCCTCCTCTATCTGAATGAAGTGCCTTTATGGTCTTTCCTGATTATTTTTCAACTTGAAGTTTGAATTGTTTGAAGTACCTAAATGATTTTGGTTTTTATTTCATGAAGTATACCCATATTTTACTAGTATGATCATCAATAAATATTTGAAAGTATTTATGTCCTCCAACACTATCAAATTTCATTGGTCCACACAAATTTGTATATATTATTTCTATAGGATGTTGAGTTCTGTGTTGACATAGTTAGAAAGGAATTATATGTTGTTTACTAGCTAAACATTCTATACATTTAGTAGTTTCTAGAGATAAGCTAGGTAGTCCTTCTACCATTTGATATCTAAATAATTCCTTCATTGATGTGTCACTCATATATCCTGGTCTTTTGTGCGATAGTTCTGAAGCATTAATTGGAAGAGTGTCTAGAAAAAATAGGCCAATTTAATATGATCATGATGCTATAATTCTTTCCTATCTAGAGATGTGATATTCCTTTATGCTAGTGAAAACCTTGAACTCAATAGTTAAGTCTTGATCCATGAGCTAAGAAACAAGGATAAGATTGGTGGTTAATCCTAGAACATATAATACATTTTTTATTATACCTCTTCCATCCTTAAGATTTACAAGAATATTTTTTATTCCTTTTACTTCATATGATTTTATATCTACTACTGCAACTGGCTTTTCATTTATCTTCTTCAAAAAATTGAACCAATGTATGTTCCCTGTCATGCTTACTTGCACCTAAATCTATATACCAACACTCCATGATGTTGTTTAGTATTTTATATTTTCTTAGATATTTTATGATATAATGCTTTTGTAAATATATAGTTCAATTTTTGGTTGATTTTGTATAAATTTTGTAAATATCAAAAATCAACTTCTTAACTCCTTATTACTCCTATTGAACTAAGCACTTTTCAATTTTGAAGAGATTTTAATGTTGGATTTATTTTATCCCTTTTTGAGAAATTTTTGAGACAAGAATATAAATTTCTAAATTTGAATAAAATATCTTAATAACCCATTTTTGTAACCCTTATGTGTTTATTAAAGTGTTTCTAATTTCCAATAACCTAATTTGATGTTGTAACCCTTATCACTCCTAAATTTGAAAAACTAGAACACATTAATATTTGCAAACATTAAATGGATAAATTCCAAGTAGTATCCCTTATTCTCCTAAGTTGTATTTTGCAAATATTATATTAATTTCCCTAAATTTTTCTTTCAATCAAATATTGATTTCATTTAATATCTTAACCTTAACATATAACCTCATAACTTCCTTTTTAAAATGAAAGTAAATTAGATGAGGAAATTTTTTATTAAGGATTTGTACCTTTACGAAGCCGAATGAATATGATAATAATTTATCCTTATTGAGTGTGAATTCCCCAAGGTGTAATTTGGATTTAATGCTATCATTTAATGCTAGTTGATTGAGAGTGTTTCCAAATGCTCTCAACTTGCTTCAGATTATTACCAAATCATTGTCGAACTGCCATCGAGATTCTATTGTCAATATTCCAAACTATGTTAAATTACTACCATGTAGCTTTCAAAAGACTGTTGTATATTTTAAAGGTCCAAGGCACCTTTAATAGGTGATCAGTTGAGTGACAAGTGTCATCTTTTGGTTGAGATATTTTTATTCCTCTTTGAGCACTATCCAAGAGATGTTTATCCTTCAATGTCTATGAGACTTTCTTGCTATAACATATGTATATTAAGCTATTAGTTGTATGTAGCTCCTCTTCTACATGGAGTATGGGTGCCAAGAGATAATTATAACGTCTTCTTAGTGAGAATTTTTTATAGTTTCTCTTGAATAATGACAAGTAGCATGTGCATGTCCTTGTCTTTGTCAATGCTTTTTTGAAGTCTCTCCAATGTGTTTTCCATCTTGCTCTTGTTAGATTTAGAGTATATTACATAATTTAGACTATATTATGTAATGTACCAAAGGTACATAGTTGAGACATTATATTACTTTAGGGGAAAGTTATCTAGTTACTTGAGTAATAAGCAACATATGCACAAGTGTTAGTATGCATGTGTGCAAGGTATCCCATTGTACAACTAATTGGAATGTTGGCCAAAGAACCCTTATTCCTATATGAAGGGGGTCACGGTTCAAATCATTTTCTATCACTTATATTCATTCAAAAATATATTCTATTGCTTTGCTTTTTTTCTCTTAATGTAATGCTGCTGAAGCTATAAGTAGTATCATAGCTATGGTTATTTCTAGAGAAGAATAGAGAAAGTCATTACTATAGGTTTTTGTAAAAAAAATGCACCTTTGGACCTCTCCCTTGCAAATTCCATTGTTGTGAGATCATTTAAAAGAGATAGACATGAATAAGAAGAATTTTCTAATAAGTGGAAGATTTGGGACAATTATCGTCATTGGACAACAAGACCAAAAAGAAGGTAGAAGACTAGGAGATATATTAAATCGAAGAAAAATATTATAGAGAAGAAAAAATCTTGGTGAACCTAATCACCAAAATCTACATTCTCTAAAAAAGCATTTTAGCTTTAAAATGTATGCAACTTGGGTGCGATAATATTCATTGATTAAACTTCAAAAATTGAATCATTCGTTAAAATTTTTAAAGCATCTTATGATCATAAAAGTGCAAAATAAAAGAAATTATTTTAAAGGTTCATTTGCATAATTAGGATTTGATTTTTGAAGTTACAAAATTACAACTATCTACCAACTACCTATTTTATATCTTTAAAAAATAGATTAGATCCTACAACTATACTTGTAGTGAACTGTGTAGATTATATTTGAAAGGTTACAATTAAGAGCATATTTAAGAAATTAGTGGAGCAATAAGGTGAATTTATTATTATTATTTTTAAAACTAGTTGCTCTAAATTTTTTTGTTAAGAATAACAAATAAAAAAGTTACAGCACTTTAGTGGCCAAAATAATCCACCATTACACGCAGAAATGTGGAGTAGAAAAACCACCATTGAAATCCTTGAAGGAAGCCTCAAATCAAGACCTTGGAAGTATCAATATTCAAGGAGAATAGAAGGATTATTTTTTCAAGCACAAAGTACAAGAATCCTCATTTCAATAGCTTAGATTGACTATCATCCAAAAATATCAAGAAGGATTATAAAAATTCTTCATTTTAGGTGCAAGAACTACATATTACAAAAGGTACCTCCTTTGTTCATTGGAAGAACAAAGAAATTACCATTTACAGGGGGTAGAAGAAAATTCTTATCTAATAGATTTATTGCAAAGGGAAAGAGTTATTAAAATCTCACACAAGTAGTAGATTCATGGTCAAAAGGAAGAGCTACCGGAGAGCTCACACGTTCTTGTATAAAAAAATTATATCTAGGTGAAGGAGCTCATAGAAATAGTATAGTTACAACCAAAGAAAGAGCTACCAAAGAGCTCACATGTGTAGGAGTTTAGATGTTTATAAACATCATTTTTCCTCTATCATATTCAACCTTATAAGGTACTGCATCACCTACAAATGTGGAAGGGATTAACACTCATTCTTATGTATAAATAAGGGTAGTACTCAGTGGTAAATTATCTACATAAAATACAAAGCATTAGATGTTATAACCAATTAAAAAGGAAGAAAGAAAATGGTATTAGAAATATACAAACAAGTTTAGAGATAGGATCTCTACCTAAGGCATCCATTGAAGTAAGTGTCCACCAAGAGAAGATACTGAAGGTGTTCCATAATACCATAAAGATATCCAACTATAGTCGTCTATCGTTATCTCCAAGCTAATGTGTAAAAGAAATATTGTGTACCAACAAACATAGTAATATTACATAGGGTGCAAAGATAAAGGAGAAATTAGGGTTTCTTAGAACGTTACAAAGAAGGATTGCATGCACAAGCCACTTGGAATGAATTCTCTATGTATACCACATTCAAGCACTCACCTAAAGTTAGTTACATAGCTGGAGGGAGTTAAGATTCATTGGAGGTTACCACCAACCTCATAATTATTGAAGGAATGTCTATCACCACCAAATAAATGCTCATTTCAAAAGAAACACTCACTATTGAAGGAATTTTCATCATTGCCAAAGTAACATTAAGAATATTGCTTGTAATGCTTCATGTGACACTTGTCATGAAGCTCATTCTTCGTAATATGTTGACCTTGGAGAGTGAAAGACACAACAATAGAATGTAGCCAAGATAAGCAAGGAGTAGTCAGACCAAATTAATACATCAAGGTGAAATTTCTATGCACCATTCAATTATGTAATGAAGATATTAAAGACATAGTCATAAAACAAGCATTTTTAGAATTCCAGTAAGTGATATTCAAAGCCTCCAGATTGTACAAGGAATTGATCATCAATCGAAGGATAATTTGATGTTGGTCAAAGAGGGCTTTGAATTACCCATAAGTGCTATGCAACACATTGCTATGTATCTCCCTACATACAATAGTAAGGAGAAATTGAGGTAAAATATTTATGTTTGTTTTAACATAAGGTTTTGGGAGTTATAAGGAAACTTCTTTTTATTAAAAAAGCATACTTTAGATTTCTTAATATTTGCAAAAGTTATCAATGAGGACTAAGGGATATTATTATTGTTAAAATGACTTGCAAATATTATTTTGTATTTTTTCCAAACTTGGGAGTTATAAGGGATACAACATCAACTTAGGGATTGAAAAGTATAAAACATTAAATCAATAAAAAAGGGGTATTTAAATAGGTTCATCAAAATTCTTTAAAAGTTGGTTTTTTGTGTTGTCTCAAAAACACTTAAAGAAAGTAAAATAAATACCAACTTCAAAATCTCTTCAAAGAATTGAAAACAATACTTAGTTCAATAGGAGTAATAAGGAGATAGAAAATATGTTTTTTTGTATTTATAAAATTTTATAAAATCAATTTAAAATTGAACTACAATTTACAAAATCACTATATTGATAATACATCCTATCCAAAACATACTAGGGAGTCATAAGGTATCTATGAAAATCAATTATTAGATTGGAAATTCATTCATTATATATTATTGGTATATAGACTCAGGAGAAAGCAAGCATATGATTGGGAACATTCATTGGTTCAATTCCCTAAAACAAGTACATAAAAACCCAGGTGTTGTAGTAGATAACAAGACATATGAAGAAAAAGGAATAAAAAATATTCTGGTAAATATAGGAGATGGAAAAGGAATAGTAAAGAATATTCTATATGTTCCAAGATTGACTACTAGTCTACTTTATATTTCATAACTCATGGATCAAAACAAAATAGTTGAGTTCAATGTTTTCAATGAAGAAAAAATGTCATATCTCTAGGTAAGAAAAAATAATAGCATTAGGTTCCTAAAAAAATAGTTTATTTGTTCTAGACACTTCTACTCACTCTACACTTTTATTCAAAGCCTCAGATCTATGACACAAGTATCTTGGGCATACAAGTGAAACATCAATGAACGAATTATTCAAGTATCAAATGGTTGAAGGATTATCCAACATATCTCCAGAAACTAATGTATGTCTAGAATGTATAGCAAGAAAATAACATAGAAATCCTTTTGAACTACATCAACACAGAGCTCAACAACCTTTAGAGATAATATATACAAATTTATGTGGGCCAATGAGGGTTGATAGTGTTGGAGGACATAAATAATTTCAGTTATTTATTGATGATCACACAAGGAAAATGTGGGTATACTTCATGAAATGCAATTCAAATGCATTTAGTTATTTCAAATAGTTCAAACTCAAAGTAGAGAAAGAATTGGGAAAGACTATAAAAGCACTTCATTTAGATAGAGGAGGAGAATTTTTTCTAAAGAGTTTGACTTATTTTTAGAGGAAAATGGAATTAAAAGACAACTCACTACATCATATTCACCTCAACAAAATGGAATTACAGAAAGAATAAATGGTTAGATGTATGTTGAAAGAGGTAAAACTTGATCACTAATATTGGGTAGAAGTAGTACAAAAAATAGTATACATACAAAATAGGCTACCTACAAGAGTAATAAGACATATTACACCAGAAGAAGCATGGTCAAGATAAAATCCCAACATAGAAAAAATAAAAATATTTGGATGTAAAGCCTATATGCATATTTCAAAATAGAAGAGGACTAAACTAGATGACAAAACCATGGCAAATATATTTTTTGGTTATGACAATGAATATAAAGGATACATAATACTAGATACATCTACAAAAAAAGTCTACATTAGTAGAGATGTAGTCTTTGATGAAAAATTTAAAGTTGAAATAGGAAATTTCAATGATGATACAAAAGTTATTTTAGATCTTTCCAAAGAAGATATAATAAATGAAGATTTATAATTAGAGTCTTAATAATAGGGAACATAATTGTTGGGCACTGAATTGACATCAATTTTTACTCAACACTACAACTGTCTATCTTCCATTTTCTATCTAGACATGCACCTAATAGTCACAACTCAATACACAAGCATTGGATGGACCAAATACAACTTCAATCCAACCTCCAGAGTAGGATGGTTCCTCGTCAAATTAAAATGGTGTTGACACAACTAAATCTCAAATAGGGTTTTGAGATAATGGTTAGAAAAGGTTTAGGGTTAGAGATATTATGAAAAATAGTGGTTGGATAGGCTAATAGCATAGGCAACTACAAAAAATCTTCCATAAGCTATTTATAGTGTCCCATAACTAAATATTAACAACACCCAAACCCATGTAATATTCACACATTAAATCATAAATATAGATATATTGTAGAAAGTAATTCCAACATCTAATCTTGATAATCCAAATTAGTAGAATAGACCAATAGTTAGATTTCACATAATTAAACTTTCTAACAACACATATCTATCCAAGAATAGATTTCATATACTCTCACAGCTAGTAAACCAATAAAATGGAATGAACTAACCATTAAAGTATTAATATAAATGCAGCTCGAATCTTCAAACCTATAGAACAACATGATGAACATGAAATTTTTTTAGTCAAAAAACACAATAATGCTCCTTCCATTAGCTCACAAGAATATTTATAGTAGGAAAATCAAATGCACTAGAGATGGTCCTAGAAAATGATGGTTCAACCTCTATTTATAGTTTATAAATGAAATAATTTAAGGAGATATTACAAAGTTTACATATTTTCATCTTAGTAGAGAGTTTTTGTTGGTATTATCTTACTAGTTCGGCCTCTGAGAAATATGTTGTGAGTAATAAACCATGTTAGATTGGCCATCTGCAACTTGTTAGTTTATTGATGGCAATTGGTATTCATGTTGTTAGATACCACATTTGATCCATAAATAATTCTTGGAATCTTGCTCCATCATCGATCTACAATTGCCTCTAGTTATGTTTCTTGAAACACTTTGACACTTCGTCTTCCTACCCTCCAACTAACTGCACTCTAATCCAGCGATAAATTGCTTTTAAATACTACAACAATGTTAGAAAACTCTTAATCATTGATCTTCATAGTGAACGAGTACGATTAAAACTCTAAGAATACTCTGTAAATTGGTGGGGAAATATTAAAATCCCATTCCACACTTTTTATCATTGACATCATATTTTGTGGCTTTGGTTCTGTGGAATCAAATTCTAGCATAGAATACCCTAAGAATCAAGCGAGATGCATTCCATTGTCAATCTACTTAATAAATTTCCTTTTCTCTCCTTAGTCTCCAAACAAAATGCAATACACACAAAGGAGTATGCTGACATCATATTTACCTTAGTCAAAATACGTAATCACCAATCCACATTGAAGCTAGTGTAAATAATACTTCATTGCCAATCCACACCCTTTACAATGTAAAACTATATTTGTCACCATTCCACTTTGAAGTTGCTGTAAAATTCTCTTTATCATCAATTTGCACCCAGCGTAGTGTTTTTTGCCTTTATGTCACCAATATGCACCAAAATACTCTTGAGACTTAATGGAATTGATCTTACTGACACTTAGTCACTTGAAGCATGTAAAAACCACTTATGATTGCCATTTCATACTTCCTCTCATGCTGAGATCATTATCACCCAAAAATTTTGTGGAATCGGGACTCGCCTAGAATACAATTCCAAATATACTATAAATTGAGTAGAATGGAAATTAACTTGCTCAAGGTGAAAATACACTAAGTTTTGAGCAAATTGGAAAACTCTTGTTGTGGATGCACTCCAAAATACACTAGGAAGTGTTTAGAATGGATATTTCATGCCTTAGAATAAAATATTCAATGTTTTCTAAGGATGTGACCATTTTAGGCCTACATTTTGGTGCCTCCCAGGTGGATTTTCTTGCAAAACCATAGAGCTCAGAGTCTTATCCATTGGGTATCAGGAGTAAAAAATGCTTATCTTCAAAAAAATTCTTTAAAGAATAATTTCCATATGAACACTACCCTTTGAAAATGAACACTTTAGAGGATAAACGTTCATATCAATACCATGCTTCATACATCCTAGAGGATAACTGTTCACATGGAGTCTATGCCATAAACATTAATATATGTGCCATTCTAGAAAAACTGCTTTAATGGTCCAGCAAAACACAACTATGTTCTCCTTATAAAGCCTTCTTACAATACATGATATAAATACCTTCACACAAAACTCATTTTTTTCCTCTTATTGGACTCATGCTTTTATTATTTCTTTTTTACCATGTTAGAGTAAAAACAAATTAGACAAAATTCAAAACTTATGACTACATATGTACAAAAAAAAAAATTGCTAAGCTTGTGTCCTTTCAAGGTTTGCACAGCTCTGTTCGAAACTTCTTCTTACTAGGCCTCTTCCTTAGAATTATCCTCTTCATCTAGCTCGGCTTCTTCCTTAGGTGAAGATTGTTATTTATTTTCCTCTTCAGTATTATCACCAAAAAGCTGCACCATTAGTTTCAAAATTTGTAGGGCTTGTTTCCAGGTTTCTTCAAAGGGGTTAGAAGTTTCCTTCAGCTACTTATAAATAGACTATAGTTAACCAATATCCTCATAGTTAGTAGTAGTTCCTTTGTTTACTAGGTATTCCATGAGGTCTTTTAGTCTAGTATAATAAATAATCATTTGTGAAGCCTTCTCTTGGTCAATTTGTTTCTATAGAGTGTCAATTTCATACGCATATTGTAAGCTCTTAGTAGTACTCTTATTAATTTCTTCAATTGATAGAAATTTGTGGTCTTCCATCCATAACCCTATGAAACCAATATGAATCATTTCCTTATTAACATCCACTATATACTTGATTACTCCTTCAATTTTTTCAAATAATAGCCAAGCCTTTTGAAGTGCTCTACACTTCTTCACCATAATTTTGGTAGCAATTCTAGCAATGTTCCATTCCTTATTAAGAATTGGATTAGCAAAGTCACTGAGTCTACTATCCACCAGCCTTTGAATTTCATCAGCTAGAATCACCATAGATTGTAGCTCTCTAGTGAAATTATCCAGATCCTTTTAAATACTTTGGAGTAGGCAACTAACATCATCTAAATAATCAACAATAAGCTATAGCCCTGAGCATTTCTATAGAAATTCAGAGAGCAATTCCTTTATTAATTTCTTTAGTCTAGATTTGGAAAAAATAGAATATTTAGCCTTTTCAATTTGAAGTTGTTGCTTTAGACTCTATATATCTTTAGCTTGTTCTTAATTTTTCTTCTTATGTCCTTATATCTTCTCCTTAAGCTTATTATCTTCCTTAAACTTCTCTTGCCAGTTCTTACCTTCTTTTTTCAAGGCCTTCTCCACTTCTTTTTGATTGTTAATGGTTCTTTGAAGCTTCTCTATTTGCTTTTCTAACTTACCCACATTTTCATTGAATATATCATTTTTTACATGAATTTTTTCTAGGTGGGATTTGGCTATGACCAATTCATCTTCCTTTGGCAGCTTGTCAATATTCTATATGATAATCTTGGGTATTCATCTCAGTTTTAGGCTTGATTAAAATGCGAATCATGGATCTAGATATCCTTTGCCTCAAAACTGGATCAACAAACAAGCTTCTCCTCTTCGTGGCCATACTATTAAAAGGCTTGGACAACTTTTCTACCCAAAAATATTGAAATTTTTATGTAGCTTCTTGTTCCTTTTGCAAAATTGCTTGGGTAGGGTAAATCACAGAACACAAGATATGCAAGAGTAGAATCAATAGTTGACAATAGTTGTGCAAAAGTAGTTACAATTGACTCTATGACCACTATTGTTGTTGCAATTGGAAGACTCATCAAAATTGAAGTGATACTCATAGATGGGTGAGTGGGTGTACTTGAAATATTTTGCTTCTCATATGAGGGTGGTGGTTGTAATGGTGAATATGGAAATATGGGAGATGATGTCATGGGAATATCGGATGATGAAGCTAGAATTTGAGGTGACCTTAGAGGAGATAGATTGGTTTGTACCTCTATATTAAATAATGAAACATATGGTGAACTATGATATGGATAAGGTACCTTTGTTACAATTTCGTACTCAGACAGGGAGGGAGATTTCCTTGGGCAATTTGGAGGAGGAAGAGGAGAAGAGGGATTAGAGACCATACCTTCACCTACTGATGTAGGGTGTTGAGGAGTTGTCTCTATGATATGTTGTTGTACTTGTTGTGTCAATTCTTCCATAGCTAAAACAATTGTTTCTTTAACAATTTCCTCTTTATCTAACCTCTATTTCTTAGAATCTCTTTATCAAGTCTTTATAGTTTTCTTTTGGCTTTTCTCTTAAAAACTTGCAAGGTGACTTTCTCACTTTTTGTATCTTCTTCAGAAAACTCTTCCTATACTATTTTATTCTGTAATATTTTTTCAAAAATAGGATCTAATTCCACTATTGTTGTCATGGTGAAGCTCAGAGGTGTAAACCTAAAAATCTCATCCCTTTAATTTTAGTCTATATATTTATATTAAGGCTATCCATATAGGTATATGCACTTAGGCTTATTTATTGTCTCTATGAATGGTGCACTGATGACCCTCTGATTAGAATAGTGCATCTTAATCATCAATTGTGCTCTTTTTAGAAAATTCTCTATTTGCTTAGTTGTAGGCTGAAAAGTATTCAAAATTTTGGCAACAGTGAATGGAGTATCAAGATCCTCTTATTGAAATTCTTCTGAAGGTGGATATGGGGAATCAAACCCATACTATGACTTCTTGTAGATTAGAAATAAATTCCTTGGGTATTTGGGCTTCCAAGTTTTTATGTTATCATCATATCTTTTAGAAAAATCACCATCCATTTTTAACCCAAACTTAGATTTTTCTTTACCAGTATCAACTCTATATTTTTGCTTCAATCCATTTCTCTTTTTC
Source organism: Wollemia nobilis (assembly GCA_028583015.1). NCBI lineage: Eukaryota > Viridiplantae > Streptophyta > Pinopsida > Araucariales > Araucariaceae > Wollemia > Wollemia nobilis. The sequence continues at coordinate 1,367,786 of JAQPPZ010000629.1, read as the reverse complement.
CTATGATTCATCACTAGTGGATTCTTGAGATTGAGGATCCTTCTTATTTTCTATTTTTTCTCAATATATTTGATGGTAGAATCCTTCAACCAATGTTTAACATTGTTGTCTGGGTTAAAATCAACAATTTGTTTATAAAATTCTAACCATGGAGGAAGTTGATCCATATTAGAAACATTCAACTCTAAAATGGCAGTTTCTTTGTTATTTCTACCCTATTAAAATGAGGCCTGGATCTCTTTTCAAATTTTTAGGCCTTCTCTCCATTTAGGGCTATGTTCCTTTTTTAGAATATATCATATGGATCATAACTCCATATCTAAGGAATATAAAATCAACCCAACCTATCCAGGTATTGGTCAATTTGTTCACCCTGTAACTTCTTGGTAATAGTTATATCATCAACATTTCGGTAGGTCAACATATATCTGCTCTTTCTCCCAGATCCATAGTTCAAATCTATAAATTCTACTTACCTTAAGCATTCGAAGGTGAATAGCCTATATGTAACAAAATGAGGTAGCATAAAAGGCTTACCCATAAAGCCATATAGTCTATTGACTATACCTTCTATTAGGATATACTAATCTCCTTCCTCTACACATTCTATTCTCAATATTTTATTGGCCATAGGTGGTAGCCTAAGGCATTACCCAAAAATTATTTTCAATGATGGCCCTAAGAATTCCAAGTTAAATTTGTAAAAAAGACTCAATATTTCTCAAATTATTAGTCCAATAATAAATCGGAATGGGGTCTCCCTCACTGGTCTTGTCTTTGATTGGAATCCAGTTCATCATATCTCTTACAAAACAAAAAAACATCCAGACCAGGCTTGAGAAATACCTAAAACAAGGTGCATCAGAGCTTCTTTTCATTCTTACTAATTGCTCATGCATTCTCTGAGTGAGGAAAGTTGGCCAGTCAAAATAGATAACCCTAATGCCCTTCTCAAACATATTTTCTTTGTACATATTTCCATTTGAAAAGCAATATGCAAAAACTATTTACCACTCATTCACCAAATTATCGGGGTCCAAACCCTCCATAAGGCTAACATAGAAAATATCTCTAGGTTAGCAAATTTGTTGATAGGTATTGGAACTTTAGGAATTTCATATTCCTCTCTTATTCTTCTAAATTGGAAATGAAGCCATATTTCTATGGCTTTATTTTGTTTTGAATCCATTAATGAGGTATAAACCCTTGCTTGTTCCACTATATCAAATGTTTTAGGCTCTAAAGGTGGGCCTACCCCTATGGCAAATAACTCACAGTAAAAACTCTTTGGTAATAGTGAATAGTGGAATACCATCAGGAGTTTTCACCATTCTCTTCTTAGGTTCATAGAGTTTAATCATTGCAAAAACCAACTTAGGGCAATGGTGAATACAATCGTATATGTAAGAAAATAAGAAATATTTTATAGCTACAATACCTTGTGGTCGAATCGATCTCCCTTAGAAGTATCTAAATTCAAAATTCCTTCTCAAGAAGGTTCTCCTTACTTGGGTCATCATTGTGTCTGTTAAACCTGGATTATTCTACATGGCCATCCGATTCTGATCCTATTCTCTCTACTTCTGTAAGTGTTTTTTTTGGAGCCATTATCCATGAATAATTTTAAATTCTCTTTGGAATTCATAGGAGATGCTTTGAACTATCATTCTACTTTATTTTGCTTAGTGAATGCTGCTCTTTGTTAAATAAGTGGAATTCTATGCTTCAAAACTTATAATTTTTGGTGCATGCATGTCCTCTACCATTAATGTGGTTGCTATGTGACTTTCCCACTAGCATGCTTCTAAAATCACACTGATTCTCTTTGGCATATTTGAGGTGGTGTTCTAATTTTTGATTGGCCGAAATTCAAACATGCTTCATACCATTATGACATTGCTTTGTCTTTTCTTCCTTTAAAGCACAAATTTTTTAATATTTATTGCAGACCTTTTACCTTTTGCCAAGTGGTACAATGGGGAATTGATTCTTCATTCAAAAGTAGAATTCAAAACAATGGATTGCAACTTTATTTATTTTGTATAACAACAGTCTTGAAATTGTTGGCAATTTTGGGTACCTTGAGTACATTGCCTTTGCCTAAGTTTAGTTGTTGTCATTGATGTCAAGAAGCTCTTGGTAGTTGTTGTCTTTGATGTCAAGGAGTTCTTGGAGCAATTTGTTTTTATGTCTAAGTATGTGTTTTGATGAAGGTTTCAGCTGGTCAGTAAGTCTCCAAGAAAATCAGAGTAGCCCAGTTGCAAAAGATCAAGAAAAATATAAGTTAGAAAAAGTTTGTAGGCGGTTGGAAAAACTGTTGTGATTTCATGACATGTTTTAGGAGAGAGAAAGTTCTGGCAAAACTATCATGATTTCACGACATGCTGGAAGGCAGAGACGAAGCAGGCAAAACTATTGTGATTTCGTGACATGTTTGAGGAGAGAGAAAGTTTAGGAAAAATTGTCATGATTTCGTGACAAGTTGAGTTGGCAGTGTTGAGTTGCAAGAAGTGTCGTGATTTCACGACAAGTTTCAATGAAGTTGTACGGATGCAGAAAGTGTCACGATTTCGTGACAAGTTGAGTTGGCAGTGTTGAGTTGCAAAAAGTGTCACAATTTTGTGACAAGTTGAGTTGGCAGTGTTGAGTTGCAGGAAGTGTCACGATTTCGCAACAAGTTTCAATGAAGTTGTATGGATGCAGAAAATGTCATGATTTCATGACAGGTTGAGGTGGCATCTTGCAGTTAGCGAAAGCATCATGATTTTGTGACATGTTCCAGTTTCATGGGCATATGGCAAAAAAGTACTTAAGGCAATGAAAGCATCGCAATTTCATGACATGTTCCATTTTCACTGGTGCAAACCGAGAAAAGGTTGAAGAAGCAAGAAGTGTCACGATTTCATGACAGATTTGCAGATGACATCAGCAAGAGCCAAAGGTGTTGCAATTTCATGATAGAAGCGGAGAAGAAGTCTTTAAAGTCAAAAGTGTCACGATTTCACAATAGAGTTGCTGATGACATCAGCAAGAGGCAAAGGTGTCACAATTTCACGACAGAAGCGAAGAAGAAGGCTTTGAAGTCTAAAGCGTCACAATTTCACGAAAAAAGTGAGATGAGGTCAACAAAAGGCAAAAGTGTCACGATTTCATGACAAAAGAGCAAAGGAAGTAGATAAAAGCAAAAGCATCACGATATCGCTACAACAATCTATAGAAGGTGTACGATAGGATAAGGTGTTGCGATATCGTGACATGTTGAAGTTTCGTGCCAGAAGCAACAGGGAGATAGTGAAGCCAACAGAGTTAAATCTGGGCCAATGCAGCACAGGGTTTTGTAGCCAACGTGATCAAAGGGTAAAATAGCTAACTAAGATCAAGATTCTAAACATGAGATTATGTGTATAAAAGGAGGGTTGTTTGAAGAAGTTTGATTGATCATCAAAGTGTGCGTTCGAAGAGTGGCGTTCGCAGATATAGTGCGACAGTGAGGCTCAATCATCGAAAGAGCAGAGTGTGAAGTCTGATTACAGTATAAGAGTGCATTTTATCAAATCATCTAAGTGTGGAAGACTATGCTGCTGTTCATGCGAAGACTATGTTGTTGTTCATGCAAAGACTGTGTTGTTGTTTATGCAAAGACTGTGCTGCTGTTCATGTAAAGATTGTGCTACTATATGCGCAAAGAATGTGCCGCTGAGTTTTTCGTAGAAGAGTATAATTTAATCGAGTGCTGCTATGTTTGCACAGACTATGAAAAGTCAGTTTCGACCAAGTAGGAACTATAATAGAAAATGAAAGAGGAAGAGGACATATTTGTGCCAGATCGAAGGACTATGTTTTGGTGCAGAAAAGAGGACCAGCTTGCTGTGACAGAGTTGAGGACAAAGATCTCCAGCCAGAGCAGGGAAGACAGGTGTCTTCTGTGGATAGATTTCCACTTGCTAAGGGCAGAAGAGGTAGAGGTCTTCTAGAGGATCACCAACCAAATCTGAATTAGGGGAAGGTGTCTCCTTTGAGCTGTGGCTCATAAACATTGTAATCAGGAAGGATTCCCAGAGGACTTTGATACAACTTTTAGAAGAAAAGTTTTATCCGTGGAGTAGCCCACCTTGGGTGAACCACATATATTATTGTGTCACTTTGTGGATTGCATTTTGTGCATTGTTTTACTATTGTTATTACTACTATCTTTATTCTGCATGTTAGTGGTTTGAAAGTTGTATTGAAAGATAAAGAAAAAAGTGGTCTTATACTGTTCACCCCCCCTCTCAATATAAGCTTGTGTTCTTCAATTGGTATCAGAGCCAGTTCTTTTGGAAAGGTTTTACAACCGGAAGGACGAACTGGTTAAGAACACAATGGATTTTTTAGGTGGCAATGCAAAGACCTATTCTGGATGGATCAGATTTCGGACTATGGAGTGCAAAAATGAAGGTCTATCTTATGGCTCTTGGTAATGAGGTATGGGAAGTTATTGAATATGGGTACACCATTCCTGTAAATGGTCTTTATACTAAAGAAGACAGGCTTCTACATCACAACAACTCAAAATCCATGAATGCAATCCTGAAGGGTTTACAAAAAGCTGATCTTACCAAAGTTATTCACTGCAAGACAACCAGTGAAATGTGGAAACAATTGCAGGTTGTTCATACAGGTGATGCAAATGTCCAAAAGGCCAAGTTGAGACACTTCAAAGGTATATTTGAACAACTCAAGATGAATTATGATGAAAATATTAGTGACTACATGCTCCGTATGGATGAAGTTGTTAATTCTATGAAAGACCTAGGTCTTGAACTTGCTGAAAATGATGTGTGTGATAAGATTTTAAGATCTCTTCCTAATAGATTTAGTGAAAAGATTTCTACTATTGAGGAAGCCAAAGATTTAGATAAGTTGAAAAAGGATGAGCTCCATAGTATTCTTGCAGCATTTGAGCTGAGAACTCAAGTGAATGTTGATATAAAGAAAGAGGCAGCTTTCAAAGCTACCAAGAAATCAAAAGGCAAACAGATTCAAGAGAGTGATGAGTCTTCTAGTGAGGAAGAAGCATATTACAACAAGAAAGGCAAGTTCTCTAGAAAACACAAAAGCAATAAAAATATAAGATGTTTCAACTGTGGAAAGTATGGTCATTATGGTACCGACTATACTGTTTCAAAAAATGAAAGTGATGAAGATATACAATATGTTAAGAGCAAGGATTCTGAAAAGCACAGGTATTACAGAAAGAACAAAGATGAGCACAACAATCAAGGAAAGAGGTATTCACACAAGAACAAAAAGAGTTTCTATTTGGACAAAGCAAGTAAGTGTTCCAGCAGTGATAGTGAAAGCTCTTCCAGTGATAATGAAAATGAGATGTTGTTAATTTCAGAAAAAGAGGAAGAACCGAATCATAAATTCACTATAATAAAATGTTTTAGATGTGGAAATTTTGGGCACCTTGAGGATGATTGCATAAATAATGAATTGTTTTCTAGTATGTATGAGGATGCTTCATAAAATGATAAGGAAGATGCATGTATGGTTTTTGAAAAGGGTAGCACCTCTAGTGATAAGAAATCTGTAAAAGGCATTGATACTTCAAAATGCAATCAAATAGAGGATCTTGAATGTGAACTCAATAATGCTCTCAGTGATTTGAAAAAGGAAAGAAAGAAGAATGATAGACTCAAGATTAAGTTAGATGAATGTTGTATGGAGAGAGACGATCTTATAGAAAGTCTTGAATTCTCTATAACCAAAACATAGGAACTCAAGGATGAGTTGGAGTCTAAGATTCGTGAATATAATGAGTTAGAGCAGAAAATGGCTTCTTTGAAATAAGAAAATAAATATTACAAGGATAAACTCTACAGATTTTAGGATAGCTCCAAGAAGGTTAAGTCTCTCATCAAAAATCAAAGAAATCTAGCAGATAAAATAGGTCTCAATTTTGTTGAGCCGCATAAGAAACAGGTTGGGGAATCAAGCAAAATTTTTAAAAAGGAAGAAATTTCTGATGAAGAAAGTACTTCAGATCATGAGTTCGTGAGTGTTGAATGCGCAGAAATAGTAAACATATTTTTGAATGTGAAACAAAAGTTTTCAGGACCCAGGAGATCGATTAAAAGAATATTTCATGGTAGATGTTTTGCGTGTTATAGGTTTGGACACATGGCTGCACACTGTATGTCTCAAATCGAGAAGGGTAACATTAATTTCAAAAATCGTAATTTATTTCAAGGGTATTTCTACTCTTGTAAACAGTTCGGGCACAAGGCAATTTTTTGCAATGCAAATAACAGGAACTAGGTTAGTCAGAACAGGCAGATTCAAAGTATAGCTATGCCTGAAAGAAATAATGTTGTTGTTTGTTACAAGTGCAACAACACAGGTCACACAACCAGATAGTGCAGAACTGATCTTCCAAGGTACAGGAATAGGAAAAGTGGTATAAACAGGTCCAAGGATCAAAGTGTGGACAAGAAAAAAGATGAGAACAAGAACAAGAAAAGTGCCAAAAATAGAAACATTAACAAAGAGCTCAAGAAAAGGCCCGGCAAAGAAATTGTAGACACTGATGATGATGAGTTTCTAATGGGAGTTTCACTCCCAACCCTATTTTAATTCACCTCAATAGGAGGTGGGGGAGGGATTAATCTAGGAGAATCATTCTTAGTCCCAAGCCCCAAGGGTGACCCTTTGCCATTGATGACAAAGGGGGAGAGATTTGAGTAAGGGGGAGAGTTTCAAGTGAAGAGGAAAGCTTCAAGTCAGGGGGAGCAAAAATTCAAGAGATTGATTTCAGTTTTGGCTCTTGAAGATGTGTTTTTAGTAGAGGGTTGCCATCAATGACAAAAGGGGAGATTGTTGGCAATTTTGGGTACCTTGAGTACATTGCCTTTGCCTAAGTTTAGTTGTTGTCATTGATGTCAAGAAGCTCTTGGTAGTTGTTTTATTTGATGTCAAGGAGTTCTTGGAGCAATTTGTTTTTATGTGTAAGTATGTGTTTTGATGAAGGTTTCAGCTGGTCAGTAAGTCTCCAAGAAAATCAGAGTAGCCCAGTTGCAAAAGATCAATAAAAAGATAAGTTAGAAAAAGTTTGTAGGCAGCTAGAAAAACTGTTATTATTTCATGACATGTTTTAGGAGAGAGAAAGTTATGGCAAAACTGTCGTGATTTCGTGACATGCTAGAAGGCAGAGACGAAGCAGACAAAACTGTTGTGATTTTGTGACATGTTTGAGGAGAGAGAAAGTTTAGGCAAACTGTCATGATTTTGCGACAAGTTGAGTTGGTAGTGTTGAGTTGCAAGAAGTGTCACGATTTCGCGACAAGTTTTAATGAAGTTGTACGAATGTAGAAAGTGTCACGATTTTGTGACAAGTTGAGTTGGCAGTGTTGAGTTGCAAAAAGTGTCACGATTTTATGACAAATTGAGTTGGCAGTGTTGAGTTGCAGGAAGTGTCACGATTTCGTGACAAGTTTCAATGAAGTTGTACAGATGCAAAAAGTGTCACGATTTCATGACAAGTTGAGGTGGCAGCTTGCAGTTAGCAAAAGCATCGTGATTTTGCAACATGTTCAAGTTTTGTGGGCATATGGAAAAAAAGTACTTAAGGTAGCGAAAGCATCATGATTTCGTGACATGTTCCATTTTCGTTGGTGCAAATCGAGAAAAGGTTGAAGAAGCAAGAAGTGTCACGATTTTGCAACAAATTTGCAAATGATATCAGCAAGAGCCGAAGGTGTCACAATTTCATGACAGAAGCGGAGAAGAAGGCTTTGAAGTCAAAAGTGTCACGATTTCATGACAGAGTTGCTGATGACGTCAGCAAGAGACAAAGGTGTCACGATTTCATGACAGAAGCAGAGAAGAAGGCTTTGAAGTCTAAAGCATCATGATTTCGTGATAGAAGTGAGATGACGTCAGCAAAAGGCAAAAGTGTCACGATTTCATGACAAAAGAGCAAAGGAAGTAGACAAAAGCAAAAGCATCGCGATATCGCTACAACAAGCTATAGAAGGTGTACGACAAGCTAAGGTGTCGCGATATCGCGATATGTTGAAGTTTCATGCCAGAAGCAACAGGGAGATAGTGAAGCCAACAGAGTTAAATCTGGGCCAATGCAGTGTAGGGTTTTGTAGCTGACTAAGATCAAGATTCTAAACTTGAGATTATGTGTATAAAAGGAGAGTTGTTTGAAGAATTTTGATTGATCATCGAAGTGTGCGTTCAAAGAGTGGCATTCATAGATATAGTGCGACAGTGAGGCTCGATCATCGAAAGAGCAGAGTGCAAATTTTGATTACAGTATAAGAGTGCATTTCATCGAATCCTCTAAGTGTGGAATACTGTGATGTTCATGCGAATACTATGTTGCTGTTCATGCGAAGACTGTGCTGCTATTTATGCGAAAACTGTGTTGTTGTTCATGAGAAGACTGTGCTGCTGTATGCGCAAAGAATGTGCCGCTGAGCTTTTCGTAGAAGAGTATAATTTAATCGAGTGCTGTTGTGTTTTCACAGACTATGAAAATTCAGTTTTGACCAAGTAGGAACTATAATAGAAAAGGAAAGAAGAAGAGGATAGGTTTGTGCCAAACCGAAGGACTGTGTTTTGGTGTAGAAAAGAGGACCAGCTTGCTGTGACAGAGTTGAGGATAGAGATCTCTAGCCAGAGTAAGGAAGACAGGTGTCTTCTATGGATAGAGTTCCACTTGCTAAGGGCATAAGAGGTAGAGGTCTTCTAGAGGATCACCAGCCAAAGCTGAATTAGGAGAAGGTGTCTCCTTTAAGCTATGGCTCATAAACATTGTAATCGGGAAGGATTCCCAGAGGACTTTGATACAACTTTTAGAAGAAAAGTTTTATCCATGGAGAAGCCCACCTTGGGTGAACCACATAAATTATTTTCACTTTGTGGATTGCATTTTGTGCATTGTTTTACTGTTGTTATTACTACTATCTTTATTCTGCATGTTAGTGGTTTGAAAGTTGTATTGAAAGATAAAGAAAAAAGTGGTCTTATACTGTTCACCTCCCTCTTAGTATAAGCTTGTGTTCTTCAAAAATCCAATGGATTAGCATTCCACGTTATTCCACTGCCACTTAGTCTTCTTGAGTGTGGAAAATAACACATGCTGCATTCCACTAAAAATGTAGTTCATTTAGGCATGGATTGGAATCCACTCATCATTCCACTAGCATTATGGTTCATCTGAATGTAGATTGTATCTCACTTGTCATTCCACTTCGCTCTTAGTATATTTGAGTGCAGAATAGGAACTTGCTACATCCTTTGGGAAAACTTATCCAATTTTGAAAAAAAAAACTCTTTTTTAATTTTTTTTATACAACATGTTATCAAAATAAAACTTGATACAAAGTGCAAAAAAAAGGAAATATGATACAAAGTATGTACATATTACAATGAGCTTATATTTCAATAAAAATAGAGTTTAAGATGAAAACCATTAACCAAAATTGGTTGTATGTTCCCCTCTAGATCTTCGAGCTGGAAAAAATTGGTCTATTTAACCTCTACTATCTTGAAAGGGCCATCCTATAAGGAGTAAAACTTCTAATGATGTCCTAGTTTTTCCCTTTCGAAATTCCACCTAAGAATTGAGTCTCCAACCTAGAATTTTTTGAACCTTACCTTTTTATCGAACCATGCCTTGATATCCCCAGAATGCTTCTAAAAGTTCTCATAGGCCTAATATCTCTTCTCTTCCAATTGAAGCAGGTGTGTCAGCCTTGTTTTTGCTAGATTTTACTCTGATCCTCTTATGTATTTATCAGTTTGAGTGCTAGAATTTCTAATTGGATAGGTAAAACTGACTCCTTACCATAAACCAAAGAATAAGGGAAAGTATTTATGGACTTCTTAATAGTAATTCTATCTACCCACAAATATTGATCCAGCATTAGGTGCCAACTTCTTTTATTCCCCTCCACTGATCTCCTCAAAATCCTTAACAGGATTTTGTTGGTAGACTCTACAAGTTCATTCCCTTTAGGGTAATAATTTGAAGTATTCTTAATGGTAATACAATACTTGGTAGTAAAATTGATATATTTATCTCCTATAAAGGCTGGACCATTGTCACTCACCAAGGCTTATGGAACACCAAACCTTGAAATGAAACTTTCCATAAATTTTATCACAACTTATTGGTCTAATTTCTTGGTAGGAATGGTCTCTACCCATATGGTGAGGTAGTCTATGGTAGTTAGAATGTACTTGTGCTCTACGAAAGAATGAGGGTTGATGACCCCTATAAATTTTAGCCCCCATTGTTGAAAGGGCTCTTCAACTTGTATTGGTTTGAGGGGAAATGAACAATTCCTTTTCCTCCCCACATGTTGTTGACATTTGTCACAGGATCTAGTGACTTTGACGATATAAAAAAATATAGTAGGCCAGTAATAACCTGCTCTTATGATTTTCAAAGCTATAAATATACCTAAGAAATGTCCTCCAAATGGCCCTCCATGGAAATCCTCTATGACCTTTAGTTTTTTATAATATTTTAAGAACTTAAGGAGAACTCCATCAAGGTTTCTTTTGTATAGCCATTCTGGTAGTAAGACATACTTCAAATATTGAATTCTATATCTTATTATTTATGATGCATTAAGATCAGAGTGGCATACTCTAGTTTGAAAGTACTTTATCATATGGTCTATCTAGTCAGATTCACTTGGCTGTATTCTTTCAATTTGATCATCTCCTTTTGCTGGAAAAGCTATTATTTTAGCTAGTACTACTCCCTTTGTTAAACCTTGGCATATGGCCCTAACTATAACCAATTTGGTGGGATGTATCTCCATATAATATTATTGGATCTTGGTGATCCAACCAACTCTCTTATCTCCTAGTTCACCTTGTAAAATAAATCTTCTTACATCCGAGTGAACAACATATACCAGGGTCTTGCTTTGAACCAAATACTACCTAAACTTCTTTAACGACTTCATCACAAAAAATACATGTTTCTCAATAAAATTATTTTTAACCTAGTAATCATGGAGATTCTAACTCAAAAATAATATGGGGTGCTCCTCACCTTGATCATTATTTGTATGAGCACTAAGGAATAACTTTCTTCAACTCCATAAGCGTAAAGAATAAAATCCTTACTGAAATATGGACTTACTAGTATTAGAGTTGTTACAATGGATTGCTTGATAATTTTAAAGGCTTGTTTCCTCACTTTGGTCAATTTGAACTCTGCATATTTCTTTAGTAGTTTATATAGAGGCCTTATCTTATGAGCAAAGTTAGAAATGATTTTTTTGATAAATTTTATTTGACCAAAGAAGGACAACAAGGATTTCTTATTTGTAGGCAGTGGAAGAGCAAGAATGGATTGGATTCTATCTGGATATACGGTCATAACTTATTTTGAGACCACATGAAATAGAAAATTTTCCTCATGTACTACAAAAAATGATTTCTTAGGATTAAGGGAAATGCCAAATTCTCTGCACTTTTGAAAAACTTGCTCAAGGTGTGCTAAGTGATCATGCGTGTTGTAGGAAAACACAATCATGTCATCCAAATAGATCATAATGACCTTATTAATAAGTTCTCTAGAGGCATAGTCCATGGCTCTATGAAATGTGGCTCCCATGTTGGACAACCCAAAAGGCATTCTCTGGTAGGTAAATGTACCCCATTTTGTGGTGAATGCTATTTTATACTTATCTACATTTTTCACCCAAATTTGGTTATATCCAGAGAAGCCATCCAATAGTGAGAATAATTTTGTCCCTACCACTATCTATAATATTTGATCATTCTATGGAAGGGGGTAGTGATCCTTAAGAGAATATTGGTTAAGATTTCTAAACTCTACACACAAGTGAATATCACCATTCTTTTTCCTCATAGGTACCAAGTTGGCTACCCAGGTAGAATGTTTAATTAGATATATGATCTTAGCTTTCAATAACTTTAGGATCTCTTCCCTCATTATGGATTCGATCCTTGGATTTATAGGCCTTTTATTATATCTAAAAGGATTTGAATTAGTCTCTAGCTCAATGGTGTGTTGGATAACCCTTTTGTCATATAGCTTGAGGTCTTCATATGACCAAGCCATAATGTCTTGGTACTTTATACATAAATCATAAATTTCCTCTTATTCCTCTGGTGAACACCAGATTCCAACCTTGAGCTTCTTTTATTTTTCTATTTCAAATTATTTATATATTTTGGCATTGACTTCCATGGATCTAATTATTTTCTTGTCTTCATCGTCAAACAGGCTCTCTAGAATAACCAAACCTCTAGGTATGTAATTTTTCCTAAGTTGAATAAAATCCTATTGATTAATTTCCTCTAGATTTTCTTCTTGGAAAGTGGAGAGACAGACTTATCTTAACATAAAATTAATGATTTGTTCATCACTCTCAAAGATCTTCCAAAAAATCTACTTATCTAGTACTACAGGCCTGAAAATCATTTTTATTCCCTCATATTTCTTGACTCCTATATCTGCAGAAGGGTTGAAGTTATCTCCTCTTGATGCTAAGGAGTCTACCAAAGTATTCCTTTATCAGGGAATAGATATTATATTTATGGTATCAAATGATTCCATCATATCCCATACCTTATTTTTGTATGCTTTTAGGTAATGGTGCTTACTACTACACCTTTCTCTTACTTGATGGATGATTAAATCAAAGTCACCATATATTTTTAGGACCTTAATGATTATATTTTTGGCTTGCATCAGTAAAATTCATAGGGCCTCATATTCTGTAGCATTTTTGGTGCATGACCATGTTAATATGTAGGCAAAACTCTTCATCCCTTATGATTGGGACTGTATTACCACACTAGCACTAGCACCATTTTTGCATCTAGCATCATCAAAGTGCATGGTCCATACCTCTGTCTCTCTTAGATATTGATTAGATATAGCAATAATTTTCCTCTTTGACTTTGCAAAAATACTATGTGTCCATGTCTATCCCAAACCGACTGTAATCCTCCCTAAAAGGTAATGCATCTTCTAATTCTAGTTCTTCAAATTTATCCACAATTTCAAATTATTCAAGAGGAGTGAGGTTGCATGTCTTATTAAATTTTTTCTATGTGGTAAGACACAAGAGTTTTAGGTGTTATCCTTATCCTATTTCCTTTGAAGGGAATGACCATGCTGAAATAACCCATATACATGCATCCACCTAATTTTGCAGTGAACTCTCTTGAGATGCATAAGCCAAAAAAGGTCTCTAGATCAACCACTACTATTTCTTGTACTATTATCACCTTAGGGGATCTACGTAGCATCATTAAAATATCCTTTATAACTCCCACTATTTTCACAAGTGTTCCATCCAATTGCAGCACTCCAAGGTAGGATCAGGTATACTCCATACCCATATCTTCATAGATTTATTTAGGCATAACTGTAGTTGATGTTCATGATTCTATCATATAATTTTAGACTACCCAAACTTCCATACTCAAAGAGATATAGAAAGGATGGGGTTTATTATTTAAAATAATAGGGGACATCTCTTTATTTTCTAAGGGCATACTAAGGGTTGTGGTGGCTTTCCTATCCTATGGATACTAGTTAAGAGAATATTTAAGCAAGTCTATCTATCCAAGAATGAAAATAGTATCATATAAACTATCTTTTGATGGTATCCTCTTCATCTCTTCCACAATGTTGTATTCAGACTTAGCCAAAGTGGTCCTCTCAGGCCTCCTTTCTAGCTCACCATGTTTTCTCTTATATAGCTGAGTGGCTTCTATTATTTTTATTTTGGTAATAGAAGATAATTTAAGCCTTTCTTGAGCCTCATCCTTAGAATTCATTTGGTCTCCCTTAGTTTATTTCTCAAATTTCTTAGGGAGATTATCTATCTTCTATTTCCCTTTGGCCTAGGAAATAGGAAAAGTGTCATTACTTTGGGGAGGTGGATCATTATTTTTCTAAGAAGGAACCTATAATTGTCCCATATTATGTAGATCTACTTGTAGATTTTTGTTCCCTGACGTTGTCATAACAGCAATTGGGCCATCCTCATCCAGCTCCTTCCCAACCATGATTTGTTCAGGTTGCCATAGCATGTTTACCCTTTCTTTCTAGTTACTTTCTACTTGATCCATAGCTTGTTGAACATGGTGTTGTTACATAACACAAGATTGTGAATAATGAGGGTCATTACATACCAAAAACCAAATATTTACCAAACTTTTTTCTAAAGAACATTCAGGCTCTTCATATGTTGCATTTACTCTGACCCTAGTACTGTTACTAGGACCAGGTCTTTGATATTTGTTCACATATTGAAATCTTATTTGTTGAGACCTCTCCATAAATATCTTCTCCATCGAATTCATTCTATTCCTAAGGATTTTAAATGTATTTTGAATATCAAGGATGACTAAAAAATATTGAGGAGTATGAGAAGGGAATGGAGTAAAATGAACTACAATAGTTGGCACTTTTGGCTGTGGAATGAGAATCATCTATGAAAATAGGGATGAAAAAGTAGGGGGGTCCATATAAATATGAAGTAGTAGCTTGGATTTGGACATTTATGATTTCTATATTGTAAGGTAGTATAACTTTGGGAGGTAATCTCCCCACATTGATGAGCATAATTTATGCATAAAATTTTGCATTATAAACTTACGGAAAGATTTTCACCCTATATTGTTGGGTTTGCATGCCTAGATCTAATCAAAGATCTCTAATATAATACATATAAGTAAGGCATGCAACTGGTCTAGTTTTATGGAGGATTATTTTCCATGTTCTGCTAAACATTAAATTAAAATTTGAGATAGTTTCTTGCTAATGCTTCTGCATAGATGTGAACTGGTTAAGCAAGGAGAAAGGGTCCATAGATTCATTAAATTCTTCCACAAAAGGCTCAACCAATGCTATCCATGAAGTGATGGTGTTATCCTCAAGAGTACTAAACCAACGTAAAATATTTCCTCTAAAGAACAGGGCTAGGATTCTCATAATAACATCCTCATTCTTTATATTATGGATTATTGCCAAATTCAAAATATCTTGATAGTGCTCATATGAAGTCTTTTGAAATCTATCATAAGTGGATATAGTTTTAGAAAATACTTGAGGAATGTCATGCATATGGGTTAATCTGAGGGGGCCATCTATGTTCTAGCTAGGGTACTTCTGTAAAGGCTAAATTGGGTGTATATTTACCTTATTAGAGGTTGCATTACCAACTATATTTCTAGGCGTATGTCTTATTGAAGGATTTGTTGGATTAACTATGGGGTTTTACTCAAGAAGTTATTCTGAATGAAAATCTTGTTTCAAATTCCTTATAATAGTGGATCATCTATAAGGTAGCTCATAATAAAAATACGAGTCAGGTTTATTCCTTTTGAATGACTTGGTATACATGAAAGGACACTTTTATCCAAGGATAATTATTTTATGGGTTCAAATACTAGGGATTCACCAGGTGAATTTGTTATTCTCCACTTAGAAAGGTCAAGAAAATTCACCAAATATTGATTCCTCCAGGTAGAGATAAAACAATAACTCATATGATGGGTTTTTGTGTTCCTTGTGAACTATTCCCACCTAGCATGCCAAAAATAGTTGGGAACCAAATTGACATCAAGTTTTACTCAACACTGCAACTATCTATCTTCAAATTTTCTATCCAGACATGCACCCGATAGTTGCAGCTCATTACTCAAGCATTGGATGGACCAAAGAAAAATTCAATACAACCAATAGAGTAGGTTGGTTTCTCATAAACTTAAAATGGTGTTGACACAACTACATATCAATAGGGTTTTGAGATAAGGGTTATAAAAGGTTTAGGTTAGAGATATTATAAAAAATAGTTGTCAAATAGGTTAACAACATAGGAAACTACAACAAAAATCTCCCACAAGCTATTTCTAGTGTCCCAGCACTCAAGATTAATAGCACCCAAATCCATGAAATATTCACACATTAAAGCATAAATAGAGATATATTGTATAAAGTAATTCCAACGCCTAATATTGATAATCCAAATTAGCAGAATAGACCATTAGTTAGATTTAACAGAAATAAAATTTCTAACAACAAGATCTAACCAAGAATAGATTTCAACTACTCTCTCAACTAGTAATCCAATAAACTAGAATGAACTAACCATTAAAGTATTAACAAAAATGCAACTTAAAGATTTGAACCTCTGGTGCAAGATGATGAAGATGACAAATTTTGAGTCAAAAATAAAAGTAATGCTCCTTCCATTAACTCACAAGAATATTTATAGTAGGGCAAGCAAACACACTAGAGTCGACCCTATAAAATGAGGGTTCGGTCTCTATTTAAAGTTTGTAAATGAAAGAATATTAAGGAGACATTATAAATATTACATATTTTTAGCTCAGTAAAAAAATTTTGCTGGCATTATCTTACTGGTTTGGCCTTTGGGAAATACATTGTGAGAAATTCACCATGGCAGCTTAGCCCTCTACAACTTGCTGGTATTTTTATGGCAGTCAGTATTTAGGTCGTTAGATACCACATCTGATCCGTAGATCATTATTGGAAGCTTTCTCTATTATCAATTTACAAATTACTTTGGTTCTTATTCTTGGAACCCTTCGACGCTTCATCTTCCTACCCTCCAACTAACTGCACTCTTATCCAGTGAGAAATCACTTTTAAATACTACAACAATGTTAGCAAACTCTAGATTTTTGATCTTCATCGTGAATGGCTGAGATCAAAAATTTGAGAATACTCTACAAATTGGCAAGTAAATATTAAAATGCCATTCCATAATTTTTTTTTTGACATCATATTTTATGGATTTGGTTCTACAGAATCAAATTCTGGCATAGAATACACTAATAATCGAGTGAGATGCATTCTGTTGTCAATATTCTTAATAACTTTCCTTTTCTCCCCTTAAGCTCCAAAAAAAAAGCAATTCGCACAAAGGAGTATGCTGATGTCATCTTTAACTTGTTCAAAATGTGGAATCACCAATCTGCATCGAAACTTGTGTAAATAAGACTTCATGACCAATCCACACCCTTTATAGTGTAAAATAATATTTATCACCATTCTCCTTCAAATTTGGTGTAAAATTCTCTTTGCCACCAATCTACATCCAACATAGTTCCTTTTGCATTTATGTCACCAATATACACTAAAATACTCCTTAGACTCAGTGGAATTGATATTACTAACACTTAGTCACTCGAAGTCTACAAAAACCACTTATGATCACCATTTCATACTTCCTCTCACGTTGACATCATCATCACCCAAAACATTTGCAGAATCAGGACTCACCTAGAATCTACTTCCAAATACACTATAAACTGAGCGAAATGGAAATTAACTTGCTCAAGGTGAAAATACACTAATTTTTGAGAGGATTGGGAAACTCTTATTATGGATCCGCTCCAAAATACACTTGGAAGTGTGTAAAATGGATATTTTATGCCTTAAAATAAAATATTCAATGTTTTCTAAGTATGTGGCCATTTTAGGCCTACAATAATCTCCTAGAAGAGAACACATATGGCTCAAAGATACACTCAGAAAATTAAATCTAGAAATGATGCCATATCTTACTAGGATAAGACCTCCAACTCATAGCATAACTAGAATGAACAAAGGGATGTTAGGTAATATAGCAAAACCAACATAAACACTACAAGCACTAAATGATTCACACTAGAAACTAGCAATGAAATCTGAATATATGTCACTTAAAAAGAATAAAATATGGAATCTAGTGGAATTACCCCCTAAAAAAAGGGTAGTAGGATGTAAATGGATTTACAAGGTCAAATACAGAATAGATGGAACACTAGACAAATACAAGGCTTGATTAGTGGTAAAAGGATATACTCAAACAAAAGGAATAGACTATGAAGAAACATTCACACCAACAACAAGAATGACTACTATCATAATAGTCTGTGCTCTACTGGCACATCAGGGATGGAAAATTCATCATATGGATGTAAAAAATGCCTTTCTTAATGGTGACTTAGAAGTCTATATGTTACAGCCAGAAGGCTTTATTACTCATGAATAGGAAGATGAGGTATTCAAATTAAATAAATATTTATATGGTTTAAATAAAGATCCTAGATAATAGAATATAAATATCAAAAATCATCTACTACAACATAACTTCAAAATAAGTTCATCCATTCCTAGTTTATAAACCAAGAAAATTGGAAATGATATCCTAATTCTCATAGTATATGTTGATGATATTGTGATTACTAAAAGCTTAGAAAAATTAATAAGAGATATCAGAAAGGATCTAGAAAATACATTTGAAATGATAGATCTAGGTTTAATGAGTTACTATTTTGGTCTAGAAATTTTACAAGGAGAGGATAAAATAGTGATCACTCAATCAAAATATGCAAAAGCCCTTCTAGAAAAATATAGAATGATATAATGCAAGCCTAAAGATATACCATTGAAAAAAGGGATTCAACTATCTAAAAATGATGAAACACCACTGGTTTTAGCTACATTATATTGATAGTTGATCGAAAGTCTTCTATACTTAATAAATAGCTGGTCATATATTTCTTTTGTAGTAAATTATCTATCATGGTTCATGCAAGAACCAAGAGAAAGTCATTGGAAAGCTACAAAAAGGATAATACAATATATCAAGAAGACTATAGACTATGGACTAACCTATTTAAAAGATGTCAAAGGATTTTTTCTATAGGGTTACTCAAATTTAGACTATGCTGGATCCATTTATGATAAAAAATCTACCTCAGGATATGTCTTCTACCTTGGATCAGGACCCATATCTTGGCAAAATAAGAAACAACATACACTAGCACAATCATCAACTAAAGTATAATATCAAGTAGCAAGCAATACCATATCTGAAGCACTATGGATGCAATACATACTATATGACAAGTTAAACAAACTCCAAGCATGATATTCTATGACAATCAAGAAGTACTGAACCTGATCAAGAATCCAATCATACATGAAATAACAAAGCATATTGAAGCATAATGTCATTTCATCGGGGAACATTTTTAGAATAAACACCTCATCCTCAAGTATGTACCTAAATAATATTAGATAGAAGATATATTTACAAAGGCACTTCAAAAGATCAAATTTAAAAAATTTAGAGATCATCTATGCAATTCAAAGGAATCTCATACCAAAATAATGTAATACAGGGGGGTTTTAGAGTTAGAGTATATTACACAATTTTGGTGATATTATGTAATGTACCAAAGGTACATAGTTAGGACATTAGATTACTTTAAGGGGAAGTTATCTAGTTACTTGAGGAAGAAGCAACATATGCACAAGTGTCAATATGAATGTGTGCAAGGTATCTCATTGTACAACTAGTTGGAGTGTTGGCTAAGGAATCCTTATTCCTATATGAAGGGGGTTATGGTTCACCTTATTTTTTATCACTTCTATTCATTCTATAAGATGTTCTATTACTTTGCTCTCTGTATCTTAATGTAATATTTATAAAGCTATTAGTTCTTTACTATTCTATGTAGATGCTAAAATATATCCATCCAAGCAATGCTTATGGTAAAGCTATGGTGGAGATATGGAGGATATTTGATGGCACTTTAATGGATTCTGAATGGTAGCACTTGGATGAATACTCCTTGATGCTCCACTTATGGTAGAAATACTCCTTTATTGGATGTAGCTTGCTTTGATAGAAATGCTCCTTTTCTTTGACGTATGCTTTCTCTTTTACTTTATACATTACTTGATTTTTTCCCTATGCCTTATCTTTTGTAGGTTTAGACATCCAAGATACATAGAGGATGAGCCAAAAGAGAGGATCTTTGATATGCTTGGAAGAGTGATAGTATTCATCCACCTTTGGCTGATTCAACCTGCTTGTAGTGTGTCTTTGAGGTACTTTACAATCTACCCTTTTTCCTACATAGAATGAGTTAGAGTAGTCCAAATCAATGTACCATTATCTGTAAATAAGATGCATTTTGCACATTTTCTTGCACTCCCTTTTTGCAGGTCTAGTATTCTTATTTGTATGGCAAAATTCTGAATGTAGTGTAGGTTTTTGAGGTTGAATTTTTGCATAGATACCTTCCCATTTTTTCTTGCATATTATGATCGCAAATCCAAGATTAGATGGAAGTAGATATATGATGCAATTTTATACACTTTCCTTGCAATTAACCCTGTAATGCTTTTGATTTAAGACTCACTAAGTCTCAATATTTGAATCTTCTACTTCTATTTTTGGTTAGTCGTATTCTTATCCATGTTTTGGAGGATTCTAACCTATTTTGGTGGCTTCTCTTGGCCATAATGTGTTGCAAATTTTTGTGCTTTAATAGTGTCTTTAGACACTTGATACAAATCTGATTTTTTACCCTTCAAAAAACACAAAACTAATTTATTTTTTAGAGTAGTATAATAGTGCAAGTCTTTCACTTTTAATGCACTAATATTACACCTTATCAATCCAATCAATTATCAAATTAATGCACTAACAATTTACTACAACTAATAAAGAATAACCTAAAATAAATCTTTAAGAGTTATTTTACAATTTCACTACAATTAATATTGTAGAACTTAGTCTTCTTTTTATTTTTTTAAAATAGATGATAGGTGGTTGGTAGAAGCAATTTCAAAATCTAATAAACTACTAGTTAATGTGAAAATGAAACTTAAAAAAAAACTTTTTTCTTTTTGCACTTTTGAAGACTGTAATCCAATTTTCTATTTGCAACTTTAATCCAAATTTAGGTGCTTCTAACAAGTTTGATAGGTAAACCAATTAATGAATCTACTTGCACCAGAATGTTGCATACCTTTTTGTAGCCCTAGTATTATTTTTGTAGAGGATGTAGATCTTGGTTTCTAGGACCATCAAGTTGCTGCTACGAGTATGACCTTGTAACTCTTTGTAGACTATCCTAAATAACTCATTATTCACCAAATGATGGTCTCAAACTTTATTGCACAAGCCTAGGATTTGATGGCTTGTTATCCTCTTGTGTTCTCCTCCTTCTACTATATATTTGGAGAAATATTTGTCTTTGAAGTGATGCCTTTTTTCTATGATAGGTAATATTAAAATCTTCAATATTTGGCAAGCTTCTTCTAGGATTTGACACTCCTTACCAAATTCTTCTTATCTTGGGCTTGTTTTCGGATGGCGACAATTGTCCCAAGTCCTTTAGTATCATAAGCTTATCCTTTGAGAATATATTTAGTAAGGCTCTCATAGCCTTTTTCTTAGATACTAGATGAGACCTTCCCAAGGTATTTTATCTTGCAGCATTTGCATGCATTGACACCCAATAAAAAATTTGGTTTGCAAATATGCAAGCAAGAAAAAACAATGATAGCTTTCCCTATTTCTCTCTTGATTCACTATGTGCTATAATACCACTGATGGCTTTAGCACCATTCCATAATAAAGAAAAAAATAGAAATAAACATCTATTATTAGTGAATGACAAACTTATACATTCAAGTAAGGGTATGATACCCTTTATGTAGGAAGATAGGTTCCTTGGAAAACACTCTATCTAATTGTGTAAGGGACAATTTGCACATATACAGCTTGCACAATGATGCTTGTGCATTTACCATGTTGGATGAAGTAACTAGATAACTTCCACCTAAAGTAATCTAACATAACTAAATGATGTAATATTATATTCTAACAGATTGGTAGGGGTTAATATATGCTTAAACCATTGTCATACTACATAATCATTTAAGTGTGCCTAAACTTACTAGGGATTTTATATATGAAATACATTGTCAACCTATAGTAGTATATACATGTGCTTAGTATTGCTATGGATTTTGTAATTTGAAGGCCATTGTCATCTTCTAGAATTACATATGTGTGCCTAGTTTTTCTAGGAATTGTATGTATGAAATTCATAATTAGCTTATATAATTATATATATGCCTAGGATTACTAGGTCTTTTATGTATGAAGGTCATTATCATCTTGTAGAATTAATTTACATGTTCTTAGTATTTCTAGGAATTTTCTTAGTGAAGGCCATTGTTATCCTATAGAATTATATGCATGTGCCTAGGCTTTGTAGGGATTTGTTTCACATAAGAAAATCCCTACCAAGCCTAGAATTATATGTACCTATATAATGTGAAACATGTAGAGATTTGCTTATGTCAAAGGTAGTGCAATTGTTATTGAGAACCTTAAAACCGTTCTATTAATCAAAGAAATATTACAATCATATATAGGCTTTAGAAGCCATAAAAACCTCTAACTACTAGCTCTAGAAATAGTCTAGCACTAGAATAGATTCGGGAGAGAAAACCTCTAACAAATACTCTAATAATAATATGTTCTAGAAATGCTACGAAAACCATAACATTCTCCCCCTTAATAATTATGGGACTTCTTCCATAAGTTCATCAGCATCACAATATTGGAAGAAACTCGATCTCCTCCAGTTTTCTAACAAGAAATCAAAAATTGTAAAATTTTGTCGTGGGCACTCTTTCCACTTTTCGTGTGGGATCTCCTCCATTTTAGTTGTTTCTTCTTCCTGCAAGTAACATAGTGCCTCCTTTTGATGAGATACTCCCCCTTCATCAAAATCTCCTTCAAATGATGGCATTCTCATAATGCCATAAGTATTGGTTTTCAGTAACCAATCTAGCACATTTATTTCATCATTCTATGGTCTTAAAACCATATTTCAGCTCCTAATACTCCTCCTAAGTATGTACAATGCATCATTTTATGTAGATGGTTTTGCCCTATTACAATTTCATATACTTATACACAGATCTTCAAACAAAATATAGCTATTCAATAGATAGTTACAAATTCAACAAATAATTGTTGCTCCTCACACAATGTTTCACTCTCTACTATGGCTTTACATGATTCCTTTCAAATAATTTTAAACAAAAAATACAAACAACATATATCCATGGTTTTCATAATCATGTTGTCCATGTTCCTTGCAAATGAAAGAACTTCATCCAAAGATGTATTTATAAGATAATGTTTTTCCAATAATGCCTTTGGAATACATTCTCCTTCATTCTTCAAATACCTGTGCACAAAAAATAAATCATTAATCACAAAAACATTACCTCCAATGTGATTAGATTTGGTGCTCCCCATAAAGCTATTTTTTGGCATATCTCTTTCACTTTATGTTTCTTCAAGATCAAGCATCAAATCTTCACTAAGATTTCTTCTCCATTGTTCAATTCATGTTGGTGTGTTGAAACACCATTCATTCAAACAATCATACATTGTTTCCTTTTCAAGACAACTCTTTTCCTTCAATGTAGACACTCCACGTGAGTGATCTTAATTCATGAGTGATGTTTCCTTTGCCATTACAACAAGAAAAACAACAATATAATTTTATTTTTATATATTTTTTGCTTTCTCACCTTCCACCTCACAAATGAGATAATAATTTGTGCTATTTTCTTCACACAAATAATTTTCTTCTTTAAGATTCACAAAATCTCTCTTCACACAAAATTCTTGGGTTGATGGAAAAGAAGCATCTCTATTTGTCACTCTTGATGAGTGATCTCTATGAAGCATGTAGCTAATAGCTCTCATCTCTTCTTCATCTATGATCTCTTCTTTATCAATATCCCATATTGCATCTTCAAGACAATTATCCTTCACTCCAATTGAGTGAGTTTTTACATCTTCATTTTCTCTTTCAAGAGAGCACACATCCATTCCAAGTGAATGGTCTTCATAAAAAATAAGCCAATAGTCTTCCATGAACATTGTTTCTTCATCATTCTCCTTCATGATAATTGTAGGTGCATTCTCCATAATACACTTTTCATTTGTGAGACATTCTCCATCATACACCATCTCATCATCTAGGTGGTATTCAAGCAAGGAACACTTCAATGTGAGTGTTTCTCTTACTTCATATTTAAATTCTTCTCCATTGAGACATACATCCTCTTTTCTATCAATATGAATACTTTCCAAGCATGCCAATTCTACAAAACAATTCATTAGTACAATTTTTATTTTCATCTTTTGCTCCTCCTAAAAGAAATAATTGACTATTACAATTTTCCATACCTTTACAAGACATATATTAAACTATGGGTGTCTCACAATGACTCTTTTCATTTAGAGCTATACAAGGCTTCTTCTCCTTCTTATCCTCTTCTCCATGAAGGTATTCCTTATATTATTCTCTCATATCTTAAAAGAAACAAGGATCCTCCTTTATTTGGATATTTCTACACATATCTCCTCGATAAACATCTTACAATGCTCTCAAAGCCATTTGGGTTGTTATACATTTTACAATAAGAGAAAAAGTGTTCTCTTTCATGCCTCTCCTCAAATCCATGAGAGCCAAGCAATTTTGATATTGTTGATCTTTCTTCTTGCTTATTACTTCTCCCATAAGGTTTCTATAGCTCTCAGGGTATTCATAACCATCTTCAATGATATCCCATAATCCTTTTGCTAACAATAATTTCCTCATTATGATTGTCCAGAATTCAAAGTATTCTCCATAAAATTTTTGCACAACCAAGGTTGCATACAGGGCTACCATCCTACAAAACATAGTAAGATAGCAAGCAAATATTTTTTTGCAAAGACATATAAAATATCTATAAAAATCTCAATGGTATCTTACTTCACTCTCAATATATGACAAATAAATTTAAATACCAATTTAAAAAAAAAATAAGTCACCATAAGCCCAATCGACATGAGGAACGAAGCCCCTCTTTTACCATGTCCAAACTCTACCAAGGTAGAGCTTCTCACCATTGTTTTAATGTCCTCATGTTCACCTTACTCCATATGTAACAACAAACAACTGGCAACGAGTTATCCTTCCATTTTTTGATGTAACAATACAAGTAGCGGGAGATGTACATTTCTTTGTGAAGTTAGCTTACTTGTATCCAATGTAACTTTCATTATTTTTCCAATGGACAACATAACCTACAACTAGTATACTATCTCTATGATTCACCTTTGCAATTCATATGGTATCAACATAAAATGAGAAACAATGTAAATTATTCTACAAAAAATAGATAACTATTTATCCACTATTGTCTGCAATAGTTCACTGACACTATTACCTCAATATTTATTTGGTGGACATTGCAGATCCGGTAGACTAGACCATCTACCCTAGGTGAAACTTATCCTCACACCATCATATGCACCTCTAAGGAAATCGCCAGTCTATTATCTTTAGTGAATTTCCACAAAAATAGTTAGCAACCAACATAATTTAAAACCACATATCCACCTCCACATCTTTGCTTAGTCCTTCTCATAGATGAAATGAAGTGGTAGGAGTCCTTCACGCTATGCGTTATGCTCCAGTTGGGTATGTTTAACTCTATCCCATCAAACAACTACTCGGCACTATGCTCAAAAATATGTGGTATACGATGTCATTTTTTAACCTACAACCTTATTTTTTACAAGCATTTATATTCTCTCCTCAACGATCTAGAAACTCTCAACAAATCGAGCTGGATGAACAAATTTTCCATCGAGAATAATTTTCTCCCTCATGTTGAACACCTGCAAGAGCTTGTTCGGGCCTCCTGCAATGTTTCTATGTACCAATTAGGTAAGTGATTATTTGCTTATATGGGTTGAAAACTAGACTTCTTGGATGTCTACATAGTTTCTCTTTGAGTTATCCTCCTGTGCTTTCTCGGCCTGCAATCCAGCATGAGAAAATCATTCACTACGTAGGTCACATTCAATAGATCAACATATGTGAGGTAGGGTTGTTCATACTTCGACTGGATCATCTCTAGATAAACCAAACCTTCTTCCACAAATTAGATCATCTTCATCCATGATTATCTACATCTACACTTGAAAATTATTTTCTAGAAAAAAATCGTATCTCCAAAGTCTATGCATGATCATGGTGCATCGATCCAATGAATTTTTGATGAATCCGTCTGTGAAGAAGATGAGACTACAACCAATTTTTTCAATCTAAAATGTTTAGAGGAGTGTAGTCATTAAAAAACTGCTAAATACTCCCCGTTGACCAACATCATGAAGGGCATCCATGAGTCACCTACTGTGTTGCAAATATTTAGATTTACATACTTGGATTTGCTTTCATTGGGGACACCAATTTTAAGACAATTTTTAAATAAAAAATAAGCTTTTAGTACCATTGTTTTTGTCACTATAATAACTCTTGCTTTGATGTGTGATATTGTAACCAGATCAACCTATAACTGTAATCTGCAATTGTCCCCTACACCTATCGTTGTGATGACCATCTCCTCTAATATTTTTCCATGCTTGGCCTCTTGGCAATGGAATTTTGCAAAGATAATTACTTGTAGATCCTTAGATCTAAGGTTATTAAAGGGCTTACTCATGATCAACTCGATATTTGTAGCAATGTGTAGTTTCCAAACAAAATATAATATCCCACATCAGGGATATGACAAGTGAATAGGGGTTTAAAAGAAAAAAAAATTCCCCTATTGGTTGTCTTACTTCGAGAAGACTATGCCCATTTGTTCTTCTTTCGTGTGAACATGTCCTCCACTACCAGTTGTCATAGATGAATTTTGTTTAGATCCCACCCTAGAATTTTCTAGATCTCCACATCATGTTGCATCCAATTCGGTCTACCATAGGTTCCATGTGTATCCATAGGGGTCTAGTCATATAATCAGTCATGTTCGCTTAGGGTTTCCCTTAGGTACTCACATCCAGGTCCCTTATCGGCTTGTGTACTGATTGCCCATGTGATAGGCCAACACGTAGTCTTCTATATCAAGAACTATTAGTCCAAGTTGGAATGTTTGTAGCCTAGGTGTCAAATCACTGGGTAGGCATGGTGCTTGGACATAAAACTAACTATCATCCAAATTATGTGTCAGGTTAACCAATGGACAA
This sequence comes from Wollemia nobilis, assembly GCA_028583015.1. Taxonomy (NCBI): domain Eukaryota; kingdom Viridiplantae; phylum Streptophyta; class Pinopsida; order Araucariales; family Araucariaceae; genus Wollemia; species Wollemia nobilis. The sequence continues at coordinate 1,340,865 of JAQPPZ010000629.1, read as the reverse complement.
GGTTGCCTACGCGTAGCATTTGTATTATGCATAATTAGTCAGATCATGTCCACTTAGGAGTTACCATCCATATCAAGTATCTACATTTCTAGGATCTCAAGTTGTGTTTCACCATAGATAGATATAATGTCAACTCTGTAGCATCTACCACATATACCTTCAGTATGACAAATGTCTATCAATAGTCATTGTTGGTCAAATCCTCACAGATCATCGATTATTCACCAAATAGAATTATCGGTTAGATCCTCATAGCAATCATGGTCAGTCCAATGGCCATTTGTCCATATCACTAATTTGGGAGGATGAGAATCACCAGTACACTCACAACAAGTTGAGTCTTCCTCGAGTCAGAGGCTTGACCACTCCGCTCCATTAGGTTATCGACTGTAGAGTTTGGATATGATTCTAGATCTATATGGCCGATGTCTAGTTGCCATAGACACACCAGTCAATAGATCATATGGTTTTATTTAGGAAGTGATCCAAGGTCAACCAACTAGGTGGTCAAGCTATGTAACAAGCCTCAACCAATTAGGCTTTGATACCAAATGAGAACTTTAAAATTGTTCTATTAATAAAATAAATATTACAATCATATATAGTCTTTAGAAGCCATAAAAACCTCTAACTACTAGCTTTAGAAATATTCTAGAACTATGATAGATTCAAGAGAAAACCTCTAACAAATAATCTAATAATATGTTCTATAAATATTATGAAAACCATAACAACAAAAATTCCTATGACTTAGGGATACTTAGGCATACTTCCAATAGTTATCCTATAGAATTAAATGCATGTACCTATTTCATTCTTTTGTGTGTTTGGATTTGTTGTTATCTACCATGATTGCCACTTTAGATATGCAAAAAACTAACACCTAAACAAGTATATGAAATCAAATTGCAAATAATATAATGTAACCATATTGAGACAAAAGAATGATGAAAACAGTGTCCTCATTAATATTGAAATTCTCCTTTACAATGCGATTACAAAGATATCCCTCTTAGGGATAGATACCAATTTGATACAAATTATAATAAATAACCAAAGTTAGGTGTAATTTACATGATCCTTACACTTTCAAAATTGATTATAAGGAGGGTTTCCTTGTAACCTCCACACGATGAGATAAATATTAATGGATATTTATTTTGATGAGATCTTGTTTTACAAACACATTAACTGATTTATTTCTTATAATTCTGAATACATTTATAGGATGGAGTGATCAAAATCTCCTCTCAACGTGAGTATCTTCTAAACTTAGACTAGGTCTAACTTCCTCCTACAATTCATCTTAACAAGAAAATATGCTAACCTATTCTACGTAATATCACTAAGGCATTCACACTACATAGTTACAATTAGGGTTCAACATTCTCCCCTTTAAAGTTGTTAGGATCCTCAATCCTAACAATATTAGTTAGTATTAGTTAGTATTATTAATCATTTAATTATTATATTATTAACTTATAAAATGAACCATCACAACCCTTCATAACGTGAACCATCACTTCTCTTCATACGTGAACCATCATGTCTCTTCACCAATGTAGCTTTAGGGTAGATATATATATATTAGGTTGACCATCCATATCAAATCATCCAAGAAGTAGAATAATAAGCATAGATTCTAAGGAGGGAGCCCCCTATAGTGAAAAAATGATTACAAGGGAGCCCCCTTTGAGTGACCTATGATTACATTTACATTAATTTGTTAATAATTTTATAGTAAGACCTTGGGGTCTTACCATTTGGTATCTTGGGGTCTTACCGTTTGGTATCAGAGCCATGTGGGACCCAGTCATGTGGAAATTGCTCAAATATCTTCATCAAATCACTTATGTATGTGAGTATCAAACTTGGTTTGAGGATATCACCAAACACAACACAATATTGGATGAATCAATTCTCATAAATGAATTTATTAGGGAATTAAAAGAGGAAATTAGAATGGAGGTGACAAGGTTCAATCCCTATACCATGATGCAGACCTATGGATTGGAAAAATTAGCTGAAGATAAAATCAATGCACAACAATGATTAGGAAAACCACTTATGGAAAAATTATTGACCACTTACATTGCTCCCAAACCTATGCATAATGGAATGGCGCAAATCACTTACACAACCCCCAAATCTAACCAAACTTTATGAATTAAACATCTTAGCTTTGATGAGATGAAGGAACGATGAGAAAAAGGACTTTGTGATAATTATGATGAACAATTTGGGCCCCACCATAAATGTGCTACACTAACATTGTATTTATTGAAGGAATTTGATCCATGTCTCTCCATAGAGCAAGCAGATGAGGTAGTTGTGTCCAAAGCGACCAGTGCACTTACTCACCACAATGAAGACAATGAGGTCGATGTGCAAGAAGTGATTGATTTACCAAGAAAGGATGAGGTATACATACCCAAAGTGATTAATGCTAGCCAAACATGCACTCTACAAGACCTACACATACATTCCTCACCAATAGTGAGTTCTTTCCATATGACCAAACCTATTCGAAACCAACGCAGAGTGACTACACACTCTTTCTTCGTTGGCTCTAACAAGGAACCAAAAAAGGATATGAAATCATTACCATCACTTTTGATGCATCATTCTGAAGTATTTGAGGAATCCCAAGGGTTTCCCTACCATCCTCATCATGATTTTCCTAAGGAAGATTCTACTATTGTTCTTGGCAACCCCTCGCTAATGCTTCATCCTTCTCGATATCCCTACCTATGAAAGGATGCCATTAAAAGAGTCCAAGAACTTACACAAATCCTTCTTGGAAAACAAAGGACAAAGCTTCTCACTTTGAGCTTTGAGGACAAAGATCTTTTTAAGGAGGGTGGCAAGTTAGGATCCTCAATCCTAACATTATTAGTTAGTACTAGTTAGTATTATTAATCATTTAATTATTATATTATTAATTTATAAAGTGAACCATCACAACCCTTCATAACGTGAACCATCACGTCTATTCATACATGAACCATCATGTCTCTTCACCAACATAGCTTTAGGGTAGATATATATATTAGGTTGGCCATCCATATCAAATCATCCAAGAAGTAGAATAATAAGCATAGATTCTAAGGAGGGAGCCCCCTATAGTGGCAAAGCAATTACAAGGGAGCCCCATTTGAGTGGCCTGCGATTACATTTACATTAATTTGTTAATAATTTTATAGTAAGACCTTGGGGTCTTACCAAAAGTTGAGAGGGATGATGAGACAGTCTCTCAGCTTTACATATTGAGCTTTAGCAACTCCTTTGGTGAAGATATTTGCTATGTTGTCCAAAGTGCTGCAATGACATAGCTCAACTACCTGTTTCTCCACCATGTCTCGAATGAAGTGATGCTTCATATAAAAGTGCTTTGATCTGCTATGGTGGATAGGATTATGTACCAATTGTATGGCACTCATATTGTCACAGTACAATCTGGTAGGACCACTTTGTCTCTCTCATATTTCTTCAAGGACTTTTCTCAACCATAAATCTTGGGTACTAGCATTTGTGATTGCTATATACTCTGCTTCAGTAGATGATAATGCTACAATTGTCTAATTTTTGGAACTCCATGTAATTTCCTGACCCAAGACTAAAAAAGTTCACTAATGTAGATTTTCTATCATCTATATTGTTGCCCCAATCACTATCACTAAATCCAACTAATTTTATAGAATTAAATTTGTGGTAATGAATTCCAAAATATAATGTACCCTTTACATATATCAAAATTCTTTTAGTTGCTTGTAAATGAAGTTCATATGGATAAGTTGTATACCTTGAAAAAATAGAAACAACATACAAAATATCTGACCTTGTGTTGGTGAGGAACATTAGACTCCCAACCATGCTCCTGTAAGTGGTCATGTCAACTTTTGGTGCTCCATAATATTTGCTCAATTGGATCCCATGACCCGTTGGAGTTGCAACAAGCTTGCATTACTCCATAGAAAATTTCTTGATCATATCTTGAGAATATTTGTGTTGACATATGAATATCCCTTTAGCTATTTGATGTACCTCCATGCTTAGGAAGTAAGGCATTAAACCTATATCTTTCATTTCAAATTATTTCATCATGGAGTGTTTGAACTCTTCATTCATCTTAGCACTACTACCCATGAATATTAGATCATCCACATATAAGCATACAATGATAATGTCTTTAAATTGTTTCATGTAGTATAGAATAGGTTCACTTTTGCTAGTGAATCCATACTTTTGAAAGTAGCCATCAATGCATGAGTACCATGCTCTTGGTTCTTGCTTGAGGCCATACAATTCTTTCTTTAATTTTTAGACAAGGTGCTCCTTACCTTATTCTTCAAATCCTTGAGGTTGTTGCACAAAAAATCTTCATTCAAGTACCCATTGAGAAAGGCACTTTTAACATCCATGTGCTAAATTTTCCACCCTTTGTGGGTAGCCAAAGAAAGTACTAATCTGATTGTTTCCTATCTAGCAATAGGAGGAAAGATATCCTCATAGTCAATCTCATACTTCTAATTGAACCCTTTTGCTACTAGTCCTGCCTTGTATCTTTCAATGCTTCCATAAGCATTGAATTTGGTCTTGTAGACCCATTTACATCCAACACATTTTTTACCTTTAGGAATCTCCACTAGCTCCCAAGTATCATTCTTTTTTATAGAGGTCATTTCCTCTTTCATGGCTTGTTGCCATACATCATGAGAACTTGCTTTTTCATAGCTATATAGCTCTAACTCTACACTAGTCATTAAAGCATAATTGACTACATCTCTCTTAGGCTCTTGGGAGTCATCGTCACCATACATATTCAGATTTTTAAGTCTTTTCAAAACTTCATTCATTTCACTAGCTTGGCTTCTAGTGTATCTTTTTTGGAAATTCTTATCCAAAATTTTAAAAGAAGGATGGTGTTGAAGTGTTCTTTTACTTATTGATGGAGAATAAATATCCATTTGTGAATAACTTACTGATATTTTTGGATAAGGACTTGGAGTAGCATCTTTTGTACTTGAAGTAGTACTCATAGTTGGGCTTGGAGGACTTCCTTTGTTGTTTTTGTGCTGCACTTGTTGCACTTGAGAGGAAATTGCATCATGATATCCATCATAAAAAAAAGTTTTTGATGACCCCATTCTCCATATTCATAAAAAATTACATCCCTGGAAAGTACTATTTTATGTGTTTTGGGATTGTAGAGCCTATATGCTTTGGAAGACTCACAATATCCAACAAAAATACATGCTTTACTTTTGGGTTCAAGTTTCTTTCTTTTCTCATCAGGAATGTGGGCATATGCAAGACAACCAAAAACCTTAAAGTATTTTACATTTGGCTTCTTGCCATACCATACTTCATATGGAGTGATCCCATATAAACTAGAAGTAGGACTCCTATTCAAAATGTAAATACTAGTTCTAAACACATTATCCCATACGTGTTACTTAGATTCTTAGTTTGCAGCATTGATCTAGTCATTTCTACTATAGCATGGTTCTTTATTTCAGCCACACCATTTTGTTGTGGGGTGTAGGCAGTTGTGAATTGCCTTTTTACTCCACAATATTTAAAATATTTTAGAAATGCATTTGAAGAATACTCTCCTCCTCTATCAGTCCTTAGACTTTTGAAAATAAACTCACTTTTATTCTCTACATTATTTTTGAAACCTATGAAACAATCAAAAGATTCATATTTAGTTTAAAAAAAAAATCTAACACATCCTAGAGAAATCATCAATGAAAGTGAGAAAGTAAGAGTTGTTACCAATGCTTTTGGTTTGCATTGGACCACAAATGTCCGAATGCACCAATTTGAGTAGATGGCTAGATCTCCACTCTTGTCCTCTTGGAAACATGGATATTGAGTGCTTTACCAAAGCACACCCTTCACACACCTCCTTGTGTTCATCAACTTTCGTAAGTCCACTCACCATAGCTTGAGAAGTCAACATCTTCAAGCTTACAAAATTGAGATGACCATATATCAAGTGCCAAAGCACACTTGGATTATAAATAGCAACATTAGCAAGTTGAGCACCTCCTTGTTACCCAAATTTAAGAGGAAACAACCTATTATGTGTCATAGGTACTTGGATAACAACTCTATTACAATTGTTCTTATAAAAAATTACACATTTGCCTTCATAAAAAACAAGCCTATAATTTTCTCCATCATTTTTCCAACACTAAGTAAGTTATGTTGGATTTTGGGGGTGTAATAGATATCATTTACCTTCTTGGTTCCTTATTTTTTTGGAACCTCCATGGCTACAATACCTTCAACTTATGGGGCTTTTTCATCTCCCAATTTGATATTTGATTTGCACGAGCAATCCATAGTAACACAAATATCTTATTTACCACTCATATGATTGGAACAACTTGTATCCAAAATCCAAGTCTCATTAAGATTTTGATCTGATTTTCCATTTGTTAGAAATAAATTTGAAGTTCTTTCCTCTTCTCCATAGTTTTCATATTGACCTCTCCCATCTTGAGAAGTTTTGTACCAACAATCCTTTTTGAAATTATCAATCTTACTATAATTGTAACAAACTTTCTTTGATTTGTCACCTCCTCTTCCTAGATTGCCACCTCTGCCTTGATTTCCACATCTTGAGTTAATTATTCATTTACCTCTCCTTTTTCCTCTGCCTTGTCCTCTTCCTTGGTTTTCCCCTTGGCATCTTACTTTTCCTCTTCCTTCACCCTCATTGAATGAGAAATATTTGTCATCACCTCTATAGCTTATGGAAGTAGATCCATGTAGTATTTCTTCATGATACATTAAGGAACCAATTAGAGCATTAAAATATAAATTAGACAAATTCTTAGACTCTTCAATGATGATAGCAATATGGTTCCATTTATGAATAAGTGGTCTCAAAAATTTCTTCACCATGACTTCAAATTTGATGTCTTTTCCAAGGGTTTGCATTTTGTTGACCACTGCCTTCACACACAATAATCACCTACATTTTCATTCTCTTGCATATTGAGATTTTCAAAATATCTCTTCAATGTTTGAAGCCTCGCTTCACTTGATCACTACCTTGATAACTATCCTTCAAGGCTTTCCATGATTCTTGGGTTGATAAACAAGAAGCAAATCTTGGAAATATACTCTTCTCCAAAGCTGCTTGGAGATGGTAGAGGGCAGAATAATTACTCTTTTGGGCATCTTTCTTGTTCTTTTTATCTGTTGCACTCAAGGTGGTCCAATCTGAAGTTTTTGCATAAATTTATTCGACTATTTCCCATAGACCTTTGCCAATGAGTAAGGTCCTCATATTGATGGACCAATACTCATAATCTAGCCCATTAAACTTTGGAATGGGTAGATTATTATTTGCTACCATTGTTTAAAAAATACTTTTAAAATAAACAAGAAATACCTTTCTTTTATTCTTCAATACAAACAATGCAAGATGCTTACATACATATTTAAAACAAATATCACTCTGTCAATTCTCTCAGAGATGTCTTACTCTACTTCCATAGGGTCACCTATCACTTCATTAACAAAATTATCAGCTACAAAATCATTGTCATCACTAAAAATTAAAATTTTAGAAGAATGTGGTTCTGGCTCAACTAGCTCAATAGAATCACTATCACTGATACAAATTATTTCAATTCCACTATCACTATCACTTGAAGTAGGTCCACTATCTAAAGAATTGTTATCTTTAGAATCACCATCGTAACCAGCATTACATACTCTTTGGTTTGCTATTACAGAGTTTTGAAGCTAACTAAAGATGATATTGAGACTATACAAACACACTCTTTCATCAAATGCTTCAGGGGTATCCCTTTCTAGAAGATAATGAAGTGCAAGGTAACATCCATGTGACCTTATCATAATACTTCTACACTATGTATTCTCACTAGAAAAAAAAATATATATCTATTTATTTTCAAAACATATACCCCTCTCAAAAATAAAATTTAGGCCCCTGAACGGTGCACCAGAAGGCTTCCGTAGGCAAAAATTTACTCCTTTATATTATGTTTGCAGAAATAATTTTAATCAAAAATTTGATTAATAATAAAATATTTAAGCTACAAAATCAATTATTTTATAAAAGATATTGATTTTAAGCTCAATATATTAAATTATTAAAAAAATTGAAATAAATTTATTAAGAAGAATGCAAACAAAAATAATATTTTTTATATACCTTTCACGCTGCTCCACGTTGCTCCACCTCCATGCTACTTTAGGCGAGCATTCTCCAAGTAGGTGATTTTTCTTCACAATAGACGAGCATTCTCCATAGCCATTTGTAGCATATGTTTAAAAAAATCAATGTGCACAATAATTTAAAAATGCGCACTTCACCTACACGTTCACTTCTGCAATCTGCTGCACTTTTGGTCTTCTCATGCTGGTTGCCTTTCATGTGGATAATCCTTGGAGTAGCTCTATGTTGGTGTAGCTATTGTTTTATAGTGCTCATGATTGGTCTCTTAGAAATCATAGCTTTGCACTAACGTAGCAGTTATCCTCTCACAGCACACTCTCAACAACACTCCTTACCCACGTTGGTGTAGCTATTACACAACATCCAATTACGACGTCTCTCCACAACTTATTTCATCAACGCACAAAGCGTCTATGCACACAACACTTCTACACAAATATAGATGAAATTAACTCACTAGAATTTTGATGGGCAATCCCCAGGATATGTAAGAGAATCCCCTCTCTAGATCTAATACCAAAATGTGTTTTACAATCACATTAACTAATTTATTTCTTAGAATTTTGAATACATTTATAGGATGGAGTGATCAAAAATCTCCTCTCAACGTGAGTATCTTATAAACTAAGACTAGGTCTAACTTCCTCCTATATTTAATCTTAACAATAAAAGATGCTAACCTATTCTATGTAATATCACTAATGCATTCACACTACATAGTTATAATTAGGGTTCAAAAAATCTTGCTAAGATCTGAAATTTGCACACAAGAACACTTACAAAACTTTAATAGCAAATGAGGAACCTCTCATGATGAGGTCCATATCCATGATAAGCAAATAAAAGAAATATGCTAAAAATAATAAAAATATGCATATAAAATGAATAAAACTATGTTATAAAATAATGTAAATGCTGCTAAAGCTACTATAACTAAGAAAAAATAGAAAAGTAGATGTCATCGAGATGCCATCGTGGGGTAAAGCGGTCAAGTTTGCTGGCCATCACATGGTTTGATGATTGTGTCTGTAGGCTAGTTTGGGGTGAAGAAGCTACTGAATAATGAGTTGTTTCTTCATGATCGATGAAATAAATGCCTAGGTTGATCTACCAGATTGATTGTTCATGGGTCATGCACTTGAAGCATGATTGAATTATAGGAAATAGCACAAAATAATGATGTTTGATTGGAAAATATGGTTGAATGTAGTCTTCAAACTCCAAATAATTCCATTGATGCATTAGCAGGCTCCATTATGAGATTTGAGTAGCACTTCATTGCTTATGAGAGGATTTTATCTCTAGTAAATAAACTTCCAACACTTTATCATGGATAATTTGGATTATTTTCATGAATGCAATGTATCTTTTTTTTTATTTCCAAAATAGAAATCTTAGATTGCAAGCGAAGCCAAAAACCAAGAATAATCCAGGTTCTAGGAAGACCAAACTTTAGATCTAGAACCTTCTCATGCTTAATCATTAATGTCAACTACCCTATAATTGATTTATCTCAGGCTTGAGAGCTCATGTTTTTTATAGTCATGATCATCCCAAGGTGGCATGGTTGTGATTGTTGTCTATCACAGGGTCTAACAGCTACTAGAGGCCAACCCTTGGTATGAGATACAGGCTACAAAAGATAGGTTTACCATGTTTGAGTGGTAAAAATCACTTCTAAGCCTTGTGGATTCCCAAGGTAGATCATATTACCTAAAAAGGTATCCATATAGGTAGCCTCCTCAACATGATGTGTTTTAGGTGTCTACATAAACCTATAGAATTATCTACATGTGCCTAGATTCACTAGGTATTTGCTTATGTGAAGGCTACTAATATCCTATAGAATTATATACATGTGCCTAATCTCACTAGGGCTTTGGTTATGTGAGTAACATTGTTATCATATAGAACTATATATATGTGTCTAGACTTGTTTGGAATTTGCTTATGCAAACTCCATTGTTAGCCTATGGAATTATATACATATACCTAGTATCACTAGGGATTCACTTATGTGAAGGTCATTTTTAATCTATAAAATTATATACATGTGCCTAGGCTTGCTAGGGTTTTAATCATAATAATCATTGGTGTGCCTAGTATGATATGGGTATTTTATGACACATGGACTATTTTTGGAAATATGATGTCTTATGATTTGTTTATAAGATGTTAAATTATTTTGGTGAATGGTTAATAAAATTTACTTGTTGAGGCACTTTTCCAATTATTAAAGGGAGTGAAAATCTCTATCCATATGACTAGGCACCTTTATAATGTTCTATGTACTCACACAGTAACATGGCCAGGTCACCACTTTATTTTTAAAGAGAGGAAGTTAGTGATTATATTAAATTTATGTGAGGTTGATATTGTTCAAAATTTATGGTCATTTGAGTTGAAATTTAGACTATGATATTGTCTCCCATAAATAGCCTAATTAAAGAAACAATATTGTACTATATTCTACTAATGATCCATGGATGTTACTATCATTTAGTAGAGGCTTATTGATAATGTGTTGTTACCTTTCTTAAACTTGTTGCAAGGGACATGATCAATGGGATGCATGTTCAAATGATTATTCAATGTTAAAAATTTATTGAATATGGAGAAAAATGAATATGACAAATAAAAATTTGATGCGCAACCATGATTTCAATCACAAAAATTTATACAAAGAGGAATGTAAAATTTACTAGCTTCTAATTCACTTATACATAATAACCTATGATAATGTGGGATATAATCACATCCTAATGGGTATAATTATACATCAAACAAGATAATATCCAAAGGGTTGAGATTTTCTAGCATCAAATACCTAGTCCAAGTGCAATTGCAATGCAAGTGTAAGCTATCTTAACTAGTTGTCATCATTGCATCCTTGGGAAGTCCCCTGATTCTATAAGAATCATGTAACTAAATATACATTCAATATGTGCTCATGCAATTATGTAGGGAATCATCCATATAAATAAAATTATAAATATATTTATGTGAATAATATGTTGTGATAGATGCCTCCCATTAAGAAATTTATGGGAAGGAGGTATTTTGACATAATTTTTTTAATTAATGAACAATATTTGATAGATGTTTTTCACTTGCTAGGATAAAATAGAAAGATCATTTGCCAAAGCATCTTCCCAACTATTAAAGGAAATAGAAATACTTGGTCTCCATGCTTGAAATATCTATAAATATTTGTGCATTCATTAAATAAAATTAAACTAGCTAACCACTTTCTTTTGAAGAAAGGGGTTTGCTTCTTATGAATAATGTTGGCTATGACGAAGTTTCCATTCTTCAAGTAACTAAAGATTAATAGGATAGATCCATAAGTGGCTATGAGTTTTTTACAATAAATATTATATGGCCTTTATTAGGGTAGAGGAATAATAATATGAGTTTTTTAATAGACCCCTATATTGATGAAGGATGTTTGATGTAATCATCCCGCATTGTTATATGCATAAGTATGTGAGACACTTTGTAGGAATTGTATAATTCTACCAATCATCCTTCTTAGGTATAAGGATGAATCATATTATAAAGTTTTAAAAATGATGTAGTATAAACTTTATATCATGACATAAGTCATTTTATAGACCCCTATATCGAGGAAAGATGTCTAATAGAATTATGCAATGCAGTCTGGTGTGTACATTTATTAGACACTTTCCAAACATTTAATACTTATACTACTCATCCTTCTTAGATATAAGGATGAATAAATATCCAAGTATTGAAAGTGAAAAAGTATGATGCATGCCATATCATAACTTGAAATTTTTGATAGATCCCTATATTGATAAAGGATGTTTGATAAATTTTTTCCCATGTTGTTTTGTGCATAGGTATATTAGGAAATCAATAGTCATAGAATAATTATACCACTCATATTTTTTAGGTATATGTATGAATATGATTAACATAACATGTGTGATAAAATGTGATGTTATTAAAGCTAGTAGATTATGATGTTTTCCCCAACCATTCTACAAATAGTTAGAAGATATTCCCTATTACCATCTAGTATTTGGAACATCTGTAAATGTTTACATAGCTATCAATTAGTAGAAAAAATTTATATAACCTCATAATTATTTATAAGATAATGAGGGAGATTGATGATATTAGAAGTGACTAGTGATTTTTAAAATGGATCTTGTTAGCTTAGATCTTTAAATGTTACATATTTTAGACACCTAAAAATTTTATACTTAGCCCTATGCAACAAAAATAAAATATAAATCATTAAACATTTGCAAAATCACTCAATTACCATAAAACCTAGGTTACTCTAAACCCTAGGTAAATATACTGCATCCAACCCACACCCCTCACACCTCTCTATGCACTTTTCTAAGCATGTACCCACCCCTTTATCTATAAAATGCCTATTCCCCCCACATAGAATTTAAATGAATTTAATAGAAAAGGGTTTTCCCCTCTTTCCTAAGCCTTAGGTGGGCATGGCACACACATTCCCACTTAATACACTTAGGTGGAAAGGTCTTATTCATAAAAGTCTTAATTAAGAGGACCTTACATCTCATCTCCTTCTCCTGCCACATCACCTACACCCTCTCCTATCTAGGAAATTTATAAAAATATCTCATTTCCTATGGTTTCAAGGAGATGAATATTACATAATTATGCTACTAAAATAGTACCAAAGTTGTTCTCAAGAATTTTACACACCTAACACTCCTACTACATGAATTTAATTTTGAATCATGGTGGTTGCAAGTACACAACAAGCATTTTCTGCAATAATATTTAGCTCAAATTATATCGAGGGCATCTACATTTGAAGGACCAACAATCTAGGGCAAGAATCATGAAAATTTATAGATATGGAAGTTTTCAATAAATAAATTTCTAAATTATCCAACCAGGTAACCCCTTTTTGATGATTTAGTTTTATATCATTTCCATATTTCCTTAATGCATTTTATCAATTTTGGTGCCACTTTTGTTTGTTATTGTGAGATGACTAATAAAAATAGACCTCAAAACATTGATAATAATTTTTGAAGGGTTACATTGGTTTTGAGAACAAACATATCTAGCAGTGACATGCATCTAATAAGCCCACTCTATCTAAGAATCTTGCAGAAGACTCCTATGGTGTCACAAAGACATTTAATGCTAAGGTCCCTCCTCTTGGAGTCCCTATTTTGTATCCCTTGGGGAAAAATTGTAAAAGGATATCATCTACTCATTGTAACACCTTTTTCACATTATCAATGAAATGTGGCACTTTTTTATCAGTTATTTTTTATGATCATACTTTATATGCTTTTTATTGGTTTTCTAGATAACTAACAACTTTTATGGTCTTTTTATGTTTTAGGTACTACAAAACTAGTGTCGGAGTCTCCCAAAGCCCTAAAATGCATCTCAAACCTAACCTACACAACTTTTTTATTCACCCTTTTATGGTTTTTATGTGGTAGTTTCAAAAATTCCTTGTTGAAAACAAACACTTTCAAATTTTAGTAGCTATAAAAAAGTGCATTTTGATTGTTAAGAAATTTGATGTTTCTACCTCCCACGCTTGTAGGTATAGTCCCAAAATCCAAATTTTTTACCTCTCAATTGAGACAACTTAAAAGAGTCAAAACAAATACTTTTTTAGAAAAATATACGGATACGTATGTTTTTTTGGAAAACATACAAATCTATATGATTTAATATATGACATGGGGAACAAATCCTGTAAGACCCTTGGATGTAAAATAAGACACAAGATTTTTTTTTTTTTTAATTTACATGGTGGAATCGGTAGGTGCCACGAATCCGGGTAGGCTGTCCGACTTTTATGTCCGCCACTTTATTCTGCGTTGTCCGCCCTAGAAGCCGCCACACAGATCTTCGCGTAGTCCGCCCCTATAACCACCATGCCACAATCATTTTAAACCTTTTACGCCGCTGAAATCACCAGGAAAGGGACAAGCGTTCAGTCCGATGAGGCCCGAGATTTACACAAGAAATTATAGGTAGACACTTGAGACCCTATTTTCTATCACTTTATTCATTTTCAACTTGTTTTGCAAAATTATACATCTAAATTATTTAATTTCAAATAATACACCATATTATTTGGTCATTTTCAAAATAGTTTAGATTTTATTGTAAAAAATACACCATATCATTTGGTCATTTTAAAAATAGTGTAGATTGAATTTAAAAAATGCAACTTCTTTCAAATATGACATTTGGATGGAAATGTTGTCTTTAGTCATATCATAGTTTCATTTTATACATTTTATTGCTATAAGAAAAGAACATCACACACACATGTAATTTTTTTTGGTAAGTTAAAATATTTCATTAAAGAGGGCATTTGAAAGGCACCCTAATGCCTTATAACATTAGGATAGAAAAGGATGCATAATTCACAAAAATAGCATCCTTGAGGACCAAATTTAGCAGAGGAAAATAAAAATAGTTAAAAATTGATAAGGAAGAAATCCCAAAAGGACAAAAACAACAAAAAAGAAGCCACTTAGGCAGTAGTGGGCTCATAAAAATCCTCTTTCTTCACTTTCTTGGCATCATACTTATGAAAATACTTAAAAATATCCTTAGCTATCTCCATGACTTCATCCTCCTTATCTTCAGGATTACCAACATCAGTGGATTTTGCAAGAGTATCTTCATCAAAGCCATCACAATAGAACATAATGCTAAGAGTATTCTTGTGCTCTTTCAACTGTGAAATGGATCCTCCAATAGCAGTATGGGCAGTTTCCAAATGATAAATAGTAGTTGAAGTAGTCTTGATTACGTACTTATGTAGGAACTTCTCCACTGGGTTGTTGGAATCATCCTCATTGATTTCTTCAGTTTTCTTAAGCTTTCTAGGACTTTGAAGCTTTTTTTTTGAGATGTTGGGAACTCCTTGTGGGTGTAACCTCTAGATTGACCCTTTTCCTTTCCAAATTGACACACACATGTAAGTTAATAACGTTGGTTTACATTTTATTTTATAACCAAATACCAATAGAGATCAATGGCATTATATTCCACTAGCAAGCATTGACTCGCCTCCATAGACACCATAACAACCCCCTTCAGTGGTTTTTTGGACTTCATCACCAAAAAATCCCCTACTCTTGATTACCTTAGGTTAGGATAGGATAATCAATAAGTGTACAGTTATAATTTTTGCCCAAGGTTGATTGAGGGTGAAGTGAAAGCCCAATTGGACCACTAGCAGGATTTAGATAGCATGGTCTTATTCTTGGAGTTTCTTTGTATCCCCCTTCTAGTCATCCCAAGCCTTACCTCATCATAGGAATCCCTTTTCTTCTTTTTGTATCACCACTCCTTGCATACCTTCGATCAATGTACAAAGGGTGTGTATTAACATACCCTTGTAGATCTCAATAACATACCCCATATTTATAGTAGTTTGTTTATCTCAAAATATATATACTACAAAACCAAGAAGTCAAGTAAAAATATTCAACATCAACCATACATGCTTGTTTTTTCCTTGCTTATTGTTGGATTAATTCAAAATATTTTGTTACAAAACTACTAAAATACATTCAAAATGATCCCAAAGACCTCCAAAATGGTCCCAAATACCTTCCAAATGGTCCCAAAGACCTCTAAAACTAGTTTTGCAACATTTAGTTTGAAAAAACCTGATCTATAAGGAAAACATATGGATAGGTATTGTTGGCATTTTTGCCACATTGATTCTCATTGATGAATGCATTGATGTATTGTTGGGGATCTGACCTTTGATTGATGCATCTTGGGCAAAAAAAGGAGAAAAAATGAGCAAAAAATGACTAAGTCTGAAAATTGCGACGACATGATGACATGTTGCAGAATCGCGGTCAACGCAGTCAACGCAGTGACAGGTTGGCGGAACCGTCGCGATATCGCGACGTGTTCCGAAATCGCGGGTCGGCGGGCAAAAAAGCATTAAGTTGAAACATGCAGCGATTCGCTGACATGTCAGCGAATCGCGACCCGGGGAGCGTCGAAGGCAAAAAGTGCAAACTTGCAGCGCGTCGCTGACATGTCAGCGAATCGCGACCGAAAATGGTGATTGATGCGGCGACGGAAACATGTAGCGAAATCGCTACATGTTCCGATTTCGCGGGCGAGCGCGAGGGAGGAGCCAACGGCGGAAACATGTAGCGAAATCGCTACATGTTCCATTTTCGTGGTCTTCGACGATGAAGCGTACGGCGGAAAAACACGTCGCGATTTCGCGACCCGTCGCATTTTCGCGACCTGCGTAGTTTTCCCGCCAAGTGCAGTATGAACGGCCGAGAGGGTTTTTCCGATTTCTGATGATTTAATGCTGACCCGAATTAAATAATTTGCGGATTTCCGATGCGGTTAAGGTCGAAGAGTGCCCAGGCCACCAAAATTAAAGGATTTATTGGTTCAAAGCTGCGGTTCGTGGATTAATTCAATGGTTTTCATGCACATGTTCGAAGAATCGTATTTAATAAAGGACCGCGAACGTTTCATGGCATTTAATTTTTATTTCCTCGAGGCCGCTATTAAGGGGTCGTGTTCCTGATTTTCAAGATATTATTGTAGATCACGAGGAAGTTGATTTTACGTTTTTAATACTGCAAAGAGGACGGACCTCTATAAAAACCAATGTAATTTTCATTTAAAAAGGTTGGAAAAACTTGCTGCTAGAAACTGGAATTGTATTTGCGGGAATACAAGGATCGACTTCTAATTTTTCAAGCGTCGCATGGATGAATTTGCTTTCTGTTTTCTGCATTTCTAATAGCATTCGTACTCTGCATTGCTATTACATTTAAATTCTGCATACTGGATTTAAATACTGCGGTCGAGGTACAATTCTCGGAATGTGGGTTTGGAGGGATTTGCGGCATGTGATTATGCGAGGATGAAGCTGATTTCTTATGTTACTTGCTTGTTGTTGCGTTTTTAGTTTCCTCGTTGTTGTTTTTCGATCCCATCACTTCGGCCTGTGGCCATATTTCCCATTTCTTTTTGCAACCTTTTAAATCTCTTTCCAAGCAACCCTATCTTAAACCCATTTTTAGAGTAGTAAAGGGAACCAGCCCACTCTGGAGATTGGTCTGGGAGCCATTTCTTGCTTCCAGCATTTCAATGTTGGCCGGGTCTAGGCGCAATTGTAAAAATCCTTTCTGTGGCGATTCGTGACCAACGGTTTTTAGCACGCCGGTGGGACAGATCTGTTCTGTCTCCAAGAATTCATAATCGGTGGGATACGCATAATTTTCCAAAGTGATAACCCCACCGGTGCCAACAATTTTGGCACGTTTTAACACCCGGAGGTCTCAAGATTTGATGAGCTGTCTTGGCCTCACAGCGGAGATTTTTAAGTTCATCTGGCGACTTTGCTGAGTTGAAGATCTGTTCGTGGACGCCTATTTTTGTTTAAAAAAAAAAAAAATTTCAAAGAATGTTCATCTGGCGACTCTGACTTAATGGCGATGGACGTGATTCCGCAGACCACTGCCACAAAGGTGAGGGTTTTTTCTATATGGGATGATCCTGGCCCTCTGAATCTGCAAGTTCGGCATGAAATTCCCGAAGGTGCCCTGAAGAACCTGGCAAAATATGATGGTACCGAAGGCATGGCTCTGGCACATGTTGAAGACATTGCTATTCTGTCCATGATCCATGTCATAGAACACGAGGATGTCATGATCCGACTTCTGGTTCAGTCTTTGGAAGGAAGAGCGTTGCAATGGTACAGATTGCTCAAATGTCAAATCATCAGCTCATGGGACGATCTAGCGGGGGCACTGATCAGAAGATTTGACGAAGATCCTTTCTATAGTTCTTTGGATATCTACCAATTTTTCATGTACATCAAGAGAGCACCTCAAGAGAGCATCACGGACTTCAATGTCCGATTCTTGATAAGTTGGAAGAGAATTCCAGAGAAGATTCGTCCATCACCCACCCAAGCCCACCTCTTTTATGTTCGAGCTTTGAACTCTGACATAGGTCTCTTTTTGCTGCAGTCAGGTGAACAACGCTTCCCACAAATCTTTGAGGAAGCAGTGCGAGCAGAACAGTTGTTGCTCTTATCAGGAAAATTACCGTGGGGAGAAACTCCATTACCTTCTCCGGTGGTTACTGCTCCTGTTTACCCTGCACATTCATGCCAGATCCCTGATATGCAGTCATGTGAAGTTCAAGGGACAAATCTTGTCCAAAGTCAAGGATTGGAACATGCAAGCACTTTTCCAGCAATGAACAATATGGTTGCTTGCAGTTTTCATCAAGATATGGGCCAAGTAGAAGAACAAGTTCAAATTCCAGAACCTGAGGAGATCCCAGAATCAGATTTCTCACTTGAAGAGCCCTGTGATCACATCAAGGAGTTAGAGGAGCATGTACTCAACCCACAGCCAGTAAAGTCTGCAAAGTGGTGGTTTTGGTTCCAGCCACTACATCCGGTACCTGAAGAAGTCCTCCATATGGGTACTAGTAAGAAGGATAATCTGCTGAATTGCATCCTATCGAGCACCATGGAGAACTTCGGAAGGAGCCGACCTAATTTCAAGGACCGACTTAAGTATGATCAGATCTGGTCGGGACATTGCAGATTTACCGGATAACATTCTGAGATTGGATGTCTGGTGGCGACATGCCAATCATGTCGTGAATTATTGTATATAGTATTTTGAAAAAACACAAAAAAATAGAAAAAGAAGAAGAAAAAAAAAAAACTGGTATTGTTTTTATTTGTTCATCTCGGCTCTTGTTGCCTGCGAGCCGTAGATGCTTGTTTTTTCCTTTGTTTTTCTCCTCCCAACAGTTTGGTGGCTTTCTAGCACTTTCTTCTTTTCCCTTCCCCGTTTCCTCTCTTTCCTTTCTTCATCTTCTTCCTTCTGTTTCTTCTGCATTAAATCAAAATAAGCCACAGCTGTTGTTTCTTTTTCCCTTTTCTATTTTTCCCCGTCTCTTCTTATCCCTTTCCTCTAAGTTCAGTCTTTTACGCATTTGCTAACAGTCTAGTTCATTTCATTTCACAGCTTTCCTAGTTCCATTCCCACTCCATAACTTCGTTCATTTTCATTTCATCATTCCATTGCAGTCACCGCTTGCGCAACCGCAAGAGCTCACTCCATCATCGCATTCCGTTAGTTTTTTCATAATCAGTTATATGCAGGTTTTTTCCAGTTTCAATTTTTCAGCAGAACATGTATTGCAGCAGCCCGCCTTCTGTTCGGATATGACTCTGTGCCCAATGGACTAAGGCCTGGATTCTTGCATAACAATGAGTCGTATACCCGCGAGCCGCCAAGAATGTTGGCATTTTTGCCACATTGATTCTCATTGATGAATGCATTGATGTATTGTTGGGGATCTGACCTTTGATTGATGCGGCTTGGGCGAAAAAAGGAGAAAAAATGAGCAAAAAATGACTAATTCTGAAAATTGCAGCGACGCGCGACATGTTGCGGAATCGCGGTCAACGCGATCAACGCGAGCGAGTTGGCGGAACCGTCGCGATATCGCGACGGTTCCGAAATCGCGGTCGGCGGGCAAAAAAGCATTAAGTTGAAACATGCGACGATTCGCGACATGTCGGCGAATCGTGACCCGGGAGCGTCGAAGGCAAAAAGTGCAAACTTGAAGCGCGTCGCTGACATGTCAGCGAATCGCGACCGAAAATGGTGATTGATGCGGCGACGGAAACATGTAGCGAAATCGCTACATGTTCCGATTTCGCGGGGCAGAGCGCAGGGAGGAGCCAACGGCGGAAACATGTAGCGAAATCGCTACATGTTCCATTTTCGCGGGTCTTCAGCAACGAAGCGTACGGCGGAAAAACACGTCGCGATTTCGCGACCCATCGCATTTTTGTGACCTGCGCAGTTTTCCCGCCAAGTGCAGTATGAACGGCCGAGAGGGTTTTTCCGATTTCCGATGATTTAATGCTGACCCGAATTAAATAATTTGTGGATTTCCGATGCGGTTAAGGTCGAAGAGTGCCCAAGCCACCAAAATTAAAGGATTTATTGGTTCAAAGCTGCGGTTCGTGGATTAATTCAACGGTTTTCATGCACATGTTCGAAGAATCGTATTTAATAAAGGACCGCGAACGTTTCATGGCATTTAATTTTTATTTCCTCGAGGCCGCTATTAAGGGGTCGTGTTCCTGATTTTCAAAATATTATTGTAGATCACGAGGAAGTTGGTTTTACGTTTTTAATGCTGCAAAGAGGACGGACCTCTATAAAAACCAATGTAATTTTCATTTAAAAAGGTTGGAAAAACTTGCTGCTAGAAACTGGAATTGTATTTGCGGGAATACAAGGATCGACTTCTAATTTTTCAAGCGTCGCATGGATGAATTTGCTTTCTGTTTTCTGCATTTCTAATAGCATTCGTACTCTGCATTGCTATTACATTTAAATTCTGCATACTGGATTTAAATACTGCGGTCAGGGTACAATTCCTGGAATGTGGGTTTGGAGGGATTTGCGGCATGTGATTGTGTGAGGATGAAGCTGATTTCTTATGTTACTTGCTGTTGTTGCGTTTTTAGTTTCCTGCTGTTGTTTTTCTGATCCCATCACTTCGGCCTGTGGCCATATTTCCCATTTCTTTTTGCAACCTTTTAAATCTCTTTCCAGCAACCCTATCTTAAACCCATTTTTAGAGTAGTAAATGGAACCAGCCCACTCTGGAGATTGTTCTGGGAGCCATTTCTTGCTTCCAGCCTTTCAATGTTGGCCGGGTCTAGGGCGCAATTGTAAAAATCCTTTCCTGTGGCAGATTCGTGACCAACAGGTATATTTTCCTAGAAAATGTATGAATAGGTATGTTTTTCCCTAGAACACTTCATTCAGACATATCTAGGCCTAAGGTTGTTCATACAGTTGAAATTTTAGGTTTTTCCATTCATATAGCACACATATTTTCCATTTACTCTATCATGGTTTGCACACGAAGCCAATTGCATGATCAAAAGCATGTAGTTATTGACAATGTAAGAATGAATCCCTTATTTGATAATCAAGGAGAGATATCCTTCCCTTCGCTTCAACATTCATCAAATCTATATCATGACCTATAACATAACATCCCCTCCATAGTGTCTATTATTCATCAAAAATAACCTAATTTACCCCAAACTTAATTTCCTCCCTTTAAAATTCCTGATCACCACCTCTTCAGCCTCATACAAATTCAAACTAAGTCCTCTATCATCTCATAAATCAAGGCACTAGGGTTAAATATCTTCATACCACCCCAATCCTATGACATCCACATCTATGTTGATCAGGCATCCACCTCACATAATGTTCTTTTCCAACCACCCTCATCATTTATGTATATAGACTATGATCTAATGAACACAACCCCCAAGTTCTCCACCCTTCATTTTCTTAATCCCCCTCTAATGTGGACAAAATAAGCCACTCATAGTAATCCAAATTCCATCCTTTCATTCATTAACCTCTCTCCATTACCTCCCTCCTCATAAAACTAGGTATTTACATACCCATCCTGCCCTCTCATAACCAACAATAGCAAGTTCTCCTTCTATCTCCATCACCTACATAAGGTAAATTCATCCTCCTTCACCCTCATCCACACCCCCAATTGAATACATTCACTTATTTTGCTATAGATCAAACTTGGGCATATCAATAGTCACCCCATCTACTCTCATAAATGATTTTTCACTTCTCCATATTCATGGGCCTTAATACCACCTACCATACTACCTCTCACATCATCAACATATTCCTCATCTAAAGGGCATTCATGGCATAACTAGACATACAATTAATTACATAATAATCAAGTGCATCCATAATAACAATAAGGGCATACCCAACTACCTCAACAACAATTGCAGAACAATAAAGTGCATCCACAACAACAACAACAAGGGTAAACCCAAGTACCTCAACACTAGTTGCACAAAAATCAAGTGAATCCACAAAAACAACAAGGGTGCACCCAAGTACCTCAACAACAATTGAAAAATAGTCAAGTGCATCCACAACAACAACAAGGGTACACCCAAGTACCTTAAAAATAATTGCATAATAATCAAGTGAATCCACAAAAACAACAAGGGTACACCCAAGTACCTCAACAATAATTTCATAACTATGAAGTGCATCCACAATAACAAGGATACACCCAAGTACGTCAAAAATAATTGCATAATCATGTGCTTCCTTCTCAAAAATAATAGTTGCACAATCAAGTGATTCCTTCTCAACAAAAATAGTTGCACAATATATTAATTCCTTATTAAAAACAACAATTACATAATCAAGTACTTCCATTTGAATAACAAATGCACAATCAAGTGTCTTCTCAACAATTTCACACTCAGGTATCATTCCCTCAAACAAACACTACTCAAGTGCACATCCAATTACTACCACAACAATAAACATACATCCAAGTACCTATGCAACAAGTGGTTATCCAAGGACTACCTCAATAAGGATACACTCAAGTACCCTTTTAGCAAGTTCCTATCTAAGCACCACTCAATCAAACACATAATCATCAAGTGCTAGACCATGATTGGTACACATAGGTACCTCAACAACACACGTACACTCAAGTGCCCACACACATTCCCAATCATGAAGGGTACAACCAAGTACCACAACAATGACATATCCAGGTACCATATCATGAGGTACATGACCAAACATCTTATCAAGAATCTATTCCTGCAATCAACCACACAGAGTACCAAAAATTGTATGTAAGACTAAATCACACCCAAGCTCCTTATAATCCAAATCCTCCACCCTAAAAACCTTCACCTAATTTCTACCAAATAGAAATTGTAGCTCCTTATATCCGTAACCAACACCCTACTCCACATCCATCACCTCCCAAATATCACACCCCCACCCCATACTACACTGATCACTCTCTAATAGATGCCACTATGGTTACAAATTTGACTATATCAACCATACCTCATGAAATGCATATCATGCAAGAATAGATCAAAGTACTAAAAATATCCTCATTGGTCTACATGTATAATAAACCCACTTACAGTCAGTTATACTTAAAATCCATTCACCCTTCAATTCACATGCTACAATATTCCTCCAAATTTAAATGCCCTAAGTTTGATAAATTTAAAAGGACTACCCTAATACTCAATACCTTCCCTTAGTTTCTTGGGGGACCAACACTAAGTTGGTATAGTAACTTGCCTAGGCATAGTCTATACACATTTGAACAGCTAGCCAATGCCTTCTTGGAGCACTTTTTGAATGTAAAGGAGAAGACATCATTGTCAAACCTATACTATCTATGATAATTTGATTATGAGCCTATCCATTATTATGTTGCAAGATGGTAGATAATTATTAATGAGCTACCCTTTACCATCACTTGATCAAGGGATGGGAAAGGGAATATCAAACCCTATAATAATCTAGACCATACCTTAAATAAATTTAGTAATAAAAGTCCTAATCAAACCCTATAAGAATATAGACCATACCTTAAATAAATTTAGTAATAAAAGTCCTAACGCTACCCCATCTAGGTCACCTCAAGTGACCAACCTAGTTCTTAATATGATAACCACCTATTCCCCTTCATCATCCAGTTGCAACCCCAAGGTTACCAACACCCTGGGCAGGCAATTGTCCCACCTTTTTCTTAAAAAAAATGTACATACCCACATCAGACAAATCACCTACCCTATAGTTGGACTCCTATAGCCAAACCTTTGATCAATATCTTCCGAAATCTTTATGATGTCGCATCGCTTTACCCAAAATTAAACCACAAGATCCAAACCACCCAAAAACAAAAGGCTTCAAGGAATACACCTTCTATGACTATCATCATGAAAAGGGGAATGAATTAATGGTTATCAACAATTTTAACAAATTGTACAAGATCTAATTGACCATAGAGCCATTCAGGTTGACAATACCTAGGCCCCTCCTAATCAAAATTTGGGCATCTTTTGAAATATCCTATCTTAGCGATGAGCATAAAAAATACTTATTTTTATGCATGTTTTAATGAGTATTGTATGGCATATTTAAAACCAAAAATGCATTTTATATAATTATTGCATATATTTAACAGAAAATGAAGTATTATGCTTTATTGATGTTTTTAGTGGAAAATATGTGTAGATGTGGGTTTTTGTTACATATTTTACATTTTTTAGTCAAGGTCCCATATTGACCTGGAAAATTATGAAGAATATGATGTTTTTAAAATGTTAAGACATTTTAAAAAAGAATACGATGAATGATATAGGCACCTATATTTTGATAAGGGTAGGGTGAATACTTCCCATAAGGAAATAAACATCTACATCGTAGGTGCCTATATCTTGGTGTTGCAGGCCAAACAAGGTTAACTTTTTCCTACTTTTATCACATGCCCATGCATTTAATAATCAACCCAAGGAGCTTCGTAAACTTGTGAAGAGTCTGAATAAGATTGCTTACAATACCACTTGAGATGAATCCACTAATCCTACTATTGGGGGTTTTTTCAAAATGGTTGTCAATCATTCATGCACTCCTCAATAATTTATGTAAGAAGAAAATAATTAAATCTATAGAAATGAAACATTCACACATTCCTGAAAATGAATCTACTACAAATACTGGGAATAGTAATGAGGTAAACGATCTTTAAAAAGAAATAGAATAATCTAGAAAATAGAAGTAGTGGGGAAGAAATACTAGCTTGGTGTGGGTCCAGGCTCCAATAGCTTCCTCCCAGCTGAACACGCACTAGAACTCTTAGAAATGTAATATATTTGTAGACACCAAAATCCAGCCACTTGCAAGTCATCTATACCTTCTTGTCAGCCACATGTCGATCATCCACCTTCCCGCCATTATTTGGCCCAAATCCACACTTTCTCGCCATTATTTGGCCCAATTTCACCTTTCCCGCCATTTTTCATCCCCAAATTTATTTAAATTAATATTTATATATATATTTTAATATTTTAATATATATATTTAAATAATAGTTTAAGTGATTTAATCTGAGTCGTCCATACTTCATTTAATCTCATTCGTCCATCCATCTTAATCCATTCCACAACCAAAATTTATTCTCTACCCTTGGATCCGCTTTAATCTTAGCCACATGTTCAAAGTGTCGTTAAAACCCTAATTTGGTTGTCCATAACCTCACCTTACAAAAATATGCTAAACCTGTCAAACAGAAACTTAGGAAAATGCATCCTACTGTGGCCCTCCTAGTTAAATCGGAGATTCAGAAACTTTTGGATGTTAAATTTTTCGTCCCGATTGATTATCCTGAGTGGCTTTCTAACATGGTACCCGTTCACAAGCCTAATGAGGGGATATGTGTTTGCACCGATTTTTGAGATCTAAATAAAGTGTGTCCTAAGGATGACTTTCCTCTTCCAAACATTGATACTCTTGTCGACACCTGTGCTGGTCAGGAAATGCTTTTGTTCATGGATGGATTTTTAGGATACAACCAGATTCGAATAAACCCTGAAGATCAACACAAAACAACATTTACCACACCTTGGGGAAATTTTTGTTACAAGGTGATGCCCTTTGGCCTTAAGAATGCAGGTGCAACCTATCAACGAGCCATGAATTATATTTTCCACGATTATATGCATAAGATTATCGAAGATTATGTGGATGATTTGTTGGCAAAATCTAAAACTCGACAAGAGCATTTTGATGTATTGGAAAAAGTTTTTGATAGGCTTCTAGAGCATAAAGTAAGGTTAAACCCTAAGAAATGTGTCTTTGGTGTTACCTCAGGCAAACTTCTAGGTTTTATTATCTCTAAACGAGGTATTGAGGAGGACCCAAACAAGGTCAAAGCCATTATGGAAATGTGTCCCCCAACTAATTTGAAAGATTTGCATAGTTTACAAGGAAAGATTAATTCAATCCGTCGCTTTATTGCACAACTTTCTGATAAATGTAGGCCATTTTAACACCTACTACAAAAGGGGGTACAATTTTCATGGACAGATGAGTGTCAAAAAGCCTTTGATGACATCAAGCAGTACTTAGCGTCTCCACCAGTCTTAGCTCCGCCTCGTCGAGATCCCTTCCTTGCGAATTTCTTTGCAAGAATTTATCGATGATGATCTTTGCTAGACAAGCACGTCTTGATCAACTCACACTCATAGATGAAAAACGAATCAATGCTTTAGAGCATTTGTGAGTTTATCAAGACCGATTGAAACGTGCTTACAATGCCAAAGTTCATCTAAGAGAATTTCAAGTAGGAGATCTTGTCCTTAAAGAAAATCAACAAAACACCAATGCATTGCCGCATCTTCGAGATAAATTCGTGGCTAATTGGTTAGGTCCATATATGGTCACTGAAAGAGTGGGTAATGGAAATTATAGACTTGCCAGTTTAGAGGGAGAGGAAGAACCCGAACCACTTAATGTTATACACTTGAGGGCATTCTACGCATAGTTTGAATTTTATATGTACATATATACATGGCTTGTACAACAAAAAAATAAAAATAAAAAATAAAAATAAAAAGAATTTGCATTTCATTATTAGTTGCATACATTTCATTCAAAAACATTGCATTTCATGTGCATACATCTCATTGAAAACCATAACATCTCATTTTCAGCCATAGTTGCATATCATGTTAGAGACCATTCTATCTTTTCGATATAAAATTTGGTCAAGCAAAAGTCATGTTGCCTTAATCAGGGGCACCTTCATAAAATCCATTAAACTGAATTGTCATTCGTACACCCATTTTCCATTTGCACATATTTACATTGCCAAAATGTTTTCAGTCACTCAGCCATTTCTAGTGTTTTAAGCAAACTTCGAAATGCATGTTAAAATTTTCTAGGGCCATATCACAAATTACACTAAATAAAATCTTGAGTATTGGGAAATGATTTCAAAAGCGGTCTTGAACCTATCACATTTTCACATCTTAAAAACATCTTGTGTCAAAGAGAGATAACACCATCCTTGGGTTGTGCCTCGAAGTGAACAGGGTAATCCTCATTTGTCCTATCATGCAAACATAGTCCATAAAATAATGGTTCTTACCACTATCACAAGCAAATATAAATATAAACAGAGTAGTAAGGATAGGGTAAAATTCTCATCATACTTCGGTTGAGAATCCGATTCCCCAAAGCTCTAAGGAAATGAACATTTTTTTTTTTCACACACCACTGATCCCAAATAAGTTATAAGGATCGTACTACTTGTCCAGTCAGATGGATAGGTAGTCATCCCAAAGGCTTACAAAGGTCAAAAACAACATGGACTATGGAGTTAGCCTTCATCGGGGCTATAGACGCTCGAATGGCAGTGGAGTATACTCATTGTGTGGCGACATGTCTCTCCTCAAAGAGAGACCTCTGAATGCTCATACGGACAAAATAGCTTTGGGATCTTCTCCATAACAGGGTTACCTAATTTGTGCAAGATGAGGTTAATGAACACACTTGCACACACACGAGTTTTTGATTGCCTAGAGTCACTACCATGCTTCTGATTTGGTTAATGAACTCGCATGCACACAAATTTGGTCCTAGTTGAATTAGGTAGTATTAGTAAGTTTGTTTGATACTACTAGCATGTTTGAGTCTTTGTAAAACAGTCTTCCTCCATATTTTCTTCCATATCAACCTCCATATCTTCTTCCATATTCATGTCATTCCATACGTCATCCATTCACACGCCACCAAGTTCGGTGCCCCTGATTAAACAATTATGATAACAGTTGGCTAAATCTAACTATCTAAAAGTATGAGTGCTTCTTAGTGCATATTTCATTTACTTAGTCTCGCATTAATCATCTATAACTTTGCATTCCATTCCATCACATATGCATCAAAAACATTAAAACATATAAAAACATGCATCACAAAAACATAGGCATTCACACAAAAGAGAGTAAAACACCAAATAAATAAAAGCCATGTATATATATATATGTATAAAGATCAAAACTGTACGAGGAATGCCAAAAGGCTACAATATACAATAGAGCACCAAGGCTCATAAAGAGTGCATCTAAGCACTAAGTTGACCATCAAAAGAGGATCCTTGTGACCTAGTAGGATCCCTAGACCTAGTGGTGTGCCTAGAATCACTACGCCTAGAGACAGAAGAGGATGGAGGATCAGGCAACACAATGTGATGCCTAAACAATGTGTCCTCCAGATCCTCAATGTAAAGAGTCCTAGACCTAAGCCTAGCTATGTATATCCCGTGTCGTCGCTCTCGCTCTGCTAGCTCTGCCTGGAGTCTCGCCACCCTATCATCCTGGGGCACCCTAGTCGCTCCATCCAAGTTTGCCTGTAGCTGGGCCATCCTCTCCTTCTGAGCAGCTAATAGGGCATCCCGCTATGCTGCCTGCTGCTCCAGTCGAGCTATTCTATCATCCCGAGCAGCTAGCATAGCATCGCGCTCTGCTATCTGCTGCTGCAGCTGTGCCAGCTCATCCTCGAGCCCGCTAGGGGGTACCTCCCTAGCCTCTCCTATGGCCTCTCCTAGGCCCTCTCCGCCATCATCTCCGTCATCTTCTCTCCCCGAATCCTGTCGTGCCATTTTCCCCTTTTGCCTTCGACTGTCAGATCGAAGGCAGGGACCCTCCCTGCGCTTGGGAATCTCCGCGGTTCCCTCGCCCTCGCTAGCCCCACTGCCTCCAATATCTCCCAGTATGTCTGGGACAATGACCTCCTCATCCCCAGAATGATAGGGGAGAATCGGTGTCGCGCCTATAACACCCTAAGCTGCAAAACAAAAAAACAAATTTTTGTTACAAATTTTTTTCAAAAAAAAAAAAAGAAAAAATTATTACAGTTTCGCAAAAATCCCTTTTCCGTTGGGGCAGAAAATGGTCAATATTTCATATTTTTTTTGGTTTGTACACCAACCCCTTTTCTGTTGGGACATAAACAGATGGTTTGTACACCAACCCCTTTTCTGTTGGGACATAAACAGATGGTTTGTACACCAACCCCTTTTCTGTTGGGACATAAACAGATGGTTCATACACCAACCCCTTTTCTGTTGGGACATAAACAGATGGTTTGTAAACAAATCCCTTTTATGTTGGGACATAAACAGATGGTTTGTACACCAACCCCTTTTCTGTTGGGACATAAACAGATGGTTCGTACACCAACCCCTTTTCTGTTGGGACATAAATAGATGGTTTGTACACCAACCCCTTTTCTGTTGAGACATAAACAGATGGTTTGTAAACAAATCCCTTTTCTGTTGGGACATAAAGAGATGGTTTGTACCCCAACCCCTTTTCTGTTGGGACATAAACAGATGGTTCATACACCAACCCCTTTTTACCGTTGGGGCAAAAATGGTTCATTATATTCCAAATTTCTTCCAATTGGATTGTGAGAACCATTCTCACTCGCCAATTGAGGGGGTAAGATGATAAATCTTAAATATTCTTTTATTTTTTTTTGTCTTCAAAGTTGTGCTTTAGTCTTGAGAGAGAGTTGCGTCTGATCCAGCTTTTTAGGTTTCCTAAGTTTTTGTGCTGCATTGTGTCTTCACACAAAGAAGCTCAAAAAGGGGCATCTGTAGACACCAAAATCCAGCCACTTGCAAGTCATCTATACCTTCTTGTCAGCCACATGTCGGTCATCCACCTTCCCGCCATTATTTGGCCCAAATCCACACTTTCCCGCCATTATTTGGCCCAATTTCACCTTTCCCGCCATTTTTCATCCCCAAATTTATTTAAATTAATATTTATATATATTTTTTAATATTTTAATATTTTAATATATATATTTAAATAATAGTTTAAGTGATTTAATCTCATCCGTCCATCCATCTTAATCCATTCCACAACCAAGATTTATTCTCTACCCTTGGATCCGCTTTAATCTTAGCCACACGTTCAAAGTGTCGTTAAAACCCTAAAGTGTGCCCTAAGAGTGGATTATAAATCGAGTCACTTTGATGGCTCAAACCCTATGTCTTCTACCTATCTTCTTCGCCTAGGTCTTTTGCTACTTCTATCTCTGATTCTAATTCTTCTACTATTATCTCCTTTCTTCTGCTACCCTTTTCGTCGCATCTATCGTCGTTTCCGTCGTCGCTTTCACCGCCATTCCTTCTACAGCACTCTGCAGAATCTCCCATTCCTGTCGCAAGTGCCCACGGGCATTTACCCCTTCACCAAGTGCCCACGGGCATTTACCAAGTGCCCACGGGCATTTAACAAGTGCCCATGGGCGTTTACCTTCAGCCACAGACTCAGACCGGCGTCTGTAATCCAAATCCAGAAGCACGCGGGCATTCGGCGAGTGCACCAGGGCGCCTTCCGCAGCCTATTATGACAACAACATTACTTCCAGGTGTCACTTGGTCTAGCTGCGTTAACAGAGAATAGGTATAAATTAGTTTAAAGCAAGTAGCCATATTTTATGTTTTAATCTGTTATTGATTTCTTGCATTCCATTTTTATAAGGTTTTACATTGTTTCTGAGGGCTCACGCAGTGGATCCCTCTCATTAATTTGTAACACCTTGATAGTGTTAATGTGTGTAGGTTTTTGATGACAGATCTAGTTTATTGATGGCAGCTGATTAAGCTGGAGTGGTCCAAGCAAGGGATACGACAAAGCCCACTCACTCTGTTGGGATTGAAGATACGATCTTCGAAAGTGCCACCGTTCGTGCCAGCTAGGGTTTCGGAGAACCCTAGCATAACTTGTAATTTTTGTATCACAAAAAGGGTTACAGGCCCAGTTGTATTCAAAAAGGAGTTTTTAAACTCCATCGATTAATATAAATCGTCTGTTTTGTGCAACTTTCCTGTATTCCATTCTTGTGGTTTTATCTTTCTATTTGGCGTGTATTTTTAATCTACAATATTTATCAAAGTGTTACAATATTTATCTATCTCTATATCTATATATGAATCTATATCAATCTATATATCTCATATCGGTCTACACGCGTTTATATAACACACCCGTAGAGCTTCTGTTACAAAGAGGTTACAACAGTCAATTCATCCCAGACTAAATTAAGACAGTCTGGTGAATGCAATCGACGTCTGCTTAAAATTGGCATTTGGTTCTAATGGCAGTGTGTTCACTGATTGGTTCGTGCTTCACCTGGCATTGGTAAGATGTTTTCATATGTTGGCACGATCTCCGATTTAGCTCTACATGACATAGAGTTGGAATTGCACCAGCTGCTACTGTCCACGTCATATAAATCTGGTCAATGGGTGAAGAACAGAGGTGCCTTCCTTATGAGCAAGGTGCCTAAGTATATCGGGCACCTTCCCTATGCAAAAGGTATCTTATTGCCATGGTGCCTTCCTAGAAGAATAATATGCTTACCTTCTGTTGGTGCCTTCCTGGAGGAGGAAGGTGCTTGCCTTCTAGTGGCGCCTTCCTTATGGGGGGAAGGTGCTCGCCTTATGTGAGGAAGGTGCATCTTCTAGTGGCACCTTCCTTATGGGAGGAAGGTGCTTTGCCTATCATGGTGCCTTCCCATCGGTGCCTTCCTTATGAGAGGAAGGCACTTCCTTCCTTTTGGCACCTTCCTAGAGGAGGAAGGTGCTTCTCTTTCCTTGGTGCCTTCCTGGAAGAGGAAGGCGCCTACATTCTCTTGGTGCCTTCCTGGAAGAGGAAGGCGCCTATGTTCTCTTGGCGCATTCCTAGAAGATGAAGGCACCTATGTTCTCTACATTGACCCCCAAAAAAACAAAGTGCCAGGTCCATGAAAAGACCTCGACTGATCCAAATCTAATTAAACCAACTGCAATTCCACAAAACACACTAAAAACATACAAATTAGATAGCACGCATAATTTCATAAAATATGTATATAATCATTTATAAAAGTATGCAATCCTTATTATATAACCACATAATGATCAATAAAATGTGTACAAAATATGAACATTTCTGGTGCTCATCATCCCCCCATGCCTAACATATGCCATGCCCTCATGGCATCAAAAATGTAGGTAGCTCGGTTGATCCTTCATCATTGCCATTTCTTGGAGGGTTTGGTTGCCCCTCTGGCCTGAGTCTGTGTCTTATATGTACTGGAATCTAAAAGTGTGGCTCACCTTTTCCTATGTGGAACTAGGGGTGAGGCTTTTGATTGTCCCTTTCTCGTTCTTCCCACCACTGGTGGTGATCTATCTAATGTCATCTCTATTGACTAGAATTCAGCTTTGGTAGCTTGCTAGAGGTCAGCGTCCGGAGGTCTGACCACTGCCAGAGGGATATCTAAATTATCCCCCCTAGAAGTAAATACTTGGGCCTTGTATAATCTAGCCACTTCAGGCATAAGCCCTACATTCTCCTTTGCAAGGGCAATGGCCTCCAATTGGGGGCCATATACCCCCCATCATTCCAAATACCTTCTCATCATGGAGGGTCATCCCTGAGATGAACTGTAAATATCCCAGAATTGGCTATCCTCTATAAGATTAACGCAGATGCTAGGGCCTCCTATCATCCTTGAGGCTACCTTATTGGACTCTTTGGCTGCTTTCATCTCCTTGAGCAGTCGTTCAAACTATTTTTTCCTTTCGATGAATGACTGCATAGCCCACTCATCCTATTTTGTCTTGGCAAAGGTCACCTTTGCCTTCTTTTAAGTCATCCTTGGCCTTTTTCCTCTAGCCTCTATGGAAAATGTTGTGGCTCAAATAGGAGTCTTCTCCCTAGGGGATGTCTCCTCACTCTGAGGGGTCTACTCTAGAGCATTCTCATCATTCTGTGCTCCTATCTCTGGGGGTGATCCTTCATTCTCCTGTATGTCTGGTGTTGACCCCTCAGGCTCTTCTCCTTCTTCAGGTCTAGGGATTTCCTCCTTATCCTCTGGTCCTGTTTGCTATTGGAGGCCCTCGCCCTACTTTGTATCACTTAGGATGATGATAGGGGGTATTGTGGGACTTCTCTCCCCCTCACTTTCAAAAATAGAGGAATTCTCCCCTGCCTTCGGGCTGCTCTGTCGGGCGCCTGATCGAATTTCCCCTGAAGAGAATACTCATTTTGCAGATGTGGGAGAATTCATCGAGACTTCTTTCGCCCAATTAGTTTGAGTGTATGCATCCCTATTTTTTGTTCCCCTATCTTAAAGCAGCTAGTTTTCCTCCCACAACTACTGGACCAGCTACTCAAGCTGAGTGATCCATCTATCTCATTCCTTCAACTCCCCTGCATGTTTGTTCTAGAAGTCCTCCAAAATTTTCTGGGTCATACAGTAATTGGTTTGCTATTCGAGCGCCTCATCCAAGGCCACATCAACCTGGTCATTATTTCTAGAAGTACCTACATCTTTTGGGCTCTGGTTCATCAATTATTGGAGAATTTGGCCTATAATGTCTATTTTCGGGTTGCTTTATTCTTCCTCTATTGAGAGGAGTCACTATAGATGTTTCCTCTTGGGGATTGGTTCTATCGGATGAGACTCGTCCTCTTTGCTAGCAAGTGACGCTCATTATTCCTCTATGTTTTTAAGCACTAGTAACTGCCCTATTTCCTCTATGAAATAGGGCAATGCCAATTGCTCGATGCTCACTATGTCCTCTGCAAGGCATCCCTCATCTTGCCCTCCTTCGACAACAACATCGTGTCGCCTTTCCTGCTTGTCATATCCCTCTGTGTTGGGGTTCTACCTCTACAATTCTGCATGGTAGGCAAGTGTCGATATTAGCCCATGGTGGGCTAAGGTGGATGGTGTCCCCTTCTGGTATCGAGCCGCTTCATCCTTCAAAGCATTCACCAAGTAGAAGGGCATGTTTAACTTCCTTCCATGCACCATATGATTGAGAAAATACACATGATTAGCGTGCAAATGGGTATATTTCCCAGTGCATGTGAATAATCAAGCATCCTGATCGAACATATTCCATAGATTCATGGGGAGACTATTTTTGGGTAGCCCCTCCTTGTCTATCTGCATGTTCTCTCCTAGCAGTAGCACCTCGGCATACAGTTTTAAAAGTCCGCCCTTATATACACATTCCCCTGTGAGGAGCAATCCAGTTGCCTATGAGATGAACTCAGGGGTGACTGGAATTTCTACCCCATGTACTTGGGCCACATCACCCCTCAAGGAGGCAGTGAAATCCTTGGCTACCTTCATTTCCTAGCCCTAACTGACCAGGGTACAGTATTTTAGCCATCCATCAGCCTCGAACTATGTTTTCACCACTCCTATGATTTTGTCCATATCACCTGGTTCGTTCTTCTTCACTACATGATTCTTAGACCTTCCTCCCATGGTGTCTACTTTTTTTTTTTCCTTCCTTCCTCAAGAAGGGACCTTCTTATAGGTAAGGTGCCTAACCCTAGCATTTATGGAAGGTGCCATATCATTGGAACGCAGTTCCAGCAATGGGGGGATATGATATTTATGATGGTGGTATATTTTTTGGCACTACATATTTTATAAATAATTATATAAAAATTTGAATTAACATGCATGTACCTAATTCAATGTTTCAGGCATCATGAAGGTTGTCTATTATTTGACTTATGACACAAGGGAGTGGTATGGTCATCTCATGCCGCTCATTCATGTGATGCTTCATTCCATTCGATGTGTCCTGGAGGCATGAGTGTTGCTTGTATGTGGAGGGAGTTCTTTGGTACCTTCACCATGTGGAAGGTGCTAATGTGGTGTCTTCCTGATGTTGTCAATGCTTTATAAAAGGATGCACCTTCTAGTGATGGAAGGTGCCTCTGATTGGATGTGTTGTCTAGTGGTGGAAGGCGCCTTCTTAATGATGGTGCCTTCCTGCTATGGAAGGTGCTCCTGATTGGGTGCACCTTTCTGATGTGGAAGGCACTTTGGCCTACATGTGCCTTCCCTATGATGGAAGGTGCTTCTATCTATATGCGCCTTCCCGATGTGGAAGGTGCTTCATTCTGCATGCACCTTCCCGATGTGGAAGGCACCTCTGGCTAGATGTGCCTTCCCGATGTGGAAGGCACCTTGTTTTTTTTTTTTTTATAGATATGGTGCCTTCCATCCATGAAATGTGCCTATATATATATATTTAGAATTGGTCTGGGCACCTTCTTTTGGTGGGGAACCTTATTTTTTTGGGGCACCTTCTCTATAAGGAAGGCACCTTCTTCTGGTTGGGCATCTTCTGGATGTGGAAGACACCTTCTTCTGGCTAGGCACCTTCTGGATGTGGAAGGCACCTTCTTCTGGCTAGGCACCTTATTTATAAGGAAGGCACCTTATTCTAGTTGGGCACCTTCTGGATGTGGAAGGTGCCTTCTTCTAACTGGGTGCCTTCTTTATAAGGAAGGTGCCTTCTTCTGGCTGGGCGCCTTCTGGATGTGGAAGGCACATTCTTCTGGCTGGGTGCCTTCTAGATGTGGAAGGCACATTCTTCTAGTTGGGTGCCTTCTTTATAAGGAAGATGCCTTATTCTGGCTTGGTGCCTTCTGGATGTGGAAGGTGCCTTCTTCTGGTTAGGTGCCTTCTGGATGTTGAAGGCACCTTCTTCTGGCTAGGCACCTTCTTTATAAAGAAGGTGCCTTATTTTTGCTGGGTGCCTTCTGGATGTGGAAGGCACATTATTTTGACTGGGTGCCTTATTTATAAGGAAGGTGCCTTATTCTGGATGAGTGCCTTCTGGATGTGGAATGTGCCTTCTTCTGGATGAGCGTCTTCTAGATGAGGAAGGTGTCTTGTTCTCAAAAATCATGTTACGATTGGCTAGGAAAGGGTGATCAAGCCTTCCCAGTCTTGCTTCATGTTGCCTCAGCTGCTACCTATGAGCCGATGTCAAAATGCTGAGCTGAATCAGGCCTAGTTTCCCAGATAGCTATCCCTCATGCTGTCAAGTCCTCCACTTGCAAAAAGAAACAAAAAAAAAAGGAAAATAAAGGCAGTTAGATGCATTTCGTGCCTATTAGGCCCTGGGTTAGGATGCCTACAGCTTGCATGCGGTCATCGTCCCTACAAAAACACATGATATATACAGAAAACTAAATTAACTAATTTTTGGGTGAGCACTTACATGCCCATAATTTCACATGAGAGAGTTCTGTCTAGATCTTGCAATATGGGGTCTCCCCCATGCCTATTCTGGATTCTACCTGTAATGTTTCGGACGTATTATAGGGGCGTAGTTGGTGGCCATTGACTATGAACATGGTGTTGCTACCGTCAATTGTATTAATGCACACCACCCCATTCTTGATGAGTTCTACCACCTCATACGACCTCATCCATCTCTACATTAATTTGCCCTTCCTCTCCTAGAACTTAGAATCATACAACAGTACCCATTCCCCTTCTTGGAACCGCTTCAGTTTAATGTGGCTATCATGCCACCACTTTCTTTGCTTCTGTATAATTTCTATCCTCTAAAAAGCATCTAATTGGATTTCATCCAGCTGATCTAGTTGTCGAATCCTTTGTTTTTGAGCTTCATCAAAGCTCAAATTCAATTCTGAAGTTGTTCTTAGGGTCTTTATTTCAAATTCAATGGGCATCATTGCATTTTTCCCATAGAATAGTTGGAAAGGTTTAAATCCTATGGTGGATTTCCACATGGTGTTATATGCCCAGACTACCTTCGACAACCGTGTAGCCCAATATTTCCTATGTTGCTACATGGTTTTCATCAGGATGTTCTCTATTTCTCTATTTGTCACTTCCACTTGCCCATTTGCCTACGGATGGTAGGGCATAGTTTTATTGTGCCAAACTTTGTATTGCTCCATCAGTTCCTCGATCAACTTGGAGGTAAATTGAGGCCCTTGGTCTATTTTTATCTCCTGAGGGACCCCAAATCGTCTAAAAATATGGGAAAATAAGAAATTGGTGACTGTTATTTCCTTTGAATCCCTCAATGCCTGTACTTCAACCCATTTGGTAACATAATCTGTACAGACAAAAATAAACCTCCTCCCCATCGAAGGTGGATTAAACGGTCCCATTAAGTCCATGCCCCACTTATCAAAAGGCTCCAAGCGTACCTGGGGTTGGAGGGGCATTTCATCTCGAGGGGTTGGTCTACCCATCCTTTGGAATTCATCACACTTGTTGGCATACACAGCCACATCCTTAAACAGAGTGGGCCAAAAGTACCTAGCCTGTAGGATTTTGGAGGTAGTTCATTTCCTTGCAAAGTGTCCTCCGCATGGCTCATCATGACATGCTTTGAGTACTTCTAAGAACTCCTGTTCTGATATGCATCTTCTTATAATTTGGTCATGTCTTATTTTAAATAGGAGACCATCCATCCATAGGAATGATACACTTTTATCTATGACCACCTACTTTTCTTGGTAAGAGAGAGCAGGTGAGGTCTTTTCGGTGGCCAAGTAATTGGTTATATCTGCATACCACGAGATTTGCTCACTAATAGTGAACAAATGTTCATCTAGAAACTGGTCTTCCACTGCTTGATGGTCTACTAGTATAAATCTGGATAGAAAATCTTCCATGATGTTATCCTTACCTGGTTTGTTGACTATGGTGATGTTGAATTCCTATAGTAGCAACAACCATCTAATAATTCTTCCACAAATGGCCGGATTGCTCATTAGGTATCTGATAGCCACATGGTCCGTATGGACAAAAACCTTATATCCAGTGATATAGTGGCAGACTTTGTTTATAGCATGGACAACTACTATGAATTTCTTATCTGTTACTATGTAGTTGAGTCTGATCCTACCAAGTTTTTACTGACATAATAAATGGCATAAAATTCTTCACCATATTTTTTTTGAGGACTGCTCCAATCGCACCGTTGGATGCGTCACAGTAGATATGGAATGGTATCACCCAATTTGGTCCTCTTAAAACTGGTGTAGATATCAGTTTCTCCTTAAGCAATTGGAATGCTTCTTCATAGTCTTCCATCCAATTGAACTCCACATCCTTAGATAATAGAGTGTGCAGTGGTTTGGCAATTTCGCTAAATTTGGTGACAAATCACTGATAGTATCCTACTAATCTAAGAAAACTTCTTACCTCCTTCTGTGTTCTAGGGCTGGGTAGGTCTCTGATGACCTCAAATTTCATTTTATCAAATTTTATTCCTTCTGCAGAGAGGTGGTGCTCCACCACGATGCCTTCTTGCATCATCATAAAGCATTTTTTATTTCTTAGGGACAAATTATTTTCCTTTCTTCTGTTGAGCACTCTTTCCTTTTTCATCATTGCCTCCTCGAAGGTCTCTCCATAGACAGTGAAGTCATCCATGTATACCTCGACCCTGTCTCCCATAATGTCTGAGAAGATGCTAAGCACCGCCATTTGAAAGGTGGTAGGTGCATTGCACAGTCTGAAAGGAAATACCCTATAGGCAAATGTTCCCCATGGGCAAGTGAACGTTGTCTTATATTGATCTTCTTCTCCTATCTGGATCTAGTTGTATCCACTAAATCCATCCAAAAAGGAGAAGTATTTCCTCCCCGAGAGTGTGTCCAAGACCTGATCAATGAACAAGAGTGGGAAGTGGTCTTTCTTGGTTGCTTTGTTCAATGCTATGTAGTCCACATAGATTCACCACTTCTTGTTCTTTTTAGGGACCACCACTAACAGTGATACCCACTTCCTATCAAAAATTGGATATATGAATCTGGCAGCCAAGAGTTTGTGTAGTTCTTCCTTGACAATGTCTTTCATTGCCAGGTTCATTCTTCATTGTGGCTGTCGGCTTGGAGTTGCCTGATCATCTAGATAAATTTGATGCATATAGATCTCTAGGCTCATGCCCTGCATATCCAAGTAATCCCATGAAAATGCTTGTTGGTGCCTTACCAAGAGCTCTTCTAATTTTTTTAGTTGTGTGGGCGTCAACCTACTACTGACATTTAATGTTCTTCTTAGCCCAATGTGTATTTTCCGGATGTGGTGATCTTGGGTGCCAGTCAACGATGATCCAGGTGTAGAGATGGAGGGTTCTCCATGGAGAAACTCCACAATAGCACCATATTCATCCTCTTTTGTCAACTCCTCCAATGTCATCATATGTTGGATTATGGATAGCTCAGTATTTCTATGCTCGATGATCATGGGTTCTACTACTAAGTCGATATACTGCGATGGAGGTGAAATGGTCAGCATTTTAAAATTTTGCCCATCAGAGATGGTCATAAACCCATCCTGAAAGCTGATGTAAGCATAAGCTATTACTAGCCATGGCCTCCCCAAGATGAGCAGGTAACCGCCTAGCCTGGTTTTGGATTGCAAAACTAAAAATTTGGCTAGGTATTCCTATGTACTGACCATTACTATCATGTCTTCCAACATCCCTTCCAGTGATACGGTTGATCGATTGGCTAGCTGCAGCACTATCATGGTAGGTTTTAGTTTCATGATCTATAGCCTCTGCATGGTCTCCTGAGACATTACATTGATGGCTACTCTGAGATTGACCAACATGTTGGACAGGGAATGTCCCTTTATTTTTATAGTTAGCACCAGGTTGCATGGGTTTGCATGTTCTGCCCATCATCAAATCTGCCAGTTTACCCATGACGTTGATAGTCTGGGTTGCTTTTCATCCTGGCTTCCTTAGACACATCTCTCTGATTACCTTGGTATATATGGGAACATCTTTGATTGCTTGAAATAATGGAATTGTCACAGTGAGGTTCTTCAAGCTTGATAGGATGTCAATTTTTGGCTGTGTTACTTTTATTTGTTCTTGTAGCCGACTAGGAAATGGAGCCTTCGCTCTCTCAAGTGTTTCTTACTCTTCTACCAAAGGTGTTTCTTCTACTTATTCCTCATCTTATACCAGTGGAGGTGTTTCTACTCCTAGCTGCCTACCTGACCTAAGATAAATATTGTACATAGGATACATCTCAACCTCTACATTGTATACTAGTTGGTTCACTCAGTTGTTCGGATTTTCCATCGGTTGTGTGGGTAGCTGTGCATGTATCACTGCTATAAATTTTGGTAAATTATTTTGGGGGTGAGTAGGTGCTACGTTCTGTGGATCTTGATTCCATGTAGTATGGCCTCTCCACTACTACCCAGGATATGGATATGGCATCCATGGCTACTGGTTTAGGAATGTTGATGGGGGTGCATTAGACCAGGGTGATGGTCCCCACCACCCCATTTTAGGTGGTTAAGGTGGTCCTTGGTGCATGTATGTCCCTCCCCCATATGGCAAAATTTTGGTTGGCATATTCCCCCCAGGGGGCTATTGCCAACTCTTCCTATTGCCTATGAAAAAGGCATCCATGCTTTTAGCATCCTCATGATTATTGGGTAGTCATGGGCACAATCAAGTTTTATGATTCAGCCTACAAACTATGCATATTCCAACTTTGTTCTCCAAGAATGCATTATTTACATGCCTCCCTCTACATTTTGGACAAAAATAAGCTAATGCTACATCATTCTCTTGCTTCTTTTTCTCTAATAGTAATGTATCCATCTGCAATGCTAGAGATGAGAGCATTTCACTCTTTAAATCCTCTAGCATGTTACCTATTTATATATTTATGACTGAAGCTATTGCTTTAATGGTTCTGGAGGTGGCCTTGCCTCACCTTCTTGAGTAGTTCTGACATAATTATCGGATGTCTTCCATAGCATGCTGGTAGACATCACCTTCGAAGATCATGTTAAGAGCCTCTAGTGATTCATTGGTAAGTCCTCTCAAGAAGATGCTTTTGAGGGACTTATCAGATAGTATTGCATGAGAAGATCATTGAAGATTAATTTTGAATCTCTCCTAGTACTCTTTGAGAGAATCATCTTCTTTCTGTGTCATGCTCAATACCTCCTCACTAGAGTCTTGCTCTCCCAAAATATTGGTATTGCTCTAAAAAGAGCCTCTTCATCTGGTCCTAAGTGGCAATGTGTTTGTCTCCTAGAATGATGAACCATCGTAGAGCTACGTCATCTAATGTAGAAGGAAAGAGTTTCAACTTCTGCGTATTGGATTTTTAGTCCACAGACCTGCATAATACATCAAAATTAAATAAAAATAGTTCAGGGTCCTCAGTCGGGTATCCTCTGAAGGACGAAAGGTGAGCAGGGGATATATTTTTCATTTTAGCATCTCCTACTTCTTCCTCTATCAGGAAACTAAAGCCAAATGAGACCTCATCATTATCAACCATTTTTTTAGGAAATGTGGTTTCTAATGTAGTGCTTATGGCCTTACGATCATTTAAGACTTTCTGAGTCAAAGCTCTAAGTTTGTCTGGTGAGATCGTCTAATTTTCTATAGCCTTACACAACAGGGCTTCTTCTAAGCGAGTCCTATTAAACAGGGTATTTATGATTATTTGTTCTTCCCCATGTTGGTGGTATGAGGAGGAACTTTGCACAAAGTGCGGTTCCTCACTCCAATGGATCGTCGATGGGTCAGGTGAGTCTAATTCAAATTTAGAATGCTTGGCTAACTCTAGTTCTGATGGATTGGTTCTTACAAACTGATTGTCCGGTCCTCTTCTTCTTGAAGAACTCATACAAGGTCAGATGGAAGGTTTTAGGGTATTGTAAATAATCTATTTGAGACGCTTCCTCAGCAATGGTGCCAAAATGTTGCAGGCCAAACAAGGTTAAATTTTTCCTACTTTTGTCACATGTCCATGCATTTAATTATCAACTCAGGGAGCTTCATAAACTTGCAAAGATTCTGAATAAGATTTCTTACAATACCACTTGAGATTAATCCGCTAATCCTACTATTGGGGGGTGTTTTCAAAATGGTTGTCAATCATTTGTGCACTCCTCAATAATTTATGTAAGAAGAAAATAATTAAATTTACGAAAATGAAACATTCACACATTACTAAAAATGAATCTACTACAAATACTAGGAATAGTAATGAGGTAAACAATATTTCAAAAGCAATAGACTAATATAGAAAATAGAAGTAAAGTGGGGAAGAAATATTGGCTTGGAGTAGGCCCAGACTCTAGCAACTTCCTCCCAGCTGAACACGCGCTAGAAATCTTAGAACTGTAATGTATTTATCAAAGTGTTACAATATTTATCTATCTTTGTATCTCTATATGAATCTATATCAATCTATATATCTCAGAACGGTTTGCACGTATTTATATAACCCACCTATAGAGCTTCTGTTATAAAGAGGTTACAACAGTTGATTCATCCCAGACTAAATTAAGATATTCTAGTGAATGCAATCGATGTCTGCTTAAAACTAGAATTTGGTTCTAATGGCGGCATGTTCACTAATTGGTCCGTGCTTCACTTGGCATTGGTAAGACATTTTCATATGTTGGTGTGATCTCTGATTTAGCTCCACATGACGTAGATTTGGAACTGCACCAACCACTATTTTCCACGTCATATAAATCTGGTCAATGGGTGAAGAACAAAGGTGCCTTCCTTATGAGGAAGGTACCTAAGTATATCAGGCGCCTTCCCTATGTGGAAGGTATCTTATTGCCATGGCACCTTCTTGGAAGAGGAAGGTGCTTACCTTCTATTGGTGCCTTCCTGTAGGAGGAAGGCGCTTGCCTTCTAGTGGTGCCTTCCTTATGGGGGGAAGGTTCTCGCCTTCTATGAGGAAGACACGTCTTCTAGTGGCACCTTCACTATGGGAGGAAGGTGCTTTACCTATTGCGGTGCCTTCACATCAGTGCCTTCCTTATGAGAGAAAGGCACTTCCTTCCTTTTGGCACCTTCCTAGAGGAGGAAGGCGCTTCTCTTTCCTTGGCACCTTCCTGGAAGAGGAAGGTGCCTATGTTCTCTTGGCACCTTCCTGGAAGAGGAAGGCGCCTATGTTCTCTTGGTGCCTTCCTGGAAGAGGAAGGTGCCTATGTTCTCTGCATTGACCCCCAAAGAAACAAAGTTCCAGATCCATCAAAAGATCTTGACTGATCCAAATCTAACTAAACCAACTGCAATTCCACAAAACACATTGAAAACATACAAATTAGATAACACGCATAATTTCATCAAATATCTATATAATAATTTATAAAAGTATGCAATCCTTATTATACAACCGCATAATGATCAAGAAAATGTGTACAAAATATGAGCATTTTTGGTGCTCATCACTTGGTGCAAGCAAGCTCCTACATATTGGTGCAGGTAGGAACCTATATCCTAGCACAGGCAGGTGCCCATATCTTAGTGCAAGGTAGGTGTCTATATTCCAAGCACAAGTAGGAACCTATGTTCAATGAGTATATAGTGCTTATATTCCATGTGTTGGTTGATTGACCAGATGACCATGCAATTTTTAGAAATAAGTTGCTATGCAAAATAAGGGAGCATCATTCTTATCTTTGATGATTACTTTTAGAATTGATTACTCTTATTAATAGATCAAAAATGTAACTATGAGCGTACTTATTGTAGCAAATAACTTGTGATTAAATTAGATATTTTTGAATAATCATTTTTTATAACATGAATGGGTTGCGTTATGTATAAGAATGCATGCCATTCCTAAAAATGGATCTATGAGATTTTAATATGTTTATACTACATACATTATTAATAAAAGAGTTTCAAATATTTTTTATTCATATGGATTAAAATAGTAATTTTTATGTACTCAGTCGAGCATACCATTTGTGGGAGCTTGGGTGCACTCCAGGCAATAATATTCCCTTATTTTAATTGTTTCAATTTTTTTTTGTTCCCTGCTTTATTATTTTTTTAGTTGTGTGTTTATTTTCTACACTTCACATTTTTAGTTGTGTATTTA
Organism: Wollemia nobilis; assembly: GCA_028583015.1. Lineage (NCBI taxonomy): Eukaryota > Viridiplantae > Streptophyta > Pinopsida > Araucariales > Araucariaceae > Wollemia > Wollemia nobilis. Next base: position 1,296,970 of record JAQPPZ010000629.1, on the reverse strand, counting down.
TTTCCTCCACTTTACTTTCCAATCATATGTTTATTTCTAGCACTTTATTTCCCAGTCATGTTTTTATCTCCAACACTTTAAGTTTAGTTGTATGCTTATCTTTCAGTTATTTTATTTTATGCAATTATTTTCTTATGCTTAGTTTTAACTAGTTTGGCTAAAACTAAAACTACATGAACAACATCCCCCCACCAAAAAAACTGATATTTAGGAATGCATCTTCGAAATAATAGACATATACTATGCATATATACTCATAATATCATAGACTTTTGATTTGATATTAAATGGATAGAAATTAATATTTTTATAGAACACCATTTTTTGCTCACCATTTTAGTACCATTGGTAGGGAGTGCTAACTGTAGTATTTCACATACGTAGGTTATTCATATTGAATATACATGTTTTGAATATCTACCCATAGATCCCTTACATATGAATGCATGAAGAGGAATTGATAGAAATTTTATTAAAAGAATAGAAGTCACCTTATAATTACCAATAATACCTTCTAAATAATCTAAAACACTTCTTGATGAATGAAAATCATCTTCGATCAATTCACCCTGGAACATTAATCCAACTTATGGGACATTGAGTAGATCAACCCAAAATTGTAGCCAACTTGAGGAGTACTTGAATAACCAAATGTGGAAAGTATTTGAAGAACGAACTATCTCAAATTTTTATTTACAAATATTATTGGAAGACAATAAAAATAAGTGTGATGCTCTATCTGAAGCTATAGAAGTATCCAGCTTAGAGCCTACATCATCTGAAAGTATTGCTGGAAATGATGAGGCTCCCACCAATTTTGTATTCCTAATTGAATAATATAGAGGAGATATTAAAATAAAACATATAACTAATGCACACCTTCCTATATTTAGAGGACTACCAATAGAATATCCTAACCTATTTCTCTTTAAATTTGATGTTATATGCACATCAGTTGATTACAAAAATGATGCCCATAAATTAAAGCTTTTCCCTCCACATTAGATGATTCAACATTATGCTGGTTTATCAGTTTAGGGAATAAAAAAATAACCACCTGGGAAGACATGAAGAAAATATTTTAGAATAATACCATGATTTTGGTAGGGCAAATGATGTTCGAGAGGAAGTCCTAGATATGTCACATAAGGAGGATGGGTCATTATAAGATTATTGTGGTAGATTTAATTTTAATCTCTGATGCTGACCCCATGCAAAATTGGGGGAAAATATTTAAGAAGTATCTTCTTAAGGGGTATCACAAATGAATCATTGGAAGCCTTAAAATTGTTAGTAGGTGGTGAAATTTACCAATCCTAAATGATAGATATCTGATAGTATTATTGGAATTAATCTAGAAGGAAAGGTAAACCCATCACTTGAGGGACTAAAACAATAACCTCAATAACAAAAATAGAAATAGGTACTTTGTTGGATGATATGAAGAGTGATATTTTATCCTCTCCTGTGAGCCAATTAGATACATTCCAAATTCAAAAAAAAAAAGCAAGAAACTGAAGCAAAATTAGCTATTTTTTTCCCAAGATATTGGAAGAAACACCCAATAAATGAATATCTAGAATACAAAATTTGAATTTTTCCAAATTTTCAACTAGACCATAAAATGAAGTTGTGCCCAAAATTAGAAAACATAAAAGAGGAACCAAAATTAGTCGAAACATATTTCATGGGTAATAGGAGGAATTGATAATAGTCTCCATTGTGAGGTAGAATGCCAGGAGTAGCACCACCATATGGGGGATCTAATTTTATGAACCAAGGATAGGCCCAAACACCTAATATGGGATGGTGGGATCAACCACCTTGGATGAATACCAACCAAGGGCCTACTCCCTGTACACCATACCCATGGATTCTATAGCAACAATATAGCACATAGTGGAGGAATTTTAGTATGTGGACTTCACCTCCACAACCAACAACACAATCCCTACTATAGCCTATTTTACCAACACCGCCTACTTCTAGGACACAATAGTTACCGATACAACCAACCCTGAATCTGAATAATAATATGATAAATCAATCCACTTATCAGGAAGATACATAGATGTATTCTATGTATCATATTAGTGTAGAGCATGTAGATTGTAGTCCAATACAACTTAGATCAGGTAGATAAATGTGATTAGATCCAAAACCTTTTGTAGTGGAGAAGGAAGTAGAGAAAGAAATAGAACAAACACCTTTGATGGAGAAGGTAACTGCTAAAAAAGTAACCAATGAAAGAACTCCACCTTTCCCCAAAAGGTTACAAGAAACTAGGAAAATAGTGCAACCAAAATTTGACATAAATGAAGGATTTAAAAACCTTACTATCATGATTCTCCCCTATTAGGATATAAGAGATGTACCTATTTACATGAAATCCAATAGATAATTGTATCTCAAAAGACTAGGCCAAAGACAATAACCAAAAGTAGTACATGTGTTAGGATAGTTAGCTGACTTAATGTTAGGAAACACATATCACCCAAAATATTTTGATCTAGTAAGTCCAATATTAACCATTAGAATTTTAAGCTTAATAATACCAAATACTTTGGTAGATCAAGGTGCAACCATAAATATAATGCCTAGGAAACCATGCATAAATTGTAGTTAACATACATGAGGCCAAAACAAATAGTCTTACAATTAGTAGATAGGTCCATTGTACTCCCATAAAGGATGTTGGAAGAATCATAATTGTATATGCATGTAAATAACCAACTGATTTTCTAGTCCTAAAGACAAAATTAGGATTGGGTGGTTATCCACTCATACTAGGATGTCCTTTGTCAGAAACAACTGATGCTTATATTAGTTGTAGGATTGGACAAATGACTATATCAAAAATATCAAATGTTAAAAACCTAGTTATTTATCCTCTTGCACAATCCACTAATGAATTGGGAGAGACCAATTTTAAAGTCATAAAAAATGATGCCCTACCTATGTTACAACAAGTGATGGTTCTAGATGAAGTGGAAGATGATACAAATGAATATTTGATTATAATGAATTTTCTACATGGAGAATATTCATAACCTCCCATGGATTTCCCACTTGTTGATAGTAGGAACATCAAGTGAAATAAATTGAGATGGAACCTGAAAGAGCATTAAATATTGTGAGTGCATTGACAACTATTCAAGAGGAAAGGCTGAAAGACATTAAAAATCCATAAAATTACTTTTTTTGGGACTATAGAGACATAACGGGTATTGCACCTAATGTATGTACACATAGAATTTACCTAGAAGATTTTGTGATACTAGTAAGGCAACCTCAAAGGTATATGAATTCAACCATAAAAGAGATATTAAAGGCTAAATTGCAAAAATGTTTATCTGTTAGATTCATCTACCCCATTTCATACAATCAATGGGTGCCATATTTGATGGTGGTAAGAAAGAAAAAATAGCAAATGGAGGATCTGTGCAGATTACATGATGTTGAACAAAGCCACCATAAAGGACAACTTTCCATTACCTTTCATATACCAAGTCCTATATACCTTGGTAGGATGAAAGTATTTTTTGCTCCTCGATGGGTATAATGGATACAATCAGATCTAAATAGGGTAAGAGAACCAAGAAAATATAAAATTTACCTATTCTTGGGTTAATTTTTCCTAATGTGTCTTACATTTTGGGTTGTGTAATGCAACCACAACTTTCCAATGGGTAGTCCTTAGTATTTTTTTGATATGGTAGGAGAGACCATAGAGGTTTATAAGGATGATTTCATAATGTATGGTGAAATTTTTGAAGAAGTTATGGTAAATATAGAGAGAGTAATCTCATGTTGTTAAGAAACTAACCTATCCTCAAGGAATGAGAAATGTTTAATGCTTAAGAGAGAAGGGATAGTCTTAGGACATCATATCTCTACTGATGACCAGAAAGGTAGATAAAAGAAAAATTGAGGTCATTAAAAAACTATCTATCCTCCCAAAAAAGAGAGATGTCCAAAGTTTATTAGGATATAGTGGATACTACCAATGATTCATTTAATATTTTAGTAAAACTACCAAACCACTATACATGTTATTAACTAAATATGTCAAGTTTTTCTAGACAAATGAGTGTGAACAAGCATTCCAGATTTTTTAAAAGAAATTTTGAAAATTGCTCCCATGCTTAGGGGTTTGAATTGGAAACTCCTCTTCCATATTTATGTAGATGAATTTAATAATTCTATAGGGTTAACACTATGATAGAAAGAAGAAAATAAAGTATATACCATTTACTAAATTAGTAAAAACTTGATGGGCATTGAATTAAATTACACTATCATAGAAAATGAATTCCTTGTAGTTGTACATGTGATTAACAATTTTTTCCATTATATCACGGGATATAAAATATTTGTGTATATTGATCGTGTATCCATTAGATATCTAATAAAAAAGCATACGATAAGTGGTAGGATTAATAAATGGATTTTAATATTGTAAGAATTTGATGTGACTATTGTTGAAAAACCTATAAAAAATAACATTGTTGCAAATTTTTTATCAAGATTGATCTCTCAGGATAACATTATAACTAAGGATAGATTCCCAGGTAAGCATAATTTTGCTCTAGACAACCAATCACCATGGTATGCCACTATGAATAATTACTTGGCAATCAAAAAAGTGTCACTTCCACTCACCTCTCAAGAAGATTGAATATTAATTGAATAGAGTGCAACCTTCTCATGGATTAACAGTTGCTTGTTTAAAATAGGCCCTGATCAAACCATGCAAAGGTGTGTGGTAGAAAATAAAACCTAAGATATTTTAGAATCTTATCATGATGAACAGTGTGGTGGATTTTTTGTAGGAATAATAACTGCATGTAAAATCTTACAAGCAAGGTATTATTGACCCTCATTATTTAAATATGTCAACCATTGCAATCAATTTCATAGGATGGATCAAACAACCACACAAGAAGAAATGTTCCTCCAACCACATGTGCATATTGAACCATTTTATAAATGGGGGATGGATTATGTTGGGTCTACCAGTCCACAATATAATGTTAAAAGGTATATTTAGTGTGTAATGATTATATTACTAAGTATATTGAAGTGCAGGCATTGCATAATGTCAAGGAGGATAATGTAGTGCAATTCATGTCTAAGTTCATCTTCACTAGGTTCTATGTTCCTAGGGATATTACCTCTAACCAAGGATCTTAGTTCACTTCATAGATGATACAAGAACTAATGTAGTAGTTCTAGATTACCACCCCATATCATATGCAAGCTAATGTCTAGGTGGATGTCACCAACCATGAGTTAGAAAATATTCTAACAAATATAGTGCAACAACACAAGAAATATTGGGAAAAATATTGGGCCACATGGAAAAAAACTATGATATTTACACTATTTCAATTGGTGTATGATAAGAATGAGATGATGCCCATTGAATTTAAAATAAAAAATCTAAAGACTACTAGAAAACTTAATTTGAACCTAAACGCTACATAACAAGAATGAATTTGCCAACTAAATAAGTTAGACAAATATACACAATATGCGATGTAGCACACTAAAATAATGCAAAAGTATAGAGAAATGTGGCATGACCACCACATAAGACCCAAATAGTTTAAATAAGGATATTGGGTATTATTATATGATTACCAATTCTAGGAAAGAAAGGGGAAACTCATGCAGAGGTGGATGGGTCAATATGAAGTGGTCATAGTGATCAACAATGGAGTTCTCTGTATTAAAAAAATTGACAACAACAAAATAATTCTTATAGTTAATGGTCATCGATTATGGCCTTAACAAGAACCTCAAATACACAGGATTGGTTCAGATTTAGGCATGGGGGAGATCCCATTTTTAGAAATAATTTTAGCAGATTGATGAACATACACATGTTCACCAAAAAAAGAAAAAAAAATAAAGAGAAAAAAAAATTGATGAATGCGCACACGTTTGTTGTGGATATATACATATATATATATCACAATTTCTAATACTTTAGATAGAATTTATTTTATTTTTTTCTTTTTGCAAGGCCACATGGAACCCATGTAGACTGTAGGTATCTGATAAAACTGGGCCTATCAATAATGAGCTACATACCCTATTTTCCCCACTTTCTAGAGTGTATTGATGTGAAAAAAGGTACCTAATTCCCACCAGGAGGATTGTGCCTATATCCAAGCTAGTCTACATGTGCCTACTTCCCACCAAGATGAAGACACTTACATGTGGGTCAACATAGAGGTGCCTACTTCCCACCAAAAGGGTGATGCCTATATTCATGCCAACATAGTGGTGACTACTCTCCACCAGAGGATGACACCTATATGTAGACCAATGTAGAGGAACCTAATTCCCACCATGAGGGTGGCACCTATATTTAGAAGCAATACCAAAAACACCTACTTCCCACTAGGAATATGACATCTAAATTTAAAAGTAGCAAATGTGCCTACTTCCCACTAAGATGGTAGTGCCTAATTTTATAATAAAACTAGAGGTACATATGTTCCATCGGTGGTGCCTATGTCCATGCAAAAACAATGATATATATTTTTTATGGATGGAGAAGACCTATTTTCTAGTTGCGAGTAATTGAGCACACTTACTTCCAAGATATTAAACACATAGTACATTGACTTTCAAATTCCAATGAGAAAATATGTTTTCATGTGATGAGTAATCAATGTTTTTATTTTTGACATGAGATATCAAAATGTAAAAGTATACAATACCCAATAAAACCACTTTGATGAGATTGCACCACATAGAAAAACACAAGTCACTAATTCACTTTAATGCACTGTAATCATTGCCACGATCAATCTAGTTGAACCATCAATCATCATACACATCAAGTTCCATGAAAACTCACTCAACTATGTACTGAGTTTTCTATTATTTATGTGTATAGTTATCACAAAAAAATATCTCTGTGTTAAGTGCCAATACATGCCCTATATTTTTATCATCCATTCATGCAACCCCACATTATCAATTCACCATGTAGCACCAATCAAGCATGGGGAAGGTTGCAACTAAATCCACCTATATCCAGGTGCATGCCTCAAGCTTAATCACATAAAAATCATAATTATTGCTAATTATAGGGATATAATTGCCCACTATAGGTGAGAACATGAAGTTGCATGCTTTAGCATATTTTAATATAAATATATTTGTTGCTTTAACAATAGAGAGATAAAAAATAGAGTGTGGTAGCCTTGGAATGACCTTTAAAGAATCATGCATAGAAGCTAAATAAACCCATAGATATTTTGAGCATCACCAGGTTTGTTTGAGAAGATTTTGAAGCTATGGGATGGGTAGATTATTGTTGTTTAGTCATCCAAGACCAAGATAATATTGTAGCATAGGAATTCTTAGCATCCTTGGACAATTGGGTCATGTGAATGAGAGGGTTGGTGATACTAGTGATAGAGGAGTAAATAAAAGAAGTTACTGGCATCCCATGCATAGGGAAACAAACGTATAAGGGAGAAAAATTAAGCGATGTACTTAATTGTTCTTTGGGTAACCAATGACATGATTTATGCATCTAAGGTTTCCAAAGTAATACATCTTGAAAGTATTGAGGTTGGTGTATAAAAAATTGGAAATGGTTTTTTACCTACATCAAGAGATATTGGTGGCTTAACATAAATTATTTTTGCTTCTTAAGCCATTTATTACATGGGAAAATAATTAAAATCCCATTTTATTTGATGATTTTCCTATAGGATGAAGAAAGTAGATACTAGGTAGGCATGCCAATAGCATTAGGTCATCACAAGCTCATTTCAACCCTAATTCAACATACAAAAGTATAGAGAGTTGCATCACCACCACTGACCACCACAGAAGAACAAGTTGTAGCTGAATCATATGACATAGAGGCACCTACTTTCTAACACAATGATTTCTATGGGGAGGTAGGGCATCCTAACTTAAGACCATACCAAAAAAAATCAACACCTTCATCTAGGAGTGGGATGGAGATATATACTTTGGTTGATTATATATTATAAAATAAAGAAGAAGAAGGCCAAGTCATAGTCGAGGAACAAGCTACCTAGATTTTGTAGTACTTGGATTTTGGTGATGTACCCTATAGTAAGTCTTCTGAAGAAGACCTCCAAACCCAATTGTAGAAGGTTAAAGCCTAGGCCTCTAATTGAGATAAGAAATATCATGTTGTAAAGGAAGACTTTCAAGAATTTTAGCAAGCTATTGTAGTTGAAAAACAAAAATTTGCCCATACTGTGCAAAAATTGATGAATGTTGTGCATCACCTAGAGACCATGGTGTATAAATTGCAAAAATTGCTCAAAAATAAGGAAAATCAAATTTATGTGGTTGTACATATAGATTAGGCCATGGACCTAGAAATTTCTTCCATTGAATTTGAGGAGAATGTGGCTTCCACGAGGGTGTACCAGCCCAATTTTTGGAGAGCAACATCATATACCTAGTCACATGACATAAGGAAGCATATAATATCACATGTGATAGAAACTTGTGAGGAACAAGGGAGCCCTACCATACCAAAGGATCACATTTTTATTGACCTATATAAAAGAGAAGATATTTGGGTTTCCCAATCAACTCGTACATCAATATAGCACTCTACTAGTGTCTAGTTACTTGGTCAACCAAAATATGAATGGCCTATAGATACCTAGTTAGGTAGGGAGTTAACTAAACACAATAATGTTGCCTAGTCAGTGGGTCATGAAGAACACAAGCTTATACTGAGAGGGGGGTGAACAGTATAAGACCACTTTTTACTTTTCTTTCCCAAATAGTATTAATCAATATAATCAATGGCAATATCAATAGCAATAACCAAAGCAATGCACAAATCATCACACACAATAGAGACACCAATTTTAACGTGGTTCACCCAATGTGGGCTACCTCCATAGAGAAAATATTTCTTCTAAATATTTCTCAAATAATCTCTTGGGAATCCTTCCCAATTACAATGTTTATGGACCTCTGTCCAAAGGAGATGTTGATCCCCTAAATCTCAAGTTCATGGATCTCTTCCACAGGAGAACTCTTTCTCCTTCTACTCTGGCTAGTGATCTTCTAGAAGACTCTATCTCTCTGTTGCACTAACTGGTGGATCTCTCTCCACTTGAAGACTCCTCACTCAGAAGATCTATCTTCAATTGTCCTAGCTACTGGATCTCTATCCATTGAGACTCTATCCTCTATACTCTATCACCTCCAAAGCTCTGTCAATAGGTTCACTCAGAACCTTCTCAAATCTTCTCAATAGGTTCACTCAGAACCTGCTCAAATCTACTCAATAGGTCCACTCAGAACCTGCTCAAATATACTCAATAGGTCCACTCATAACCTACTCAAATCTGCTCAATAGGTCCACTCAGAACCTGCTCAAATCTGCTCAATAGGTCCACTCAGAACCTGCTCAAATCTGCTCAACAAGCTCACTCAGAACTTGTCCAAATCTGCTCAATAAGTCCTCTCTAGGACTTGCTCAAATCTGCATAGCAAGCTTTCACAAAAGCTTACACAAAATCAGTCCACAAGCCTTCTCAAAGACTTACCTCAAATCAGCTTAACAAGTCCACATAGAACTTGTCCAATCTCATAGAAACATAAAGAGAATTGTTAGAGACTCAATATGTTCTATACTCAAATCCCAATCTCAACTCAAATCAATCTCATAGAAGCATAAAGAGAATTGTTAGAGACTCAATATTACCCCCAAGGAAAAGAAATATGTTCTATACTCAAATCCCAATCTCAACTCAAATCAATCTCATAGAAGCATAAAGAGAATTGTTAGAGACTCAATATGTTCTATACTCAAAGCTCAATCTCAACTCAAATCAAGATGTAGAATAGTTTGTTTTATGGAACTTGAACAACCACTTCACACAATCACTTGACTAGGCTCAATCAACTCTACTCAACCAATCACCTCAAGGAACAACCCTTTCTCACAAACCCTAGTCCAAGCATGTATCAACCAACTCAAAATGTTTCCAACAATGCTCAACCACAAATCTCACATAACAATGATACTCATGTTCTTTTCTAACTCAAGTTCAAGTTCTTTGCACAACAACTGGGCTTCAACAACAATGCTTATAAAACACTCTTCACATAACAATGATACTCATGTTCTTCTCAAAACCTAACTCAGGTTTTTCACACAACTAATGGCTTCAACAACAATGCTTACAAAACAAGGTTTAATCTCAACTCTCAAACCAGAAAACCTTGAAGCATTAAACCAATCACTTTCGAAAAGGAAACCACAATCAATCCTTTTCACTCCAATGATATTTTCAGAAATCAACCACCCAAATAAGTCAATGGAGAATATTGCCCATACCTTTTTGATGCCAAGTAGTTGTCCACAAAATCTTTCAAACTCAACACACTTTCAAATATTTCCTTTCCAATCACAAAGAGGTTAGAGGACTTGAGTAATATCACAACAATGAAAATAATATCCCAATCACACCTTATTACTCCTACTCAATAAAATTCACCATGTCCTCTCATAACAGAAATAATCCCTTTTGAAAAAGAATAAACCAAACTCACTTTTGAACCCCTTTTACAAAACCAGAAATATCTCTTTACACACACCTTATTTCTCCTTCTAAGCAAGTTAATCAAATAGCCCTTGAAAAATTCTTTCCAACGATATATAATATGCTACCCTTCCAAAAATAAAATCAACAGTAATTTCCGAATTTTCTAAAACATACCATAACCCTTATTTCTCCTTAAGGCTATTTTCACAAAAATTAAAATAAAAAATTAACTTGCCTTTGCCTCTCGGTGGGATTCGATCCCCCGACGTCTTCCTTCCCAATGACTTAGCCGCAGCCAAGCCGTCATTGGGCCATGCACCCTCACGTGCCTAAAAGGGCACGACCAACATCAATACTTCATGACACAACGCCTTCCAAAAACAAAAACGTGCATCAAGCGCAAACCACCTTGCAAGCAACCTTCATGCAAATCAAACACGGGACCTCCACTATCTCGCCAAGCCAACACACCACTAGGCCAAGCTAGCCTATGTGCTTCAAACACCAACTCACTCCTTCCTTCAACACTTTGCGCAATTCGTAAATATTTTGGAACACGAGCTTTTTCGCATGCACACCAAACAAAAATGCAAGGATAAAAGATTAATGCCTTTCGAGGCATTATTTATAATGTCTTTGCCCTCCTTTCGATCACGTCGGTGCATCGAATTAATTCGACGTCGGCATGATTTAATTTATAATATATTTAAATTTAAATTTTAAATTTAAATATTATAAATTAAAATGAACCAACCTTAGGTGTTGGTTTAATTAAACCTTGGAACCTTGTCTTAATGCCCATCCTTGGTATAATTAAATATTATTTATAAAATTTAAATTCCTTGTGAATTTAAATAATTTATAAATAATTATTAAACCTCCTTTTTAACCTTTGCAATAACCCACCTTGGGTTTTTATAAACCAATCATTTAACTTGTGCTCCCAATAATATTAAAATATTATGGAGCCTTTTTCCTTTCAAATTTGCATTGCTCGAAGCTTTTTCTTGGAAGATTATGACAACCTTGGATGACTTTATTTCTTGCCAAAAACCTTGTGATGAGTGATAACTCCATTAGGTGACATCAATGACAACTTTGACTTAGAGGACTCAAAATGTCCAACAATCTCCCCCTTTGTCATTGATGGCAACCCACATCCTTTTACTGAAACCTGACCTTCTTTTCTGCTCCCCCTGGGACTTTGCTCCCCCTGGCTCAATGCTCTCTCAAATATCAAATCTCTCCCCATATCAAATCTCTCCCCAATATACACAAATCTCTCCCCCTTTGACATCAATGGCAAAGGGTCACCTTTGGGGCTCGGGGCTAAGAATGAGCCTCTTAGCTTAGCCCCTCCCCCACCTCCACATGAGGTGGTTAATTATGGGGTGGGAGTATTTCTACTCCCCGAAAGCACTGCTCTTTACCTTTATCTTTCTCTCTTATTTTCTAAATTTTTTGAATCCTCTCACTATTTCTTTCCAAGTCATCATCCCTGTTCCTGTCATCACTTTTGTTCCTGTTCCTATTCTTGTTCTCATCCATGTTCCTATTCCTATTCCTATTCTTGTTCTCATCCATGTTCCTGTTCATATTTACGTTCATGTTATTTTTATCATCTATGTTCTTGTTCTTGTTCCTGTTCTTGTTCTTGTTCTCATCTATGTTCTTATTCTTGTTCTAGTTCTTGTTCATGCTTGATTCTGGAATATTTGCTCTACACCATATTGCTATGTGACCATCATTATTGCACTTATAACACTTAATGTTATTATTCCTTGGAGGTGCAACTATCTTAGGACTTCTCCTAGTGAAGCCATATCCTCTTCTATCATGAACCTTGCAATTCATTGCCTTGTGACCAAACTCATTACATGAGTAGCAATACCCATGGAAAAGTTGTCCTTTCCCATATTCATGTCTTTCATGTGTCCTACATTATGAAGCCATGTGCCCAAACCTGTGACATGAAAAACATCTTCCATTGAAGAAACCTTGCCTAGACCCCATTGGTCTCTTAGTCTCTTCTACCTGTTTCTTGTTCCATCTGTTCCTTACTTGTGCATTGTTCCTTTCCTTGTTGAACTTTCTATTGTCCAACTTATCCTTAGATGTCTCACTCTCTCTTTTACTTACTTCTTTTGACTCTTCTTCTTTTCTGGTGTTTGAGCTTGGCTCTCCTTTTTCTACTTCTTGTTTCCCTTTTTCTTCTTTAGAACTAAGTCCTGTTATGGTGATTGATGACCTTTGTGCATTGATAGTCCTTTCCAAGGTCTTTGAATTTTCCTCAAACTTGTGTAGCTTGTCCTTAGAACCTTTTACTTCCATCCTTAGTGAAACTATCTCATGCTCTAATCTTTCACACTCTAGATCTTTTGTTTTTAATTTTTTGGCCATACCTTCTTCAATTTTTCTTGTCTCTTCAACCTTGATTTTGAAGTTAGTGAGTTCCTGTAGAAACCTTGCTTTTTCTTTCTCATCTTCTTGAGCTTGAACCCTTAATCCTGAGTTCTCCCTTTTTAATTCTCCAAGAGTAATCATAAGCATTTCACATTCTATCTCTTTTACCTTTGATTGTTTAATCATACCTTCTTCAACTCTTCTTGCTTTTTCAACCTTATCTCTCAAGTCAGAGATATCCTGTAGAAGCTTTGTCTTACATTTCTCATCTTCTTGTATTTGAGCCTTCAATTCTAAATTCTCTCTTTTCAATTCAATAAGCTCCTTAAGAGTGGCTTTCCCTTTTTATTTTTCTGAAGCATCTTCTTTTTCTTCTATTACTGAAAGTAGAGTTTCTTCTTCATACCTATTTTGATTGTCCCTGTTATCCTTTCTTGAACCAATCTCTAGGATTTCATTTTCGAGAATATCATCTTCATATTCACTGCTACTAAACCCATTACAATATCTTGCATCATGGCCAAGTTGACCACAAACAAAACATTCTTGTGGACAATAAGTTGCATGGTGACCTGTGTTCCCACATCTGGTACAAAACTTTATCAATATAGATATTTCTCCATTACTTGATTCATCTCTTGAATCTATTTCCATTTGTCCTCCCAACACAACAATATTAAACTCATATTCCTTTTCTTTCATGACCATAGGTGTTCTTTTCTTCTTGTGTCTCATGCTTCTACTCTTGCCTTTCTTTGCCATTTGTGTTCTTGTAGGATCTTCCTTCAAGTTGTTAAACTTCTTTCGAAGGAACCGACTCTGATACCAATTGAAGAACACAAGCTTATACTAGAGGGGGTGAACAATATAAGACCACTTTTTACTTTTCTTTCCCAAATAGTATTAATCAATATAATCAATGGCAATATCAATAGCAATAACCAAAGCAATGCACAAATCATCACACACAATAGAGACACCAATTTTAACGTGGTTCACCCAATGTGGGCTACCTCCATAGAGAAAATATTTCTTCTAAATATTTCTCAAATAATCTCTTGGGAATCCTTCCCAATTACAATATTTATGGACCTCTATCCAAAGGAGATGTTGATCCCCTAAATCTCAAGTTTGTGGATCTCTTCCATAGGAGAACTCTTTCTCCTTCTGCTCTGGCTAGTGATCTTCTAGAAGACTCTATCTCTCTGCTACACTGACTGGTGGATCTCTCTCCACTTGAAGACTCCTCACTCAGAAGATCTATCTTCAATTGTCCTAGTTGCTGGATCTCTATCCACTAAGACTCTATCCTCTATACTCTGTCACCTCCAAAGCTCTATCAATAGGTTCACTCAAAACCTTCTCAAATCTACTTAATAGGTTCACTCAAAACCTACTCAAATCTGCTCAATAGGTCCACTCAGAACCTGCTCAAATTTACTCAAATATGCTCAATAGGTTCACTCAGAACCTACTCAAATATACTCAATAGGTCCACTCAAAACCTGCTCAAATATGCTCAACAAGCTCACTCAGAACTTGTCCAAATCTTCTCAATAAGTCCTCTCTAGGACTTGCTCAAATCTGCATAGCAAGCTTTCACAAAAGCTTACACAAAATCAGTCCACAAGCCTTCTCAAAGACTTACCTCAAATCAGCTTAACAAGTCCACACAGAACTTGTCCAATCTCATAGAAACATAAAGAGAATTGTTAGAGACTCAATATGTTCTATACTCAAATCTCAATCTCAACTCAAATCAATCTCATAGAAGCATAAAGAGAATTGTTAGAGACTCAATATGTTCTATACTCAAATCCCAATCTCAACTCAAATCAATATCATAGAAGCATAAAGAGAATTGTTAGAGACTCAATATGTTCTATACCCAAAGCTCAATCTCAACTCAAATCAATATGTAGAATAGTTTGTTTTATGGAACTTGAACAACCACTTCACACAATCACTTGACTAGGCTCAATCAACTCTACTCAACCAATCACCTCAAGGAACAACCCTTTCTCACAAACCCTAGTCCAAGCATGTATCAACCAACTCAAAATGTTTCCAACAATGCTCAACCACAAATCTCACATAACAATGATACTCATGTTCTTTTCTAACTCAAGTTCAAGTTCTTTGCACAACCAATGGGCTTCAACAACAATGCTTATAAAACACTCTTCACATAACAATGATACTCATGTTCTTCTCAAAACCTAACTCAGGTTTTTCACACAACTAATGGCTTCAACAACAATGCTTACAAAACAAGGTTTAATCTCAACTCTCAAACCAGAAAACCTTGAAGCATTAAACCAATCACTTTCGAAAAGGAAACCACAATCAATCCTTTTCACTCCAATGATATTTTCAGAAATCAACCACCCAAATAAGTCAATGGAGAATATTGCCCATACCTTTTTGATGCCAAGTAGTTGTCCACAAAATCTGTCAAACTCAACACACTTTCAAATATTTCCTTTCCAATCACAAAGAGGTTAGAGGACTTGAGTAATATCACAACAATGAAAATAATATCCCAATCACACCTTATTACTCCTACTCAATAAAATTCACCATGTCCTCTCATAACAGAAATAATCCCTTTTGAAAAAGAATAAACCAAACTCACTTTTGAACCCCTTTTACAAAACTAGAAATATCTCTTTACACACACCTTATTTCTCCTTCTAAGCAAGTTAATCAAATAGCCCTTGAAAAATGCTTTCCAATGATATATAATATGCTACCCTTCCAAAAATAAAATCAACAATAATTTCTAAATTTTCTACAACATACCATAACCCTTATTTCTCCTTAAGGCTATTTTCACAAAAATTAAAATAAAAAATTAACTTGCCTTTGCCTCTCGGCGGGATTCGATCCCCCGACGTCTTCCTTCCCAATGACTTAGCCGCAGCCAAGCCATCATTGGGCCATGCACCCTCACGTGCCTAAAAGGGCACGACCAACATCAATACTTCACGACACAGCCTTTCGAAAACAAAAATGCACGTCAAGCGCAAACCACCTTGCAAGCAACCTTCGTGCGAATCGAACGCGGGACCTCCACTGTCTCGCCAAGCCAACACACCACTAGGCCAAGCTAGCCTATGTGCTTCAAACACCAACTCACTCCTTCCTTCAACACTTTGCGCAATTCGTAAATATTTTGGAACACGAGCTTTTTTGCATGCACACCAAATGAAAATGCAAGGATAAAATATTAATGCCTTTCGAGGCATTATTTATAATGTCTTTGCCCTCCTTTCGATCACGTCAGTGCATCAAATTAATTCGACGTCGGCATGATTTAATTTATAATATATTTAAATTTAAATATTATAAATTAAAATGAACCAACCTTAGGTGTTGGTTTAATTAAACCTTGGAACCTTGTCTTAATGCCCATCCTTGGTATAATTAAATATTATTTATAAAATTTAAATTCCTTGTGAATTTAAATAATTTTTAAATAATTATTAAACCTCCTTTTTAACCTTTGCAATAACCCACCTTGGGTTTTTATAAACCAATCATTTAACCTATGCTCCCAATAATATTAAAATATTATGGAGCCTTTTTCCTTTCAAATTTGCACTGCCAAAGCTTTTTCTTGGAAGATTATGACAACCTTGGATGACTTTATTTCTTTCCAAAAACCTTGTGATGAGTGATAACTCCATTAGGTGACATCAATGACAACTTTGACTTAGAGGACTCAAAATGTCCAAAAATATCCCCATTTGTCATTGATGGCAACCCACATCCTTTTAATGAAACCTGACCCTCTTTTATGCTCCCCTGGGACTTTGCTCCTCTTGGCTCAATGCTCTCTAAAATATAAAATATCTTCCCATATCAAATATCTCCCCAATATACACAAATATCTCCCCCTTTGACATCAATGGCAAATGATCACCTTTGGGGCTCAAGGCTAAGAATGAGCCTCTTAGCTTAGCTGCTCTCCTACCTCCAAATGAGGTGGTTAATTTTGGAGTGGGAGTATTTCTACTCCCCGAAAGCACTACTCTTTGCCTTTATGTTTTTCACTTATTTTCTGAGTTTTCTGAATTCTCTCACTATTTATTTCCAAGTCATCATCCCTGTTCCTGTCATCACTTATGTTCTTGTTCCTATTCTTGTTCTTATCCATGTTCTTGTTACTATTCTCATCCATGTTCCTGTTCCTATTCCTTTTCCTATTCTTGTTCTCATCTATGTTCCTATTCTTGTTCATCTTCTTGTTCTTGTTCTTGTTCTCATCTATGTTCTTGTTCCTATTCATGTTCTTGTTCATGCCAATGTTCATGTTCTTGTTAATTTTCCTATTCCTGTTCATGCTTGATTATGGAATATTTGCTCTACACCTTTTTGCTATGTGACCATCATTATTGCACTTATAACACTTATTTTTGTTATTCCTTGGAGGTGCAACTATCTTACGACTTCTCCTAGTGAAGCCATATGCTCTTCTATCATGAATATTGCAATTCATTGCCTTGTGACCAAACTCATTACATGAGTAGCAATACCCATGGAATAGTTGTCCTTTATTGTATTTCTATCTTTCATGTGTCCTGCACTATGAAACCATGTGCCCAAACCTGTGACATGAAAAACATCTTCCATTGAAGAAACCTTGCATAGACCCCATTTATCTCTTAGTTTCGTCTACCTATTTCTTGTTCCATATATTCCTTACTTGTGCATTGTTCCTTTCCTTTTTGAACTTTCTATTGTCCACATTATCCTTAGAGGTCTCACTCTCTCTTTTACTTATTTATTTTGACTCTTCTTCTTTTTTGGTGTTTGATCTTGGCTCTCCTTTTTCTGCTTCTTGTTTACCTTGTTCTTTTTTAGAACTAAGTCATGTTATGGTGACTGATGACCTTTGTGCATTGATAGTCCTTTCCAAGGTCTTTGAATTTTCCTCAAACTTGTGTAGCTTGTCCTTAGAATATTTTACTTTCATCCTTAGTGAAACTATCTCATGCTCTAATATTTCACACTCTAGATATTTTTTTTTAGTCTTTCGGCCATATCTTCTTCAATTTTTCTTGTCTATTCAACCTTGATTTTGAAGTTAGTGAGTTCTTGTAGAAACCTTGCTTTTTCTTTCTCATCTTCTTGAGCTTGAACCCTTAATACTGAGTTCTCCATTTTTAGTTCTTCAAGAGTAATCATAAGCCTTTCGCATTCTATCTCTTTTACCTTTGACTATTTAATCATACCTTCTTCAACTATTCTTGTCTTTTCAACCTTATCTGTCAAGTCAAATATATCCTGTAGAAGCTTTGTCTTACATTTCTCATATTCTTGTATTTGAGCCTTCAATTATTAATTCTCTCTTTTCAATTCAATAATCTCCTTAAGAGTGGCTTTCAATTTTTATTTTTCTAAAGCATCTTATTTTTCTTCCATTATTGAAAGTAGAGTTTGTTCTTTATACCTATTTTTATTTTCCTTGTTATACTTGATTGAACCAATCTATAGGATTTCATTTCTAATAATATAATCTTCATCTTCACTGCTACTAAACTCATTACAATATCTTTCATTATGGCCAAGTTGACCTGTTGGCATTTTTGCCACATTGATTCTCATTGATTAATGCATTAGTGTATTGTTGAAAATCTGACCTTTGATATCAACTTTGATGCAGCTTTTATGGAAAAGGAGAAAAAATGAGTAGAAATTGACTAAGTTAAAAAACTGCAGCGATTCGCTGACATGTCGCGAAATCGTGGTCAACGCAGTCAACGCAGGCAGGTTGGGCGAAACCGTCGCGATATCGCGATGTGTTTCATTTTCGCGACAAGGGCGGTTCAAAGGCTTGAGGGCTAAAAGGTTGCAGTGATGCGCTGCAATGTTGCAAAGTCACGGATCGTCGGTCACAAAGGGAGTCTAAACAAAAGTGACAGCGACGCGCTGCAAGTGGGTTGCAAAAATACTAAGTACAAATATTGCAGCGATGCGCTGCATGATAGGTGCAGAGAAAATCTAAGGAGTAAAATGGCAGCACTGCGCTGCATTTTTGAAAAATTCTTGCAAAGCGGATGTACCATTTTTGCGATGGCAAAGTGGCAATTGGTACGGAAGGAGCAAAACGTAGCGATATCGCTACATGCTTCAAAATCGTGGCCATTTTGGTCCAAGAAGCAAAAGAGCAGTAAGTTGTAGCGATTCGCTGCAATATCAACAATAAGGCCAACTGACATGAATATGCAGCGAAATCATGCAAGGGATGAAAATTGATCAAAAAGCATGGAAATGGTAGCAATTCCATGCTGCCTCGTTAAAAAATGATTAAGTGCTCAAATTGGTAGCGAAATGGAGACAAGGAAGAATTGAAGGCATTCAAGGGCAAAAGGTGTTATGTTTTCGCGACCCGTCCATGAAGCCATACAAAGTGCCCAAAACATGTAGCGATATCGCTACATGTTCCATTTTCATGTGGATAAGCTAGCGATGGAGAAAAGGAAGCCGAAGACGTAGCGATATCGCTACAGGTGCCATTTTCACGGGTCAAAGGTGGTCAAAGTGTACGGAATTAAAACATGTCGCAATTTCGTGACCCGTCGCGTTTTCGCGACCTGCACATTTTCCCGCCAAGTGCAGTATGAACGGCCCGAGGGGTTTTTCTCGATTTCCAAGTATTTAATGCTGACCCGAATTTAATGATTTACGGATTTCCAAGGCATTCAAAGTAAAAGACGTGCCCAGGCCACCAAAATTGTAGATTTTATGCGTTCAAGGCTGATGTTCATGGATCAAGTCAATGGTTTCACGCTTATTTTCAAAAAACGAATTTAATGAAGGAGACCGCTATTGCTTAATGGTATTTAATCTTTGCTCCCTTAACGCTGCAACTAAGGGGATCGTGTTCCTAATGTCCGCCATATAATTGTAGATCACGAGGAGGATGGTGGAAAACATTTAATGCTGTAGGGAGGATGGACCTCTATAAAAACCAATGTAATTCTCATTTCAAAGGGTTGGAAAAACTTGCTGCTAGAGACTGGAATTGTATTTGCAGGAATAAAAGGATCAAATTCTAATTTTTCAAGCGTTGCATGGATGAATTTCTTTTCTGTTTTTTTGCATTTCTAATAGCATTCATACTCCTACATTGTTGTTACATTTAAATTCTGTTTTTGGATTTAAATATTGCGGTCAGGGTACGATTTTTGGAATGTGGGTTTGGAGGGATTTGCTGCATGTGATTGTGCAAGGATTAAGCTAATTCCTTATGTTACTTGTTGTTGTTACGTTTGTAGTTTCCTACTGTTGTTTTTATGATCCCATCACTTCGGCCTGTGGCCATATTTCCCATTTCTTTTTGTAATTTTTCAAATCTCTTTCCTGTAACCCTTATCTTAAACCAATTTTAGAATAGTAGAGGGAACCGGCCCACTCTGGAGATTGGTCTGGAAGCCATTTCTTGCTTCTAGCCTTCCAATGTTGGCCGGGTCTAGGGCGCACTTGTAAAATCCTTTCCTGTGGCAGATTTTGGACCAACAGTTTTTGGCACGCCCGGTGGGACAGACTGTTTCTGTATCCAAGAATTCATAATCGGTGGGATACGCAAAATTTTCCAAAGTAATAAACCCACCGGTGCCAACAGTTTTTGGCACGCCCGGTGGGACAGAATTCTTTTGTCTCACAAAAATCCACATTTATTTTAACACCCGGAGGTCTCAAGATTTGATGAGCTGTCTTGGCCTCACAGCGGAGATTTGTAAGTTCATCTGGCGACTTTGCTGAGTTGAAGATCTATTCGTGGATGCCTATTTTTTTTTTAAATTCAAAGAATGTTCATCTGGCGAATCTGAATTAATGGCGATAGCCGTGATTTCACAGACCACTGCCACAAACGCGAGGGTTTTTCCTAGATGGGATGATCATGGCCCTCTGAATCTCCAAGTTCGGCATGAAATTCTCGAAGGTGCCTTGAAGAACCTAGAAAAATATGATGGTATCGAAGGCATGGCTCTGGCACATGTTGATGACATTGCTACTCTGTCCATGATCCATGTCATAGAACACGAAGATGTCATGATCCAACTTCTGGTTTAGTCTTTGGAAGGAAGAGCATTGCAGTGGTACAGATTGCTCAAACGTCAAAGCATCAACTCATGGGACGATCTAGCGGGGGCACTGATCAAAAGATTTGACGAAGATCCTTTCTACAGTTCTTTGGATCTCTACCAATTTTTTATGTACATCAAGAGAGCACCTCAAGAAAGCATCACGGACTTCAATGTCCGATTCTTGAGAAGTTGGAAGAGAATTCCAGAGAAGATCCATCCATCACCCACCCAAGCCCACCTCTTTTATGTTCGAGCTTTTAATTCTGACATAGGTCTCTTTTGCTTGCGATCAGGTGAACAACGGTTCCCACAAATCTTTGAGGAAGCAGTGCGAGCGGAATAGCTTTTGCTCTTATCAAGAAAGTTACCGTGGGGAGAAACTCCATTACCTTCTCCGATGGTTGCTGCTCCTGTCTACCCTGCATAGTACTTTTCATGCCAGATCCCTTATACTGAGCAGAAACCTGAGATGCAGTCATGTGGAGTTCAAGGGATAGATCGCGTCCAAAGCCAAGGATCGGCAATGAACAATATGGTTGCTTGCAATTTTCATCAAGAGATGGGACAAGTAGAAGAACAAGTGCAAATTCCAGAACCTGAGGAGATCCCAGAATCAGATTTCTCACTTGATGAGACCTGTGATCACATCAAGGAGTTAGAGGAGCCTGTACTCAGCCCACAGCCAGTAAAGTCTGCAAAGTGGTGGTGTTGGTTCCAGCCACTACATCTAGTACCTGAAGAAGTCCTCCATGTGGGTACTAGTAAGAAGGATAATCTGCCGCATTGCATCCTATTCACACCATGGAGAACTTCATGAAGGAGCCAGCCCAATTTCAAGAAATGACTCAAGTATGATTGGATCTGGTCGGGACATTGCAGATTTACTGGATAACTTCTGAGACTAGGTTTCTGGTGGTGACATGCCAATCATGTCGTGAACTATTGTATATAGTATTTTGAAAAAAAAAAAAAAAATAGAAAGAGAAGAAAAAAAAAAAAAAAAAGAAAAAAATTGTTATTACTTTTCATCTCAGCTCTTTTGTTGTCTGTGAGCTGTAGGTGCTTGTTTTTTTCCTTTTGTCTCTTCCTTTCCCGGCAGTTGGTGGCTTTCAGAAAATTCTTCTTTTCCCTACCCCGTTTCCTCTCTTTCCTTTCTTCATCTTCTTCCTTCTTTTTCTTCTGCATTAAAACAAAAATAAGCCACGGCTGTTGTTTCTTTTCCCTTTTTCTATTTTTCCCCATCCCTTATTATCCCTTTCCTCTAAGTTCAGTCTTTTATGCATTTATTTCGTAGTCTAGTTCATTTCATTTCACAGCCTTCATACTTTTATTCCCACTCCATAACTTCGTTCATTTTCATTTCATCATTCCATTGCAGTCACCACTTGTGCAATCACAAGAGCTCACTCCATCATCGCGTTCCATTAGTTGTTTCATAATCCATTATATGCGAGTTCTTTCCAGTTTCAATTTTTTAGCAGAACATGTATTGCGAGCTTTTTTGCAGCGAGTCCCTCGAGATGGTTCACGACGACCGACTTCTGTTCTAATATGACTCTGTGCCCAATGGACTAAGGCCTGGATTCTTGCATACAGCAAGCTGTATACCCCGCAAGCCACCAAGAATGTTGGCATTTTTGCCACATTGATTCTCATTGATTAATGCATTAGTGTATTGTTGAAAATCTGACCTTTGATATCAGCTTTGATGCAGATTTTATGGAAAAGGAGAAAAAATGAGCAGAAATTGATTAAGTTCAAAAACTACAGCGATTCGCTGACATGTCATGAAATCACGGTCAACGTAGTCAACGTAGGCAGGTTGTGCGGAACCATCGCGATATCGCGATGTGTTTCATTTTTGTGACAAGGGCGGTTCAAAGGCTTGAGGGCTAAAAGGTTGCAGCGATGCGCTGCAATGTTGCAAAGTTTCGGATCGTCGGTCACAAAGGGAGTCTAAACAAAAGTGACAGTGACGCGCTACAAGTGGGTTGCAAAAATACTAAGTACAAATATTGCAACGATGCGCTGCATGATAGGTGCAGAGAAAGTCTAAGGAGTAAAATGGCAGCGCTGCGCTGCATTTTTGAAAAAGTCTTGCAAAGCAGATGTACCATTTTTGCAATGGCAAAGTAGCAATTGGTAGGGAAGGAGCAAAACGTAGCGATATCACTACATGCTTCAAAATCACGGCCATTTTGGTCCAAGAAACAAAATAGCAGTAAGTTGTAGCGATTCGCTGCAATATCAACAATAAGGCCAACTGACATGAATATGCAGCGAAATCATGCAAGGGATGAAAATTGATCAAAAAGCATGGAAATGGTAGCAATTCCATGCTGCCTCGTTAAAAAATGATTAAGTGCTCAAATTGGTAGCGAAATGGAGACAAGGAAGAATTGAAGGCATTCAAGGGCAAAAGGTGTTATGTTTTCGCGACCCGTCCATGAAGCCGTACAAAGTGCCCAAAACATGTAGCGATATCGCTACATGTTCCATTTTCGTGTGGATAAGCTAGCGATGGAGAAAAGGAAGCCGAAGACGTAGCGATATCGCTACAGGTGCCATTTTCATGGGTCAAAGGTGGTCAAAGTGTACGGAGTTAAAACATGTCGTGATTTCGTGACCCATCGCGTTTTCGCGACCTGCACATTTTCCCGCCAAGTGCAGTATGAACGGCCCGAGGGGTTTTTCTCGATTTCCAAGTATTTAATGCTGACCCAAATTTAATGATTTATGGATTTCCAAGGCATTCAAAGTAAAAGACGCGCCCAGGCCACCAAAATTGCATATTTTATGCGTTCAAGGCTGATGTTCATGGATCAAGTCAATGGTTTCACGCTTATTTTCAAAAAATGAATTTAATGAAGGAGACTGCTATTGCTTAATGGTATTTAATATTTGCTCCCTTAACGCTGCAACTAAGGGGATCGTGTTCCTAATGTCTACCATATAATTGTAGATCACGAGGAGGATGGTGGCAAACATTTAATGCTATAGGGAGGACGGACCTCTATAAAAACCAATGTAATTCTCATTTCAAAGGGTTGGAAAAACTTGCTGCTAGAGACTGGAATTGTATTTGTGGGAATAAAAGGATCAACTTCTAATTTTTCAAGCATTGCATGGATGAATTTCTTTTCTATTTTTCTGCATTTCTAATAGCATTCATACTCCTGCATTGCTGTTACATTTAAATTCTGTTTTTGGATTTAAATATTGCAGTCAGGGTACGATTTTTGGAATGTGGGTTTGGAGGGATTTGCTGCATGTGATTGTGCGAGGATTAAGCTAATTCCTTATGTTACTTGCTGTTGTTATGTTTGTAGTTTCCTGTTGTTGTTTTTTTGATCCCATCACTTCGGCCTGTGGCCATATTTCCCATTTCTTTTTGCAATTTTTCAAATCTCTTTCCTGTAACCATTATATTAAACCAATTTTATAATAGTAGAGGGAACCAGCCCACTCTAGAGATTGGTCTGGAAGCCATTTCTTGCTTCCAGCCTTTCTATTACTGAAAGTAGATTTTGTTCTTTATACCTATTTTTATTTTCCTTGTTATACTTTATTGAACCAATCTATAGGATTTCATTTCTAATAATATAATCTTCATCTTCACTGCTACTAAACTCATTACAATATCTTTCATTATGGCCAAGTTGACCACAAATAAAACATTCGTGTAGAAAATAAGTTGCATGGTGACTTGTGTTCCCACATATGGTACAAAACTTTATCAATATAGATATTTCTTCATTACTTAATTCATCTATTGAATATATTTCCATGTATCCTTCCAACAAATCAATATTAAACTCATCTTCCTTTTCTTTCATGACCATAGGTGTTATTTTATTTTTGTGTCTCATGCTTCTACTCTTGCCTTTATTTGCCATTTGTGTTCTTTTAGGATTTTCCTTCAAGCTGTTAAACTTCCTTCGAAGGAACCAACTTTGATACAAATTGAAGAACACAAGCTTATATTGAGAGGGGGGTGAATAGTATAACATCACTTTTTGATTTTCTTTCCCAAATAGTATTAATCAATATAATCAATGGCAATATCAATAGCAATAACCAAAGCAATGCATAAATCATCACACACAATATAGACACCAATTTTAACGTGGTTCACCCAATGTGGGCTACCTCTGTAGAGAAAATATTTCTCAAACAATCTCTTGGGAATCCTTCCCAATTACAATATTTATGGACCTCTATCCAAAGGATATGTTGATCCCATAAATCTATGTTTCATGGATCTCTTCCACAAGATAACTCTTTCTCCTTCGGCTCTGGCTAGTGATATTCTAGAAGACTCTGTCTCTCTCCTACACTGATGGGTGGATCTCTCTCCACTTGAAGACTCCTCACTCAAAAGATCTATCTTTAATTGTATTGTCTATTGGATCTCTATCCATTGAGACTCTATCATCTATACTCTGTCACCTACAAAGCTATATCAATAGGTTCACTCAGAACATTCTCAAATTTTCTCAATAGGTTAGCTCAGAACCTACTCAATTTTTCTCAATAGGTCCAATCAAAACCTGCTCAAATCTACTCAATAGTTCCACTTAGAACCTGCTCAAATCTGGTCAATAGTTTCAATAAGAACCTGCTCAACTCTGCTCAATAGGTCCACTCATAACCTACTCAAATATTCTCAACAAGCTCACTCAGAACTTGTCCAAATATTCTCAATAAGTCCTCTTTAGGACTTGCTCAAATCTGCATAGCAAGCTTTCACAAAAGCTTACACAAAATTAATCCACTTAGAAGATCTATATTCAATTGTCCTGGATGCTGGATCTCTATACGTTGAGACTCTATCCTCTATACTCTATCACCTCCAAAGCTATATCAATAGGTTAAATCATAACTTTCTTAATTATACTTAATAAGTTCACTCAGAACCTGCTCAAATCTACTCAATAGGTCTATTCAAATCTTGCTCAAATTTGCTCAATAGGACCACTCAAAATCTGCTCAAATATGCTCAATAGGTTCACTCAGAACCTGCTCAACTCTACTCAATAGGTTCACTCAAACCTGCTCAAATATTCTCAACAAGCTCACTCAGAACTTGTCCAAATCTACTCTATAAGTCCTCTCTAGGACTTTCTAAAATTTGCATAGCAAGCTTTCAAAAAATCTTACACAAAATCAGTCCACAAGCCTTCTCAAAGACTTGCCTCAAATCAACTTAACAAGTCCACACAAAACTTGTCTAATATCATATAAACATAAAGAGAATTGTTAGTGACTCAATATGTTCTATACTCAAATCCCAATCTCAACTCAAATCAAACTCATAGAAGCATAAAGAGAATTGTTAGAGACTCAATATGTTGTATACTCAAATTCAAATATCAACTCAAATCAATATCATATAAGCATAAAGAGAATTTTTAGAGACTCAATATGTTCTATACTCAAATCCCAATCTTTCCTAAAATCAATCTCATAGAATCATAAATAGAATTTTTAGAGACTCTATATGTTCTATTCTCAAATCTCAATCTCAACACAAATCAGAAGATAGAATAGTTTATTTCATTGAACTTGAAAAACCACATTTATCCACTTGAATAGGCTTAATAAACTCAAATCAACCAATCACCTCAAGGAAAAACCATTTCTCACAAACCCTAGTCCAAGCATATATCAAACAACTCAAAATGTTTCCAACAATGCTCAACCACAAATATCACATAACAATGATACTCATATTTTTTTCTAACTCAAGTTCAAGTTCATTTCACAACCAATGGGATTCAACAACAATGATTATAAAACACTCTTCACATAATAATTATATTCATGTTCTTCTCAAAACCTAAATCAGGTTTTTCACACAACTAATGGCTTCAACAACAATGCTTACAAAACAAGGTTTATTCTCAACTCTAAAACCAAAAAATATTGAAGCATTAAATCAATCACTTTTGACAAGGAAACCACAATCAATCCTTTTCACTCCAATGATATTTTCTGAAATCAACCACCCAAATAATTCAATGGAGAATATTGCCCTTACCTTTTTGATGCCAAGTAGTTATCCACAAAATTTTTCAAACTCAACACACTTTCAAATATTTCCTTTCCAATCACAAAGAGGTTAGAGGACTTGAGTAATATCACAAAAATGAAAATAATATCCCAATCACACCTTATTAGTCCTACTCAATAAAATTCACCATGTCCTCTCATAACAAAAATAATCTCTTTTGAAAAATAATAAATCAAACTCACTTTTGAAACCCTTTTACAAAACTAGAAATATCTCTTTACACACACCTTATTTCGCCTTATAAGAAAGTTAATCAAATAACCATTAAAAAATGCTTTATGCTATCCTTCCAAAAATAAAATCAACAATAATTTACAAATTTCTACAACATACCATAACCCTTATTTTTCCTTAAGTCTATTTTCACAAAAATTAAAATAATTAGCTTGCCTTTGCCTCTC
This sequence comes from Wollemia nobilis, assembly GCA_028583015.1. Classification (NCBI taxonomy): domain Eukaryota; kingdom Viridiplantae; phylum Streptophyta; class Pinopsida; order Araucariales; family Araucariaceae; genus Wollemia; species Wollemia nobilis. Next base: position 1,269,423 of record JAQPPZ010000629.1, on the reverse strand, counting down.
TACGGGATTCGATCCCCCAACGTTTTTCTTTCCAATGACTTAGCCGCATCCAAGCCACCGTTGGGCCACATGCCCTCACGTGCCTAAAAGGGCAAGACCAACATCAATACTTCACAACACAACACCTTCCAAAAACAAAAATGTGCATCAAACGCAAGACATGCAAGCAACCTCCATGTGAATAGAATACAAGACCTCCACTGTCGTGCCAAGCCAACACACCACTAGGCCAAGCTAGCCTATGTGTTTCAAACACCAACTCACTCCTTCCTTCAATGCTTTGCACAATTCATAATTATTTTGGAACATGAGATTTTTTGAATGCACACAAAACAAAAATGCAAGGATAAAAGATTAAAGCCTTTCGAGACATCATTTATAATGTCTTTGCCCTCCTTTTGATCACGTTGGTGCATCGAATTAATTTGATGTCGACATGATTTAATTTATAATATATTTAAATTTAAATTTTAAATTTAAATATTATAAATTGAAATGAACCAACCTTAGGTGTTGGTTTAATTAAACCTTGGAACCTTGTCTTAATGCCCATCCTTGGTGTAATTAAATATTATTTATAAAATTTAAATTCCTTGTGAATTTAAATAATTTATAAATAATTATTAAACCTCCTTTTTAATCTTTGCAATAACCCACCTTGGGTTTTTATAAACCAATAATTTAACCTATGCTCCCAATAATATTAAAATATTATGGAGCCTTTTTCCTTTCAAATTTGTACTATCAAAGCTTTTTCTTGGAAGATTACAACAATCTTGAATGAATTTATTTCTTGCTGAAAACCTTGTGATGAGTGATAACTCCATTAGGTGACATCAATGACAACTTTGACTTAGAGTACTCCAAATGTCCAACAAGATCCCCCTTTGTCATTGATGGCAACCCACATACTTTTCTTGAAACCTGACCATATTTTTTGCTCCCCCTAGCTCAATGCTCTCTCAAATATCAAATCTCTCCCCATATCACATCTCTCCCCAATATACACAAATATCTCCCCCTTTGACATCAATGGCAAAGAGTCACATTTGGGGCTTGGGGCTAAGAATGAGACTCTAATATTAGCCCCTCCCCCACCTCCACATGAGGTGGTTAATTCTGGGGTGGGTGTATTTCTACTCTTCGAAAGCACTACTCTTTGCATTTATCTTTCTCTCTTATTTTATGAGTTTTCTAAATCCTCTCATAGTTTCTTTCCAAGTCATCATCCATGTTCTTGTCATCACTTCTGTTCTTGTTCTTGTTCTTGTTCTCATCCATGTTCATGTTCATTTTCATGTTCCTATTCTCATCCATGTTCGTGTTCTTGTTCCTATTCCTGTTCTTGTTCTCATCCATGTTCCTGTTCATGTTCTTGTTCTTATTCTTATTCTCATCTATGTTCTTGTTCCTGTTCATGTTCTTGTTCATGCCAATGTTTCTATTCTTGTTCATATTTATGTTCCTGTTCATATTCTTGTTTATTTTCATGCTTGATTTTGGAATATTTTCTCTACACCATCTTGCTATGTGTTTAGTAGCAGTGAAGATATTCTAGAATACTCCGTCTAGAACTATTTTCTTTACATGCTTGATGCAAGAACTCTTTCTCCTTCTACTCTAGCTAGTGATATTCTAGAATACTCCGTCTCTCTACTGCACTGACTGGTGGATCTCTCTCCACTTGAATTCTCCTCACTCATAAAATTTATCTTCAATTATTTTGGCTACTAGATCTCTATCCACTGAGACTATGTCCTCTACACTCTGTCACCTCTAAAGCTCTATCAATAGGTTCACTCAGAACCTTCTCAATTTTGCTCAATAGGTTCACTCAGAACCTGCTCAAATTTTCTCAATAGGTCCACTTAGAACCTATTCAAAGCTGGTCAATAGGTTCACTCAGAACCTACTCAACTATTCTCAATAGCTTCACTCAGAACTTGCTAAAATCTGGTCAAAAATCTCACTCGGAACTTGTCCAAATCTACTCAATAAATCCTCTCTAGGACTTGCTCAAATATGCATAGGAAGATTTCACAAATTCTTACATAAAAGTAGTCCACAAGATTTCTAAAAGACTTACCTCAAATCATCGTAACAAGTCCACACATAACTTGTCAAATCTCATAGAAATATAAAGAGAATTGTTAGAGAATCAATATGTTATATACTCAATTCCCAATATCAACTCAAATCAATCTCATAGAAGCATAAAGAGAATTGTTAGAGACTCAATATGTTCTATATTCAAATACCAATCTCAAATCAAATCAATATCATAGAAGCATAAAGAGAATTTTTAGAGACTCAATATTTTCTATACTCAAATACCAATCTCAACTCAAATTAGTCTCATAGAAGTATAAAGAGAATTGTTAGAGACTATATGTTCTATTCTCAAATCTCAATCTCAACTCAAATCAGAATATAGAATAGTTTTTTATGGAACTTGAACAACCACATGCATTAAATTGACTAGGCTTAATCAACTCAACTCAACCAATCACCTCAAGGAACAACCCTTTCTCACAAACCCTAGTCCAAGCATGTATCAACCAACTCAAAATGTTTCCAACAATGCTCAACCACAAATTTCACATAACAATGATACTCATGTTCTTTTCTAAGTCAATTTTAAGTTCTTTGCACAACCAATGGGATTCAACAACAATGATTATAAAACATTATTCACATAATAATGATACTCATGTTCTTCTCAAAACCTAACTCAGGTTTTTCACACAACTAATGGCTTCAACAACAATGCTTACAAAACAAGGTTTAATATCAACTCTCAAACCATAAAACCTTGAAGCATTAAACCAATCACTTTCAAAAATAAAACTACAATCAATAATTTTCACTCCAATGATATTTTTAGGAATAAACCACCCAAATAAGTCAATCGAGAATATTGGCCATACCTTTTTAATGCCAAGTAGTTGTCTACAAAATCTATCAAACTCAACACACTTTAAAATATTTCCTTTCCAATCACAAATAGGTTAGAGGACTTGAGTAATATCACAACAATGAAAATAATATCCCAATCACACCTTATTACTCCTAGTCAATAAAATTCACCACGTCCTCTCATAACAAAAATAATCCCTTTTGAAAAATAATAAATCAAACTCACTTTTGAACCCCTTTTACAAAACCATAAATATCTCTTTACACACACCTTATTTCTCCTTCTAAGAAATTTAATCAAATAGCCCTTGAAAAATTCTTTCCAACGATATATAATATGCTATCCTTCCAAAACTAAAATCAACATTAATTTCTGAATTTTCTACAGCATACCATAACCCTTATTTCTCCTTAAGGCTATTTTCACAAATATTAAAATAAAAAATTAACTTGCCTTTGCCTCTTGGCGGGATTTGATCCCCTGACATCCTCCTTCCCAATGACTTAGCCGCAGCCAAGACATCATTGATCCACGTGCCCTCACGTGCCTATAAGGGCATGCCCAACATCAATACTTCATGCCACAATGCCTTATAAAAACAAAAACGTACGTCAAACACAAACCACCTTGCAGGAAACCTCCATGCAAATCGAATGCGGGACCTCCACTATCTCGCTAAGACAACACACCACTAGGCCAAGCTAGCCTATGTGTTTCAAACACCAACTCACTCCTTCCTTCAACACTTTGTGCAATTCGTAAATATTTTGGAACACGAAATTTTTTGCATTCACACCAAACGAAACACAAGGATACAATATAAATGTCTTTCAAGGTATTATTTATAATGTCTTTGCCCTCATTTCGATCATGTCGATGCATCAAATTAATTTGATGTCGATGTGATTTAATTTATAATATATTTAAATATAAAATTTAAATCTAAATATTATAAATTAAAATGAACCAACCTTAGGTGTTGGTTTAATCAAACCTTGGAATCTTGTCTTAATGCCCATACTTGGTATAATTAAATATTATTTATAAAATTTAAATTCCTTATGAATTTAAGTAATTTATAAATAATTATTAAACATCCTTTTTAGCCTTTGCAATAACCCACCTTGGGTTTTTATAAACCAATCATTTAACCTGTGCTTCCAATAATATTAAAATATTATGGAGCCTTTTTCCTTTAAAATTTGCACTGCCAAAGATTTTTCTTGGAATATTATGACAACCTTGGATGATTTTTTTCTTGTAGAAAACCTTGTGATGAGTGATAATTCCATTTGGTGACATCAATGACAACTTTGACTCAGAGGACTCAAAATGTCCAATAGGCCAACCAATAATTGAACACTTTGTAGCCACCTAATGTTTTGGTGTGTTAGCAATACATTATGCTGCTACCCAGTCAATTGGTCAACCAAAAATTGTCCATTTTTTGGCTACCCAATTGGTTGGTCAACCAAAAACTAAAACCTTTGCTACTGATGAAAAACATACACTAGAAATAGAACCACCCATTTTAATAAAATGTCATCATAAAGGAAAATATGGTGCTCACTCTCAAAGCACCAAAAACTACAAATACCCTAAAAATAACAAATAAAAATAGGTAAAGGGCTATTGTAAGGAAACCACAAGAAAATAAATGAAAGAAACAACATGATCAAAAATTTGATGAATAATGGGTTGTGTCATTAGAATATTTTGAATATCATCAATGTTAGCTAGCTGATCTCAAAGAGATTCCAAAGAAAATAAAGGAAGCACAATGAGTTGGTATGTGAATAAGCAAGGAGCTAGGTATCAGTGTTAACCCAACACATCCAAAATTGTTTAGAGTATTGTATACTTCTAATGATGTACATCTATCTCAAATGCTAGAGAGTTTCCATTAGATGAGATTATTTGGGAAAGAGCCCATGATACCCCCACTAGTAAGAACAAGTCAACATCTGCCACCATATTCTATGAAGCTTGATATTGAGGCCAAATATGAAGTTGTAGAGGCACCAATTGAAGCTCCCCAAGCAACAGTTCTACTGAAATCCCAACTAGATGATATGTCATAGTTTCATCCATGAGAGACTCTAGATGTTATGGAAGTGGAATGACTACATAAGGATAATTTTCTCTAGAAACAAGTCGAGCCAACCCTTATGTGTGGTATAGTCATAGTTGCTAGGCCGCTAGAGGAGAAAAACACTCCCATAAAAACCAACAAGCATGATTTATGAAAGAAAAATTAATAAGAGAAAATAACTCCAAACTGAACCAACAAGTATGGGCAATGCAAGAGAAACTAAGAAAAATACAAGGTCACAACTCGAAAGTAGTGACACTAAAACAAGGTATAATGGAAAGTTGTCGATGAAATAGGGGATTATAGGTTGAAGGTGACTTGAGGACATGTCATATAGTAGGCATGGGGATATGATAAGCACCAAAAATGATCATTTTTGTTCATGTTTTAATGAGTATTGTATGGCATATTTAACACTAGAAATGCATTTTTGTATAATTATTGCATATATTTAATAGAAAATGAAGTATTATCCTTGAATGGTGTTTTAGTGGAAAATATGTGTAGATGCAAGTTTTTGTTACTTCTTTTACATTTTTCAGTCGAGGTCCTATGTGGACTTAGTAAATAACAAAGAATATGATATTTTCGAAGTGTGAATATGTTTTAAAATATATCGTAGTGAATGATGGAGACACCTATATTATTCTATGGGTAAGGAAACTACTTCCCACGAGGAGGAAGGTGACTATATACCGATACAAGTAGGAGCTAGGTATCAGTGTTAACCCAACACACCCAACATTTTTTAGAGTATTGTATACTTCTAATGATGTACATCTATCTCCAATGCTAGAGTATTTCCATTAGATGAGATTATTTGGGAAAGAGCCCATGATACCCGCACCAATAAGAACAAGTCAACATCTGCCACCATATTCTATGAAGCTTGATATTGAGGCCAAATATGAAGTTGTAGAGGCACCAACTGAAGCTGCCCAAGCAACAGTGCTACTGAAATCCCAACTAGATGATATGTCATAGTTTCATCCATGAGAGACTCTAGATGTTATGGAAGTGGAATGACTACATAAGGATAATGTCCTCTAGAAACAAGTCGAGCCAACCCTTCTGTGTGGTATAGTCATAGTTGCTAGGCTGCTAGAGGAGGAAACCACTCCCATAAAAACCAACAAGCATGATTTATGAAAGAAAAATTAATAAGAGAAAATAACTCCCAACTGAACCAACAAGTATGGGCAATGCAAGAGAAACTAAGAAAAATACAAGGTCACAACTCGAAAGCAGTGACACTAAAACAAGGTATAATGGAAAGTTGTCGATGAAACTAGGGATTATAGGTTGAAGGTGACATGAGGACATGTCATATGGTAGGCATGGGGATATGATAAGCACAAAAAATGATAATTTTTTTTCATGTTTTAAAGAGTATTGTATGGCATATTTAACACTAGAAACGCATTTTTGTATAATTATTGCATATATTTAATAGAAAATGAAGTATTATCCTTGAATGGTGTTTTAGTGGAAAATATGTGTAGATGCAGGTTTTTGTTACTTCTTTTACATTTTTCAGTCGAGGTCCTACGTGGACTTAGTAAAGCACAAAGAATATGATGTTTTTGAAGTGTGAATATGTTTTAAAAGATATCGTAGTGAATGATGGAGACACCTATATTCTTCTACGGGTAAGGCAACTACTTCCCACGATGAGGAAGGTGACTATGTCCCGATAAAAGTAGGAGCTAGGTATCAGTGTTAACCCAACACCCAACATTGTTTAGAGTATTGTATACTTCTAATGATGTAAATCTATCTCCAATGCTAGAGTATTTCCATTAGATGAGATTATTTGGGAAAGAGCCCATGATACCCACACCAGTAAGAATAAGTCAACATCTGCCACCATATTCTATGAAGCTTGATATTGAGGCCAAATATGAAGTTGTAGAGGCACCAACTAAAGCTCCCCAAGTAACAGTTCTACTGAAATCCCAACTAGATGATATGTCATAGTTTCATCCATGAGAGACTCTAGATGTTATGGAAGTGGAATGACTACATAAGGATAATGTCCTCTAGAAACAAGTTGAGCCAACCCTTCTGTGTGGTATAGTCATAGTTGCTAGGCCGCTAGAGGAGGAAACCATTCCCATAAAAACCAACAAGCATGATTTATGAAAGAAAAATTAATAAGAGAAAATAACTCCCAACTGAACCAACAAGTATGGGCAATGCAAGAGAAACTAAGAAAAATACAAGGTCACAACTCGAAAGCAGTGACACTAAAACAAGGTATAATGGAAAGTTGTCGATGAAACTAGGGATTATAGGTTGAAGGTGACATGAGGACATGTCATATAGTAGGCATGGGGATATGATGAGCACCAAAAATGATCATTTTTATTCATGTTTTAATGAGTATTGTATGGCATATTTAACACTAGAAATGCATTTTTGTATAATTATTGCATATATTTAATAGAAAATGAAGTATTATCCTTGAATGGTGTTTTAGTGGAAAATATGTGTAGATGCAAGTTTTTGTTACTTCTTTTACATTTTTCAGTCGAGGTCCTATGTGGACTTAGTAAAGCACAAAGAATATGATGTTTTTGAAGTGTGAATATGTTTTAAAAGATATCGTAGTGAATGATGGAGACACCTATATTCTTCTACGGGTAAGGCAACTACTTCCCATGAGGAGGAAGGTGACTATATCCCGATACAAGTAGGAGCTAGGTATCAGTGTTAACCCAACACACCCAACATTGTTTAGAGTATTGTATACTTCTAATGATATACATCTATCTCCAATGCTAGAGTATTTCCATTAGATGAGATTATTTGGGAAAGATCCCATGTTACCCGCACCAGTAAGAACAAGTCAACATCTGCCACCATATTCTATGAAGCTTGATATTGAGGCAAAATATGAAGTTGTAGAGGCACCAACTGAAGATCTCCAAGCAACAGTTCTACTGAAATCCCAACTAGATGATATGTCATAGTTTCATCCATGAGATACTCTAGATGTTATGGAAGTGGAATGACTACATAAGGATAATATCCTCTAGAAACAAGTCGAGCCAACCCTTCCGTGTGGTATAGTCATAGTTGCTAGGATGCTAGAGGAGGAAACCACTCCCATAAAAAACAACAATCATGATTTATGAAAGAAAAATTAATAAGAGAAAATAACTCCCAACGGAACCAACAAGTATGGGCAATGCAAGAGAAACTAAGAAAAATACAAGGTCACAACTCGAAAGCAGTGACACTAAAAAAAGGTATAATGGAAAGTTGTCGATGAAACTAGGGATTATAAGTTGAAGGTGACATGAGGACATGTCATATAGTAGGCATGGGGATATGATGAGCACCAAAAATGATCATTTTTATTCATGTTTTAATGAGTATTGTATGGCATATTTAACACTAGAAATGCATTTTTGTATAATTATTGCATATATTTAATAGAAAATGAAGTATTATCCTTGAATGGTGTTTTAGTGGAAAATATGTGTAGATGCAGGTTTTTGTTACTTCTTTTACATTTTTCAATCGAGGTCCCACATGGGCCTAGTAAAGCACAAAGAATATGATGTTTTTGAAGTATGAATATGTTTTAAAAGATATCGTAGTGAATGATGGAGACACCTATATTCTTCTACAGGTAAGGCAACTACTTCCCATGAGGAGGAAGGTGACTATATCTCGATACAAGTAGGAGCTAGATATCAGTGTTAACCCAACACACCCAACATTGTTTAGAGTATTGTATACTTCTAATTATGTACATCTATCTCCAATGCTAGAGTATTTGCATTAGATTATATTATTTGGGAAAGAGCCCATGATACCCGCACTAGTAAGAACAAGTCAACATCTGCCACCATATTCTATGAAGCTTGATATTGAGGCCAAATATGAAGTTGTAGAGGTACCAACTGAAGCTCCCCAAGCAACAGTTCTACTGAAATCCCAACTAGATGATATGTCATAGTTTCATCCATGAGAGACTCTAGATGTTATGGAAGTGGAATGACTACATAAGGATAATGTCCTATAGAAACAAGTCGAGCCAACCCTTCTGTGTGGTATAGTCATAGTTGCTAGGCCGCTAGAGGAGAAAACCGCTCCCATAAAAACCAACAAGCATGATTTATGAAAGAAAAATTAATAAGAGAAAATAACTCCCAACTGAACCAAAAAGTATGGGCAATGCAAGAGAAACTAAGAAAAATACAAGGTCACAACTTGAAAGCAGTGACACTAAAACAAGGTATAATGGAAAGTTGTCGATGAAACTAGGGATTATAGGTTGAAGGTGACATGAGGACATGTCATATAGTAGGCATGGGGATATGATGAGAACCAAAAATGATCATTTTTATTCATGTTTTAATGAGTATTGTATGGCATATTTAACACTAGAAATGCATTTTTGTATAATTATTGCATATATTTAATAAAAAATGAAGTATTATGCTTGAATGGTGTTTTTAGTGGAAAATATGTGTAGATGCAGGTTTTTGTTACTTCTTTTACATTTTTCAGTCGAGGTCCTACGTGGACTTAGTAAATCACAAAGAATATGATGTTTTTGAAGTGTGAATATGTTTTAAAAGATATCGTAGTGAATTATGGAGACACCTATATTCTTCTACAGGTAAGGCAACTACTTCCCATGAGGAGGAAGGTGACTATATCCCGATACAGGTAGGAGCCTATATCCCCATGTAGGCAGGCATCTACATCCTAGTGTAGGTAGGTACCTATATGTAGGTGTCTATATCCTAGTGTAGGTAGATGCCTATATCCCAGTACAAGAAGGTGCTTTTATCCCAACCATAGATAGGTACCTACATTCAACGGGTATTTAACACTTATATTCCACACATAGATTGATTGATCGAAAGATCACATGATTTTTTAAAATAAGCTATTGTGCAAAATAGAGTGTCACTCTTATATTTGATGATTAATTTTAATATTGATAGCTCTTACTAATAGATGAAAATCATAGCTATGCACATACCTACTATAGTTAATCATGAATTGTGATTAAATTAGACATTTCTAAATAATCTATTTTTATAATAGAAATCAACCATGTTCTGTATAAGAACACAAGCCATTCCTAAAAATGGATTCATGAAATTTTAATATTTTTGTACTACATACATTATTAATAAAAGATTTTTGAGTGTTTTTATTCACATGGATTACAAAAGTGATTTTCATGTAATTAGTTGGATGAACCACTTGCAAGAGCTTGGGCCCACTCTAGGTAGTAATCCTACCTTATTTTATTTGTTTCAATTTTTATTATTCCTTGCTTTATTATTTTTTTAGTTATGTACTTATTTCCTGCACTTTACATGTTTAATCATGTGTTTATTTCCTATAATTTACATAAGGGCCTTTGATGACACTTTATGTTCCACTTTGGGTATGATAGTCTAATCTATCAAAGTAGGAGTCAAAAAAATGCCCATCATCTATCCTATAATTGAAGGAGAAATACAAGTATAATATCCTTTTAGGGAGACCTTGGATCCATGATATGCAATGTGTTCCTTCAATCCTTCATCATTTCTTAAAATATCTACATGATGAACAAGTGCATCATATCCAAGCCAATGATAACCCATTCAAATACTACATCTGGTTCACACTACCATAAGCTCCCATCCTTCCCTTAACTCACATAGCCACTTCCTCCATCACCCCTCCAATAACCGCTTTATTATAAATGGTACCCATTGCTCCTATAGCACCACCAGTTACATATTTGTCTCCTCCCTCATAACATAATACTTGATAAGAGAAAAACTTTCCATCACCTTCTTATGCAACCTATACACCCCCCTATCCATCATAATATAATACCTCCACTTCTCATTCCCCTCCTAGGACAAGTAATATACCCTCACTCATATCCTATCCACTCACCCATATTATGCCAAACTCCCAAGCATCCACATCCTCTCCTTCACTATCAAAAACTATTGGGTCGTATTATAATGAAACCATCCTAAGATACTACATGTATTAGTCCTCATGATAAGTATAGGAATAGGGGAATATGTTGTGCATAATGCATGCATCTAGTCATCTAATATTTAGGTAACACATGATTTTGATCAATCGTAAAACATATCGCTCACCATAGGTGTTTTTAACCCAATGGGGTTTCCATAAATTAGATAAACTTCATATATGGAGATACAAAAACCTCATCAAAAGCATCCAAACCTCCAAAACCTGAGCTTGCACTCTATGCAAACCTATAATATTTATCCAACCCATCATTAACCTTATGATACTTCCAATGTTATAAATGGTATGGGTTTGGGTTACATCATCATGAATAGGGTCAATGTAACCTCATTTCTTCTCATTACCAATAGCCAAAGTAAAAATCTAGCTTGGGCTACCATAATCTCCATAATTCACCTAGAGTCCCCTAAGACCTCTAAGGATGAGCTCAAAAAATAATTTGATAATATCTTAGTCTATTCAGATATCTCTAAGGATATTTCATCCCCTATATTTCCCATTTTGGAATAACCTAAATATGACATTGTGTTTATTCATCTATTTTCCATTGCACTTATTATTTTTCCCTTTATCTTCCCACATGAGGATCCATAGTAGTCATAGATTCAGCCTACATATCCTATCCTAATTTTGCTTCAACTCTTACCATACCTACAAGATCAAAATACACTTGCTAAAACTACTACTACTGTGTCACATGCAACAAACATACATCACACAATCAACATGATATTTATTGATTTATTTACCCCTCTTTGCTATGTAGCTCTCCCTAACAAAATTCTCTCCATCAACCTATCTACATCAATTTTGATCACCTTCCTCCAAATACTTCCCCACATGTTTTCCTCCCTTCCACATAGTTCATCCATAACTCCAATGGTTATCTCCTCCACCTCATCCTTCTATTTCCACACACTATGTTGAGGTCACCTAAAAAGAGGAAATACCCCTATAAAATATAGTTGATGACCTACACCTCATCCCCACACCTTCCCAACTCAAATATGGTCCACACATGCTTATGGAAGACACCATATATATAGATGTTAAATATGACCCAATGATAATAAAATTTATAACCTAGGAGTGATCTTATCACCTAATGAAAATATCACTTTCATCCAACTCCTCAAATAATATATAGAAGTATTCTTGATCATATACTAATATACATGGCGTTGACCTATCATTGGAATTTCACAACCTCACTGTAGATAGTAATACAAATCTAGTCGAACATAAACTTTAGAAGATGCTCCCTACCATCACCTTGATGGTAAAATATGAGTTACAAAAACTCTTGAATGTAGGCTTCAATCAATTCATCAACTATTATGAATGGATCTCTAACATGGTTCCTATTGAAAAGCCTAAAGGGGGATTCACATTTTCATTGAATTTCATGATATAAACAAGGCATGTTCAAAGGATTATTTCCTCTTAATTAACATTAACACACTCATCAATTCCACTACAAGTCATGAATATTATTTGTTATGGATGGATTATCAAGATACAACCAGATCCAAATTAATCTTGATGATCAACATAAATATCCTTCACCACCTCTTGGGGGATATTCTATTAAAATATCATGTCTTTTGGCCTCAAGAATGAAGACACCACATACCAATGCACTATGAATTGCATCTTCCATGATTGCATGCACAATATTGTGGAAGAATACATGGATGAATTATTGGAAAAATCCACGAAGCACCAAGAACATGTAGACATCCTACATCAAATATTTAATTATATCCTTTAGCATAACATTAGATAAAACCCAAAAAAATATGTTTTTGGTGTTCTTTAAAGAAACATTCTAGGTTTTATTGTCTCTCAATAAGGTATTAAAGTAAACCCCCAAAATGTCAAATTCATCATTCAAATGCCTCCCCCTACAAATATCAAATAGTTACGTAGCTTGTAGGGTAAAATCCAAGCGATCCATTGCTTTATTACCCAACTCTCAAACAAATGCAAGCCATTGAATCATTTATTACAAAATGGGATTGGATTTTACTAGAATCAAGAATTCCAAGATTATTTTATGGCTATTAAAATCTACATCACTTCTCCACTAGTTTTATCCCCACCACGACCAAGATTCCCTTTCCACCTATATATCAAAGAAATTAATTTTTCTTTGTATATCATGCTAGCCTAGAAAAATGAGGTCAACCGAGAACATGTTATCTATTACATCAAAAAAACCCTAGTTATCTATGAAATATGCTATGAGTACATGGAGAAGCTATAATTTATGGTAGTGTTTACCACTAAGAAACTCTATCATTATATGCTAAACCATACCATGTATGCCATCACTTGCAAAAATCCTTTATGGTTTATGATGGATAGAACATACCAAAATAATCACATTGCCAAATGGATTATACTTTTAAGTAAAATTGACCTTGAAGGCTAGGACATCATTGATTAGCTCACCTAAGATAATATCAATGATAATAAACCATTGATTATCAAGCTTCCTGATGACTCAATGTTCAACACTATCAAAGGTGAATAATATGTTGATCCTGGAAGTAATGTTGATATGACCCCCTTTTTTAATGGATCTAAATGTTAATTAGAGGGAGGTGTGGGAATAGTTTTCTTCACACCACAAGGGGCTCCACTTCTCTTTTCCTTCAAACTAGACTTTCCTTGCACTAATAACAATACTTACTATGAAACATTTATCCTTAGTCTTAAAACTACTCATGATGTGCACTGAGTGACTGCACATCATTGATGATTCCCTTTTAATTGTCAACCATTTAAAAAAAATCTACCAATTTTATTTCCTATTTCTCAAACAATACAAAGCAATGGCAAGAAAATTGCTATCCCAATTCAAAAGGTATGACATAGAGGCTTCACTAAGATCTACAAAATAATTTGTGAATATAATGGCATCTCTTAGCTCCCTAATTCTACAAAACCCACATGATAAGGTAACCCATGTCTATGTACAAACCCTCCACAAGTCATATTTTTTGACAAATCTTGATGTCGTGGATGTTAATTTTATCTAGGAAGAGCCTCATGAACTTCGGTTCACATAAATCAAAGAATACATCTAGTTGGGTATCATTCCACTGACTTAACTCATGATAAAAAATATACCTTCAAAGAATTTTTTTTTATATACCCTATAAGCATATATCATTGTTTAGATCCAAAATAAGATAATCACATCATTTCTACTACACATGATGGTACCTATGATGGCCACTTTAGTGGAATGGCCATCACTAAGTGTGTTTTATGAATGGGTTACTATTGGACCACAATGGAGCATGACTATTGTACATACACCATGAAATGCACTAAATATCAATACCACACCAAACTCACCCATATGTTGTATCAAGCCCTACAACCCATTTGATAATTTTAGCCATTTTCATAATTAAACCTTGACCTAATAGATAAAATCACTCCTACCTTATTAGGAAAACATAATTTTATCATAAATGCAATGGAATACTTCACCAAGTGAGTCAAATACATTCCTCTTATCCAAAAAATAGGTCTCAAAATCATTGAGTTTATTAGTCAACACATCATATGTCATTTTTGTATTCCTTCCAAGATCATCATTAAATGTCATACATGCTTCAAGAACAAGGAATTTAAATCAATGTGTAACAAATAAAAAATCCAACATATATTTTCAACTCCCTACTATATAAAATATAATGGTGAAGCCAAATCCAAAAACAAAACCATCATCTTCATCTTGTGTAAAATGGTTGTTGAACCTCATAGAGACTGGAAAGTCTCCTTAGAACTATGGCCATATAAAACTAGCATTCACACACCTATTTGGGAAACACCATTCTAACTAGTTTATGTCACTAAAGCTATTGTTCCCTTAGAGTTGGAAATCCCTTCTCTCTAAATCTCACTACAAGAATTCATGTATGATAACACTACACATCAAACATACCTTGACCAAATTACACTTCTTGATGAATGTTGGATAAATGCCATTTGGCATCTTCAAGTTTATCATGAGCATATTCAATGTGCATACAACAATAATATCCATGTGCATGAATTCCAAATTGGATACCTCATCCTCAAGGAAAACCAATAAAATATAAATACATCATGTCATTTGCAAGAAATATTTGCTCCTAATTGGCTTTGACTTTACATCATTACACAAAAATTTAGATTTGGCACATGCTTTCCAATATTAAGGGAATTGAGGAACCTAATACCCTAAAAATTATTCACCTCAATGCATTATATGCCTAAAAATCCATCACACGAGGCTCACAAATTCTTGTACATTCTATATCAAAAACAACAAAAATATAAAAACAACAAAAACAACAAAAATACAAAAATAACCACACCACAACACAAAAAAATATTTCTGCACTCATATTTATCCTTCCTCACATATCTTTCTTGTTCTTCATATCCTTGTTGTATGGTCATTCTTAGAGTGGCTACACAAATTGGGTAGGATTTCCATATTTTTAT
This sequence comes from Wollemia nobilis, assembly GCA_028583015.1. Classification (NCBI taxonomy): domain Eukaryota; kingdom Viridiplantae; phylum Streptophyta; class Pinopsida; order Araucariales; family Araucariaceae; genus Wollemia; species Wollemia nobilis. Next base: position 1,253,881 of record JAQPPZ010000629.1, on the reverse strand, counting down.
TTCCTCACATTTCTTTCTTCTTCTTCATATCCATGTCGTATGGTCATGCTTATGGTGACTACATACCTTGGATAGGATTTCCATCATCCTCTTTCTTCATATTTATTTCTCCTTCCCCACTCATCTATCCTTCTCCTTCAATTAATTTATTTCATTTTATTTTCTCATTAATTCTCTTATTTGATACACCTTAGCACATATAATAAAAAACTCATGTTGATATCACCAAACATTAAAAATCATTTCATTCATTGCATACATACATACATCATCCCATGAAACTTTTATAATACTATCACCTCTATTTTTTTATATGTGAGTATGAATTCACCAATCATGCTTGGTTCACTTAATCAATGACAAGTTTGTGTCTTATATTCCTATAAATAGGTATTACATTGTCATGCATCTCATCAGTGTTTGCATTGTTGCATCACTGTGTCCATTCATAGGTACATAAGCATTTCTCATTTCATATAACACCATATACTATTTAAGTTAAATACCATGATGTCATGTTCAACCCTATGCAGTAGTTTCTTGGTAATAGAAGTATTTTATGTTAGTCAACCATTTTAGTTGATCCCATCAACCTTTATCAAATATCATTAGGTTCTAATTTTATTTTATACTTCTCTTAGCTTACTAGAGTTATTGCATGAACCAAACATATGTCAAAAATTAAATACATTTTGAGTCTAGTGAAGACAACACCTTGCATATTCTCACCATAAAGAAAATATTTTCCCCTAGTAATCCTATCATTCACATGATCCAAGCTTCACAATATATCTCAAGGATAAGTTTTCAAGTTATAATAAAAAGAGAGGGAGAGAGATAAAATAACACCATAGATAAAGAAAATACTAAATAAAACTACCAAACAACTTGTCCTTGGTAACCTTAAGCATTTTTAGATGATTCCACTAGGGCTATAGATGCTTAGATGGAAATGGAACAACATAAATGAATTGTGGCACCGATCTCCATTGGGACTATATATGCTTGTCTGGTAGTGGAGTAATTCCCCTAAGTGGAAACATATTTATCACACTACTGACATTCTTCTGTATAGATCATTGCAATCTTGTGGATGAGCTATCTTACAATGGAAACAAGTACAATAGGTTATTCCATACCTCACTAAAAATGGATAAATGAAAATCATTGCTCACACTAGTTCATGATAGGTTCAACTTTAGTTAGGAGGTCTAGGTATAAAAAAAATATCACTTGACAAATATATGATTTTGGTAGTTAAACTAATATATTTGACTCCCTATAAATCCTTCTAGAATTTGAAAACACTTATCAAAAATAACAAACACACATCATCCCTAGTTACACAACTAGAAAAACATCATGATCAACATACATTATTATTATGTCAATCACATCAATATCATCATAAGAACTTGCATACATATCATAATTAGATCTGCATTTATCATACACATTACATTTTTTCCATCTCATTATTTGCTCTTATATGTTAAATATGACTATCAATTTGTCATTTATTACGTCTACCTTACAATATTGCATAAATAAAATACACACATCCAAAAATATTTGATTACACACACATTAGAAGTTTCAAAATGCATTTTATGCAACCATGCAATTTCATTCATAACATCCACAACCTCAAAGTAATGAAAAATACTACATCATATCCATATCAAATCAAATACATCCCATCATTACCATAATAAATGATCCACAACACAATCACACCAATATATATATATATATATATATATATATATATATATATATATAGATATATGTCAACATGAATGTATACACCATCAAAATTATTGATTGGCTAAACTCATATACATCATCATCTCCACATAATACATATACATCTAGAACACTACTCAACTGCATAACCTATAAGCATCATAAATAAAAATTGTGGCATGCAAATCACATAAAAACATTAGTCCTATTCTCCACTAGGATACTCACCACTCCCCTTCCATCCTCTTGATCACATATCATCCATACTCTATTAGTCTCCACCACCCTCACTTGGAGTTGATCCCACTTACCATGATGCTCCTCTAGCTAAAAATGATGGCACCACTAGAGTCATTGATGATGTACTCACATGAATCTATAATGATATAAAACTTGAATATGAGGGTAGTGACAAATAATGACTAAGCATAACACCCTTGTAGATTAGAAACTTCTCCTTCTATTATATAAGTTATCTCACATGCTCATATTCGATGCATCGTAATTATATGATCTTAGCCTATGAAGCTAACTCAGCTCTCAAAACTATGGACTGGTCTATCTCCTATTATAATTAATCCCTCTCTATAGTGGTAGTATAAAACATACTACATAGCTCTACCACTCATTCCCTAAGATATTATATATCTTACATGTCTCCTCTAGAAGTCATAATTAGGTCCCTATCTATAGTGGTAGCATCAAGCTCACTCTATAGCTCTACCACATGTGTCCTAAGATGATTTATCTCCACCATGTTTCCTTTAGAATCCTTCACTACATCCATCTCTATAGTGGTAACATAAATCCCTCCCTATAGATCCTCTACTAATGCTCCCAACTAATCCATTACTTACTCCATCTCCACATTACTCACTAACACTAAATCTCTCTCTACTACTACTGTATCACAATCTCATCATAGATTCTCCATCTACACATTATATTGTTCCATAATTATCCTTAATCCATCCTTATCCACCTCTACCTAATCCACTTTATCACAATCTACATCCACATTATACACATGATACTATACCTCCTCCATAAACATCTCAACCTCATCCTTCTAGCTCCCATTTGTTGGTGCTACATCCCCCCTCACCCAATCATGATGACCTCCCTTGTTGTCACATCAATAATGTACATGCCACCTTAGATTTAATACCTCCTGGCATGCACCCTCATCATAAACACCTTCCACCATAGATCATCCATGCCATCAATTAATACTTCTAGCCCAACACCAGCACCCCCTAATACTATATTTACATCATATCATCCATTGACACTTCTATCCTAAGATCCAAACTTTGAGTTTCTCACAAAGAATCACACTCAAGAGTCATCCACACATCATCCAAATTTATAAACCCTAGTAACTCATCCAAGGCCATATCTAATGGATTCCCCTATGGTTGAACCTCAAGATCACATTGGACCCTCCAAATAACCATTGATAGATCAGGAAAAATCTATCATAATACAAACTACCTTTACATGTAACTAAAATGAAATAATTCAATCTAAATTACATATCAGCAAACCACCCATCTACCTCACCTAGCTCAAGATATCTCCACTACATCCTCTTGCCACACTAGTGCTCTTCTATATGGCCACCAAATAATATCCTTAGGCCTTAGGATCCAAAACTATCCTTGATGGTATAGAGTGTGAACCACATGGTCCCTTATTGTATGCTTATCCCTATCAACCTGCCATCACATAACATATGGAACATCTACCTCCATTAATGCATGAACCTCATACATTAGGCCACTTGATCTCATAACAACTATATACTGCCATGCCCATAGTTGTATCAATAAACTACAATATATAGATGTCCTCTTGGTCATTTGTACCCCATTCAAATCTTGGTAGTTCTAGGAAAATAATGTAGATACCTATGAATAGCACACCTTCTACTCTACCATATCACAAATACACCTAATATGGTTCTAATATAACAATACCCCTGAAGCATCTGGTAACATATAACTACCTACCAAAACCATGAACAATGCTAGGATAATTGTCTACTCTTATAACAGTCCCTACACTTCATACCCCTATTGTAAATACTCATGGTCTCCCAAATAGTACCAAAATCCTTTTATAGCATGCTATTCCTCACCTCAATAACCCATGCAACTATCACCATCATCCCATCCATAGGAAGCCTATAGATATGATTGATATCCTCCAAGGTGATTGTCATATCCCCCATAAAAAAATAAAAATTATTTCTATTAGCATCCCAATGCTCACATATACATGATAGATAGGCATGATCACATTGCAAAGTCTCTATAAAAAATACCCCATAAAATGTTACCTCATGTAGCCACTACAAATCATCCTCCTCCAAAAACACCATCACATCCTCCAACAATGGAAAACATTGATGTCATGACCACAAATCGTTGACTTGCAATATAAAAAACAATCTCATCAGTTCATGTACAACAAATTTTTCATCACATATATGATTCTATAACACATTCTTTCCAAAAAAATCATATAGATTTGTACATTTTCAAACAAATGGTGTTATTTTTTGGATACCCATTTTCTCCAAACACATGTAGCTTCAATTTTTAAACCAAAATAGATAAAAAAATATACAAGAATCAAACAAACAAATATACATGCAACATGCACAAAAAAATTCATCAAGATACACACATGCAAATTTCTCCCACTCATTTTCTTTTCTCCCCACCCACTTTATACAACATACATCACTATATTCTAAATCTACCATCTCTTGTTTCACTAAAAACTAAGCCCTAGGGTTCATTTTATCTTAAAAAACACAAAGTTGGGTAAAAAGTAAACTTACCTTCACTACACACCCTCCCATGCTAGTATCCACACCACTTTGGACCATATCATCTACTTGTATTACTATTTCAATAACACTCAATATCACACATCACTCTCCCTCACTCCTCTCCATGCATTATGTGTATTTTCATGCACAAATGAGGGTGCACTCATTTTTTCCTCTTAAAGGCAAAAAGGTAGGAAATCATATGGATCTGTATGATTTCATCAAAACATATAGATTCATACGTTTTATACAAAATATGCTCATCCATATATTTTGGCATTTATTTTACCCCAAATACTCCAAATTGCACAAATTACATTCCCCGTCCTAGTGCGACCTCACAATGATATTTGTATCAAGAGGTTTTCTATTGTTTTCCAATTCTTCACCCATCAACTTATTTCTTGAAGGGGTTAACATCACATATACTATAGTTGCCTTACATGTTCTCATCAACAAAAATACTCAACTGTAAAATAATGTTTATACAAGAACCTTTTCTAGAGGCTATCAAAAGCCCTCATCTACTGGACCAAACGAAAAGCAAAATGTAATCAATTAAATATTTGGTAAAAAAAATATATTTTTTTTTTGGTAAAAACTAATGCCAAATATCTCTAGGTTATTCACACAATTTCTTCATTTAAGTTACATCGCTCCACTTACAATCAACTAAAGTATCACAAGAAAACCTACCTTTGGATAACTGACTAACTAAATCAATTAATTTCAACAAAATATACCAAAAGCAATTTTTTAAGGATGTGCACCCTTCCATAATTGGGGCATCATACGTTGATCATTACTCAAGATAATATTGTGTCTCCCATCCTCAACAAGCATCACAATATGATAAAAAAATACAATTAATCACAACCAATCATGCACTGGTACACATTCACTGTAAATAAACCATCAATCTAGCATCATAAAGTTTTGCAATGCATTATGTTCTCATATAATGGAGTACAAAAATGATCAAATTTATAAACCTAAAAAGGTCATACTCAACCCCATTTAGAAATATTCAAATATCAATTGACAAAATATTTTCAAAATCACTTAATTAACTTAAACCTAGAAAAAATATAACATTAAGCTATCCTAAACCCTAGGTAAACATACCCCATACAACTCACACCCAACTCAAAACCCTCAACACAATTTTTTAAGCATCTACCTACCTATTTTGCCATAAAAATTCTACCCCCCCTATAAATAATTTAAAGGAATTTAATGGAAATGGATTTCTTCCTCTTCACTAAGCCTTAGGTGGGCATGGTACACCCATTCCCATTTAATACAATTATATCAGATGGTTTTATCCATCACATGCTTAATTAAGAGGAAATTTTCTGTCCTCTCCTCGCACCATATCACCTACCCCCTCTCTTATCTAGGAAATTTATAAAAAAAAACCCATTTCCTATGGTTTCAAGGAGGAGAATATTACATCATTATATTTTCAAAATACTACCAGAGCCATTCTCAAGCATCTCACACACCTAGCACTCCACCTACCCAAATTTATTTATGAATTCTAGTGGTGACATGTACAAGATTTTTATATCAATCTTCAACTTGAATCTCATCAGGGGCATATATGACCAAAAAAACAGCCAACCAAGAAAAAAGAAATGAAAACATATGGATAGGTACATTTAAAAAAAAAGATATAGATAGGTATGTTTTCCACAAGCAGACCACCAAATCAACTAGACAAGTAACCTCTTTTTGTTGATTTATTTTTAGATCATTTTTGTATTTTCTTCATGCATTTTTATCTATTTTGGTATCACTTATATCTATGTTTATGAGAGGTCTATTTGACACAAACCTTCTAACATCTATAACACTTTTTATATGGTTACACAAGTTTTGAGGACCAACATGGCTAGCATTTACATGCATCCAATAATACCAATCCCCTCTAAGGATCTCACAAAAGACTCCTACGATATTGCAAAGACATTTAGTTCTAGTATCCCTCCTCTTGGAGGCCTTATTTTGCATCCCTTGGGGCAAAATTGTAAAAGGATTCATCTACTCATTGTAACACCTTTTACACATCATCAATTAAATGTGGTATATTTTCTATTAGTTCACATGTAGACTTGCTTTCTAATGTTATGATGGTAATAATGTGCTAGAAATCTACTATAAGAAATGATAGTACAATGATTTTAATCAATTGTATATTATTTTGAGATGCAAGAGCAGTGATTTAATGATTAAATTATAGATTTACCATAAAATAAGAATCATGGGAGAGATATAATACATCAAATACCTACAAAAAATGCAATCTAGAATGTAGTATGTGCTAACTAGGATCATCATGGGTACCAACATATCTCTTGAATATTTATACAACAAAAAATCAGGTAGAAACAAGGACATGAGTGAAAGAAATTGAATTATCATTCAAAAATGTAATAGGAAATCAATATAGATAGGCATGTGAGTGGAAAATGATGTAAATTTAGACATAGTATTTATTTATATGCATTATGATCATGGTTATTTTAGTTTGTGTCCATCAACAGTGGCTAGACAATAAGCACCTGATCCATACTTAGAGATTATGATAAATAGACCTATCCAATTGGGTTCAAATTTACCTTTAGTTTAATTCTTGGCTTTTGTTTTTCTTTTGTTTTATTTAATACTAGATCCCTAAATTTGAATAAACAAGGTATGATTATTTTGTTATAGGATTATTTAAGTATTTAATTATAGATCCAAAGGTGTTATAGGGTATTAATAAAATTTTCATCAAGTAATTATAAATGAATTAGGTTAGCATGGTGAGATTTATTTCTTACTGCTACATATTTAGAAAAATATAAAGAGATAAGATTTCTAGTTTAAATGGGAAGACAACCTTAGTAGTTAGTCCCATACACCAAGGCATAGAGATTTATACCAACTAGAGTTTGAACAGTCATTCATTAGGACCATAATATGGGATATAGTGGAAGATGCCAATCTCATTCATTTTTGTTTACAAGTTTCTTAAGAATTTAGATAAAAGTTTTAGTCAAGGATTCATCTTGGCCATTACCTTGAGGATAGTAGGGCATGGAACATTTATGTTGATTTTTATACTTATCAAAATATTTAGTGACATCCTTATTTTTTAAATGACTATTGTTGTCTAATATTATGACCAAAGGAGTGCTATAATAGGATAATATATTATTAAGGATAAATTTTATAATTTGTATTCTAGTACAAAAGGACAATTACATGGCCTCAACCCATTTGATGAAATATTTAGTTGTAATGATGTTGAAATTGTGGCCATCCGATGAGGTAGAATTTATTTCTCCTACAATATATAGACACCATGTAGAAAATGGCAAAGTTAATGACTCTAGATTTTGTGATGGGGCATGGATAATATTATCATGTTTTTATATTTATTACACTTGTAAATATAATCAAAAGAGTCATTTCCTATAAAATACCAATAATATCCCATCCTAAAGAGATTTTTGGTCATTGAGTTTTTGCTAAAATGACCACCACATATCCCATTATTAACTTCTTGAATTAATAGCTTAGTATATTTTGTATTAAGGTAGTAGAAGAGGATACCATAAAAAGAACACTTGTACAAGACATAAACATTGATGATGAAGCAATAAACCTAGTGCCTATAGTTTTTGTGTTCATTATGATTGATATAGCTACATGTTCCGTTTTCACGGGTCTTCAAAGAACGAAGCGTACGGCATAAAAACATGTCGCGATTTCGCGACCCGTCGCGTTTTCGTGACCTGTAACTGTTTTCCCGCCAAGTGCAATATGAACGGCCGAGAAGGGTTTTTTGGTTTTCGATGATTTAATATTGACCCGAATTAAATATTTTGCGGATTTTCGAGGCGGTTAAAGTCGAAGAAGCGCCCAGGCCACCAAAATTAAAGGGTTTATTGGTTCGAGGTTGCGGTTCGTGGATGGAGCTCACAATTGCATGCACATGTTTAAAAGAAACGAATTTAATGAAGGGCCGCGAACGTTTCATGGTATTTAATTTTTATTTCCTCGAGGCCGCTATTAAGGGGATCGTGTTCCTGATTTCCAAGTGACGGTTGTAGATCACGAGGAAGTTGGTTTTAAGTTTTTAATGCTGCAAAGAGGACGGACCTCTATAAAAACCAATGTAATTCTCATTTACAAAGGTTGGAAAAACTTGCTGCTAGAAACTGGAATTGTATCTGCGGGAATAAAAGGATCAACTTCTAATTTTTCAAGCGTTGCATAGATGAATTTCTTTTCTGTTTTCTGCATTTCTAATAGCATTTGTACGCCTGCATTGCTACTACATTTAAATTCTGCATACTGGATTTAAATACTGTGGTCAGGGTACAATTCCTGGAATGTGGGTTTGGAGGGATTTGCGGCATGTGATTGTGCGAAGATGAAGCTGATTTCTTATGTTACTTGCTTGTTGTTGCATTTGTAGTTTCTCCTTGTTGTTTTTCTGATCCCATCACTTTGGCCTGTGGCCATATTTCCCATTTCTTTCTGCAACCTTTTAAATCTCTTTTCAGCAACCCTATCTTAAACCCAATTTTAGAATAGTAGAGGGAACCAACCCACTTTGGAGATTGGTCTGGGAGCCATTTCTTGCTTCCAGCCTTTCAATGTTGTCCGGGTCTAGGGCGCACTTGTAAAATCCTTTCCTGTGGCAGATTCATGACCAACAATACCTTTAGGTAATATTCCTTAATAAAGGAAAACATATCATTCTATAAAGGGTCTATATGGATTATAGATTATATAGAATATATGTTAGTGTCATTTGGATATATTTAAGTGTTTTCTATTGCGTAATTTTTCCAATGATGATAGTGGATTACTCATCCTCAAATTCTATTATAATGAGATCCTCATATATAATTGTATTAGCATGATGAATATTAGACCTAAGGATGGTAGTAATGGTCACTTTATCAAAAGTGGAGAATAGATAGTTGACAATATCTTTGTATAACTTTAGCTTGTCAACTGTGGTTTAATAAGTTTTTTTGATTTGATTAATAACAAGTTCAGAGTATCTAAAGATAGATAGGATTGTGAATTTTAGATATTTAGTAGCTCAAAGCATGAGGATTAATGTTTCATATTCTATAGCACCACAATAATGTTTTTCAGGGAAACTAGAACTATGCCTACTCCTACACCCTTAGCACTCATAATGCCATAAAAGTAAAGGGACCATGTGTTAGGTTACTTAACATCTATATTATAAATAGTATCATCTAGAAATTTACTTCTTAACAAGCCTCTAATCATGATGCTACTAAAATATATTCAATAACTTGTCCTTTTATGGAGTTTTCGTTTATGAATTCAAGATCAAAGTTATTTATGGACATCACCTAGTTAGCAGTGCAACACAAGAGGTATAGTTTTGATACAAGATATCTTAAAAAATGTACTGAAGCTATCATAATGATATTTCATTGATCATGTAATAGCTAAAAATTTGAGAGGGAAAATCTACTACTAGACAATGTTTTTCCAAAGGTGTATTGTGTGTTTCATAATTTACTAAGATTTTGTTAATATAGTAGGTTGCTATTTTTTTATGTTGGTCATAATGTTGGGCCAAAATAAATCCTATGACATGCATAGGTGTTTCATTGTACAATATAAAAAATTTGAGAGGGTTTGGTGGGATAAGGATTGAGGGAGATAAAAGATAGGTTTTTATGACATCAAATGCTTTTCTAAAATAATTATCCCATTTGAACTTGACATATTTTATTCATAATTTAGTAAAAGGTTTGCACTTATCAATGAGTTAAGAAAGAAATAACCTAATATCTTTCAACTTGTCTTGAAAACTACTTAATTTTATTAGTGTCTTTGATTGAGTTATTCTTGTAATATCAAAAATATTTGACTCATCAACTTCAATTAATTGGTGGGAGATGATGAATCCTAGTGACTCTCCACATGTGACTCCAAAGATAAATTTAAAGTATTTAAGGCATAATTTATATTACCTAAAGTGTCCAAATTTATCTCTAAATTTTAAATGTGATCTTCTGGACTTAGATAAAGAGTGACAACATCATCGATATAAACTTCTATAATAGAATTTATTATGTTATGAAAAATATATGGCATAGTGCTGGTAAGTTGTCCCTACATTATCCAAGCCAAAATGTATGGATTTATAGCAAAAGGTACCTCATGGGGTGGTATAATTCATCTTATATTGATCTTTTAGTTATATCTTAATCTTATTATATCCAAAAAATCCATCCATAAGGGACATATTCCTAGATTTAGCAAAAATATTGACAATCATGTCAATATTGGATAATAGAAAATTGTCTTCAGGACATGCCTTATTAATGTGTCTAAAGTCAATGTAGACATAAATGATGCCTTTGTATTTAATTATAGTAACGATATTTGATATATGATGAGAATAGTTGATGTATTTGATAAATTTGACTTTGAGGAGATTTTTAAGTTCCTATTTGATGGGTCAAGTTACATCAGGGTGCATTTTTATCAATATTTCTTTTACTAGCTAGACATATAGCCAAACATCTATGTGATGTACAACAAGAGAAGGAAATATTTTGAGCATGTACATGTAAGACCATACAAAGATATAATAAAACTTAGTTAGAATTTTCTTATATTTTTTTCATCCTTTTGGAGTCAAAATTTAATTTAATTTAAGGATTATATGATTTCCTTGAGTTATAATATTATTACCAATTATTCCTTTGATGAGTATGTGAGACTTATCCTCAAAATGTATGCGTTCTAGAACTACCCCTAAATTTTATAAATCTATTGGCTCTAAGGATGATTTATCAATATCAAATAATCATGGAGTATTGGCCATGTCTATTTGAACATGTGGATATTTATTATAGGAATCATCTAGGGCAAATGATTGCTAGAAATATTTTTGATTAAGATGTCTACCTCACAATAATTTATGGATATTACTAATAAATAATCACCCCCTATTTGGGTTGTAGTGTCAACTAGTTAAGAAACGTTACTAGTTTTAGGATGAAAAATATCAATGGTATTTACATTAAGCATATAGAAGGGAATAAAATACATATCTTGGTCTCTTTGATGTTTTGATTTTGACTTGTCTATTATTGTTATGTATTTATAAGGTTCTAGAAATCCACATTCACTATCACTATAAGAGGATGATGATCAAGAATTAATTTTTTTGTAATGGGTATATATTTAGTTCCCATTGATATATCCATGATTTAGGTTCTAAAGGTTTTTTGACACCTTGTTCAAAACTTCCTAGACCATTCCTATAATACCCAAAGTTGCATAGGATATTTTTAGGTACCTAATAGATATTTGATATGTAACAAGTACCATATCATTATTCAATTGCATGTGAGTTTCTTCCATGAATAGTTTCTTCATTAGCCACTCTAACACAAACAAATATAGAACTCCCTACTTGCACTACCTTTGATTTCTAAGAAGGTAGTCCTAACATTTAGGGCAGGGGAGGAAATCTGGCTAGGTCTAATGCTAATAGTTCACTTTGTGTATTAACATGGTTAATGTTTTGGATTTCTTAAGTTTGCATTTCTTGTGTCTTAGGTTGACTACTAATGTTTACCTCATTTGAATTATTTCCTAAACTTGAGGATGGAGGTATTGCCAGAAGGATATATATACTTTAGGGTGGGCATAGAAATATATTTAGGAATTCCTTTTCAATGGATTGATAGTAGGAAAATAGATGTAAATTTACATGAATAGTGTGAAGTTGACATTGATAATCAAACTTTAAGTAGTGAAGATAAGTGGATGGGACAACCTTCATAGAATGGATCCAAGATTATCCCAATAGTATATTATAGTTCACTATATAATATAAAGCATGGACTAGGGTGTTGAGCATGCAAGGCATTACCTTTATAGGAAGGACCAATGTTCTTGCAACTTCTCATTCTTCATTATCACATGCTTTGATAAAAACATCTTATTTTTCTAAGTATTACTTTTTAATCCAATTATATTGAGGAATTTGAGGTTGCACACATTAATTGTAGATTCATTATCAACAAAAAAACATTTTTATGAAATTCTCTCCAATTTCATAGGTAAATTTATGTGGGCATTCTCCAAGCATAGATTGTGGTGGGGCATTTCCCTTGTAAAAGTTGATGGGTACTTGATTGACAATAAGGGCCCATAATATTGGTCCAAAACCCACCTAAGTGGATGAGTTGTGTCCTTAAGACCTCGACCAAGATTGGATGCCTAAAAAATAGGGGCCTTTAAGACAACCTCTAGAGGAGTCTAACTCCTATGATCCTAGCTAATCTAACTGAAATGGGGTTATAGACTACAGTAAAGAATGAAAAAGGTTAGAAGGTAAGCTAAATGTGGTGTAGATTTAGAAACATCAAGAGACATAGTTCATAAGAGTCTCACAATTTAAATTAAACTAAACTACCTATGAGATGAACTTAATTTCCTTATGAAAATACAATAAATCATAGATTAACCCTAAACATTGTTAAACATTCAAAAACTAGAAAACAAAATCCATGAAAAAATTTAAAAAGTAGAATAACCATAACATAATTATCCATTCATAGCTTTAAAAAAAATTCTTAATGACTCCATTGACATACATACATATTTTTCAAATTGAGAAAGAGGCCACACAATAATCTAATCTTCATTCAAAATGTGTATAGCCTCAATCATACAACTACACAACTATAAATGTTAAAGGACCAACTATTCAACAACTACCTGGGTGTTGTAGGTGAGTTGGAGAGGAGAGGGCAATCCTCCAAGGGAGGTCCCAGGTTCAAATAACCACCCTACCAAAAATCTGAATTGGGTATTCAAAATCCAATTGATAATTTTGGTGCGGGCAGGGTTGGGTGTGACTCTCGGGTGACTTTGATGGTGTATAACCCCTTGTTCATGGTCTCTCAGACCAAGACAACACCGCAAGGGGTTTTTTGCTTAAAAAAAAGGACCAACTATTAGAATGGATTTCATTTAGGTATATATATTTAACAATACATTCAATTATCTAGTCATGATTACCTATAGAGCATATTGTAGGACTATCAAAATAGGTGCATGAAGTGGTTGTTGCATTCATGTCAGTTGTATTCAACTGCTTCAAGCATGCCTTGCTAATCTGTGTGATGCTGATTTTAAAGTGAGGTTGGATTGCATGTTGCATCATTGTATTCCAACCATCTAATGGTAGTCCACTCCTTCTGTTATGCTTAGCCAATCAAGCAGGGGTAGGTGTGATGGATAGGACTTCAATCATCAAGATATTTTAATAATAATTATGCTTGGTAGTTTTTTGGCATGTGTGATCTTTCTAACTAGAATAAATGTGAAGTCTCTTATCAGGTGGTTTATCCTAGATGAATATTATTTCTTCTATTATCTCTATTTACTAGGTGGTTGGTGTTATTTTATCCTTTGATGATATTATTTCTTGGAGAATATAGAAGCCATATCCTCTTATTTAGATGTTGGAAATATGAGGAGATTTTGTTGTCATTGATGTCAAGAAGTCAGCACGAGTAAGAGTCAGTTTTAATGAGCAACATCAGTTTTAGGTTCCGTAATCAAGTGCAAAAGAAAGTTTCCTTCCAGGTGGTCAGATGAGGTTTAAAGGGCAAAAGGAAGGCCCAAGAAAAATAATATTATAATAATTTATTATAATATTAAATGTGCAAGATATTTAATTAATTATAAATTAATTATAATAGTTTTATTATAATTTATTTTATAAATTAATTTAATTAACTTTTAAAGTTATTAAGTTAATTTTAAATTAATTATAATTTAATTATATATTAATTTATAGGTTAATTAAACTAACCCTAAGCATAGGGTTATAAAATTCATAATTCGAATTTTTGAATTATCATCGACGTCATCGAAGGCATAGCCCAATGCATATAAAGGAGGGAAAGGCCTTGGTAAATATTTCATCCATGATCAAAGTTTAATGGTGTGTTTTGTGTGCAAAGCAAAGGATCGATCGCGTGTTTTTAAAGGCTTATAGAGGCAGCGAAAAGGACAAGGAGGAGAGGTTTTTGGTTTACATTCCAAGGTGTGTTGTAGTGCAACCGATAGCAAGGGAAGGCACTAAGTCTTGGCCAGCGGAAGGTGCAGGGATCGAATCCCGCAGGCTTGAGTTTTTGTGAAGCGAGAATTATTTTGAGGTTTGTGTGCTAGGAAGGAGACAAAGGGAAGGCGTGAGCCTTCTCCTTTGTGTGGAGGCTCATAGCCCACATGGTGGGTGAGCTCCTTGCTAAGGGGCCCTATTGTGGATAGGTTTCACGTTCGAAACCCTCCAGACACCTTTTGCGCTAGACCAAGGTATGTGCTAAGTCCAAAATTTGTGGAGACCCAAAAATTGTAGAAGCTCCGAATTTTGCGGAGATTAATTTTTAAAAAGGTTTTAAATTTAATTTTGCATGGTGTAAGGTTGTTGTGAGGGAGATAAAAGGTTTGGAATTTTTGTTAGGGTTTGATTTTTCTAAAGTGTGATGAGCTTGTTGAGAGGAGTAATAAGGTGTGCCTTAGGTGTTAGAAATATTTGTTGAATACAAAGTTAATAATTGTATTGAAAGGAGAAATAAGGTTGATTAAGTTGTGATATTTTGACTTGATGAATTATTCTTGAAAGGATTTATTGAGAATAAATATTTGCTATCTAACCCTAGTATTGGCAAAAAGGAAAGGTTGTGATTGAGACAGGTGTGTAAAGATAAATCATCTTCAAACAAGAGGTAAGGGCACATTTTTCTTTGAGAGTGATTGTTGGATGTTGTGAATGCTAAGTTGGAGAGAAAAGGGTTGTTTGATAAGCATTGTTGAGTTTTATTGTTAAAGGTTTTTTTGGAATGAAATTTGATACTAGAAACCTTGTTTGATAAGCATTGTTGGAAATATTGAGTAAGCTTTCATATGCTTGAACTAGGGTTTGTGAAAGAACATGAGTATCATTGTTATGTGAAGTTGAGAACTATATTGAACTAGAGTTTGTGAAAGAACATGAGTATCATTGTTATGTGAGGTTGTTTGATAAGCATTGTTGGAAATAATTGAGTGAGTGATTCATATGCTTGGACTAGGGTTTGTAAGCAAGGAAGTATTTTATTGAGTGATTGATTGAGTGGAGTTGATTGAGCCTAGTCAAGTGGAAGTGTTGAAGTGATAGTTCTAATTCTATGAAATAAATTGTTCTATATCCTAAATTGATTTGAGAAAGAAGTTGAGTATTTGTGAGTGTGAAGCATATTGAGTCTCTAACAATTCTCTATATGTTTCTATGGTAAAAAGAGAGATTGAAAGTGATTGAGCATTGTTGTGAGTGTGAAGCATATTGAGTCTCTAAAAATTCTCTATATGTTTTTGTGAGATTGGACAAGTTCTAGTGAGGACTTGTTGAGCAGATTGGACAAGTTCTAGTGAGGACTTGTTGAGCAGATTTGAGGTAAGTCTTTGAGAAGACTTGTGGATAGATTGGTGTGAGCTTTTGTGGAAGCTTACAATATAGATTTGAAGATAAATATTGAGAGTATATTGGACAAGTTCTAGAGAGGACTTGTGGATAGATTAGTGTGAGCTTTTGTTGAGACAAGTCTTTGAGAAGACTTGTGAGCAGAGTTGATTGATTGATTTGTTCAAACCTTGGATTAAGGTTTGGGGTAGATCTAGCAGAGTTGATTTGTGATTGAGTCAAGCTTTGTGTTAAGGCTTGAGGATAGATATTGAGCAGATTTGTGCTAGATCAAAGGATTGTGTTTAGTGTAGATTTGAGGATAGAGTTTGGTGTAGATTTGAGGATAGGTTTGTGCTAGACCAGAGATATAGATTGAGTAGATTTGTGCTAGACTGAAGGACTATGTTTAGTGCAGATTTGAGATAGAGCTGAGAGTAATCTTTGGAGGTGATAGAGTATAGAGGATGATAGTCTCCAGTGGATAGAGGTCCATTAGCCAGGGCAGTGAGGATAGGAGTCTTTAGTGGATAGATATCCATTAGCCAGTGTAGTGGAGGCAATAGTTCTTCTAGAAGATCACCATCTAAAGTAGAGGAGAAAGGAGTTCTCTTGTGGATAGAGATCCATGAACTAGCTGAGGATATTGGTGTCTCCTATGGATAGAGATCCATGAACTTGATTAGGGGATTGGTGTCTCCTTTGGATAGAGGTCCATAAACATTGTAATAGGGAAAGGTTTCCCAAGAGATTTGTTGAGAAAATTTTAGTGAAATATTTTCTCCGTGGAGTAGCCCACATTGGGTGAACCACGTTAAATTGGTGTCTCTATTATGTGTGGTGATTTATGCATTGCTTTGATTACTACTATTGATATTGCTATTGATACATTACATAATATTGATTGGGAAATAAAAAGTAAAAAGTGGTCTTATACTGTTCACCCCCCCTCTCAGTATAAGATTATGTTCTTCAATTGGTATCAGAGTAGGTTCCTTCAGAAGAGTTTAACATCTTGAAGGAAAATCTTACAAGAACACAAATGGATTCTAAGAGTGGATCCTCAGATAATTCAGCACCAGTGTTTGATGGAAGTGATTATGTATTTTGGAGTATGAGAATGAAGATTCACCTGATGGCACTTGGCAATGAAATATGGGAAGTAATTGAAAATGGATACACACCACCAACTACTCCACCTACAGATAAATATGGTAAGCTTCTACATCATTACAATTCAAGAGCAATAAATGCAATTTTGAGAGGTTTGCATAGAACAGAGTTTGTTAAGGTTATGCACTACAAGTCAACAAAATATATTTGGGATAAGTTGCAAGGCATATATGAAGGAGATAAAAAGGTCAAAAAGGTAAAGTTGTAAAAATCTCAAGGGACAATTTGAAGATCTAAAAATGAAGGATGAGGAAAACATTAGTGCTTATCTACTTCGTGTAGATGAGGTTGTTAACTCCATGCAAGGACTTGGACTTGAGGTTCAAGAATTCGATGTTTGTGATAAGATCTTAAGATCTCTCCCAAAAAGGTTTAGTGAAAATATTTCAGCTATAGAGGAATCAAAATATGGTGATATTTTGACAAGGGATGAATTACTTGGCATTCTTACAACTTTTGAGATGAGAACAAAAGAGGAACCTAATATCCGAAAAGAAGCAACCTTCAAAGCCACTAAGAAGACAAAGGGTAAGAAGTCAAATTCAAGCAATGAGTCATCCAGTGATGAAGAAGTAAATTATGGCAGAAGGAACAAGGATCCAAGAAAGTTTAAAGGTACGAAATCTGTTAGATGTTTCAATTGTGGAAAGTATGGTCACTATGCAACTGATTGTCAAGAAGCTAGAAATAGCAATGATGAAGAAAAACATGATCATAAGAATAGGGAATCAAAAAATATAGGTACCAAAAGAAAAGTAGGGATGATCAAGGCAAGCAAGGAAAGAAGTTCTTTCAAAGACATAAGAAGAGTTACTATGAAGACAAGGCAAGTAAGTACTCAAGTGATAGTGATAATAGTTCCTCAGATAATGATAAATATGAAGCTCTATTTCTGGCAAAAGAAAAGGAAATGGTTAGGAAAAGGTCACCAATAATCCTCAAGTGTTTTAGATGTGGTAACTTTGGTCATCTTGAAGATAGTTGTACAAAGAGTGGTTTCAATTTCAGTGATGATGAATATGAAGATACACTTGAAGGACCAAAATAGAATCTTCTAATGGCATTAGAAGGAGAAGGAGGTGATCCTATAGAAGACAAGTCAGAAAAGAATGAAGATGTTTTCAAAGGTAAACAAATAGAGGAAGAATCATAAATAGGAGAAGTTGATCTTGAAGGTGAACTTATTCATGCCCTTGATGCATTAAAGAAGGTAAGAAAGCAAAACTCCCAACTTAAGCTTCAGTTTCAAGAATGTGATGAAGAGAAAGGAAATCTTATAGAGGATCTAAATAAGTCAATGGCTAAGACAAGGAAGCTCAAATATAAGTTAGAAGCAAAGGTCTTAGAATGTGAAAGGTTAGAACATGAAGTGGCTCTACTAAGGGAAGAAGTAAAAGAGTCTAAGGATAGGTTACACAGGTTTGGAAAGAGCTCAAAGATCATAGATAAGATGATCAAGGTACAAAGATGATCAAAAAACAAAATAGGTCTTGGTTTTGAACAGGTACAAAAGAAACAAGGAGAGGAGTCAACCTCAAGTTTTGAAGAAGAAGAAACTTCAGAAGAAGAGAGTGTAAGAGAAAGTGAGACTTCTGAGGATGAGTTGGAAAATATAAAGTTCAACAAGGAAAGGAACAATGCACAAAAGAGGAACAGATGGAACAAGAACCAGCATAGGGTAAAAGAGACTAAGAGACCAATGAGGTCAAGGCAAGGTAGTTTCAATGGACGATGCTTCTCATATCATAGGTTTGGGCACAAGGCTACACAATGCAGGACACATGAAAGACATGAATATGGGAAATTTAGAAACAAGAAACTTTTTCAAGGGTATTGCTACTCTTGTAATCAGTTTGGTCACAAGGCAATGAATTGCAGGGTTCATGATAGGAATAGATATGGCTTCACCAGAAGAAATCCCAAGATATTTGCACCTCCAAGGAATAATAACATTAAGTGTTATAAGTGCAATAATGATGGACATACAACAAAGTGGTGTAGAGCAAAAATTCTAGAGACAAGTAGGAACAGGAATAGTCAGAGGAATCATAAGGACCAGATGAGAAGGAAAGTGGACAAAGGTAAAGATCAGTGCATGATGGGAGTAGAAATACTCCCACCCCAGAACTAACCACCTCAAGAGGAGGTGGGGGAGGGGCTAAGCTAAGAGACTCATTCTTAGCCTCGAGCCCCAAAGGTGACCCTTTTCCATTGATGTCAAAGGGGAGATATTTGAGTAAGGGGGAGAGATTTGATTTAAGGGGAGAGCATTGAGTCAAGGGGAGCAGTTTCCCAAGGGGAGCATAACAAAAAGGTTAAGGAAATGATAAAAGGTAATTGGGTTGCCATCAATGACAAAGGGGGAGATTGTTGGAAATATGAGCAGGTTTTGTTGTCATTGATGTCAAGAAGTCAACACCAGTAAGAGTCAGTTTTAGTGAGCAACATTAGTTTCAGGTTTCGTAATCAAGTGCAAAAGAAAGTTTCCTTCCAGGTGGTCAGATGAGGTTTAAAGGGCAAAAGGAAGGCCCAAGAAAAATAATATTATAATAATTTATTATAATATTAAAGGTGCAAGATATTTAATTAATTATAAATTAATTATAATAGTTTTATTATAATTTAATTTATAAATTAATTTAATTAACTTTTAAAGTTATTAAGTTAATTTTAAATTAATTATAATTTAATTATATATTAATTTATAGGTTAATTAAACTAACCCTAAGCATAGGGTTATAAAATTCATAATTTGAATTTTTGAATTATCGCTGATGTCATCGAAGGCATAGCCCAATGCATATAAAGGAGGGAAAGGCCTTGGTAAATATTTCATCCATGATCAAAGTTTAATGGTGTGTTTTGTGTGCAAAGCAAAGGATCGATCGCGTGTTTTTAAAGGCTTATAGAGGCAGTGAAAAGGACAAGGAGGAGAGGCTTTTGGTTTACATTCCAAGGTGCACTGTAGCGCAATCGACAACAAGGGAAGGCACTAAGTCTTGGCCAACGGAAGGTGCAGGGATCGAATCCTACGGGCTTGAGTTTTTGCAAAGCGAGATTTATTTTGAGGTTTGCGCGCCAGGAAGGAGACAAAGGGAAGGTGTGAGCCTTCTCCTTTGTGTGGAGGCTCGTAGCCCACATGGTGGGTGCACACCTTGCTAAGGTTCCCGAATGTGGATAGGTTTCATGTTCAAAATCCACCAGGCACCTTTTGCACTAGAGCAAGGTATGTGCTAAGTCCAAAATTTATGGAGACCCAAAAATTATAGAAGCTTCAAATTTTGTGGAGATTAATTTTTAAAAAGGTTTTAAATTTAATTTTGCATGGTGTAAGGTTGTTGTGAGGGAGATAAAAGGTTTGGCATTTTTGTTAGGGTTTGATTTTTCTGAAGTGTGATGAGCTTGTTGAGAGGAGTAATAAGGTGTGCCTTAGGTGTTAGAAATATTTGTTGAATACAAATTTAATAATTGTATTGAAAGGAGAAATAAGGTTGATTAAGTTGTGAGATTTTGACTTGATGAATTATTCTTGAAAGGATTTATTGAGAACAAATATTTGCTATCTAACCCTAGTATTGGCAAAAGGAAAGGTTGTGATTGAGATAGGTGTGTAAAGAAAAATCATCTTCAAACAAGAGGTAAGGGCACATTTTTCCTTGAGAGTGATTGTTGGATGTTGTGAATGCTAAGTTGGAGAGAAAAGGGTTGTTTGATAAGCATTGTTGAGTTTGGTTTTTCTAGAATGAAATTTGATACTAGAAACCTTGTTTGATAAGCATTGTTGGAAATATTGAGTAAGCTTTCATATGCTTGAACTAGGGTTTGTGAAAGAACATGAGTATCATTGTTATGTGAGGTTGTTTGATAAGCATTGTTGGAAATAATTGAGTGAGTGATTCATATGCTTGGACTAGGGTTTGTAAGCAAGAAATTATTTTATTGAGTGATTGATTGAGTGGAGTTGATTGAGCCTAGTCAAGTGGAAGTGTTGAAGTGATAGTTCTAATTCTGTGAAACAAATTGTTCTATATCCTAAATTGATTTGAGAAAGAGGTTGAGTATTTGTGAGTGTGAAGCATATTGAGTCTCTAACAATTCTCTATATGTTTCTATGATATTGGACAAGTTCTAGTGAGGACTTGTTGATCAGAATTGACAAGTTCTAGTGAGGACTTGTTGAGTATATTGGACAAGTTCTAGTGAGGACTTGTCGAGCATATTGGACAAGTTCTAGTGAGAAATTGTTGAGAATATTTAAGGTAAGTCTTTGAGAAGACTTGTGGATAGATTGGTGTGAGCTTCTATGAGAGATTACAATATAGATTTGAATATAGATATTGAGAACAAATTAGATAAGTTCTAATGAGGACTTGTGGATAGATTAGTGTGAGATTTTGTGGAAGCTTACAAGGCAGATTTGAGGTAAGTCTTTGAGAAGACTTGTGGACAGATTGGTGTGAGCTTCTATGGAAGCTTACAATATAGATTTGAAGATAGATATTAAGAGCAGATTGGACAAGTTCTAGTGAGGACTTGTGGATAGATTAGTGTGAAATTTTGTGGAATCTTACAAGGCAGATTTGAGATAAGTCTTTGAGAAGACTTGTGAGCAAAGTTGATTGATTGATTTGTTCAAACCTTGGATTAAGGTTTGGGGCAGATCTAGTAGAGTTGATTTGTGATTGAGTCAAGCTTTATGTTAAGGCTTGAGGACAGATATTGAGCAGATTTGTGCTAGACCAAAGGACTATGTTTAGTGCAGATTTGAGGATAGAGTTTGGTGCAGATTTGAGGATAGGTTTGTGCCAAACTAGAGATAGAGATTGAGCAAATTTGTGCTAGACCGAAGGACTATGTTTAGTGCAGATTTGAGATAGATATGAGAGTAAGATTTGGAGGTGATAAAGTATAGAGGATGACAGTCTCTAGTGGATAGAGGTCCATTAGCTAGGGTAGTGAGGATAGGTCTTCTGAGTGAGGATATGAGTCTTTAGTGGATAGAGATCCATTAGCCAGTGTAGTGGAGGCAATAGTTCTTCTAGAAGATCACCAACTAGAGCAGAGGAGAAAGGAGTTCTCTTGTGGATAGAGATCCATGAACCAACTGAGGATATTGGTGTCTCTTGTGGATAGAGATCCACGAACTTGATTAGGGGATTGGTGTCTCCTTTGGATAGAGGTCCATAAACATTGTAATAGGGAAAGGTTTCCCAAGAGATTTGTTGAGAAAATTTTAGTGAAATATTTTCTCCGTGGAGTAGCCCACATTGGGTGAACCACGTTAAATTGGTGTCTCTATTGTGTGTGGTGATTTGTGCATTGCTTTGATTACTATTTTTGATATTGCTATTGATACATTGCATAATATTGATTGGGAAAGAAAAAGTAAAAAGTGATCTTATACTATTCACACCCCCTCTCAGTATAAGCTTGTGTTCTTCAGTAGAATGTTGGATGTAAGGTTTTTTATTTGACCCTTAATGCTTCATTATCAGGTCATATACCTTATATTTACTTTGCATAAAACATTTATTTGGTTTACTAAGAATTTAATATATTTCTAATCATGTCATTTCCTCTTGAAGTCTGACACCTTTGAAAGCCTTATAGATTATGACATTGAATGTAGAATCCAATACCTTAGAATATTTCTTGCTTAAGCATTGATTTATACTACATTAAAATTTTTATGCTCCATCAATGAAATTATCATTATTATCCATCTAGCCATCTATATTCTTTTTCTATTTACCTCATATTGAATGCTGAATTTTAGATTCATCATATATTTTTTCTTTGGTCCTTCTATTGGATGCTAGAATTTTATCGTCCCTTTGCTAACATCAACATTCTAAATTTTAAATCAAATTTATTACTTAGCCAAATTTTGTTGCTTTTACTTTGTGTTTTTAGATTTAATTACCTTGATGTTTCTCTTTGTCTAGAAAGATTTTGCTTGCTACTTCACTACGTACCTTACTCCACTTTGTGTCTTGCCATACCTTTTTACTCTTTTTAGTTCTCTATAGTCTTTTGGCCTACTTTGTATCATATTTTATATCTAAATATTCCATAGGAGCTTCATCTAGAGCTATTTGAGTCACCTTCTGAGTTGTTGTATATCCTTTGTGATAATATTGCCTTAGAAAAATAACTACACAATCTAGACTAAGTTGAATTATGGATGTAAGTATTTAATTTTTCTTACATTATTGGTGAATTTCAAGGATTTGTACTTGTAACATGAAGAACCTATTAAGCCTCATCTATGCTATAATTTTTAGAAATAGAGCATATTACATTATTTGAATCATGTAAATGTAAATTCCTTGGTACATACTTAGGACATTAGGTTACTTTAGGGGGGAGTTATCTAGTTACTTCATGCAATGTAATAAATGCACAAGTGTCAATGTGCAAGGTGTACACTTGTATAGCTAGATAGAGTGTCAGCCAAGGAACATATCTTCCTATATAATGACCATAGATGTAAAATTACAGAAGTATAATACAACATCATAGAGAAGCATCATAGTGTGTGGTAGATCGATAGTAAGATAGTATGTGAGTGAGATATAAACTCAGAGCTCCTTCATGGAGTAGTAGCATATTGTATGGAGTGCCCATTTCATCCATTGCTACTATTGTAATATTTTTACCATTTCTATTTATAGCATATTTTACTAATATCAAAGTTATATTTTATTTCTTTCTACATCTTGTGATTGGTATCTCCTAATGAATTTGGCATCAAAATCTAACAATAGTATCAGAGCTACGGTAGACCAAGCCATAATAGGTCTATAGGGAAACCACAATTATTATTTAATATGATTTTTTTGAGAACCTCAATCACTGTATAAATTTCTTAGAAGAGTCTAGGTGGTAGAATTAGGGAGAGCTACAATTGAGGACTAAAACCTCAATTTAAAAAATATTGAGATTGCATAGGGCTAGAGTATTTCCATAGAGTTGAAGGAAAATTCATGAATACTAGGACTCAACATTTGATCCACTAGGTTGATGAATCAACTAGTGAAGCTAAGAGATCTCGAAATACTTACCTAATTTTTTTTTTTAGTGTAGGGAATTAATACTCAGATGATTGGTATACCTCCTACAATATAAAGCTAGGATATCTCAAATTTGTTGCCTAAAGGTCAGATTACCTTCATAGTGTAGATATTAGTTGTATAAAGGAGAATACTTCAGAAGAATATTTTGGAAAATAATCCTGGTGAATTTCAAAGATAGGAGATATCCATTAATAGATTGAAGAACTTCATAAGAAGAAAATGCCATAGTATCTTTGATATAGAAGAAAATACCATAGAATAATTGATCTGGAATAAAATTCCATAAGAGCCTTGATCTAGAAGAAAATGCCATAAGAGCCTTGATCTAGAAAAAAAGGACATAGAAGCCTTGATATTGAAGAACAAACCATAAAAGCCTTGATATTGAATAACAGACCATAGAATCCCTGATATTGAATAATAGGCCATAGAATATTTGATATTAAATAATAGGACATAAAAGCCTTGAAAATAAAATAGGCCTTAGATGCATTTTATCTTGAAGAAGATTCCAAAGGAAAGGATCTAATTTAGAAGAAGATTTAAGTACTAATATTTTTGTTGAAGGTATAAGTGATCCAGTAATTCGGGAAATCTTCCTATAAGAAATTTAGGAAGAAAAGCTTCTTCAAAATCAACCTAGTACCTGAAGTAGAAGAGATCAAGAGGATATATCATTGAAGAAATTCCAAGCTAGGAAGAAGAAGGACTAGGAGAGTCCTCATATCCATAAGAAACAAAATTAGAGATCCAGGAGAAGATCTCAATGCCAACACTTCCAAAAGAATAAGGTTGAAGATAAGGTCTCTAGCAATACCAGGAGAAGCTACAATATCAAAGACCCTCACTAGGTCTTGATGAGCATCTAGTAAAAGGCTAGGAGAGCCTTGTTGAAGAAATATTCAAAAGTGAACTTACTGGAGAAATCCACTACCAAAGAGAAACCCTTAATAATGAAGTAATTGGTACAATTTTTGCCATATAAAAACAAGCCCAAGACGAGAAGAATTTGGTAAGGAGTGCTAAATTTAAACAAAATAAGAATCCAATTTAGACATCAAAATATTTAGAATATTGATGAGAAGATCCTACCTGAAGTCAATGTTTGACAAGAATACTTGAAAGCAGAAGACACTTATCAAATCTATGATATTTTATGATTCCCTTATAATTAAAGATATCACTACTTTAGAGATACAAACTTATCCAAATATATAGGAGGATATTGCAAGAGGATATCAAAGTCACCAAATCCTAGACTTGTAGAAGAAATTTTGAGACCACCAAATTGGTAAAGAAGGATCTATTCAAAATAGTCTACAAAGAGCTACAAGATCTTATTCAAGGCAACAACATGGTGTTCTTAGAAACCAAGATCTACATCCTCTACAAGAGCAGAAAAGAAGCTACAAAAATATTCAAAAAAAGTTAAGCAACTATAAGTTTCTAAAGCACATTAGGAGTTGATTAGATTTTAAAATTTTTATAATATATAAACTAGCCTATTATCTACTTTGGAAAGAGAAAGAAGACTATATCCTAATATATTGCTTGTAAGAAATTTTTAGAAATAAATATTGAAGTTTCATTTAAGATGATTCTTGATTAGTTGTAATGAATTTATTAAGTGCATTTTCTTGAGAGGATATTGGAGTGATAAGGTGTAATCTATTAGTGCATTAAAAGTATAATTTTTTAGATTTATTTGTACTATTATTACTCTCAAAATAAATTAGTTTTGTGCTTTGAAATAAAGGTACACAATCTATTTTGGATCAAGTATCTAAAGAAAATTTTTAAAGCACAAAAACCTACAACTCATAGTGGTCAATAGAAGACACCAAAATTGGTTAGTACAAGCAAAGGAAAAAAGAAAAAATATAACCAAAAAGAAGCTTCTAATATTGAGAATTGGTGAGTCTCAAATCCAAAGCACTAAGGGTTAGTGAAACTAAAATAAAGCTTCTGTTCTACAACATCTACAAGGATTGTATTCACCATAAATAATCCAAGAAAAAAGGTTAAGGAGTGTAGCCAAAGAGATATTCTTAAAACCCTCATTTTGCACTCATCAATCTGCTACAAAAATAAGAATTTAGACCTACAAAAGAGTGCAAGGAAAAAGGTCCAATAAAAGGATTCTATATACATGTAAATATTACATGGTGTTGCATTTATAAAATACATCAAACATAGGTAAAGGATCAGATTTAAAGGTGCCATAATATGCACACTAGGTATAGGAAATAAGTAGCCAAAGTAAGGGCTAAAATATCAAGTGTTCTCCATCATCGAAAGGGAATTATATCCAAGATTGAACCTGCAGACAAAGGAAGTTTTATGTAAATTACAAAAAGCCTTTCAAAGGCTATTTATGTAAGTAAAAGGAGCTAAAGTAAATATATCACAAAGGTCTACATAAATCATAGCAATGCAAAAGAAGCTATTTACATAAAGTAAAATATAGAGCACATTTCAGTACACAGAAGCATCAAGCTTCACCTCTATCATTGTGAATAAGGAGCACAATGTAGGGATAAGTGTACAACAAGAAAGTGGATGCCACATTGGGGATATCATCAACAAAAGGTAGCAAGAAATATACCTCATCCTCATCCAAAGCTCTAATGCAGCTCACAGACTACCTATAGAAGAAAATACATTGCTTACTCTTCAAGAAATCAATGCAAGATAAGGAGAAAGACATTCAAAGGTGTTATAATCTCCTTATTAGAGGTGTTACACAAGAAAATACATGCAAAAGGGTTAATTTCCACTTGGAATATTATTACCTCATGGCTATAATTTATCTAACGCTCAAGAGATGAATGTTGAGAGCACTCAAGAAATAAAAATAAATTATGGTTGATGGAGCAATGTTACAAGAAGAGGAGGTAATGTTACTAAGATATTTTAGTGCCACTTATTTGCTAAATACTGCCTAAATAGTGAAGTAATATTAGAAGAAGAGGAGGCAATGCTACTAAACTATTTGAGTGCCACTTGTCCACCAAAGACTATCCATATATGTAGTGCAGAGAGGGAAGGGATAGCAATTCACATTTAACATCCATAGAGTGTGTGAAGAACAAGTGCAGTATAGTAAATCCATAGTGTGGAATAAGGAGAGCATAGGAGAACTAAAGAATCCATTGAAAGGGTCAACATCTACTCTCCAAGCATCAACAAAAAATCCTGATAGCCATACCACACTTGTTTACTCAGCCTCATCAAATCAAGCATCACAGATAGGGTACATAGAGGACTATCATATTTGAGTTAAAATCACTACCATATAATTGTGAAGTCAAGAGGGCTAAGGTAAGAAACAATATATCATTAATATTGCTTTAAAACATTGGAGATATAAGGTTATATTTTTATGAATTATTTTTAAGGTTGAGAAAGCAAAGACATAGGAGATAACTTACCTAAAAATCAGAATATTATTTGTAAATTAACCTAGAAGATATAAGGCCCTCTACTTAGGTTGAATCATTTAAATATTCTACAAATTTTAATATTTTTTCAAATTTTCCAAAGTTGGGAGTCATAAGGTCTACTACTACAAATTGATTTATTGGAAATTAGAAAAATTGTAATCAAATTTCAAAGCGCAATTATAAGAAGTTTATCAATATCATATAAAATTTAGAAATTATAATATTTACTTGTCTCAAATCCTTTCAAATAGAGATAAAATATCCAACATTAAAATCTCTTGAAATCTAGAAAAAAGTGTTTAGTTCAATAGGAGCAATAAAGACAATAGAATTTGATTTTAGAAATTTTTATAACTTTACAAAATCAAACAATTTTGAACTATATCTCTCAAAAGCTCTTTGTATCTTGTTCAAAATATACTATGGAGTCATAAGGCATTATACTAAACTTGGTAATATCATATTCTATTGTTTATCAAGTTGCAAATCCATTAGCAATATATAAGATATCTACAAAACCTAATAATCCTTAAGAATACTCATTTCTAGGGAGACATAAGGAAGCCCACAAGGATTAACGATCAATATAGGTTTTATCAAATCAAGCTTATATACTTCAATCAGAGATCATATATCCTAACAGGAAGCCGTAAGAATGTCTACTCTCCAAGATACTACAAATATCAATAAAGAGAAATTTAGTGCCATAAAGCTTGGGATCATCAATCCTCTCTTGAAATAATTAAGAGTTTTAGATATAACTTCAGAAATAATCCATAGTGAAGCCTTAGAAGATAAATTTTACACTATGGAATACTATCTTCAAACTCGTCTCAATGAAGCTATCAGCAATGAAGAAAATACTATTACGTTTTCCTTAGATCTTGTGAAAATATTATATATGGCTTTAATCACATATGAAAAATTCAAGAATGAAAATGTAGAATAAAAGGGATTGATAGAACTACTCAAAAATAAGGTAGAACTAAGTGAATCATATCTAGAAAAGTTTTTTCAATCCTTATGCATAATTGATACTTCAAATTCTACTAACTTGAAATCCTATCATGCTGCTATAAGTGGTTGGTCAGAAGCATATGTACAGACTAAAGATAAGAAAGAAAATCGTCCATGAATGAACCAAGTAGCAACACAAACACCAGTGAAAATTTAGACCGATTTCAAAGGAAAAGCCAAGGAATAAGAAGGAGATGAACCCAATGAAGAAGGAATACAAGCAAGGTGAATTAAAATAAGGGTCTACAAATTCAACCTATTTTTACATCATTTGAAGACTGAAGCATCTACTAAAGAAGCCAAAGATCATTTCTAAAATTAAGATCCAATCAAAAGCTATCATATGGAAGAAGATCCACATTGAAGACTTAAGTCTTCAATACCCAAATATTTTAATATAGGGCATTGTTAGAAATAGAGCATATTACATTATTTGGGTCATTAAATGTACCTTTATCTGTATATACTTAGGAAATTAGATTAATTTAGGGGGAAGTTATCTAGTTACTTCATACAATATAATAAATGCACAAGTGTCAATGAGCAAGCTGTAATATACAAGGTGTCCACTTGTACAACTAGATAGAGTGTTGGCCAAGGAGCTTATCTTCCTATATAATGACCATAGATGTAGCATTAGAGAAGCATCATACAAAATCATAGAGGAGCATCACAGTGTGTGATAGATAGATAGTAGGTTAGTGTGTGAGTGATCTATAAGCTCAGAGCTTCCTCATGGAGTAGTCGCATATTGTATGGAGTACCCATTTACTCCATTACTACTATTGTAATATTTTTTCCATTTCTATTTATTGTAACAACGCCAGTGGTTGTTACTACTCAACCACTCAATTTTTTTTTTTACACTTACATTTCCATGAGGCAAGAGACATAATCAAGACTCATTCCATTTGGATTAAAATTTATCAAGGCAAATAGCATTGAGAGCTATTGAGACTTGATCAGAGTCTCTTTGGAATATAAGTGATCAACTTCTACAAAATCCTCATACCTCATTGGTATGAGAATGC
Source organism: Wollemia nobilis (assembly GCA_028583015.1). NCBI lineage: Eukaryota > Viridiplantae > Streptophyta > Pinopsida > Araucariales > Araucariaceae > Wollemia > Wollemia nobilis. The sequence continues at coordinate 1,224,041 of JAQPPZ010000629.1, read as the reverse complement.
AGGACAAGCATTGGGTTTCATCCCACTTAAAAGGGGAATCACCAATAAACATACTATCCACAAAGATTAGAATTTAGGTCAATGCCTTGATGATGGAGAACCACACCAATGGAAAACCATAATAGATGAAATAACCACATCGATAGTTATTCATAGATGTTATATCCGATCCACATATATTTGATGGAATCTATAGGATAATAGATCACTATTTGTGATTAAACACATAGTATCTATGGAATGTCATATTAAGCAAGATTATGTAACTTTAAACCTCTTAAAACTTGTTTTTCCATTCCTTCATTTAGGTATCTAGTTTGCTTATTCATAAGAGTCATTTAACAACAATACTTGTCCAACATGGAAATACCCCTCTTCATGCACACTCAAGTTCTTAACTTTAGAATATAAGGTTTGTTTTGGTTTTTGATTCTAAATCCTCTTTTCATATTGTGGATTTCATCCCATTCCAAATTCCAATGTGATCTAATTTAAACCATTATGAGTGTTTAGGAGGTGAATATAAATCAATGATTTTATTTTATGATCAGATTCATTACATCACAACCTTAGATTGAAAAAATACATGATAGGTCTATTTAAGCAAGAATTACATCTCATTATAATCAATTTTATAATTCCACACAACCATTGTTTATAGATTAAAACTAACTAGTTGCATCATTCATATTTTTCAATTTTATCTAGGAAGAAATTGGCACAATCACATAGAATTAAATCATCTTCATCTCAGAAATTTAAGCATACACTTTTAACATCATAAATGAAATTTTTGAATAAATAGTAATAAAGGTAAACATTGCAGTAATCTAGAAACATGCATAATTATCCCTTTTAAACATTTAGCCATTTCATCCACATATATCATTTTCTTTAAAGCAATAGGAACAAGAAATAACACATCAAACCACAAAATATATGGACATAATGATTTATCCTGGAGATCCTCATGGGGAATAAACCCAACCTCCAAAATATGATGTCTCCCCATATTGATAAACTTGAGATGTAACATATTACAATATAGAAGGCCTCAAAAACACCCATTTTAGTTAATTTGCACATTGAGAGATAGAATTATCCCTTTATAGGAATGTGATGTAATTAAGGATTTTTCCAATTCCTTTATCTAAGTCATTGTTATAACATGAAGGTATCTCTATACCATAAGGATTCTAACTATTCCTTCAAATATTCTTGATGCAATTAAAGAATCTATTGGGACCTCTCTCTAAGCCATCTATATGAACTATAATATATCGTATGTGTTTATAATACTCACTGGATTATAATTTGGAGAAGTCTTCTCGACATTAGAGGAAAACCTATCAATTTCCTTTGATATGAATTTCAAATTCATTCCTCTTGGTTATTTTTTTAACCAGTAGTTTTTTTCCTCATGAATTAAAGTCTCATACCCTTAATTCATGATTTATCTATTAGTATATTTATATGTACATGCAAAGACTCTAATTCCATTTTATTCTTTATTGAAGTAATTTTAGTTTTAGAAAAGATCTTTCTTTCTTACTATTGGGCTTTCCCAAATGTAAGAACCTTAGCTTAAACACCATGAGGTATAATAAAGTTGAAGTTTTAAATTCTTCCTTTTTGTACAAAAAGCAACTAATACTAACACCTATAATTTAGTCCATGTACATACCCAAAGTAATAAGATTTCAATGTTTGGAAGTCAACTATTTAAGTAACTTTCGAGGCTAAGTTAATCCAATCTTATGTTTGAAGTTAGCCCTTTCGTGAAATTCCGTGTTGGATTTAAGTTCCTAATATCTATTCCTAGGAGTGTCATAGACATTCCCACCCGTGTATGCTAATAACTTCAATGGCCTTTGTGACCAATGATTATGCGGAAGGTATACCATATGACCCAACAGTCACATCCATCGATGGTTTACAACACACACTTCTTCCTACCAGGCGGTCTACAAGAATTTACCATTCGAAACTTGTTTCAGGTCCTATGCATGACGTGATATGGATCAATGCAATGATTTATACACACTAAAGGAGGAACGCGAATGGACAAGCACAACCGCCACGCATAACAAAGGAATTCAAAGTGTCATAGGCTGATTTTAAAATAGGTTAGGGCATTCTAATTAATCATTCATGGTGCTGTTGGTGTGGTTAGTACAACTTATACAACAACCAATGCCTGATATCATTGAATTACCACTGGATCCATGGTAGTCACTAAGTAGCTTCTTCTCAGGCTATCCAAACACCAAAGATATATCATATCCTTTAGGCGATGATAAGTTTGACCTAAGTTCCGAAGATTCATGGAAAACCCTTGAAAGTTTTTTGTCTCGATTCAAAGCACAGAATGAGGAGGTCCTCCAACAAACAACAATCGAGTCTATGACCTTAGAATCATGCGAGTAAGAAGATACTTCCGTAGGTATTGGTTAATATTTTGAGGAGTACCAATTTAATCTTGGTGTCTAGAAGAGGTGGGCAGAAGATGACTTATCGTTCGAATAAGGTCATCCATTAAATAGGGGAAATAGTATACAAATAAAATTTCTACTACAGGGATGGGGATTTCAACCCATATCTATGTCAATCATTTTTGTATTCCTTATAATTACATTCGCTACCCCTTTCATGGTCTAAACACATGGGTTTGGTGATATAGTCTTACAATGCTTGACCGATGGTCTACCTCTGCCAAAGTAGCGCTATAGTAGAATGATCTTTCATACTTACAAAACATCGAGGCAAGAAGATAGATCCAATCAGAATATGGACCATTTTAGGCTACTCTATAGGTGCATTGATAAATTTGTTATTCTTCATAGCAAGGCAAATGTTGTATCACATGGAGCAAGGGATCCATTATAGAAATTGGTTTGACATTTCAAATCTTCACGATCACAAACCGTTCGGCTTGTATCTATTTTCACGAGGGTCGAAATTGGTTCTGATTGGTCCTCTTGATCGTGAAGTTTTTCTTGCTGATAGTGGAGTACAAAAGGCTCAGATTTCTAATTCTTTCAACGTAAAATTTGACATAGCTACCTCTTTTATAATATCACCACGTTGGATATTAAAACTCCTACCAATCTCCTTACCGTCACCGCATCCGTAGAGCATGCTAGGCATGCTTAGTAATTATATTATTACATTTTTTTAATAATGGATATTTAGTTTTATAGTTGACCTATAGGTTGACTGTAGCATAACTCTTTTAGTTTTATAAATCATAGATAGTAGGTTTCAAATTCTATATTGAATTCATTCCATACTCATCAATAAAATAAATATTTCTATATTAAAGTAAATGAAAGATGAAAAGGCTTCTAAAAGCAAGATATAACTTTTCATACTAAACTAAACTCTCTATAAAATGCAAGTAAGGAAAGAACCAATCTATTTCTCCATGCTACTCACTCTTTGTGACTTGCTTCCTTCATATTTCCAAGCTTACTTCTTTTTACAACTAGAAAGTCTCTTGAGCCTTCTAGTTTCTGATCTACCAAGGTGGAGAGCATACTCCCTAGACAATTGAGATCTTTCTAGATCGCTTTTTTTTCACAAAATATCCTCTATTTATAGGACACTTCTCCACTCATGGGCCTAATAGTGACATTATTATTTTATTATTAAAAATATGCCTTGGACCCATTATGACTCATCATGTCTTGTAAGGTATAACCAAGAGTAGAGCAAGGGTCCACTTAGAGATAAGGATAGTGTCTTTAATTTTTGTTTTGTATCTTTCCCATGGGGACAATTATAAAAATAATACTATTAAGGCAAGGAATAGATACAAAGTTAGAACTATTATTGCTAGGGTAAGGGAACTCACTTTTAATTTCCACCAATATAGGGAAGCCATATGGGTATTTTCCCAATGGATAGGATATATGTATAATATTAAAAATTTTATAGTCCTTTTGAGTCCCATCTAGATTGGGTCTATTAGGTTCTTTACATAGGATTTACTATATTGTTATAATTTTTCAAAAGATAATTTTTCAAAGTTATCTTTCACAAGACCTCATAATTAGTTTCTAATTAATCACCTTCTCTAAAAGATAATTAATATTTCCTATCCTTCATAAAATTATTTTATTTGAATTTTTGTAGGATTCATTAGATTCTATTCCCCTTTTATCAATAATTAATTGGTCCCCAAGATCAATTAATATCATTTAAATAATGCAGGAGGATGACGGGTCATGACATAACCCCCCCCTTAGATTAAACATAGTCCTCTATGTTTTTACATCTACCTTACAAAAACATATTTATCTAGCAAAAGCTAGAATTTATCCTATTATTTTACCATCAGATTCTTCTTCATCCATCACCTCAATATTGATGGCTAGCTTCATCTTCCATCCATGAGAGTACTCGAACCTACAAAATACAAAATATCAGTAGTACCATGTCCTTATAAATAACATAACATCCATTCTGCATAACAAAAGTATTGAAATCATCACCAAAACATAATATCATCACAAATATTATAGTTTTAAACCATCTATTATTGCAAAAATACTGAATTGAAGACATAACAATAATAGAATCTGCATCTGTACTATTTTAGTTATAAAAATTCTTAGTAATTGTATCACAAATCCCACCAAGGAGTATCACAACATAATTTGGTTAACCTCTAGTATGAATTAACCTGATAAAATCAAGTATTAACAAAGACATATCATAATTTCATGATCTCAATTTAGGATATTCACATATATCCTAATAAGTATTTTAATACTAGAGCATTCATCCAGATGTCTTGTAGTTTATATCATCATGGAGAAGTCCCATGCCTTATCCAAGAATGGACACCAATCCATTCTTAAAATTCATTTAGTGTTCTTTTATTTAAATAAGTTTGCTTTACATTCATAAGCTACTCTGATAGAAAACACAATATTTCAAATGATTTCCATTTACAATTGGCCAAAATCATTGGTATACTAATACATATAGTTTCTAGATTAGTGGCTTCGTATATCAATGTTTTTCTTCCTCGGATCTTTCACCTTTCGGGTCCATAACTACATTACTAGTTTGAGAGTCTGTTGGAGAAACTACTCAAGAAGTGTCTTGGATTCTATTTTGACCAGTTGCATGAGTTGTGTTTCCCTATTTACGTTGCCCCACAGTATCTGGTTGCAATATGAGAAGTAACCCATGACTTATAAGTGCATCCAAACAAGAATTCAATAATGCAGTTATGTATATATCTCTTCCATATCGTAATTGTGCATTCTATGCTTACAAGGCTATCCGTACTGTATCTCTCTAGAAGTGCATCTGTGTTAAATATAATCGAAAACTCTCTCACTCTAAGATGGTGACTTCTCTCTCAGTATCCAAATTAAACCTTTGTTGTACCCATTTGTCTACTAACTTCAACTCTTGGATTTCTAACAGTTGAATTTTCTTCTTAAGCTCCTCCACTTCATGTTGCGCTTTTCTAACGGGTTCATCTTCTCCTATGCTAGATGATATAGCTCTTGTGTCCAACCATTGGTGCACACATCTTATGGAAGATTCTTCCTCATTATATGAGTGTTTCTACTCTATAGACTTAGTTGTTTCTCTACTATTTTTTTTCTCACTAGAATCTTCCTCTTGGCATTGCTACTGAGTGGTCCACTAAATGTCATAGTTAAGGGTTGTGTCAACATCATCCTCCTCAGTTGTCCATATAGCCTCATAAGGATTTAAAGCTAGTGGTTCTATTGGTGGAGGTATCATGACTGTTTGTACCTTCCTCCTATAAACCATGGAAGGGTTTGGTATTCGTTGTGTAATACCAAACTATCACAATAATCAAGTATATTTAAAATACTTGTATTGCATACTAGTGCATCCGATCAACCATCTTGATCATCTCACTAGAGTGAGTTGAAAACCATATTCTACCCACACTGGGCCCTCTCCAAGGTCTTCAAATAACATCATGAGAGTGTAAATTCTCCCAAATAGAGTGGAATCACTCTTTATTTCCCTCAAGTGGTCTGCAGTTAGACCATTCCTTTTTTGTTTCCATCTCAGTGCATAGGACATATTTGGCTCCATAAATTGGTGTGCATCATAAGGTAGCCCTTGGGGTCTTGCTACTTCTATGTGCTGCTATTACAAAACTTGTAGCAAGGTGCTACAATTTAGTTAAGTTTTCATCATTCTTAAATTGAACAACTCTTTATAGGTTTGGGTCAATAATACTGGTGCCCATGCATACACCACTGACTATTCCACTATATCCTACATGATTCTCAATAAATTCCAAGGAAATTGTGTACTTCTTGATTCAGGAAAAATGACCTTCAATAAGAGCTCCATTATAATTGTGTGCTTATGTGTTAGTCTACCCTGCACATAATTAAGTTTATGCTTTATACGTCCCCTATCAGTGTTCACACTTCTCCATTATGCTATGAATAATATTTTTAGAATATGCCCCATTTTAGCTTCATTGGCAATGGTCACTATGAGACCTTCTACCGGTATCCATATCCTATATACATCTTCCAACATAATGGTCATTTATCTACTGGGTAACTAAAATTTTCCTCTATTGGGATCCCATATTTCTACTAGGAAAAATAGATAACATATGTCTACATGTATTAGCTCTAATTGAGTTGCTCCCTCAAATCCTACTTCTTTCAACCATTGTAAATCACTTGCATCCAGTATATTCCTGGAATTTTTAAAGATCATCCTCAAAGGATATATTGCCTTGATGATATTTAGTGGTTGAATTTTAGATGTTTTCGTAGGATTGTTGATGCCTGTTCTGACATTTTCAAAATCCATAACTCAAAGAGTATGTATCAAAATATTGGCTTACAAAAATAAGATAATTACGAGACATACTATGGTGTCCATTCTTGAGACCATCAATACTAATAAGGTAAACCCTAATATGGGAAATATGATATTCACTACCATGAATAGTGCTTAGGTTATTTATGTATCTTAAATTGAGATAAATTCTACAGTATTTAATCCATTCTGTGATGTTGGAGTTTTACTTTGATTTTATTCATTGGATAGTATTTTGAGATCTATTTATTTTTGTAGATTCGTAGATCCATCAAATTGAGTTATTGGGTTCTCCTCCAATTCCCAAGGGAGTAACCTTCTTTTTATGTGCATGGAACACATCATCATAACCCACGTGTCTTTCCCTTAATTTGTATCGCATCTCATCATTGACCCTTCAATGACTCCAACGAATGATTTTGTACCTTACTTCTCTATTGGAAAAATGTGTCTACAACATGGTACTCTTGTTGTAAAGTGTACTCATATTGACCTTATTTTCATATGGTAGAATTGCAATTAATTTCAAATCATCTTACTTCTATCTTCGATGTTTGGTTTACACCAGTTTCATATACACTATTTTCTATGCTTTGAACAATTGTTGCAAAACTACACTCTAGTTTTCTTATAAGTTTTTTATACCACATGCATGGCATAATGGTCAGTTTCCAATTTAAATAGCTTAACACTCATTATTTATTTCAACCACCACCTAGGTGGCTATATGCATATTTGTTTGAGGAGTCGGGACACTTAGGGAGGTTGGTGGAGCTACATGTGGTGGTGACACTTGGGATTCCAGGTCTTACTTGGTGGAGTTCCCTAATATTAATTTCAGATATGAGTTTGTTGATTTTTGGAGGATTTACTAACTTATATGTGAGGTTTCATTGTCCTTGTACTCCTCCAACATAGCAGAGTTTTAGGTTCTTGTGTTTTCGGATGACTTCTTCTGCTACTACACCATAAATTCTAATTGGAAAATTCTAGAATGTATTGTAACATTGATCAAAATGAAAATAAAGAAAGCATTTTTTTGTTTGAATTTCCACTAGTGGTTTTTAACTAACTTAAATGGTTGAATTCATGTCTACATATCCTGAGGTTTCACTTCCATTCGGTACCATAGTTATTTTAGTTGTCCAAATTGGTTTGAATATTATAGTTCAAGTGAATCCCTTAGTAAAATTCAACATTTGACTCATACACACTTGAAATTAAGGAGCAAGTAAATCCAAAGATATAGATTTTGAGTAATTTTCCAAAATATTCTAAGGTATACTATTTAAAATCCATGCAATATGGTTAGCTTAGCTCTTCCACTTTTGAACGACTATGGATCTAATCATGGGGGATAGGAAATCAGACAATATAATCTCAAGTACTAACTTTTTCATTACCAAGTGTGCATTGTTTATAGTTTATATTTTGAGTGTTCTCTCATGTTTTGTTTCATGCCCAAATATTTTTCTAGCCTATATCTAACTAGAATCTATTAGTTAGCCTCAGCTCAGATACCAACTGTAAAAACCCCGATGGTTGTCACTACTCAACCACTAATTTTTTCTTACACTTACATTTCCATGAGGCAAGAGATATAATAAAGACTCATTTTATTTGGATTAAAACTTATCAAGGCAAATAGCATCGAGAGCTATTGAGACTTGATCAAAGTTTCTTTAGAGTAGAAGTGATCATCTTCTATGAAACCCTCATACCCCATTGGTATGAGAATGCTGGCCAAGCGTTGGGTTTCATACCACTTAAAAGGGGGATCACCAATAAATATACTATCTACCAAGATCAGTATGTAGGTGAATACCTTGATGATGGAAAACCACAATAATGGAAAACCATCATAGATAAAATAACCACACTAATGGTTATTCATAGATCTTAGATCCGATACACATCTCTTTTATGGAATCTATAGGATACTAGATCACTATTCATGATTAAACTCATAGTATCCATGGAATGTCATCTTAAGAAATATTATGTAACTTTAAACCTCTTAAAACTTGTTTGTCCATTCCTTCATTTAGGTATCCAGTTTGCTTATTCATTGAAGTCATTTAAAGACAATACTTTTCCAACATGGAAATACCTCTCTTCATGCACACTCAAGTTCTTAGCTTTAGGATGTAATGTTTGTTTTAGTTTTCAATTCTAAATTATCTTTTCTTCTTGCGGGTTTCATCCCATTTCAAATTCCAATGTGATCTAATTTAAACCATTGTGAGTATTTACGAGGTGAATATAAATCAATGATTATATTTTATGATCAGATTCATTACATCACAACCTTAGATTGAAACAATACATGAGAGGTCTATTTAAGCAGGAATTACATCCCATTATAATTAGTTTTATAATTCCACACAACCATTGATTACAAAGTAAAAATAACTAGTTGCATCATTCATATTTTCCAATTTAATCAAGGAATAAAATGGCACAATTGCATAACAATAAATCATCATCATCTCAGAAATTTAAGCATACACTCTTAACATCATAAATAAAATTGTTGAATAAATAGTAATCAAAGTAAACATTGAAGTAATCTAGAAAAAATGCATAATGATCCCTTTTAAACATTTAGCCATTTCATCCACATATATAATTTTCGTTAGAGCAATAGGAACAAAAGTAAACACATCAAACCACAGAATAGATTGGCATAATTATTTATCCTAGGAACCCTCATGGGGAATAAATCTAGCCTCCAAAATATGATCTCTCTTCATATTCATAAACTTTATATGTAACATATTACAATACATAATGCGTCAACAATACCCTTTTTAGTTAATTTGCACATCCAGAGATACAATTGTCCCTTTATAGGAACACGATGCAATTAAGGAATTTCCCATTTCCTTTCTCTAAGTCATCGTTATAACATGAAAGTATCTCTATACCATAAGGATTCTAACTGTTCCTTCAAATATTCTTGATGCAATTAAATAATCTATTGGCACCTCTCTAAGCCATCTATATGAACTATAACATCTCATATGTGTTTATGTTAATCATTGGATTATATTTTGGAGAAGTAGTATTGACATTAGAGGAAAACCTATCAATTCCCTCCAATATGAATTTCAATTTCATTCCTCTTGGTTATTTTTTTTAACCAATAGTTTTTTTTTCCTCATGAATTAAAGTCCCATACCCTTAATTCATGATTTATCTATTCGTATATTTATATGTACATGCCAATACTCTAATTCCCTTTTATTATTTATTGAAGTAATTTTAGTTCTAGAAAAGAGTTTTATTTCTTACTATTGGGTTTTCCCAAATGTAAGAAGAACCTTAGCTTAGGTACCATAAAGTTGAAATTTTAAATTCTTCCTTTTTATCCAAAAGGCAACTAATTCTAACACCTATAATTTAGTCCATGTACATACCCAAAGTAATAATAATTAAGTTTTTGGAAGTCAACTAGTTAAGTAACTTTTGAGGCTAAGTTAATCCAATATTCTGCTTGAAGTTAGCCCTTCCCTGAAATTCCGTGTTGGATTTGAGTTCCTAAGATCTATTTATAGGAGTGTCATAGACATTCCCACATGTGTATGCTAATACTTTCAATGGAATTTGTGACCAAATATTATGTAGAAGGTATACCATATGAGCCAATGGTCACATCCATCGATGGTTTACAACACACACTTATTCCTACTAGGCAGTCTACAAAAACTTACCATTTTGAACTTGTTTTAGGTCCTATGAATGACATAATATGGATCAATGCAATGATTTGTGCACACAAAAGGAGGAACACGACTAGACGAGCACAACCACCATGCATAACAAAGGAATTCAAAGTGTCATAGGCTGATTTCCAAATAGGTTAAGGTATTCCAATTAATCATTCATGGTGTTGTTGGTGTGGTTAGTATAGCTTATACAACAACCAATTCCTGATATCAAGTGAACTACCACTGGACCCATGGCAGTAACTCAGTAGCTTCTTCTTAAGATATCCAAACATCCAAGATATATCATATCCTTTAGGAGAAAGCGATTTCGACTTAAGTTCTAAATATTCATAGAAAACCCTTGAAAGTTTTCTATCTCAACTCAAAGCATAGAATGAGGAGATCCTCCAGCAAATGGCAATCCAGTATATGACCTTATAATCATGCAAGTAAGAAGGGCCTTCGATAGGTATAGGTTAATTTTTTGAGGAGTATCAGTTTAATATTGGTGTCTATCAGAGGTGGGAAGTAGGCGACTTATCATTCGAAGAAGGTCATATGTTAAATAGGGGAAATAGTATAAAACTATGACTTCTACTATAGATATGGGGATTTCAATCCATATCTATGTTAGTAATTTTTGTATTCCTTACAATTGCATTCACGACCCCTTTCATGGTCTAAACACATGGGTTTGGTGATATAGTCTTACAATGCTTGATCGATGGTCTGCCTCTACCAAAGTAGCGCTATAGTAGAACGATATTTTATACTTACAAAACACTGAGGCAAGAAGATCGATCCAATCAGAATCTAAACCATTTTAGGCTACTCTAAAGGTGCATTGATAAATTTTTCATTCTTCACAACAAGGCAATAGCTGTATCACACAGAGCAGGGGATCCATTGTTCCAACTAGTTCAACATTTCAAATATTCATGATCATAAACTATTTAGCTTGTATCTATTTTCACAGGGGTCAAAATTGATTTCTATTGTTCCTCTTCATCCTGGAGGTTTTCTTGTTAATAGTGGGGTACAAAATGATCAAAGCTCAAATTATTTTGACCTAAAATTTAACACAACTACTGCTTTTACAATATCATCATGTTGGATATTAAAACTCCTACCAATTTCCTTACCCTCATCGCATCCGTAGAGAATTCTAGGCATGCGTAGTAATTATATTATTAATTTTTTTTAATAATGGACATTTAGTGTTATAGTCGACCTATAGGTTGACTGTAGCATAAATATTTTAGTTTTATAAGTTATAGATAGTAAATTTCAAATTTTGTATTGAATTCATTCCATACTCATCAATAAAATAAATATTTCTATAATAGGTACAATTATTACCCCTTAAATAAAATAAATATGAAAAGGCTTCTAAAAGAAAGATATAACTTTTTAGATTAAAATAAAATCATGTATAGTCATGGCCGTTGGAGGAAAGTTGTCACGATATCGAGACATGTTGCACCGTCGCAGTCGCTGGAGGAAAGTTGTCACGATTTCGTGACATGTTGTGCCATCATAGTCGCTGGAGGAAAGCTGCCATGATTTCATGACATGTTGCATCATTGCGGATTCTGGAAAAAATTTGTCGCAATATCGTAACATGTTGCGCTGTTGCGGCCGCTGTGGGAAAGTTGTCACGATATCGCGACATGTTGCGCCGTCGCGGTCGCTAGAGGAAAGTTGTGATATCATGACATGCTACGTCATCACGGCTGCTGGCAAAAAGTTATCACAATATCACGACATGTTACGCCATCATGGCCGTTGTGGGAAAGTTGTCACAATATCGTGACATGTTGCGCTATCGCGGCCAAGGGATGAAAGTTGTCACGATATCGCGAAATGTTGTGCCATCACGACCATTGGAGGAATTGGTCACGATATCACATGTTGCGCCATCACGGCCAAGGGAGGAAAATTGTCATGATATCTTGACATGTTGCGTCGTCGTAGCTGATGGAGGAAAGTTATCATGATTTTGCGACGTGTTGCGCTGTCACGATCGCTGGAGGAAAGTTGTCACGATTTCGTGACATGTTGTCACGATATCGCAACATGTTGCTTCATTGCAGCCAAGAGTGGAATGTTGTCACGATTTCGTGACATGTTGTTCCATTGCGGCCAAAGGTGGAAAGGTGTCATGATTTCGTGACATGTTGCTCCGTCGCGGCCAAGGGAGGATTGTTGTTACAATTTTGCGACATGTTGCGATTTTGTGACAGGTTGACATTTTGCGGTCAGAGGAGTCTTGTGTCGCAATTTCATGACTTGTAGCTTTTTTGCGGCCAAAGGTGAAGTTGGTTTTTACTATGTGATTTTGTGACAAGTTGTTGTAACAGACCAATCAGCTCCCTCTGCTAGCTTGGTATTGGTTCAAGATATTTGCCTCCATTGCAATTCTTCCTCTTCTCTTGTAATCATGTGCTTTCATTATTTTCGGCTGGGATGTGTCTACTCCCAATTGTAACTGATATTTGTTTTAATACAAGTTTTTTTCAATTTTTTCAAAATAAAATAAAATCATGTATCAAATTCTCAGGTAAGGATAGAACCAACCTTTGCTCTTCATAACTTGCTTCCTTCATATTCCCAAGTTTATTTCTTTTTACAACTAGAAATTCTCTTAAACGATCTATTTTCTGATCCACCAATATGTATAGCATACTCCCTAGACCATTAAGATCTTCCTAGATAGATTTTTCTTCACAAAATATCCTCTATTTATAGGACACTTCTACACTCATGGGCCAAATAGTGACCTTATTATTTTATTATTAAAAAGATGCCTTGGACCTCTTATGACTCATCATGTCTTGTAAGGTATAACCAAGAGTAGATAAAGGGTCCAATTAGATATAAGGAGGGCGTCCTTATTTTTTGTTTTGTATCTTTTCCCATGGGGACAATTATAAAACTAATACTATTAAGGCAAAGAATAGATACAAAGTTAGAACTATTTTTTCTAGGGTAAGGGATATCTCTTTTAATTTCCACCAATATAGGGAAGCCATATGGGTATTTTTCAAATAGATAGGATATATGTATAATATTTAAAAATCCTATAGTCCTTTTGAGTCCCATCTAAATTGGGTCCACTAGGTTGTTTACATAGGATTTACTATATTGTTATAATTTTGTAAAAGATAATTCTTCAAAGTTATCTTTCACAAGACCTCATAATTAGTTTCTAATTAATCACCTTCTCTAAAAGATAATTAATATTTTCCTATCCTTCATAAAATTCTTTTATTTGAATTTTTATAGGATTCTTTAAGGTCTATGCCTCTTTAATAAGGCATTAATTGATCCCGAAGATCAATTAAGATCCTTTAAATAAGGCAAGAGGGTGACGAGTCATGACATTTATAACATATTTCAATCATCTCGTATTTATTTTTTATTTCTTTCTGCATCTTGTGATTGGTAAATCCCAATGTATGTGGCATCAAAATCTAACAATAATATAAATTTCAGAGAAAATGGCGCTCAAAGATAATATGAGAAAATACAATAAAATATACATAGGCAAAAATTTGAGCTATGGAAAATAAAATAATTTAGGAGAAAGGGATTGATGGGACCAAGATGGAGATGTAAGGTAGGTTTATGGAGATGCCTATTTTGATCATGTTCAATTTTCAAGAAGCACCCTCTCCTTCTCATATTTGTTTGAGGTATATGATATGCATTGCATGTTTCCAAAATTTATTTGTTATCCCTCTTGAATAACTAATTTATTATCTCAAATAATATACAAATTTTATTTATTTTCTAGTCTATTTACAAAAAATTATGGCATATCTATGTATGCCAACTATACTTGGTTCTTCATATTTTGCATTTGGACCTATAGTGACACAACTGAATAGTACCAAATTTATACTTTTCCATATAACATTCACCTTAGTACTTGTAAATGATTTAGATAGGGTCCTACCATCAATGTGATATTGAACCTATGCCAACTTCCTAGGCTACTTGAAAAGTGATATTGAAAATCAACATCAATACCTTTTCTTTATCTACTGAATGGCTAGTTACCTTCTCAATGCACATTGGTTTGTGTTATGTATCCCATAATAGTTATATATATTCAATTTTAATGGTATTTATTATTTTGGATTATAGTCTAGAATAACCTTGGGCAGAGTGCCATATCTCTCACGACTATCTTTTAATCTTCAAATTTATTGTTTGGAACACATGGATATCCAAATGATGTAGCAAATTATAACTATTCTATAAATTGTACCAAATATCTATAAGTTAAAACCATAATTCTCTAGGGCCATTTAGAATAAACCTATTTCTAGTTGACTCTTGCTCATATTTTGACCAATTAGTTATTTTTATTTTGGATAGTTGTGTATTTCTTCTTCTTGATAATTCCCAACATGATAAGGCTAGAGGTCTTCAAATTGAACCCAAAACATATTTTGAGCACATGGAATGTTTATTTGATCTTGTATTATATGTTCTCCTATTTTCTCTAAGAAATCCATGGATAAAATTATCCCAAATGTTAGTGGTAAATTTACAATTACCATATTTTGAATTGATGCTAAATATAACAACTTATGCAATAAAATTTAGACTTATTCAATGAATCCTACCTTTTGGACCACTACTCCTTTGATTTAGATAGTTTAAAAACCAATTATATTGTATTGTATGTCCATAGCATCACAAAATACTTGAGGCATTATGGAAACATAAAATTTTGGGTTCATAATATAATTATGCAACACCCATACTTATAAGCGTATTGATAGTTAAAAGGACATAGAGTTTACCTTGCAAAAGCTAAGGGGTGCCCTTTTTCTATTGATTTACTATGCATAAAGTTGATATTTGGCTTCTAAAAAGTTGTTTCAACTAGACTTACATGTTTAAACACCATCAAAGGTTCCCCCAGTGCTTTGGATTCTATAATAATACTGTCTTGGGATATATATTTTGAATCAACCACCTTTCGAGTTATTTATCCATAAAATTTTATCATATCCTCCCTTTGAGCTCTTGTTATGGCTAGATAATATAATTTATGGTAAGATTATTTGCTTAGGTAATGTAGATATAATTCTTTCAGACAACATTGCTTTGGACATATCTTTGGACTTTCCTATTTTTAAGCTAATCCAACTTCCTTCTACTCCAGTTCATGTTGCATATTATCTATGTTTTTAGCACAAGGCTTGCTATCAAGATCTATTATGGATCATTTCTCTATTGCAAATAAATGATCATGGTTTATTATGAGAGGTAAAACTTTCTCTAAATTTTGGTTTACCCCTATAATAGAATTCAACTCATAGTTACCTTTATTCTAATCCTTAGATATTTAAATTGTTAGAATTAAAGTGCACTATGCCTCTTTAGTTTGACACTTGTCAGTTTCATTGACATTTGTCATGTTTCTCATATAGGCTTATGCCTATATATTGTACTTCATTGTATCAATATAACATATCATATTTACCATTCATAACATTTGGTATCAGAGCTCTAGGCTTTCCATTCCCTGTGAGATTGAGGGGATTTCCATGAATCCCCCCCTTATTTTTGCCCATTTTCTCCTTATTTTTTTCAAAATAGGAAGTATGCTCTTCATCCTTTAATAGATGAATTAGAAACCAAACTTTTGAAAAAATCTATGGTTACCATAATTCTTTTTCCCTATGTATCCGTCCGAAGAATTAGTTTCTCGGCAAACAAACGAAAAACATGATACTAGGTGGGATATAGGTTTTCAATTACTTTCTATTGATGAGAATTTGCAGGACCAAAGGAGAATCCATCTATGCTATTGACGAGAGATTCTAATTTTTTTATTGTTCTCCAAAGTTGAGGAGGTCAGACCTGCAACTTTATGTCATTGTTAATCAGTTTTCTGTTTAATTCTGGCTAGAATGATGTGAAACCAAAGTTCTCCAATCCATATTTTGTTGTCGTTGAAGAAGATATTCGAGTTTCTACATCTTTATGAAGACCAGAAAGAGTTTGATTAGATAGAGGTAGATTTGAAAATGGAATAGAAAGAACAGTAGCTCTTTGTTCTTAGAAATCTGTTGTGCACTACGAGTGGCACGTGATATCAGGTTGCATCAAGAATTTTTTAACGCAGAAAGCAGGTGTTTGCAGCCATCCAAAAAGTGTTTCACGATGATTCTTCATTGAATCCACACTATATCACTGGTGGTTATTTTAAGCAATGTATTTGGTATTAAAGCATCTCTAAAACTACATTCATTGTTGGATTGATACATCGTTGTTTGAGATGTTTAAGGTGCTACGCATGGAATCCTTTTGCTGTAAATGGATGCAATAGTGCAGAAATAACCTCAATAACCTCCCGACGTAGATGTAGTAGCATAGAAGCCACAAACCTATAATATTTTCTGCCAGTTTTCTATTGATTTGGTATTTTTTCCTACTACAAAGATGAGCTACAATGTTTATTCGACCGCGCTTGGAGACGAACAAATCATTGAAGTGATGTGGTGCATCACACAGAGGAGGCTCAAAGTAAAGCTTGTGCTGGTGCTTTGCTGTGCCTCCATGATTTAATTTCTTGGTGAGGTGAAAGTATCCATTGAGCTGATCGCGTGCTGGTTTGATCCTGATGGTGCAAAGTTTTTTTTGGATTACCATGATTATTGGCCATTGTTTTGGAACAAAAAAAATTGAAATAAAATGTGATTGGATTTTGTGTCACTCTATGGAGAACTTTACACTACCATTATTTCGGTTCCTCTCCTCATCCACCAACATAACTGAGAGTGATGGTAACCATTTGAGAGTGGTCGTTTATATCAACAACAATATACATGATCTGGTTGTTAGAAAAATTAACCCAGATTTCACGCCTGTGCCCAACTGCGCTCCGAACCTTGGGCGAAACCGGATTGCGCTCCAAACATGGGCGAAGTCGGACTGCGCTGCCACAGTTCGGGATCCCGGCAAAGGGCTGACATGACGCCGCACCTACCCTCTGACAGATGTGATGCTTGTGCGGTGATTGGTCAGAAACCCTAGTTGAGGGCCTGTCAGAACCTGTCAGAGGACAAACCCCAATCCTCCTCTTCTCGCAGCTATATAAGGAGTCTCGGGTATTTCAGATAAAAGAAGTGTAAGAGGAAGAAAAAGAGAAGGAGCAAGAAGGAGCAAAGGCAAAGAAAAGTATCTCAGCGAGCAGTTTGACTTAGCTGATTAATGTCTGAGCAGCCGACGACATTTTGTCTGTTTAACTTATCCTGCAGTGCAGCTGCAGATGATTGTAATTTCCTCGGTTGAGGAACTCTGTAACCCCCGTTTAATATAAATAAAGTTTGTTGTTTGTTTTAGGCACCTTTAGGGTTTGTAGTTTGTTGCTCTCTGTTCGGTGTTTCTCTCCTCTCATTCGGGTCTTGCCAAGCCAGGAAAACCTAGCGGCATCCACGGAAGACGAAGAACTTGAAGGCCAGAGTTGGCCAAGTCTGAAACTTGTAAGTCGTCGCCGTGCGAAGTTGGTCACCAGCGAAGTTCGTCACTTGTCTGTGACGATCGTGCTTCGACGGCAAAAAAAAAAAAAGGGCGAAGCTAGCACTTCGGCACGATTCGTGCGAAGTGTGTCTGCGCGGCGACTATCGCACTTCGGCACGATTCGTGCGAAGTGCGCACTATGCGACGAAGGTCGCACTTCGGCACGATTCATGCGAAGTGCGCATCTGCGTAGCGACGGTCGCACTTCGGCACGATTCGGGCGAAGTGCGCCTTGCTGCGACGGCTGTCGCACTCGGCACGGTTCGTGCGAAGTGCGCCTTGTCTTGCGACAGACCGCACTCGGTCGGTGAAGCGGCGAAGCTCGTTCTGAGCTCGTCCGTCTTCCTCCCCTACCGTGCGCGCTGCGCAATCCAGCTTCGGCGCTCGGACTTCGGTGGCGGTTTAAAAAAAAAAAAAGAAAAAAAAAATTCTTTCAAACTGGTATAAGAGCTGATAGTGCCGTGACACAGAGATAGAAGCATGGCTTCCAAGAGAAACTCGCTGTAGTTGCAGATCCCGCGATTTAACGACAAGAACTATGATTACTGGAGCATCCAGATGAAGATCCTGTTCGGATCTCAGGAGCTATGGGAGTTAGTCGAGAACGGCTACCCAGAACTAGCAGATGCAGAAGCACTGGCCGCCCTCTCTCGAGCCAGACAAGGATCTGTTGAAAGAGCACAAGAAGAAGGACCAGAAGGCCCTCTTCTACATCATGCAAGCGGTTGAGGAGACCATCTTCCCGCGGATTGCATCAGCCACCAAGGCCAAGCAGGCTTGGGAAACCCTAGCAAGTTCGTATCAGGGCACCGACAAAGTGAAGTTGGTGAAACTGCAGATGCTCAGGGAGACGGTTTGAGAACCTGCGGATGAGCGAGTTCGAGTCGATGAGCGACTTCTTCACCCGGATGACTGACATTATCAACCAGATGCGGTTGAATGGAGAAAATGTCCAGAGCCAGAGAATCATGGAGAAGATTCTCAAAAGTCTGCCTGCGAAGTTCGACTCGGTTGTGATAGCAATCGAAGAGTCGAGGGATTTGACAACCCTCTCGATAGACGAACTCATGGGTTCATTGCAGACCCATGAACAGAGGCTGAGCCGTTCATCTCAGACCTCTCTGGAGCAAGCGTTTCGGGCTCAAGCCTCAGTCCGAGACAATGGCAGACAAGACTCCCACCACAGCGCTTCTAGTTCTCAAGGAGGGAGAGGCGAAGCGGGCGTGGGAGAAGTAACAAGCAAGGAGGGAGATCAAACCCTCATGACGCCGAGCCAAGTTGCAACTTTCATCGGCAAGGAGGAAGAGGCACTGGCGGAAATCAGCAAGGAAGCTCTCGGCAGAAGAAGGACATGTCAAAGGTCCAATGCTACTCTATCGAGTAAGTTCGGCCATTATGCCTCACAATGCAAGAAGAAGATGGCGAACGAGAATCAGCGAGCAAGCCCATTATACGGAGGAACCCGAAATGCGGCAGGAGGTAATGTATCGTTGACTTGCGGTATTGAAGAGGAGAGCAAGATAAACATCCGGTATCTTGACGGTGGTTGCGAGCAACCACATGAGCGGGAACAGAGAGATGTTCTCACAAGCTGGATGAAACGATCCGGTCCGAAGTCAAGATGGGGAACAACAACAAAGTTCCCGTGATGGGGAAAGGCAAGATCCTCATCCGCACCCGGCACGGTGAAAGAAAAACAATTCAAGATGTTTTTTATGTGCCTGGGTTGAAGCACAATATGTTAAGTGTTGGACGACTTGTGCAAAAGGGGCACACTGCATCTTGTTTAAAGACGGTGTCCTGGTCCATCGGAGACAAAGTCCATGGACAAATTGCAATCGTGTCCATGACGAAAAACAAAATGTTTTCGCTGCAGATTCGGAATGAATCTTTGATGTCTCCGAGTGCGGTTGAGAAAGATGCTACCCGGTCGTGGCATCTCGGATTCGGTCACCCGAGCTTCGGTGGCTCTGAATCAAGCGCACAAGATGCGAATGGTGAAGGGTCTACCCCTGATAGAGCAACCGAACCAAGTGTGTGAAGGTTGCCTAGTCGGTAAGCAGCACAGGGATGCATTCCCTGTAGGACAGTCTTGGAGAGCATCACGGCCATTGGAGCTAGTGCACTCAGACATTTGCGGTCCGATGCAGACCACCACGTTTGCCGGCAACAAATACTTCTTGACATTCATAGATGACTTCAGTCGAAAGACTTGGATTTATGCCATCAAGCTGAAGTCAGAGGCATTTGCCGATTCAAGGAGTTCAAGGCTCTAGTGGAGAAACAGAGCGGTTATTATGTGAAGACTCTCGGAACTGATGGAGGTGGAGAGTACATCTCCAACGAATTCCACAACTATCGCAAGCGACACGGAATTCGAAGGCGCGTTCATCTGCGGATACACGCCATAGCGGAATGGCGTAGGCGAGAGGAAGAACCGAACCATCATGGAAATGGCGCGAAGCATGATGAAGGCGAAGGGATTATCGCATGAATTCCGGGCGAGGTCGTAACATGTGCAGTCTACTTGCTGAACAGATGTCCCACAAAAAGCGTGAAGGACAAAATCCCTCAGGAGGCCTGGAGCGGAGTGAAGCCAAGTGTGGCTCACTTGCGTGTGTTCGGGTGCATAGCATATGCACATGTTCCAGAAGAGAAGCGGCAAAAGTTGGATGATAGAGCTGAGAAATGCATTTTCACAGGGTACAGTGAGCAGGCGAAGGCATATAGGCTGTACAACCCTGTGACGAAGAAACTCATCATCAGCCGTGATGTGAAGTTTCTTGAAGATCAATCCTGGAATGGGAAGTCAGAGACTGACCAGTTAAAGCCAGCAGAAGTTCAGTCTATTGACTTGGAAGAAGGAAGTGTACAGCCACCTGCAACTTCCAGCATCAACAGTGGTGCCAGCAGTAGCACAGCCACTCCATCCCGGTCACCTCCACTTGCAAGCAGAATTCAAAATCTGAGGACTCCTACGAAGACTCGGAGCTTGCAAGACATTTATGAGGCAACCCAAACCCACATAGATGAAGAGCACCCTGACTTTGCATTCTTTACTGAAGTTGATCCAGTAGAGTTCGAAGATGCAAGTCAGAATCAGAAGTGGGTGCAGGCGATGAATGAAGAGATAGCAACCATTGAAAAAAATGAAACATGGCAGCTGACAAATCTTCTAGCAGGGAAGAAGACCATTGGGGTCAAGTGGGTGTATAAGACGAAGTTCAACGCCCAAGGAGATGTTGACAAGCATAAAGCCAGATTGGTGGCGAAGGGTTACAAGCAGAAGTCAGGCATCGATTACCATGAGGTATATGCGCTCGTAGCCCGACTTGACACAGTCGAGGATGATCCCGGCATTGGCGGCCCAACAAGGTGGAAGATGTACCGAGATGGATGTCAAGTCAGCCTTCCTCAACGAAGTGTTGGAGGAAGAGGTCTACATAGACCAGCCACCAGGTTACGAATTTGAAGGCCAGGAGGGCAAAGTCCCGAAGCTAAAAAAGGCCTCGTACGGTTTGAAGCAGGCGCCCCGAGCTTGGTACAACCGGATTGACGACTATTTTCGGGAGAATGGGTTTCAGAAATGCCCATATGAGCACACCCTGTACATGACGACAAATGGAGCAGGTGAACTCATTATCGTCCGCTTGTATGTGGACGATATGATTTATACTGGCAACAACAATGTCCTGTTCGACCAGTTTAGAACAGCCATGAAGTCCGAGTTTGAGATGACGGACTTAGGGCTGATGAAGTATTTTCTCGGCATTGAAGTTGACCAATCGGCAGATGGCATCTTCATTTCTCAGGGCAAGTATGCAAAGGATGTTCTGAAGCGCTTCAAGATGGAGGACAGTAAACCTGCCATCACACCTGCAGCCACAGGTTTGAAGCTGAGCAAGTTGGATATAGGGAGGAATGTCGACCCAACCCTGTTCAAGAGGCTAGTTGGTAGTCTGATGTATTTGACTGCAACTCGGCCAGATCTGATGTTCGGAGTCAGTCTGATCAGCCGTTTCATGGAGACTCCGAAAGACACGCACTGGCAAGCAGGCAAGAGGATCTTGCGCTATGTCAACGGGACACGAAACCATGGCCTATTTTACGCCAGACAAGACCAGTTGGAGCTAGTGGGCTTCACGGACAGTGACTGGGCTAGCAGTACCGACAATCGAAAGAGCACCTCCGGGTATGCTTTCCATCTCGGATCGGGGGCAGTATCATGGGCGTCCAAGAAACAACCCATCGTTGCGTTGTCCACAGCCGAAGCAGAATATGTCGCCGCCACGTCAGCCGCATGCCAGGCAGTTTGGCTGCGAAGAGTTTTGAGTGAACTGAACTTTCTTCCGGATGGTGCGACAACAATTTTCTGTGATAACAATTCAGCCATTGCACTCTCAAAGGATCCTATGTTCCATGGCCGGACGAAGAACATAGACATCCGATATCATTTCATCAGAGAGCTGGTGAAATTTGGCGAAGTACAATTGCGTTTTTGCAGGTCCAAGGAGCAGCTGGCTGACATCTTCACGAAGCCTTTGAAGGAGGAAGACTTCAGCAGATTGTGAGAGCAACTTGGAGTCAAAGCGCTCGTGAAATCAGGCTTAAAGGAGGGTGTTAGAAAAATTAACCCAGATTTCACGCCTGTGCCCAACTGCGCTTCGAACCTTGGGCGAAACCGGATTGCGCTCCAAACATGGGCGAAGTCGGACTGCGCTGCCGCAGTCCGGGATCCCGGCAAAGGGCTGACATGACGCCGCACCTACCCTCTGATAGATGTGACGCTTGTGCGGCGATTGGTCAGAAACCTTAGTTGAGGGCCTGTCAGAACCTGTCAGAGGACAAACCCCAATCCTCCTCTTCTCGCAGCTATATAAGGAGTCTCGGGTATTTCAGATAAAAGAAGTGTAAGAGGAAGAAAAAGAGAAGGAGCAAGAAGGAGCAGAGGCAAAGAAAAGTATCTCAATGAGCAGTTTGACTCAGCTAATTAATGTCTGAGCGACCGACTCGACATTTTGTCTGTTTAACTTATCCTGCAGTGCAGCCTGCAGATGATTGTAATTTCCTCGGTTGAGGAACTCTGTAACCCCCGTTTAATATAAATAAAGTTTGCTGTTTGTTTTAGGCACCTTTAGGGTTTGCAGTTTGTTGCTCTCTGTTCCGACGTTTCTCTCCTCTCATTCGGGTCTTGCCAAGCCAGGCAAACCTAGCGGCATCCGCGGAAGACGAAGAACTTGAAGGCCAGAGTTGGCCAAGTCTGAAACTTGCAAGTCGTCGCCGTGCGAAGTTGGTCACCAAGCGAAGTTCGTCACTTCGCTGTGACAGTCGTGCTTCGGCAGCAAAAAAAAAAAAAGGGCGAAGCTAGCACTTCGGCACAGTTCGTGCGAAGTGCGCACTGCGCAGCGAAGGTCGCACTTCGGCACAGTTCGTGCGAAGTGCGCACTGCGCAGCGACTGTCGCACTTCGGCACAGTTCGTGCGAAGTGCGCACTGCGCAGCGAAGGTCGCACTTCGGCACAGTTCGTGCGAAGTGCGCACTGCGCAGCGACTGTCGCACTTCGGCACAGTTCGTGCGAAGTGCGCACTGTGCTGCGACAGCCGCACTTCGGCTGGTGAAGCAGCGAAGCTCGTTCTGAGCTCGTCCGTCTTCCTCCCCTACCGTGCGCGCTGCGCAATCCAGCTTCGGCGCTCGGACTTCGGCGGCGGTTTAAAAAAAAAAAAAGAAAAAAAAAATTCTTTCACTGGTGATGGGCTTCTAGCAAGATTTGAAACTGTTGAAGGGACTGTGGCATCCCCGTTCATTATCGTACAGATATATCCAGTGCTGAGTCATGGATCAGTGATGAGCGACATTATCTCACAGTGGGCTGATGATAAATCTAGAGAAGGAGGCGATGTTTGTGATTAAACAATATAAACAAAGTCTACCAGTTTCTAGTTTATTTTCAGTGGTTTAAAAAAATTATTGTTGCTATTTTTTGGCCAACATTATTTGAAATGATGTTAATGGAGAAAGCAGATCGGAGATATTTGCGCAGAGCTGGAGATTAGAAAAATTGTTGTTTTTCATAGCAGATCAAGAACACCCAAATCATTCCGTGCGAGGCTAATTGACTCATATTTTTAAATATTTCATGAGCTCCATCGATATGCATGAATGGTACAGATTCTATTTTCCAGCCAAGCTACAGAAAATGATGCGTGGAGTGAGTGAGCAATGTGGATTCAAAACAAGCTAATTAATGAGAGCAAAAATTACTATGGAGGTGCACCATGGAATACTTTATAAATCAATTTGTTTGTATTGAGGCAGAGAAATAGCTATGTCTATAGAGGAGTGGCACTGTTTGGAATGGGCAATTGTAGAGCATATTTTTGTGTCAAAAGCTGTGTTCGAGTCCATTGTGAATCAGATTGGTCAAACTATTGGTGTAAAGTTCTCAAATATTTGGCATCAAATATTTTTGCGGTGATAATATTTTTTGCAATGTTGGAAGCCTCTGTTGCTATTGTTCATTTGGCAGGAGAAATAATTAGAGAACATGGTTGTTTCCATAAGCATGAGATAGGATATGGATGGCTTTGTGCTTGGTGACTATGTGTGTGCGGTGAACAATATTCAATATTTTTTAACCTAGCACAATGATGACAGTCAGTCAGTTGATGCGGATCCACCAGTTGCCATGCAATATTCAGAATGCAGATTAGAAGCACTTTTCATCTACCTGACATCATCTCACTTTTTATTGTCATATATATTTGTTAATTTGTGTAGTAGCACATAATTATGGTTCAGAAGAGAAGCTTCTACAAGATTTAAGCATATATAGTTTGATCGATTTCATGCAGAGGTGAAGTGGTGATTGCTCGTCCGCGTAGTGCAGAGGCAATGGCTTGGTTTGGTTGCGGTAAAGAAGTATAGCAGCATATGTGGTGTAGGAGAGTGAGGGTTTCTCAATACCATTGAAGAAGATCAACTGTGTGATCACATGCACTTGGAGGGATATGTGTAGCATCCATGATTTTTTTGTCAAAATTTGATAAAGGAATACGTGGCACGATGTTTGGTTTCACATCCTGTTCTAGATGCCGAAGATGAATGGTGACGTGATTACATAATGTGGATGAGAGCTTTGGTCAAGCGGATGCTTAGAGACTAGACCGCATTCACGTGGCGCACCAGTGATTGCGTTATGGGACGTTGCGTATGCTGTTATGGGTCGTAACATTTTCTTGATGAAAGACGTGCACCATCCTTTGATCGTGAAAAGAAGTATGGCATAATGAAATTTATGGAGGCCATGGTTGGCCTTGAAGGCGAGTATTTGATTACCATATTGCTACAGCGTACCCAAACAATTTTTTTTAATATGGTTATGGTTTTAATTTTTTCCCGACCATAATGGCCCTCATGTTTTTCAAAGTCATATTACAAAGGGGGTTATTGTTTCAAAATGAAAAGGGGATATTATGTTTTTTTTTTTTTTTTTTAGCATTGTAAGTTCAAAGTGAAGTGGAAGGGACCACTTTGTCTTTTTTTTGGTATGGGGAATTAAAGTGGATGTGATAATATTGTTAACATGCTATTTTTTTTATGTCGTTATTGAACGATGTTTTTTTCTACCTAGGAAGGCATGCTATTTTGCCGCTTGATGAAGGTCCCATTGAAACTCAAATATAGGGGTATTTATAGTCATCGGAAAGAGTTCTATGAGACAAACACGTTGGTGGTGTCCAATTATATTTTTGAGGCTGTTCCACTTATATTTTTAAACCTCAAGAAATTTCTACCTTGGAGTGCACTCTCGGTTGTACCCGACACTCCCAAGGCAATTGTAAGTGATCCTTCTAACTAGTCACCTTCTCTATAGACCTGGCAGATGCAACGGCTGGTTACCCATGCTCTCTAATGGGATGAAAGGTCACCATAAGGACATCTACTCTAGGGAATACAAACATAGACACCTTAGACTCTATCTGAGGACTTTTTTGGATCAACTTCTGAAGACTACAGATGAAGACACTTCAGAAGATTCTATTCTATTCTTTCTTCTCCTTCTCCATATTTGGATCTATGGCTCAATTTTATTGTATTTTATGGCTCATTTTTCTTTTGTATTAAGGTGCATTTTCGGTAGATACCGACATCTTTTAGATTAAATTCACCATGGGGGAGATTTGATATTCATGGTGAATATAGTTAATGACCTACGAGAGGAAACATCATCTAAGGATGACCTGTAGAGGCAACAAAACTAGAAGTGGCTTACCTTGAGGTACCCATGTGACACTGAGGCACTTAGACGACTGACCCAGTGGTAACAAACCCATGGAAGTGGCTGAACCTGAGGCAATAATCCAAGATGTATACATCGTTGATCTAACATTATTTATAGCTAGGGATCCAAGCATAAAGAGAACGAGAATAGACCAAATCATATAATAAAGGAGGATGATAGGGTCATGTTAGAGAAGTCAACATTAATGGAGAATGTTACCTTATGCTAACTTGTTTTTTCTTTAGTTAGGATAGTACACTTTAAGGGAGAATATTAGAATTAAAGTGCACTATGCCTCTTTAGTTTGACACTTGTCAATTTCATTGACATTTATCATGTTTCTCATATAGGCTTATGCCTATAGATTGTAATTCATTGTATCAATATAACATCTCATATTTACCATTCCTAACATAAACCTTGAGCTTATCTAGAATAAAATATTTCTCCTACTATTACATATTGTTGCACTCAAGGTTTCTCATTTAGACTTCATCCATAAACTTAACTTTATTTCCAGAGGAGATTTCCTTTTGAGCAACCCTATTGTATTTGACTTCACAGTTTTGGTGCTCTATTTTTACTAACTTTTTTGTAAGTTATCATATAACTTCCATTTGTTGCAAATATGAAGAGGGTTAAAGCCTAGAAATATCTAGTTTTTCTTGCCTCAGTGTGAAACCGATAATGGTTTATCGGTAATATAAATGTCGGCATGATTTTTATTTTATCCGCTCTCCTTATATTCTCTCCTCTCCTCTCACATTGTATTTTCTTCCCTCTTATTTTGCCTCCTTTCTCTTGCCATAATTCCATCCCCTTATCCCTCCACGTATCTCTTTATTCCTTCACCTCCTCCCTATAAATACCCTATTCTTTAATGTCTACATAGTACGACAATGTGGAGTGTAATATTTTAAATTAATTAAATAAATTATTTTTTATATTATCGTCCATAATCGATCACTAGTATCAGAGCACGATTGTGTAGGGGTCGAGGAGTGCTAGGTGGGCACACTTTTTCAAGGCATGGAGGCACAAGAGATGAGGTTAGAGGCACATATCCCGAGGTGGGTGTTGACATGGACATTGACTGAGTAGTGACACATAGTTGAAGGTAGTAGGGCATAATGAAGTGGCAACTAGGGCATGAATATCGAGATGGCATGCAAGTGCTGATTGGGTAGGCTGAGCTGGTAGCCTAGGCACAAATCTTGAGGTGGATGAATGGTAGTTGACGTGGACATGCGACTTGAGGAGTCGAGGTGGGCGGTGACATGGCAACGTGGGAAGGCGACGTAGCAGCATGGGCACAAACGTGGCACGAGTGAGGTTGAGTGGCAAAGATTTTACCATGTGGCAGTTAATGATTCGTCAAATGGGAAAAATGTTAGTTGGTGTGAATACCCGAAGGTAATTGATGGTATACACAGGCGAACACATAAAAATCTCAAAAAACTTCCTGTCCTGGTGCATGTGGGACAATATTTTTTATTTTTTTAAAAAAGTTTCAATCGGGCCTGATTATTTAACACTTGCCTTGTTAATTATTTCAAGCAAGCACATAGCACAGTTGGCAAAGGTGGAAGACTTGTTTAACGGAGGTTCTGGGTTTGAAACCCACCGAGGCACTAATTTTTTTGTTTTCTTATTTCTTGGCGAAAAAAGATTTAAATATAAAGCTACCCACATTTCTTCCCTTCTGAAGGAGTATATAGGCTGGTTGAACATCCACCGCGAAGAATTTACTTGGCAGTAGGTCTGGGGATTGATTCCCCTCCGCTCCAAAACAAAGGTTAAAAAAAATTCAAGTTTTTTTTTTTTTAATTTTTTAATTTTTATTAAAGTTTTTAATTAATTTAATAGTTTTAAAATTATATTCTTCATTTTTTTAAAATATAATTGTGTTTAAAAAATAATGAAGGATATAAAAAATTATTAATTTTTTTATGAAAACATTATAAAAAATTATTGAAAAATTTTAAAACTTTTTAGAAAAGGGAAATTTGAAAACCTTTTTTTGAAGATCAAAATTTCTTCGGCACTTAAAAATTTACATATGCAACTTAGCTAAATTTTTTACCATGATGAGTAGATGATCCCGTCAACCGAATGTTACCATGCCCTATGCTCTCAATTGAGGATAGAATCTGATGAGTCTTTTGATGAGTGGATCTGACGAGATGAAATACATACTGTATTCAGTCAATTGCATAATTCAGTGATATCTCATCAGAGGAAGCCCGATTTAGGATACGAGGCCGACTTAGAGGATACTATTTTTAGAGAATGAATGGAGGATTATGATTCAGTGGCATTTTAACCTGAGGAACAATCTAGTGAGAGATATACCCAACGCTCTCTAGAACCTGAGCCAATAGAGCCAGAGTCAGTAGAACCTGAGTCAATAGAGGCTGAGCCAGCATATGCTGAGCTAGAGGTAGCTCCTAAAATTGTTGTCATCAATGACAATGAGGATTCCATTGCAGACAATTTTGGGCCTCTAGTACTAGGAAATCCTCAATAAGAAGAACAAGAAATCAGTGAGAGAGTTAAGAAATCTAGATTTGATTTGAACTTGTAATTACTTTGTACTTCCTATTTTAGTCAAATCAATGTTTGTTTTTCAAGTAGTAGAAATGGCTTCAAATTTGAATCTCTCAATTCCTGAATTTAATGGTAGTGATTATGAATACTGGTCAATAAAGATGAAAACTATGTTGATTGGTAAAGGTTTGTGGGAAATAGTTGAAGAGGGTTACACATAACCTTCTCCTACTGATTGGTCTACCTTAAGTGCTGCTGATAGAAAAACCAAGAAAGAATCCTAGAAAAATAATTTCTTTACCATATATCATTTACAAGAAGCCCTAGATAAAAGTATATTTCCTTGAATAATATCCTGTGTAACAACTCAAGATGCTTGAAAAGCTTTAAAGGAAATTTTTCAAGGTAGTGATCAAGTAAAACAGGTCAGACTTCAAACACTGAAGAGATATTTTGAAAATCTCAGATTGTAGGAAAATGAGAAAGTAGGAGACTACTACGTGCGAGTCAAAGTTGTAGTAGATAAAATGGTCACTCTAGGAGAAGAAGTTAAACCTGGGGGTGTGGTGAAGAAAGTGTTGTGAACACTTCTTCCTAAGTGGAATCATGTAGCAATCATTATTGAAGAGTCAAAATATTTGACTACACTTTCCTTTGATGCACTGATTGGTTCTCTCCTTTCACATGAAGAGAGATTGTAGGAATCTCCTTCCACCAGCCATGGAGGTGATGAGAAAGCCTTCGATTCAAAATCAGGAAAAGTTCAAGTTAGAGGTTGTAGTAGAGGTCAGTAAAGAGAAAGAGGCATGAATAGTCTATGAGGTGGAATTCCAAGTAGATGAGGATCTTCAAACAGAGGTGGAGGTCAAAATAGAGGTGGTCATCAAAACAAAGGAAAGCATCAAAGTCAAGGAAAAGGAAGTGATAAGTCCAAGAAATTTTACTATAACTGTGGCAAATCTGGCCACTTCACTCGTGACTGCTGGTCAAAACCCTCACAAGGGAATAGTAGTAGCTAGAGCAGTCAGTATGGAAATTTTGGAGAAGAGGAAGGGACCTCAAATATATTTCTCTCATATGGCTAGTCATATTAGAACCTAAATGACACCTTTACTTTGGACAGTGGGTGTTCAAATCATATGAGTGGTAAAGAAGAACTTTTTACTACTCTAGATTCTTCCTACAATTAGAAAATGACAAGTCATTGGCAGTTGAAGGTATTGGAACCTTGGAGGTTCCAACAAAAGAAGTCGTTAAACAAGTGAATGACATCTATTACAACCCTCATCTCCAAAATAATCGTTTGAGTGTTGATAAAATGTTTGAGAAAAACTATAAGTTGCTATATGATGAGGGTAAATGTATAATTTTTGATAAAAATAATAGTAATAGAGTCATTACACAGGTTCCAATGACTAAGAACAAGTTATTCCCTATAAATTTTGGCTAACTAGGGGGAGAGAAATTAGCAAATGTTGTTATTTCAAATCCAAGTGTGTTGTGGCACTTGAGATATGGTCATTTGAATTTAGCCAGTTTGAAGTTGTTAACTTCTCAAGCGATGGTGACTGGACTTCCTAAAGTTTAGGACAATAAGGAAGTCTGTGAAGGTTGTGCCTTGGGCAAGCATGCTAGAACCAAATTTCCTCATGGACAAGCATGGTGGGCTAGTTATCCACTCCAGCTAGTGCACTCAAACATCTATGGTCCGATGCAGACTAAGAGCATTGGTAAAAACTCTTACTTTCTTCTTTTCATTTATGATTTTTCAAGAATGTGCTGGATATATTTTTTGAAGCATAAATATGAGGCATTTGATTACTTCATAGATTTTAAATCAAGAGTTGAAAATGAGAGTGGGTATTTTGTTAAGTGTCTCAAATCATATAAAGGAGGAGAATACTCCTCTAATGAATTTTTAAATTTTTGTAAAGAACATGGAATAAAGAGGTAGTTCACTGCTGCCTATACTCCATAGCAGAATGGTGTGGCTAAGAGAAAGAACCACACCATTGTAGATATGGCAAGATCTATGCTTCAAACGAAGCATTTAAGTAATATGTATTGGGTAGATGCAGCCATGACCAATGTGTATATTTTTAATAGGAGCCCTACTTCAAGTTTGAAAGGGAAAACTCCTTAACAAGCATGGTATGCTAAGAAACCAAATGTCAAACATTTCAAAGTGTTTGGTTCACTAGCTTACTCACACATTCCTGATGAGCAGAGGAAATAGCTCGATCCTAAGAGTGAAGCATGTATTTATGTAGGGTACTGTGAGAACATAAAAGCTTACAAAATCTACAATCATAGGACTCAAAAGATAATACTTTCCAAGGATGTGATTTTTTATGAAGGGGGAGAATGGGGACATCCCCAAATTTATAGTGATGTTGAATCTCATGATGCATGTTCTTCACAAATTCAATAGGCACCACATAAAGGCAAAAAATCTCCTCCTCCAAGCCCATGTAGACATTCTACATCTATTTCATCATATTTTTCATCAAGTACTTCTCCACAAAGGTCAATTAGTTCCTCACCAATGGATATTGATTCTCCATCCAGAGGTAAGAGAACTCTCCAAAGATCATCCATCTTATCAGATGTTGGATAAAATTTTTTCAAGAAGATATACTAGAAGTCAAGCTAGTGAAATGAGTTATGTTTTACAAAGACTTGAAAAGATGCATTTGTATGGTGATGATGACTCCTAAGAACCTCAGGGATATGTTGTTAACTATGATTTGTTAACTAGCTCACAATTTGAATCTTCTAGTTATGAGAAGGCATGTACTTAGAAAATTTTGCAAGATGCCATGAAAGAAGAGATAACCTTTATAAAAAAAATGACACTTGGGAGCTGGTAAAGCTTCCTAAAGGCAATAAATGTGTTGGATGTAAATGGGTCTTCAATACCAAATTCAATGTTGATGGAAGCATTGAAAGGCACAAAGAAATATTGGTTGCAAAAGGATTTACACAGAAGTATGGTATTGATTATTAAAAGACATTTTCTCCTGTAGCCAGATAGGATACCATTAGAACAATTCTTGATTTAGTTGCTCATAAGGGTTGGAAAATCCAACACATGGATGTGAAGAGTGCCTTTCTCAATGGGTACTTGACAAAGGAAGTGTATGTTGAGCAACCTCAAGGATTTCAATATAAAGGTAAATAGAACCTTGTTTACAGACTAAAAAATAAACTCTATGGCCTCAAGCAGGTATCACAAGCTTGGTACTCATGCATTGATGGGTACTTTAAATATGTTGGGTTCACCAGAAGCAGAAATGAACCCACCCTTTAATACCTAAAGCAATGTAATGACATCCTTATAGTTTACTTGTATGTGGATGATCTCATATTCATGGGTAGTAATGAAAAAATGAATATGGAGTTCAAGCGCTCCATGATGAAGCAGTTTGAGATGAAGGATCTCCGCTTAATGCATTACTTCATTGGGTTGGAATTTCATTAGTCAGATACATGGATATTCATTTGTCAACATAAGTATGCTCGGGACATAATCAAGAAATTTTCTATGGAGCATTACAAACCAGTTGCAACTCCAGTTGGACATGGGATCCAATTAAGCAAAGATGATGGAGCACATAAAGTTGACATGACCACTTTTAGGAGTATGGTTGGGAGTTTGATGTTTCTCATCAACACCAGACCTGATATTCAGTATGTTGATTCTCTTGTCTCTCGATTTATGGCTAGCCCATCTGAACCGCATTTATAGCCAGCTAAAAGAATTCTTAGATTTGTGAAGGATACATTAGATTTTGGAATCCAATACCATAAATGTAACACTATCAAGCTTGTAGGATTCAATGATAGTGATTGGGGCAGCAATATTGATGATAGAAAATCAACTTCAAGGAACAATTTTAGTCTGGGATCAGGACTAATAACATGGAGTTCCAAAAAAAAGTAGTGGTAGCTTTGTCTTCTACAGAAGCTGAGTATATAGAAGTCACCTATGCTAGTACTCAAGCCTTGTGGCTAAGAAAAATGTTGAAAGAGATTGGAGAGCAGCAGAGTGATACGAATAGGATTTACCATGACAACATCAGTGCCATTCAGTTGGCATACAATCCGATCCACCATAGCAAAACGAAACATTTTGATATGAAGTACCACTTCATCCGAGACATGGTGGAGCGTGAAATTGTTGAGCTTAAATTTTTCCACACTTTGAAGAATGTTGCAGATATATTCACTAAAGTGATGGCTAAAGATCAATTTATAAATTTGAGATACTTTATAGTCAATCCTCTCAAATTTAAGGGGGAGAATGTTGCAAATATGAATAGGGTTAAGGCCTAGAAATAACTAGTTTTTCTGGCCTCAGTGTGAAACCGATAATGGTTTATTGGCAATATAAATGTCGGCATGATTTTTATTTTTTCCCCTATCCCTATATTCTCTCCTCTCCTCTCACATTCCTTTTTCTTCCCTATTATTCCACCTCATTTCTCTCACCGTCATTATATCCCCTTATCCCTCCACGTCTCTCTTTATTCCTCCACATCCTCCCTATAAATATCCTATTCTTCAATGTCTACATAGTATGACGGTGTGGAGTGTAATATTTTAAATTAATTAAATAAATTAATTTTTATATTATCGCCCACAATCGATCACCATTATCTCTTGAACTATCTATGTTGTTGCTAAAATATCTACATATATTTTATTATTTTAATAATAACATGAATATGTTGTACTTATAGGACTTAATGTTGTGGACACCATCAACATATGAAATGGATTTGTTGCTCCACTTGATGTGGTAATGGGGTATCTATATCATTATCTCTAGGAGAAAGTTTTCCTATCAACAATAGCACAATATCAACTTTAATGGTTATTTAAAATATTGGGAGTTTTTCTCCTATTGTATTGCTAGATTTGTAGGCTCATATATAGTACATATAAGCCTATTCTTGAGATGGTATTACCTCCCTAGGAATCTTGTCCCATAATTTTTTAAATATAATGTTGAAATATAGAATCCTTTGTATAAGATGTTTTTTTATGTATAAGAACTGTATGAGTAATCCAAAGACATCACCCAAATCATCAAATACTAATATTAGAGGTTCATCCAGGTCTACCCAAGACTTAATAATATTATCCTTTAAAAATCTATACCATTCTAGTTCTTTACCTCAGATATATTGAGCTATAAATTTAACCACTACATATTCAAAGGTAATATTATAGATTTTAACTACTACATCTTAATAATGATCATAAGTAATCTTCCCACTATTATAATAAAAAAATAAAATTATTAATGCACTAGATGGAAATTCATGAAAAATTGGTAGGTCGAGTGGTCTGACATTATTCAAAGCTAGACAAATTTATCCAATAGTAACTTTGAAAACTCTACTATTATAGTGGTGGGTTCATCTGGTGGATGCTTAGTGAACTATATAGGCTTTTGGTATTGCTACCATTTTATTTTGAGCTTCTTTTCTAGAAAAATCACTAATTTCTTTGGATTTTTGCTCTTTAACAGAGTCACCAGGTGAACTTCTTGTCTTTTCATGTGAGGTAAATACAATTCATCAAAATATTGGGCCCTTTTGGTGATCAAAATTATATCTATGAAATCTTATTCCACCAAGGATATTTGTAGTATGGTGGGTAAGTGTCTCTAATTCTTAGAAATGAATTTTAAGGTGGGACATTCAGGTCCCATAAAGTATGCCAAAAAACTCTTGGTCCAAAATACAACTAAGTGGATGAGTTGTGCCCTCAAGACCCCAACCAATATTGGATTCCTCAAAAATAGGGGTCTATCAGTCAACTTCCAAAGTAGGTTGGCTCTTATTATCCTAGCTAATCTACCTAAAATGGGGTTGCAAACAAAAGTAGGAAATGCAAAATGATAGAATCTATGCTAAACGTGGTGCATATTTAGCAACATCAAGATACATAGTGCATAAGAGTCTTGCAATCTAAATTAAACTAAACTTCCTTTATTATGATAAAAAAATTAATTGCAAATGATCCCTAGGAATTATTAAGCATTCTATAACTAAAACAATAAATCTAGGGAGAAATCTAGAATGCAAAATGGTTGTAAAAAAATTATGCATTAATAGCTTCAACAAAAATGCTTAATGACTCAGTTGGCATACATACATATTTTACAAATAATTGAGAAATAGGACAAACAAAAGTCCAATCATCATTCAAAATGTGTATAGCCTCAATCATATAGCTATGCAATTGTAAATGCTAAATGGCTAACCATTAGAATGGCTTACATTCATGTATATATAGACTTAACAACACATTAAATTATTTAGTCGTGATTACCTATAGAGCATATTGCCAGCTTATTAGAATAGGTGTAATAATTTTCTATCACATTCAATTTAGCTATGCTTAACTGCTTCAAGCATGTTTTTATAACATGTACGATGTAATTATTAAACCAAGGCTAGCTTACATGTTGCATCATTAGATTCCAAGCAAGTGATAGTAGTCCACTACTTTTAGTTGTTCTTAGAAAACAAAGAAAGGGAAGGTGTGTGAAGGAGAAGACTTTGACCATAAAGATATTTTGGTAAAAATAATATCTTGTAGTTGATTTGCATGCATGATATTGTTGATTAGGATAGGTGTGAAGCCTTTATATAGAGACTAGCAATAGTAAAGCATGTTGACTAGTGTCAAGTGGTTTATACTGGCTAAGTATTGTCTCTTCTATTCTCTCTTTCTAGTGAATTTCAAGGGTTCTTTTCTCCATTGATGAAATTATTGATTGGATAATTCAAAAGCCATACCCTCTTACACATAGTGCTAAATTCTAGTTTTTTTTTTATCCTTAATACTTCATTGTTGGGTCCCCTACCTTAGATTTTATTTACATCTGATATTGATTTTAGCTTGCTAGGTATTTAATATCTTATTGATGACATAATTACCCCTTGAAGTCTACAACCTTTGAAAACCTTGTAGATAATTATGTTGGAAGTCAGGTCCAATACCTTAGAATATTTCTTACTTAGGCATTATTTTATACTATGCTAGATATTTTATGTTGACTTACTAACATCATCATTACTATCGATTCGACCATCTATATTATTTTTATCTTTGCATAAATGTCAAATGTTGGATGCTAGATCCTTCATCTATTTTTGTTTTTGCTTCTTTTATCAGATACCATAATTTTATCATCCCTTTGTTAACATCTACATTCCAAATGTCTAGCTAGATTTCTTACTTAACCAAAATTTCATGTTTTTACTATGTTATCAAATTTAATATTTCTCTTTGTTTGGAAATATTTTACTTGTTGCTTTGCTACCTACCTTTTTATAATTTGTATTTGACCATACCTTTTTGATATTTGCACTTCTATGCAATCTTTTGGCTTACTTTATTTCATCTTTCATATTTGAATATACCATAGGAGCTTAATATAGATCTATTTTGGTTGCTTTCAAAGCTATTGTATATTATTTGTTATATTATTGGCTTAGCAAAATAACTATATGGCCTAGAATAAACCACATTATTGATGTACATAATGAATATTTTCAACTATCATAAGAGTTAAATATATTGGTAAACTACCTACTTATTCAAAAGTTCGAAAAAGTTTTCGTTATGAATGGGAGACATTTTCAATAACTCAACTAAAGAAATATTTTAAGGTATATCTTCAAGTTGTTGTTGGAGGCTAAAGGTCCTTTTCCTTTATATTGATCTTTAAGAATTAATGTTAGTTTCTTAGGAGGGTGATTTTTTTGGATTGTATAATTAGAGGGTTAGTAAGCTGATTTTATGATTGATCCTTTTTTTTTTGTATTATCACCACCTAAATCATCCGAATTATATTTTGATAAAATGGTGAAACATTCTTGTATTTAATATTTCTAGTTATCTTTTGATCATGATTTGGTTCAAGATTTTGGAATATACCCAAATATTGATTTAAACATGTGGAGGGTTGGAATTCACTAAATGTGACTTGTCATTTGTCAACACGGTCTTGGATGAGGGCCCTAATATTTTCAAAGTTATTACTAAAATGCCCATTGATGTAATAGTATTAAAATTATTTTGTGGTATTAAATCATAGTATTTTCTCTCTTTTAGGATTTGAAGGTCTTATGGGTAGGATCTTGATCATTTCTTCTAGAAGCTATTATATAATAATGGAGGGAGATACATCTAACCTAAAATACTATTTATTAGATCTTTCTTGTTTGTTTAAAACAAGTTTCTAGAGTGTTGTTATAGTACTTCCACTTCATTGTTTTACCTAGATTCGGTGACCCTGTCTCTTACAACATGCTTATTCCTATACTTACCCTTTCAATTAGAAGAGGGCTTATCCTCGTCCTTCATGGGATTTATTTTATCCTTTTTAATGAGGGAAAATTATACTTTTTTCACCAATTGAAACACATTTTTAAAGGAAGGTATTATGGACATATCCAAACGAATAAGATAGTGTTCATTAAAGTTATTTTTGAAGAAACTAGAAAGATCTTTTGAATGGGATTTATATTTTAATTATATCACTAATGACCTCCAATTTTTCAATAAAATTGATATAGTTCCATTCCTTCTCTTGATATCTAATATAAATCAGTAAGTGTAGTGGTGTTCTTCCATGTAAATAATAAATTGTTAAATAAATTTCTCACCTACTCATCTAAAGATCCTAAGAAAATTATGAGGCAGATGGTAATACCATTCCAATGCTTACCAAACACTTTAGAAATATTTTTAGTAATAACAAATCATCATATGCTATACTTACAAAGCAAGGATGAAGAGTTTTATATGAATTACAAGATCATCTAAACCATCATACTTGAATAACTTAGGGGATTCAAAATGATGTGAAAAAGGATGGTTAGCTACAAGTGGTTCTAAAGGTTGATGTCACATATCATCAAATATTCATATTTACTTCAATAATCCTTGGAGTAAAGATATTTTTTAAGGTAACTATTGTACCTAGGACATAAGGGTTTGGACATTAGGAGAGGATTGACTAGTTATAATTCAAGAAACTTGTGATGAGGGAATAATATATAAGATATTAATCAAAGGGTTTATTTAAAATTTTTGATAAAAAGATGGTTTTTATTGAGAAACAAAGGGGTTTGAGGAATATTTGAAGGGATTAGTTCATGTATTTGTAATATTGAGTATGGGTGTTGTAGTGAAGCTACTAAGGTTAAATATATCAAATAAAATTGTGTTAGATGTAGGAGGAGACAAATTATAGGTATCTCCTCTTGGATTTAAAATACATGGTTTTCTAGTAATAACCAATTGAGATGTTTTTCTGGTAAGGGGAATTTATAATTGGTTTTCTACTATAGTTGGAAGAGTAGGATGAATAGGAGTTGTTTTCAACAAATCATCTATAGAAGGTAATGATTTTTTTTACCCCATAGAAATGGTTGAGATAAGAATCTCTCCTTTTGTGATGGCATCAAGAGTTCTAGACCCTAAAGTATTAATCTCTACATGCAAGGTCACTTATTATTACTATTATTTTTAAATAGAAGAAATAGTAGATATAGGTTGTTGAATATGTTTAGAATGGTATGTTCTAGTGACAGTGTGAGATAACTTATCTAAATATTCTAAAATATCTTCTTTCATGATCATTAAGAGTGTATTTTATTTTTTGTTAGCAAAAGTGGTAAGATGATCCATATATCCAAATATGACTTCTAATTTTTCATTATGTATAGGGAATGATTTCTATAGGAGGAACTTTTTAGTCCTCTTATTCATATATAAATATCTTGAACACTATTAAATTTTAGCAAGTGGAGATAAAGGTTTTTTTTTGTGGTTCATTTTATGAGCCATGATTTTGGTTAAATATGGAAGTTATTATTTAGTCATATTAACAAAGAGGATTTAATTTTATTAGTTTTTTTTTTTTACGTATTTGATTAGAGAAGAATAAAAATAAGGTTCAAGAATCCTTATATCCCTTTTATGATAGCACTATTTCACCTTAAGACTCATGTTGTTCCACTATTTTGTACTCACCAAGAGAGATAACCCTTAATATTTGTATGGTGGTTTACTCAAGGGATCATCAACCTTCCCCCTTTATTTTTTGTAATTTAAGATAATCAAATAGTTTAGACATTCTTCAATTTAAGTGTAGTGATTTTTAAGTTTGATTAAGGCAAAAATTTTTTACATCAAATATTTCAAGACCTATGTAGTTTTCACATTAGGTTCACCAAATATGTAGACATGAATTAAGGGATGTTGGTCTCCAAGACTAGGGGTATACACTTGAAGAAATAATTTTGCCTAAGTCCCATCATTTACATGAGTTATTTGGTGATGTGGAAGGATTCACAAAGAGAGTATTATATGGATTTGATGCAGGAGCATTCAGTGGCAACAAAGCAATCTTGCATCATCCAGAGTTTTTCTAGGTGTTTTGTTTTTGACAAGGCAAAAGTTGGTCGCGATATCACGACGTCGCGATATCGCGACGTCACGAAATCATGACGTGAAATGGAAGGCAAGGCAGGGAAGCAAGGAGGTCACGATATCATGACATCATAAAATCCTGACAAGAAATGGAAGTCAACACAAGGAAGTAGGGAGGTCACAATATCGCGACGTCATGAAATCATGACAAGAAATGGAAGTCAAGGCAGGGAAGCAGGGAGGTCATGATATTGCGACGTCACAATATCGCGACATCATGAAATCATGACAAGAAGTGGAAGTCAAGGCAGGGAAGTGGGGAGGTTGCGATATCGTGACATCATGAAATCATGACACGAGATTGCAGTCAAGGTAGGGAAGTAGAGAGGTCACGATATCGCAACGTCGTGATATCATGACATCGTGATATCGCAACCTCCCCGCTTCCCTACCTTGACTTCCATTTCATGTCACAATTTCACAACGTCACGATATCGCGACGTCGCGATATCGCGACCTCCCCACTTCCCTGCCTTGACTACAATCTCGTGTCATGATTTTTTTGATGTCACGATATCATGACCTCCCTGCTTCCCTACCTTGACTTCCACTTCTTGTCATGATTTCATGATGTCGTGATATCGCGACCTCCCCGCTTCCCTGCCTTGACTTCCATTTCTTATCGCGATATCACGACGTCGCGATATCGTGACCTCCCTGCTTCCCTACCTTGACTTACATTTATTGTCATGATTTTGCGACGTCATGATATCATGACATCATGATATCATGACCTCCCCACTTCCCTGCCTTGCCTTCCATTTCATGTCATGATTTTGCGACGTCGCGATATCATGACCAACTTTTGCCTTGTCAAAAACAAAACACCTAGAAAAACTCTGGATGATGTAATATTGCTCTGTTGCCACCGGATACTCCTGCATCAGACACCTTAGGTAAATGGAGAAGTGACCTTCACTTATGTGTTGTTCGGTCTGTGTCTTTTGTAACACCTCCAAACGTGCACCCGCCTCTGTAGCCCGCTTGAACCCCATCTCCTGGCAAAATTTTTTTTTGCCTTCTACCAAAAAAATTTTGGCACTGCTGCACACCTTCTCGTCCACTACCTGTAATGGCTTTAACTTGTGGTGCACTCCATATTTCATCAAGGAGTACGTATTTGCACGACCATCATGCACTACACTTCGATCAAACTGCCATGGCCTTCCTAACAAAAAATGGCAAGCATCCATGGGAAAAACATCACACAGGACTTAATCCTAGTATCTCCCAATCTTCAACGTGACTAAGCACTATTCACGGACCCATGCTCTGTGGTCCTTCCGCAACCATGCAATTTGGTATGGATGCGGGTGTCTCCTCCTTTCAGGCTACAACTTAGTGACCATTTCCTTGAAGACTAAGTTATCAGTACTTCCATTGTCTATAATAACATTACAAAATTTACCTGTGCTTTTGCACCTCATGTAGAACAGGTTTCTCCTCTGCTCTGGCTTGTCTTCCTCAATCAGCATGGATCTCCTTATGACCATGAATTTTCCTCTCTCTGCATCCTCAGAGT
Source organism: Wollemia nobilis (assembly GCA_028583015.1). Classification (NCBI taxonomy): domain Eukaryota; kingdom Viridiplantae; phylum Streptophyta; class Pinopsida; order Araucariales; family Araucariaceae; genus Wollemia; species Wollemia nobilis. The sequence continues at coordinate 1,183,081 of JAQPPZ010000629.1, read as the reverse complement.
GTTCTGATTCAACATCTTCACTTGCTACAAAATCTTTGGCAGGACCCTCAGGTCTCTTGTTCATCCTCTCTTGGCATTTAGGACACTCATACATCATATGTCTTTCTTCACCACAGTGGAAATAGGTTCCACAAAACACTCCTCTATTTCCTCGTCCAGATCTACCTCTTCCTCTTGGGTAGTTATTTTGGCCACTGGATCTAGGTTCCTCATCTTCCTTCTGATCCCGGCTGCTGCTAACTTCTTCTTTCTTCTCCTCTTTTCCTTCATATTTTCTTCCACCAGTATTTCCTCCATGACCTCTTCCTCTTTGCTTGCCCTCAAACCTTCTGTTTAGTTTCTCTTCAACCTTCAGAGCAAACTGGTAAGCATCTTCAATGGTGCTCACCCGAACTAGGCTCAACTCTTCCTAGATACTAGGTCTCAACCCATTGATATAATGGGCCACCTTCTCCTTGCTTGCCTCTAAATGGCCAGTTCTGATGGAGATCTTATAAAACTCCTCTGTGTACTCTTGGACAATTTTGTTCATCTGTCTCAAACTCTGCATTTTTCTTAGCAGATCTAGTTTGTAATCACCTGGGATGAACTGCCTCTTCAGCTTCACCATTTGTGCCCATTTTGTTATCTATTATTTTCCTCTTCTGTTTTGCTCCAACTACACTCCCTTCCACCATATGCTGGCATGACCCTTCAGCTTTGTCTTGGAAAATCTGACCCTCTTAGGATCTTCAAATTCTTCATACTCAAAGTACTCTTCCAGATCGTTGATCCAATCGATCAATTCCTCTGGATCAAGATTTCTTGAGTACACAAAAACCTCTATCTTCGGCCTCTTTCCAATCTAAGAAATGGCTTTGTACAACCTAGCTTGTGCAGGATCTACAACCTCTTCTTCTTCCTCAAACTGGTTTTCTTCTTCATCCACTTCATCTTCACTACCTTCATCTCTTCTTGGCTGCAATCCTCTACGCACCTCTTCTTGCAGGGCTTGCATTTGCCTCTGCAAAGCTCGAACATCTTCTGCTGACGCCATGCCTCTCCCACCAACAAGGTTTCTTCTTGGAGGCATTCTGCTCACTCTCTCACAAGCCCTTCCACATATCCTGGTGTAACTGCCTCAGGTCCGGTGATCTGTTACACACTCAAGAACTTCTGGCTCTGATACCACTTATGGCATATAGGAAAATGCAATCACATGAATCCAAAATTTTCATTCATTAACTATGAATCTCTTTACAAATGCAGCCAGCAGGATTTACAACAACCAGTGCTCAGCTTGGTTTCCTCAAACTACACTCCAAGTGCATTCTCCAATCCACCACCCCGATCTATTACAAAAACTAAGTTTCTATCGAGGTCTCGACCCTCTAGGCCATTAATGACCCACCTAGCAGAATTCATTACAAAAACCTGCAAATTTGGCTTCCCCGGTCGCATTTTCAATTTTATTTCCATAAATGGGAAACTGCCCTGATTCGCCATGAATGCATGCATTAAAGAGGCCCTTGACATGCAACCGCCATTTTTTCAGACTATTCTTCTGAACTGTTGCCTCTTTTTCCATGCACGTGGTCATCTACGTGTTCATTTCTTATTTGCTTTCTTCTGGTCGTGATATCATGATAGGTCACGATATCATGACCTCCCCACCTTCGAGCCTTGATTTCAAATTCATGTCATGATTTTGTGACATCACGATATCACGACGTCGCGATATCGCGACCTCCTGGCTTCCCTGCCTTGACTTCCATTTCATGTCATGATTTTGTGATGTTGCGATATCATGATGTCACGATATTGTGACCTCCCCACTTCCCTGCCTTGACTGTAATCTTGTGTCATGATTTCATGACATCGTGATTTCATGACATCACGATATCACGATGTCATGATATTGTGACCTCCTTGCTTCCCTTCCTTGACTTCCACTTCTTGTTCTGATTTTGTGATGTCACGATATCACACCGTTGCGATATCATGACCTGTTACACACTCGATATCATGACGTCGCGATATCGCGACATTGTGAAATCATGACATGAATTTGAAATCAAGGCTCGAAGGTGTGGAGGTCATGATATCGTGACCTATCGTGATATCATGACCAGAAGAAAGCAAATAAGAAATAAATATGTAGAAGGCCATGCGCATGGAAAAAGAGGCAACAGTTTAGAAGAACAGTCTGAAAAAATGACGGTTGCAGGTCAAGGGTGTCTTTAATGCATGCATTCATGGCGGATAGAGGCAGTTGCCCATTTATGAAAAGAAAATTGAAAATGTGGCCGGGGAAGCCGAATTTGCAGGTTTTTGTAATGAATTATGCCAGGTGGGTCATTAATGGCCTAGAGGGTCGAGACCTCGATAAAAACTCAGTTTTTATAATAGATTGGGGTGGTGGATTGGAGAATGCACTTGGAGTGTAGTTTGAGGAAACCAAGTCGAGCGCTGGTTGTTGTAAAGCCTGCGGGCTACATTTGTAAAGAGATTCACAGTTAATGAATGAAAATTCTGGATTTGTGTGATTGCATTTTCCCGTCCACCATCAGGATTCACTTTAAATCCTATATTTTGATGTGTGTATTATGCAAGCACCAAATTTTTTGAATCTAGAAGATTCACCTAATGAAAGAAGATGTAAATACAATATAATTTAGAGAAGAAAAAAATACAGCAAATAAGATTGATCCAACATGCAATTCAATTATTTATAGCACAATAATAAGATAAATTTATAAATAAATGTCTTTCATATGTTTAGTGGGTGCAAGATGGAATGCATTGAATGAGACTAGCCTATATTTAAACTATATATGCTTAGATTTAGTGCCTAATGAGTATGCTTGTGGGAAAGTAAATTTAACATATTAGTAGATACTAATACTAGTTATTCAATTAAGAACTCTCACTGTCTCCAACCCAAATTGATACTAGTTATTCTCATTTTTGTTTTTGGAGTTACTCCTACTATTTTTTATAGTTCTCTTTTTGGTCTTCCCCTTTTTGTAAGGCATATCTAATTGTCTTGTGTAGTTGTGTTTTTCTATGATGTTTTCTCCCTAGGTGGAGTTGATGTAAAAGGTTGAGGGACTCCTTTCAAAAACTCCTTCCATAACAGTACCAAAAAAATACTAGTTATTCAATTTTTACTCTATTTTAATGAATTAAATCCTATTGAAGATAATTTTACCATCTAAACATGGATTCATTGTCTATGACAAGTTCATTGCTTGATGACTTATGAATTTATAAAAAAATCAAAAAGGAAGAAAAATGAGTTGGATTTTAGGGGGTTTTCTTGATGCTTGGGAAGAAGTTAAACTACCTTATATGTAGTCAAGCCACATGTTTCTTTTCATAAAATCAAGTTTATTCTTATAAAATTAAAATTAAACTACTTCAAGACAAAATTGAAATAGTTATGAAGGTGCTAGGGTATCCGTAGGTTTGACAAATAACTATTTTGATATTAGAACTCATGAAATTACTTAATGAGAAAGGTTTGTAGCCTATACAGAAAATTTACCACTTGTAGGACAAGTTAACAGTCATTAGCCTATGACTTGCGAATATTATGTTAAATTCGTAGCAAAGGTGTTATAAAATACAAGAAATATATATGGGTTGGAATAATACCATAGAATTAAAGGGTGGATAAAAATTTAGACAATATCTGGTCTTTCCAAATTTATAACTTGCTAGTCCTATATGTTATGATTTCATGTTAAGTAGTTACAAAAGTAAAAGTAGGGATGAATCTAATAAGTACTCACACAATTATGTGATATAGGCTCCCTTAATGGTGTTATATATCCTACAAAGAAATCAAATTAAATTTAACAAGTCTAATGCAAATAAAATTTAGCATGCTAAATCAAATCGGACAAGGCAATTAATACCTTGTAAAAGGGATAATATGAAGAAATGTAATGCATTAGATTATAGCACAAGAACATAAAAAATAATAAAAAATATCCCAAAGAAAAAAAAAAGGATGTCAAAGAAACCCCCATTTGCACAAAAAGAAATAAGTTCTTGCATGCAGTGTCATAGGAGACTTGGAAGAAAAATTGTCATAAAGAATACTACTTATTTTAATTACTAGAGAATTGTGGTAGAGATTCACTATTATCCTATCACTTATTTTTTAGGAGAGGAAGGTACCCCAGTTTATATATTTTTTGGGCTTCTTGAGGAGAGGAGGCAAGATTGTGAAATTTATGTGTAGGGGTTGAATGACAAAAGAATAGAATCCAACTTGGCAAAAAGTTGCATTGGGGATTTTTATAAGCAAAACATGATCTAAATTGCAAATATTTTGAGGTTTGTCAATCCAATATAGGTTAGAAAACCATTGGCATGGATAGTAATGAGCGCTAGAATAAGAATTTTTTGTTTAATTCATGGCTACAAAGTTGTCTAGGCTATTAATTCATACATTTGACTATTGAAGGGGTGAAATTTTCAAATTTTAGCTTAAGAAAATGATTTCCTTAACTGAGATAAATTTGCAATTTGTGAAATTTTCTATGAGCAATGAACTTATTTTGAGTCTCTAATTTCTACAATGGATGCTAAAAATAAGTTAGACATGTTGCTAAAATTTATTGGAATCCTAAAATGTGATGGGATGATCAGAATTTAATGTTTACACTACTTTGTGGAACTTAATTCAACATACATTACTTCAATATAGACATTCGAATAGGTTCAATTTTATTGCCTTTATTTTGTCTTAGGTCTTAGGTTCGTATATCTAGAAAATTTTATCTACGTGTAGTCATTTTAGGTAGTATTGTAATGCTTGTAAAAGGATACGTTCTCATATTCCATGCTTATAAAATTGTAGTAAGAACAATAATAGCTCTTGATTATAGCATCATTCCTAAAATTGAAGGTCTAATTATTAATTTCTTTACACAATCATATTAATTTAGATCCTTTATTTTTATTTATAACTAATTTTTTAAAGGATAATCGATAAATTGGATGCTTTTGCAAAATTTAATATAGAATATATATATATATATATATATATATATTTTTTTTTTTCCTATATATTGGGCATAAAATAAAATATGCATGTAGCTTCATTTTAGGCTAATTTTATTGTTTACATGTATGATTCCTTACATCAAAAGAAAAAAGATATTTTTATTTTCTTCAAGTATTATAAAGAAGAAATCATTTAGTATAATTTTTATATTTTCACTATTTTTTGTACTTGCACTACACTCATCATTGATTATTATATCTAGGATAGGACTTAGGATTTTTAAAATCCTAGGTTTGTGTTTGAATCAACCCATAAAACATAGATTGGTAGGTTTCACAATTCACCTCCATAATATTAGTGTGGGTGCACATTTCTCATGTTCACATTTAGCTATTTTAATTATTAGAGATTGTAGTCTTGATTTTAAATATATATTTTTAATAATAATATTTGGAAGCAATTTTAAAATTTTTATTTTTAAATTAGGTTTTATGAAAGAGCAAAACCCCTTAGAGTAAAATTTAAAACAATAATTATATTAAATAAAAGTAAAACAAAAATCATGACCATAAAAATGGTATATGAATTACATATTTCCTTAACATAAGATGTCATATAAATTAAGTGTTTATAAAATTTAATTGTAATTTACTAAAACAATAATGGAGATCTATTTAAGCTAAACTATAAAATAATTTAGTCAATCCTACCAGGGATTAATACATCAACATTGCTCTTAGGATCATATAGAAAATGCATATAGACTTGTATAAATAATGTACATAGGATCACATCATGCTTTCCTAAAGGTATAGTTTATTATATATCAAACTTGGCCACCAAAGTTATATTAAAATCTTCAAACAACCCCTATAATCTATGTTTGTGGTGAAGTAGAAAATATATTATAGATGTTAGAACTCTGCTTAGAACGAATACTCAATTATGCAAATAAATATATGAACCTTCAAGCCACTTGCATCTACTAAAATACTTTCAAAAAACCAAGGAATATGTGATCCTCCATATCCATTTAGAAGACCACCAATTACCCTATATGAATGAAATTGTTGAAAACAAAATGATTTTATAATCACTCAATGGAATATCGGGCATGATTGGGTTAACCTTGCCCATTGTTGAGTAAAATATGGGCATATGTGGTTCGTGATTATCCTAAAAAAAATTTAAACTCTATATATAGCATAAAATAAAACTAATTCAACCACTACAAATAGAATAAAAATTATACAATTAAAAAAAATCAAACTAGCTCGAAACACTTCCATATATGAAATATATGGCTTATATTTTTTCCCCTTCTTTGAAATAGTAAAGAACCCAAAACATTTGCATTTAGAAATTTTAATTTATCCAAGACAACTCAAAAAGGTACCATTTGTCATTAATTTATCAAATATAAATTATCACCTACCTATTATACCTATTATTGACTATATTGGTGATTGAGACTATGGTGAACCATGCTTGATAATTTATCATTTATATTTGATGTTAATTGACCATTTAGATGAGATAAAATATGTTTTTAATATTTTGTACTTATGAATACTTAAATTCAATAGAGTACTCTCTCTTGATATATATATAATATAATATTTTTTGGGGGTATCGGTGTTCACACCACAATGGACTCCATGGTTTCTACTTAATTTACAAAGTAATATCCAAATCCAACATATTTTCTATAGAAAAAAATTTGTTAGAAAGGGTTTCAAGCTCTTGATTAGTAAACTAAAAATACCTTATTCACTTTTAGCTAACCAACAATGAAGGAAATCCAATGAGGTGAAAAATAACATCAAATAATATTAATCATCCATTTTTACCCTAGTGTGATAATGGATAGTTACAACGTGTTTTAAACCCCATCAAAGATGCCCCATTTATTGAATCACAAGTACAATTAGTACCTTTCCACTTACCTTCTTTCTCATTTTTTTTGGATCTATTGTTGTTCAAGTTTCTTCTAGTTTTATTTCCATGGTGTCAAACAAACCCTTGACAAACCTACTTTACTAAATTTGCATTCACGTGGGGTAGTTACATTCCTTAGCTTACTTCTTTCCTAGTAAAATACATCGTTCCTTCATAAAAGGTGGTACAAAAGGTAGGGTTAGGTTTTAAACTCATAAAATATTCCATGGTATACCGTCACACACCTCATACTAGTCCTCTCAACTATCATGCCATAAAATTCTAATTATAGATACTTAATCTTTTAATAAATATTTGTATATATGTGATGGGCCACACTACCCTAATTCTTACCACATTAAAACTTACAATTAGTAACTCAACAACTATCACCTAGATAGCTAAATATTATTATACATGACCTTGCCAATTTAACCATCATACAAAGTCAAAGGTAAACATGAGAGTTCTAAAATTGTGATGCAAACAATATAGATCCTTATTTCTTAATTTTATTCCATAACACCACCTTGGTTGGAATAAAACATAATCCCTTCTATACAAGTAAAAATATAAAATTGATTCTATGTAACATTATCATTGAGTTTCAAGCATGGAATCACCTAAGTTCTATAAGTTCACTTTATTATTAAATTATAGCTTGTTGTAAAACAAAAAAACTACTCCTATGAATTGTTTTTTTTCATGAAAACCTCTATTGTTTGGTAAAATATTACATGTTGTATATCCTTTTCTATTGCCAAATAAAATTTTCCTATTTCCAATTTTTATGTTTTAGGAGGAAAATAATATATTTTAGGATGTAAAAATGATTTTATATGGAAACATTCATCAAAATACTTAAATCTGCATGTCATTTGGAATTTTGTAAAGAAATAAAAATGGTGATAGTTTATCCATATCTACTTAGTTTACTTGGTACAATGTTTTCCTAGAACACAATATTTCAACCAATCATATTAAATCAATCCAATATTAACAATTAATTTGACCATTACAACAACTTATCAAGTTGCTCAAAGGTTTTTACCATGCAAGGAATCCTACACAATGCCTATCTAGCAACTAGAAGTGACTTTACAAATGCTTAAATTCTTCTTCTCAACTTCAAGAACCATGCAAACTACTCTCTTGTCTATGTTACAACAAGATATCTATAGTATATAAGGAAATTTATTTATTTTTTAAAAAACCATAAAATTTAAATAAGATTTGTGAAAAGTAAAAATAATTCACTCCTTCGTTCTTTCATAGAAACTATTTTATGGTAGCCTTGTTAGTGAATATTTCTTTTGATCCAATTAGTCATTATCACAAATAGATCCTTAAGAACCAAAATTCCACTAGGTTCTTTAGTAAACCCATAAAAATACCATGATTAAATATTCCTTATTATTACTTTAGATGTAATCTCTCCCTATACTAGAGTGAAGTATTTTCAAACCAAGCTTTAATACTATATCAGATTTCATAATTTAAATAAATAAATAAATAAAGCATAACATTAAACCATAAGTCATATGTAAGAGAATAGATAAGAAAAAAATAATTATTATTTACCCTACACTTATGAGTTACTAGAAATATTGTGGTTGTGACCAACTCTCCTATGTACCAAAATAAAAATATAATTATTATGTAGATAAAATAATAGGGTGGATGTTCAAGGTGTATCAAAATAATGGATTACATAAAGTTATCATGGCACACAACCTATTTATAGTACATACCTAATACCCAAATAAAATTGATATATTATATAACTTAAGGTGACATAAGGCTAAATTTTAAATAATATTCGACCATAAATTATTAAATCCTTAATGAAAATTTAGTTAAATTTAACTTATGTAAGTGGTTTAACCAATTCCACTTGTGTTGAATACACCATGATTGCTCATAGCCTTATATTTAGAATTCCTATAGGCTTACATAAATGCTCATTATTTTACATCATGATTGCCTATACACTTGTATTATCATATATTAAGCTTGGTTAATAATGTACAATTATCACCTTCCAATAAAATATACAACTATATTTTCTTCTCAATAAACCATTCGTTTAAGTTTAATAGGTATTATAACTTCATCCATTTAGGTGAGTAACTTATGAATTTATTGTTTAATACTATAACATATCCTTGTTACCAATTGAGAGAGTTTAAAAACTCATATAATATAAGAAAGGTCCTAAAAAAAATTATATGTAAGTTATGGTCTCTAAATAGTTTTTCCTATTACTTTCAAAAATTATAAAAACCCGTAGTCCTCCAAACCAAAGTAAAAATTTAAAAAACAAAAAACATATTCCTTGACATACAAGGATATGAAGATGTTCATAATTGGATCACTATATATCTCTTATTTAGTATAATATATGAATTATGAATTACAAGTTTCATTAATTTAATTGTATATATAAACTCATGTAAATAATGTGAGTTTTTCATAGTTGGGATCCATTTTCATTGCAATAATTATAACAACAAGTATTAATGAAACCAAAGGATTCATTCCTTGGTATCCTTTGTGTCATATTTCATAGTCTAGATATGCTAGACACGTGCATAACACTAGTTTAAATAATGACTCACAAGATGAGTGAGGTAAGAGACTTTATATATAAAATATAATACCAATTCATGACACAAAAATATATATTAGTAATTAAGCCTTTAACCATTATTAAGAATACTTAAACACTCCCTTGCTAGCTAGCACAAAGAACCATGTATTTCTAAATAAAAGGGACCACACTCCTTAAATAAGCAATATTCTCGTAGTTGAATATAAAAAAATAATACATTCTTCTTAAAATTTACTCTTATTATTCAAATTCTTGATACCCCTAAAATCCTTCATTCATCCATCTATTGATCAATACAATACCTCATATTATCCCAAATAGTCTATGTACTATGTACTATATGTTGAACTATCATGTATAGGTTTATAAGATAAATTTAAACCCATTATCTAGATAGAACAAAAAATGTACATATCCTTTAATGAGTAGTTTGTCTATCTACAATTCATCATAAGAGACAACCCTCCTTGAAAAATCCCTTCATAAAAATAAAAAGGAAGAATAAAAATTTAGCCTTATAACAAAGCATGGAATGGTTGTGCACATAAATTGATCCTAGGACATAAAAAAGAGAAACTTGCCTATAAGCCAATATGCTATTTTATAGAGACTAAAAAAATAATATTATATCATATGGATTTAATCACTATAATTTTATCATACCATATACAAATTGATGTGCCATAATATGACATATAATAAGAAAAAAATCGCATTTGTAAGGCAACACTATCATATATAAAAAATGTTTAATTGGCCTTTGTCAAACCCAAAGAAGACTTCTACATATTTAAATATTTGCAAATTATTTTGGGTCATACAAACAATTAAAATGAGTTTTACTATTGAGAATATTTTTTTGCATAAATTCTTTTATATATCAAGTCTTGCAAATGATTAAAATGATTATCATGATGGAGAATCCTTACTTTAAGAGTATTATGAATCGGACAAGGGATTATTTCTCATGTTTTTTTTTTTTATAATAATGAAATATATTTTCAAAATTTTCCTTGTGTTAAATCATGTTATTTATTAACTAATTATTTCTTTAAAAATACATGCTAAATAAAAATATGTTTGGTTTTGTTTTTAATATAAATTTAAATTTAAATATTTTTCTATAATTTATGAAAAGTTTCTTCAACTAAATAATCACATTTTTAATAAAAAAGGGGAAAGATGTTTTTTTTTCGGGTTAAACATAAAAGTAATATTTAATTCCATGAGGAACACAAAACTATGTGAATATAGATTTAAGCTTAATGTTTTAAAGATATTATAACTTACATCCCAGGTGGCAAATACCGTTCATTTAGACTTAGGTGCTATAATGTTATATCCAAGTGTCTGCGCATGGCTAAGTCTCATCCTACCATTGTGTAGAGGTTCAGATATCCCACCATTGATATGTTGACCGCTAGATAGCTTACTTCTGAAGGGTTGACCAATCGGTTTATCCAGTGGGCTGCGCTGGTAATCACTGATTGGCCTTATGACTCCTAAAAAAGAGAATGATTATTCATTTAATTAAATTAATAATAAGATTCTTCTATCTCTTATACCCTCGATCAAGGGAAACGAGTTTCCCTTGTGTAGATGCATTATCTTAATTAAAGAAAGGGGGTCATAGCTATTATGAACCTTTAAAATAAGAAGGGTAGATGATATCTTTTTATGAACCAAAGGATATAGTTTTGGACCTAACGAAAAAAAATTCATAGTACAAATTGGGCAAGTGTGCAAAAAATTGTAGCAATTACTAGGTTACAAATTTAAGGAATGTGTAAGATTTATGACGTAAACTTATAGGGTTACTTTGTTTTATAGGTTACGTGTAATATTTTGTTATATATTACAAGGAAAACTTGTGTTTAATTAATGTGTAATTTTTTTATATATGTGGAAAACATCTCAAAAGGGATATCACTTTCGGATAAGACCCAAGGATGCAGGGATATTCATTTCACGAAAAACACCCAGGACTCGGACCTGGCCTACCACCTTTGACATACTCAAGGAGAAAACAAACACGCAAAACCAATTTAATAATAAGTAAATAAATAAGTAAATAACAACAAAAATAATATGGGTAGGTCCAAGGTGTAGACCAATTGGTTCATCCAAACCCCATATGGGGGGCGGAGGTCCAAGGTTAAAATATCGAGCTTCGCCGGACTGAACGCTTGTCCCTTTCATGGTGCTTTCAACGGCGTAAAAGGTTTAAAATGATTGTGACATGATGGTTATAGGGGTAGACTGTGTGAAGATCTATGTGGCGGCTTCTAGGGTGGAAAACGCAAAATACTGTGGCGGCCATAAAAAGCTGGACACCCTACCTGGATTCGTGGTGGCTACAAATTCCACCATGTAAATTAAAAAAAAAAAACAACAAAAATAATAAAATTAAATTAAAAACATGCGTGTCAAAAACAAAAGCACAACCAAACACGCACAATAAAATAAAATAAACCACAACACAAACCACATAGAAAAACACAAGAACCACATAACAAAACACAAACAAGACAAAGGCAACAAAACACTACAAAGACATAACCCAAAAAAACATGAAAAATAAACACAACCAAAACCTAAAAAATAAAAAAAAATTAAATAAAAATAAAAATAAAAAACAATCAACAATAGACAATAAATAAAAACAAAAAATATAGAAAAAATTCACACATAAAAACACAAATTAACACAAACAAAGAGAAACCCAAGAACAAGAACGAAAAAAACACAAGAAAAATAACAAAAAAACTTAAAAAAAAAAAACAACAAGAACACAAGAACAACAAAAAACAACACAAAGAACACAAAAAAAAAACAAAAAAAAAAACCCACCCACCTTAAAAAAACTAAACAAAAAAAACAAAAAAGAAAAAAGAAAAAAATTTGAACAAAATAATGACCTATCTAGACCAGAAGACTATTAAGGCAAGAATCAATAGAGGAAACAAAAGAAAGAATAGAATGAGCTAGGGAACTAAAAAAAACTGAACGAACCAAAGAGAAGCAAAAAAAAAAAAAACAATAAGAAACTAGGTACCTTCAGAACAAAAGCCATCCAAAGAAATGATAGAAAGAAGAGCTTCCCTAATTTGAGAAGCCCACCATCTAGGAGGGTGGCCATAACAAGTAAGATCACCTTTATCCAAAGACAAATTAGCTAAAGCATCAACACTCTTGTTTTGATCATTAGCACTCTTGTTTTGATCTCTGACCACATGATTGTAATCAACTTTCAAAAATCCCATTTGGATTAATTGAATCTTTTCAATAATTCTTTTTATTCTCCAATCCACCTTATGATTTTTAGGAGTCTTCAAGATATTAATCATAAGTTGAGATTCAGACTCAACTAACACCTTTTCCCATCCAACCTTAGTAGCCTCTTGAAGGCCTTTGAGGATACCATACCCCTCAGTAAGGTTATTGGAAAGAATACCAAAATTCTTAGCAAAAGTAAAAACCAGAGAGCCATTTGAAATTCTACCAATTCCTCCCACACTAGCTTTTCTAGGATTCCCTCTAGAGGCTCCATTAGTATTGACTTTTCCAAAATCCTTAGGAGGAGGTTGCCAATTTTTTGTCCTATCCATATTACTAATACTCACATTCCTTTTAAGTTGGTTGCCCTTAGAATATTTAATCTTCAATTTTTGCATCACTTGATCCCATCTTTGGTGGGAGTTTTTGGGGTGATTAAGGAGTTGATGGACTGATTCAACTAATTTGGCTATGGTCTTTTGCCAAACATAGTGAATATCCTCCCTATCTTGATTAAAAATTTGGTTGTTCCTTTCATTCCAAATATTCCAAAGAAGAATGGTAGAACCCATCCAAAATAATTGTCTAATAAAATGATCAACACCTTCTTGATTAGGCCAATCCCTCCAAAGTTGTTCAAAAGTAAAAAAATTGGACCACTGTAAGCCAAGTAAAGTGGCCATTCTCCTCCATATCTCAGAGGCTAAAGTACATTAAATAAAAATATGGTTGAGAGTTTCTACATTCTCTTCACACATTTCACATCTAAAAGGGCCATGAAAACCATGCTTCATAAGCTTCTCACCAGTAAGCACCCTATGATGCAATAAAAGCCAATTAAAGTACCTCACCTTAGGCCAGATATTTTGAGCCCACAATTGAGAAAATATGTTAGAAGAATGGTTGGGATTATTATGGCATAAGGTCAAATAACATTGAGCAACTGAATACTCACCCTTATTAGTGTTGTTCCATCCAAAACAATGTTTTTCGTGGGACCAAGAGAGGGATCTCATATGAAGGATTGCTTGGATATCTTGTCTTTTCCTTTCTAGGATTTGAATAGGCAAGTCCTCAATAGGGATCCAATATCTACCAACCTTTGAATTATCAGTATGGTATCAACTGTAATTAGCCACCTTTATCTAGTTAGCTCGGTGAAGCTCCTCCATCCAAGGCCTCAAACTGGGAAACTGAGTTATCAAAGGCTTGTGACCATCGCAATAATTTGTCCAAAAATTTTCTTGTTGACCATTATGAATGATCCAAAATAATTTTTTCTTTATCAAATCCTCACTAGTCTTAAGAACTGCTAAAATGGGAGAACCTTTGGTAGGAAGTTGATAGCGAACAAGGTCTTCAGGACTTTTATTCTCAACATATTTAGCACAAATATTATTGGCCCAAAGAGCATTGGGGTTATGCAACATCCTCCAATATAATTTAGCAGCTAAAGATTTTTTTTTATTAATAGAATACCAAAATCCTAACCCCCCTTCATTCTTAGGAAGACATAAAGTATCCCATTTCACCAAGGCCCATTTTCTTTTCTCCTTAGTACCACTCCAAAGGAAACAATGACTGATTTGATCCAATTCTTGAAGAACAGCCTTTGGGATATTCAAAATGAAATAAACACAAATAGGAATAGCTTGAAGGACTGATTTTACCAAGGTGATTCTACCCCCAGAAGAAAGCCACATGTTGGTCCAATTTCCAATTTTCTTCTTGACTTTTTCCAACAACCAATTCCAATATTTATTTTTCTTCCTTTGAATATTTATGGGAATATCTAAATAAGTGATTGAAAGGGAGTTCTTCTTATATATTTAATTTATCCAAGACAATGGATTCCTGTCTAGTAGATCAGTGAAATAAAATAACTTTAGATTTGTCTTCATTGATCAACTGCCCAGTAGCCTTTGAAAAATAGCTAATGATTTGCTTAATATGAGAAGCTTCCTTAATTTTAGGTTTACCTAAAAGAGTAGAGTCATCTACAAATTTAATATGAGAGATAGGTCTAGATCCATGAGCAATGGTAACTCCCTCAAGGGTTTTTCCCTCTTTTTGGTTATAGTCCTACCCAAGCATTCAATAAGAATGATGAACAAATAAGGGTATAGTGGGTCACCTTGCCTAATACATCTAGAAGTTGGTAATGACTAAGAAAGCCTACCATTGATAAGAAATAAGTAGGAAACTGAAGGGATACATCCCATAATCCAATCCATCCAATCCTTAGAGAAACCAAATTGCCTCAAAAATTTGATAAGGAAGTGCTAATCCACTCTAACCGAATGAACATGGAAGGATATTTTTGCATATTCATGGAATGGATGGCTTCCTGAGCAAGAAATATCTCATCTACTATTTGATGTCCTTCCATGTAACCCCCTTGCTTTGGGGAAATAATATTATGCAAAAGAGGCTTCAACCTTTTTGGTCCATAATTTTAGTAATGATTTTGAGAAGAACATTACATAAATCAATAGGTCTAAAATCTTAGATATGATCAAACTCTTGAGATTTTGGCACAAGAGTAATATAGTTTTTATTGATAACCTTCAAAATTTCTTTGGCTTTCCTGACTTCTTCCACCACCTCTAATAAATCAAAATGAAGGATATCCCATAACTCTTGGTAGAACTCAATGGGAAAACCATCAGGACCTAGGGTTTTCCCTTTTTGCATTTTAAAAAATACTTGTTGAATCTCATTGATAGTAATAGGAGCAAAGAAAATAGAGTTCTCCTCAGAAGTTATAAGAGAAGGGATTGCTTGAAGAACATTTTGTTGTGAAGTTGAGTCAAGAGGAGTAGCAACAAAAATATTGGAAAAGTAATCAACAACAATAGAGTTCATGCCATCCCAAGTATAAACAACATCTCCAGAATCTGATTTTAAGGAAGAAATAAAGTTGTGAGATCTTCAAGCTAGAAGAGATTTGTGGAAAAAAATTGTGTTTCAATCTCCCTCTTTGAGCCATTGAATTCTAGATTTTTGCTTCCATAATATTTCTTCTCTTTTTTCCCATTTCTCTAATTGAGTTATGAGTTTAATTTCATTTACACTTCTCTTCTCTGTGAGGTCATCTAAATGGATATTCTTATTCAAATTTTCAATATGAGCAATACCTTCATGTTTTTTTTATGAACATACCCAAACTATTTCCATATCCAAGTCTTGATTTTGGATTTAATGTATTGCAATATTTTGGCAAAACAGAACATCTTAGTCCTATGCCTAGGTTTACCTTCCTTTCACCATTGTTGTACGTGAGGTCTGAAGGAAATATATCTAAGACACATTAATTGAAAATGAAAAGGAGAGAAAATCACATTGGCTTTCCACATTTCCACCACGATTAGCTAATGATCTGAACCATCATTATTAAGAGTCTTCACTTTAGGAATGTGACCATGGATTACAAATTTTTTAGAGAGAAAAAACCTATCAAATATCTCCATTATACAAGCTAAGCCTTGCCTTCTGTTAGACCAATTAATAAGGCCATTATCTGGTTGGATATCCACAAGATGGAGATTTGCAATATATTCGCTCATGAGGTCAGTGCTTTTGTCCAAATTTCTATTTCCCCCCATTTTATCATCCAGAGAGAGGATGCTGTTGAAATCTCCTCCAATCAAGATCCAAGCTTCAGGAAAATGAGAGATAATATGAGTAATATCCTTCCACTGTCTTCTTTTTTCCTCCAAAGAAGTCGAAGCATAAACAGTAATGCAGAGCATAATTTGGTTAGAATGTCTAATGTGTAAGATGTTACGTTGTTTGATAGATTACAAGATAGTTGTATATGACAATGAGATAACCTTGGTCGATAGGTTACAATATAAATAAGATGTAATCCTGATTGATAGATTAAAAGGTAAAATTTATAGGGACTCTAGTATAACCATATGGATTGATTATAGGATAATCCTATTGATGGATTATGTGAACTATAATATGATTTTGATCAAACAACAATATGGTGATGATTGTCTAATATATGAAACATGAATGAATGTGGAATATTAGAAATGGGATCTAATCTTGGAGAGAGTATGGGATCTCTCCATATGTGGTGAAACCTTATACAATTTTTATACCATATAGAAGTATGTGATCTAATGATATTTAGGTTGGATAATGATTGTGGGATTAATTATCGATGGAATTATGGGTTTCCCTCCTAGAAACTAACGAAATTATCCTTAATATGTAACCAATGATCTTTCATAAATAGGTGGTATTAAGAATTTTTAAGATTCTTATTGCATTAATGGCTTAGAGAAAGGAAATGTGGCATTTTCTTAATTGCATCATAGCTAAAACAATAAACAATTTGGTTCCTTTTATTGCATAATGATTTAGAAAAACATCTATGGAATGTATTTTCTATACTTGTAATTATGATAACTTATTTTTATGAAATTATAGGAGAAACATATTTTGGAGGCTCGGTTATTCCCCGTGAGGGTTCCCAATATATATGTTGTGTACTTCTATTTTGTTGTTTGCAAATTGTTGCTAAGCATTGATGTTGTATTTACTCTCTAGTATGATGATATCGAGATAGATCATGGTTATTGCAAATGATGAAATAAGTAAATGCTATTTGCTTTCTAAATGAGATGATGCCTTTACATTCATATAAAGTGATAATTAAATTATGTATGATGTAATGTTTTTTTAACAAGCAATGTTCTATGGTTAATGATTATAATATATGATGCCTATGCATTCTAAAATAATATCTCTTTTATTGTGATGGAATGGTTTACAATTGAAATCAAGTAAAAGTCTTGATATGGATAAAGTAATCTTCATGTATGATGAGCACCAGAAATGCTCATATTTTGTACATATTTATTTGATCAATATGCGGCTGTATAATAAGGATTGCGTACTTTTATGAATGATTATATAGATATTTCATATAATTATGTGTGTTATCTAATTTGTGTGCTTTTAGTATGTTTTGTAGAATTGTAGTTGATTTAGTTAGATTTGTAACGGTCGAGGTCTTTTGATGGACCTAGCACTTTATTTCATCGAGGGTCAATGTAGAGAACATAGGTGCCTGCCTGCAACTGGAAGGCGCCAAGGGAACAAGCGCCTCCCTATAATTAGAAGGCGCCAAACCAAAGACGAGCGCCTCCCTATAGTCAAAAGGTGCCAACTGAATATGAGTGCCTCCCTACAGTCGGAAGGCACCAACTAAATGCGAGCACCTCCCTGCAATCGGAAGGCACCAAATGAATGTGAGTGCCTCCCTGCAGTTAGAAGGCACTAACTAAATACGAGCGCCTCCCTGTAGTTGAAAGGTGCCAACTGAATACGAGTGCCTACCTGTAGTCAGAAGGTGCCAACTAAATGCGACCACCTCCCTGCAGTTAGAAGGTGCCAACTGAATACGATTGCCTCCCTACAGTCGGAAGGTGCCAACTGAATGCGAGTGCCTCCCTGCAATCGAAAGGTGCCAACCAAAGACAAGTGCCTCCCCACAGTCGGAAGGCACCAACAGAAGGCAAGTGCCTCCCCATAGCCGAAATGCGCTAATATAAGGCAAGCACCTCCCCACATCCAGAAGATGATAATAGAAGGCAAGCACCTCCCTACAACCAGAAGGTACCACGATAACAAGGTACCTTCCTCATAAGGAAGATGCCACTGATTCTTTGCCCGTTGACTAGATTTGAATGACGTGGATGATAGCGGTTGGTGTAGTTCTAGCTCTATGTCATGCAGAGCTAAATTGGAGATAGCACCAACATATCAAAATGTCTTACTGATGCCAGGCAAAGCATGAACCGAAATGAACACGCCACCATCAGAAAAGAATGCCAGACATCGATTGCATTCGCTAGACTGTTCTAATTTAGTTTGGGAAGAATCGACTGTTGTAACCACTTTTGTAACAAAATTTCTATGCATGTGTTATATAAACACATGCATATCATTTTGAGAAATATATAGAAATAATTAATAAATATCCATTTAGAGTTACAGAAGATAGATTGTAATATGTTGATAAATATATTACAGTTCCAAAAGTTCTAAGTGCATGTTCGATTGAGAAGAAACTGCTGGAGCCTACGCCCACTCTAAGCCAGTATCTCTTCCCCATTTCCTTTTTGTTTATTTATTTTAATTAGTTTATTGCTTTCATAAGAACATTCATTAGTTTACTAGTTCTAGTATTTGTAGTAGACTTATTTTTAGGAATGTGTACATGATTTGTTTCTATAGATTTAATTCTATTATTATTACGTAATTTATTAAGGAGTGTGGGGATGATTGACAACCATTTCAAGAACACCCCCAAACATAGGATTAGAAGATTCACCTCCAGTGGTATTGTAGTAACCTAGTTCTGACTCTTCGCAATTTTACGAAGCTCCCTAGGTTGATAATTAAATGCACGGGCATGTGAAAAAAATAGGAAACCATTCACCTTGTTTGGCCCGCAACATTTTGGCACTGTTGCCAGGGAAGCATCTTAATTAGATTACTTACAATACAATTAAACCTTCCATCTAACCTTGTATGACTTCTTCAAGAAGAAGAGGACCTGACAGTTGCTTTATAATAACTAATCCATAAGGACCTGAGTCAGCAAAGCATTTTGGATTTGAGTTAGACTCACCCGACCTACCAGCAGTCCATTGGAGTGAGGAACCACACTTTGTGCAAAGTGTCGCCTCATCCCATAAACAAGGGAATGAATGAATCATCATAAATTCCCTGTTTAATAGGACTCCTCTAGAGGAAGCCCTATTGTGGAAGGCTATGGAGGATCAGACGATGTCGCCAGACAACCTTAGAACATTGACTCAAAAAGTTTTAAATGATCGAAAGGCCATAAACACTGCATTAGAAACCACATTTCCCAAAAAAATGGTAGATAATGATGAAGTCTCATTTGGCTTTAGTTTCCCAATAGAGGAGGGAGTAAGAGATACCAAAATGAAAAATATATTCCTTGCTCACCTTTCGTACTTCAGAGGACACCCGACTGAGGACCCTGACCTATTTTTATTCAAGGTTGATGTTTTTTACAGGTCTATGGATTACAAATAAAACACGCAGAAGTTGAAATTATTTCCTTCTACATTAGACAATGTAGCTCTGCGATGGTTCATCATTCTGGGAGACAAACACATCACTACCTGGGACCAGATGAAGAAGCTCTTTCTAGAGAAATATAAAGATTTTGAGAAATCAAGAGACTCTATGGAGGAGGTCCTGAGCATGACACAAAGAGAAGATG
Source organism: Wollemia nobilis (assembly GCA_028583015.1). Lineage (NCBI taxonomy): Eukaryota > Viridiplantae > Streptophyta > Pinopsida > Araucariales > Araucariaceae > Wollemia > Wollemia nobilis. The sequence continues at coordinate 1,162,984 of JAQPPZ010000629.1, read as the reverse complement.
AGTCTCTCGAGGAGTATTGGGAGAGATTCAGCTTTAATATTCAATGGTTGCCTCACTCGAAGCTATCTGATAAGTCCCTTAAAAGCATCTTCTTGAGGGGACTTACTAATGAGTCACTAGAGACTCTCAACATGATCATTGGAGGTGATGTCTATCAGCATGCTATGGATGACATCCAAAAATTATGTCAAAACTACTCGAGAAGGTGAGGCAAAATCACCGCCAGGACCATGAAGGCGACTGCTTCAGTCACCAAAATAGAAATAGGCAACATGCTAGAGGATTTGAAGAGTGAAATGCTCTCATATCTGGTACTACAGATGGATACGCTGCTGTTAGAAAATAAGAAACAAGAAAATGATGCAGCATTAGCCTATTTCTACCCAAAATGTAGAGTAAGGCATGCAAAGAATGCATGTCCAAAAAACAAGGTCAAACTATGCGTAGTTTATAGGCTAAATCATAAAACTCGATTGTGCCCACAACTGCCCAGTAACCAGGAAGTGGTTGAGAGCATGGAGGCCTACTTCATAGGCAATAGGAAGAGTTGGCCATAGCCCCCATGGGGAATATACCAATTGAAATGCCATCATATGGGGGAGGGCCATACATGAACCAAGGACCCTCTCAACCACCTAATATGGGGTGGTGGGGACCATCACCCTGGACTAACGCACCCCCAGCAACATTTTTGAATCAGCAGCCATGGATGCCATATCCATATCTTGGGTAACAGTGGAGAGGCCACAATGTGTGGAATCAGACTCCATAGAGTGTAGTGCCTGCTCACATCCAACAAAACTTACCAGCATTGCCAGCAGTGAGACCTATGCATCTACCAGCACAACCGATAGCAAGCCTGAACAACAAAGTAAATCAGTTGGCATACAACATAGAAGGTGAGATGTATCATATGTACAATATTCAGTTTAGATCATGTAGGCAGCTAGGAGTAGAGACATCGCATATGGTAGAAGAGGAGGAAGAAATAGTAGAGACACCTCCACTGGTAGAAGAGGAGGAAAAAATAGAGGAGACACCTTTGGTAGAAGAGGGAAAAGCACTTGAGAGAGTAGAGGCTCCATTTCCTAGCCGGCTACAAGAATAAAGAAAAACAACACAGCCAAAATTCGACATCTTGATGAGCTTGAAGAATCTCATGGTGACAATCCCATTATTTCAAGCAATTTGAGATGTCCCCATTTACACCAAGGAAATTAGAGAAATGTGTCTAAGGAGACCAGGACGAAAAGCTACCAAGACTATCAACGTCGTGGGTAAACTGGCAGATCTAATGATGGGTGGAACACGTCATCTGAAGTATGCAAATCCAGGAAGCCTAGTGCTAACCATAAAAATTGGATGACATTCCCTGTCCAACACATTGGTTGACCTCGAGGCAGCCATCAACGTGATTCCTCAAGAGACCATGCAGAGGCTGCAGCTCATGAACCTGAAGCCAACCACGATAGTGCTACAGTTAGTCGATCGATTAACCATGTCGCCAGAAGGGATGCTAGAATATGTGATCGTAACAGTTAGTGCATGGGAATATCTAGCCAATTTTTTAGTTTTGTAAACCAAGACTAGGCTGGGTGGTTACCCGCTCATTTTGGGGAGGCCATGGCTGGCAATAGTTGATGCTTACATCAGCTACCAAGATGGGCTAATGACCATATCCAATGGGCAAAATATCAAAATGTTGACCATTTCACCGCCAGCTCAGTCTATGGACTTGATAGAAGAACCCAGGATCACCGAGCATGGAACTACGGAGTTGTCCATAATCCAGCTGGTGATGACCTTAGAGGAGGTGGTAGAAGAGGACGAGGATGGTGCTATCATGGAGTTTCTCCATGGAGAATCGTCCACCCCCACACCTGGATCATCGTTGACTGGCACCCAAGATCAGCACATCCGACAAATACACATTGGGCTAGGGAGGATATTAAACGTCAACAACAGGTTGACGCCCACATAGCTAGAAAAATTGGAAGAGCTTCTAGTAAAACACCAGGAAGCATTTGCATGGGACTACGCATATATGCATGGCATCAGCCCAAAAATATGTACCCATCAGATTTATTTAGATGACCAGGCAACTCCTAGTCGGCAGCCACAGAGAAGGATGAACCCAGCAATGAAAGACATTGTCAGAGAAGAACTGCACAAAATTTTGGTTGTCGAATTCATATATTCAATTTATGATAGTGAATGGGTATCACCATTAGTGGTGGTCCCCAAAAAGAATAGTAAATGGCGGATCTACGTGGACTATCAGGTGTTGAACAAGGCGACTAAGAAAGACCACTTCCTACTCTCGTTCAACAATCAGGTCTTGGACACTCTCAGGAAGAAAACACTTATCCTTTCTGGATGGTTTCAGTGGTTACAACCAGATCAAGATAGGGGAAGAAGATCAAGATAAAACAACGTTCACCTGTCCATGGGGAATGTTTTCCTATAAGGTATTGCCTTTTGGACTATGCAACGCATCGGCCACCTTTCAAAGGGTGGTGCTTAGCATATTCTCTGATATGATAGGAAACAGGGTGGAAGTATACATGGATGACTTCACCACCTATGGAGAAACCTTCGAGGAGGCAATGACAAATCTGGAAAGAGTGCTCGACAGGAGCAAGGAAAATCATTTGTCCCTAAGTAATGAAAAATGTTTTATGATGATGCAGGAAGGCATCGTGTTGGGACACCACCTCTCTACGAAAGGAATAAAAGTAGACAAGAGGAAGATCGAGGTCATGAGAGACCTACCTAGCCCCAGAATGCAGAAGGAGGTAAGAAATTTCCTTGGATCAACCGATACTACTGGCGATTTATCATCGAATTTAGTAAGATTGCCAAACCACTGCACACCCTACTTTCTAGGGATGTAGAGTTCAATTGGATAGGAGATTACAAAGAAGCATTCCAATTGCTAAAATAAAAATTGATATCTGCACCGATATTGAGAGGACTGAATTGGGCCATACCATTCCATATTTATTACGATGCATCTAACGGTGCGATCGGAGCAGTCCTCAGGTAGAAAGACGACGAAGAATATTATGCCATCTATTATGTCAGTAAAAACTTAGCGGGAGAAAATCTCAACTATATAGTGACAGAAAAATAATTCCTCGTAGTTGTCCATGCAATAAACAAATTCTACCACTATATAACAGGATACAAGGTCTTCATCCATACGAACCACGCAGCTATCACGTATCTAATGAGCAAGCCGACCATTGGTGGTAGAATTATCAGATGGCTATTGCTATTGTAGGAATTCGACATCACTATAGTCAATAAACTAAGCAAGACAACGTCGTGGCAGATTTACTATTTAGATTGATACCAACAGATCATCAAGCATTGGAAGATTAGTTTTAGGATGAACATCTGTTCGCTATTAGTGAACAAACTTCGTGGTATGCAGACATAGCCAATTACTTGGCCACTGGAAGGACCTCACCTGCTCTCTCCTACCGAGAAAAGCAGGTGGTCATAGAGAAGAGCACATCATTCCTTTGGATGGATGGTCTCCTATTTAAAATAGGATGGGACAAAATTATAAGAAGATGCGTAGCAGAATAGGAGTTTTCAGAAGATCTCAAGGCATGTCACGATGAGCCATGCAGAGGACACTTTGCAGGGAAATGAAATGCCTACAAAATCCTACAGGATGGGTATTTTTGGCCCGCTCTGTTCAAGGACGCGGCAGCATATACCAGCAAGTGTGACGAGTTCTAGAGGATGGGTAGACCAACCCAACGAGATGAAATGCCCCTGCAGCCCTAGGTACACCTAGAACCTTTTGATAAATGGGGCATGGACTTCGTGGGACCATTTAATCCACCTTCGATGAGAAGGAGGTTTATTCTGGTCTGCATGGATTACATCACCAAATGGGTGGAAGTGCAGGTATTAAGGGACTCAAAGGAAATAATGGTCGCCAATTTCTTATTTGCCCATATTTTCACATTATTTGGGGTTCCTCGAGAGATAACAATAGACCAAGGGCCCCAATTCACCTCCAAATTGATTGAGGAGATGATGGAGCAGTATAGAGTTTGGCACAATAAAACCATGCCATACTATCCACAGGCGAACAGGAAAGTAGAAGTGACAAATAGGGAGATAGAAAACATCTTGACCAAAACTGTGTAGCAACACAAGAAAGATTGGGCCTCACGGTTGCCAGAGGCAGTTTGGGCATACAACACCATGTGGAAATCCACCACAATATGCACACCTTTCCAACTGGTCTATGGAAAAAATGTGATGATGCCCATCGAGTTCGAAATAAAAACTCTAAGGATGACTTTAGAATTAAATTTGAGCTTGGACGAAGCTCAAAAATAGAGGATTCGCCAGCTAGATCAGCTGGACGAAATCTGACTGGATGCTTTGTAGAGGATAGAGATTATATAGAAGCAGAGAAAGAAGTGGCATGATAACCACATCAAGCTAAAGAAGTTCCAGGTAGGGGAATGGGTACTGTAGTATGATTCCTGATTCCAAGAAAGGAAGGGCAAACTTATGCAGAGGTGGATGGGGCCGTATGAGGTGGCTGAGCTCATTAGGAATAGGGCGGTGTGCGTTAAGACAATTGATGGCAGCAAAATCATGTTCACAGTCAATGGCCATCGACTACGCCCCTATAATATATCTGAAACATTATAGGTGGAATCCAGAGTAGGCATGGGGGATATCCCATCTTGCTAGATTTGGACCGAACTCTCATAGGTGAAATGGTGGGTACGAAAGTGCTCACCCAAATTTTTTTAGTTAATATAGTTTTTTTTTGTAATGTGTGTTTTTGCAGGGATGACGCCCGCATGCAAGTTGCAGGCATTCTAATCCAGGGCCTAATAGGCACAGAACACGTCTAACTACCTTTATTTTCCTTTCTTTTTTTATTTATTTTTGTAGGTGGAGGACCTGACAACACGAGGGATAGGTATCTAGGAAACCAGGCCTGATTCGGCTCAGCATTTCAACACCAGCTCGTAGGTATAATCTGGGCAGCATGAAAATTTGGGAAGGCTTGATCACCCTTTTTCTAGTCAAATCGCCATCTAGAAGAAGGTGCCTTACTACATCCAGAAGGTGCCAAGTCCAGAAGAAGGCACCTTACTACACCCGAAAGGCGCCCATCAAGAAGAAGGTGCCTTACTACATCTAGAATAAGGTGCCAAGTCCACAAGAAGGCGCCTTACTACACCCGAAAGGCACCCATCCAGAAGAAAGCTCCTTATTGCATCCAGAAGAAGGTGCCAAGTCCACAAGAAGGCACCTTACTACACCCAAAATGCGCCCATCTAGAAGAAGGTGCCAAGTCCACAAGAAGGCGACTTACTACACCTAAAAGGTGCCCATCCAGAAGAAGGCACCTTACTACATCCGAAAGGTACCAAATTGGAAGGCAGTGCCTTCCATCCATTTAGAATTTCTATTAAAAAAAATACATATGTAGGCACCTTTCGTGGCAGGAAGGCATCGCGTCTTAAAATAAAAAATAAAATAAAAAGCCAGTCGAATATGCCTTCCAACATCAAGAAGGCGCATTCATCTGGCCGAGACACCTTCCAACATCAGGAAGGCGCATTCATCTAGCTGAATATGCCTTCCAACATCAAGAAGGCAAGAAACAGAAGGAGGCACCTCCCACATTGGGAAGACGCATGCAGGCAAAAGCGCCTCCCACCAATCAGAGGCACCTCGTAGCACTGAAAGGCACATTCATTCGAAGAAGAGCACCGACAATGTCATAAAGGTGCTTCAAGGGCACCATCCACATGGGGAAGGTACGAAAGAACACCTCCCGCATGCAACATTTACATCTATCGTACACCTTGAGCAGAATGAAGCATCGCACGAATGAGCGGCTTCAAAGGACCATACCCCTCCCTCGTGTCACAAGTCAGCAAATCAGCGGCTACCATGATGACTGGAATGACGAATCAGCTACGTGCATACTAAATTAAATCATTTATATAATTATTTATAAATACGCAATATTGAAAAATATATCATTATCATAGAGATCGTATCCCCCCATAGCTAGAATCACGTGCCAATGATAGGGCGTCTTCCATAACTACTAGGGTTAGGCATATTTTCTATAAGAATGCGCCTTCCTGAAGAAGGAAGGACAAAAAAAATATACAGCAGCAGAAGGCGCCATGGGAGGAAGGTCCAAGAACCACGTGATCAAGAAGAATGAACCCAGTGATACTGATGGGATCAGAGGGGCAGTGAAGACACAATTTGAAGTTGAGGGGTGGCTCAAATACTGCACCCTGGTCAGTCAGGGCCAGGACATGGAGGCAGCTAAAGAATTCACCGCCTCTTTGATGGGCGATGCGGCCCAAGTACAAGGGGTGGAAATTCTAGTCACCCCTGATTTCATCTCATAGGCGACTGGATTGCCTCTCATAGGGGAATGTACATACAAGGGCGGAGTGTTAAAACTATACATCAAAATACTACTACCAGGAGAAAATGTGCAGATAGACAGGGAGGGGTTACTCAAAAATAGTCTCCCCATGAATATACGAAAGATGTTCGAGCAGATTGCTCAATTCTTCACATGCACAGGGAAGTATACCCATCTGCACATTAATCATGTGCACTTCCTCAATCACCTAGTGCATGGGAGGAAATTAAATATACCTTTCTACCTTGCGAATGCTCTAAAAGATGAAGTGGCTTGGTACGAGAAAGGGGCACCATCCGCCTTAGCCCACCATGGGCTGATATCAGCATTAGTCCACCACGCAGAAGCATAAGGACAGAACCATGACGTAGAGGGAGATGGCGGCCAAATAGAGCAACATAATGCAGTTGCCAAATTAGGGCAAGACGAAGCATCCCCTGTAGAAGAGGTAACAAACATCGAGCAATTGGAATTGCCCTATTTTCTAGGAGGAACAAAATAGTCACCGATGCCCAAAGACATAGAGGATAAGGAGGACCTCCCCAGGACTGAAGAAGGATAAGATCCTGAGGGGTCGACACCAGGTAGATAGGAGAACGAACAATCACCCCCGAAGATAGCAGCATAGCTGATCCTTCGAAGTAAAGAGAAGTCCCCAAAGGAGAAAGAAGAGACCCCGATTTGAGCTACCACATTTTCTACAAAGGCCAAGGCAAAGAGGCCCAGGACGGCTCGACGAAAGATGAAAGTGACCTTTGCCGAGTCAGAGGAGGATGAATGGGACATGCAGTTGTTTTCTGAAAGGCAAAAATATTTCGAGCAGCTACGCAACAAAATGAAAGCAGCCAAGGAGGCCAAGAAGGCATCCTCAAGGGTAAAAGGAGATTTTTGCATCTACATCAATCCGGTAGAAGACAACCAGTTTTAAGACATCTATGGTTCATCCCAAGGGTGGCCTTCCATGATGAGGAAGTACTTGGAATGGTGGGGAGTATATGGCCCACAATTGGAGGCCGCTGTAGTTGCAAAGGAGAATGCAGGGCTTACCCCTGAAGTGGTCATATTATACAAGGCCCAAGTAGTGCCTTCCAGAGGGGATAACTCGGATATCCCTCTGGCAGTGGTCAGACCTCCAGACACCGACATCTGGCAAGCTGTCAAAGCTGCATTTCAATCTGTAGGAACAACGTTGGCTAGACCACCACTAGTAGCGGCCAGAATAAGAAGAGGACAATTAACAACCACAGTTACCCATAGGCAAAGGTGAACCACACCTTCAAATGCTGACATGAAAAGACAAACTCGGGCCACAGGGGTAGCAAAATCCTCCAAGAGATGGTGACGATGAAAATTTAGAGGGCTACCTGCAGTTTGGATGCCACGAGGGCATGGCATATGTTAGGTGTGGGGGGATGATGAGCACTAGAAATACTCATATTTTGTACATATTTATTTGATCAATATGCGGTTGTATAATAAGGATTGCGTACTTTTATGAATTATTATATAGATATTTGATATAATTATGTGTGTTATCTAATTTGTGTGCTTTTAGTATGTTTTGTGGAATTGCAGTTGATTTAGTTAGATTTGGAATGGTCGAGGTATTTTGATGGACCTGGCACTTTATTTCATCGGGGGTCAATGTAGATAACATAGGCACCTCCCTACAACTGGAAGGCGCCAAGGGAACAAGTGCCTCCCTACAATCGAAAGGTGCCAAACCAAAGATGAGCACCTCCCTGTAGGTGCCAACTAAATACGAGTGTCTCCCTACAGTCGAAAGGCGCCAACTGAATGCGAGAACCTCCCTATAGTCGAAAGGCACCAAATGAATGCGAGCACCTCGCAGTCGAAAGGCGCCAACTGAATACAAGTGCCTCCCTACAGTCGGAAGGTGCCAACTGAATGTGAGAGCCTCCCTACAGTTAGAAGGTGCCAACTGAATGCGAGTGCCTCCCTACAGTCAGAAGGCACCAACTAAATGCGAGCGCCTCCCTGCAACCGAAAGGCACCAACCAAAGACAAGTGCCTCCCCACAGTCGAAAGGCACTAATAGAAGGCAAGCACCTCCCCATAGCCAAAAGGCACTAATAGAAGGCAAGTGCCTCCCCACAACCGGAAGGCGCTAATAGAAGGCAAGCACCTCCCTACAACCAGAAGGCACCGCGATAACAAGGTACCTTCCTCATAAGGAAGGCACCACTAATTCTTTACCCGTTGACCAGATTTGAACGATGTGGATGGCAGCGACTGGTGTAGTTCCAGCTCTACGTCATGCAGAGCTAAATTGGAGATAGCACCAACATATCAAAATGTCTTACTGATTCCAGGCAAAGCACGAACCGAAATGAACACGTCGCCATCAGAACAGAATTCCAGATGTCGATTGCATTTGCCAGAATGTTATAATTTAGTCTGGGAAGAATCAACTATTGTAACCACTTCTATAATAGAATTTTGCTGGTGTGTTATATAAACACATGCAGATCATTCTGATAAATATATAGAAATAATTAATACAGATCCATTTAGAGTTACAGAAGATAGATTGTAATACGTTGATAAATATATTACTGTTCCAGAAGTTCTAAGTGCGTGTTTGATCAGGAAGAAACTGCTGGAGCCTAGGCCCACTCCAATCCAGGATCTCTTCCCCATTTCCTTTTTGTTTATTTATTTTAATTAGTTTATTATTTTCATAAGAACGTTCATTAGTTTACTAGTTCTAGTATTTGTAGTAGATTTATTTTTAGGAATGTGTACATGATTTGTTTCTGTAGATTTAATTCTATTCTTCTTACGTAATTTATTGAGGAGTGCGAGAATGATTGAAAACCATTTCAAGAACACCCCCCAAATGTAGGATTAGCAGATTCACCTCCAGTGGTATTGTAGTAACCTAGTTCCGACTCTTCGCAAGTTTACGAAGCTCCCTAGGTTGATAATTAAATGCACGGGCATGTGACAAAAATAGGAAACCATTCACCTTGTTTGGCCCGCAACAATGTATTTTTTAGATAATACATGTATGATATTACACTATAAAATTAATAAAATTAGGAATATGTATTGACATAAAAATCAATTCATTATATAACTAAAAGTAATAATAAAGAAGAGGTATAAACAATTAAACCAAGGGATCATACATATGATGATGGGATGAAAGGTTGGATTGGATTTGGTCACTCCTATCATGAGATTTAACACTAACCATGTCATAATTGTCTTGGTTACTTTCTTTGTTGCATGGTGTTGATTCAAGCATACTTGGTTATAACTTAGCATAATAGATATAAACAAAAAAAATTATATCTCAGGTTTGGTTGGTAATATGGGTTATTACATTATACAAGACAAAAAAAAATATCTAACTCAATGGGTAAAATATAGATTTAATAGAATAGTTGAACCTTCCACAATATAGGAAGCTCTTCAATATAATGCTTGGAAAGATGCCATAAACACTAAATATCAAGTACTATTGGAAAATAAGAATTGGGATCGTGTTGATCTTTTTCTAGAGAAATAGTTTTTTGGATACATATAGATGTTCAAAATCAAATATAAATTAGATGCTGATATTGATAAACACAAAGTATGACTTGCAAAAAAAGAGTATGTACAAATGGAATGTAAAGATTACTAAGAATTTTTTTTCCCTATATCAAAAATTAAAACTATTAGAATTATTTTGGTCCAGCTACACACTTTGGATGGATAATTCTTCAAATCGATATAAAAAGTGTCTTTCTCAATGGGGATTTAAAAGAAGACATTTATATAACTCAAACATGGGGATTCAACATTCCTAAATAAAAAACAATTATATGTAAATTGATCAAATCTCTTTATGATCTCAAAAAAGGTTGTCAAGCATGGCATACAAAAATAAATGAACATTTTAGAAAGCATGGACTTAAGATAAATTTGTATGACTTTAGTTTTTATAAAAAAACACAAGGGATAATTGTATTCATCAATGTATATACAGATAATTTGGTTAGCATAGAGACTTCTAAAAAATGATTCTAGTTGCAAATGAATATATATATTTTTTTACATAATTGATCTTGGGTTATTACATTATTATTTAGGACTAGAGGTGAGGCGAAACCATCATCACATATTTGTTTCAAAAATACAATATACCAATAATATCCCTAATAAGTATCACATAAAATATTGTAAGCCTATGGTGAATCCTATGGAATCAAGTCTACAACTTTCACATTTTGATTCTTCTCCTCTAGAAAATACAAAAATCTATCAATAGTTAGTTGAGAGTCCCATATACCTAACTTACACAAGACTAGATATGTAATTTATAGTGATTTATCTTTATTAGTTCATATAGGAACTAAAATTGACATATTAGAATGCAGTAAAGAGAGTTCTAAGATATATACAAGGCACCACTGGATATGGTTTAAAATTCAAGAAGAATGATCAATTCCTATTAATATGTTATATAGATTTAGATTATGTATGATGCATTGATGACCAAAAATCTACCTATGGATATGTATTCTTTATAAGATATGCATCTATATCACGGGAAAGAAATAAAAAACAATAATTTTATTGATCTTCCATTGAAGTAGAATATCACGTAGTTGGAGGAGCTATCTATGAAGTAGTATACTTGAAACATATGTTGAAAAATATGGTTGTACCACAACATAAACCTACAAACATGTACTATGACAACCAAGGAGTATTACAACTTGTTTATAATCAAATATTCTAAAAAAAAAACCAAGAACATTGACATGGAGTATCATTTCATCCATGAACATATAAAACAATATAACACTCAACTCAAATAATATCCTACTGAGGAGCAACATGTGAACAGTTTCATCAAACCCCTTGGACATATTAAATTTAAAGAATTTCAAAAAATTTCCTTTGAGGCTATTATGTAATAATGGGGGGATATTAGGAGTTATCCCATCATGAATAATATGAATGTAAGTTGAGTAACCAATCAACACATAGTTTGTAAAGTCTTCTAGAGGACAAGGATAGTGGTAGGATTGGTTAAATATTTTTATGCCATATTTAAGCATCCATTTTACTTAAATATCAAAGCATTGATTTTTAACACTCTTATAATTGAATCTAATAGGTGGTGAAATACTAACCCCACCTCAAAACTAGTAGGTAGTGATTTTCTACCCCCTTTATCCTTTGTTGTATACTCTAATGATGGAAATGTATGAAGTGGTGCTACCTTGGTCAATCCTCATCTATATATTTGGATTTTTAAGACCATATAAATATACCTCTATAGGTAGTGCTTGGCCTATCCCCACAAACTAGGTATATGCTTCTACAATATTGTAAATTTTTGAGGATGAATCCCCTCATACTAACACTAATACATTACCACCATATTAGAATAATACCTCTCTAGATCTAGAATAATGGGAACATTCACATCCTCCTCTACATATTTTTCCAAGTTTAGGAAGCCATCAAATCTTACCTCTTGATAATCCCTCTTAAACCATAATGATTCCTTAGGAATATCCTACATACCACCAAATTATCTCATAACATGGTCAAAATTATATAGCTCAAGCTCACTTTTTGGCCCCACAAACTATCTAACTTGTACCTACGCTAGTTGATATTCATTGTTCACCCACCCTCGATATAGTTGATAAGGCTACTCTATAATTTAATCTTCTTAAATATCATTAACTTACCTCCTTGTATTTTTCAACTACGTCATAGTCAATGCACCTCACACCATATAAAAGTATCAATTCTACCTAATGTCCATAAACACCTACTAATCATCCACCCTTCATGGGAGCCCTAGTAGTTGCATGATCACTACATGCTTCCATGACCAAACCTACATAAGTGTGCAATATACAAAAAATTATCGCTCTTTGTACACTAGTTGTTTAAGTCTCTGGTATAACTACCCAAGTGTCATCATCCTATAGATACTCATAACTTAATAATCCTACATGTTCACAACCACATCCCCTAACCCCATGTCATCACTCTCATGCTCTTATATCCAACCAAAAATCTTGATACCAATGCAAATGGAAATATGATGGTACTCATCCAATCCAAATGACCTACTCTAAAAGTAATATTGATGTTAATGCTAGAATATACCATCAATAAATATTCACATTCTATTTACCTCTCTAAGCATTATATTTGATCCTAACTAACCTTGTTTGTCATACCTATGATTAGTAATCAAAAGAACCTCCATGTACCATTTAGCATCACTATAATCTCCCCTATGGGAAGATGAAATGTACCCATCTCAAAGTAACACTAATTAGCTAATACTATCAATAAAAATTGATCAACCTTAACCTTTTGTATATTAGCTATATGATATAACCTCACTATTGCCAACACACTATGATCATCCTTATACAATAGGATTATAATAGAATGTAGTGCCTTTGGCCTTCTCTCACATGACTCTAGATCTATGTATTGGATATGCATAAGCCAAGAAGCAAGAAAATAATAAAAATAAGAAAAAAAAGTGTAGTTCCACACACCTTGTACAAGTGTCATATGGCTATATGGAAGCACCATATAAAAATAATAGAATTGTACAAATTTAAAAGTGTTATATGAACATGATAACATTATATGTCTACAATAGCACTATATAACCATTCACTCATCATGATCCATATCACAACTTAATCTTGACCATTCACTCATCATGATCCATATCACTTTTTCAAGCTCAATCTCAACCCTTCATCATGTTTTAATCACGGCTACCCATTGATGTCATCAAAACCTTAACATAATCAAGGGTAGTTATAAAATATGATGCATTTTTGTGAATCAAGGTCCCAAAAATTAACACTCAAAGAGCATTGATCATTTTTCCACTCACAAACCCTAGCATTCTACTAACACATTCTATCTTTAGCATCACCCAAAACCCTTGTTGCCATATCCATCACCAATATCCCTGTGAAACAATTATGGTTCTATAGTACACCTTCTTTCAATCCCCAAATGCTCTAGAATATTTACAAAATGCTATTGAGTGTTCCAGGAATGCTACATGGTGTTTAAAAGCCTCCTCAAATTCTCCAAGGCATTCTCCTTTGCTATATTGTGATCTAAATATCCTTGGATGCTTTTGGGTATTTGTGCATCACCAAATTAAGGAAGCATAAGTGTGGATCATAAAAATCGGTATATTCTTGACAATGTATCATTTTTTATTGCTTTACTTATGTTTTTGGTACATCTGCATTTTAATTTATCAAACATTTTAGTTAGAGTTAATATTGTATAATTTTAGATTTTAGTGGGCCTCACATTATGCATGCCTCGTAGGTATTACTAACCTATTTTCATATTTTTTTATGTGTAGATTACAAGGAGAATTTACATTGATATTTGTTTTATCCATAAGTGGCCCTACAGGGATACGCAATCCCACTCATAATTATTTTGGAGTGACGATGACCTGAAGACACCAAATATTCATTTGAATGAAGGTTTCAAACCCTCTGATTGGAAAACCATTTGTATCAACACAAGTTGCATTGTGATAGTGGAGATCAAGGCTCTCACCATATCAATAAAATATAATTTCTTTGTTGTGTAATATTTCTTGTGTTTAATTTGTTGCTTTTATTATTGTAAATCATTTTTTACTTTACAAAATGGTGATCATGGTGGGACCCCTAAAGATTTTCACATTTTAACTCACCTTGTCAATATTTTTTATCTATGTTTTTATGTTTCTGTTGTAGGTTTCAAAATTTTTTTAGCATGAAAATAACCAGATCTAGCATTAGTATTTTTGCAATTACCAAAGTTTGATCTATGGTCATGTAGACACCATACAACATTTACGGGATACCACAAAACATCCATGTATATGGTACAAAGTATCTGTGGGTTTCAACAAATAAAACTATGGGTTTTGGTAGAGAAAACTATGATTTTCAATATAAAAAACTATGGTATTTTGCACCATGGTCATTGAATTTGGGTAAAAATACATAGGCTTCCTGGTAAGTCTTAATCAAACCCCACTTACACTTTTTCTTTTTAAAAGAAATATTGAAAATAAATATCTATTTTCTATTTAAAAAGCAACATCTTGCATTGTTAAACATCTTAGGTATTCATAATCATTTTTAAAATCATATAGAATTGCACATAGGTATATATTTGCATCTTTACATTCATTTTAGTTGCATTAGAGCATTCATTACACTAGATTCAATTTTTTGCTATCTTTCATGGTATTTTTGTTTTCTACCTTATGTGTTGTTTGCAGTAAACAAAAAATCATAGTAGATGCACTTTAGGCTACAATTTCCCATTTTTTACTTTTCTAAGCTATAACAAGTCATTGGTACTCAAGCTTCCTCCCACTGATGGAAACACATTGATGATTCAGAGTGGAAGATCTAGTCAAACCCTCCAATGTTGGAAACACTTATTGATTCAGTGTGGATATTAAGAGGTGTACCCTAGATTCTTTTGATAAACTCGGTATTAGTGTTCTTAGTTACCAAATTGGTTGGGTGAAAGAGGATTTCTTTGAATTTTGTGAATCACACCATAGACAATAATTTAAAAAAAAAAAATCCAAACACTTTGCACATTTCATTTTCAACATCAGTGAATTGAATTTCATCACCAACCACTGGTCGAAACCAATGATGGTGGACTTCATATTCATTCATTGTCTCACCCCACAGATACCTTAGTAGCCCATGAGTGATTTTTCTAGGTTTCATCACTATAAAAATCTTCACTTGCCATCCACCTTAGGAAGCCACCCTACATAGTTTTCTAGGCTTAGAAAGTCCGCACATCAAAACACACAAACCACACACAAAAGGAAATCAAAATAAATAATATTGTTGTAAGATAGAGGATTCAATTTTTTATTTTATTATGTTTGTTTTTCATTTGTCATCTCACATTCGACACACATCCCTCATATCTGATACCCTTTCTTGCTCATAGCTTATGGTATTGACCAAAAATCAAGCCTAAGCCATGAACCCAATCACCAAACTCATCCATGGAGTGTTCCACTCCTTTCTTAACCATGTTTGTGGTTAACCCAGCTAGCCTAGTATAGATAAGCTATTTTGGTTTATCTTTAGGACCCTCACACACAGTATTCACTTCAAATATTGATGTGATGCATAGACTTATTCACACATCCATTCCAAAAACTAAGCTATCCACACCCACTAATTCTCATATCACATACAAAGACATGGATAAATTTGGGGATTACTTAAGACCAACCAAACTAGACATAGAATGGCTTAACATACCACATGAATAAGTTCCTTATTCTTAGTAGAAACTTTCTCACTCACATCCCACAAGCTTTAGCCAAGTCTGCATTAATCCTCTTTTTTAGGTGACATCAACATCCTCACATCAAATTCCTCCACCACAATGTAGCCAAAGCACCTCCATCCCATATACCTATAGCACAAACTATTCTAACCCACTCTACAAAGTACAAGTTAATGCTACTTCATATATTACATCCACCATTCCATCCACCACCCCTCATTTAGTTGTGATTCCCTTCACAACTTACCCTCCATTAACCTCAACCAACATTTACAACACTCACATCTCACCCACATCCACTTCCACCACCACCACATAATCTGCATCAAAAATTACCATATAAAAAGTGTGGAAGCACCTCAATCAACAATCTATGGGCCAACAAGATGCTCATTATTTCTCTCAATAGCAATCATAGGTGGTAAGTTTCAAGTTCCATTCCATTTCAAACCAATACACTTATTTCACACTCGATACATCTTAGATATCACAATGTTCTCAGGTTACTATACCCACACCTCCATTCACCCACATTAATACCACTTACACAACCCAACACATTCACATCCACCAAACTTCATTCCCACTCCATAAAAAATACTTATTCCACCACCAAGCCCAAAAATATACCCAACATCATCAAATACCTCTCAATCCATCAAGCCATCAATATCACATTCCATAAAAATAATTCATCACTCCACACACCCCACATTTACACAATAATCAAACAATCAAAGGCTTCCACAAAATATGTGGAAGATCCTAAGGTTCAAGTCATGCAATAATAGATTGAAAACTTGATTATGAATATTCCTAGTATGATGTATCAGCAACCTATATTGAGACAACTTATCAATCAACCTATTATTTTTTTGTACCATCATCATATTATTCAATAAAATTTACAATACCAAAATTTGAAAAATTCAAAGGGACTGAGGATCCTAGAGAGCACATCAGCACATTTATTATCTCATGCTTTCAAATTAAATATCAAGATGCTTTGATGCTTAGAACTTTTCCTTAGATATTGAGGGGAGATACCTTATACTGGTATAACCACTTGCCACATCATAGAATTTACACATTTTAAAAATTAGTAGATAAGTTTTTGGAAAGGTTTTTCCTCAATTTTTGTAAGAAAACCACATTTACTAACTTATATAATCTTAAACAATTCAAAGAAGAGTGAGTTTATAATTTTATAAATCGTTGGAGGATAATTATCACTATGTTGTCATTCTCCCTACAAATGGAAAAATTAAATTGAATATCTATAATGAGTTGTCTAAAACCCATATCCTTGTTATTGTGACTAAAAAAATATAGAACATTTGATGAATCTCTCACCCAGGCTTGTGTAATCGAAGAGATAAAAATCCAAGAGGGTGAGGTAAAACCAAAGAAAAATGAATGCCAAAATAAGGGCCAATTTAAAGAAAATTATTATGGCCAATCCAAAATAGGAAAAGTGAATCAAGTGGTTTTGAGTCAAATCCAAATGACTCAACAACCCATAGTAAACCACAACAATCGTAACAAGTATCTTATCTAGTGGTGCCCCCACCACAACAAATTCATAATGTAGACACAAAATCCTAGCCACTTGTCATTCATCCTAGTCATTCTACCATCCACTTTTCCATAATCCCCCTTAACCATCATTCAATTGGCCATTCCATGCCTTTCTTGTCATCCAATGACCCACTTTAACCCTTTGCCGCCATTTTTTGACCTCTATTTGACTTATTTATATTTATTTTATATTATTTATATTTAAATATAATATTTTATATTATATTCTAATATATTTATTATAAAATATATATTTATAAACCAAATTAACCTTAGCCATCCAATATAATCTAATCCCAGTCGTCCATTCTCCATAATTTGTATCACACCTAAATTCTAATATCAGTCTTTGGATCCACTTTAATATTAGCCACACAATTATAAGTGTTAAGCTAAAACCCTAAGAAAACCCTAGTCTTGATAATAAATATGAGCATTCTCAATGCTCAATCCTAAAAAACTTGAACGCTAGAGCTTTAATTTACTTATGAGATCTAACCTTGCTAAGAGCTAGTTTCTTATGAGTAGGTTGTGCTCTAGACTATCCTTATCCAAAACCCTATTTTGCCCTAGGATTTCTAGATTTTAGCTATCCTCGTAGCTCATTTCCAGCACTACCATTATCATTTTTTTGTCGAGCCCTTTTCATCCCATAGATCCAATTCTATAGATTTATTCCTAATCCACAAGTGCTACTCAGTGCCTGCCTCATCCCATAGGCACTGCCAAGCGCTTGTATTTTGTAGGTACAACATAGTATGTGTTGTCCCTATAGCCACAGACCAAATCTTATTGCATAATATTATCAGGTGCCACCAGGGCACCCTACCATTAAATCTACAATAGAGGAACATAATAGAAAAGTAAGTATTTTGTGCATTTAGTTGTTTGATGTTATTTAGATTTTACATGTTTTATTCACTCAAATCTAGGGTTTTTAATTTCCATTTATGAGGGTTCACACTATGAAACCCTCATTGTGTTTGCTAATGGCTTTATGTTTGTAATGTGTGTAAGATCAGGTAGCATTCATCAAGTATTTTTTAGTAGCTTCTAAAGCAAGAGTGGCTCGATTATGGATAACCAAAATCCCACTCACCCTGTTGGAAGAAAGATACATTTAAGACAGAACTTGTTTTGTAGCTAGGTTTGAGGAGAACCCTAGCACATGTAATTATTGTATCAAAATATTTTTTTTGAATGGATCGATTGTAACAAAGGAGTTTCTTAGATCCCATATTTATTGAATAAAATCATATTTTTTGCAATCTCTTGTTCATTTGGATTATTTTATTTTCATATTTGTTTTAGAGTCATATTTTCTCTTCATCAATGATGATCACAGTGGGACTCCATAAGGGTTCTATTTTCTAATTTACTTTGTTGTACTAATTTCATTATGTTGTTCACTTTACAGGGTTTTGTAGAGCAAAAAACTAGCCGAAATCACTGGTTAGAGTTTCTGGAAGGTCCTGTGACAATTTTTAAATAGGTGCACAGACACTCTGTGACACCTTCTAATCCCCACAGGTTCTCTACTTTGCCTACACAAGTGATCTACTATACATAAATAGGTACTATATTGTGCCTACATAGGAACTTTACTACACCTGGTAGTTATTTGAAGCATAGCTTAGGCTTTTGGGTAAGCCCTACAACCATTTTGTTCAAATTCCTATTTTTATGCATTTCAGTGTTTCACTGTTTATTTTCATATTTCAATATTAAGATGAACATAAATTAAGTAATGGAAATAAATTCATTTTATATTATATTTAGGGCATATGTGCATTCATTCATCACATATTTTGAGTTTTCAGTTTCGAAAAAAAGAATTGCAAATTCAAATAATTCCTACATCTTGTTGTTTACATTTGAAAGTGAAAAGCATTATTTAGAATTTGCATCTTAGGAGTTAAGGGTTGCTTAATTTACTGATCTAAGTAGGAAAAATACTTAAATGCAAAAATTATTCCTGCCCTTGGGTGGCTCCTTTGGAGGAGAGGTGGAAAAACCCTTCGGTTGCTATCTAGGCAGTGGATTTTAAGCAGTGTACTTCACACTCTTTAGAAGAATTTTGCATTTATTTTTTGGGTTCTAATTTATATTTGGGAAGTATGCTACTTTTAACATTTTTTTTCCACAATATACAATAGAAAAAAATAAAATTAATCACACACAACACGTTGCACTTTAAACAATAGTGGCTGGATTTCATCACTGGCCATTGCTTGAGATTTGGTGATGGTGGTAGTCATTTCCATCCACTAATCTCTGCCATTACACACATTAGTACTACCCCTAAGCAAAAATTTTGGATTTCATCACTAACAAGAATCTCGTTGCCCCATCCATCCATAGTATTTTACCTTTATTTTTTATTAAACAAGATTAGGGTACACCAAACACATAAAACTATCATATATAAAAGGAATTTACACTAAAAAGAGATAATCAATGAATGAGGTAAGCCACACAAGGTGAAAATTAGGATTTATTTCTTTATTTATTTCTCAATTATTTAGCTCTATTTTTAGTTTTGAAATTTAATTATCCTAAAATTGTATTTTGATTTAATTATTTTATGGTTTTAACTTGAAATAAAACAA
Source organism: Wollemia nobilis (assembly GCA_028583015.1). Lineage (NCBI taxonomy): Eukaryota > Viridiplantae > Streptophyta > Pinopsida > Araucariales > Araucariaceae > Wollemia > Wollemia nobilis. The sequence goes on along the minus strand of JAQPPZ010000629.1, from coordinate 1,143,007 downwards.
ATATATTAAATCAAAATAGTTTAATGTAAATTATAACAAACACACTTGCTACTTCAGTAGCTAACCCTTCCAATCCTATCCAACCTAGCCCATTTAGGTCCATTTACCCATCTCTCCTATAGGAGGGATCCATTCCTCAAAATATTGAGCAACCATCCATCCAAATTGATATGGACAAGGTAGAGGCTATCTACAGGTATTCTAACTATTTTCACGAACCCATTAGCCTAGACTATGTTGAACAACTAGAATTTGCTACATCCTATCCATCCAACCCCACCCAATGATATCTCAATTCTACCTATGAATATGGCATACCATCTTCTCCTAGTCTAGACCAACAAAAGACAAGTTTTTTTAACACTTATTCTCCATCTAGCTATACCCAAACTCATTCCAATCCTTTGTATGAGGAGTATTTTAAGGTTGCCTCATAGGTACTGACCTCCAAGGTTGCCACATCAAGTGCAACTTTCGCTATGCCAATTTTCTTCAATTCATTCACATCCATACCTTCATATTCTAATTTACCCATAGCCTTGTCAATTTCTTCCATGTTTGAGCAAGAAATTTAAGATATATCAGGTATCATGAAAATATTGCATATATATCATCAAAATGCTAGATAAAAAGTTCATGTAAATCCTACGCTTCCTGTAGTTTCAACACAACCAACCATAGCCAACCAAAACTCAACTTGGGTACCCCAATATTCGATGGTGTCCATCCCCAATCCACCTCCAATTCAAAACCTAACCCCTCCAATCATAATTTCTTCTGGCCAACCCAACCAATTCTTCCAAAACCTTCCTCCTCATCAATATTCTCCTTCTCTCAATCATAAATATTCGCCCCATAAATTTCAAACCAATCAATTCTATCAAAACCATATAATCACTCCATAACATTTTTCTTCTAGTCCATCTCCAAATAATCAGGTTATCCAAGGCTTCCACATTCCTGGGGAAGATATTAGGATTTAGGCCATGCAAAAACAAATATATTAGTTGATGCAAAACACTCTTGGCATGTCAATACAAAAATAAAATCTAATCAAACTAATCCATCAACCAATCCATCCTTTGGTGCCATAACCACCATATCTGGTAGACTTTACATTACCAAATTTTGACAAGTTTAGGGGAATTGAGGACCCTAAGGAGCATGTTAGCTCATTTGTTCATGCATACTTTTGAATTCAAACCAACAATGCTATCATGATTCGAACATTTCCTCAAACATTAGAGGGAGACACCACAGAGTGATTTAATCAGTTACCAACTCATAGTATTTATATTTTTGCTCAACTGATTGACCTATTCCTAGAGCGTTTTGTCCTAAACATAGAAATAAGGTTTCATTATCAGATATATATGAATTAAGACAATGGGATTATGAAACTATCTATAACTTTGGAAACTATTGGAGGGCAGCCATTACCAAATTGCCATTCTCCCTCCCAATGGATGAAATTATTTACCAAGAGTTTCTTAAAATCTATCTCTTGGATGCTTCAACTTCATACCTATTGATAATTTGAAGAAAACTTAGCACAAGCTAGTGTCATTGAGGAGATAAAAATCCAAGAGGGTTTAATTAAGCCTAAAAATAAAGAATGGCAAAATAAGGGCCAATTTAAAAGTAATCAATCAGGACAAAATAAGTCATGACAAGCCTCTTCAGTTTGTCCATATAATCAAGTAAATCAAGTGATAATTAGCCACCCTATAATGGCTCAACAACCCATACAAAAACTAGAAAAAATTGTTTATCATGTGGTCCCATCGGTAACCCAATAAATCACAATAAAAAAACACAATGCCAACTATGTAAAATCCATCCCGTCGATAATACACTCAACCCCAACGCCAATACACTCCTTTAACGGAGTTGTATTCTTCCATATTTCAAAGGTTATATGAAACAAACAAGTTGGATTTTCCAGAAATCAAGCATGACGACCTTACCAAATGTGGTAGAGGTTACAAGGAACATCTATTTTGCCTATACCATAGGCAAAATGGTCATGATATCAACACTTGCAATATTTATAAGAACATCATTCAAGACCTCATAGAATTGGGGGCCATGAAGGCAGACAATCCCCTAGATCCACAAAATCAAACTTTGGGAATTTTTCAAACACCTCTTCCCAACCATGAAGAGACCCAAAATAATGTATGAGGTAATAATCATATCACCAAGTTAATCATGTTCAACATTATAAAAAAAAATTAGGAGCAGTCCACGTGGTCACAAGAGGTCAAAGGTAAAATAAAAAAAATACCCAAAAATCAAACATGCCATATCCTTCAAATACACCATCCATTCAAAATTCTCCAAATACATCCCCACCAGTCCATATTTCTAGTCTACCAAATCAGCCCATCTATCATCCTCTAAGGCCAGTGGTATCCTTAAGCAGTTGGTTGAGTATAAGTTTGAATATGGCTTCAACCAAATTGTACCTATATGAGCTCATCCAACAATCCCCTAGGTATAGATAAGCCCTAATAGAAATTCTTAAATAAATTGAGTTTGAATATCAAGACCCTAATTCCTTCAACAACTTTGTAGGCAGCATTAGAACATACATGGAGCCATCCATAACTTTCTATGAATTTGAAATAAATTCAATGACCTCATAAGCCATAGATCCTCCATTACATATCATGGCCTTGATAGACAAGAAGCCATTTAAGAGAGTCCTACTTGATACTGGTTCATCCATCAACATTATCACTACCGCTATCCTTAGCAACCTCAAAATTCCACCTTCCCATATTTCCAAGTCCTCATTCACCCTCTAAGCATTTAATGATGCTTTGTGAACCATAGTTGGCACTATTGTTTTACCCATTGAATTAGGGGTTAAAAAATTTCACACTATGTTCCACATCTTGGAATAGGCCATGGCATACAATGTACTCCTTGGTAGACCTTGGGTGAGGGATATGAAATATGTTCCATCGATTTTCCACCAATCCTTAAAATACATTCATAATGGTCAAGTCCATTGCATCCTCACAAAAGTAAAACCTTTCAAGTATTGTAATTTCATTTCAAACCTCTATGAATCCATGTTGCCTTCTACTCACCCATTATTATTCCCATCATATTTGAATCCATCCACTTTATATTTTAATCCATTCACTTCATCTTCTAATCCATCTATATCTTATTCCAAAGCTCCTATTTTTGAGGAGCTACCCATCACCAAACCCACTAAATCATTCATTTATTCTTGTATGTGTGGTAAAGTTCAATTCACTTTCACCACATTGTCCACCTCAATTACTCCTTCTTCTACAACCATTTCTTCTTCATCATCATTGCCTTATCCACCTTCTTATAATTCTAAGCTACCACTTAGTATTTATCCATAAATCGATGTTTCACAAGTTGAACTTTCATATTGTGACGTATTCAACTCCCCACCACCTTACATAGCCACCTCCAATCCTGAGACATCCATTTCCACATCATCCACCACCTCAAACCAATTCGAGATCCACATCACTAGTCTTGATATTGGTGAATACTTTGTCCAAGATGTTACAATTACCCTACTTGTGATCCCTAAAACCAAGGATTTTTGTCGTCGACGTAACCCTGATTTAACCATAATTGTTGTCTATGATATGAGCTTTACTCCTAATAGTATCTATTTTGTTTATGGAGGGATTTATTGCTCATATCAGATGGTTTTTCCCATGTTTTTTTTTCACCGTCTCTCATATATATTGTAAATGAGTACCTCATCAGGCGATGTTGCTAGGACTCATAATTTTTTTGTATTAAGTGGAAAATATTCACAAACTGAAGACATGCCTCTTCCATTTAACTTTTGATAGATGTTTTTTCTCATGGGGTTTTTACCATATCTTCAAAAAGAAACCATTGTACATAAGTACCTCATCAGGCTTTGTTTTCTAGACTTATTTGTACAATACACCCCTAGTATCACTTAAAATGGGTGTTAGAATAAGTAATTATTCTCCTAAGTTCTACTAGAACATAATTACTTGAGTTTCCACTCCTTCATGAGTTAGGTGAACTGTCAGTTATAGTATAGATCATATTTGATGAGTTGTTGTAATCCAACGACTCTCAATGATCAACTTTGTTATTTATACAAATTTGATCTATGGAATAATCAGTCAGTTCATTGAGCTTCTCTACAAGTCTTATGATGTTTTGCATAATTATTTCCTTATTTCAATATAATATTGTCTTCAAAAAATTTCAATCAAATTTCAATGCACAAGTTTGTTCTCAAATCTAATCCATAATTCTTACCCATTTATTTCCAATTTCAAGAAAAAATAATGCAGATCTAATAATTCCTTATACCTCCCACTATATGATAAAAAAATGTTTTCCTTAACCACAACCACTTTGAGAAAGGAATTAAATCACCATACCTCTAAACATGCCTCAATGATGATGATATTCTTTTTGCATGAGCCTTCCAAACCTATTTTGACAAAAATAAGTTTCCTTTTGTTTGCCCCTTCAAAAACTAGTTAGCAATTCTCTTTTTATTTTCTTGATTAGATATCAAATCAATCACTTTAAAAACCCTTATAAAAAGGATGCACAATAAAGCTTAAAAATAACTCCTTATATCTCCCTCACAAAAATAAAGCTTTATTAATAAAAAAAATCCTTATATCTTCTTTTATTAATTTTCAAAAATTAAACCTTTATGCTAACATCACAATCCTTATTTCTACTTTTTATAATTTAAAAAAATCACAATTTCTATACTAACACCTTGCCCCTTATATATTCCTCAAATTTAAATTTTACTAAAAAATATTTTAAATACCTTGCACAGTCGTGAATCAAACCTCTGATCTCTAGAAGTGTAGTGCTTTCACAAGCGCTCATAACCAATTATGCTACCATAGCAGGTGAGACAAAAAGGGGTGCTTGAAATATTTTTTCTATGTCCTTGCACTCTCTCAAAATTAAAACCACATCAAAATAATGTCGACCATAATTGACCTCGTAATATCATACACAGTAATGCTCCATGCAAATCCACACAACTAGCTGGGCTACCCGAGTAGGTGAAACCAAAGGAGCACAATTTGTGTCTTTTCACTCCTTCAACAATAAAACCTCAAAAAAATGGTGTCAACCATATTAAACCCTCTAAAATCCTACATAGAAGCACTCCATACAAATCCCAACAATCGGTAGGGCTACTCAAATAATTAAAACCAAAATATCACAATGTGATGTTTAACTTTGTCTATCACTACCTCAAATTTTCACTATCTTAGCTCCTCTATCTGTCATTCGCACTCACCACAAAGGAAAATAATTCGATTGCACACTTACCCAAAGGTGAATTATTACCATATATTTATATGCTTCCTAATGTTCTTTGATTTTGTCCAAGTCGGCTTAAATTTATTTGCTTTCAAAATTTATAATTCCTCCAAGAACGTTGGTGCCTTTTTCTTTTTCAAATACTTTATATTATAATATTTTAAATCTTGTGATTTAAATATTATAATATTAAATTTTAAACCTTTGTCCCTCTCTTGGAATATTTAAATCTTTTTGTCCCAAGCAAATTTTAAACCTTTATCCTTCTCTTGTAATATTTAAATTTAATATTTAAATATTATAATCCTTTGCTTAAAAAATAGTTGTCTTGCTTTGAGATATACTTTCCTTACTTCTATTGAAATATTTTTTTACCTTGGATGATTTTATGTTGTTTTATATTTATCAAGTCCATATTTGACCTTATTGATATATTATCCAACCTTATAAACTTATCACCCTTGAAGAATATTTCTACCTTGAATACCATGGACCTTTGACATCAATGACAACTCTGTTAGAAATATTGAGTATATTGAGTTGTCATTTATGTCAAAGGATGCATATTCTTCAAGGGTGTGAAGTTGACAAGGTTGGACAATATAACAATGGATAATTATTTAAGGTAAGGTTTTAAAATAAAGGATTATAATATTTAAATATTATATTTAAATATTATACAGATAAGAACAAAAGTTAAAAATGACTTGGGACAAAAAGATTAAATATTGCAAGAAAAGGACAAGGTTTAAAAGATAATATTATAATTGTTTGGAAAAATATTTAAAGACCACAAGAGGAGGCAAAGGTTTAAATATAAAGATTTAATATCTTAAGGGCCAAAAGATTAGAGGAGGCAAAGGTTTAAAGACAAAGATTGTATATTTCAAGGGCCAAAGGTTTAAAATATTATAATATTTTTATAAGAAAATGTGCCAACATTTGGAGAGAAAAATAAAAAATATGCATGTGCCGATGATCATGTGTATTGAAGAAAAACCATATAAATAAAGGCACAAAAATTCATCTGGTGGTGGGTAAGAAATCAAGGCATAAATTCGAAGACTCTCTCCATGCGAAAATCAAAGCAGTTCATACAAAATAGAGGAGAGTGTGCTTGAAGGCAAGAGCGAAAAATATAATATCTACATCATACCATTATTTGAATTTTATTTAGGTGGCTAGTCCAGTTGATCACCTAGCTGGTACTAAGGCACTGGTGATAGGAAGGTTGCAAGTTTGAAACTTGCAAGAATCATTTTGTTTGAGGATATAGTTTTTTGTTTGAAGAGCATTAATGAAGAGCACTTTATTTATGAAGTGCTATATTATGGTTACTACCCATTGGGATAGTCCAATTGGTTACAAAGCCTTGGATTGGGCCCTACGTTAGTAGAGTTTAAGAGTTCTATTCTCAAAACTTTCATGGGAGACTTATTGGTAAAGGTATGGACAATATTTTTATTTAAATTTTATATGAGGAGAGATAGTTTGTTGGCTTATTTGGTTAGAGTAAAATCTTAAATTATGTTTATATTTTAAATAAGAAAAGGAGGCATAAGGTGTATTACGGATTATTTAAAATTGTAAATTGTGCATGAGGAAAATAAATAAAGGGTGATTTGGGTATTAATTGAAAGTTATAAATATTCCACATTATAAAGAGAGTTATAAGGTGTAATATGGTTTATTTTTATTGTATTTCCACTTTATAGAAAAAGGGAATTTTAAGGGTTTGGTTATTCTTAAAATATTTGAGTGTGAGATTAAAAAGGAGATATAAGGTATTATTTTTCAAGCTTTATTGTACACATTTTTGGGAAGGTTTTGTGGATGATTTTCTATCTATGCAAGAAATAGAAAATTACTAACCAAATTTTTGAAGGATCAAAAAGGAAATTATTTTGCCAAGACAGGTTTGAGAATCTCATTATCATCAAGGCAATTTTTAGAGGTATGGTGATTTAATCCCTTACTCAAGGTTTTTTTTTTGAATAATTTTTTTTTTTATGTCATATGGTTGGAGATATAAGGATTGATTTGATTAGCATTAATGTTGAATGCAATTGGTATTAAATGTGCAAATATTATAGGTCAGTTTTATGAGTAGATTTTTGCATTACTTTGATTGAATTTGGGAATAATGGTATAAGGTTTTGTGAAGAAAAATTGTGCATTTGTTTTGATTGATTTTAGGAGTACATAAGAAAGTCAATTATCAAGTGCTAGACTAGAGCTATATTTTGAATGCAATAAATGTGAGATATAAAAAAGTGATAGACTTAATGAATGCAAAAGAACATATTGGGTATTTGTATTGCATATAATTCTTTATATATTCATGAAGAAAAAGAATTATGAGTAGAATATGTATGAATTTATTTAGCCAAAGAAAGAACTTTTGGAAAATATATAAGTATAGTTTTATGAGCAGATTTGAGCAGAGTTGTGAGAATATTTTAGCAGGTTATGGTAATAATAATTATGAGCAGATTTGAGTAGGTTTTGGTGAGCAAATTTGAGCAAGCCTTGTGTGTAGGCTTGGAGTAGATTTGAGCAGGTTTTGGTGAGCATATTTTATCAAGCCTTGTGTGTAATCTTGGAGCATTTTTGAGCATGTTTTGGTGAGTAGATTTGAGCAAGCCTTGTGTGTAGGATTAGAGTAGATTTTATTAGTTTTTTGTGAGTAGATTTGAGCAAGCCTTGTATGTAGGTTTAGAGCATATTTGAGTAGATTTTGATGAGCATATTTGAGAAAAAAAATATGTAAATACTTGGAGCAGGTTAGAGCAAAGGGTATTGATTTATCCTATGGATAGAGGTCCACAAACTAGATCAAAGGAGATTGGTGTCTCCTATGGATAGATGTCCATAAAACAGAGTAAATGGGATTGGTGTCTCATGTGTATGGAGGTCACTAGAGCAAATGGGATTGGTGTCTCTTGTAGATATAGGTTCATGAACCAGAGAAAAGGGGATTGGTGTCTCCTCTAGATAGAGATCCAAAAACAAGAGCAAATTGGATTGGTGTCTCCTATGGATAGAGGTCCACAAACCAGAGAAAAGGTATTGGTGTCTCATATGGATAGAGGTCCATGAACCAAAGCAAAGGGGATTGGTGTCTCCTATGGATAGAGTTACATGAATCAAATAAAAGGGGATTGGTGTCTCCTATGGATAGATGTCCACAAACTAGAACATAGGGTATTGGTATCTCCTATTGATAGATTTCCATAAACTTGAGCATAGGGTATTGGTGTATCCTTTGGTTTTGTGCCCATAAACATTGTAATAGGGAATTGGTTCCCAAGATATTTGTTGAGAAACTTTTTAAGAAATATTTTCTCCATGGATGTAGCCCACATTGGGTGAACAATGTTAAATTTGTGTATCTTATGTGTGTGATGATCTATGCATTGTTTCATTATTGCAATTGAAAATATTGGATAATACTAATTTGGAAAGAAAAGTAAAAAGTTTTATCTTATACTATTCACCCCCATCTTAGTATAAGCTTGTGTTCTTTAGTTGGTATCAGAGTGGGTTCCTTCATGAAATCCTAACCGCTTGAAGAAAGATCTTATGGGAATACACATGGCTCATAAGGAAGGGTTTTCATCAAAAAAGGCTCCATTATTTTATGGGACTAACTATACTTTCTGGAGTGTGAGGATGAAGACTTATTTGATGGCACATGGTTATGATACATGACAATCTATTGAAAATGGATTCACACCATATAAAACTCCTCCTATAGATGCAAGTGGTAAGAAACCATATGAATATAATACCAAGGCAATGAATGAAATTTTGAGTGGGTTATGTAAATCAAATTTTGTGAAAGTCATGCAATATAATTCAGCAAAAGAAATGTGGGATAAGTTATAGAGAACATATGAAGGATATGACAAGATAAAAATGGTAAAACTTCAAACACACAAAAGGAAGTTTGAAGAATTTGAAGATGAAATATGATGAAGATATTGCTATGTATCTTCTTTCTTTTGATGAGGTTATCAATACTATTTATGCACTTGGAGAAAATATTGAGTAATATACTATTGTTCAAAAAATATTGAGGTCACTCCCTATGAGTTATGATGCAAAGGTTTCAGTAATAGAAGATATGAAGGATCTTAAAACTTTAAGAATGGATGAGATACATGGAATTCTCATAGCCTTTGATATGAGGATAGAAAAAAAAACAAACATCAAAAAGAGAGGAATCATTCAAAGCTTCAAAGAAATAAAATAATAAAGAACAAGAATCAAGTGATGAATCATGTAGAGAAGAAGAAATAAGAAGGGTCCAAGAAAACATAAAAATATCTAGCTAATTATTCATAAAATGGAGGTATTAGCACTAAAGAAGAAAATATTACAAGAAAAATAAGGAAAGAAAGTTTTATTATGAAAAGAAAAATAGGCATGGTCAAGGCAAGCATGAGAATATCTTTCAAAGGTACAAGAAGAGTTTTTATGTTGAATAAGTAAGTAGTGCTTCAAGTGATAGTGATGAGAACCTCTCTGATAGTGAAAAGGAAGAAATCCTATTTCTGGCCATAAAAGAGAATGAAGATGCTCCTATTATAAAAAAACAAGAAGAATAGAAAGAATATGCTCTTATGATTAAAGATCTAGGAAAATAGAAACATTCAAAAAATGAAGAAGAAACCATGGTTAACATAGAGGAGTGATGTAGGAGAATCCAACAATGTAAGGGCAATCCTCCAACACCAAAAATAAGAATTTGCATTTTCTCTTTCAGTTGTAGGTTTCTTTAGTTTTTTTATAGTCCATGATGACACTTAAGAGGTATAAGTAATCCAGAAGTCAAAAAAGGCAAAAATTGGGAAGTGGTCATTTTTAGGAAATCAGCCTAAATGGACACCTATGGATTTGAAAATTTACCCAAAGGAGGGGAATTGAAAAATTAGACTTTTGGTGAAAGAATCACCCCAATACCCTAAATGGTTTGAGAGATATTAAAGTTTTCATCCTAAGAAATTTTTCCAGCATAGCTTAAAAATGAAATATGAAGACCTTAGAGGCTATTTTTAAGGGATGAAATTGACCTCAATGGATGGTAGATTGATTGATGCACTGTAGATCTGTTCACAAGATTTCCAATGATATCGTACAATAGTCAATCAGGTCAACGAGTTGAAAGTTATGGCTTTGGGAAGCTTTGCGACCAAAATTCAGTTTTTGCATGAAAATTCCTAGGTGAGAATTGGGGTTTCGATGGGAAACAAGGTTTCTTTGTAATAAAATAAGAGAATTAGGGTTTCATTGTAACTTTGGGGTAGAGAGTCTCTATTTTTCCCATTTTTCAAGAAAGTGAGAGGAAAGTAAGGGTTTTCAAGGCAGTTTCTCTATTTTGTAAAATATTGTTTGTGATTTGGTGATTTTTTTCTTCATCAAGGAGGAACTTATTGCTACTCTTGGATAATTAAAAATGGTTAGAAAGAAGAATTCATAATTGAAGTCTCAAGTTCAAGAGTTTGAGGAAACAAATACAAAGCTCCTACAAGATCTAATAGACGTAAAAGTGAAGGTTGAAGAGACAAAAGGTAAAATAACTAGAATGTGAAATACTGGAACATGAAGCTAAAATTCTAAGGAAGAGACTTGAGAAATTCAATAATAAGATATATTAGTTTATGAAAATATCAAAATATTTGGATGATATTATCAAAACATAGAGATCTCCATTTATGAATATTGGACTTGGTTATGAGGAAGGTCAAGAGGTACAAGAAGAGGATTCAAGATCAAAAGAAATAGAAGCATCAAAGATGGTATTTTAAGAAGAGCCTAAGACCTATACTGATAAGTTGAGAAGTGGTAGTATAAAAGAGGAAGCAAGCAAATAATCATCAAGGAACATGGACCATCACAATAAAAGAAAATAAATAACTATGAGATTAAGGCAAGATGAATATTTCTTCCAAAGTTATTGTTTCTCATGTAATCATTTTGGTCATAAAAATATACATTGCAGGGTTCATAGTAAGAAATATTATGGCTTATCCAAGATAAATTTCAAGTTATTTGCACCTTTAAAGGACTAAAACATTCAAATCTCGGGCCTCACTGGACTGAACGCTTGTTCCTTTCTTGGTTCTTTCAGCGGCGTAAAAGGTTTAAAATGATTGTAGCATGGTGTTTATAGGGGCGGACTGCACGAATATCTGTGTGGCGGATTTCGGGGTGGATAGTGCAGAATACTGTGGCAGCCATAAAAAGTTGGACAGCCTGCCCAGATTCATGGCGACTACTAATTCAACCATGTAAATTCAAAAAAAAAAAAAAAAGGACTACAACATCATGTGTTTCAATTTAAATAATTTTGGTTCATGGTGAGAAGGATTATGGCTTCACTAAGAGAAATGTCAAGTCACTTGCAATTTTCAATGACTACAGTATCATGTGTTTCAATTGCAATAATTTTGGGCATAAAGAAAAATGGTGTTGAACAATGTTTTTTAAATTTCTGAATACAAGCAAGAAGAAGGAAAGTCAAAATGTTCAAAGAAATATGACTTTAAAAGTTTGGAGAAAAAAAATTAAACATGAAGATGAGCATAGTAATTTGGGAGTTTCACTCCCGTTCTATAATTGATCACCTCAAAAAAGAGATGTTGTGAGGGGGCTGCACTAATTATCTTATCAAGGAGACATTTTCCATTGATGTCAAAGGGGGAGAATTTAGTAAGGGGGAGCCGCTTGTTAGAGGGAGAAAATTTGGAACCTAGTTGCAGTAAAATAAAATTCTTCTTTGTAGGGTTGCCATCAATGACAAAGGGGGGGATTTTTTGAAATATTGAGTATGTTTAGTTGTCATTGATGTCAAAGGATGAATATTATTCAATCCAGAGATATTTTTCAAGGGTGTGAAGTTGACAATGTTGGACAACATAACAATGGACAATTATTTAAGGTAAGGTTTTAAAATAAAGGATTATAATATTTAAATATCATATTTAAATATTATACAAAGAAGAACAAAGGTTAAAAGTAAGTTGGGACAAAAAGATTAAATATTTCAAGAAAAGGACAAGGTTTAAAATATAATATTACTTGGAAAAATATTTAAAGACCACAAGAGGAGGCAAAGGTTTAAAGACAAAGATTTAATATCTCAAGGGCCAAAAGTTTAGAGGAGGCAAAGGTTTAAAGACAAAGATTTAATATTTCAAGGGCCAAAGGTTTAAAATATTATAATGTTTTATAATAAAATGTGCCAAAATTTGGAGAGAAAAATAAAAATGATTCATGTGCCAACATTCATTGGTATCGAAGAAAAAGCATATAAATAAAGGCATGAAAATTCATTTGGTGGTGGGAAAGAAACAAAGGCATAAATTCAAAAAATCTCTCCATGCAAAAATTAAATTAGGTCACACAAAACAGAGGAGAGCGTTCTTGAACGTAAGAGCCAAAAATATAATATCTACATCATGACACAATTTGGTTTTCATTTGGGTGGTTAGTCCAGCTAGTCACCTAGCTGGTGCTAAGGTGCTCTTGATAGGAGGGTTGTGGGTTCAAAACTTGCAGGCATAATTTTTATTGAGGAAATAGTTTTGGTTTTGAAGAGCATTAACAAAGAGTACTTTATTTATGAAGTGCTACATGGTGGTTACTACTCACTGGGTTATTCTAGCTGGTTACAAAGCCTTGTCTTGGGCACTGCATTGGTAGAGGTTAAGAGTTCGATTCTCAATGCTTTGATGGTATACTTACTGGTAAAGGTATGGACAATATTTTAATTTAAATTTCATATGAGAAGAGATAGTTCGATATCTTATTTGGTTAGAATAAAAACATAAATTCTATTTATATTTTAAATAATAAAAGGAGGCATAAGGTGTAGTAAGGATTATTTAAAATTGCAATTTGTGCATGAGGAAAATAAATAAAGGTTGATTTGGGTATCACTTGAAAGTTATAAATATTGCATGTTAGAAAGGGAGTTATAAGGTGTAATGTGGTTTATTTTTTATTGTATTTCTACTTTATAGAAAAAGGGAATTTTAAGGGTTTGGTTATTCTTAAAAGCTTTGAGTGTGAGATTAAAAAGGAGATATAAGGTATTATTTTTCAAGCTTTATTGTAGACATTTTGGATAAAAAATAAAATTATTTTTCCAAGAAAATTTTGAGAAGCTCATTATCAGCAAGGTAGTTTTTAGAGGTATGGTGATTTAATCCCTTACTCAAGGTTTATTTTTTTTATAAAGAAAATATTTTTATGTCATATTGTTGGAGATATAAGGATTGATTTGATGAGCATAAATGTTGAATTAAATTGGGATTAAATATGTAAATATTATAGGTCTATTTTATGAGTAGAGTTTTGCATTGCTTTGATTAAATTTTGGAAAATGGTATAAGATTTTTTGAGTAAATTTGAGCATTTATTTTGATTGATTTTGGGAGTACATAAGAAAGTCAATTATCAAGTGATAGACTAGAGCTATATTTTGAATGCAATAAATGTGAGATATAAGAGTGATAGACTTAATGAATGTAAAATAACATATTGAGTATTTGTATTGTACATCATTGTTTATATGTTCATGAAGAAAAATAATTCTTGGTAGAATATGTATGAATTACTTTAGCCAAATAAATCACTTTTGGAAAATATATAAGCATGGTTTGTTGAGAAGATTTAAGCAAAGTTATGAGTAGATTAGAGAAGGTTTTTATGAGCATATTTGAGGAGAGTTGTGAACATATTTAAGCAAGTTTTGGTAAGTAAATTTGAGCAAGTCTTGTATGTAGTCTTGGGTCAAATTTGAGTAGGTTTTATGAGCATATTTGAGAAAGCCTTATGTGTAGGCTTGGAGTAGATTTGAGTAGGTTTTGGTGAGCAGATTTGAGCAAGCCTTGTGTGTAGGCTTGGAGCATATTTGAGTAGGTTTTGGTGAGCATATTTGAGAAAGCCTTGTGTGTAGGCTTAGAGTAGATTTGAGTATATTTTGGTGAGCAAATTTGAGCAAGTCTTTTGTAAAGGCTTGTAGCAGATTTGAAAAAGCCTTGTGTAAAGGCTTGGAGTAGGCCATAGCAAAGGGGATTGGTATATCCTATGGATGGAGTTCCACAAATGAGAGCAAATAAGATTAGTGTCTTCTATAGATAGAGATCCACAAACTAGAGAAAAGGTTAATGGTGTCTCCTATGGATACATGTCCACAAACTAGAGAAAAGGGAATTTGTGTCTCCTATGGATAGAGGTACACTAACCAGAGTAAATGGGATTAGTGTCTCCTATGGATATATTTCCATAAACTAGAGTAAAAAGGATTGGTGCCTCCTATGGATAGAGGTTCACAAACTATAGTAAAGAGGATTGATGTCTCTTGTGGATATAGGTCCACAAACCAAAGCAAAGGGGATTGGTGTCTCCTGTTTCTAGAGGTCTACAAACCAGAGCAAAGGGGATTGATGTATCCTATGGATAGATGTCAACGAACTAGAACATATGGAATTTGTGTCTCCTATGGATAGAGGTGCACAAACTTGAGCATAGGGTATTGATATCTCCTTTAGGTTGGTTCTCATAAAAATTATAATAGGGAATTGATTTTGAAGAGATTTGTGGAGAAAATTTATAAGAATTTTTTCTCCATAAATGTAGCCCATATTGGGTGGACCATGTTAAATCAATGTCTCTTATGTGTATCATGATCTATGCATCATTTCATTATTGAAATTGATAATATTGGATAATACTGCTTTGGAAAGAATAGTAAAAAGTTTTATCTTATACTGTTCACCCCCTCCTCTCTGTATAAGCTTGTGTTTTTCAAATTAAATATTTCCAACAATATCCCCAATTGTCATTGATGGCAACCGTACAAAAAAATTTCATTTACTGCAACTAGATTCACTATTTACTCCCCCTCCCACTAAAATTCTCCCCCCTTTACATCGATGTAAAATGACTCCTTGGGGCTACAAATAAGACACTTAACCTATACCCCTTACCACCTCATTTTCTTGAGGTGATCAATTTTGATATGGGAGTAAAACTACTCCCAAATTTCAATGCTCTTCTTATTTTTTAATTTTATTTTCCCAAACTTTTGTAGTCATACATATTTAAACATTTTGAGCATCCTTTTTATTCCCTATTTTTGGAAGTTCCAAGAACACTATTCTACAACATTTAGCTTTATGTCCAAAATTGTTGTAATTGTAACACATGATGTTGTAGCCCTTGAAATATGCACATGAGTTGAAGTTCCTCTTGGTGAATCCAAAATCATTCTTATCATGAACCCTACAATGTACATATTTGTGACCAAAATGATTACATGAGAAATAATAACCCTATAATAAATATTCATCTTGCCTTGGATCATATGGTCGTGTGGTTATTTATTTGCTTTTCCCGTGATGTTCCTTGTTCCTTGATGGTGCATTATTTTTTTCCTTATTGATGCTTCATCTATTCAACATATCATAATAGGTCTTGGAATCTTCTTATTCAATTACTTTCTTCAATGCTTCTATCTCTTTTGATCTTGACTCACCCTTTTGTTTCTCTTGACCTTCTTCAAAACCAAGTCCAGTCTTGATAAATGGAGATATTTGTGCTTTGATAATATCATCCAATCCTTTCCTAAATTGATATATCTTATCATTAATTTTTTCAAGAACATTCCTTAGAATGATAGCTTCATGTTCTAATATTTCACATTCTAGTTATTTTATCATTAACTGTTCAGCCATACCTTCTTCAATTTTTCTTGCGTCTTCAACCATTAATTTTAAGTCGGTGAGATTTTATAGAAGCTTTTATTTTATTTTATCATCCTCTTGTACTTGAGGCTTAAATCTTGAGTTCTTTTGTCTAACCCTCTTTAACTCTTAAAGAGCAACAATAATTTCCTCTTCTATGTATTCTGAATCTTCCTCTTCTTCTTACAACAACAATATTTTCTTCTATGGTCAGGAATAAGATTTCTTTTTTTTCATTATTGGAGAGGGTTTCATCATTGCTGCTAGAGGAATTACTTACTTCCTCAAAATAAAAAATTTTCTTGTGTCTTTGAATGATATTTTATCATGCTTGTTTTAACCATACCTATTTTCCTTTTCATGATAAAATATTCCTTCTTATTTTGTCATATTCCTTTTCTTATTCACTTATACTACTCCAAGCTTGTGGATAATTAGATGCATAATGAGCAAGGTTACCAAAATTAAAAATTTTCACAGAATGCATATTGTTGTGTTTTCTTGGACAATTCTTATTTCTTCTCACAATGTTAGCTTCTTCTCCACTACTTGATTCTTCACTTAATTTTAGTTCCTTATTCATTGTCTTCTTTAAATATTTAAATGAAGCCTCTCATTTGGATATTTGATAATTTTTGTCCTCATCTCATAGGGTATGATAACTCTATGTAATGCATCATCCTTCATTTCTTCAATTCCTGAAACATTTGTATCAAATATCATGGGAAGTGACCTAAATGTTTTTGAAAAATCTTAGAGTCTTCAATACTTTATCCAAGTCCATGAATGGTGCTGATAACTTCATCAAATTGGATTAGATATTGGATATATCTTCTTCATATTTCATCTTCAAGTCTTCAAAATTCCTCCTCTATATTTGAATTTTTTCCATATTAACCTTGTTGTCTCCTTTATAAGTTATTTTTAACTTGTTTCATATTTATTTTACTGAAGTGCATTGCATGACCTTCACAAACTCTATTTCACTTGACCCACTTAGGATTGCATTCATTACCCTGACATTATTTGCATATGGTTTCTTACCATTTGTATTTGTGGGAGTATTTTTAGGTGCAGTGAACCCATTCATATATCATATTCATGTTCCATCAAATAAGTCTTCATCCGTATTCTCTAGAAAGCATAGTTAGTTCGATCAAACAATGGTGACCTATTTGATGAAAAACCTTCCTAATGAGCCATTTGTGTTCCTGTAAGATCTTCCTTCAAGCTGTTAGCCTTTCACAAAGGAACCTACTCTAATACCAATTAAATAACACAAGCTTATATTGAGAGGTAGGGTGAACATTATAAGATAAAAAATTTACTTTTTAATCTAAATGACAACAACAATAATATCAATGTAGTAATGAAATAATGCACAAATCATCTCACAAGTGAGAGACACATATTTAACGCGGTTCACCCAATATGGGGTACATCCATAGAGAAATATTACTTATAAATTTCTCAAAAACATTTGTGGGCACCAACCCATAGGAGACACCAATACCCTATTACAATGTTCATGGACACCAATCCATAGGAGATGCCAATACCTTCTCAAGTTCATGGAAACTAATATATAGGAGATAATAATCCCCTCTCAAGTTTATGGACACCAATCCACAAGAGACACCAATATCCTCTCAAGTTCGTGGACACCAATACATAGGAGACACCAATCCCCTCTCAATTTTGTGGGCACCAATCCATAGGATATACCAATCCCCTCTCAATTTTATGGACACCAATACATAGGAGACACCAATACCCTCTCAATTTCATGGACACCAATCCATAGGAGACACCAATCCCCTCTCTTCAGGTTCATGGATACCAATCTATAGGAGATATAAATCCCCTCTACTCTAGTTCTGGTCCAAAATCTGCTCATAATACCTGGTCAAATGTGCTCCAAAATTACTCATAGAACCTACTCAAATATTCTTCAAACCTGCTTATAAAACTTACTTATATCTACTCCAAAACTTGCTCACAAAACCTACTCAAATCTACTCCAAAACCTGCTCAAATATGATCCAAACAATGCTCATCTATTCCCAAATATTGCATAGAAAAAATGTTCATCTATTCCAAAATCTTGCATAATTATGCGATAAAGTTCTTCACCTATTTTTCAATGTGTTTTCCTCAAATAAAGTAATTTAAACATATTCTACCCATAATTATTTTATCTTCATGAACATATAGAGAATGAAATGCACTAACAAATGCTCAATATTTTCTTCACATTCATTAAGTATATTTATTACGCATGTCTCACATTAAAAGGTAGCTCTAGCCTAGCAATTTATAATTGACCTTGTAATTGTTGATTTACACCTTTCCTTCCCTTTTGTAGATAGCTGAAAATGTCCTTTTCAATTGAATCCTTTCACATTATCCTTGCGTTATGTCAACCCTTCTATTTGTGTGAGACTATACTATTTTATTTATTTCCACTTTTACTTAAAAACCAATCACAATGCATAAATGTATCCTTCTAATCTACTCCAAAAATCAATCATGAACAATGCACAAATTTGCTCTCAAATATGATCTATAACCCTCGCACATTTACTTCCAATTTAAATAAAAATAATTCACAAGTTTGTTCACGAATATGATTTATAACCTTCGCACATTTAATCCCAATTTCAATAGAAAATAATTCATAAGTTTGCTCACAAATTTGATTTATAAAATTTGCACATTTATTCCAAATTTCAATCAAAACCAATGGACAATCTTGTTCTCAAATATTTTCCATAACTCTTGCCCATTTATTTCCAATTTCAAACAAAAATAATCCACATCCAATAATTCCTTATACCTCAAAATATATGACAAAAAATATATTTTCCTTAACCACAACCACTTTGAGAAACAAATTAAATCACCATACCTCTAAATACGCCTCAATGATGATGATCTTCTTTTTGCATGAGCCTTCCAAATCTGATTTGATAAAAATAATTTCTCTTTTGTTTGCCTCTTCAAAAAATGGTTAGCAATTCTCTTTTTCTTTTCTTTATTAGATATAAAATGAATCACTTTAAAAAAACCTATAAAAAGTATGCACAATAAAGCTAAAAAAGAACTCCTTATATCTCCCTCACAAAAATAAAGCTTTATTATTAACAAAAACCACTATATATTATTTTATTAATTTTCAAAAATGAAACCTTTATGCTAGCATCACAATCCTTATTTCTCCTTTTTATAATTTGCAAAAATTGCAATTTCTATACTAACACTTTGAATATTATATCTCCATAAAATTTAAATTTTAATAAAAAATATTTTAAATACCTTGCATAGCCGTAAATCAAACCCCTGACCTCTATAGAAGCACAATTCTTTCACAAGTGCTCATGACTGACTGTGTTACCATAGTAGGTGAGACAAAAGGGGAACCTAATTTTTTTATCTATATACTTGCACTCTCTCAACAAAAAAACCACATCAAAATGACATCGACCAGATTTGACCCCCTAATATCTTGCATAGTAGCACTCCATGTAATGCCACACAATCATATGGGCTACCCTAGTAGGTGAAACCAAATGATCATAATGTGATATTTGTTTTTATTTTCACTCCTTCAACCACAAAACCTCAATAAAATAGCGTTGATCAAATTTGACCCCATAACCTCTTGCACAACAGTGCTCCATGCAAAGCCAAACAACCGGTTGGGATACCCTAGAAAGTGAAACCAAAGGAGCACAATGTGATCTTTAACTTTGTCTATTTTTACCTCAACTTTTCACTATATCAGCTCCTTTTTTTGTCGTTCATACACACCACGAAGGAAAATAACTCAATTGCACGCTTACTCAAAGGTAAATTATTACCATATATTTATATGCTTCCCAAAGTTCTTCAATTTTATCCAAGTTGGATTAAATTTATTTGATTTAAAACTTTATAATTCCTCCAAGAATGTTGGCTCTTTTTTTCATTTCAAATACTTTATATTATAATATTTTAAATCTCATGATTTAAATATTATAATATTAACTTTTAAACCTTTGTCCCTCTCTTAGAATATTTAAACCTTTTTGTCCTAAGCAACTTTTAAACCTTTGTCCTTATCTTGTAATATTTAAAAATTATAATCAATAGTTGCCTTTATTTGAGATATACTTTCCTTTCTTATCTTGAAATATATTTTGTCTTGGATGATTTTATGTTGTTTTATATTTATCATGTGGAAACAAGCAGAATGCCTCCATGAAGAAATTGTGCTGGTGGAAGAAATATGGTGCCAGTAGAAGATATCAGTGCTTTGCAGAGGCAAGTTCAGGCCCTGCAAGAGGAGCTACGCAGAGGGCTTGAACCCATAGGAGAAGAAGGAAGTGAAGATGAAGTTGATGAAGAAGAGGACCAATTTGAAGAAGGAGAAGAGGTTGTAGATCTTGCACAAGCTAGGTTATATAGAGACATCTATCAGATTAGAAAGAAACCAAAGATGGAGGTTTATGCATACTCTGGAAATCTATATCTAGAGGAGTTGATTGATTGGATCAATGATATGGAGGAGTATTTTGAGTATGAGGAGGTTGTAGATCCAAATCGGATCAAGTTTGCAAAAATGAAGTTGAAAGGCCATTCTTGCATATGGTGGAAGGGAGTACAGCTGGAAAGAAATAGAAGAGGAAAGGAGAGAATAACAAGATGGGATAGAATGGTAGATAAGTTGAAAAGATAGTTTATTCCTACAGATTACGAATTGGATCTGCTAAGGAAAATGTAGAGTTTGAGATAGTCAAGCAAAACTGTCAAAGAATACATAGAGGAGTTTTATAAGATCTCCATCAGAACTGGCCATTCAGAGGCTAACAAGGAGAAGGTGGCCCGTTACATCAATGGGTTGAGAACCAGTATTCAAGAAGAGTTGAGTCTGGTTAGGGTGAGCACCATTGAGGATGCTTACCATTTTGACCTCAAAGTCAAAGAGAAGCTAAACAGACGGTTTGAGGGTAATCAAAGAGGAAGAGGTCATTGTGGAAGAACTGGTGGAAGGACTAGTGGAGAAAAATATAAGGATCAAAAGAAGGCTGGTGAAACCAATAATACCCAATATTAGAAAGAGGGGAACACCTACCAACCTCGTAATCATAACAATGGTTACCCAAGAGGGAGAGGTAGATCTGGAAGTGGATTTGGAAGGGGAGGATTTCGTGGAACCTGTTTCCAATGTGGCGAAGAAGGACATCAAGCATACAAGTGTCCACAACACCGAGAATGGATGAATAAGAGACCTGAGGGTCCTACCAGAGCTGTTGTAGCAGATGATGGTGTTAAATCAAAACATTCTGAGGAGGCAGAGAGAGGAGAAGTTATGGTCATAAGGAGAAGTTATGGTCATAAGGAGGACCCTGAGAATGAGGAGAAATGATCAGACCAGAGGAGGAGCCTATTTCCCACAAGGTGCAGAAGTTTGGGTAAGGTCTATAATATTATTATAGATAATGGTAGTACTGATAACTTGGTCTCATAATAAATGGTTACTAAGTTACAGTTAAAGATAAGGAGACACCCACATCCATATAAAATTACGTGGTTATAGAAGTACCATAGGGATTTGGTCAGTGAGTAATGCTCGATGAAATTTAATATTGGGAATTACCGTGATGAGGTCCTATGTGACATCCTACCTATGGATGCTTGCCATTTTTTGTTGGGAAGGCCATGGCAGTTTGATCGGTGTGCAGTGCATGATGGACATGCCAACACTTACTCCCTAACAAATGAAGGAGTGCACCATATACTAAAGCCACTGAAGGAGATGGATAAAAAGAGTTTGCTGACAATAATGAGAGTGGAAGTTGTGGGGTTTGAAGAACTTAAGGGTTTGTATCTTGAAGACCTAGATTTTGCTAAAGCTTGGGGAGCTTGTATAGCCCCAATTAAAAATAAGGTGATAGAACAGTACAGAAGTGAAGGACACTTCTCAATCCACCCCGGTTGTCTGATGTAGGAGAATCCAACGAAAGGCAAAATACCACAAAGTAGAAAAAATATCACGATATCGTGACATGTCAGCAAAGAAGAAAAAGTGTTACGATGTTGTGAAATGTCGCATTTTCATGACCAGAAGACGAGAGAATGCGCAAGAGAATAAAGTGTCATGATATCGCGACATGTCGCATTTTCACGACCAAAGGACAAGAGAAGGCGCCAAGGAGAAAAAGTGTCGTGATATCGTGACATGTCACATTTTCATGACTCAGGAAGGAGAGAGAAGGCGTGGAGCAAAAATTTAATGATTTCACGAAATATCACAAAATCGTGATCGAAAGAAGACAAGAAAGGCCAGAGAAGAAAATTTCATGATTTCATGACATGTCATGAAATCACAACCGAAGGAGCAAAAAGAAAGCAAGGAAGGAAACTATCATGATATCGTGAAATGTCGCAATTTCGTGACTCGAAGCAGAGAGCGAAAGCGAAAGGTAAAGCTATCGCGATATCATGACATGTCACAATTTCGTGACCCAAAATAGAGAGAGAAAGCAAAGAGCAAAGCTATTGTGATATCGCGACATGTCACAATAGCATGACATGTCGTGATTTCGTGACCCAAAGAGGTGAGAAGGAAGCAGAAAGGAAGAATGTCGTGATATCACGACATGTCATGATTTCACAACCTGAGAGATGAGGAGGATGTAGAAAGGAAATATGTCACGATATCGCAACATGTCACAATTTCATGACCTAAAAGGAGAAAGAAGAGCCAAAAATAAAATATGTCACGATATCGCGACATGTCACGATATCATGACTCGAAGAAGAGAAAGGCAGCAAGGAAGAAAAATGTCATGATATCGTGACATGTCATGATATCATGACATACTACTAGTTCATGATTCGAAAAGGCACACGTTCCCATATGGTGTTTCCCGAGGTGGTCAAAGGCCTCATTAATGCATGATTTCTTGCCCGGTAAGCTTTTTGAGCATGGTGGCCACTTGAATGCTACGCCCAAAGGTTAGAGACGTTCAGACGGCTCATCAATGTGTGTTTTTGTGGCTGACCCGGTGGTAGTTGCCAATTAGGGTAAAAGATGTGAAGGTTCAGTCATGAAGGGGGGAGCCAAATTTTTAGATTCGGAGGATGTATTCTTCGAGGTGGGTGATTAATGGCCTAGAGGGTCGGGACCTCGAAAGGTAAAAAAAAAAACTACGCCTGCGGGCTAGTGTTGTAATTTGTTTTAGTGATAAAAGGAGAAGAGGGGATCTAGATTTTTGGTGGTGATAACTTGGTAGATCACCATTATCTTCACAAATTTAGTTTCACTTAATCCACTTAATATTGTAATTATTTATCGACATTATTTTCATATGGTTTCTTACCATTTGTATTTTTAGGAGTTATAGGTGGAGTGAACCCATTCTCAATGGATTTCCATATATCATATCCATGTGCCATCAAATAAGTCTTCATACTTATGCTCCAGAAAGCATAGTTAGTCTCATAAAACAATGGAACCATGTTTGATAAAAACCCTACTTTATGAGCCATTTGTGTTCCTGTAATATCTTCCTTCAAGCTATTAGGCTTTCATGAAGGAACCCACCTTGATACCAAGTTAAGAACACAATATTATATTGAAATGGTGGTGAACAGTATAATATAACACTTTAAATTTTTAATACAAATGAAAACAATAATAATATTAATGTAAAAATGAAAAATGCTTAAATCATCATGCATATGAGAGACACAAATTTAACGTGGTTCATCCAATATAAACTACATCCATATATAAATATTGCTTATAAATTTCTCAACAAATTTTGTGGGCACCAACCCATAAGAGACACTAATACCCTATTACAATGTTTGTGGATACCAATCCACAGGAGACACAAATCCCCTCTCAAGTTTGTGGATACCAATCTCCCTTAATTTTATGGACACCAATCCATGGGAGACACCAATCCCCTCTCAAGTTCATGGATACCAATCTACAGGAGACACCAATCCCCTATCAAGTTCGTGGACACCAATCCATAAGAGACACCAATCCCTTATTAGTTTCATGGACATAAATCCATAGAATACATCAATTCCCTCTCAAGTTCATGGACACAAATCCACTAGAGATACCAATCCCATCTACTTTGGCTCATAGACATTAATCCATAGGAGACACAAATCCCCTCTCCTCTAGTTTTGGTCCAAAATATTCTCACAAGACCTGCTCAAATATGCTCCAAAATTACTCATAACACCTTCTCAAATATTCTCCAAACCTACTCACTAAACCTACTCAAATCAGATCTAAACCTACTCATAAAACATGTAAAAATATGTTCCAAAACCTGCTCAAATCTGCTCCAAAACTGGCTCACAAAACCTACTCAAATCTACTCCAAAATCCTACTCAAATATGATCCAAACAATGCTCATCTATTTCTAAATATTACATATAAAATAATGCTCATCTATTCCCAATTATTACATAATGATACCATCAAGTTATTCACCTATTCTTCAATGTGCTTTCCTCAAATAAAGCAATTCAGACATATTCTACCCATAATTATTTTATCTTCATGAACATATAGATAATAATATGCACTAAAAAAATACCCAATATGTTCTTTATTATCAATAAGTTTATTTCTTCCACATGTCTCACATTAAAAGGTAGCTCTACCTTAGCACTTGATAACTGATCTTTTTATTATTGATTTACACCTTTCCTTCCCTTTTGTAGATAGCTGAAAATATCCTTCTTTTCAATTGAATCCTTTCACATTATCCTTGCATTATGTGACACTTTGAATTATTTTAAAACAACCCTTCTATTTTTGTGAGACTATACTATTTTGCTTATTTCCACATTTACTTCAAAACCAATCACAATGCACAAATTTTTCCTTCTCGTCTACTCCAAAAATTAATCATGAACAATGCATAAATTTGCTCTCAAATTTGATATATAACCCTCACACATTTACTCCCAATTTCAACCAAAAATAATACACAAGTTTACTCACAAATTGGATCTATAACCTTTGCACATTTACATCCAATTTCAATAAAAAATAATGCACAAGTTTGTTCTCAAATCTGATCCATAACTCTTGCCCATTTATTTCCAATTTCAAGCAAAAACAATGCACATCCAATAATTCCTTATACCTCCCACTATATGACAACAAAAATGTTTTCCTTAACCACAACCACTTTGAGAAAGGAATTAAATCACCATACCTCTAAATCTGCCTTAATGATGATGATCTTCTTTTTGCATGAGCCTTCTAAACCTATTTTGATAAAAATAATTTTCCTTTTGTTTGCCCCTTCAAAAATCGGTTAGCAATTCTCTTTTTCTTTTCTTGATTAGATATCAAATCAATCACTTTAAAAATCCTTATAAAAAGGATGCACAATAAATTTTAAAAATAACTCCTTATATCTCCCTCACAAAAATAAAGCTTTATTAATAATAAAAACCCTTATATCTTATTTTATTAATTTTCAAAAATGAAACCTTTATGCTAACATCACAATATTTATTTCCCATTTTTTTTATTTGTAAAAATCACAATTTCTATACTAACACCTTGACCCTTATATCTCCCTCAAATTTAAATTTTAATAAAAAATATTTTAAATACCTTGCACAATCATGAATCAAACCCTTGAACTCTAGAATCACAATACTTTCACAAGCACTCATGACCAGATATGCTACCACAACAAGTGAGATAAAAAGGGGCACCCAAAATATTTATTTTTGTCCTTGCGCTCTCTAAACAAAAAATCACATCAAAATGGAATCAACCAGATTCGAACCCCTAATCTCCTGCACAACAATGCTCCACATAAATCCACACAACTAGTTGGGCTACCCCATCACATGAAACCAAAGGAGTACAATGTGATATTTGTTCATGTATTTTGCTCCTTCAATAGAAAAAACTCAAAAAAATGGTATCGATCATATTCGACCCCATAACCTTCTAAATAGTAGCACTCCACACAAATCCAAAAAACCAGCTGGGCTATCCTAAAAACTGAAACTATAGGAGTTGTAGACACCAAAACAGCACCAATCCGATTATGTGACAACAAGCACTGATCACATTGACACACACAACCCCTAGGGCAGCCCCCAGAGGTTAAACAGTGGTCCTAACCACTTCCAAAAGTAGTTTTAGAGGTTAGAGGTCAATTTGGCACCTTTTTGGCACCTTGCTCTCTGCTCATCCCACCCAGGGATGAATACAAACTGGCATTCGTCCCACCTAGGGATGAATAGCAGCATTCACCCCAGGGTGAGGTGAATAGCAAGTTTGACTGGCAAAAATTCAAACCTCGGAAACTCCGCCAGTTAACTGAGGCTTCAAGCCATGCAATTGTGAGGAATAGCTTTTAATAAAGAAGAGAGACTTCTGTCATGCATGTATTTATTTTAAAAACATCATGCAAGGAGATTCTAAATCAGGGAATTAGCTTTTCTCTGAAAATAGGACAATTAACTCAAGTGGCGCCCTCACATGCGCATTCCAAACAAAGAGACCCTAGGTCTATAAATTGGTGAGTTTTCTCACCCAAAATATATACAGAGAAGGAGAATTTGAGCAACGAAGTGCTGCCAATTTACATACCTACTTGCGATTTGTGCCTTCACATCCTTAATCTCTCATTCGAAAGGGAGGTTATTGGATGATTATTGGAAGCACGAATCCTGACCCAAAACCTGATTTTTGGCCACAATATTCCACAAAATTTGTTGAAAACACCCCATAAGGAGTTTTGGACCCATCCCAAGTGGATTGGTGCCAAAATAGTGTCCCAAACGGTGGGCGTTCTGCCTCGGGGTGCCCCCCAAACTATCACAGTCCTATTCGCCCCACCCCGGGATGATTAGAAATATGTGATATATTTCTCTGATTTTTATTTTGAATTTTATTCTAGATCTGTTAAATAGGCTGTAGTTTAAATTTCATTTCATTCTGAGCAATTTTGACCAGGTTTTTGTCATTTCCCGCCTTTACTAACTTGCAGATGGCACCAGAAAAATATGGGTGATAGAGGCCAAATTGGAGAAATATGACCATCTGGGTCTTCCCAAAACACCCCCAATTAGCTAACCCCAACTTTTCAGGTCATTTGGAGCTTCCTAAGCAGGACATTGAAGAGGGTGCTTTCTGACAAATTATTGCAGGCTTATTCGTCCCACCCTAGAGCGAATACAAATATGTGAGGAATTTCTAGACTATTCTTTTTGCAGTGGATTCATGGTGACATATTTATACCTCTTTCAAAATTTTAGGTCGATCTGAGGTCATTTGATTATCATTTTAATATTTTCATGCATATACTGACAGTAGGCCTTGGGAAATACATGTTTTATTCTATCTGCAGGTGCTACTAATATTTTCTATTTCTTTGAACGCAGGTTTTCAACATCAGAAGAGTAGGAAGGAGTGAAAAATCATATACACAAGTGGTGGCGACGTTTTGGTCCACCCATCTTACATGTGGGCATGCGGAAGAAGGATCGCTATCATGGATGTGATCAAAAACATATTTAATGCTCCTATCCCCTAAAAAGGGAAGGAGACATATTGTAACACGACTTTGAAAGCATATCAATAAAGAGGACCCTATTCCATATTGCTTTTATCTTGTGTCGATTCGCTCATGTTCTTTCCTTTTTATGCATTCTTTCAATACATAGGCTTTTGGCGTTAAGTTTGGTTTTAGACGCATCGTATTCAGCATATTCCTTTTTGTTTCCGTATCCTCGTGCTTTCAGTGGCGATCACGGTGGGACCTCTGTCCCTTGATTTTTAAGATTAACCTTTTGATTAAAGTTGCTTGTTTTTTTCTTACAGGTACCAAGTTTTCCAATGCTGGACTGTTTCAGAGCAAAAATTCAGAGACATCCGATTTGGGCAGAGAAGAGGTAGAGGTCTTAAACACCTTCTATCAAAATTTTGTTGTTTGTTCTCTGGTTATTTTCTTGCATAGGAGAGTTTGAATGCTTGTTTTATTCATTTATGCAACTTAAAAAGAACCCCACACACCACGTGGTAAGTTAAAACAACAAGGAGTTGGTCGTAAAACCCCAACCCTTGAGCAAGACCAACGGTGGATTTCATCACCACCTTGGCTTGAGATACTGCATACATTACCTTGATCGTGACTATTGCTAGACGTAAATCCTGATGAAAGCTGACCAAGTGTAGTTGGGGTGATTCCCAACGCATGAGGATAAGTCTTCTATGGTAGGTGTCATAAACAGAGTGATTCCCCTTTTGTACCGCCTATGTTCCACGTACCATCTGCTCTCACGTACCAATAGTCTCCCTCACGTAAGTGCGAGTATATAGAGAGGTTGGTATATCGGTCTGGCAACGGTATATCGAAGGGGTGACCATTTTTTGGGAGTCATAAGAGCCATCATTTTTGCATTTAAACGTTCTTTCACAAACTTTCAAAAACAAACATCAAAAACACACTAAACCAGGTTTAGGGCACACTTTTAAATCGTTAAACGAGATAATCATTGTTTGTGTGTGTGATACTTCCTATTTAGTGTAGCATAAAAAAACCTAAAAAATATAAAAATCTATGCATCTTTAGGTAAGCATCACCATGGTGTACACTCGTAGCCGAGCCCAATCATGGGCAAGTGCTGCAGAAAGTGCACCAAGGGGGACAAGTCACCTCCGATATAGTCCTGAGGACTTGGTCATCCCGCCTTGGTGGCCTGACACACAAGATAGTCCACATCATGCCATAATAGAACAGGACTATAGAGGCACCTCTTTGAGGGGCACCCCCACTCAGCATAGGTCCTTTCAAGAAGAGAACCTACACGTAGCACTCAACATAGATAGGAGACCTCCCTTAGATGCTCGTTATGAGTGGCCTAGTGATGAAGTGTTAGAACAACAAAGGGTCCAAAAGGAGGGGCCACATGATTTTGTCATCCCTCCTCTACCCCTGATTACTATTAGAAACACTAGACAATATCTAGAGTATCAGGATTTTCAGACAGGGCAAGACAATTTTGCTCGCACTTTGCATGCATATGAAAGAGAGGACGAGGAAGATTACCACATTCCTCAAGAGCAGTACACAGTGTGGGAGCGATGTACCTCCATGCCTACCATGTATCAGGATCACCCATTGAGGCTACAACCTCGGGTTAATGCAGCTAACCTCGATAGAGGAAAGCAACCCATAGGGGTCTCGGATCACCATGATCGAGATAGACATGTAGGAGAGGCATCTAGGCTTCCTAAAAAAGAGACAATGGAACAAATTGACTTGGAATTTTCCAGACATGCCACCCACCAAGCACAAATCACGTAGCTTAGGCAAGATCAACAACAGTTAGAGCATTTGTACCGCCTTAGCAAAGAGCACATTCAACATCAGACAACTGAATTGCTTCATAACAATGTGCCTACAAAGGTTCCAATCCCTCGCACGCATAAAGTAGAAGTGTATGAGAGGCATAACCCCTTGGTACGAGACAGGTCCACGCGACCTTATCAAGTATTGCCTCCGAGACCTCCTAGACCTGAGCGAGAGGCCACTTCCCGCAACAATGATGGGCACCCTCCATGGGCACCCACCCATGTGTATAGGTCTTAGCCAGGCACTCCTCAAGAAGCCTATGAGGAGTATGAACAAGAAGAAGAGCGGGCTGAAATGCTCTACCAAGGTAGAGGGGGTGCTATCCAGCTACCTCTCAATAGGCCTCAAGTTCCCCGCAACCCACAATGGGAGCAAACTAAGGAGGAAGAAATTAAATCCTCTGATGCATACAAAGCACTGCTAGAGCGCTTAGAGTCTATGGAGATCAAGACTTCTGGGCCCCAAAATCCCACTCTACGCCAACTCCATAGTCATCCTATGCATCCGTCAGTGTCGGCACCTCCATACCCGAAACACTTTAAACTACCCTAGTTGGCACTCTTTAGAGGGGAGGAGGATGCCCAAGAGCATGTGACTAGATTCCTAAGCCAGTGCTTTGGTATTCAGGACAATGATGCTTTGTTGTTAAGAACATTTATAACCACATTCATAGGCCCTACCTCGGATTGGTTCACCCAATTACCAAAACATAGCATCAGTAACTTGGATCAGCTAGTGGATGCGTTCCTCGAACGCTTCACCTTCAACACTAAGAAAAAGGCATCATTAAGTGACCTAGCTAGCCTCAGGAAGTATGAGGAAGAAACCATGGTGGCATATGGGAACCGGTGGAGGACGTTGCTTTCAAAGCTACCTTACCTCCCTCCCATGTCATATCTGACCCAAATGTTCTCAAAAAGATGTTTGAGATCGATCTCCGTGCTATTGCAGCTATAGCAATATGCTAGTTTAGAGGAAGCTCTAGTGCAAGCCAGAGTCATTGAGGAGATTAAGATATAGGATGGTGAGATCACCAAACCTAAGAAGAAAGAATGGACCAAGAACACTAAAATAGGGACCACGCCACCAAAACCCACCACGGTTAATCAGGTTGCTATCAACATCCCTAAGCCTGCACAAGCAACACAACCTCAAAAGGCTAACTATCAGGTGGTGCCTCCTAACAACTATGAGAGAGAAAACCAAAGGTAGGAGCAAAATTAGCAACGTCACCCTAGGTGACAATTTACTCCTTACACAGAGTCCAGGGACTCTCTGTTTGACCACTTGTCAGTGACGAACTTGATCAACCTTCTAGAGATTCAAACTATAGATCCCAATGCACCAAAGCCTAAGGGGTACCAAGAGGACTTGTACTGTAGGTTCCACAGGCATAAGGGACATGATCTTAATGCATGTTGGAAGTTCAAAGGTTTGGTACAAGACCTAATCGACAACAAGACATTGGCAGTGGACAACCCCGTAGTGCCAAACAACCAACATATGGGAGTATTCAGAGACCCCTTGCCTGCCCATGAGGCACAGGAAAAACCTCTTCAAGTCAATGAGGTGCAACAAAATTTCCCTATGCAGGGATATGTGGGGATGATAAGCATAGTGACTAGGAACAAGAAGTACCCAGGAGCTGCACCCGTGGCAACCACAAGAGAGGTTCCATCGACATCACAAACTCAATAACACCCTACGCAACTTCCCCCACCTAGACCAGTGGCCATGATTCGGACTAGACTTACCCAAAGTCTAAGGACCACGTTGGCTAGGCTCTCCATATATGAGCTCATTCAATAATCAGTGCCCCATTGGGAGGCTCTAATGGAGATTTTAAAGGCCATCGAGTTGCAGCCCCATGAAGCGAACTCTTTCAACAATTTTGTGGGGCATGTAAAACAATGTACAGAACCAGTCATCACCTTTAGAGAAGATGAATTGAAAATAGTGACTAGTGATATGGCGGATCCACCCCTGCACATTATTGTGCGGGTCAATAGGATTCTATATAAGAGGGTGTTGGTGGACACTGGCTCGTCCAATAATATCATCACTATAGCAGCACTAAAACATTTGAAGTTGCCAACATCTCACATCATGGCCTCCACTTATACACTATGAGCATTCAACGATGCAATCTGCTCGACAGTTGGCACAATTGTCCTACCCATCCAAGTGGGACAAAAGACTATTCATACATTGTGCCACATCTTGGAAGGTGATATGGCTTATAATATCTTGTTGGGCCGGCCTTGGATTAGGGACATGAAGTGTGTCCCTTCAATCGCTCATCAGTGCCTAAAGTATACATTTGAAGGACAGGTGCATGTAGTCCCGATAGACTTGGAGCCCTTCAAATACTGCAATACAGTGCAATTTATGCCGCAATCGACTCTTCCATCAACACATTTGGATTTTTAGTTGAATCCATCTCAACAGGGTCCGATTTCGTAGGCATCTCCATTGACTAATCCGTCAAGTCCTCAGTCGGGTCCATCTTCCTTTGCTAGTCCTTCAACAATGACGCCACCTACGGTGGCCACATCCAAGGACAAGGGAAAGAAACCCCTAGAAGAGGAACCACCTCTAGTCTCAACCATCTCGATAGAAGAGATGCCTAGCAGAATGGAATTCGAGATGCCTAGTTCGCCCCACATGGAGTGGACTCAGGAAGGACTCCCATTCTCTCCCCCTCAACCACCAACGGTCACCATTGAAATGGCCAACATGGGCCTAGGGGAGTATCTAGTGAGGAACATTGTAGCAATGCCCACACTTGAGTCCATGTAGGACATGGGGAGGCCTCGACTCCCCATCGGCTCTATGGTTCCTTTAGGCTACCCACCCAATCAGACAAACTTTGTTTATGGGGGCCTGGATAATGGCGTTGACACTTGTATGCAAGAATATGAAGATGAAGAGCCCTTTGTGGAGGACGTCAACTATCTATCCAACCCTAATTTTGCTTTAAGATATCTTGGCCAATGCAATTGGCATGGATATGGGTTGGGCAGGTATGAGCAAGGAGTGCATGTTCTTTATTCAAAAGGAGTGCATGTTCTTTGCCAACCAAGATATCAAATGTCGTATGACAAGTCAGGAGTAGGGTTCAACCACCCCTTTCCCCTAGACATCTTGGTGGAGAACATGCAAGGCCTAGGGATAGGCAACAAGGATGGGTTGGCATTATATCCATATGCCAATCCTAACACAACGTATACATTGGGAGATTATATCCCATTGCTAACAACCAACCTTGTTGACCATAACAACCCTTTCCCTTCGGCCGAACAGGGAGAAAATTCAAGGAATCACCCATAAGTAGGATATGGACAAGACCAAGAAGGTGTACGAGGTAGCACCTTGGGATCCTTTCGAGTCTGATAGCAATCATTCGCAAGTATATCCCATGGATGATGATCAGGAGAGCTTCCTGACAATGTTCCCTTTGGATGCTCCATTTGAGCATATGCCACCTCAAGAGAATCAGGTCCCCCCGTAGAGAGCGGAACAACCTCGATGGGACCACATTAATTTGCTCGAACAAGATGAGCCTCATATATCACAGACCATTATTGGAGCCAACGAAGGCCTTTGGATCTCTGACAGTGATTACGAAGATGAAACCGAGATGGTCTATCTCAATCATATGTGACAACAACAATATCCCTTGGACATAGATGACATGTTTGAACACCTGCACATAGGGCCCAGGCATAGGTGGCACTTAAACTAGGCATAGTTATAGCAATTACTACACCCGCCACTCCAGGTACACAGAGAGCATCTTCTGCCTAGAGACCCTATCAAACCATCAGTGCCTAGGGTAGACCCTGTCTACATATTCGTGCATAGGGCTGATCCATTTGTGCCAGTGCCCACAAAGCTAGATATGAAGCACAAAGATCATCTAGGATGTTAGAGTTACAGAATCTACGGTGATGGAGCCCATAATCATTTCATCAACATGATCTCCATTGACCTAACCACACCCATCCATGATCCAACCGACCCGACATGGTCATTGTATCTAGACTTAGATGCTATCGACTGGGATCATTCTAACACACCGCCATCCCCATCAGAGTATTGGCATTATGGAGGAATGTTCCATTTCACCCCATAACAGACTTAGGATGTCTTCCATGCCAAAGAGGAACCTGATGTTCCAAACGATGATCTAAATTTGGAAAATGATATCCACTTGATCCCAACTCCACACCAGTTGGAGGATGGATCCCACATGTCGATCGAGGAGATGACTGATGTAGACATTGGCTCAGATCCAATGAATTTGCAAATCATCAAGCTGGGGGTAAGTCTATCCCCCGAAGAGCAAGCCTACTACATTGCCCTTCTCAAAGAGAAGAAGGAGGTTTTTGCAGGGTCCTACAAAGACATGTCGGGACTAGACCCACAACTAGTCACACATAATCTAAATCTTGATACGACAATCAATCCAGTAAAGAAAAAACTATGTAAGATGCACCCAACAGTGGCCTTAATGGTAAAATACAAGCTACAAAAGCTGTTGGATGCACAGTTTGTCATCTACATGGATTATCCGCCATGGTTGTCTAACATGGTTCCTATCAAGAAGCTCGACGAGAGGATTCGCATATGCACCAATTTTCAAGATCTAAACAAAGCGAGTCCTAAGGATGATTTTCCCTTGCCAAGCATCGACGCATTGGTAGATGCTACAATGGGCCATGAAATGCTTTCCCTCATGGATGGTTTCTCAGGATACAATCAAATTCGTATCAATATCGAGGACCAACTAAAAACGGCGTTCACAATGCCTTGGGGGATATTTTTCTATAAGGTCATGCCTTTTGGCCTTAAAAATGTTGGTGCCACCTACCAACATGCCATGACGTACATCTTCCATGATTACATGCACAAAACTTTTGAGGATTACATGGATGATTTGTTGGCCAAATATCGATGACTTAAGCAAGATCCTCGATCGCCTCATGGAGCATAAGGTCAGACTAAACCCCAAGAAGTGCATATTTGGCATCACATCTAGAAAGCTCTTGGGTTACATAGTCTCTAAAAAAGGAATCAAGGTAGACCCACACAAAGTCAAGGCAATCCTTGAAATGCTTCCCCCAACTACCATCAAGCAGCTCAAGAGTCTACAGGGAAAGGTCACGTCGATCAAGTAGCCCATGAATAAATTATTGCATAAGAGGGTCACATTTCACTGGGATGACGAGTTCCAGTCAACATTTGATGACATTAAACAATACTTGGCTTCACCGCCAGTATTGGCACCACCTAGACCAGGAGTGTCATTCTACTTATACATCTCAGCTACTAAGGTGGCAGTGGGCACCATGCTGTCCCAAAAAAATAAACTACACAAAGAATAGGCTACTTACTATCTTAGCCGCACCCTGGTCAGTTATGAACTTAACTATGCATACGTTGAGAAGCTCTGCTTGGCAGTGGTGTTTGCTACCAAAAATCTATGCCATTATATGCTCAACAATACGATGTATGTTGTGTCTAAGGAGAATCCATTGTGATACATGATGAGTCGTACTTATCATAGTAGCCGCATGGCAAAATGGATCATGTTATTGATGGAGTTTGACATAGAATTCATTGGAAAAAAATATATAAAAGGTCAAGTCATCGCCGATCAACTAGCAGAGGCTCCTCTTGAAGACGATCAGCCTCTGACTGTAGAACTACCGGATGATGCGATTTTTCATGTTTTAGAATCGCCAAATTTTGATGAGCCTGAGTCAAAGGCTAACATGACCCTATTCTTCGATGGTTCTAAATGTGAGCAAGGATGTGGCACGGGAATTGTATTATTCACTCCACAAGGGGCTCCAATGCCTTTGTCATTTAAATTATACTTCTTGTGCACCAACAACAATGCAAAATACAAAGCCTTGCTCATAGGTCTTTAGACAACAATCACCATGAACATCAAACGTTTAAACATCTTTGGTGATTCACTATTAATTTTCAATCAAGTAAAGGGGATATTCCAATGTAAATGTCCAGTTATGTAGGCCTACAAAGCCCTTGTGGAAAAATTCTTGGCACAATTTGAATGGTATGACATCAAGGCACTCCCTCGATCATCAAATCATTTTGTGGATACTATGGCATCCTTGGGGTCACTAATCCTACAAGACCATTCCTGTGGGATGAACACCATTCAGGTTAAAACATTATCGCAATCCATGATGGAGCGTGCAAGCTATGACCTAATGCCAGGAATCCACATGATCCAGATTGAACCATCTTAGGATAGGTTCTCTTGAATCCATGATTGTCTGACTCGAGCCAACTGGGGGTCCTTGTTTGCCCTGACCCCTCTTAATAGCAACACAATGCTATTTTTACAAGTTCTTTCCTGCTCAAATTTTGCTAGGGATGAACTTCAAGAGGGATTGGTCGTTCATACCATCGAGGTTTCTGATTAGTAGGATTGGTACACACCCATAAGGGATTACCTCAAGCTAGGTAACCTCCCACTTGGATTGACAAAAGCCACGAAAATATCATTCAAACAGAAAGCGACAAAACATGTCTTGTTAGGAGACATTTTGTATCGTCGAAGCTATGAAGGAATCCTCCTCCGTTGCTTGGACCAGCAGGAGTCCGCTTGGGCGATCACCCAAGCACACAATGGTACATGTGGTGGCCACTTTAGTGGTATGGCCATCACAAAGTGCATTCTTTGCATGGGCTATTATTGGCCATATTTAGAGAGATATTGTTGCACATATGTGAAGAAGTGCGTGAAGTGTCAACACCATGCTAATTTGACACACGTACCTTCTCAAGCCTTGCAGCCGATCCAATCGGCTTGGCATTTTTCATAGTGGGGCTTTGATCTAATAAAAAAGATCTCCCCTGCATTGTTCGATAATCACACGTTCATCATAATGGCCACAGAGTACTTTACCAAGTGGGTGGAAGCAATTTCGCTAACCTCTACGACTAGATCCCGCATTGTGAAGTTTATTTTACATAACATCATATGTCATTTTGGTATTCCATCCAAGATCCTATCGGATAATGGGACGTCATTCAAGAACAAAGATGTGCATGCTTTGACCACAAAGTACAAAATTTAGCACAATTTTTCAACACCCTATTATCCGTAGGCAAATGGGCAAGCAGAGGCGTCGAACAAAATGCTAGTCACCATCCTCAAAAAGATAGTCGTAGATAGTCATAAGGATTGGCATATTCAGATCCCGCTTGACCTATGGGCTTATCGCACTAGCATTCGGACACCCACTGGGGCAAATCAACTTCCACTGGTGTATGGCTCCGAGGCAATCATGCCTCTTGAGTTGGAAATCCCTTCCCTATGCATTTCAATGCAAGAGTTCATCAATGATGACACTGCACGACAGGCCCGGTTAGACCAACTAACATTGCTCGATGAATGACGCATCAATGCTCTAAAGCATTTGCGTATCTATCAAGAGTGACTTAAGAAAGCATACAACATGAAGGTCCACCTAAGGGAATTTTAGGTTGGTGACTTGGTCTTAAAAGAGAACAAGCAAAATTCTAATTTTCTATCCCATCTACAGGACAAGTTCACAAAAAACTGGTTAGGTCCTTATGTCATCGATAGTAGAATAGGACCTGGAACATAACGACTCACCTCTCTTGAAGGAATCAAGGAAACAAAACCCTTGAACATTAGTCATTTGAGGCCATTCCACATTTAGAGAGCCATAGTCCAACCAAAAGCTCCAAGGATTCTCATAATCACTTGGTCAACCCTAAATGCCCCAAAGGTATCTAAACCCTTTGGTCAACCCAAAAGCTCCAAGGATTCTCATAATCGCCTAGTCAACCCTAAATACCCCAAAGGTATCTAAACCCTTTGGTCAACCCAAAAGCTCCAAGGATTCTCATAATCACTTGGTCAACCCTAAATGCCCCAAAGGTATCTATAAACCCTTTGGTCAACCCAAAAGCTCCAAGGATTCTCGCAATCGCTTGGTCAAACCAAAATGCCCCAAAGGTATCTATAAACCCTTTGGTCAACCCAAAAGCTCCAAGGATTCTCACAATCGCTTGGTCAACCCAAAATGCCCCAAAGGTATCTATAAACCCTTTGGTCAACCCAAAAGCTCCAAGGATTCTCGTAATCGCTTGGTCAAACCAAAATTCCCCAAAGGTATCTATAAACCCTTTGGTCAAACCAAAAGCTCCAAGGGTTGCCATAACCGCTTGGTGAACATAAAATATTCAAAAACAAATAAAAACAATAAAATCATCAAAAAATAACAAAAAAATTGCATTTCAATTCCATGCATACTCATAAAAATCAAAATACAAAAATATAGGTTGCATTAGGCATCACATCCATACTTTGCATATTTGTTGGTCATACAAGTCAAAAGCACCATAGAATGTCATTATTTGGCCATTCCATCATTTTCCACATCAACTCCGTTTTACAAATGTATACATCCAGAATAACACCATTGTCATTTTTTAGCATAGTCAGTTGTCTCCTAATGTATGTAGGGTTTTCGTCATTCAGTTGTCTTTAAATTGCTAGCCAACAATTGTACACAATTAAACGGATCTTACATGGGAAATTTTTACTTGGGTCACACCTCGTTACGTAACATCCCTACACAAGTTAAAACACATAAAATAATTCCTAAATTGTGTGAACACGAGAGAAACCTACAAAGCAGTCTAGGGTACCATAGGTGAAAGATTAATCTATTCATCCCCTTGTGCGAATGGTTTAAGAATGCTGAGAATTGACAAAAGGATGAGCTCTTCCCCATCAATTCCCCCTCACAAATAGTGGTTTTCACCACTCCCAATCCCAATCACCATTGGTCCCTAAAGTTGTAAGGATTCGTACTACACGTCCCTACCAAGGATGGGTAGTCATCCCCAAGGCCTCAAAGGATCGATGCCATTTAAAAACAAAATTCCCACAAGTCATCATCACAATCACCTTTGGTCTCAAAGTTGTAAGGATTTGTACTACATGTCCCTGAACAGGATGGGTAGTCATCCCCAAGGCCTAAAAGATCAATGCCCTTACTTCCATATCACCATCATCCCCTTTGGTTCCCAAATCTGTAAGGATTCATACTACACGTCCCTGCACAGGATGGGTAGTCATCCCCAAGGCCTAAAAGGATCAATGTCATTCACAAGCTCAATCTTACAAAGTTCAAAATCCAAAATCAAATAACAATGGTTATCACCACTATTCAAAATCCTTGCTCAAAAAGAAAAACAAGAAGAAAAATAAATAGTGATTTTCATCACTATGTATATGAGCAAGTATTCAAAATCATTGAGCAAATAAAAAAAGCCTAAACTTGAATCCCTAGAATTCTCAGCATTTGAAAACCATCTAGGTGATCCTCATTACGGGTTTGGTGGACAACCTACCTGGCAATGGTGGTATCCTAAATGCATGATGATATGTCTGTCACATTAGCTTTGCTTATGCGTAGACCAATGTTTGCATGTGGATGAGCTAGCTTATGGTACCTTAGATTGTCCTATGGATTAATCTTACTGAATACAATAGTAGAGTTAGTGGAGCTAATTGGGTGATCCTCAGTAAAGGTTTGGTTGATAGCCTATCTGGCACTGGCGGTATCCTAATAAATACCACATAAACGAACTCAATTGCACACACAGGGATGTGAAATAACTTGGTTAAATTCAAGTCGAATTTATACCTTGTTCAAAATTATTGTGAGATAAATGTATAGTCTTGGATAGTTAGTTAAAATATCTGAATCTCAGAAAAGCTTAACTACATTTTCAAACAACTGGTACATTTCATTCCATACATCACCATAAAAAAATATGCAAAATACAAAAAACAAAGTTTTTTCACGCAAAGTCATTCCACAAAGTCATCCCATAAGTACAGCAAGCCAGTCAATATTGCACAGTCTATGGTGCCATTGACAAGTCATCAACAACTCATTTCATTCATTCCATATGCATACATCATATAATTAGAAACATCGCATTCATAATAGCATATGCATACATCAATGTAAATACATGTACATAAAAACAAACCATGAAAAGTGCATAAACACAAAAAAAGAGTCATTTGTATATATATCATCAAAAATGCCTATAGGCTACAATGAACCGGTCCTCTGACCTAGCAATAAAAGCTAAAAACTCAAAAACCCCTAAGCCTAGGGCGTTAGCCACCATGATCACGTAGGATCGGTGCAATGAGAACTACCCCTCGTGGTATGGGTCCTATGGGACCTCTTAGGGCAACTGATGCTCGCCCTTGCATCATGCCCACTAGTGCCCCCTCACCTAGCTGCCTGCGATGAGATGACGTTGACTGCTCAGTATCGCTGTCTCTCATCCGACACGAAGAGCCACCTCCAGGAAGTTCAGGTATCCGCCCACCAAGGTAGATAATCTCTCCCTCCATATCCATACGATGTTGAACCCACTCTACCTCCCACTAACGATAGTAAGCTACTATGTCATTGTGTTGTGCTAGCTATGCCCGTAGGATATCCCTCTCCCATGCAGCATCGGTATCCCCATCCTACCGACAAGACACAACCCAT
Organism: Wollemia nobilis; assembly: GCA_028583015.1. NCBI lineage: Eukaryota > Viridiplantae > Streptophyta > Pinopsida > Araucariales > Araucariaceae > Wollemia > Wollemia nobilis. The sequence continues at coordinate 1,102,920 of JAQPPZ010000629.1, read as the reverse complement.
GCATTTTTCCACTTAGCTAGTTGAGTCTGCAAGAGATTCCTCTCCTACAATGCCTCCCTTAGATCCTCATCTTGACTCCATAGCAGGTCCTCCAATCATGCTATCTCAGCACCATGCCTTGCCTCCACATCCTCCGAACCTACCTGAGGCCTCAATGAATCTGGGACAGCAGCCTACTCTGGCTCCCACTACTCTAGGATGTCCTGCATATTCAGTTGATCTGGCACCCCAAACTCCCCTCCAAAATCATCAACCTCCACCAATTCTGCATCATCCAGTAGAACTCCCTAGCCCTCTCCAAGTGCCTCTGCACCCTCATCCCCTACTGCACCCTCTAGAGGCCCCTTGCATCGCCATCATCGCAAAGTCCACCACTGATCATACTCAGTAGTAACCCTGACATCATCCACATCTGGGACATCAATAAATGTATCTAAATCCTCACCAAGTGGCACAACGGCTAGCCAGTCTAGAGTCCTTTCATCCCCCTGATGTCAATAGACCACGGGCTCACCAGGCATCCCCTGGTGCACCCTAAACTATTGGGTCACCTGACCATATGGGAAGAACTCCTGCTCAGTCCCATTCTGCCCAATCAACCACCGCCCCCTTTGTACCTGCCAGAGCCACTCTCTAGCCTCAAGCCAGGTTGGACATTATCGGTAGGGGTGCCAGAACACCTCCCCTAAAGCAAGTTGAGCGAAGGCCTTGACATAGTGCCCTACGACACCTACCCATAACCAAATCTATCCCTGTTTCTCTGACCTACACCACAGTACCTTGTATTCGATCTCCCAATCTATCATATCCACCCATGTCATCCAGGGTAGCCCCACCGGCCTCTCCACTACTATGTGCTGCCAAGCCCAACACTACAACAAGTAGCTACAACTAATCCCCTTCCGCTTTCGATAGCGAACCTTGTATAGCTCATCATAGATTTGTGCCAGTAGAGTCTTTCCCCATCACATAATCATCAGTGCATTTATAAAACACTCCACCAACCTGAACACCACCTCTAGTAGGTTCCACAAGAACCTCACATCTGAAGAGTCGGGGAGCAACATGTTGGAAATGAGGCCCATGATTAATGCATGCCTCACTCCCAACACACCCCTCTATAGCCACCATCGAACCGGTATGCCACCAATCTGGTAGTCGCTCTCCACCCTCTCCACTGGGCTCTCCACATCCAAATCCTCCCCATGCCTGAAACAACATATCAATATTGTTGTCCTCCGATCCTGTGGCATCATCCAGATCGAGAGTCCATCTATTGGAATCCGAAGAATCTGATAGACATCATCCAAGGTCACCATCATCTCCCCTGTTGGGAGATGGAAGGTGTTGGTCCGGGGATCCCACAGGTTGATCAGGGCCGTCAGATAGGCCCGATCCTCGACCACCAGCTCCAATTGAGTCACTTGCTTGAGCCCAAGGGCATCAATCCAATCCCAGTCAGCCAAATTCAGTGCTACATGTGCTTTAGTGAAAATAGTAGGCACCCGGTACCGGCTCTTCACAACCTGCAAAAGAAAACAACACAAAAACATTAAAACAATGAAAAAAATGTACAACAATACCATGAATATTCAGCAAATGCATCAAAATGTACAGCACAAAATAATAATAATAACAACATTCAAAAACTAATTTGTCAGATCGAGGATTTTAAACTCTAACTGATAAATTAACAACAACAAAAAATTATAACATTCAAAAACCTAATTTGTCAGATCTAGGGTTTTTAACTCTAATTGATAAATTAACAACAAAAAAATTACAAAACAAAAAATCATTTGTCAGTCCTAGGGTTTTAACTCTAACTGATAAATTCAAAAACAACAAACATTCAAAAACCTAATTTGTCAGATCTAGGGTTTTTAACTAACTGATAAATTAACAACAAAAAAATTACAAAACAAAACATCATTTGTTAGTCCTAGGGTTTTAACTCTAACTGATAAATTCACAAACAAAAAACATTCAAAAACCTAATTTTTTAGATCTAGGGTTTCTAACTTTAACTAATAAATTAACAACAAAAAAATTAAAAAAAATCATTGGTCAGTTCTAGGGTTTTTAACTCTAACTGCTCAATTAAAAAACAAACAAAAATAGTCACAAAATATTTTTTCAGACCTAGGGTTTTTAACTTTAAACTGGAAAATTAAAAACACAAAAACAACAGATAAGTAGGGTTCAAACTACGTTTTGCGCTTAGTTTTGATTTGGTTCAATTTGGGTTAGGTGAGGTTTTAGGGTTATGTTCAAAACTAAGTTTTTAGCTCGGTTTTCGACTAACTTTTGATATTTGTTTGACTAAGGTTATACTAAGTTCTAAACTAAGTGTTCATTTTGAGAAACTAGGGTTTCATTTTTCCCTTTAAACAACAAAATATTCAAAAAAAATAAAACACAAGAAATAAGCAAACTATGGTTTTTCAATTGCAACACAAAATAATAAAGAGGAAGGACACTCACTGGTATTGCTTTGGCTCCGTCGCTTGATCCGGTGTGTGAACTCATGGTTGCAAGAATAGTTTGGCAGCGCTTCACTTTGCAGAATTGACCTCCTCCTCCTCAGATCTCCAAATTGCCAAGAAAAACAAATGCAAATGAGACCAAAAATCAGTTTTGGCCTTTAAATAGGCTTTTTGAGCCTGTACTCATTCCCCCTAGGATGAGCGCTCTGGTTAACGCTCGTCCTGACCTGGGATGAGTGCTTTGGTTAGCACTCATCCCGCCCTGGGATGAATACTAAATAGGAATTCATCCCACCAGAGCACTCATCCTTCCCTGGGATGAATACTAAATAGGAACTCATCCCACCCAGGGACGAATACAAAGCAAAAAATTTCAAAAACAACAAAAAATACACAAAAATGCACAAAAAGAAGCCCTAAAAGTGTCCGATAAGAGTGCTTTTGCACTTGAAATTCTGGGCATGCAAAATAGATGTCGAGGTCACAAATACTCACTATCCTACTCCCTAAGAAGGCTACCATAGTCGGACTACTCCACGGGAAGACGAATTTTTAAGAATTTCATCCCCAAACGGAATCACCAAAAAGGGTCAAAACCCAACCAAAAATAGCAATAACATTGTCGAACGAAGGCGCATTTGTGCCTGACATTCTTGGCATCCAAAATAGATGTTGGGGTTACAAAATGTCACTATACTACTCCCTAATAAGGCAACCATAGCTATACCGCTCCCCGAGAGGACGAACTCTTGACAATTTTAGCTCCAAAATGCATCACAAAAAGGGTTAAAACCCACCAAAAATAGGTCAGAATGTTTAAAAACTGCTTTCGCATTCAATGGAAAACAACTGAAGGCAACCTTACCTAAGTCATCTTGGGTCAAGTGACTCATCACTTTTCTCATGTCAGTCATTCGCTCATCGATTCGTCGCTTGAGGGGGTAGTCACACTTAGTCGCCAATCAACAATAATATACCCAATCCGAGAAATAACATGCATTCAAAGGATCATTGACAAAGACAATCGCGCTCCTACTTGGGGCAGCAAATAAGCAATTATCACAAGCTGATCAAACACTTGGCATTCATGAATCATGAACTCAAGGTTTCCACAGACAAAAGTTTATGCCCTTTGCCTATTCATGACTGATCAATGTCCAAGCTCAAGTAACACCTCACCAAAAAATTTTAACACTTGAATTAAGTTCCTTAGCTCATCAGAAGCAAATATTCAAGAATGTGTGCCCTTTCCATACTTGGGGCATCAAGAGTTGGTTAGGTTACTGAGAAACCCTAATCATTAGTGCTTTAGGTATCTATTTTTGCTCAGTGTTGTGCCTTGCATAGCGCTTCCCAAAAAGGGGCATCTGTAGACACCAAAATAGCACAAATTCAATTATGTGACAACGAGCACCGATCGCATTGACACACACAACCCCTAGGGTAGTCCCTAGAGGTTAAACAGTCATATTAACCACTCCCAAAAGCAGTTTAGATGTCATAGGTCAATTTGGCATCTTTTTGGCACCTTTCTCTCTGCTCATCCCACCCAAGGACGAATACAAACTAACATTCATCCCAACTAGGGATGAATAGTAGCATTCACCCCAGGGTGAGGCGAATAGAAATTTTGACTAGAAAAAAGTCAAACCTCGACAACTCCACCAGTTAATTGAAGCTTCAGGCCATGCAATTGCAAGGAATAGATTTTAATCAAGAAGAGAGACTTTTGTCATGCATGTTTTTATTTTAAAAACATCATGCAAGGAAATTCTAAATTAGGGAATTAGCTTTTCTCTGAAAATAGGACAATTAACTCAAGTAGCACCCTCACATGTGCATTCCAAACAAAGAGACCCTAGGTATATAAATTGGTGAGTTTTCTCACCCAAAAGATATATAGAGAAGGAGAATTTGAGCAACGAAGTGCTGCCAATTTACATACCTACTTGCGATTTGTGCCTTCACATCCTTAATCTCTCATTCGAAAGGGAGGTTATTGGGTGATTATTGGAAGCACGAATCCCGAAACAAAACCTGATTTTTGGCCACAATATTCCACAAAATTTGTTGACAACATCACATAAAGAGTTTTGGACCCATCCCAAGTGGATTGATGCCAAAACAATGTTCCAAATGGTGGGCGTTCTACGTCGGGGTGCCCCCCAAACTGTCACAGTCCTATTCGCCCCACCCTAGGATGATTAGAAATCTGTGATATATTTATTTTATTTTTCTTTTGAATTTTATTCTAGATCTGTTAAATAGGTTGTAGTTTAAATTTCATTCCATTCTAAGCAATTTTGACCAGGTTTTTGTCATTTCTCGCATTTACTAACTTGCATATGGAACCAGCAAAATTTGGGTGATAGAGGCCAAATTGGAGAAATCTGACCATCTGGGTCTTCCCAAAACACCCCCAATTAGCTAACCCTAACTTTGCAGGTCATTTGAAGCTTCCTAAGAAGGACATTGAAGAGGGTGCTTTATGACAAATTGTTGTAGGCTTATTCGTCCCACCCTAGAGCGAATACAAATCTATGAGGAATTTCTAGACTGTTCTTTTTGTAGTGGATTCCTGGTGACATATTTATACCTCTATCAAAATTTTAGGTCGATATGAGGTCATTTTAATATTGTTTTAATATTTTCATGCATATACTGATAGTAGGCCTTGGGAAATACGTGCTTTATTCTATTTGCAGGTGCTACTAATCTTTTCAGTTTCTTTGAATGCAGGTTTTTGACATCAGAAGAGCAGGAAGGAGTGAAAAATCATACACACAAGCAGCGGTGATGTTTTGGTCCACCCATCTTACATGTGGGCACGCGGAAGAAGGATCGCTATCATGGATGTGATCAAAAACATATTTAACGCTCCTATCCCCTAAAAATGGAAGGAGACGTATTGTAACATGATTGTGAAAGCATATCAATAAAGAGGACTCTATTCCATATTGCTTTTATCTTGTGTCGATTCGCTCATGTTTTTTACTTTTTATGCATTCTTTCAATACATAGGCTTTTGGCGTTAAGTTTGGTTTTAGACGCATCGTATTCAGCATATTCCTTTTTGTTTATGTATCCTCGTGCTTTCAGGAGCACAATGTGATGCTGAAATTTGTCTATTGCTACCTCAAATTTTTACTATCTTAGCTCCTCTATTTGTTGTTCACACTCACCATGAAGGAAAATAATTTTATTGCATGCTTACCCAAAGGTGAATTATTACCATATATTTATATGCTTCCCAAAGTTCTTCGATTTTGTCCAAGTCAACTTAAATTTATTTTCTTTCAAACTTTATAATTCCTCCAAGAATGTTGGCACCTTTTTCTTTTTCAAATACTTTATATTATAATATTTTAAATCTTATGATTTAAATATTATAATATTAACTTTTAAACCTTTGTCCCTCTCGGAATATTTAAACCTTTTTGTCCCAAGCAACTTTTAAAACATTTTCCTTCTCTTGTAATATTTAAATTTAATATTTAAATATTATAATCCTTTGCTTAAAAAATAGTTGCCTTGCTTTGAGATATACTTTCCTTGCTTCTCTTGAAATATATTTTTGCCTTGGATGATTTTTCGCTATTTGCTATTTATCAAGTCCATATCTGACCTTACTGATATATTGTCCAACCTTATAAAATTATCACCCTTGAAGAATATTTCTACATTGAATACCATTCACCTTTTACATCAATGGCAACTCAATATTTCCAACAAGTATCACATTATGCTATTGCTTTTTGGATTATCACTTGCTCACTTCAACTTGATCATGTTTCTTTAGAAGATGATATTGATTACTATGACATTGATTTCTATAGAAGTTCCACTAAAATCCTTCTACCATATCATTCATCATTATGCTAAAAATATTTCAATGAAACACCTTTGTTACTTTCATGGTTTTGTGAGTTTGCAATATTCCTTGACGAGATATGATGGTAGGCTGGCATATTTTAGATGGAGATAATCCCTTTGTAAAAGAAATTGAATACCGGATAGCATTGGACCAATTCATAAGAGAGACATGTATCCAATATGGAGACATGCTTATCATGTTAGGTGTATATGAGATTCCAAGCCCATAGACTATAAATCTTCTTACGTGGTGTCATAACATATTACCAATCATTCATTTGCAGTTTCTTGTTGGCTTCAATAATTGTTGAGCATTAGTCGACATCTACAACCATGATATGCACTATGCTCATTCCTTTTAGAATTTAGTATGTTATTTATCATGGAGAATATTTATTTGATATATTACCAAAGGATAATTTAAAGTATGAACAAGTGAGAATCAAGAGGACCATTCCATGTTATAGCAATGCCATAGTTGGCATCGCTTCAACGTCCATACCCATGACTGGCTATTTCCATGATATGGGCTCCACTTCCTCATTCACACTGATGATTTCCATGATATGGGCTCTGGTTCAACATCGACACCCATGATCGTAACCATGATACTTGATTGATCCGATTTATTTTTGAGGCAATAATTTGCATTTATCAAAACACAATTGATACCAATACAAGGTCTAAAACTTGCAGGTTTATGGTGAGTTATAGGGATGGCAATTAACTACGGCTTGTGATAGATGCTTTGGTGGATGAGTCATGACAGGTTTTTGATGTGAAAAATTATGTAAGAGATATCGGCAGCTAAGCTATCTCTTGTCTTTACATTTTTGTTGCTATTTTAATTTGGATGGTAAATATGAGATGCCATTTTCTAAGCTATATCTCATCTTCATATTTTTGTTGATGTCATAATTTGGCTGGTAAATCCGAGATTGACATCAATACTGAATTTTGTGACTAGTTCATAAATTTTGAAGGGATGATGACGTTTGCTATATGTCATGTCCAGTTCTGGAAGTGAGCAACCTAATGTTAATTCATCTTTGTGCTAATGTAAAATAACCATCATTTTGAACATTTTTAAATAATTGTAACAAACAAGATACGAGGCAAACGAGGCAAATGATTAAGGAAGAATTAGGCTCATAGTGTTCTCAATGCAATGGATTTGAAAATTTAAGTCAGATAGATAATTATGGATGGTGCTTTAAAATAAAAGGAGATATATTATGGAAGTATATTTAATTTCTTCTTGGTAAAAGTAAAAAGGAAATTTATAAAAGAGAACAAATCATAGAACAATTATAAAACTTGTTTCATAAATTGTCATGAAACTGAACAACTAAAAATTTGACATTGCAAATAGTCATTGAGACCCAAAAAAAAAAGTTCAAAGGCCATTTGGAGCAGGAAAATTTTAGAAATTAGGGTTCTTTATTGTCAATGTACATCTCCTCCCTCGTTTCTAGAAGTGAAGGTGTCATTTGTTGTAATCACCTTATGTAGAAAATCTGAGTATGTAATTATTGATTTTATTTATTTATTTAATAAGCATGCGTATAGTGTTCTTATTAATAATATTTTTGATATATTTATTTATTCCCTTTAGAATATTGCACCAAATTAATTATTTATTGTGAGAAGTTTGGTTAATTTTAGAGCACTTGTTTCAACCGATTCAGGATGAAGATCTATAAAATACAATAACTTGTTTGCTGATTTTCTTTCATTTTATTTCTTCTAACCCTACATAAGAATAAAATAGAGTATTTATTTAATTTAATATTTCATTTCATTTAATTAAATTTTATTTTCTCAAAGTTTTTAATTAATTTTTTCCAAGAAATAAGATTTGATTAATAATTTTTTTTATTCATTTCTGAAATTTAAAATATTTTCATTCAACACTTTAATTAAATTTTAGAATTGCAACTAGGATAATATTAAAATAGTTCCAAAAATATTAAATTTTTGATATAAAATAAAAATTGAAAAATACAAAAAATATAAAAGGTTCTTGTGGGTTATTAATATTTAAAAAGCAATTTTTGCTATTAAATTTATAACCTAAAAATTTCATGAAAAATAGACTTAAATTCTTCACAATAAAATCAGTTAAACATGCCCCTTGTTAACAGTTATGTGTTTTTATGAGTTGTTCATATGACTTTTACTGCATATTTTGATAAGCATACAAACAAGTTAAATCAACCTTACCCGAACCTTTGGGAAATCAAGTATTTCATTTCAAGAGAGGATATCATAAATGAATCCTAATTGTGGCTATGTGTTTGTAATTGGAAAAATATATCACTCAAAACCACCCTTCACATTTCCAACCACCATCCCCCACTAAGTCATCATAAATTCTTTTGACTTATTCACACCACTTTGTAACCCATACGATTTGGCAAACCTAATTCCTATTGACATCAACCTAATCGATATGGAATGGATTTCATCACCACCAACCTTATACAAATTCATCCTTTCCCAGAAATTGCTAAGATATTTAGCCAATTACATTCCTCTATCACCTTCACCTTCACCATAACCTTCACCCTTGGATCCGGCTATTTTCTAAGTAGAAATGGAAGAGACTATGCAAGAAGAGTTTGAAAATATCATTGATGACATTCATATGATCCCAATGCTCCATCAAATTGAGGAATATTTACACATGGCTATTGAATAAACTATCAATGTGAGCCTGATCATGAATGTGATCAATCCATAAATTGTTAAACTTGGAAAATATTTTCCCACTAAAGAAAAAAAGTAATTGATAGCCCTCCTCAAGAGGAATAAGGATATTTTTGCATAGTCCTATAAAGATATGTTTGGTCTTGATCCTAGTTTGCTTTTCCACAAAATCACCTTGCATCTTGAGGCTAAGTTGATCAAATAAAAACTTAGAAAGTTGCATCCTACCATTGCCCTCATGGTAAAATAAAAGCTTCAAAATATATTAGACATAGGTTTCATCCAACCCATTGACTTTCTTGAGTGGCTATAAAATATGGTACCTATTTTTAAACCTAACAGGGTGATACACATTTGCACTAACTTTCGAGATCTCAATAAAGCATATCCTAAGGATGATTTTCCTCTATCAAACATCAATAATCTTGTCAACATTTGCATTGAATATGAAATGATTTATTTAGTGGATGATTTTTTAGGATATAACCAAATTTGAATTAATTTTGATGACCAACACAAAACAACATTCATAACACCTTGGGGAATTTTTTTTACAAGGTAATGCCATTTGGCCTTAACATTATAGGTGCTACTTATCATCGTGTCATGACATACATATTTCATGATTACATGCACAAGATAATTTAAGACTATGTGGATGATATACTGGTCAAAGCTAAAACTTGACAAGAGTACACTGATATCTTAGAAAAAAATTGATCAACTTCTAGAGCATAATGTAAGGTTGAACCCCAAGAAGTGTGTCTTTTGTGTGACCTCGGGAAAACTACTAGGATTCATTATCTCCAATAGAGGCAATGAAGTAGACCCAAATAAGATTAAGGTTATTATGGAAATGCATCCCCCAATAAAATTGAAAGATTTGTGTAGTTTACAAGGAAAGATACAATCGATTCATCATTTAACCACATAAATATCTAAAAAATGTAGGCCTTTCAATCACCTACTACAAAAGGGGGTGATGTTTTCATGGATAGATGAATGCCAAATTTTTTAATGACACCAATAAATACTTTGCTTCTCCACTAGTCTTAGCTCCACCTTGCTTGGGGGTCCCCTTTCATATTTATGTTTTAGCAATGAACATTGCATTAGGGATAATGCTTTCACAAAAAAATGAAAACAATCATTAGCAAATAGTTTACTATAGTGGTCGAACATTGGTAAGTGTAAACACCAAAATCTAGCCACTTGTCATCCATTCAGGTCTTTTCTTCATTTTTACCCATTTAATTATATATATATATAGATATATTTGTTTAATATATATTAAAATATTAATATTTAATATTATATTATATATAATAAATGTATATATATGTTTAAATTAATCCCAACCATCCATCTTATTTTAATCCCAACCATTCATCCACCTTGATCCATGCCACATACCTAGATTTAATATCTACCCTTCATCACATTTTAATATTGATCACACAAATTGTGTCATCAAAACCCTAATGTGCCCTAGGTGAGATTATAAATAGGAGTCATTTTGATAGCTCAACCCCTTATTTTTTGGTAAGCCTAAGCTTTAGAGTTACCTAAGTTTTTGAATCATCCTAGAATCCTAAGTTTTATTGAGTCCCTTGCATCCTTGCCCTCACCCTCACATCTACAATTGTATCCATTTTTGTATCCCTCACCTGAAAAATATTTTCTTTTGCAAACCGTGCTTCAATACCAAACACCCCTTTGATACTCCTGAGCACCCATTCACTACCACCGAATGCCCTCCTACTATTCTTGAGCACTGCTAGGTTCTTTCCACCATCCCCAAGTGGTCATGGGTATTCTCTACTATCACTAAGTTCCCGTGAGTGTTTCAGACCATAATTCTATAGCCCTACTAACCATCGAGTGTCACTTGGGCATCCACACACCATTTTCCTACAATGATGAATACTGATTAGAAAATGACAATTTCACAAGGTAAATCTTTTATTATTATACTAATTATATTATTTTCATATTTGCATGCAATTTATTATTTGACATTTAGAGTTTTCATTGATTTTTGAGGGTCTCACATAGTGGAGCCCTCATAGTTATTACTAATCTTATTTTACCATTATTTGTGTGTAGGTTTGGAGATATATAGACATTAAGCAAATGTTTAATCTGGAGTGGTCTAATCAAAGGATATCCGAATTCCACTCACTTTTTTTGAGATCAATTGAGCGTGAAAACACCATCATGATTTTTTAGCTAGGTTTTTGGAGAACCCTTGCATATTGAAATTATTATATTAAAAAATAAAGATTTTTAAAAATCCCAATCTAGGGTATATTTGGTTTTAATATCAGGAATACACTCGGTAATAAAAATATCAAATTTATTTATGTGCAATCACATGTTTAGATTGCTTTAATTTTTCATTTTTTTAAGTTTAGTTATTTGGTGTTGTTCGATTTGCATCTACAGTAAATTATGAAACTAGATATGTTATGTGAAAAATTATGCCTAACAGTGGTTTTTACCACTAAGAAACTCAAACTTTACATGCTAATTCATACCACTTATGTCATGCATAAAGAAAATCCTCTGCATTACATGATGTCTTGCACTTACAACAACACCCACACCATAAAATGGACAATGCTTCTAACAACATTTGATTTTGAGTTCACTAGCCAAAAATCCATTAAATTTTAGGTAATAGTTGATCATCTTGTAAAAGATCCACTTCCTAGTGATCAAAATTTGATTATTAAGCTTCCAAATGACTTAGTATTTTTCATCACTGAACAAGAGGATTATGTCATTCGAGGAATATTTTGATATCACACTCTTCTTTAATGGTTCTAATTACAAAAAGGGACAAGGTGTAGGATTCATATTTCATACACCATAAGGGAAACCTATTCCTCTATCATTCAAAATTTATTTCCCATGCACAAATAATAATGTAGAGTATGAAGCCTTAATATTAGGAATTCAAGTAGCCATAACTATGGGCATAAAGTGTATTAAGATATTTGGTGATTCTCAATTTTTCATTTATCAAGTAAATGGAGAGTAACAATATAAAAAACTAGTCTTAAAAATTTATCATGAAGTAGCAATGAAATCGCTTGCAAAATTTGATTGGTATGAAATTTATAGTTTACCTCATTTGACTAATAGATTTACAGATGATATGGCCTCTCTAGGATCATTAATTCTAAATAAATCAATAGGAGAGGTACAACCATTAATTATCATAATGATATCTAAAGTTGCAATTTCTCATACTGAATCTAAATATGGAAAGGGTGTTTATTTTATCCACACAGAGTCATATGAGCCTTGGTCTAGTCAAATAAAATCCTTTCTCAAGTTTGGAACACTCCCATTGAACATGTCATGAACTAACAATTAAATTTCAAGGAAAAATAGCTCATTTCACTCTCTTGGGGTATGTGTTGTATAGAAATGGTTATGATGGATTAATCCTTCATTATATCAATATTGTAGAGGCCCAAAGAGCAATATTGAAATCTCATGATGGTACTTGTGGTGGTCACTTTAGTGGAATGAACATCACAAAGTGCATTTTATGAATGGGTTATTATTGGCCCACCATGGAATATAACTGTTGCACCTATGTCAAGAAATATCTTTAATACCAACAACATGCTAATTTAACTCATGTACCATCACAAGAATTACAACCTATTTAGATTTTTTGGCCTTTTTCACAATGGGTTTTAGACCTAATTGCTAAAATCTCACCCGCTTCCTTGGGATAACACACATTTATTATCACTGCCACTAAATACTTCACAAATTGGGTCAAGGTAAGTCCTCTAACCAGTATGATAGGACCTCGAATTACGGATTTTATACTTTATCATATCATCTATTTCTTTGGTATCCCATAGAAAGTAATCTCCAATAATGATAAGTATTTCAAAAACAAGGATGTTCAAAAAAATTGTAGGAAATATATATCCAACAAAGTTTATTGACTCCTTATTACCCATAGATAAATGGATAAACTAAGGCAATCGAAAATACTTTGATCACTATTCTCAAGAAATTAATGAAATAAAATCATTGGCATTGGTATACTCAAATCCCCTTCAATTTATGGGCTTTTTGAAAAAGCATTCACACGCCTACTAGGGCAACACCATTCTCATTGGTCTATGGTTTTGAAGCCATCATGCCTCTTGAGCTCGAGATCCCCTCACTGCATATTTCATTGTAGGAATTCATTGATGATGACACTGCTAGACAAGCACATCTCAACCAACTCATGCTCCTTTATTAAAGATTAATCAATTCCTTGGAGATCTTCTTCAAAGAGAATCATCAAAATACAAATGTATTATTGCATATTCATGATAAATTCATAGATAATTGGTTAGGTCCATACATTATCATACAAAAATTGGGTAAAGGAAATTATAGGCTTGCTAGCCTAGAGGGAGTAGAAGAGGTTGAGCCACTATACATCATCCACATGAGAGTGTTCTATTCTTAATGTGAGTTATATATATGCATATATACATGGATAAAAAATACACAAAAACATCACCCATACACATTGCATTTCACACATTCATTGTTATTTTGGTGCATTTCATCCATCATATTAGGGATCATTTATTCAGTTTAGACAATAATTGATCTATTAATTCTAATTTCCTTAATCAGGGATACATTTGACTTCACATCCATCTCACTATGCCATTCCATAATTTATATCATCATTTTCAATACAAATTTCTATTACCCCTAGGAGTTTTCGGTCATTCAACCACTCCTAGTGTTTTAAGAAACCTCCATTACATATCAAGTTTTCTCTAGGATCAAGACATATTTTCACTAAGAAAATCTTGAGTTCTGGTATTTGACTCTAAAATTTTTAAACCAAACACATTTCACAAATATCAAAAACATCTTGTATCAAAGAGGGATAACACCATGATTGGGTTAAACATCAAAGAAAAAATTTATCTTTGCTTGTCCCATTATGTACATAGACCAAAATCACAATAGTGGTCTTCACCACTATACAAAACTTTCAAATAAAATAATGAGTAGTAAGGATAAGGTAAAATTCTCATCACACCTAAATTGAGAATCCAATTCCCCAAAGCTCTAACTCTTTTACAAATTACACACCACAAATCATCAAGTAGTAAGGATAGCACTATATTTCCATCTAGATGGTTAGGTAGTTTGATTCCCCAAATCTTAGATATCAGATCATTGGGACCTAACCTCCACCAGGGCTATAGATACTTGAATGGCAATGGATTGCGCTCATGTGTGGAGACACATCTCTCTTGAAGAGACATTTTTATGGCACATAAGGACAAGCTATCTTCCCAATATCCTCCATGACAAGTTTCATCTCAATTTACTCAATATGTGTTAATGAAATCACTTGCACATACATTGGTTCTTGGTTAGTTTGAGTCGTTATGTTGCTCATGATTAGTAAATGGATATTTCACTACATACACATTTGGTCTTAGAGAAATTAGATAGAACTTATTGAGTTTGTTAGAAATAACTAGCATGTTTGAGTATCTACAAAATAATTTCAATTCAGCCATCCATAAGCCCAAACAACATCCATACCATTATCACATCACTACATGAGTCTTTCATTTCACATACTACCATTTTGGTGCCTTTGATTAAGCAAAAATGATAATAATGGTCAAGCAAAATATAAACTAATACAAATTATCATTAGAGCATCATTTAATTTTTATTATTACAATTTATACATATCATCATTACATTATCATCCATCACATACACACATAAATTCACACAAACATCTACACAAATTCATAACACAAAAATTAAATTCCTTGTATATATATCACATGTATAATGAATGCTTGAAGGCTATATACAATCAAGCACCAAGGCTCATATACAAAAAAGTGCATCTAGGCATTGACTAATGCCTATAAGTAGACCCTTGAGATCCTGATAGAGTCTTGGACCTAGAGTGACTATACCTAACATAACCTGCTATGGAGAAAGTAGGTCGCTCTAGAAGACCAATATTATGCTACATAAGAAGATCATATAGATATTCAATGTATCCTTCTTGGTATCAAATGTATAGCACATCCTACCTCTAACAAGTATTCCTCTACACCAACTATACCTAGATCCTTGCTATCATATCCTCCCCTCCACTTGCCACCACCTATACCTCTATCTCTATCTACAATCTAATAATATTGGCATCACTTGTCGCTATCCTTGCAACCCACTCTACCACTATATGTCAAATTTGGTCTCTCTTAGCCTCGAGCCTATCCCACTCCTCCTCACTTCAACCAAGAGGTATCTTTTGAACCTCCTCTATATTATGTCCACCATAGTCATCATCTCCAATATCTATAGGCTTCTCTCAATCATCCCTCACCTACCTCATTTGACTGCTAGAACTATGATGTCTCTAACATTGGGGAGTCTCCTTGGCCTCTACTATTGTCTTCCCCTCATCCCAACTACCCTCATAAACCATATAAATTGATACCCATGGTATTTGTGAAGTGAACCATGCATCATAGTCTGTATTAGTCCCAACATCATCCACATCCAAGAGATCTATCTCCTCATAATACCTATACTCCACTCACCATTCCTCCATATAAGGTAATATTGACTCATCATATTGATTCCTATAGAGCATGGGAGCCTCAGATTCACCTTATTGTATCATAAACTATCACAACACCTATGAGAACTAGATTATCTCCACCTCACTCCCATGCTACCCAACCACCAATCTAGTCTATCTAACCCACCATAGCTTCACTCCATCACTGGGTCACCTATAATTCCATAATGGTCTCTAGCACACTTGATATGGTGTCATCCCTACCCATATATCTCATAACTCCTAGACACTATGACCGGGAAAACTTTTTTATACCTTATTAATTACCTACCATACCAATACATAGGGTTGATCCCTATCACACTCCTTGTAGGGTAGGCTCATAGGATGATCCACATTGAAGTGCTCCTAGTCCCATATCTACAACAATACACTACAAACCAACCCCTTTTCCCCTTGCTTCCTCACCTCATACAACTCCACATACATATGAGTTAGTAGAGTAGGTTCCCATGTATACACCTAAGGCACATAGGTCATATCATATATAGTTGAATCATGTTCCATGGGAATTGACATATGGTGTTATTAGGTATCACCACATTAGTCAATAGGAACATGACTAGGGTAGGTAGTGCCTCCAATTGCTTTTTTGTATACACATCCAAATACCTAATCCCTAAACCCTTGACACTGACAACCCTCCATCCATCTCCAAAAATTTACATCTCATACTTCTTATCGTGTCCAAATTCGACACACAACCCCTCCACTAGTAGTCAAAATATGGGGATACATATTTGAGTGTCACTGTCATCTCCTCAATTGATAACTATAAGGTCCTCCTATCTGGATCCTAATGCTTTGCCAAGGCAAAAATATACCCCTCATCAGCCCTCACCACTTTAATACGTGCAATCCCAGTAAATCCTAATTATCCCTCTATAACACCTTTATAAACCCTTGTATGATGGGCAAGAACTGATGCTGATCCTTCAAGATCCTCAACTACAACACAACACAATAATAAATTCATATTACCATCACATTCATTACAAAAACACACAAAAAAACATAATAATACAAAATCCAAACAAGAGTGCCAAGGGTATTACCTCAACCACCTATGCCTCCATGCCTACTATTGCATCCACTCCCTCCATCACCATTACCACACTCCTTAAAACTCCACTCACTCAGTCAAATCCTATTTAAATGCAACTTTTGGAACTCTTGAACCTAAGAATAAATCAAATTTTACCTCGGTATCCCTTTTATAATCAATTTCAGTGGACTAAAACTCACTTGGGTGTTTGCTTTATGGACTCAAACACTCCCCTGTGTCTACCAATTGGTAAAAACTCTCCCACATTTGTACATGATGTGGATGCTAGCTGATTTTTGGCTTTAGAATATTGTAAAAAGGACTCAAAGGGCCTCAAACTATAGCAAAACCCAATAAAATCACATAAAACTTCATTCATGCATCCATTACATAAATCACAAACTACCATATTAATTATCCTAATCATACATCACATCATTCCATCACATTTTGTGATTATTTGGATTAATTTAGTCATTTAATTCTTGATTGCAACCAAAAGTCATACAAATATCCCAAATTGCTTCAAAATATTCCAAAATAAAAATTCCAAATTTCATAAAATAATCAAATTTCACCCATAAATCATTGCATAATTCACAATCATGGCACCACTCATATTCACATTTGTTTACATCATTCATATCATCTATAATTCAATGTATTTATATTGAACATAATCAAATTTAATTGCATTATCAAGCAAACCTCTTATCTAGTGGTTTACTCTATTCCTCCTAGCAATTGCAATGATTGGTTATTGATGCAACTCGGTAGGATGGGTAGATCACCATAAGGACTCTTGCTCATTCAAATTCATTTACATCATTCATATCATCCAATCAATTTTTTTTTTTTTGTTGGGGCAATAGCAAAAATCAATCATTGCACTATTCACAATCAGTACATCATTCAGATGCACTACATCATTCACATTCCTTTACATCATTAATATCATCCAAGTGAACCTTGTATCTAGTGGTTTACTCTATCCATGGTGATTGTAGTGATTGGCTATCCATGCAATTCAGTAGGATGGGTAGATCACCATAAGTGCACTTGCTGACATCATCATCCAATATCATATTTGACATCAAATCAAGATGGTTAATCCATTTACAAATGCAACCATGTTTGTAAAATTTTACTCGAAGCTATAATTAGATCATTTTGTAGGAAAAATTATAGAATTTTATTACAATTCCCATTTACATCTTACAAATTTTCCTTTCAACAAGCCAATAGATAGGTTAAATAAGTGTGGCTACATAAAAAGAGGTGGTCAACTTGCCTCCACCACATGTTCACCAAAATTGGATATTTGTTTCCATTGTCTTCCTTCCCTTATTTATTTATTTTCTTTTTAGTGAAAAACTCCTTACGGGCCCGCCTTGGTCTGAGAGACCACGAACAGGGTGTTCTACATTGTCAAAGTCACTCAGGAGTTGCACCCAGCCCTGCCCACACCAACATTATCAATTGGATTTTGGGTACCAATTTAGATTTTTGGTAGGGTTGAGATTCAAACCTGGGACCTCCCTTGGAGGATTGCCCTCTCCTCTCCAACTCACCTACAACACCTGGGTACTTGCTTTCCTTATGAACAACAACAATAATGTTACACATTGTGATAAGAGTAAATTTTCAAAAACATGGAACCATATCCAAACTTGGGGCCACCAACCTTGAATTTGGTTTCAACATTGGCATATCCATTTACACCATACATTGCACTATCTAAATAAAAAAACTCTTTTATGTTGGGTCAAAATAAGAACCATTACATCATTCATATCATATACACTTTCAAAAATCAATCGTTGCACCTTGAATAATCACTGCATATTCATTTACATCATTCTTATCATCCACACTTTCAAAAATCCCTTTTTCTATTGGAGCAAAAACAAAATAAATCATTGCACTATTCAAAATTACATCATTCCCATGCACTACATCATTCCTTTACATCATTCATATCATCCTTATTTTTATCAATTTGCTTGTGAGATTCATTCTTCACTCATTTTCCAATTGAAGGGGTAAGCTAAAACAATAATTTTTATCTTCGGGATCTTCTTGCACACCAAGGAACATAAGGTGCTTCACCAAACTAGGTGCCAATTGTTTTGCACCGCATTATGTTTCATGCAATGCAATATAAAAAGGATATTTGTAGAAACCAAATCCTAGCCACTTGTCATCCATTTGAATCCTCAAATCATAAGAAATGACTAACACCAACTAAAGAAACATATCAAACACAAGAAATAGTGCACAACAAAGAAATGATATTACATTGATATGGTGGAAAAATAAAAACAATAATAAGTAAAAATAAAATACATTTATTTTAATATTACGGGAGTCGCTACATTACCTCCTATATGTAGCACTCATACACATTTATATAATAAATACTTCAAAAATAGGTAAATTTAGAGACCCATTTTTTTGTATTAGATAGACATCAATGGCATCATTAATCAATGATTTTTATGAATTATGGCAAATTACCCTTTTGTACCTATAATTTGGGTAAAATGGAACACCACCTTTTCCAATTGTAAAACTTTGTCAAATACTCATAAAACCTCACAAAGGTCATACCATTGGAAAGGGTTCAAAATTATCATTCCAATGAGTATAGGCATGCCCATGTTTGTCCAAGGACTAATTTCAAAAAATGTCTAAAATAGTAGCACTATGCCCTTACAAAAGCACCATATATAATTATGTATGGTGCTCACATTAGTGTTGCAAGAAATTTCATATGACACCTTTGTTGAATTATTAAGCCTTACTACCACAAAATACTATATAATATTTCACAATATTATACATGTTATCACATAGGTCCTAATATATAATACCTATAATATAAATGGTTAAAGTAACACTAATATGAGAAAATCAATATGTATATCAAGGCATATATAAAAAATCAAATAATATTCATCTATATGGTGAAATATGAGTTTAAATAGTCTGAATCATTCATGAACTATGCATGAAGAAAACTTATGATATTAATTGCTCAAAATTATGTATACAATATTTATTCCTTGCCTTCCTCCTACAATTAGATAATAAGATATGAACTGGATTTGATCACTTTCCTATGGATAATTATCTCCATGATATAGACATAGCAATGTGACTCTTCACATACTTAATTGTTTCTCTCCATATGCCAAGTCTCATTACTCTTGGATTATAAACTTGCAATATGCATACTATATGGACAATTGATTCTACAATACTTGCACACATCTATATGACTCTTGCACTTATACATGCACTCATAATCTAAGAAACTTGTGCACATCCTCACATTACAAATTTTCACTCTTACATATAGTATACTTATGCATATTATTTCAACCTACACTTAAACTCTAACATACATGGCACTTGTGCATTTCCTACACATGGCACTCTTACATGACACTTGTGCATTTATTGCACATTCACACTTATATAAAAGGGCAAAAATAAATCACACTTAAACTATTGACTCAAACCTAAACTATTATTTATAAATGTACCATGAATGTACCATGGGGGTACATTATCATGTACCAACTAATGTAATATTACTCAACAATCCCCTGTATTACATTATTTGGTTATTGAAGACTTTAATGTTTGATATTGGTCTTCATATTTATCTTCAATATTCAAGAAACTTTGCATTGGTTGTAAACCTCTAGTTGAGATGCATCTTCAACTTCTTTGAGCTCAACTTTGTGTTTTTATTCATATTTATTCTTTTATTTTTCATACTTTAGATCTTCATGATGTGGATCACAAACTTCTTGAACTTCTTCTTATTTGACTTTAGGTTCATTTGTATGAATGGATTGAAATTTTTCTTCAATATTTTATATATATGAATCATTCTTGATTACTTTATAAGATAATATTGGACCATAATTTATCCATTTTTATTTTTCGTATTTTCTAAACTCTAAATTATAAAATATTTTCCCTTCTTGTATTTTAAAAATTAAACACTTTGCTCTATCGTTAGGAGATGCTTCAGAAATAAGATTTTAAAAAAGTTTACCTTATCTGAACAGTAGTGTCCTTTCAAATATTCCACAATATTTACATGGATAAATATTCTAACAATCAACCTTCTTATGTCCAATCCTATTGCAATAATTACACTTTAATTAAATGTGGTGTTATTTCTTTGATTTATCCTTCCATGTTAGTTCTTCAAGTTATTTTGTCTTCTTCCTAAATAAATATAACCATTTATGCACAACCAAGGTTACTCTTCCTTTATTTTCCTTATAAATAAGTTACAATATTTGATACTCTACGACATTTAAAGTAGATACAATTTTAGTTATAGAATCTATTTTTTATGTTCTATCAAATCAAGATTTAGTAGCAACAAGATCTATGTTTGAGCTCTCAAGAATATTTAGTGATCTTGTTATTTTCTTCTTTCTATCAAGATCAACTATCAAAATTTGAAAATAAAGCTTTAAATTATTCACTGTTTCTTCACTATCTTCAGTAAATGCATTTCTAATAATTTCTTACATGATAAGAATGAATTCAATTATTTATTCTCCTTTGAAGTAGAAAAACTTATAACTCCCAAATTAAAAAATATATAAAATTCACAAATTCTAATTTTTCTAAAAATCTGATGTCAAAAAACTTCTAGCTCTCTAGTTTGATTTCCAAATTTTCAAAACTCAAAAACTTAAAATATATTAATTTAAAAAAAATAATTTTTTTAATGTTTTTCAATTTATCTAAAAACTTTAAAACTCTAAATAATCATCATCCTTAAAAAATAAAGTAAAAAACAAAAAAAATATAAACTCCTTTCCAATTCAATTCCTTGAATTTTCCAAACTCTTAAGCATTTAAAAAATAATAATAATTAAAACCTTAATTAAACCTTATAGATCATTATAACCTTAGTGCTAGAAATAATTTAAAATATTGATATTTTCCTGCAAGATATTTAGTGTTGAATAGAATATACCTTTGAAACAATGGCAATAATATAATTGAGTGGTAATGTTCTATGACTTAATTCATGCAATTTAATACTCTTTTCTTAATTCGATACATCTACCTATTAGACGATTTGGCTCATAATAATCCTAAACCTCTTTTGCTACATAGGTGATTTTTATAGGAGAATATGACAATGTGGTAAATCATTTCATTATTGTTGAACAACACCAAATATGGCCCTACTATTGATTATAATAGTGCCTAAATTTGATTCAACTATTGTTAGTTAATGACATCTTTGATTTCTCTTCTCCCCATTGATTTTCTTTTGTTTACCCTGAGTGAACACTACTATGATTAACTGAGCTTATTGGTTTGCCTTACCTCCACTCTATTGATGCTCTATCTTGTTGTAGGTGATTGTTTCACCTTACCTCTATGATGTGGCTATTCTACTTCTATGTAGGTGATTGGTTCACCTTGTTTCTATTTTGTGGTTGCCCTACTTCTATGTGGGTGACTAAAATGATATGGAGATATATTTAGGCAATCTAGTTCCTAAATATATTCTAGGAAGATACTTTCCTCTTTTCTACTCTATAATATATAATCTTTACTTTCAAATATATCAAGATCAATTTCAATATCAATATGACATGATTCTTCTCTTCTCTTTGTTGCTTACCTCTATATTTCTTCTATTCCTTGTACATAGGAATCTTTAAATGCTTCTCAATCCACTACAACATAGAAGCTGAAATTCTTCTCTAACTCTATTTTAATCTTTTCAAACTTTTGACTTAATCTATGCTTTATTTTTTTTATCAATATAGAATCTTCAATGTCTGAGGTCGCACCTAAGAACTCAATATGGTTCTCCTCATTACTATATAATTCAATATCAATGTCAAGGTGGCTCTTTCCTTTAATGTTCAACTATCTCTTATGTTGATTCTTCTTATATATTAATTCCCAACTTCTCTTCTAACTTGGCCCTTTTCTAAAATAGTCAAGTCCTAAATATTCACTAGTTTTCCTTAAATCAAGTGGAAGGAGTCTAGAATGCTCTACTCAATAAGACCTTTAAAAATTAGAGTCCTTCAAGTTTACATTACCTTTAAAGTGGATAGAATCTAAATCAACATTTTTAAATGTGGTTAATGTTAATTAATTATTATGGGTAAATAAATAATTTTATCAAACTGGATATAGTTTGGTGGTATCTTTGATACCATTATTGGCTTTTTAAGCCTTACTAACACAAAATATTACACAATATATCACAATATCATATATGTTATCACATAGGTCCCAATATAAAATAGCCATAAAATGAAATGTCAAAGTAATAATAATATGAGTAGAATAATATGATCTAATTAATATGTATATCAAGGCTTATATAAAAAATCAAATTAAAATTTATTTATATGTTGAAATATGAATGTAAATAGCCTGAATCTTTCATGAACAATGCATGAATAAAACTTACAAGATTAATTGCTCAAATTTTTTTATACAAGTTTCATTCCTTGTCTATCTCCTACAATTAGATAATAAGATATGAATTGGATTTGATCACTTTCCTATGGATCATTATCTCCATAATATAGCCATAGTAATATTAGCCTTCACATACTTGAATATTGCTCTTCATATACGAATTCTCATGACTCTTGGTTTATCAACTTGCCACTTTTATACTAGATGAACAATTGAATCTACAACACTTGACTCTTTTACTTCTACCTGCACTCCTAATCTATAAAAATTTTGCACATTCTCACATTATATATTTGCACTCTTACATACAAGAAATTTGTGCACATTCTTTCAGCCTATACTTGCACTCTAACTTACATGACACTTGTGCATTTGTTATACAATACACTCTTACATGAAACATGTATTTCCTACACATTAACACTTACATACAAGGAAAAATATAAATCACACTAAATTATTGAATCAAACCTAATATACTA
This sequence comes from Wollemia nobilis, assembly GCA_028583015.1. NCBI lineage: Eukaryota > Viridiplantae > Streptophyta > Pinopsida > Araucariales > Araucariaceae > Wollemia > Wollemia nobilis. The sequence continues at coordinate 1,079,175 of JAQPPZ010000629.1, read as the reverse complement.
TTTACAAATATACCATAAAGTTATCTTGGGGGTATATTAGCATGTACTAAATAATGTAATATTCCTAAACAACTTTTTACCTTCATGGTGATTTTGTGCTTCCACTGCTAGAATTAAGCATTTTATGGTCTAACTGTATATCACCACCCGTTCCTTATGAATCTTACCCAATAACCCATACACATAATTGTAATGCTAACTATATCACTTAACCGACAATCAAGGTACTTAACTAGTCACTCAAGCCTAGTAAAGCCATGCAATTACCAATAAAGCTAGTTAATTCACAAGTTAACATCATGCACCTAATACTAACTATTGAGTCATTTTATGTAACTACTAAAAACTTGAAACCTCTCTAGAAGTTACACACCTCATTCTTATCGTATGTATCTATCAAAAATCCTCAAATTAGGCTTACGTGATCTATAAAATAATCCTTAGAGGAAGCTAAAAAATTTAATATTATAGAGGTAATTACATGCTACTAAAATCACAAGGTAAATGGATTGTCTCCATCTACACACTATTGTAAATTTTAAGGTGATCTTCTTGCACACTTAGTGATGAGTGTCGTTGAGTCTCATCATTTAATCTCAATGATTTATCAATCCGGGGTGGTGTCCAAGGCTGTCTATGATAGAAGGTTAGGGCAGAGTACAATTTAGGCATTTATATTTTAAGCAATTATTAGTGAAGCAAATTTTTGTTTAGCCTTTTGGTGTCACACTAAACCTAGTATGAAGAATGGAAACCAAAATAAAGTACAAGAATTGAAAACTAAATCTAAGTTTGTAATAATTGAAATCTAACTACAATTGCATGAATTGAAATTGCTAAATTGAAATCCTAAGTTACTTTTGCAGAATTGAAATCTAGTTACTCTTACATAATTGAAATTGCTAAATTGAAATCTAATCTAATTTTGCAGAATTGACATCTAATCTACTTTTGTAGAATTGAAACTTATTCTAAAACACCTTTCAATGCCCTACCACAAAAGGTCATCAAGCTTCTGCTATAGGAATTGACAGCAAAATGAAATATGCTGAAAATAGAAAGTTGCTAAAATAGAAAACAAGGAAAACATAAATAAAAATGCTTAATATAATTTGTCAGCTGACATACACACAAATGTTGTACATAAACATAATAGGAAACATAAATCACACAACACAAAATAAAAACAAGAAAATGAAATCTGGCAAGCAATCTATTAATTCTGCTATAGCAAAATTATAGATTAAAACCTGCCATAAAATCCCTCCTTCTAGATCTGAAAGTGGGCCCATACTTCCTGATCTAGAAGGAGGTGAAAAGCACTCCTTAACTAATTAACACTCAGAACATAAAATGATAAAATACTGCACTTTTATTGATGACAAAACATGCTGAAAATCGTTACAAAAAATTACTGTATAGTCCTAATTGCTGCTACTAAAAACTCTCCTCTATTCTAATTCCTAACTGCTCAGCCAAGGAGGGAGCTATGTTATTTATATAAATAATTATAATATATCCCATGCTCAAATCAGCCTATGTGCTATTTTACAGTCATTTGCCAATAATTCTAGATCTAAAATAAATGCAAATTTGGACAGTTTGTGTTGCAGTAGTAGTCATTGGCCCTTAGAAAGCATATTCAGTGGTGCGAGTACGTGGAAGGAGTCTAGAAATATCTCACACATAATTATCCACTTCATAATATGCCATTCCTATCTTGCAAACAACTTTCTATTATGCTGCAATTTTTTTGGGTTTATCCTAGAAGAGGATCAAATTGATTTTTTCCATGCATGGTGGCTTTGGACGACAAGGACAGCAAAATTAGATGGAAGATATTTTCCTTTAACTTTATCAACCTTCTTATCCCCTTTTCCACTGCCAAAATTCAGTCAATAAGTCAAAAAGTACATTCTATTTTCATTCTGAAGATAAGTGGCTTATTTTGAAGATACTGCAATTCTCATTCCGAAGACATTATGTTCATTTCAAATATCTTTAGAATGACCAACTGTGTTGTCTCCAAATTGTTTTGGCTGCATTTCTAAGGTGGATTAGCCTTCAATATTATATTGCAATAGTCTTCATTCTTCCTTGGATGTGAATTTCATGCCTTGCCATTCATTGATAGCTTGTTGGAATTTACATGGTAAATTACTGCATTTTCCAGTTTTGCTACACAGTTGTAGAATATTGGCATTTCTTACAAATTCAATCAAATTAGAACATGGAAAAATTATTAAAATATCAACATAAAGGAGTACATTAAGCTGATACTAAATTTATACACTTCATTCACCAAGTAACCATGCTAAAATAGTGCAACAGTGCTGCACAATTGCCCCTGCTCTGTTATACCCTATTGTTGCCTATTTAGACCATGTGGGAATGCTTCTAAATAGGTCAGATGTCTTTTTTAGTCCTTCTGAACTCATTTCATCCATATCCTCATGTTTTGCTTGACAACTTCAAGGTGTTCCTATAAAGTGACAGCTTGCTGATTTTTATATGGCTATTTTTTCCAGATTTTTAGATTTATGACAGTCCTAAACTTTTGTCTTCAATGTGGATTTGAAACAAGTTGAAGGGTAGAAAAACATTCAAAAACCATTGAGAATTTAATGTATATCAGCATACCACCTTTGGTTAATTGAAATGCATGTTATTACTTGCTACTTAATCACGCAAAATCAGTCATAAAATGCTGAAAATAATAAAAAATAGAGATATAGTATTCCTAACATAAAATCATGCAAACACTTAACAAATAATATATTCTAGTCAACTATTTGGCAATTAACTTATCATATGGTAGTCAAACATTGTGCAATAATGAGTCAAAAATTATGCAATAATGAGGCATTTTTGGGCCTCATCATCCCCCCAACTTGAACTGATGCATGCCCTCATGAATCTTAGTAGGCCATAGTAATATGTAGGTTTTATTCTTATGAACAACATCTTTTGCTACCTGCTAACTAAGAAATTCTTCCTTGCTACACTATATCAAGTATTTTGCAATTAAGCACATGTATGACTTTTTTTTGTTTTTCTACAAGTTTTAGTACTGCAAGGTACCTCTTAAAGGCTTGATATCATATGATTCATCTTACAATAGTCTTATTGTGGAACCGTATTTGGTAGATGCACTACTACTGATGGAATTTTTTGTTCTTAACAACATTTCAGCCTGAATGCTTATTTTTGTTGTTTGCACCTTTTGAACAAAATTGATTTTTTTTTTATTTGAAATGCTTGAGGGATGTACTTACTTGTGGTAGAGCTTTATAAACCTCAATATTTGATGTACCCTACTATTTTTGCTATTCTGTAGCATTTTTAGCAATTTTGGTACAATTTTTGCTCATTCCGAAGATATCCTGCTCATTCCGAAGATACTGCAATTCTCATTCCGAAGATCCGCTCATTTCGAAGATACTGCAATTCTCATTTCGAAGATCCACTCATTTCGAAGATACTGCATTTCTCATTTTAAAGATCTGCTCATTTTGAAGATACTGCAATTCTCATTTCGAAGATCCACTCATTCCGAAGATACTACAATTCTCATTCCAAAGATCCGCTCATTTTGAAGATACTGCAATTCTCATTCCGAAGATCCGCTCATTTCGAAGATACTGCAATTCTCATTTTGAATATGTTTGTTCATTTCGATGAGACTGCATTTCTCATTCTAAAGATGTCTGTTCATTCTGAAGAGACTGCATTTCTCATTTTGAAGATCTTCAAAAAATGCAGAAATGACCTTCTATGCAAAAGTTAGCTACAGATTCTATTGTGGGTCCATATCTAGAGTGTATAAGCCTTCCATAACATCAAAAAATCCCTTCTTCATCCTTTTGTTTAAATGTTATTCTTTGTTTTGTATGTTGCTATTTTATTTCAGTAGTACTAAAATAGAACCTTCGGGTGCATTTTGTTGATTATCCTCCTTCAATTTATCAGACAATTATGAGATATAAACTTGTAGTTTTCCTTCTAAAATTTTCCTTACAAATTGAAATAGAATTGCTACCATGTCTGTCCCAAAATTAGGTTTTTGCATAGTTTTGGAATTTCTATGCAATTAAGGGCATAAGGGGGTGTTTCTTGACATCTTGAACATGTTCCTTTTTCAACTTGTCAATATTGTATGAATAGTTTATGCCAAATACCGACTATCATACACTAAATGCTAAATGTTTACTATGAATTAAATGCAAGAAACACATACCTTACTATCCTAAAAATTGGTCATGCACCTTACAAGCTACTTTTGATGATTGTTAGCAGGCTATCTAAAAACATAAACATAACACATGTGCAGTGTGAGATTTGTACAATGGTGGAACACTGATGAGTAGATCAACAAGGCAATGCATGCCAAAAAATCAGTTTTCATGCAAGCCAACTCAGTAGCGCTTCCAAGAAGGTTTTCACTACTGAATTATTCATTTTTTTTTTCATCTCTTTTTTCATTTTTGCATCAGAAGAGGCTGCCATTTCTGGTTTTCAACCAACTTCTATCTTTTTTTTTTTTCAAGTGCTTCAATGAGAGAAAATCTCTCTCTCTTATTTGGATAAGACCAATCCTTATTCTGCAAAAACATGTCAATTGTTGTATGAAAACACCATCTCTTTCTGTTGAAACCTACAACATTGATGCAACCTTCCTTACTAGATGACCAATAAGAATCTTCTTACATCATTGTTGCCTCCTTATTGCCGGAAATGAAGTATTGGCTCCATTGTTCCCATTTTTTGCTGAAATTGATGCTTGTCCTCATGTATCCCATTTTGTGAGACATGCCTCTGCTGCAAATTTTTTTTTTTCAAATTTTCTTGTTTTGCTTGTACCCAAAAAGGAAGTTCACAAACAAGACTATTCTTCTTTTTGCTTTTCTTGTATTTTTTTTTCCCCCTTTTTTTTTTTCTTTTTTGTCTGACTTTTTATCATCACTCCGAATCTGATATTGAAGAGAAATTCTCTTCCATTATGTGTACATCCAATGGAATCTCCTTCAAGAACTCCTCCTTAGTTAATGGTGCATGGTATACCCGAAGGCAATGTCCATTCACCACTAACATCCTCCATGAATTACCAATGGGAGAAAGAAGCACTACTCCATATCTTAAAACTTCTTTAATCAAGTGTTGACCATGCCTCCTAGTCTGCAAAATCTTGTCAATCTATTCTTGAAACAATTAAATACCAATTCCCAAAAGACGTTAAGTGCTTACATCAAGATAAAATCTTGATATACCCTGTAATTCTATGTAAAGGGATTGAAATATTGTTTCAAAATAACAACAATTTTGCTTTTTGTTTATAAGTTAACCAGCTTAATAATGTGCAAGAATTTTCTTGGCTGCACTTCAATTTGTTTCATTCCTAGGAGGACATAATTTACCCCTTTGTAAAATGGAAGTAAATTTTCTATGTGCAGTTTTTCTAGTTTTTCTCCTTTATCTAAGGCTAATTTCTATGTGTTTGGACTAAAGGTTTTCTGTATATCTCCATTGATTTTTATCTCTTCAAGCTCAGGTAAGTTCTTGTTTGAGCATAGTTGGATGTTGCTGCAGTCAATAACATTTCCTGTAGGTTTTTTTTTTATACCAGATTCAGCTACATAGACAGGGGTTGCCTATCCTGTATTATTCAAACTGATCATAGGTTAGGCTTAAAAAAATATTTTTGGTTTTCACAATAAGACAAAAAGTGTATAACTTTTGCAGATCAACCACTTGTCAGGTAGGATCACCTCTAATGAGATCAACTATTGTCTGTGTAGGCTAAGAATTTCTAGGTTGCGATTTAGCACAGTAAAATCCTAACAATCTTTAAGTAATAATGGAAAACTCTAGGATCATCATTAAGTTGTAAACTCCTATTTTTATTGTGCAAAAGTTTTTATGATTTTTTTTTTAATAGATTCAACTTACATAGACAGGGGTTGCCTGTCTAGGTTGGGCTGAAGGTGGTGGTTGCTTGTTTACTAAATGGACTAAAATGTAGCTATCAATAATTATTATTTATACCAGCTATTACATTCATATTTAACGCTGAACTTCATAACTTAGCACAATAATAATTATTTGACTGCTTTTACCCTCTAAAAACACCATGTTCTTCAGCAAAGACACCAAAATGATAAGTGTCGTTGAGTCTCATCATTTAATCTCAATGATTTATCAATCCGGGGTGGTGTCCAAGGCTATCTACGATAGAAGGTTAGGGTAGAGTACAATTAGGGCATTAAAATTTTAAGCAATTATTGGTGAAGCAGATTTTGGTTTAGCCTTTTGGTGTCACACTAAACCTAGTATGAAGAATGGAAACCGAAATAAAGTACAAGAATTAAAAACTAAATCTAAGTTTGCAATAATTGAAATCTAACTACAATTACATGAATTGAAATTGCTAAATTGAAATCCTAAGTTACTTTTGCAGAAATGAAATATAGTTACTCTTGCATAATTGAAATTGCTAAATTGAAATCTAATCTACTTTTACAGAATTGAAACTTATTCTAAAACACCTGTCAATGCCCTGCCACAAAAGGTCATCAAGCTTCTACTACAGGAATTGACAGCAAAATGAAATATTCTGAAAATGGAAAGTTGCTAAAATAAAAAGTAGAGAAAACTATAGAAACCAAAATAGCACCAATCTGATTATGTGACTACAAACACTGATCGCATTGACATACACAGCTTTCAGGGCAACCCTCAGAGGTCAAACAGTGGTCCTAGCAACTTACACAACAATTTCAAAGGTTAGAAAGTAAACAAAGCAAAAGCTGGTCGTTTTAACAAGCCTTTATCAAAAGCAAGCCTTAATCAAAAGAAGGCCTTGGCCGAAGTGTCACAATATCACGATGTCGCGATATCGCTACGTCGCGATATCGCAACACTTCGATGCCCAAAGCAAAGCTTTGGCCGAAGTTTCACGATATTGCGACGTCACGATATTGCAACACTTCGACGCCTAAGGCAAAGCCTTGGTCGAAGTGTCACGATATCGCAACGTTGTGATATTGCGACACTTCGATGCCCAAGGCAAAGCCTTGGCAGAAGTGTCACGATACCACGACATCACGATATCACGACACTTCGGTGCCCAATGCAAAGCCTTGGCCTAAGTGTCGTGATGTCGCGACACTTCGGCACCCAAGGCAAAGCCTTGGATAAAGTGTCGCAATATCGTGACACTTCGGTTCCCAAGGCACAACCTTGGCCGAAGTGTCACGATATCGTGACGTTGTGATATCGTGACACTTCGGTGCCCAAGGCACAACCTTGGCTGAAGTGTCATGATATCACGACATCGCGATATCGTGACACTTCGGCACCCAAGGCATAGCCTTGGCCAAAGTGTCGCGATATCAATACGTCATGATATTGTGATCGTGATATCGTGACACTTCGGCACCCAAGGCATAGCCTTGGCCAAAGTGTCGTGATATCAAGACGTCATGATATCGTGACATCGTGATATCATGGCACTTCGACACCCAAGGCACAGCCTTGGCCAAAGTGTCACGATATCACGAGATCGTGATATCGTGACACTTCGACACCCAAGGCAAAGCCTTGGCCGAAGTGTCACGATATCACGACACTTTGATGCCCAAGGCAAAGCCTTGGCCGAAGTGTCATGATATCACAACATCGTGATATTGTGACAATTTGGCACCCAAGGAAAAGCCTTAGCAGAAGTGTCGTGATATCGCGATGTCGCAATATCGTGACACTTTGGCACCCAAAGAAAAGCCTTAGTCGAAGTGTCGCGATATCGCGACACTTCGGCATTTAGGCCTAGGAAAAAACTTAACAAATCAAAGGCAAAAGTCAAGAATTCAAAGGTAGATAGTAAAACATTCAGAGGCGACATTAAAACCATCAAAGAAGACGTTAAACAAGTGGTAGTCGAAGACAGTCAGTGGAAGATTGGCAGTTAGTGGACTGTCACAAGGGCAGTCATGTAAGCCCAAGTCAAGGAGGAGTCTCCTCCCTCTTGGGAAGGCATGGACGCCATGTGGCATCCCTACGTGCCCCTCCAAAGAGACCCCATGGGTCTATAAAATGGCAGACTTTCTCACCCAGAAGAAAAAGGGTTGACAGACATTTCCAAGCGACGAAGTGCTGCCAAACCAAACACCCGATTGCATTCTTTTTTATTCATTTCTTCTACACCTGTAATCTCTTTCACAAGGGAGGTTATTGGTGGCTGTTAGAAGGTGAATCTAAACCTTCAAACCCGACATTGGACCACAGTAAACCATCAATTCACCGACAAATCAACCTAAGAGATTATAGGCCCTTCCTTAGTGGATTGGTGCCGTAATCAAGTTCTAACGGGGGCGGCCCGCTTGGGCACCCCACAACTTTTTTCTAGTTTCATATTAATCTATTCTGTCATTGCCTGTTTATCCTTCATTACGCTTTAATTTGGATTTTATAAGCCGCATGTCAAATACTATCGTGTTTTTTTGTAGATGTTTGGTTCTCTGTCAGAGTAGCAGGTTGCAGTGATTAGTTTGTCGTATATGTGCAATGATTAGTTGCAGGTTACAGAGTTGTAGGTTGCAAGTTGCAGGCAGCAGCCTTTTGGGGATGCTCGACAGCAGCGATTAGTCATTACGAATATATCTTGCATTATGTTTTAGACTGTTTAAATAGTTTAGCAAATATATCTTGCATTACGTTTTAAACTATTTAAATAGTTTAGCGAATATATCTTACATTACGCTTTAGACGTTCTACACCTGCATTACGTTTTCAATTGCATGTTATCCTGCATTACGTTCTATCCTTATGTTGCAGGTGCTACTAACATCTCATTGTTTCTTTGATTGCAGGAGAAGCATCAAGCAAGGATTCATTATCGCAAGTGGTGGCAACACTTGGGCCCGCCCATTTCAAATGTGGGCATGTGGATAGAAGAAGTATTAATCACGATTGTAACCAAGACATGCTAACACTCCTAGCCCCTGAAAAGGGAGGAGATGGATTGTAACCGAGTTTGGAATTAATATAAAAGGGTTGTGCTCCTGCTTTCTCTTTATATTTTGTCTCAATTTGATTACGTTTTTCCTATTTCATGCATCGAGTTAGTTATGTTTTCATTGCATCTTAGTATTTATTTCTTCCGGAATCTCATGCTTTCAGTGGCGATCACGGTGGGACTCTGTCCCTTATTTTTTTTTTAGATTCAGAAATTGATTGAAATTTACATTTTTTTTTCTTAAAGGTACCGGGCCGAATCATAAACAGTTGGTTTGGGTGGAAAAGACAGCTGATTTGAGCAGAAAAAAAAGGTAAGGTTCCAAAGTTGTACCTGCATTTTTTTTTTATTATTATCATTTTTTGTTTCTACCTTTTTGTCAACTTTTACTTGCTTAGGGAAATTTGTTTATGCTTGTTTCATTTTTATTAAATAAAATGAACCCCACACACATCACGTGGTAAATTAAACCAAGGAGTTGGTCATAAGACCCCAGCCCTTGAGCAAGACCAACGGTGGGTTCATCACCACCTTGGCTTAGCTTTGCATCCATTTCCCCGATTGTCACTGTTGTTAGGCGTAAATCCTGATGAAAGCTGACCGAGTGTCATTGGGGTGATTCCCATGCATGCGAGGACAAGTCTTCCACGGTAGGTGTCATTAACAGGACAATCCCCCCTTTCATACCGCCTATGTTCCACATACCATCTGCTCTCACATACCTATAGTTTCCCTCTCGTAAGGGCGGGTATATAGAGAGGTTGGTATATCGGTCCGACAATGGTATATTGAAGGGGTGACCATTTATGGGAGTCATATGAGCCAACATTATGCATTTAAACATTCTTCAAAACTTGCAAAAACAAAACAAAACATCAAAATGCACTAAACCAGTTTAGGACACACTATTAATCCTTAAAAGAGATAATCACTATTTGTGTATGCGTGTGTTCATGTCTGCTTAGTGTAAAAAAAAAAGAAAAATCATCATAAATGAGATAAAATCTGCTTAGCTAATAGAGAAGCACCACAATGGTGTACATCCGTAGCCAAGCCCAATCAAGGGCGGATACTACGGAAGGTACACAAAGAGAGGGCACTGGTCACCTTCGCTTTAGCCCTGAGGACTTGGCCATACCGCCTTAGCGGTCTGGCCTACAAGAGAGTCCACATCAGGCCACATCAAGAAGGAATTATTGGGATCCTCCTCTGTGGAGTTTGCCCATTCAACACAGCCCCTTTCGAGAAGAAGCTTTACATGTAGATCTCGATGTAAATAGAAAATTACCTTTTGGGGCTAGATCTGAGTGGCCACAGCGTGATGAAGTGCTAGAGAGGCACAGTGTCCATGAGGAGAGACAGCGTGAATATGGTACCTCTCCTTTTCCTCCCATTAGAATAGAAAGACAAAACCCAGAGCATAGGGCTCTTCACACAGGGCGAGCTAACTCCACCCGCCCCTTTCAAACCCATGAAAGGGAGTACGAGGAAAGCCATCACATTCCTCGAGGACAACATACAGTGCGGGAACCTTGCGTTTCCACACCTGCTAGATATCATGATCACCCATCGAGGCCAGAGCCTCAAGTAAATGTCGCCTACCTCGACAGAGGGAAGCGACCCATAGAAATTTTAGATCATCAAGATCGAGGCAAAAACATAGGAGAAACATTCAAGCCTCCTGAGCAAAATAGGGCAAACCAAATTGACCCGACAGTTGCCAGACATGCCGCCTACCAACCTCGAATCATGTAGCTTGAGCAAGGTCATCAGGAGTTAGAGTACTTATACCGCCTTAATAAAGAGCGCATACAGCACGAAGCGGATGAGTTGCGCTATAAACTCCCTGAGAGGGTGCCAACCCCTCGCACCCAGAAAGTAGAACAATATGAGAGGCACAATCCTTTGGTGTAGGACAGGTCTCCGCGACCTCATAAAGCTTTGCCTCCAATAAATTATAGACCCGAGAGGGAGGCCACTCCTCGAAACAATGATGGGTACCCTTAGCGGGGACTCAATCAAGGTCATAGGTCTCGACCAGAGACTCCTCAAGAAGTTTATGAGGAGTATGAACCAGAAATAGAATGGGCCAAAATGCCCCATCAAGGCGAGAGGTCTGCCTTTCGGCCACCCCCCCATAGGCCTCCAGTCTCCCATAACTCACAATGAGAGCAAACAAAAAAGGAAGAAATAAAATCTTTTGATGCATACAAAGCGCTATTAGAGTGTTTGGAGTCTATGGAGACAAAAGCTTCTAGGCATCAAAAACCCACATTACGTCAACTCCGTAGTCATCCAGTGCATCCCTCAGTGCCCACACCTCTTTACCCCGAACATTTCAAGTTTCCTCAATTGGCAGTATTTAAAGGTGAAGAGGACGCACAAGAACATGTCACAAGATTCCTAAGCTAATGCTTCGGCATTCAAGATAATGATGCATTGTTTCTTAGGACATTCATAACCACATTCGTAGGCCCTGCATTGGATTGGTTCACACAGTTACCAAAACACAACATAAGCAACCTAGATAAATTAGTAGATGCATTTCTTGAACACTTTTCCTTCAACATAAAGAAGAAGGCATCACTGAGTGATCTGGCCAGCCTCAGGCAATATGAGGAAGAAACAATGGCAACATATGGGAATCGATGGAGGGATTTGCTTTCTAAGCTACCCTACCTTCCCCCTATGTCTGATCTCACACAGATGTTTGCATGGAGTTGCTTAAAATCAATCTATGGGCTATTGCTGCTGTAGCAATATGCTAGCCTAGAAGAAGCTTTGGCGCAAGCCAGAGTTATAGAAGAGATAAAAATAGGCGAGGGCGCAATCACCAAGCCTAAAAATAAAGAGTGGAACAAAACCACTAAGATCGGGACTACGCAATCACAACCCACTGTGGTTAACCAAGTTGTGATAAATGTCCCCAAGCCTATGCAAGAAATACAGCCCTAAAATGCTAATTACCAGGTAGTGCCTCCTAGTTATGAAAGAGATAATAAAAAATAGGAGCAGAATCAACAGCGTCGCCCTAAGTGATAATTCACCCCTTATGTGAAGTCCAGGGACTCCCTATTTGACCGCTTGTCAGCGACAAATTTAGTCACCCTTCCAGAAATCCAAACTATAGATCCTAACGCTCCCAAGCCTAAGGGATATAGAGAGGAATTATATTGCAGATTCCATAGACGAAGGGGACATGACCTGAATGGATGTTGGAAATTCAAAAGGTTAATCCAAGATTTGATAAAAAATAAAACATTGGCCGTGGACAACCCCATAGTGCCAAATAATCAACAAATGGGTGTATTCAAGGACCCTTTGCCTGCCCACGAGGCACAGGCAAAACCTCTCTAGGTTAATGAGGTGCGACAGAATCTTCCCATGCAAGGATTTGTGGGAATGATCAGCATAGTGACCAGGAACAAAAAGTACCCAGGAGTTGCCCCCGAGGTAGCTACAAAGGAAGTTCCAACAATGTCGCAGCCTCAACAATGCCCTGTATAGTTGCCTCCGCCTAGACCCAAGGTCACGATACGGACCAAACTCACACAGAGTTTGCGGACCACATCGGCTAGGCTATCCATTTACAAGATTATTCAACAATCAGCACCTCACAAAGAAGCTCTCATGGAAATTCTGAAAGCCATCGAGTTACAACCTCACGAAGCAGATTCTTTCAACAACTTCGTGGGACATGTGAAACGATGTACGGAGCCAATCATTACCTTTAGAGAGGATGAAGTCAAAACAATATTGAATGACATGACAGATCCACCCCTGCACGTTATCGCACGGGTCAAAGGGATCCCATACAAGAGAGTGTTGGTAGATACTGGCTCGTCTAGTAACATCATTACCACTGCAGCACTAAAACATCTAAAGCTGCCAGCCTCTCATATCACAGCCTCCACATACACACTACAAGCATTCAATGATGCAATATGCTAGATAGTCAGCACAGTCGTTCTGCCTATCCAGGTAGGACAAAAGACAATACCAACATTGTGCTATGTGTTGGAAGGCGAGATGGCCTACAATATACTGCTAGGGTGGCCATGGATCAGGGACATGAAGTGTGTCCCTTCGATCACTCACCAGTGTCTCAAGTATGCATTTGAAGTAGAAATTCTTGTAGTCTCAATGGACTTAGAACCCTTCAAGTATTGCAATGAGATGCAATTAATGCCTCAATCGACCCTCTGTTCAACACATTTGGATTTCTAGTTAAATCCATCTAAATAGGGTCCAATATTGTAGGAACCACTGGTGACCAAAACATCAAAATCCCAGCCATGTGAGTCTTCATCATCTTCTCCTTCACTACCAATGCCACCTGTCATGGCTAAATAGAAGGACAAGGGAAAACAGATCATGGAAGAGGATCAGCCCCTAGAAGATGGGTTGCCAACAATATCAATAGTATCAATAGAAGAAACACCTAGCACAACGAAAGCTGAGACTCCTAACCCACCAAACATGGAATGGACTCAGGAAGGACTCCCGTTCCCTCCCTCCCAAGCATCAACAATCACTGTCGAAATGGCCAGTATAGGCCTAGGGGAGTATTTAGTGCAGAATGTTGTGGCAACGCCCACATTAGAATCAGTACAAGACATGGGGAGACCTCGCCTTCCCATAGGAACATTTGTTCCTCTAGGTTACCCACCAAACTAGATAAATTTTGTGTATGGGGGCCTTGATCATGGTCTTGAACCATGCAAGCAAAAGGAAGAAGACGAAGAGCATTTTGCTGAAAATATCAACTATTTGTCAAACCCGAACTTTGCTCTAAGATATCTTGGCCAATGCAATTGGCATGGATACGGGCTAGGCAGATATGAGCAAGGGATGCATGTCCTTTGCAAACCAAGATATCAGATGCCATATGATAAGTCGGGAGTAGGGTTCAACCACCCCCTACCCTTAGACATCTTGGTAGAAAATATGCAAGGCCTAAGAATAGGCAACAAGGGGGGATTGGTACCAGATATTTATGCCAACCCAAATACAGAATATACATTGGGAGATTACCTCCCATGGTCAACAAACACCCTTGGAAACATCAGTAATCCCTCTCCTTTGCTAGAGAGGTGAAATTTCGGACACTAATCCCCAAATAGAACATAAACGGTGTCTGAACATCTTTCTGAAGCTATTCCCCTTAGAGGTTCCAGTTGATTCAATACAGTGTCAAGAGAATCAGGTCCCTCCACCAAGAGTGGAACAACCACAATGGGACCAGATTAACTTGCTAGAACAAGGAGAACCCTCAATGTCGCAAGTAATAGTTGCTGAAGATAATGAGCATTTTTGGATCTCTGAAAATGATTCAAAAGATGAGACTGAGATGAACTATCTCAATCATGTGCGATGGCACAATCACCCTTTAACTTATGAAGATCTAATGGGACAAATGGGCATAAGGTTAGGGCATGAATGGTGGGTAGACCCAACGGGGTGGGACCAAGTGTTGGATCCATGGCTCCAAATTTATGATGAGCATCATCCACCCCGAGACCCTATCATGACATCAGTGCCGAGAGAAGACCCTGTCTTCCTATCAGCACATAGGGTCGATCCGTTCGTGCCCATTCCCTTAGAACCAGATCTAGAGTATAGGGAGCATCCAAAATGTTCAAGGTATCATACCCATAGTAATGGAGACCAAATTCATTCCATCCACATGATCTCCATTGATTTGATCGCACCCATCCACAATCCGATCGATCCAGCATGGTCATTGCATATAGACATAGATGCCATCGACTGGGATCGTGTCAATTCACCTTTATCACCATCGAGTATCGGCCTTTCGATGAAATGCCTCATTTTACCCCATGGACAACTCAAGATATTTTTCAAGCTGAAGAGGGACCCGAGGTTCCAAACGTAGATCTAAACTCAGCTAGTGATATCCATTTGATCTTGAATCCACATCAGTTGGAGGACGGATCCCACATGTCAGTCGAGGAGACGACTGACGTAGATATCGGCACAGATCCAATGAATCCATAGATTCTCAAGCTGGGGGTAAGTCTTTCCCTCGAAGAGCAAGCCAACTACATTGCCCTTCTCAAAGAGAAGAAGGAGGTTTTTGCATGGTCATACAGGGATATGCCAGGACTAGACCCGTAGCTAGTCACACATAATTTAACACTTGATCCGACAATCAAGCCTATAAAGCAAAAACTACGTAAGATGCACCCAACAATGGCCTTGATGGTCAAATATGAATTGCAAAATCTGTTGGATGCACAGTTTGTCATCTGCATGGATTATCCACCATGGTTATCCAACATGGTTCTTGTCAAGAAGACCAATGGGAGGATTCGCATATGCACCAATTTTTGAGATCTAAACAAAGCGAGTCCTATGGATGATTTCCCCTTGCTGAGCATCGACGTGTTGGTAGACACTACAGTAGGTCACGAAATGCTTTCCCTCATGGATGGTTTCTCAAGATACAATTAGATTCGTATCAATCCTGAAGACCAACTAAAAACGGCGTTCATAATGCCTTGGGGGACATTTTATTATAAGGTCATGCATTTTGGCCTTAAAAATGCTGGTGCCACCTACCAACGTGCCATGACATATATCTTCCACGATTACATGCACAAAACTTTGGAATATTACATGGATGATTTGTTAGCCAAGTCTCTTTTGTGCTCAAATCATATCGATGACTTAAGCAAGATCCTCAATCGCCTCATGGAGCATAAAGTTAGACTAAATCCTAAGAAGTGCGTCTTTGGCGTCACATCTAGAAAACTCTTGGGTTTCATAGTCTCAAAGTGAGGCATCGAGGTGAACCCAAAGAAAGTCAAGGAAATCCTTGAAATGGTTCCCCCAACTACAATCAAGCAGCTCAGAAGTCTGCAAGGAAAGGTCACATCGATTAAACGCTTCATAGTGCAATTATCTGACAAGTGCCGACCCATGAAGAAATTATTGCACAAGGGGGTTACATTTCATTGGGATGATGAGTTCCAGTCAGCCTTTGGTGAAATCAAACAATACTTGGCTTCGCTACCAGTATTGGCACCACCTAGACCAGGAGTGCCATTCTACTTATACATCTCAGCTACTGAGGTGGCACTGGGTGCCATGTTAGCCCAGAATGAATTTCATAAGGAACAGGCTACTTACTATCTTAGCCGCACCCTGGTCAGTTATGAACTTAACTATGCATACGTTGAGAAACTCTACTTGGCAGTGGTGTTTGCTACCAAAAAGCTATGCCACTACATGCTGATAAACACTATGTATGTTATGTCTAAGGAGAATCCATTGTGATACATGATGAGTTGTACTTATCATAGTAGTCGCATGACGAAATGGATCATGTTGTTGATGAAATTTGACATTGAGTTTATTGGACAAAAATCTATCAAAGGACAAGTCATAGCCGATCAACTAGTAGAGGCTCCTCTTGAAGAAGATCAGCCTCTAGTCATAGAACTACCCGATTATGGGGTCTTCCATGTCTCAGAATCGCCATATTCTGATGAGCCTGAGTCACAGGCCGACATAACCCTATTATTTGATGGTTCTAAATGTGAGCAAGGTGGTGGCATAGGAATTGTATTCTTCACACCGTAGGGCACTCCAATGCCCTTGTCATTTAAATTAAACTTCTCGTGCATCAACAATAATGTAGAGTATGAAGCCTTGCTCCTAGGTCTTCAGACAGCAATCGCCATGAACATCAAACAACTAAATATCTTTGGTGATTCGTTGTTAATATTCAATTAAGTCAAAGGGGTATATCAATGCAAATGCCTAGTCCTACAGGATTATAAAGCCCTCATGGACAAATTCCTAGCAAAACTTGAGTGGTATGACATTGAGGCACTCCCTCGATCATCGGATCGTTTTTGCAGACACAATGGCCTCCTTGGGGTCACTAATTCTGCAAGACCTTTTCGGTGATATGACAACCATTCTGTTATAATCACAATGACACTGAGAGGGGAGGTGAATCAGTGTGTTCTTTAAAAACTTAAAAGCAATTTAGACTTTTAAATAAACAGTAGCAGATTAAAATAGAAATAATAAAAGTACTAAGAGCATCACACATAACATGACATTTTAACGAGGTTCACCGATGTGGCTACTCCTCAAAAGGACTGCTTGGACTACCATCCAAATCCAGTCAAATGCAAAGCTCCAACTTTACATAATCATTCACCAACACCAACCGGTAAGAGGCACCAACTCCTAAGTTTTATCTGCTACAATAGAATGGAGCACCAACTCCAATTTTTCCAGCACCAACTGGAAAGAGGCACCAACCCCTTTTTCAAGCTACAACTTGAAGATAATAATAAAAATTGCAGAATGTAAACTTTCACCTCAATTATCACGATCTGCTATTTTTTTGCGATCTGCTGCTTGTTGACATTCGACTGCTGCTATGAAAAATGATTCGCACTTTTTCAACCACTCCTCTATATCTCTCCGTGTTCTCTACTGCAACTTCACAGAAATATCACTTCTACAACCAAAGACACTCGTCATTTCACACTCGAAACACGACTTCTGCATACCGCGTTCTTATCTTCTCTTCGCACCACTCACACTGCTGCACCTGAACTTCATACACATATATCACATCATGCTGCCATGTTTAAACTCGAAGAACCCTTGCTTTTATAGAAGAAATTTTAGAGGCAAACCCTAGAAGAACGTTGACTAAGAAACCCTAGAATTTGTCAGCTGCCAAACCCTAAAATCCGTCGACCTAGATTTAAATTTGTCGGCCTCAAACTCTTCTCCACATTCGTTACCTTCCTATAGATTATTGCCGTGAAATAGTAACACATCGGCCCTTTTTAATTTAATTTAATATTCTAATTTAAATTTTTAATAAAATAAAAATTTAAACTAAATATTTAAAATTAAATATCTTCAACACCGGAGCATATTTTTCAACAAAACGAAGAGCCAACTTGGGTTTTAAGAAAAACCCATTTCAAGTTTGTTATCCACTGCATCCTTGGATCTGACTGCCTGTGTTGACAACAATGACAATCCTTCTTGCTCAACAATCTCCCCCTTTGGAATTGTTGGCAACACTTGTATACATTTTTGTAACTCTTCTCCCCCTTTGACAATAATACCAAAGGGCTGCTTCAGACTCCCCCTGAGTCTATGCACAATATTCTTAGACACAAATTATTACAATTAGAAAATATTCCAAGCATGAACAAGAGAAAAACAAATACACAAATGCTCCTCCTAAGTCCAAGACCACTTCATTTCATTGATTGACAACATCATGATAAGCATAATAGGAATCAATAAAATCAACAATGTGAATAGCAGCAATAACCAGTGAATGACACCATCACCGTCAACTTCACCAATATAACATGTGTAAGAACATGAATGAACCACTGTCTTCTGTGCAACTACCCTCTGTTGCCTTGCAAACTCAAACTTGTCCACTGTTAGTGAAGGCATACAATAATCTTATATAGCCAACTTTTTGTTCTATAATGCCAGCAACATCTGCATACAACTTCACCATGCATCTTGGATATATTCTCAACAAGCTTGAACCCAATGACAGCTGTTTGTCTCTCTCTGCAGTGAGAATCCAATAGGCTACCTCAATCCACTTTCAACTCTATGCAAGTACCAAACACTGTACCACAACACAACCAACATCTTTTCTCAACCAATTAGGGCTTTAGCAACAATGCTTATAGACAAGGTTTAACCAACATAATTCAACTCAAGATTAACCTTGAAGCATTCAACCAATCACTACATGAAAAGGAAACTAGTAGACATCCTTTTCCTTCCAAAGGTATTTGAACAAGACAACCACCAACATAAATCACCAAGGCAAAGAATAACTTGCTCAAATCAAACTCAATGGAGTAAGCCCAAATCATGTATCAAGAAAAGAATTAACTTGATCAAAACAACCACTATGAAAGCAACTCAACTATTCATCACCAGGCTGGAAATCATCTAGCTGCTCATTAAAAACTTTTTCTTCAATCTTCCCATTCAACATGTTGATTTCACTTTTGTCAACAGAATTGACAAGTGACTCACATCTGTACCAATTTTTTTCCAAAGACTCGCAATTTTATCGCCAACTCTTAATTTCAACTATGCATGTCAGAAGAAGAAATTTTGTCAAACACTTTATGGCCAACCGTAGTGCACCTTACTCAGCCTCAAGCTTCTTATCCTTGGACTGACATTAAATCAATAGTTAAAACAAAACTGTCTATGAATTAAATATATTCACCAAGGTGTCATGAAAGATCTGGCAATCTTCACATCAAAGAGTAAAAACAAATACATGTTTCTCGAAACACAAATACACAGCTAGGGCAAGCATTCTTTTGTTGAGCAAATTATCTGGACTATTATGATTCGTAATTTTGAACAATGGTATTAAGAATCATCAACAGTACAACAATGACATATCTCAAAACTACCAATGGTGACAGCTCTCAAATTAAACACCACACTTCATGGCATTTCCACAAACCACTATATAAACTAAAAAACACACTTTAACAACTATACAACATTAACCCGACTGCTTACCTTTCATCCTTAGATACCTAGACAAATACATAGGAGCATTAAAATAAAACTTTAATATTGCTCCTCCTGAGGATGTGCCACCTGGAGTTGCTTAGAGCAATGGCAGAGTAGCCTCCTTCAGTCCAAGGAGACACAATTTCCTTTCTTCTATCTTTCTCCAGACTTTCCTGAACTTGGGCTTGGGTTTTTCAACAACATCCCTATTTTTCCCCTGTTCATGAAATTAAACATTTCTCTTGTGGGGTTGTCTCTTGTGCATTCTTGATGGATGATTATTTTCTTTTCTTTTATGCACATGATATGTTCCTTGTCGGTGTTGTCCTCTTTGTGTCTGATGAAATCTAGGGTTTTGACTTAGATTAGATATAGAAGTGCTTGGACAAAACCTTGCTATGTGCCCTTGACCGTTGCATTTAAAACATTGCACATTTTTTATTCCTTGTCTGTATTGCATTCTATGTGTATGATGAAATCTATGGTATTGCCTTAGATTGGATACATAAGTGCTTGAACAAAACCTTGCTATGTGCCCATGGCCATTACATTTAAAACATTGCACAAGGTGTTCACTCAAAAAAACAAAAGTATTTTTATCAGCATAACTCTTTGATCTATTGTTCAGCCACAATAAATTGCCTTGTGACCAAAGTGGTTGCATTTAGAACAATAGCCATAAAAAGCATTATTATTAAAAGAGTGAGAGTGAGAGAACCTCTTTTGCTGTGGTTGCTTTGCTGTACATCTTCTTTGATATTTTCTCCCTTTTGAGGATTCAACTTCAGAATTTTCTTGTTTCAATCCTTCAACCGAGGACTTCTTCTTCTCTGCATATTTGGAGGATGAAGGTTGTTCAGCTTCATATCCAAGACCAAACTTAGTCGTGGAGCTTCTTTGTTGATTTATCATTGTATCTAGAAACTCTGTGCTCTTCTCAAATTTGAGATTTATATTGGCCTCTTTTAGTTTTTTCTTCAATGAAACAATCTCTTCTTCTTGTTGGCAGCATACAGTCTCTTTCTCATTGATCTGAGACCTAAGAATATCTTCAATCCTTTTGTTCTGTTCTACTTGCAGCTTTAGATCAACAATAACCTCGTTTATATTCCTCTTCACTTGTGCTGTATACATCATTCGTATTATCCAGCTGTGTCTTCAAGGCTTCTTCTGATTTCTTGGCCTTTTGAACTTGTAGGAAGAGATCTTCAATCTCATCCTCATATTCTTCTAATTTATTGGACAGTATTTTGTTCTTTTTCTTTTCTATTCTCCACTCTTCAAGAGCAGATATCAACTCTCCTTCAAAATCTACTTCACCCTCAAGATTTTCATCACAAACTTTAGGATTCACTTCTTCTACCTTTTTTGGTTGAAATTTCTCTTCTACAGGAACCGAAACTTACTGGGATGCCTTTTTGGATGAGGATCTATTCTTCTTAGCCATTGTGTACTAATCCAAGATCAACCCTGACTGATTTAGCCAAAATTGGGAACCTGGCTCTGATACCAATTGTTGTAATCACAATGACACTGAGAGGGGAGGTGAATCAGTGTGTTCTTTAAAAACTTAAAAGCAATTTAGACATTTAAATAAATAGCAGCAGATTAAAACAAAAATAATAAAAGTACTAAGAGCATCACACAGAACACGGCATTTTAACGAGGTTCACCGATGTGGCTACTCCTCAAAAAGGACTGCTTGGACTACCATCCAAATCCACTCAAATGCAAAGCTCCAACTTTACATAATCATTCACCAACACCAACCGGTAAGAGGCACCAACCCCTAAGTTTTATCTACTACAACTGTAATGGAGCACCAACTCCAATTTTTCCAGCACCAACTGGAAAGAGGCACCAACCCATTTTTCAAGCTACAACTTGAAGATAATAATAAAAATTGTAGAATGTAAACTTTCACCTCAATTATCACGATCTACTATTTTTTTGCGATCTGCTGCTTGTCGACATTCGACTGCTGCTGTGAAAAATGATTTGCACTTTTTCAACCACTCCTCTATATCTCTCCGTGTTCTCTACTGTAACTTCATAGAAATATCACTTCTACAGCCAGCACACTGTCATTTCACACTCGAAACATGACTTCTGCATACCGTGTTCTTATCTTCTCTTCGCACCACTCACACTGCTACACCCGAACTTCATACACATATATCACATCACGCTGCCACGTTTAAACTCGAAGAACCCTTGCTTTTATAGAAGAAATTTTAGAGGCAAACCCTAGAAGAACGTTGACTGAGAAACCCTAGAATTTGTCAGCTACCAAACCCTAAAATTCGTTGGCCCAGATTTAACTTTGTCGGCCTCAAACTCTTCTCCACCTTCGTTACCTTCCTATAGCTTATTGCCACGAAATAGTAACACGTCAGCCCTTTTTAATTTAATTTAATATTCTAATTTAAATTTTTAATAAAATAAAAATTTAAACTAAATATTTAAAATTAAATATCTTCAACACCGGGGCATCTTTTTCAATAAAATGAAGAGCCAACTTGGGTTTTAAGAAAAACCCATTTCAAGTCTGTTATCCACTGCATCCTTGGATCTGACTGCTTGTGTTGACAACAATGACAATCCTTCTTGCTCAACACATTCAAGTCAAAACCTTATCGCAATCCATGATGGAGCGTGCAAGCTCAGACTTGATGCTAGGAATCCACATGATACAGATTGAACCATCCTCGGATAAGTTATTTCGAATCTAAGATCATCTGAAACGTGCCAATTGGGGGTCCTTATTATCCCCTACTCCCATTAATAGCAACACAATGCTATTATTATAGGTTCTATCCCATTCAGCGTTCGTTAGGGATGAACTTCAAGAGGGATTGGCTATTCATACTGTCGAGGTTTCTGATCAACAGGACTGGTATTTACCCATTAAAGACTACCTCAAGTTAGTTAATCTTCCGCTTGGATTGACTCATGCCGCAAAACGAGCACTCAAGTAGAAAGCGGCTAAGTATGTCTTGATAGGAGACATTTTGTATCGTCGTAGCTATGAAGGAATCCTTCTTCATTGCTTGGACTAGCAAGAGTCCACTTGGGCAGTTGCCCAAGTGCACGATGGTACATATGGTGGCCACTTTAGTGGTATGGCCATCACAAAGAGCATTCTTCGCATGGGCTATTATTGACCATTTTTAGAGCGAGATTATTGCGCATATGTCAAGAAGTGCGTGAAGTGTCAACATCATGCCAATTTGATGCATGTACCTTCTCAGGCCTTGCAGATAGTCCAGTCTTCTTGGCCATTCTCGCAGTGGGGCTTTGATCTAATTGAAAAGATCTCCCCTACATCGTCAGGCCGTCACATGTTTATCATAACGGCCACAGAGTATTTTACCAAGTGGGTGGAAGTAGTTCCGCTTACCTCTATGACAGGACCCTGCATTGTAGAGTTAATTTTGCATAACATCATATGTCATTTTGGTATTCCATCCAAAATAGTCTCGGATAATGGGATGCCTTTCAAGAACAAAGACATGCATGCTTTGACCACAAAGTACAAGATTCAGCATAGCTTTTCGACACCCTATTATCCATAGGCGAATGGGCAAGTAGAAGCGTCAAACAAAATGCTAGTTGCCATCCTTAAAAATATCATCGTAGATAGTCATAAGGATTGGCACATTCAAATCCCACTTGCCCTATGGGCCTATCACACTAGCATTTAGACACACACTAGGGCCACTCTGTTTTCGCTCATGTATGGCTCCGATGCAGTCATGCCTCTAGAGTTGGAAATGCCTTCCCTACGCATATCAATGTAGGAGTTCATCGATGATGACTCTGCACGGCAGGCCCAGTTAGACCAGCTTACGTTGCTTGACGAACAATGCGTTAATGCTCTCGAGCATTTACATATTTATCAAGAGTGACTTAAGAAAGCTTAAAACATGAAAGTTCACCTCAGAGACTTTCGGGTTGGTGATTTGGTTTTGAAGGAAAACCAACAAAATTCTAGTTTGCCATCCCACCTAAGGGACAAGTTTGTGGCAAATTGGTTAGGTCCATATGTCATTGATAGCAAAATAGGACCCGAGACATACCTGCTAGCTTCTCTTGACGGTATCAAGGAAACAAAACCCTTGAATATCAGTCATTTGCGACCATTTCATATCTAAGAGAGCCATATCCCAAAAATGCTCCAAGGATCTCTAAAATTGCTTGGTCGAATCCCAAAAAAGCTCCAAGGATCCATAAAATCGCTTGGTCAAATCCCAAAAATGCTCCAAGGATCCATAAAATCGCTTGGTCAAATCCCAAAAATGCTCCAAGGATCCATAAAATCACTTGGTCAAATCCAAAAAATGCTCCAAGGATCCATAAAATCGCTTGGTCAAATCCCAAAAATGCTCCAAGGATTATCGTAATCGCTTGGTCAAATCCCAAAAATGCTCCAAGGATCCATAAAATTGCTTGGTCAATCCCAAAAATGCTCCAAGGATTATCGCAATCGCTTGGTCAATCCCAAAAATGCTCCAAGGATCCCTAAAATTGCTTGGTCAATCCCAAAATGCTCCAAGGATTTCCACAATCGCTTGGTCAAAAATAAGAAAAGTTAAAATTCAAAAAAATCATCAAAAAACAACAAAACAAAATTTTTGCATCTCATTTCTAGGCATACTCAAATTCATCAATAGAAAGATCTTCTCGCACCTCATCTTCATATTCAAAAAAATCAATCCATCAAAAATACAAAAAATACATAGCTGCATTAAAGCATTGCATCCATACATTGAATATTTGTGGTCATACACGTCAAAGGCACCATAAGCTATAATTGCTCTGCTAGTCCATCTTGTTCCACACTGTTCCATTTTACAAAAACAACAAAAACACCATGCATTGCTTTTTACCACACTAGAGTCAGTGGTCTTCTAATGTATCAAGAGTTTTCGTGATTCAGTCATCATTTTTCTCTTTAGCCATGTAATGTATCAAGTCAGACAGATTTTACGAAGGTAGAGTTACACTTGAAATACACCTTGTTACGTAACATCCCAACACAAATTAAAACACATAAAAATTCTCAAGTTGTGTGAGTGAAAGATGAAACCTGTGCAGTAATCTAGGTCACCATAAGTGAAACGGTTATCTTGCTCATCCCCCCGTGTGAATGGTTCCAGAATGCTGAGAATTGACAAAAGGACGAGCTCTTTCCTATCCATTCACCTCCATAAAATAGTGGTTTTTACCACTACCAAATCCCAATCATAGTTGGTTCCCAAAGTTGTAAGGATTTGTACTACACGTCCCTGCCAAGGATGGGTAGTCATCCCCAAGACCTAAAAGGATCAACGCCATTCACGAACAAAATTCCAACAAATCATCATCCTAACACTTTCCATTCACCTTTGGTCTCCAAGTTGTAAGGATTCGTACTATCCGCCCCTAACCAGGATGGGTAGTCATCCCCAAGGCCTAAAATATCAATGCCCTTACTCCATAATCTCCATCACCCCCTTGGTACCCAACGTCGTAAGGATTCATACTACACGTCCCTACAAAGGATGCGTAGTCATCCCCAAGTCCACAAGGATCAAGACCACTCACCAACCCAAACTCACAATACTCAAAACACAAAATCAAATAACAGTGGTTATCACCACTATTCAAAATCCTTGCTCAAAAAGAATTAATAGAAAATAAACAATGATCTTCATCACTATATAGACGAGCAACTTTCTAAATCATTCAGCCAACAAATATCCTGAACTTGAATCCCTAGAATTCTCAGCATTCAAAAACCATCTAGGTGATCCTCATTATAGGTTTGGTTGATAGCCTATCTGGCAATGGCGGTATCCTATCCGCATGACGATATGTCTGTCACATTCGCTTTGCATGTGTGCAGACCAATGTTTGCATAAGGATGAGCTAGCTTATGGTATCCTGGATAACACCGTAGATTAATCTAACTAAATACAACAAAGGAGTTAGTGGAGCTAATTAGGTGATCCTCAGTACAGTTCGGTTGAAAGCCCATCTAGCACTGGCGGTATCTTGACAAATACCACATAAATGAACTCAATTGCACACATAGGGATGTGAAATAGCTTGGTCAAAAACAAGTCCGATTCATACCTTGTTCAAAAGTCTTGTAAGATAAAGTATAGTCATGGCTAGTAAGTTAAAATTGTTTGAGTCTCAGAAAACATTAGGTACATTTCTAAACCAACTGCGCTACTTTTCATCCATACAATACCATCAGAAAATACAAAAAAAGAAAAACCACATGTATACATACAAAGTCATGCATCACAGTAATTGCATAAAAACAAAATCACAAAGTCCTAAACAGTCTATGGTGCCCTAACCAAATAACACAAATTCATTCCATCCATTACATTTTGCATATCACATATATATCAAAAACATTCGTATTTATAATACCATGTGCATACATCAATATAAAGTAACATGCATCCATCAACATCAATAATTGTGCATAACATAAAATCATGACATACACACAAAGAAAGAAAATCAAAACAACAAAAACATCACAAAAAAAATCAACACAAAAACATAGCAATAAGCATTGCTCGGACACAAGTGCTCTTGCACTTAACCTCTTGGCATAGAAAATTGATTTCGGGGCTCAAATTGTCACTCTCCTACTTCCCCAAGAAGGCTACCATAGCCGGACCGCTCCACGGGAAGATGGGTTTTCGACGATTTCACCCCATTATGGAATCACCAAAAGGGTTAACACCCACCAAAAATAGGTCCAAATGTCGAGAAATTGCACATGCTTAATGGTAAACCATCTAAAGGCACCCTTGCACAAGTCATCTTGGGTCAAGCGACTCATCAATTTTCTCATGAAGGTCATTCCCTCATCGATTCGTCGCTTGAGGGGGTAGTCACACTTAGTCACAAATCAACAAGCACACACCCAATCAAAGCAATGACATGCATTCAAATAATCATTGACAAAGACAATCACGCTCCTACTTGGGGCAGTAAACAAGCAGCAATCAAATTGATCAAACACTTGGCATTCCCAAAGTATGAACACAAGGTTCCCCCTGTGGACAAAAGGTTACGCCCTTTGCCTAATCATGACTGATCAATGTCCAAGCTCAAGTCACACCTCACCAAAATAGGTTAACACTTGAAATAAAATTCCTTAGCTCATTAGAAGCAAGGATTCAAGAATGCATGCCCTTTCCATACTTGGGGCATCAAAAGTTGGTTAGGTTACCAAGAAACCCTAATCATTAGTGCTTTGGTTATCTATTTTTGCTCAGCACTACGTCACCCACAACGCTTCCCAAAAAGGGGCATCTATAGACACCAAAACAGCACCAATATGATTATGTGACTACAAACACTGATCACATTGACATACACAGCTTTCAGGGCAGCCCTCAGAGGTCAAACAGTGGTCCTAGCCACTTACACAGCAGTTTTGAAGGTCAAAAAGTAAACAAAGTAGAAGTTGGTCATTTTAACAAGCCTTTATCAAAAGCAAGCCTTTATAAAAAAAAAGCCTTAATCAAAATAAGGCCTTGGTCGAAGTGTCACAATATCGTGATATCGCGACATTGCGATATCACGACGTCGCGATATCGTGACACTTCGGTGCCCAAGGCAAAGCCTTGGCCGAAGTGTTGCGATATCGTGATGTCGCGATATCGCGACGTCGCGATATAGTGACACTTCGGTGCCCAAGGCAAAGCCTTGGCCAAAGTGTTGGGATATCGTGACACTTCGGCACCCAAGGCACAGCCTTGGCCGAAGTGTCGCGATATCGCGACATCGTGACACTTCAGCGCCCAAGGCAGGGCCTTGGCCGAAGTGTCGCGATATCGCCACGTCGCGATATCGCGACACTTCGACGCCCAAGGCACAGCCTTGGCCGAAGTGTTGCGATATCGCGACGTCACGATATCGTGACACTTCGGCGCCCAAGGCACAGCCTTGGCCGAAGTGTCACGATATCGCCACGTCGCGATATCGCGACACTTCGGCGCACAAGGCACAGCCTTGGCCGAAGTGTCATGATATCATGACATTGCAATATCGCGACGTCATGATATCGCTACACTTCGGCGTCCAAAGAAAGGCCTTGGCCGAAGTGTCGTGATATCGCAATGTCGCGATATCGCGACACTTCAACATTTGCGCCTGGGAAAAAACTTAACCAATCAAAGGCAGAAGTCAAGCATTCAAAGGCAAACATTAAAACATTCATAGGCGACATTAAAACCATCAAAGAAGATGTTAAACAAGTGGCAGCCGAAGACAGTCAGTTATTGCTGCCTGCTGTGCATGCGCACGTATGTGGGCAGATTGGCAGTTAGCGGACTATCACAAGGGCAGTCATGTAAGCCCAAGTCAAGGAAGAGTCTCCTCCATCTTGGGAAGGCATGGACACCATGTGGCATCCTTGCATGCCCTTCCAAAGAGACCCCATGGGTCTATAAAATGGTGGACTTTCTTGCCCAAAAGAAAAAGAGTTGACAGACATTTCCAAGCGACGAAGTGCTGCCAAACCAAACACCCGATTGCATTCTTTTCGATTCATTTCTTCTACACCTGTAATATCTTTTGCAAGGGAGGTTATTGGTGGATGTTAGAAGGTGAATCCGAACCTTCAGACCCGACATTGGACCACAGTAAACCATCAATTCACCGACAACTCAACCTAAGATATTTTGGGCCCTTCCTTAGTGGATTGGCATCGTAATCAAGTTCTAACGGGGGTGGCCCACTTGGGCACCCCACACATTTTTGCTAGTTTCATATTAATCTATTCTGTCATTGCGTGTTTATCCTTCATTACACTTTAATTCGGATTTCAGAAGCCGCATGTCAAATACTATCGTGTTTTTGTAGATGTTTGGTTCTCTGTCAGAGTAGCAGGTTGCAGCGATTAGTTTGTCATATATATGCAGCGATTAGTTGCAGGTGGCAGAGTTGCAGGTTGCAAGTTGCAGGCAGCAGCCTTTTGGGGATGCTTGGCAGCAGCGATTAGTCATTACGAATATATCTTGCATTATGTTTTAGACTGTTTAAATAGTTTAGCAAATATATCTTGCATTACATTTTAAACTGTTTAAATAGTTTAGCGAATATATCTTACATTACGCTTTAGACGTTCTACACCTGCATTACGTTTTCAATTGCATGTTATCCTGCATTACGTTCTATCCTTGTGTTGCAGGTGCTACTAACGTCTCTTTGTTTCTTTGATCGCAGGAGAAGCAGCAAGGAAGGATTCATTATCGTAAGCGATGGCAACACTTGGGCCTACCGATTTTAAATGTGGGCATGCGGATAGAAGAAGTATTAATAACGATTATAACCAAGACATGCTA
The DNA here is from genome assembly GCA_028583015.1 of Wollemia nobilis. Classification (NCBI taxonomy): domain Eukaryota; kingdom Viridiplantae; phylum Streptophyta; class Pinopsida; order Araucariales; family Araucariaceae; genus Wollemia; species Wollemia nobilis. The sequence continues at coordinate 1,050,237 of JAQPPZ010000629.1, read as the reverse complement.
ACACTCCTAGCCCCTAAAAAGGGAGGAGATGGATTGTAACCAAGTTTGGAATTAATATAAAAGGGTTGTGCTCCTGCTTTCTCTTTATATTTCGTCTCAATTTGATTACGCTTTTCCTATTTCATGCATCGAGTTAGTTCTATTTTCATTGCATCTTAGTATTTCTTTCTTTTGGAATCTCATGCTTTCAAAAACATAAAGAAAAATGCTTAATATAATTTGTTAGCTGACATATACACAAATGCTATACATAAACATAATAGGAAACATAAATCACACAACACAAAATAAAAACAAGAAAATGAAATCTGGCAAGCAATCTATTAATTCTGCTATAGCAAAATTATAGATTAAAACCTACCATAAAATCCCTCCTTCTAGATCTGGAAGTGGGACCATACTTCTTGATCTAGAAGGAGGTGAAAAGCACTCCTTAACTAATTAACACTCATAACATAAAATGATAAAATACTGCACTTTTATTGATGACAAAACATGCTGAAATCGTTACAAAAAATTACCGTACAGGTCTAATTGCTGCTATCGAAAACTATCCTCTATTCTAATTCCTAACTGCTCAACCAAGGATGGAGCTGTGTTATTTATATAAATATTTACAATATATCCCATGCTCAAATCAGTCTATGTGCTATTTTACAGCTCATTTGACAATAATTTTGGATCTGAAATAAATGCAAATCCGGACAGCTTTGTGTTGCACCGATAGTCATTGGCCCTTAGAAATCATCTTCAGTGGTGGGAGTACATGGGAGGAGTCTAGAAATATCTCACACATAATTCTCCACTTCAGAATATGCCATTCCTATCTTGCAAAAAACTTTCTATTATGCTACAATTTTTTTGGGTTTATCCTAGAAGAGGATCAAATTGATCTTTTCCATGCATGGCAGCTTTGGACGTCAAGGACAGTAAAATTAGATGGAATATATTTTCCTTTAAATTTATCAACCTTCTTATCCCATTTTCCATCGTCAAAATTCAGTCAACAAGTCAAAAAGTACATTCTGTTTTCATTCCAAAGATAAGTGGCTCATTCTAAAGATACTGCAATTCTCATTCCGAAGACATTGTGTTCATTCTGAAGATCTTTAGAATGACAAACTGTGTTGACTCCAAATGGTTTTGGCTGCATTTCTAAGGTGGATTAGCCTTCAGGATCAGATTGCAATAGTCTTCATTCTTCCTTGGATGTGAATTTCATGCCTTGCCATTCATTGGTAGCTTGCTTGGAATTTACATGGTAAATTACTGCATTTTCTAGTTCTGCTGCACAATTGTAGAATATTGGCATTTCTTGCAAATTCAATCAAATTAGAACATGGAAAACTTATTAAAATATCAACATGAAGGAGTACATTAACCTGCTACTAAATTTATACACTTCATTCACCAAGTAACCATGTTGAAATAGTGCAATAATGCTACACAATTGCCCCTGCTCTGTTATACCCTATTGCTGCCTATTTAGACCATGTGGGAATGCTTCTAAATAGGTCAGATGTCTTCTGTAGTCATTTTTAACTCATTCCATCCATGTCCTCATGCTTTGCTTGACAACTTCAAGGTGTTCCTATAAAGTGACAACTTGCTGATTTTTATATGGCTATTTTTTCCAGATTTTCAAATTTATGACAGTCCTAAAATTTTGTCTTCAATGTGGATTTGAAACAAGTTGAAGGGCAGGAAAACATTCAAAAACCATTTAGAAGTTAATGGATATCAGCATACCACATTTGGTTAATTGAAATGCATGTTATTACTTGCTACTTAATCATGCAAAATCAGTCATAAAATGCTGAAAATAGTCAAAAACAGAGATATAGTATTCCTAACATAAAATCATGCAAACACTTAACAAATAGTATATTATAGTCAACTATTTGGCAATTAACTTATCATATGGTAGTCAAACATTATGCAATAATGAGTCAAACATTGTGTAATAATGAGGCATTTTTGGGCCTCATCACGTAGAATATATCACAAGGCATACTCAAAGGCATCAAGATAAACCATTCAAGAGTATTAATAGGTATTTGTACAAGCATAAAAGGAGTAATTTTTAATTTTTATTTGTGATATATTTTCTATTCCTTTGGCTTCATTTTTATTTCTTTACATTCTCTAATCAATATTTGTTACATTTTCATAATTTTGATCTCTTATTTGCTTGACATTCTATTTATTCACCATTAAAGGGATAGATGTTTAATGCCTCCAATAAGAAAGATAAAATTTTCTAAAGAGATTAGAAAAACACCTCTATACTGATACAACTATTTTTTTATCTTTACTTGTTGATATTTCATATTTGTAGGTTTAAAACAAAATAACTATAGCCCTATGATAATATTGCACAAGATTTTATCATTGTATGGTATTTCCATATTATGGTACTTTATTTAATTTGATGTGCTTTGATACAATAGTGATTTCTTCTATTCATGATGCTTCTACACTATGGTGTTTTTTTCAACATAAGATGCTTTTGCTTATAGATATAGACTTAAGTACACTAGTCTCAAAGCCTAGGGGTTCATATTCAAGCAAAGGTTCTTACCTCAATCTGATTGTTTACTTGAATTATTTAGTAGGGAGGAAGGTTTAACCAATAGTGTTTTATAGATTCAGTCTAAAGTTACTCTTTTGATGTGTATTTTATGTAAGTAACTAATTTTTAAAATCTAGAAGATATACCTAATGAAAGAAGTTGTAAATACAATATAATTTAGACAAGGCAAAAATACAAGAAAAAAGACTAATCCTATATGCACTTTGTTTTCTTGTAGCACTATACTAAGCTTAAATAGAAAAAAATGGCTTTCACATTTTTAGAAAGGGCTTAAGAGGGGATAAAGTGAACAAGGCTATCCTATATGCAATTTGTATGCTATTTGATTCAAGGCCCAATGAGCATCCTTAAGGGAAAGTAAATTTTATGAATTAAAAGATAAAAGTAATAATTACTTTTTTTATGTTATTTTATTGAATATAAGAAATAACTAAAACAAGTAGAGATCAAAAAATTACTATAAATAAATGCTAAATGAAAAACTAATGGTAAAATACCCATAATCATGATGAATTCAATTATATTAATTGAACTTAAGTTTTCTAGTTTTGATGAGCTCACCACCTTCACATTGGTTTCCCACCAATGACATGTTCGTTGCTTGATGACCTTTGAATTTACAAATGAATTTAAAAACGGGAAACAAAAAATAAGTTAAATTATAGGGAGATTGCTTAATGTTTAGGAAAATGTTAAACATCCTTGTTTGTAGTCAAGCTCCTTGTTCCTTTTTATAAAATTGATTTTTAAATTTGAGAGGAATATTATCCATATAAAACTGAAATACAACTACTTCAAGAAAAAATTGAACTAGTTGGAGGGTGATAGGGTCTCCCTAGGCTTAAATCATAACTATTTTAATAATGGAACAAATAAAATTAGTAAATGATAAGGTTTCATAGTCTATAGTGAGAGTTCACAAGCAACAAACTCAATTGGAGGGTATGGATTTGTCAAGTAATAAATTTTTTAGTGGTAAGTGAATTTTTTATAAACCCACCAATTTAAATATCATTGATATAGGATAGATAACACATATTTTTTAATATAGGTGGGAATTTTATAGCATAGATAAAAATGATATCATGCTCTCACAATTACTTTAGATAGGATGAACCTAGTTTATAGGGTTGTATTAGATACTATTAGATGTGATTGTCTAGTAGTGATGCCCAAGGTTGAGATTGATTGTGCCCTTCTTATAGAAATATCTAAGATATGGAATTCCAAACATAAAAATTCTTTTTGTTAATTGATGAGATCATAGTTATTCTTGAGGATGTATTGAGGATCCTAAGGATACCTATTAAATGGATTCCTATTAGGATGAATGCATATCAAATGTAATATCTTTAGATCTATTATGGGTTTTTGATTAGTAGTTGAATCAGCATGAGCTGCATGTGAACATGATTCTCACAAATGGGTATGTTGATAGATTAACAATTTTATTGAATGCTATTTTCCCTGGTCTATTACTTGGAGATGAGTTGTTATCTTCTACCACGGGGCTAGTGTGGAGTGATTATCAGGATGAGGGACTAACATGTATAATATTTATAGGGTCCTTTTTTATTGTCTAATATTTATATATTATTACATTAGGTTGTCTATAGAGGGGTTAACAACATTGTACTTTACACCTTTATTCAAATTTGGTGTTGGGAGGACATTGCTTGGTGCCCATTTAGTTTTCCTAGATAGCTTTCATATGTAGGGTCTCCAATAACCTATAGGTAGGATAGTTTTTTTGATATTTATAATCAATAATTTATGAGAGTACTTAATGTCACTAGGATATCCATAGATGATTTGAAGCTAGATCAAACCATATGGAGGTCATGGAGATAGCATCTATGATGATATGAAAATGGTTTTAAGTTGGCCTATATTAAATGGATATGATGCATCACTGTCCCTCATGATAGTAGAAAGCTACATAGAGGATACTAAGTTTTGAGGTAGTTTAGTATCAAATAGAATATCCCATAGATGGGAGAGTATTAGTATCAACAAGCAAAATGATGCAAGGGAGACATGGTGAGAGACCTTATGCTACTTTATTTATGAAAGAGGATGTTGATAATACTCCAGTGATAGACATAGGGATACCATTGCATATAGTAGGTGTTAGAGGGCTTAGAACTTAGATATTATCATTGACTCAACATATATGAGGCACAACCATTTTTCACATGATATTTTTTAGGAGGTTGAGTGGTGATAGTGAGAGAGGTCTCTAGGATTCCTCAATGTTTTTCTATTGAGATGTATTACCCCACCATAGTGTGGTGATCCAAGAGAAGTCCCTAGTAGGATTTTTTAGGATATGAACGAGTCTAAGAGATTTATATAGTAGAAAATAGATGCCATGGTTATAAAAATAGCTAGGTTGTAAAGGAAGTTGAACTAGTCAATGTTGTAAGCCTCCTAATTTTAATTAGAGAGATATAGTTATAGCCCAAGTGGTTAATGTGACTTTGAAGAGAGACACTCCCAATTATTATAGGGATTCTAATATTACCTTATTGAATACACATAGGGATGTAGTAGTGGCTAGAGCTACAACAATAGAGATATGAGTGGCATAGGTTACTCAAGAGAACTCAACAAACTTGGACACTAAGGTTCAACTAACATATTAAAAAAGCTACCATAATCTAAGATTGGGGTAAACTAGAAAAAATATTATAGATTATAGATCTCTCCTTTAAATGAATATTGGATTAGAAAAATAAGCATATGAAGCTAGAAGCCACTTGCATCCACTAAAATATATTTAATTCACAAAGGAATATGTGATCCTAAATCTCTATTTGGAATATGTCTAATTACCCTCTAAAGGATATTGTTGAAAATAATATTGCTATGTGTCTCCTCCTACTTAGTGCATCAACAACTTTATTATCATTTCCTTTAATATACTCAATGTCAAAATCATATTATGCAAGGAATTCCATCCACCTTCTTTGTCTAGCATTGAGTAGGGGTTGGGTAAATATGTATTGCAGACTCTGATGGTCTATTTTTAGCTCAAAGGGTCTCCCTACCAAATAGTGTTACCAAATATTAAGAGCAAACATCACTACTGCTAGCTCTAAATCATGAGTCATATAATTAGCCTCGTGTTTCTTTAGTTTCCTTGACCCAATGGCTATTACCACTTCTTATTGGGAGAGCACTCCACCTAAACCTTTGAAGGATACATCTATACACAGAAAAAACTCCTCTGGCGATAAGGTGCCATCAAAATAGGAGGTGTGGTAATATTTCACTTAAGCGGTTCAAAAGTTAACTCACACTTATCTGATAACTTGAATTCATTCCCTTTCATTTGTATATTGGTCATTGGTGAAGTGATCTTGGCATAGTCTTTCACATAACAACTATAGTAAACAATCAACACTAAGAAGCTCTAGACTTATGTCACACTGGTGGGTTGCAACCAATTCAAAATAGCCTCTACTTTCTTAGGATCTACCATGATCCCTCCTACTGAAATAGTGTATCCCAGATAATGCACTTATGGCACATAAAACTCACACTTGGATAAATTTCCATATAGCTGATTTTTCCTTAGCAATTCTAGCACAACCCTAAGGTGCTCATCATGCTATACCTTATTTTGGGAGTAATTCAAGACATCATCCAAGAATACCAACACAAACTTATTCAAATGCTTTCTAAAGATATTGTTCATAAAATTCATAAATGTAGTTGGAACATTTGTTAAATCAAAATGCAAAACCATAAACTCATAATGTCTGTAGCACTTTTTAAATGTTGTTTTGTGAGTATCCTCCTCCTGGATCCTTAGTTGATGGTATATAGATTTCAAATCAATATTTTAAAATATTGTGGCATCCTTTATCTAATTTAAGAGATATTAAATCTTTGGTAGGGGATATATGTTCTTGATATTTGCATTGTTTAACATCCTATAATCTATACATAACCTTAAGGAACCATCAATTTTCTTAACAAACAAAACTAGTGCACCCCAAAGTGACACACTTGGTCTGATTAATCCTTTCTCTAGTAACCATTGTAGCTGTGCTTTTAGCTCTTGCATTTCTATGGGGTTCATTTTATAGGGAGGTCTATGTATGGGTTCTACTCCTAGTTGGATCTCAATCGTGAAGTTGAACTCCCATTTAGGTGGTAATCCAAGTAAATCTTCTAGAAATGAATCCCTAAACTCTTGCAGAAGTGGATATATTCCAAACACTTATTCTATATTTTCAACATCTATCTTATTTATATTAATAAAATATACCATTCTCCATTTCTTCATGGATTTCTTAAGTTGCATCATCGAAAGGATTTGGGGTTGAAAATATCCTTTTTGGTTGTACACCCTTTGCACCTTCCCACTATCTTCCATGTACTCTATCCATCTATCTTGAAAGTTGACCACAATCCTATGTGCTTGCAACCAATCCATTCCTAGGATAATATGGAAAGTATACAATGGTGCAACATATAAACATCCCAAGATAATTCTACTAGGTAAGGTAATTTATGTCGTAGGATAGCACTGACTCACAAAGTAGGTTTATCCCAAACCATACTCCACCTTCCACCCATGTGTCAAGATTTTATATCTTTTGCATACATCTTTAGTTAAATTAGTTGAAACAAAACTATCTGTAGAACCATTGTCTATCAAAATATTAACATTTTTATCAAAGACCATACCCCTTATTAGCAATAAAGTGGATTTCCCATCAAGATCATGCTTTCATGTTATTGCATAAATCTTGTGATTTGGTTCCCTACTTGAATGTTCCTTGTACATTGGTTCCTTTCCTTTAAAATTCATTCCTACTCTTATTGAGTGGTAACTTTGCCCAATTGCAAAATCACCATCACAATCAGGATTTTTATTAGAAAACCCTCTCTTGCAAAGAAATAGAAATTTCTCCAAGGTTCCTTTTACTTAATGTGTGATTGTAATATTGTGAAGATGTATCAAATAAGTTCTAGGAATACCTTAGTTATTGCAAGTAAATTGTTAACAAGGGGCCTATGGTGATATTTCTTTATTGTGCTATGCTATTTATTTTTTAGTTTGTCTTGAAGTATTTTCAATAGATTTTATCTTCTTTTGTTAAGCATATTTTAAATAAGTTTTATCTTCTTCAAACCCTGCTTTGAGCATGAAATAAAATATTAAAATCTATCTCTAAATGTGAATCTGAAATTATGAATGGATTTATTTAATGTTGCTTTTATGAATGAAAATAAAATAAACTACATGGTTAACTTTAGAATGTAATGGCCTTGAAATGCCATATAAATTACCCCTCTTTAATGAAATTGTAATTTTCATAAAGAGAAGTTAATTTATTGCTTTAAATACAATAGCCTTTGAAATGTCGTATAAATTACCCCTCTTTAATGAAATTATAATTTTCATAAAGAGAAGTTAATTTATTACTTGAAAAAATGAACATACAATGCTTGGAATTTGACTTACCTTCAAAATATGAAATTATGCTAAATTTAAAATTACAAAAGTGCTTTAAAAATATGAACTTTGAATATTTTTTGTAATTTTGAATTGGTTTCAAAATAAAATCAAAATTACTCCAAATGAAACTTTGGAGTTTTAATTTTTTTTTGTATTTTTATTTTATCTGCAAAAGTGAAAAAATTTGAAAAATACAGGGTTAGAGAAATAAAAATAAAAATCTAGAATATGGACCAGAATGTTGAAAATATTAAATATAAACTACTATCAGGATAATTCTACCCCATCTCGCAAAATTAGACATGTGAGAATTTTATAATGTAACTTAATCTAATTGGAGCTGCATTCACACGGTCTGAACTAAACTAGGTGCAATATTATAAGGAAATGGACCAAAATCTATGTTTCTAAACCTTCAAGAATACAACCATTAAACTACATAAAAAATTGTATATAAGCCTAAAAACATGGAAGGGAAAGATAGAATGTTAGTTCAAAATATTCAAAAAATATCTCTTCCGATTTTGCTTACAAGGTGTAAGTTTCCATAGTATTTTACATTAAAAACTTGAAAAATACAATCCTTGTTTTACACAAAATTTCCAACCTCTAGTTACAAAAATTTCCAGCACTCGTGCCTACATTTCAATGGGTTTTTAAGATTACAGAATACTTTTCATTTCCCCTCTTAGTTGGGTTTACAAATGTTTTCTCTTTGCTATTTGATTTCTTTTCCCCTTATCTTATTATGAATGTTGTCATAATGGTCAACATTGTAACTTCCTCTTTGTAACTATCACCCATACATCCACATGTAGTATCCTTAAGTAATGGATATTTTCCATTTTGATTTTATTAATGATGTATTGATAGTGCCAATAAAATCACGTTGCCAAATTATCTCATTGATTTATACTTACTAATGATAGTAGTAAAGGACTCACTTCATTATAATTAAGAATCACTTCTTACACCATCGACATGAGAGTAATTGTTGCCAATAATAAGAAAAAAAGAATGAAAAATGGCCCAATTTCATGATGAGGTTTGTAATTCTATTTTTTTGTAACAAATCCAATCCTTTGTAACTCTGTCCAACTAGAATATTTTTCCTTGAAAGCCATCTCACCTAGGTAGGGTACTGTAGAACAATCTATATTCCTATATTGACTGTGTTCCTAAATTATTTCCTTTTGTCAATCCTAGTTACCAATGTTTACCAGACACATCATGCTTAATTTAGCAAAATATATATTTACACACCCATTGAACCACTACCCCACTTGATCAAACCTTGACAATTGTATCCATACTGGCACTCCATGTCTACACCTGTTGTGTTGTCTGTCCTTCTATGTCATCGCTATCTAGAAATTTTTTCCATTAATCTCTAAAAATTTAATGATCTTTGTCCTTTTATGAGACCACACCTAGTGCTAAAACCATTGTCATGTCCAAAGTTTGAACACACCAAATGGTGGTGAAGATATTATAAACATCATGCCAGTATCTTCGAACCAGTGACTACCTCTATTCAACTGGTGAATCAACCCTTATCTATGTAGTTATATTTGACTATGTGATAGAGCCTTCATTGACATGGGCTCTAGAAAAAATGTGGGGAAGGACTACATCTACACTGACACACTACCAGTCTACCCATCTCCCTAGTTTGATGAATATTGCTCTCCAAAATGATATTGCCCTTTCTACTGTCTATCAACCATTTACTGTGATATTTAATTATTTAGGATACCCATGAATCACTTCCACCCTATCATCCAAATAAATTGCACATCACTTGACCATGGAAATTGCAAGGGTTTTTCCATGCTACACATCACCATAACAAGACTTGCTCATTTGATTGGTGAAACACATAACTACACCTTTGATGGGTATGTTGTGCTAGAAAAATCATGTCTACAAGGACATTGATGATTCAACCACCTATACGTTGTTTATTTTGCAAGGGACCATTTGTATTGTTATATAAAAATCTACTTTCAGGTGATTTACATTGTATAACTACTTGGACCCCTTTCCTTCATTTATCCCTATTGGTAATCATAGTGTACCAGTGGTAGTATGATCCATTTCTATCATCGTCGTGGAGGATGGATACCCATCTAAGAATCATCATGATCCTCAATACACCATCCAATAATCATCAACCCACCATGAATGGGACCTAGGCTTGACCAACTAATACAATCTTCAATATTGCTTTACCTTTATCCCACATTCGAGAGGTGATGTTAGGCATGGTGATATAAAATGAACATCATGCACAATATATTATGACTATCTTGTCGTGGTCATCCTACACGTGGTCTCACACAAACCCATAAAGTGGTGCAGTCTTATCCATCTAGTCCAAATTTATCTTGCCACATCGTCATCGTTAGTGTCAATTGTTTTTCCAATCCAATCATTGTGCAACTTCAATATCCACATCCATGTGTCATCACATCATCAATCTATCTCACATCTAGGAGTCCATATCACCACCTGTAGAATATTTCACATCATATTCTCAATAATAATTGGTTGTGTTGGGGATTGCTCCTCATGTCCTTACCTATTGGGTGACCTGCACCATGCCAAATCCAACATTAAGACTTATTTAAATAAAAACATCAATTTTCCTACTAAAATTAACTTGAAATAAAACCCCTAATAGTACGAAGTATTAGAATGACATGAACTACAATGCAATGAAAATGATTGTGATTTTATTCATTTATTATTATATTTTTATCATTTATCATTTTTTTAATGTATTTTTCTTTTATTATTTATTTTATTTTCTTTTCTTTTTATATGTGCAAGCTCCACATGGGCTTTGAAAGTGGAGGAATTTATTAACAAAAAATATAACCTCAAATGCAAGAGATCCAACACACTTATTACAAAATTATCTGGTGCTAAATATGATAATGAAAACTATTGGATTTTGAGCAAACAAACAAAAAACATTCCTAAAAAAAAACCCAAACTTTAAGGTGGGTCCCCAAAATTGAGGCTTGTTGTGCAATGGCCACAACAAATGATGACTCTGTTTGGAAATGCTCTTGAGCATTTTGGATGAAGAACCTAATTATGAAAACCAAAGAAACAAATATTAGAGAAATATATGCTATCTAGCAACATTTAGAGAAAATGAGGTTAGATAACTTTAATGAAAACTAATGAACACTTTGCTTTAGTTTAATGTGTGTGTAAGTGATTTCATTTTGCATTCTTGAAAACCATTCAGATCCCATCACATATTTTTCCTTAGGCTATGAAGTATTGCTCAAAAAATAATTTTTATAGATAGAGCCCTAATGCGAGTTAGACATCTATAGCCTTGGTAGAGTTTATCTAAATTACCCTTGTGTTTAATTAATATTTTGCAATGTCTTTTTTAAATAAGCTTTGCTTAGACAAAGCCATACTACTAGTCAGGGATCGATAGCCTGAATAGACTTTATCCAAACCAGGTGACTTATTTTAACGTGTTTTCCCTTGCTTGAATTTTTTTTAAATGGATTTACAAAATTTTATGCACCACATGGGTTAGAAAGTATTTGAATGGAGTGTGTTACATTTTTGCTTTAATTTGTACACTAGAATGATTTCATAATTCAATATTTAAAGACATGCCCCTTAATATGATGTGTTCCCGTGTAGCTTTAGCAAAGTGATTCAGTTTTTCAAAATTCTCCATCTTAGTCCCAAAATCCAGGAGTGGTTACTAAACAACTTCATCCCCTTTTCTTTGGTCTACATGATAGGTAATTCATCCTTCATGATAAATGAACACAAAAAAAGAGTCAAGAGGCCATAAATTAGTGGCTACCACAAACCATCACCTCAATCAGAGGGACCAACTCTAAAACACAAAACTCAAAACTCAAAATTGGAGATAAAATCAAAACTTAATCTAATGCAAACTGACAAGAAAGAAAAAAACAACACTTGAAAAATAGGAAAATAGAGACAAAGCACAAAAAACATGAGAGATAAAAACAAGAAAATGACAACAAAAACTATATAAAATAATGTACAAGATGATACACAATATATGCTATCACTTCCTTCGATCCCAATAATTATTAGCACATTTTAAAAGACATATGTCATGATATGCATGCCCATATTTACATAAATTCAACCAAAAAAAAAAAATTCTTCTTGCCTCTCTCACCCCACCAATTTGATTCCATGATATTAGTAATTTTATTATGAAATTTTAATTCATTAAACTTGCAAGTGAATACATGATTTTAAAATGTCTTTTGATCATTCAATGAGGTGTAAAAATCACAAACATATAGGATTTATTTCAAATAAGAGGCTATTTATAAAATTTTTGAAGCCAAGTCATCATATATATATTTAGGCCAATCATACTTATGCAACATTTTGCAAGCATCTTATAAAAATACCCAATTGTTACCCTTTATTATCATTAGAACTTTTTTTGTATATATAAATGTTCCTCTTCATATGGAAAAAGACCTAATCACACCTTAGGAAAAACATATTCCATTTCGATTATAACTTCAAGGAAAATAGATTCAAGAGCTATAGAGACTTGATTAGAGTATCTTAAGGTAGAAGTGATCAACTTATACGAAACCCTCATACCCCACTTGACATGAGTACATTGGCCAAGTGTTAGGTTTCATCCTCATAAAAAGAGGAAGTCACCAAATGGTCCACCTAGACTAGGTGAATACCTTGAATATGGAGAACCACACCCATGGTAAACCATCATAGATGAAATAACCACACCAATGGTTATTCATAAATCTTAGCTCCGATCCATTCCATTTAGAATGGAGTTTTAAGACAATTGTATCACTATCATGATACAAATCCATGGAATGTCCTTATTAACATGATTACATATTTTTAAGCCACTTAGAGTTTATTGGTATGCACTCCATTTAGGCAACCATATTCATTTGTTTATATTGGAATTATTACAAACAAGGACTCCTCTTGACCCATAAGGGTGTTATCCACTTCTTAGCTTAAAATGCGGTGTCTAGCTTGGTTTGATGTTCAGGGTCATTTTGCCTTTTTGAGAGTTCCATTCCATAATTAAACCATCTTGAATGCTTATGAGGTGGATTTAATCCATGAGGCTCTTATATGACAACATTCTATACATTTCTTACTTAAGCAAGGTTTATGTCCCATTCAAGGTTAAGTGATTAATGTTTAGATCAACATAAATCCAATTATACCCTTATGAGTTAGATTCTATTGTATAATAATTCTTGGATTACGACATACATTAACCAACATGAATATAACCAATGATGTATATGGAAAGATGTATCATTCATAATTAGTTATTCCACAACACTATAGAAAGATAAATAATTTTCATTTATTTTCTAACACACTTGAGTGAGCATACATCCATCACATGAGATTATTGTTTAACTATATCATTACTCATCATATTCTAAAAATAAATGATGTAATCACATTATCATATTAAGAAATAAGCATAGCTTTATAATATCCATACACTATTATCCTGTGAAAAAAAATTAGAATACATTCTATAATTATTTTCATTGATGGTGTATGGAAATAAACATTAAATCATAAATCATTTACATTTGAACATAAATGTAACATTCACAAGGTATCACAAATCAAACCATAAAATAGAGGGAGTCAAATATTTATATTGGGAAAACCCTATCGGTAAAAACTCAATCACCAAAATATGTGATTCCTCTTATTCATAAACTCAAGATGTCAAGTATTACAAGTGTATAAGGGTCTCAACAATTATCTTTTCCTCAATATACAAATTCAAGGAATGCTATTGTTCCTACCACATACATGATGCAATTAAGGAATAATTAAATCCCTTTCTCTAAGTCATCATTAAAATATTTGTAAAGGAAACCACTTGCTCCTTCATAATTTGAGGAATCTACTAATTCCTTTTTCTACTCACCTATTAACATCTTGTGTAGGTTTATGATAATCATTGGGTCATATTTTGGAGATGACTTCTTGACATTAGAGGAAATTTCATAAATTCCCTCAGAATGAATTCTAAATTCATTCTTTCGAATTTATTAATGATCAACCTCCTCTTTATAAATTAAGGTCCCATACCCTTAATTTATCAAACATTCATATCTTTCATTAGGTCATTACCTTCATATAAGTTTAGCATAATTTTTCCTTATCTATATCTTCCACAAAATCACTAGATCCAAAATTCACCGAAAAAAAAAGGTAAAAAAAAAAAGGTTATAATCATTAAAGCCAAAACTCCCCATATATATATATATATATATATATATATATATATATATATATATATATAACCCGCACATTCTATGCTCATTCTATAGAACATATGAAATATATATATTAAACTCAAGTTATTAGGTTATTTCTTTGTTTAATAAAGTGTTTAAGTTGTAACCTATATAGTAAAGCCCTCAAACTTATTTATAGCTTGTAACCGATCAGGTATGGTTCAGTATTAAGATGTATTACGAACTCACTCTACCCATGCTCCTTTCTAGTAACCATGTTGGGTTATTTAGAAAGACCCTTATAGCTTATCGATTTGCTTGACAATAAAGAATTTGATTGAATTTTTGTGGAGGCTTATAAGATACTATTATTTAACCTAGCCCTCCTTGGGCATCGGTACTATGTGAACACATTGCAATAGGTTGCACAGAGGATTCCTGACAGGTACGATTTCCCATATCACCCTCATCTAAGAGGTAGTATTTTAGATATTACTTCGAGTAATAATAATAATTTTAAATCTTCATTAAAGATGTTTTCTAAGTAACTTCAAGGGATCCCTATTTTAATTAACCCTTGACACACTAGGTGGTTTGGTTACTCGGACATGTTGGAAATACAACATAATACAATAATTAAATTGGCCATGTTTAGGGTTATGGACATGGATATTATTTGGATGCATTGATGGTCCCTAATGTTGATTGCAAAGATAGCCCTCAGAGGCAACTTGACTATCCTATGAAGAGAATTTAGGAATTGGGCTTACAACACCATGCGAATATTTGAATCTATCGCCAATCTAGTATGAGATTAAAAAAAAATCAGGTTTCATTCGATTATAATGCTTGGCTATAGCGTTTGTGACTGGATATAGTAGAGAACCGAGCAACATGGTTTTCCTGAAAGAGATAAAAAGGAACTTCAGATATAGACATCCAAGGAGCATGCTAATTTTTGGTTTTCTTTTAACACAAAAGTCTTGACCTTATGGAAGAGAGACCTGATGAGTAAGCTATGGTTTGATTCCAACAAAGGTTGTAATGAAATCTAATTACCACTAATGGCATTGAGTACACAAGATGCTAGATCGATAAACACCACATAGTGTGATTCTAAGCATGGAGTCAAGCCAATCCAATTCAAGCAATGAGCTGATCTGACCGTAAAGTAAAAATCGTGACATTAGGGCTATAAAATTTTTGTTTAATTTCCACTAAAATAGGAGGACGATCATGAATTCAGAGGATTAAAGTGCATGGCTCCCTTCAAATATTAACCCAATCTATGCGAATTGGTATTAAAATGATGAAAAGGGTGAACGCATAGATTCACCCCTTCTCTAATGGATTAGCATCTGGTATTATCCAGTTATGGATTATTGGTTGTTACAGAACTAAAATAGGGAACCTAGGGTTTTTCGGTATCCTCAATTAGTCGTTATGCTATTGTCACATCCACCATATTGTTCCAAGATCGATTCAAAGTATAAGTTGTGTGGAGACGTCGAACATCGACATACCTCTGGAAATTACAGTTATACTTAAGGTGCTCACCTCAAGGTATTTAACACAAATTCGAAGGCAATGTGGTTTGGGGCTAAAGATTCTTAGAACAATCTCTTAACCTAAGTTTGACCATCGTAGTCAGATTTTGTAACAGGAACCACTACGGTTAAAAGAATACCTCATTTAAAAATAGAAGCAACCCGGATATGCTACCATGGAGAAGCGTTTGGACAATTTTTTCCTCCAGTATTTGTTTGTCCAAGCATAATAGTAGGTTGATTCCAAAATGAAGCCAACTATTGATTAAATCTTAAGGGTAATTGTTATTACCCAGTCTATAATCCTCACTCGACCTTCGTTACTAATCCATTAAGACTCAAACCTTCATGAAAGACAATTCAATAATGTAGGCATCACATCGATCTTCTTATTTAGTAAAGCATAGCGTCATTAGTCACAGGGGTTCCAAATTTAGCATTTCTAGGACAACAAATTTATAGGTGGCTTCAGATATCATTCATTCGATCAAGCGATGGTTTGATTAACGACGTGAATTTGGAACCCAAATTATCATAGTTATATATATATATATATATATATATATATATATATATATATATATATATATATATATATATATATATATATATATATTATATCAACCTTAACTCGAGCCTCTTTACTCTAACAGTCATTTCTATAGGTGCCTATATAAATTTAATGAGAAATCCTTCATATCCTGGATTTAAAACATAGTACAACTATATAGGTGAATTTGTACCTAATGGGAGATAGCCATCTATTAAAAAATACCTTTAATAGATAAAAATCTATTCTAGTAATTGTATGTCATACTTAGTTAACACAATCTCACGCTCTTTAAAATGAGAGTTTTGAAAATAAAATAACATGAAGACGTACATTCAGAAATTTAAACTCAGTATTAAAAATTAATACAATTCATTATTAAAATTAATACATCCCTTCCCTTTCTACTTAAATCTGTTACCTAGAGGCTTAAACTTATAACGTAGAGAAATAGGAAGGGTACAACCTGAATCGCTTCCTGGGGTCTTCCATCTCCAATGATCTCTTTCAAGCTTCTAAGCCATCCTTTCTTCCGGATTTTCTTAGAACTCCTTAAAACTGATACTTATTGATAGAATTTAGGAATCTCTTGTAGGCTTTCATGTTTATGATCCACCCAAGGTTGGAGAGCATACTCCTTAGGCCATTAATA
Source organism: Wollemia nobilis (assembly GCA_028583015.1). Classification (NCBI taxonomy): domain Eukaryota; kingdom Viridiplantae; phylum Streptophyta; class Pinopsida; order Araucariales; family Araucariaceae; genus Wollemia; species Wollemia nobilis. The sequence goes on along the minus strand of JAQPPZ010000629.1, from coordinate 1,033,138 downwards.
TTTCGTGGATAATCCTCACTCTAACTAGGAAATATTTCAAGTCTTTTGGTTTCTGATACACCCCCATAGGTGAAGACCATAATCCCTGGACCATTAATATTCCTATAACCTAGATAGTCTTTCTTCACAAAAATACCCTCTATTTATAGGGAAATTATCCCCTCATGGGCAAAATAGTGGCCCCATTATAATAATATTAGAAACATGCCTTGGCCCATTATGACTTCATCATGTCCTCCAAGGGTTCTCTAGGGAGGATATGAGTGACAAAACTCATACTATTGGGGCATAGGATTGTTACAAGGTTAGAACTATTTTTGATAAGATATGAGATTCCTCTTAAAATCCCACCAATATAGGGTAGCCACATGAGTACTTCCCAAAACATAGGATGACTTCTAAATTATTTTAAAAATTCATTAGTCCTTTTTATGTCCATCCACATAGGATCCACTAAATCTACCCATTATGTTTTCTATGGATATAATTTTTGTAAAAGATATTTTTTCAAATTTGTCTTTTACTAGACCTCATAAATAGCCCTTAAGTAATTAATATTTATTGTCCCTTATAAAATTATTTTATTAAATTTGTTTTAGGATGGTTAGGCCCCCTTATATTAGGAATTAATTGATCCCAAAATATCAATTAATATTATTTAAATAAGTTAGGAGGGTAACAGGTCATGACATACACCACCCTTAGATTAAACACAGTCCTCTGTGTTTGAACATGTCTTACAAAAACACATTTATCTAGAAAAAGCTAGCATTTATTCTGTTGTTTCACACTCATATCTTATTTCATCCAGTACTTCAATCTTAATCCCCACCAAGGATTATCACAATATAATTTGGTTAACCTTTGACACAAATTAAATTGATAAAAATCAAATGCTAACAAGGTATGAACATAATTTCAGAATTTCAATTCAGGATATTTATCCCAATATGTATTTTAATGCTAGAGCATCCATCCAGATTTCTCCTAGTTTATATCATCATGGGGAATTCCCATACCTTCTCTAAGAATGGACACCAATCCATTCTTGTATTTCATTTGGTGTTTTTCTATTTACTAGGTTTTCTTTACATACATAAGCTTTTCATGATAGAAGACACATTATTTCAGAAATATATATATTTTTCAAATATTTTTTGCTTACAATTAGACAAACTTATTGGTATACTAATACATATAGTTTTCTAGGTTTGTAGTTTTGGATCTCAAGGTTGTTCTCCCTCGGATATTTCACCTGTTAGTTCCCTAACTATATTTCCAATTTGAGATTCTATTGGATAAAACACTCGAGGAGTGACTTGACTAGTTGCTTGAGTTGTATTATCCTGATCACATTGCCCCACAGCCATTGGTTGTACTGGAATAATTAAACCATGACTTATAAGTGCATCCATACAAGAAGTCAAGAATGTAGCTCAGTATATATCTCTTTCATCGTGTCATTTTGCATTCTTTTCTTGCAATGCTATCCCACCTGTATCTCTCTAGTAGTGTATTTTTGTCAACTCCAATCAAAGCATTTCTCGCTCTGAGATGGTATCTTTTCTCTCAGTTTCCAACTTAAACCTTTGTTGTGCCCATTTATCTACTAACTTCAACTATTGAATTTATAATAGTTAAACTTGTTTCTTCAGTGCATCCACATCATGTTGCACTTCCATCATAGGTTCCTTTTTTCTTAGGCTGGAGGGTCTAGCTCCTGTATCCAACCGTTGGCACACACATATTTCGGAAGGTTCTTTCTCATTTCTCTTCCTAGATGAGTGTCTTGCTTCTACAACTTTAGTTGTTTCTCTACAACTGCTTTCCTCACTAGAATCTTCCTCTTGGCATTATTGCTGAATGGTCCACCAAATATCATAGTCAAGGGTTTTTCCCATGTCATCATCCTTAGTTGTATGTATAGATTCATCGAGGTATAAAGCTAGTGGTTCTATTGGTGGAGGTATCATGACTAGTCACCCCTTCCTCGCGTAAACCATGGATGGGTCTGGTATCTATTGTGTAATAGAAAATTATCACAATACTCAAGTATATTTACAATACTCGTATTGCGTACTGGTGCATCGAATCAACCATCTTCCTTGTCTCACCTAAATGAGTTGAAAACCATATTCTACCCAAACTAGGGCCAGTCTCCAAGGTCTCCAAATAACATCATGGGATTGTAGATTCTCCCAAATAGAACGAAATTGCTCTTTATTTCCTTTAATTAGTCTGCGGTTATACCATTCCTTTTTTGTTTCCATATTAATGCATAGGGCATCTCTAGCCCCATAAATTGGTGTGCATCATAAGGTAGCCCTTGGGGTTTGTCCACGGTTATGTGCTCCCATACCCAAACTTATAGTAAAGTGCTGCAGTTCAATAAGACTTGCGTTGTTCTTAAATTGAACAACTCTTTATAGGTTTGGGCCAATAATTCTACGACCCATGCATATATTATTGATTCTTCCACTATGTATTGCATGATTCCTAGTCAATTCCAAGGAAAATGTACACTTCTAGATCCCAGTAGAATAATATGTGATACGAGTTCCATTATAACAGCGTGCTTGTGTGCCAGTCTACCCTACACATAGTAAATTTCATGCTCTATATGCCCCTATCGATGTTTACATTCCTCCAGTCTCATCCAAAAACTCTTTCTAGGATGTGCCCCATTTTTTATTCATTAGAAATTATTACATGCACGTCCTTCTATCAATATCTGGTATATTCTATATACGTCTTCCAATGTGACAGCCATTTCTCCAGTGGGTAATTGAAATTTCCCTCTATCAAGATCCCATATTTCTACTAGGGTAGATAGATAACATCTGTCTATGTGTATTTTCTCTAATTGATATGCTCCCTCAAATCCTACTTCTTTCAACCATTGCTAGTCACTTACATCCATTCAATATTTGGTATTCTGAAAGATCATCATCAAAGGATATCTTGCCCTAATGGTATTTAATGGTCAAATTCCTAATGTTTTTGTAGGATTATCGTTGCTAGTTCTAAAATTTTCATAAGACATAAATTATGAATGAGCATCCAATGGTGTAAAAGTGATCTTGCATCACCCAAAAAAATATTGTAATTGTTTAATTTTATAGAAACTAGTAAAAACTAGTAAAACTAGTAAAACTAGTTTTTCTTGTAGGATATTTTTAAAGGTCTTATAGGTCAAATTTGAGGATTTTCGACTAGACACGAGCCTTGGATAAATAGATAAGGCTTGCCCCGCTTGGCTAATTTCATGCATTTTCCAAAAATATGTTGTAATAGTCAATCGGGTCAATGAGCGCGAAGTTATGACCTCCGCAAGTTGCCCCAAATTTCAAATTTCAAATTTCAAGTTTTAGGTGGGAAAAAGGGGGAAATAGGGATAAGTGGGAATTTTCAAAATTGTAAAAGGTATATTCTTTTGGATTCCTCATTTTTAGTATGAAATTAATGGAAATATTTGGCTCCTTTTAGCATTTCTGGTTTTCAATGGATTGTATGTGTTTTTTTTAATGCAACTCTGCTTCAAGTGGTATCAGAGTGAGAGTTCATAAGTGTGTAAATAGAGAGCCAAACATGAGATAGTTTACACCAAGATCTATGTTTAGGGTTTTTGGGAGAAGTGAGAAGAATGCCTCCACAAAGAAACCATGGTGGTGGGAGAAATATGGTGCCATAAGAATATTTCAGATCTTTGCAGAGGTAAGTTCAAGCTCTACAAGAGGAGCTATGTAGAGGGTTTGAGCCAAGGAGAGAAGAAGGGAGTGAAGATGAAGCTGAAGAAGAAGAGGCCCAGTTCAAAGAAGAATAAGAAGAGGCAGTAGATCCTACACAAGCCAAATTGTATAAGGCCATATCACATATTAGAAAGAGACCAAATTTTTGTCTCTACATATTTTGGAAATGTCAACCCATAAGAGTTGATCGACTGGATAAACGACATGGAAGAATACTTCGAGTATGAGGAGGTAGAATATCTTGAGAGGTTCAAGTTTGCTAAGACCAAGCTGAAGGTTCATGCTAGCATATGGTGGAAGGGAGTGCAGCTAGACAAAAACAAAAGAGGAAAATAAAGGATAACAAGGTGGGAGTAGATGGTGGAGAAGTTGAAGAGAAAATTTATTTCAGTTGATTATGAGTTGGATATGCTCAAGAAAATGCAAGGTTTGAGACAATCGAGTAAGTATGTCAAATAATATACAGAGGAGTTCTATAAGATCATGATTAGAATAGGCCATTCTAAGGCCAACAAGGAGAAGGTAGCTCATTATATTAATGGGTTAAGAGCAAGTATTCAAGAAGAGTTGAGTCTGGTTAGGATGACCACCATTGAAGATGCTTACCAATTTTACTTGAAGGTAGAAGAGAAGTTGAACAAGAGGTTTGAAAGAAAACAAATAAGAAGAGGTCATGGGGGAAGAACTGGTGGAGAACAAATGGAGGATGGAATGAGGACCAAAATAAAACTGGGGATACAAGCAATAGTCAATACCAGAAGGGAGAAAATGCTTACCACCCCCGTGAGAAGAATAATAACTACCAAAATAATGGTTACCAGAGATGAAGAGGAAGGTCTGGACAAGGATCTAGAAGAGGAGGATTTCATGGAACCTATTTCCACTATGGAGAAGAAGGCCATCAAGCATACGAGTGTCCACAACACCAAGGAGGAATAAATAGGAGGCCTAAATGTAATTCCCAAGCTATTGTAGTTGATGAAGGTGTTGAATCTGAGCACTTTGAAGAAGCAGAAAGAGAAGAAGTACTGATAACAAGGAGAGCCTTGTTGAATGAAAAAAAAGATCTAGATCAGAGGAAGAGCTTATTTCACACAAGGTGTAAATATGTAGGTAAGGTTTGTAATGTTATTATAGATAATGGTAGCATGAATAATCTAGTTGCTAAAGGAATGGTTACCAAACTGCAGTTAGAGGGGAAGAGACACCCACATCCATATCGAATTTTGTGATTGCAGAAGGACCATATGGATTTGGTCATTGAGTAGTACTTGGTAAAATTTAATATTGGGAATTACTATGATGAGGTCTTGTGTGACATACTACCTATGGATGATGCTTTTCATTTTCTATTGGGAAGGTCATGGTAGTTTGATCGGTGTGCAATGAACTATGGGCGTGCTAACACTTACTCCCTAACAAATAATGGAGTGCACCATAATATGAAGCCCCTAAAGGAGGTGGATGAAAAGATTTGTAGTAGTGCAAAAATTTGTTTATTTTAAGGTAGAAGGTTTTTGGATGATTTGAAACATGAGCATATGTGCTATGCATTAATTCTTAGAGTTAGGGAAGAAGAATGCAAAGATATGCCAGTAGAAATATTAGGTCTGTTACAAGAATTTCTAGATATTATATGAAATAATGTACCAAAGGGTTTGCCACCACTAAGGAAGATCAGTCACCATATAGATTTGGTACCAGGATCTAGTTTACCTAATATGGAAGCCCATATAATGACTCCTGTAGAAAGTGAGGATCTAAACAGACAAGTCCAAGAGTTATTAAAAAATGGACTGATTCAGGAGAGCCTGAGTCCATGTGCAGTACCTACAGTACTAGCACCAAATAAATATGGAGAGTGGATAATGTATATAGACTTTTGAGCTATTAACAAGATCACCATAAAATATAAGTTCCCATTGCCAAGGATGGATGACATTATGGATTGTTTGAGCGAAGCCAAGTACTTCACAAAGATTGACCTGAAGAGTGGGTACCATCAAATTCGTATCATAGAAGGGGATGAGTGGTATATAGCCTTCAAGACTAGAGAGGGTTTGTATGAGTGGTTGGTCATGCCATTCGAGCTAACCAATGCACGAAACACATTCATACGACTAATGAATGAGGCATTGAAGGAGTTTTTAAGAAAATTCATCATTGTCTATTTGGATGACATTTTAATATTTAGAAAGACCCTAGAAGAGCACCTGATGCATATCAGAAGAGTTTTTGAGAAGTTGAAGGACGAGCAATTGCTGATTAATTTGAAGAAGTGCAATTTTGTGAAGAAGGAGTTAGTGTATCTAGGATTTTTTAGCTCAGTTGAAGGTATAAAAATAGATCCGAAAAAGGTGAGGGATATCATTGAATGGCCTACTCCGAGGAGCATAACTGAGGTAAGATCATTTCATGGTCTAGCAAGTTTTTACAAAACAATTACTAGAAATTTTAATAGTATTTGTGCACCCCTAACAGAAACAATGAGAGGTGATAAGAAAGAATTTAAGTGGACCTTAGGAGCAGATAAGATATTTGATATGTCAAAAAATAAGGTCACAGAACAACCTATTTTAGCACTTCCAGATTTCAATAAGGTATTTTAGGTAGACTGTGATCCTAGTGGTAGTCCCATAGGAGTTGTGCTAAGTCAAGAAAGTAAACTTGTTGCTTATTTTAGTGAGAAAATCAATGATGCTAGGAATAAGTATTTTGTATATGATCAGGAGTTTTGTGCTATAGTTTAGGCTCTAAAGAAGTTGAGGTATTATGTGTTGCCAAAATAGTTTGTTCTATATACTGATCATTAGGCATTACAATATATTAATAGCCAAGGGAAGCTAAATCAGAGGCACTTAAAGTGGGTTGATTTTCTACAGAGTTATACCTTTGTGTTGAAGCATAGGAGTGGGAAGTCAAATAGAAATACAGATGCCTTAAGTAGAAGGCAGCGTTTGTTGACATAAATGAAAGGGGAAGTTGTAGGGTTTGCCAAAATTAAGGGTTTGTACCCTGAAGATCTTGATTTTGTAGAGGCTTAGAGGTCTTGCTTAGCACCTGTTACTTTAGACAGGACTAAGTGGTTGGATTTTCTAATCCAAGATGGGATGTTGTTCAGAGGAAATAAATTATGCATTCCAAGGAGTTCAATGAGGGATAATTTGGTCAAGGAGAAGCATAGTGGAGGGTTGGCTGGACACTTTGGTCAAGATAAGTCCATTGCCCTCGTTAGTGAGAACTACTATTGGCCATAATTGCAACAAGATGTGAAGAAGTTTGTACAGAGTTATAGAGTATGCCAGATGGCCAAGGGTGTGAGATAGAACACTATATTATATTAGTCATTACCTATACCAGATAGGCCATGGGAGGACATCAGCATATATTTTGTTCTCTACTTACCAAGGACACAGAGGAGGAATGAATCCATATTTGTGGTGGTTGATAGGTTTTCAAAGATGGCACATTTTATTTCTTACCAGAAAACTAATGATGTAGTTCATGTTGCAGGGTTGTTTTTCAAAGAGGTGGTACGCCTACATGGTCTACCAAAGAGTATCATTTTCGATAGGGATATGAAGTTTTTTGGGTATTTTTGGAGGACCCTATGGAAGAAATTGAAGACAGACCTAAAATTCAGTTCTACATACCACCCATAGACTAACGAAAAAATAGAGGTGGTGAATAGAAGTTTGGGCAATCTACTGAGGTGCTTGGTAGGAGATAAGCCCAAGGGATAGGATTTGGTTTTGCCATAGGCATAATTTTCATATAATAATTTTGTCAATAGTACTAATAAATCCCCATTCCATATTATGTATGGCAGCAGCCCAAGGAATGCTTCCAAGTTGAGAAATATGGACAAAGGGAAAAGAATAGTGCTAAGATCGAGGACTTTGTAGAGCACCTGAAGAGCCTGCATGATGAAGTGAAGTAGCATATAAATAATATGAAAACTCAGTATAAGACAAGAGCAGACCAAAAGCGACAACTTAAGGATTTCCAAGTGGGAGATCAAGTTATGGTTCACTTGATAAAGGAAATATTTCCTGCTAAAACCTACAACAATTTAAAAATGAAGAATTTTTGACCATGAATGGTCATAGGGAAATAGGATTCAGGGAATTCCTATGAGGTAGAATTTCCAAGTGGGTTGAATATATCACCTGTGTTCAACATTTTAGATTTGGTAGAATATCATGAAGGTGACAATAATGGCGGACCAATCAAAAAATTATGGAGTATTCCCACATATAATAGAAATACAGAAGAGGTCGTAGATACCCATGTAGGTAAAATCACAAGAAACATGTAGTATGCAGAATATCTAGTCAAGTGGAAGGGCAGGCCTGTTGAATATTCATCTTGGTTGTCAAAGGCTGAGGTTGAATGCCTTGGTTTTCTTACAACATTAAAGAAGTGAAGGTAACTTCTCAATTTACCCAGGGTGTTTGATGTAGGAGCATCCAATGGTGTAAAACTGATCTTGCATCACCCAAAAAAATATTGTAATTGTTAAATTTTGTAAAAACTAGTGAAAACTAGTAAAACTAGTTTTTCTTGCAGGATATTTTTAAAGGTAATAGAGGTCAAATTTGAGGATTTCCAGCTAGATGCAAGCCTTGGTACAATTAGCCAAGACATGTCCCACTTAGCTCATTTTATGCATTTTCCAAAAATATGTTGTAATTGTCAATCGGCTCAACAAGCGTGAAGTTATGACCTCCACAAGTTGCCCCAAATTTCAAATTTGAAATTTCAAGTTTTAGGTGGGAAAAAATGGGAAAATAGGGATAAGTGGGAATTTTTGAAATTGTAAAATGGATCTTATTTTGGGATCCTCATTTTTAGCATGAAAGTAATGGAAAGATTTGGCTCCTTTTAGCATTTCTGGTTTTCAATGGATTGTATGTGCTTTTTTTAATGCAACTATGCTTCAATAAATCAGAGAGTATGTACCAATATATCGGCTAGTAGGAGTAAAATAATTACGAGACACACTATGATATTTGTCCCTGAGATCACTAGTATTAATAGGGTAAACCCTAATACGAGCAATATGATATTCACTACCATGAATAGTGCTTAGGGTATTTTTGTTTTCAAAAGCTAAGATAATTTCTACACTATTTACTCCATTCTGTGATGTTGGGGTTTTACTCTAGTTTTATTTGTTAGATAGTATTTTTAGGTCTATTAACTTCCATAGATTCATAGATCCATCAAATTTAATTATTGGTTCTCTTCCAATTCTCGATGGAGCAATCTTCTTTCGATGTGCATAGAACACATCATCATAACTCATGTGTCCTTTCCTTGGTTTGCATCGTGTCCTATCATCGATATTTCGATGATTCCATACCTTATTTCTCTATTGGCAAAATGCATCTAGAGCATGGTACTTTTGTTGTAAAGTGTATCCCTATTGACCTTATTTTCATATGGTAAAATTGTAATTAATTCGCATTATCATGTGTATACATACATACATACATACATATATATATATATATATATATATATATATATATATATATATATATATATATATATATATATATAAAACTTTGGTGCTTGGTTTATACCGGTTTCGTATACATGGTTTTTTTGTGCTACATACAACTGTTTCAAAACTACACTTTGGTTTTTTTATAATTCATAATACCACATGCATGCCATAGTGACTAGTTCCCAGTTTAAATAACTTATCACCCCATATTACTTTCAACCACCACTCATGTGGTGGTGACAATTGGGATTCTAAGGCTTACTTGGAGGAGTTCCCTAATTTTCATATCTGGGGGACTTATGTAAAGTTTCACCCTCCTTTATCTCTTCCAACATATCATAGTTTTAGGTTATGGTGTTGTTGTCACGTGACTTATTTCACCATTTCCTACACCTTATCCTCTGATTGGAAAAATAACAAAGTTTATTGTAACATTGATCAAAATGAAAATAAAGAAATCATTTTTTTTTTTTGAACTTCCACTAGTTAGTTTTTTTCGATTATTTTATGTTTGTATATCCTAAGATTTAACTTTCAATTATGACCATAGTCATTTAAGTTATCCAAATTGGTTGGAAAATTATAATTTCAAGTTAATTTAAACCTTGAATCATACACAAGTACATCGTAAAGATATAGATTCCAAGTAGTTTCCAAAAAGAGTCTAAGGTACACCATTTAAAATCCATGTTGGAGGGTTCGCTTAGCTCTTCCACTTTTCATCGACTGTGTGTCTACTCATGGGGAATAGGAAATTAGACATCATCATCCCGAGCACTTACCAAGTGTATATTTTAGAGTTGTGGAATTTTCTCTCAAGTTTAGTTTCATGTCCCAAGTCTTTGCTAACCTAGACTTTCACTAGAACCTATCAGTTATCTCGAGCTTTGATACCAACTATAACATACCCAATTGTTACCCTTTCTTATCCACAAAAATTATTATTTTTTATATATATAAATGTTCCTCTTCATATGGAAAAATACCTAATCATGCCTTAGGATAGACATATACCATGTGGATTATAACTTCAAGGCAAATATCTTCAAGATCTATAGAGACTTGATTAGAGTCTCTTAAGGTAGAAGTGATCAGATTCTATGAAACCCTCATACCCCACTTGGCATGAGTATGTTTGCCAAGCATTAGGTTCCATCCTCATAAAAATAGGAAGTCACCAAATTGTCCACCCATACTAGGTGAATTCCTTGAATATGGAGAACCACACCCATGCTAAACCATCATAGATGAAATAACCACACCAATGGTTATTAATAAGTCTTAGCTCGGATTCATTCTATTTAGAAGGGAGTTTTAAGATAACGGTATCACTATCATGATACAAATCCATGGAATGACCTTATTGACATGATTACATATTTTTAAGCCTCTTAGATTTTATTGGTATGCACTCCATTTAGGCAACCCTCTTCATTTGTTCATCTTGAGTTTATTACAAACAAGGACTTCTCTTGTCCCATAAGGGTGTTCCCTTCATTCTGTACACCCACTTCTTAGCTTAAAATGTGTGGTCTATCTTGGTTTGTAGTTCAGGGTCATTTTGCCTTGTTGAGAGTTCCATTCCACAATTAAACCATCTTGAATGCTTATGAGGTGGATTTAATCCATGAGGCTCTTATATGGCAACATTCTATACATTTCTTACTTAAGCAAGGTTTATGTCCCATTCAAGGTTAAGTGATTAATGTTTAGATCAACATAAATCCAATTATCCCCTTAAGATTTAGCTTCTATTATATAATAATTCTTGGATTACGACATAGATTAACCAACATGAATATAACCAATGATGTATATGGAAAGGTGCATCATTCATAATTAGTTATTCCACAATACTATAGAAAGATAAACAAATTCCATTGATTCTCTAACACACTTGAGTGAGCATACATCCATCACATGAGATTATTATTTAACTATATCATTACTCATCATATTCCAAAAATAAATGACATAATCACATTATCATATTAAGAAATAAGCATACATTTCTAATATCCATACATTATTATCCTACTAAAAAATTAGTATACATTCTATAATTATTTTCATTTATAGTGCATGGAAATAAACATTACATCATAAATCATTTACATTTGAACATAAATGCAACATTCACAAGATATAATAAATCAAACCACAAAATAGAGTGACTCAAATATTTATCCTAGGAAAACCCTATCGGGAAAAACCCAGCCTCCAAAATATGTGATTCCTCTTATTCATAAACTCAAGATGTCAAGTATTACAAGTGTATAAGGGTCTCAACAATTATCTTTTCCTCAATATACAAATTCAAGGAATGCTATTGTTCCTATCACATACATGATGCAATTAAGGAATAATTAAATCCCTTTCTCTAAGTCATCATGATAATATTAAAATATTTGTAAAGGAAACCACTTGCTCCTTCATAATTTGAGGAATCTATTGATTCCTTTTTCTAGTCACCTATAACATCTTGTGTAGGTTTATGATAATCATTGGGTCATATTTTGGAGATGACTTCTCGACATTAGAGGAAATTTCATAAATTCCCTTAGAATGAATTCTAAATTCATTCTTTCGGATTGATTAATGATCAACCTCCTCTTCATAAATTAAGGTCCCATACCCTTATTTTATGAAGCATTCATCTCTTTCATTAGGTCATTACCTTCTTATAAATTTAACATAATTTTTCCTTATCTATAACTTCCACAAAATCACTGGATCCAAAATTCACCAAAGAAAATTGGTCAAACAAAGGTTATAGTCACTAAAGCCAAAAATCCCCTATATATATATTCTATCTCTAACCCATACATTCTATGCTCATTCTATAGAACATATGAAAGATATATATTAAAATCCAATTATTAGGTTATTTCTTTGTTTAATAAAATGTTTAAGTTGTAAAATATATAGTAAAGCCATCAAACTTATTTATAGCTTGTAATCAATCAGGTATGGTTTAGTATTAAGATATGTTAAGAAATCACTCTAACCATGCTCCTTTCCAATAATCGTATTGGATGATTAAGAAAGACCCTTCTAGCTTCTCGATTTGATCAACAACAAAGGATTTGATTGAATTTTTTTTGGAGGATTATAAGATACTATTATTTAACCTAGACCTCCTTGGGCATCGGTAATATGTGAGCACATCGCAACAAGTTGCGTAGAGAATTCCTAACAGCTATGATTTCTCATATCACCCCCATATAAGAGGTAGTATTTTGGCTATTACTTCGAGTAATAATCATAATTTGAAATCTTCATTAAAGATGTTTTCTGAGTAACTTCCATGGATCCCTATTTTAATTAACCGTTGACACACTAGGTGGTTTGGTTACTCAGACATGTTGGAAACATAATAAAAGACTCATTAAATTGGCCATGTTTTGGGTTATGGACATGGATTTTATTTGGATGCATTGATGGTCCCTAATACTGATTGCAAAGATAGCCCTCAAACGCAACTAGACTACCCTATGAAGAGAATGTAGGAATTGGGCTTACAACACCATATGAAGATTTGAATATATCACCAATCTAGTTCAAGATTAACAAAAAATTGGGTTTCATTCGCTTATAATGCTTCGCTACAATGTTCATGACTGGATACAGTAGAGGACTGAGCAACATGATTTTCCTGAAAGAGATAAAAAGGAACTTCAGATCTAGACATCCAAGGAGCATGCTAATTTTTAGTTTTATTTTAACACAAGACTCTTGCCCTTATGAAACAGACTTATGAGTAAGGTATGGTTCGATTCCAAGAAAGGTTTTAAAGAAATCTAATTATCACTAATGGTATTGAGTACACAAGATGCTAGATCGATAAACACTGCATAGTGTTATTTTGAGCATGGAGTCATGCCAATCTAATGCAATAAATGAGCTAATCCACCCGTAAAGTGATAATAGCGACATTAAGGCTATACATTTTTTTTTAATTTCCATTGAAATGGGAGGACGATCATGAATTCAGAGGATTAAAGTGTATGGCTCCCTTCAGATATTAACCCAACATATGTGAATTGGTAGTAAAATGATGAAAGGAGTATACACATAGATTCACCCCTCCTCTAATGGATTAGCATATGGTATCATCCGGTTATGTATCATTGGTTGTTATAGAACTAAAATAGGGAACCTAGGGTTTTTCGATCTCCTCAATTAGTCTTTATGCTATTATCACATCCACCATATTGTTCCAAGATTGACTCCAAGTATAAGCTGTGTGGAGATGCTAAACATCGATATACCTCTGGAAATTAGAGTTATACTTAAGGTGCACAACTCAAGGGATTTTACACCAATCCAAATGCAATGTGGTTTAGGGTTAAAGCTTCTTAGAACAATATCTTAACCTAAGTGTGACCATCGTAGCCGAATTCTACAATAGGAACCACTACGGTTAAAAGAATACCTCATTTAAAAACAAATGCAACCTGGATATGCTACCATGGAGCAACGTTTGGACAAATTTTTCCTCTAGTCTTCGTTTGTCCAAGCGTAACAGTAGGTTGATCCCAAAATGAATCCAGCTCTTGATTAAATCTTAAGGGTAGTTGTGGTTACCCAGTCTATAATCCTCACTCGACCTTCATTACTAATCTATTAAGGCTCAGACCTTCGTGAAAGGCCATTCAGTAATGTAGGTACCAGATCAATCTTCTTCTTCAGTAAAGCACAACGTAATTAGTTGCAGGGGTTCCAAATTTAATATTTCCAATATAATAAATTCATAGGCTGATTCAGATATCATTCATTCGATTGAGCGATGGTTTGATTAGCCACATGAATTTGGAATCCAAATTATCATATATATATATATATATATATATAAGATATATATATATATATCCTTAAATTGAGCCTCTTTGCTCTGACAATCATTTCTACATGAAGTGTGCCATTAGAATTTTAATGATAAATCCCTCATATCCCGGATTTAAAATATAGTATAACTATATAGGTGACTTCGTACCTAATGGGAGATAGCCATCTATTAATACATGCCTTTAATAGATAAAAACCTAATTTAGTACTTTTATATCGTACTTAGTTAACACAAGATCACGCTCTTTAAAATAAGTTTTTTGAAAATAAAATCACATGAAGACTTACATTTGGAAATTTAAACTTAGTATTAAAAATTAATACAATTCAGTATTAAAATTAATATATCCCTTCCCTTTCTACTTAAAAACGTTATGTAGATGCTTAAACTTATTACGTATATAAAGAGGAAGGGTATAACCTGACTCGCTTCCTGGGGTCTTCCATCACCAATGATATCTTTCAAGCTTCCAAGCCCTCCTTTCTTATAGATCCTCTCAGAACTCCTTAAAACTGATCCTTATTGATAGACTTTAGGAATCTCTTGTAGGCTTTCTGGTTTCTAATCCACCCAAGAGTGGAGAGCATACTCCCTAGGCCATTAAGATTTCCTAGATAATCCTCACTTCAACTAGGAAATCTTTCAAGTCTTCTAGTTTATGATTCACCCCCATGGGTGAAGACCATACTCCCTAGACCATTAATATTCCTAGAACCTAGATAACCTTTCTTCACAAAAATTCCCTCCATAGGTTCTCTAGGGAGGAGATGAGTGATAAAACTTATACTATTGGGGCATATGATAGTTACAAGGTTAGAACTATTTTTGATAAGTTGTGATATTCCTTTTAAAATCCCACCAATATAGGGTATCCACATGAGAACTTCCCAAAACATAGGATGGCTTCTACATTATTTTAAAAATTCATTAGTCCTTTATAGGTCCATCCACATAGGGTCCACTAAATCTACCCATTATTTATTCTATGGATATAATTTTGTAAAAGATAATTTCTCAAATTTATCTTTTACTAGACCTCATAAATAGCCCTTAAATAATTAATATTTCTTATCCCTTATAAAATTATTTTATTAGAATTTTTGTAGGATTACTTAGGGTCAAGACCCATTCTATTAGGCATTAATTTATCCCCAAGATCAATTAATATTCTTTAAATAAGGTAGAAGGGTAATGGGTCAAGACACATGTAGGATAAGTTTTTATCCTAGATTCTATTTTTAATTGTTTATGAACTTGATTCAACAACTCAAGCACATCTACTTCTCTTTCATTCAACAAAGCAATCTCATTAGTGGTGTGAGTAGAAATGAAATCTAGTTCTTTATCAATCATAAATGATATTTCATCATTGATAACATTTGAATCCAATAGACAATTAGGCAATATTTTACCTAGAGTTTGAATGGTTGAACACAAAAGGTGGGATTCTACCTTTGATACATTTCCATTTACCAAGACTTGGAGAGGATTTGTAACTTCTTTTTTCTCATGATCTCCATCATCATCATATTGTAGCCCTTCATCTTCACCAATGACCTATTTTTCAAACACACAAAAATTAGGCACCCAATTAAAAATATGTCCATCTTTTTTAAACCATAAATCTTGTCGATCAAGGGATGTGTTAAATAATACATCTTCCTGATCAACTGTTTGAGTTGTTTCGAATAGAGCAATATTTTCATTTGGATCATCAATGATATCAAACCCAAACCATTCAGATTTTAGAATTTTATCTATCTGAGGTGGCATAGATATTATAGGGTCCTTAGGTGAAACTAGGCTTTCAATTTATTGCCCCTCAAATGGGAACAAAGTGAGTGATTCCTCTTCTTCATCCACAACAAATGGATCATAAGAAAAATTTACCATTTCTTTTTTTCTCTTTTGGCAAGGTGTTCAATAAACTCATATTCAAAATAATTGAGTCTTGGAACCTTCTCTACTTCTAAAAATGGTTCATCATTTTTTGATTGCACAAGAGATTGCAAAATATTCATGTGAGATGGAGGTTTCAATGTCCTACATGTTAGGTGAAATAGATATCTCATCAGTAGGAATGTGAGAAACCAATGATTCCTCATATCTTTCTAGATCATTACAATAATTATATTTCTAAAATATTTGATGAGATTCCATCCCTTCTTTCATTTCTTCCTGGTCATTATTTTGAGGATGTTGAAGGTTTTGATCATCAATTTTAATCATCTCATCCAAATTTATGGAAGGTCTTGATTTATCATATGTTTCAAAACTAGTCCACTCTAGGACCCCTCCAATGTCTAAAAGAATATCAATTTTAGTATCTTCGACCTTTGTATTATGAATATGATTTGTAGAATTATCAAGATAAGCATCTTGAGGCATTTGTTCATGTAATTGAGTGACGTTTATTTTAAACTATAAAACTAGCCTTTGCAACTTGTCTTACATATTAGGTTAAGTGAGTGTCTTGTTAGAAAGAGCAAAAAAGTCCTTCCATTTATTCCACCAATAATGCATATCTTCTAAAATTGGGGTGTGATGTTCAACCAATTCTTCACAATATTTATATTCAACAATGGATTACTTTTCAAACTCACCTTAATCCACTTTTGATGGCTCAATTATTTCTAAAAGTGGATCAATTAATTTTCTATGATTATCCCAATCCTCACTTGTAAATAAGGACTCCACAACTTCTCTCATGTTTGTGTTCTTGATCATTATAATTATTGTCTTCTAAAAACAAGTGATGAAATTCTATCGTGTCTTCTAGTGACTCTTTAGATTCATCTATTGATTTCCCCTCAAATTTACTTTCAACCACTTTTGGTGGGTCAAGGGCTTATTCAATGGGATCAATTTTTATATTGATATTTCTATGATTTTCCCAATCTTACTTTGTGAATAATTATTCTAATACACTCATTTATATCTGGTCATTACTTGAAGCATGTTGTATTTATTGATCATCCACTTTAATAATATCATTAAATTCTATGGAATATTATGTTCTATCATATATTTCAATTATAGTTAGATCCAAGACTCCTTCATTGTCTGAATACTCATGCATTCCTACATTTTTATGATCTTGTTTACCATAATCATCAATAGTGTATATGGGCCTTGATACTTGTACGTCCTCATGGGAAATATATAAGGTGGTTGTAAAACTTGGAAATTCACTTTTATCCCATTGATTTCTCACATTATACATAATTCGATTCAAGCATGATATATTGAATGGTTGGTATTGATTGGAATCCATAACTCCTGAAGAAAATTTTATCATGGGAGAATGTTGTGCATAAAACCAACTCATGGGTGGTATCTGATTTTGAGCCTTAGGTTTAAGTAATGATAATTGACCCACATCAATCCCTTTCAAAATCCATCATTTTTCTACTATTATTTCCCCACTATAGGCTATAGGCAAGGATGAATATTTAAGAACTCTACCTAGAAATATATAAGTTAACGGGTCTAAGAATCCCATGTAGATTTGAATAACCTTTTCTTTTGACATGAGGTAATGCATGACCACTTAAGTATACAACCTATAGAATCTATCATTGAATTGACTCATGGATTCATTAGGTTATTTACAGATAGAAAACAAATTGATTATACATTACTATTGGGTCAAATAGCTTTTTGTTAAAATTATCAAGGAAAATTACCTCTAGTTGAGCCCAAGAATTGATAGAACCTACAGGTAAATTGAGGTACCAATCATAAGCAAATTCATCTAATGTAAATAGAAACATGTTAGAAGAAACATCTTCATGCATTATTTGCAATTGAATTAAAGTGTTCTTGTATGTCTGAATATGTTCCTCAAATGATTCTATTCCATCATGCGTAAATAAAGGTAGATAACACAAAATATCTATAGGCACCTGATGTTAAGGCCAAGTATGTATAAAGCACTGCCTATCATCTAATGAGTAAGCATTGCCATTAGTGGACCTTAAAGAATACAACTTTAATACCAGTTTTGTTAGTCAAAAAAACATCTTGTGAATAGGCATGAAATGACTAAAAATTATCAAAATTTTCACATATAAATTATCATGTTTATCAACCAAAATATATGCATCAATTAAACCATGACATTAGAGAACATTATCCAATTTGCAAAAATCACTAGTTTTAATGCATCATCAATTAAAATACTTTTTAAATCAATGAATGTGATAAAAAAAAACCACATTAGCCAAGACCAATACCTTCAAAAAAAACTTTTAAGTAAAAAAGAGCAATTTAGCATTAAAGTAGCAACAAAGTAAACCAATTCAATCCATTCTTCTAGCGCCAAAATGTTGAGTGGTAATTTTTTCCAATTGTAAAATCACCATCACAGTCAGGATTTTTATTAGAAAACCCTCTCTTGCAAACAAATAGAAATTTCTCCAAGGCTTATTTTACTTAGTGTGTGCTTTTAATCTTGTGAAGATGTATCAAATAAGTGCTAGGAATACCTTAGTGATTGTAATTAAACTGTTAACAAGGGGCCTATGTTGGTATTACTTTATTGTGCTATGCTATTGATTGTTCATTTTATCTTGAAGTATTTTAGATAGATTTCATCTTCTTTTGTTAAGTAAATTTAAAAAAAAATATATCTTCTTTAAACCCAAATTTGAGCATGAAACAAAAGATTAAAATCTATCTCTAAATGTGAATCTTAAATGATGAATGGATTCATTTAATTTTTCTTTGATGGATGAAAATAAAATAAACTACATGGTTAAAATTATAATGTAATGGCATTGAAATGCCATAAAAATTATCCCTCTTTAATGAAACTGTAATTTTCATAAAGAGATACTAATTTATTACTTTAAATACAATAGCCTTTGAAATTTTGTATAAATTACTCCTGTTTAATAAAATTGTAATTTTCATAAAAGTTAATTTATTGCTTGAAAAATGAACATACAAAGCTTGAAATTTGACTTGTCTTCAAAATATGTAATTATAATAAATTTGAAATTAAAACACTCATTTAAAAATGTGAATTTTGAATAATTTTTGTAATTTGAAATTATAATCAAAATAAAATCAAAACTACTCTAAATGAAACATTAAAGATTATTCTTGGAATCCATGCATTTATCTTAGAACTTTTAATTTTTTTTCTTATTTTTTATTTTATCTGCAAAATTTTAAAAAATGAAAAAAAAATATAGAATATGAACCAGAATTCTGAAAATGAAAGATAAACTACTATCAAGATAATGCTACCCCATCTAAATGTAACCTAATCCAATCGAAGCTGCATTCACACGGTTTGAACTAAACTAGGTGCAATATTCTAAGGAAAAAAACCAAAATTCATGTTTCTAAACATTCAACAATGAAACTATTAAAATGCATTAAACATTGTATATAAGCTTAAAAAAATGGAAGGGGAAGATAGACTGTTCGTTCAAAATATTCAAAAAAATATCTCCTTAGATTTTGCTTACAAGGTGCAATTTTTTTGCAGTATTTTACATTAAAAACATAAAAATATAGTATTTGTTTTACGTAAAAGTTCTAGCCCCTATTACAAAAATTTCCAACCCTCGTGCCTGCATTTCAATGGGTTTTTAATATTACAGAATACTTTTTATCTCCCCTCTTCGTTGGATTTACAAATATTTTCTCTTCATTATTCTCTTACTTTTCCCCTTAGCTTATTATGATCGTTGTCATAATGTTCAACATTGTAACTTCCTCCTTGTAAATAATGCCCATAAGTCTGCATGTAGTATCTTTAAGTAATGGATCTTTTCTATTTTTATTTTATTAACGATGCATTGATAGTGTCAACTAACTCATGTTGCAAAATGATCCCATTGGTTTATACTTGCTATCGATAGTAGTAAAGGACTCACTTCATTGTCATTGAGAGTCACTTGTTACAATGAGTTAGTTGCAAAATGATACCATTGGTTTATACTTGCTATCGATAGTAGTAAAGGACTCACTTCATTGTCATTGAGAGTCACTTATTACAATGTCAGCATGAGAGTAATTGTTACATATAATAATGAGGAAAGAATGAAAAATGACCAAATTTCATGATGAGGTTTGTAATTATTATTGTTGGAGCAAAGCTGTAAATCTGTCTGACCAAAATATTTATCCCTAAAATCTAGCTTTCCCAGGTAGGGTACTGTAGCACAATATAGATTTCTATCTCGGATGCATCCCTGGGTCATTTCCTTTTTTTTGGTCATCAATACTATCGGTTACCAGACACATCCATGCTTAACTTAGCAGAATACACATTCGCACACCCATTGAGATTGCTACTCCACTTGATGAAATATTAACAATTGTATCCATGTTGGCACTCCACATCCACACCTCCTACATTGTTTGTCTTTCTATATCATCACTAGCTGGAACTCATTTTATTCATCTCTAAAACTCGAATAACCTTTGTCCTTTTATGAGATTGTTCCTAGTGTTAAAACCGTTGTTTTATCCAAAGTTTGAATGTGCCAAAGGGGGGTAAATATATTAAAAACATCATGCCAATCTCTTTGGACAATCGACTATCTCCATTCAATCGATGAATCAACCCTTACCCATGCAGTTCTATCTGTATACGTGATAGTACCTTCATTGACATAGGGTCTAGCAAAAGTGTGGGGAAGGGCTACATCTATGATAACACACTGTCAATCTACCTATATCCCTTGTTTGATGAATATTGCTCTCCATAATGATGCTACCCTTCCTATTGTGGATCAACCATTTGATATGGAATTTAATTATTGGTGATACCCATGAATCACGTCCACACAATCATCTAGATAACCTACATGTCACTTTTCTATAGACGCTATCAAGGTTTTCCTCTGCTAAACATCACCATAACAAGACTTGCTTGTTTGATTGGTCAAATGCGTAATTAAACATTTACGGGGTATGCTATGCTAGAAAAATCATGTCTGCAAGAATATTGATGAGGCAACCTCCTGTATGTAGTTGATTTTGCAAGGTACTCTTTATATTGTCATCTGAATATCTACTTTCGGGTGATTTACATTGTACAACTATGTAGAACTCTTTCATTATTTTACCCTTGCTAGTAATTTCAATGCAGTAGTGGTAGTATGGTATGTTTCTATCATTTTTAGGGAGGATGGAAACCCATCTAATAATCACCACAATCCTCACTACACTATCCAATCATCATCTACCCATCGTGAATGGGGCCTAGGCTTGCCCAACTAATACAATATTCAACATTGTTTTACCCTTATCCCACATCTGGGAGGCAATTTCAAGCATGGTGATATAAAATGAACATCACACACAATAGCTTATTAACATCCTATGGTGGTCATCCTGCACGTGGCCTCACATGAACCCACCAAGTGGTGCAGTCTTTATCCATATGGTTCAAATCTATCTTACCACATTGTAACCATCAGTGTCTCTAAGTCATTGCAAATCCAATCATACCACAACTTCAATATCCATGCCCATGTGTCATCACATCATTGATCTCTCCCACGTGTGGAAGTCCATGTTGCCACCTGTAGAATATTTCGTGTCATCTTCCTAGTAATAGTTGGTTGTGTTGGGTCTCGCTCCTCAAATCCTTACTTATTGGGTGACCTGCACCAAGCCAAATTAAGATTTATTAAAATAAAAACATCAATTTGCCTACTAAAATTAACTTGAAATAAAAACCCTAATAGTAGGAAATATTATAATGACATGAATAGTAGGAAATATTAAAATGACATGAACTACAATGGGATGAAAATGATTGTGATTTTATTAATTTATTATTATATTTTTATCATTTATCACATTTTAATTTGTTTTTCTTTTATTTTTTATTTTTATTTTATATTTTGTTTTATTTCCTTTTTATATGTGCAAGCTCCACATGGGCTTTGAAAGTGGAGGAAATTTAATAACAAAAACATAATATCTAATATAAGAGATCCAACACACTTATTACAAAACTATCCAATGCTAAATATGATAATGAAAACTCTTGGATTCAAGCAAAAAAAAAAACAATATTTAAAAAAAAAACCTAAAATTTAAGGTGGGTTAATAAAACATGGGCTTGTTGTGCAATGGCCACAAAAAATCTAAGTGGAAAGCTACTAGGAAAATGTGGTCCATGATAATCAAAATATTTGTCTTTAGGTCCTGGGTGTGTTTTTTACTTTTACCCCTTAATTGATTTCTCAATTGTGATGGGAGGACTAGCTTGTCCTTGAGATGATTTGTTTTTTTATTAAAGCAATTGTTGGAGTTGCAATTCTTTCCTCTAAATTACTTCTTGAACCTCCCCTGCTTCGGTCCTATCTAGGAGGATCTTTATTTACCTACTCTCCTTCCCACTTTACAAACCCTGCACTATTCCTTTTTCTTAGTGCCTCTTTGTTGTACTCATCCACCCACTCTTTATCAAAGGTGGATTTTAGATAGGTTTAAGCATTTCTAGCCAAATCATAAGCCTTTTATAGTGTAGTAGGTTCTCCCATATCCACCTCTCAACCTATTCTTGGGTCTACTCCAATTATGAACTTTTGTATCTTTATATTCTCATTGTATGCGGGAACATATTTTAGGAGATTAACAAATCATTGATGATACATCTCCACAATTCTAGTTCCTTGTCGAAACTTAGTTAACTCAAATTTCCAAGAACAAAAGTATTCTATGAGTAATCTATATTTAAAGGCATTCACAAAATCTTCCTAACTCAAATCAACTGCAACTGCAACTCCTAGTCCTTGACTATAAGTCTTCCACCAATTTGTGCCATCACCTTACAGGTGTAGAGTGGCATAGGATGTTTGGGTTCCAGAGGAGTAGTTATTCATAACACATTAGGTATCTATTTACTTCAACCAAGAATTAGCTTTGTTACCATATTCTTCTCCATTAAATTTAGAATATTTTAGATACTTAATTTTTTTTTCCAATCTGGCTTCAAAAAGAATCCTAGCTCATTGTGCTTCTGTGAGGGGTTCATTTACCTATTTCAATCTAGATTTTCTAGCTGAAATTTCCTAGTTTAGGATGGTATCCAACATTTATCTCTATTCTTCTACTTGTTCCCAAATATGGTCCAATTTTATTGTTAAATCCACTATTTTATCACTAGGGTTCTCTAAACCTACATTTGGGGTTCTTCCCTCTACATTGGGGTAGCACTTCCTCTCCTCTTTTGTGGTATCATTTCAAGTCACACATAGAAGAGTCATTAGTATTTAATTAACTAAATTTTAGTCATTCTATCTAGTAGAGTTAAAATCCCTACTTAGGTATGTCCTTATCACACACCATATCTAGCCTTGCATGGTGAACCTATTCCACTATGAACCTAGGCTTTGATACCAAATGTCATAACCCAAAATCCTCAACCAAAATAGAAATATTTTTTCCTTTTTAGGGCTAAGTTTCATTCTAACCCTTGTGTTGTAGAATACTTCTCAAGATTTTAGTTAACTAAATGTATTAACCAAACCTATCTACCTTACATGAAGAGAACTCAACAAACCCCTATCTCCATCGCTTACTCAATTTCCTTCTTGGTAAGGGTGTTAGAAGCTACTTTCAGTCTGGCTACCTCTCACATAACTCTTTCTATGTGTGAGTGCTAGGGAATTCCTTCAGTGCTATATTTCCACTTACCATGGCTAGCTCCTCCTCTTAAATCAATCGAAGAGGTAAATGCTAATATCCGCACCCCACACAAATCCTTTAGTGTGGATACACTTAAAAACTTTACTATCTCTCATCTCCTATATGAGACTAGTCATTCTCATATTTTGGTTCATGCAATAATCCCCTCTATAAAGTTTTGTCATCACAAAGGGTGCCATATTTCTCTTTGTACATCTACTTGAATTCCTAGAGTAGGTTTCAATAAGTTACATCTAAACCCTATAGGGGTCGTTGGTGTCTAAGCACAAGTTCTAAACCTTATGTATGATTTTTGCCCCATAAAAACCAATATTCCAACCATAGCCACACTCCTATACAAATCATCTAATAACTCTTTATTCTACCAAGCAGATTTAGTTTATCTTAGTGGCTTAAGAAGCACCATGTTTTTTATGTGTTCCTTAACAAAGTAAAATATATTTTACATTCATTGCATCTCAAGGCCCCTTGGAAGCGTGCTTATGAGTATAATCCTTTCAAAAGAAAATTTTCTACATGGTCATTCTATTACAAAACATGGATACATATAACAAGATTTTCCTTAATATTTGGTCCAACATAGATTAACACTATGGTCCCATGCTTAATAGCAAAAAATAGAGCTGACATCATTCAATACATCTACAAGCAGTAATACATATACAGTTTAATAAATTATGATTAACAAACTTGACATTCCATTAGGAATATTGTATATATTTTGTATTGACGAAAGGATTGACCTTCCAACCAAATTTGACCTAAATAATGTCAATCATCATAGAACATAAATACAATTGTGTTTCTTAATCACTCAAAAACCTCAATGAATAAGGAGGCTATCATTACAATGGTATAAAATATTACGATGCTTTGCCTTGAACAAATGGCTTACAGAGCAACACTCAACAATTTCCTTTCGGTGCAACATACTACTAGTTTGTAGATATTTTTAGCACCCAAACCTGCAATTGATATCGTCTATCATCGTGCTTCTCTCATGAACCATATAGATCAATAATATATTATATGGGTATTAGAGTCATTAGATTCAGCTACAAAAACGTATGATACAAATCCATTTGCATGCAAGTGTTTAACCATTCACACCCAAAAATCTATTGCCCATCACAAGCCTAGTTGTTCACAACATTAAATTCTAGAAAAATCTATTTCTTTTCCTTATTCTCTATTAAACATAGTAGTGCATTCAACAACTCCTATATTTCATTGCCTACCATAACACAATATCCATCCAAATCCCTAACTTATCATCCATAACATGGAAACAACAATCGATAAGCCAAAGTTTTCTTTCTCTTTTATTAACACAATATCCATACATAAACCTATCTTATCATCCATCAAGGAACAAGCACTTGATAAGCCAAAGTTTTCTTTCTCTTTTGTTTACATTAACATGCTAAAATGTAAATCACTTCTTCAAAACCCAGTACAATAAAGTAGGCTTCTACGATCAAGCAATACATTAATGTAATAATTTTATTTCCATTATTTTTCCTTAACTTGCAAGAAGAAGTAAGTCTCTACTTTCAAGAAACAAGTGAAAGCACGAGGATACGAAAACAAAAAGGAAACTCCAAGTGCGATGCAAACGGAACTAAACTTAACGCTAAGTCCTATGAATTGAAAGTGCATGAAAGGAGAGAAAGCATGAACGAATCGAAATGAAACAAAAAGCCAATAACGAAGACAACCCTTTTTATTGATGTGTTTCAGAACTCGGTTACAATTCACCTCCTCCCTTTTCAGGGGCCAGGAGCGTTAAATATGTGTTCTTGTTACATCCATGAATGCTATTCCTTCTTTCGCGTGCCCACATGTAAAATGGGTCGACCAACACATCACCGCCGCTTGTGTATATGAATGTTGACTCCTTGCTGCTCCTCCAATGTCTAGATCCTACATTCAAGGAAACAAGAAATAGTCAGTAGCACCTGTAGATGAAATAAAACATGCAATCCCCAAGCCTGAGATTAGTGCCTGCAAAGAATTAAATAAAACGATGACTAAAATGAATCCAAACGAACTAAAAACTTCACAGAGGCATGAAAACATCACCTATGAGGCACTACAAAAAGAACAGTCGAGAAATTCCTCACAGATTTGTATTCGCTCCGGGGCGGGACGAATAAACCTACAACAATTTGTCAGAAAGCACAGTCCCAAATGTCTTATCCCGAAGGCTCCAAATCACCTACAAAGTTGGGGTTAGCTAATTGGGGGCATTTTGGGAAGACCCAGAAGGTCATATTTTCCCAATTTGGCCTCTATCACCAGGAATTTGATGGTACCATCTGCAAGTTAGTGAAGGCGAGAAATGATAAAAGCATGGTCAGAAATGCTCAGAATGAAATGAAATTCAAACTACAACCTATTTAGATAACCTAGAATCAGATGCAAAAGAAAAATTGTGGAAATCTACCATAGATTCCTAATCATTCTAGGGTGGGACGATTAGACCTGCAACAGTGTGGGGGGGGCCCCGGGGCAGGACGCCCACCGTTTGGGGCCCGATTTCGGCACCAATCCACTTGGGATGGGTCCAAAATATCTTGTGGGGTGTTGTCAAAAAATTTGGTAGGATTTTGTGGCCAAATGTTGGGTTTGGGTTCCGGATTTGTGCTTCCAATAACCACCCTATGACCTCTCTTCCAAAAGAGATCAAGGATGCGATAGGCACAAATCAAAAGGTGTGTGTGTGGGAGTAAAATGACAGCACTTCGTTGCTCAAAATGCTCCTTCTCCATTCTCCTTTTGTGGTGAGAAAACTCACCAATTTATAGACCTGGAGGTCTCTTTGGATGAGCATGCAGAGGCGCCACTTGGCAATCATGCCTTCCTAGGAGGGAGGAGATTCCTCCCTGATTAGGGGCCTCATGGCTGCCTCTGTAATCGCCTCTAATGCTCAAAAATGCTCACTCACACTCCCATGCAAGGAAGGAAGAATTAAGTGGTGGATCTGAGCTGCCATTTGTCAAGATTTGACTTTTTTCCAGTCAAACCTCCTATTCGCCCCACCCTAGAGTGAATACTTCTATTCATCCCTGGGTGGGGTGAATACTAGTTTGTAATCGTCCCTGGGTGGAACGAGTATGAAGCAGAGTGCTTGAAGGTGCCAAATTGACTCTTGACCTTCCAAAACTACTGTGAGAGTGGTTAGGACCACTGTTTAACCTCTAGGGGCTGCCCTTGGGGCTGTGTGTGTCAGTGCGATCAGTGTTTGCAGTCACATAATCGGATTGGTGCTGTTTTGGTGTCTACAGATGCCCCTTTTTGGGAAGCATTGTGCGTGGCGCAGTGTTGAGAAAAAATAGATAACCAAAGCACTAATGATTAGGGTTTCTTAGTAACCTAACCAAATTTTGATGCCCCAAGTATGGAAAGGGCATGCATTCTTGAATCCTTGCTTCTGACGAGCGAAGGAACTCAATCCAAGTGTTAACCTTTTTCGATGAGGTGTTACTTGCGCTTGGACATCGATCAGTCATGAATAGGCAAAGGGCGCAACCTTTTGTCTGTGGGAACCTTGAGTTCATGATTCATGAATGCCAAGTGTTTGATCAGCTTGTGATTATTGCTTGTTTGCTGCCCCAAGCAGGGGCACGATTGTCTTTATCAATGATTCTTTGAATGCATGCCATTTTCATGATTGGGTGTGTATTTGTTGATTGGTGACTAAGTGTGACTACCCCCTCAAGCGACGAATCGATGAGGGAATGACCTACATGAGAAAAGTGATGAGTCACTTGACCCAAGATGACTTGTGTAAGGGTGCCTTCAGATGTTTATCGTTGAATGTGCGTGCAGTTTTCTGACATTTAGACCTATTTTTGGTGGGTTTGAACCCTTTTTGTGACGCTTTTTGGAGCTAAAATTGTCAAAAATCCGTCTTCCCGTGGAGCGGTCCGGCTATGGTAGCCTTCTTAGGGAGTAGGATAGTGACAATTTGTGACCCCAAGTTTTTGTATGCTATGAATGGGGGCCAAAGGGGTTGATTTATTGGGAGTTGGGGATGAAATTCTGGAATGTCCTCCTTGGAGTGGTCCGGCTATGGTAGCCTTCTTAGGGAGGGAGGATTTGTGACCTCGACATCTTTTTGATGCATCGGAATGTCAAGTGGTGCAAAAGCACTCTCATTGGACAATTTTATTGCTTGTTTTTGTGCATTTTGGTGCATTTTTTTGTTTTTGAAATTTTTGCTCTGTATTCATCCTTGGGTGGGATGAATACCAGTTTAGTATTCATCCCAGGGTGGGACGAGTGCTAACTAGAGTGCTCATCCTAGGGAGGAATGATTACAGGTGAAAAGCCTATTTAAGGGCCAAAACTAGGGTTTGGGCTCATTTGCATTCTTTTTTTGGCGATTTGGAGCTCTGAGGAGGAGGAGGTCGATTTTGTGAAGTGAAGCGCTACCAAATTTTTTTACACCATGAGTTCACGAACCGGTTCATCAAGTGGTGGAGCCGAAGCGAGACCGGTGAGTGACCTTCCTCGTTATTGCTTGTATTTTGTGATTTTTTTAATACTGCAATTGATTTGTTGTTTCTTTTGTAGTTTGTTGTTCAAAATAAAAAATGAACCCCTTAATTAAATGTATGTCGTTATGCGTGACTTGTTGTTTTATGGCTTCATGAAAACTTTAGGTAAAACCCTAGGTACACAAAGATCAAAATTGAATGTAAAAACTTAGTTCAAAACTTAGTTTAAAAATTTGTTTTTTTTTTCTTTTTAGTTGGCTTCGTAAAAAATGAAACCTTAGTTTACATGTATGTGGAAAAGACGTGATAAAAGTCTAAAATTTATTTCCTTTTTACAGTAAGGTAAACCTTAGGAAAAAAAAAATTTTGTTTTTGTGATGTTTTTGTTACATGAAAACCTTAGGATAAACCGACCGTGAAACCCTAGTTTTTTAGGTTGAATGTGTGAGTTTTGAAAACTTGATTGAAAACCCTAGGTAAAAACTGTCATGTTGATTTTGTGTTGTTTGTTTTTTTTTTTTTTTTTTTATTTTTTTTTTTTTTTTTTTTTTTTTTTTTTTTTTTTTTTTTTAAAAAAAAAAACACACAAAAAAAAAAAAATTTTTTTTTTTTTTTTTTTTTTTTTTTTTTTTTTTTTTTTTTTAAAAATAGAGAACAGAAACCCTAAGACGAAAATTGAAATGTTTTGAATTTTTGTGAATTTTGTTGTTTTTAGTTGTACATTGTTTTATGCATTGTTGTATATTCATGTTACTGTTGTACAGTTTTTCATGATTTTAATGTTTTTGTGTTGTTTTCTTTTGTAGGTTGTGAAGAGTCGGTACCGTGTACCTACTATTTTTACTGAAGCATGGGAGGCACTGACTTTGGTTGACTAGGAGTGGCTTGATGCCCTTGGGCTCAAGCAGGTGACTCCTGGAGCCTATGGTCGGGGATCGGGCCTATCTGATGGCCCTGATCAACTTGTGGGATCCCTGGACCAACACCTTCCATCTCCCAATAGGGGAGATGATAGTGACCTTAGAGGATGTCTATCGGATCCTTCAGATTTTGATAGATGGACTGTCGATCCGGATGACGCCTGGGATCAAGATAGTGTTGACACTATTTTAGGCATGGGGAGGAGGTGGGTGTGGATAGCCCAGTGGAGAGGGGAGTGACTCCAGATTGGTAGGATTCTGGTTCGATGGTGGCTAGAGAAGGGGGTGTTGGGAGTGAGGCACGCAGTACTTATGGGCCTCATTTCCAACATGTTGCTACCTGACTCGTCAGGTGTGAGGTTCCCATGGAACCTATTGGATGTGGTCTTTTGGTTGGTGGAGTGTCCTATGGATGCACCTATGATCATGAGGTGGGGGTAGACATTGCTGGCATAGCTCTATGATGAGTTGTACGAGGTCCATTATCGGAGGTGGAAGGGTATTGGGTGCAACTTTCTATTGTAGTGTTGGGCTTGGCAGCATATAGCGGTGGAGAGGCCGATGGGGCTATCATGGACTACTCGAGCGGAGATGGTGGATAGGGATATAGGCTATGCGGCTCTATGGTGGTGGTCCGAGGAGTAGGGTAGAGTCAGTGGTGGGCAGGTGTCGTAGGGCACTATGTCGATGCCTTTGCCTGGCTTACTCTAGGGGAGGTGTTCTGGCACCCCTATCGAGACTATCCAGCCTGGCCTGAGGCTGGAGAGTGGCTCCGGTGGGTTCATAGAGGGTGATGGCTGATTGGGCGGCATGGGACCGAGTAGGAGTTCTTCTCTTATAGTCGGGTGACATGATAGTTTGGGGTGCGCTAGGGGTTTCCTAGGGAGCCCGTGGTCTATCGATTAGGGGATGAGAGGACTCTAGCCTAGCTGGTCATTATGCCATTGGGTGAGGATTCTAACATAGCTATTGACGTCCTAGATGTGGATGACGTCGGGACTACCATGGAGTACGACCAGTGGTGGACACTACGGTGATGGTGGGGAGAGGGACCACTGGGAGGTGTCGAGGTAGCGATAGTAGGTGATGAGGGTGCAGAGGCACCAGGTGAGGGTTGGGGGTTCCGCTAGAGGATGCAGATATGGTAGAGGTGGATGATTTTGTGGGGGAGGATTTTGGGGTTTTGGAGTAGCCAGAGATGTAGGACATCTCGGAGTAGTGGGAGCTAGAGCAGGCTACTATTCTAGAGATGCCAATGCCCCAGGCAGTCATGGAGGACATGGAGGTAGGGTTGCATACTGAGAATGCATGATTGGTGGGGCTGCTCTAGAGATGGGATGAGGAGCTGGGGGAGGCTCTATAGGAGAGGGATCTCTTGCGGACTCAGCTAGCGGAGTGGGAGACCGCATGGGCTATGCACCACCGGTAGGAGGGGGATACTGATGCGGCACGGGAGAGGGATCTTCTACGGGTGCAGTTGGCATAGTGCAATAAAAATTTGGCTATGTATCGACAGTGGGAGATGGACTTGGTGCGGCATCGGTTGGAGCTGGAGGCAGAGATTAGCCACCTCGGTGGGTGGATCCCTACGCTTAGCGGAGGTGGGTCATCATGCCGCTCGAGAGGGAGCGATACTAAGCAGTCAACATCTTCTCGACATAGGCGACTGGATGAGGGGGGCTCTAGTAGGCGTGATGCGGGGGCTAGCAGTAGCCACCCTAAGGGGTCCCATAGGACCCACACCATGGGGGGTAGTTCCCATTGCACCGATCCTACGTGATCATGGTGGTCGATGCCCTAGGCTTAGGGGTTTTTGAGGTTTTGCTTTTGGTGGGGTCAGATGACCGGTTATTGTAGCCTATGGGCATTTTTGATGATATATATACAGATGACTTTATTTTGTTTATACACATGTCGGCATTTGATGTTATGCTCAATGGTTGTTGAATGTGTATGTATGCATGTTAATTGATGTTGATGGATGCATATGTTATGATGAATGCAAATGTTTCTAATTTTTAGGATATGCAAATGGAATGGATGGATTAAATTTGTGATTTTTTTGGGGGCACCATAGACTATTTAGAACTTATGGCTTTTTGTCTTAGGCGATTGCTGTGGTAAATGAATTTTGTTGTATACATGCTATTTTTGTATTTTTTGATGGCAATTCGAGGATGACAGATTGCATAGGTGGTTTTAGAATGTAGTTAAGGTTTTTTGAGACTCAGATGTTTTAACCAACTAGCCAGTACTGTAATGTTATCTTCCAAGACTTTTGGACAAGGTATGAATCGGACTTGTCTTTGACCAAGTTATTTCACATCCCTGTGTGTGCAATTGAGTTCGTTTATGTGGTATTTGTCAGGATACCTCCAGTGCTAGATAGGCTGTCAACCAAACTTGTACTGAGGATCACCTAATTAGCTCCACTAACTCCTTTGTTGTATTTAGTCAGATTAATCTACGGTGCTATCTAGGATACCATAAGCTAGCCCATCCACATGCAAACATTGATCTGTACACGAGTTAATGTGACAGATATATCATCATGCGGGAGGTTTACCACCAATGACCGATAGGCTATCCACCAAACCGGTACTGAGGTTCACCTCATGACCTTCTGAATGCTGAGAGTTCCAGGGATTCAAGTTCGACTCCCTTCTTTTCTTCAATTGTATTGGGATACTTGCTCTTTTGTAGTGATAAAAATCACTATTTATTTTTATTATATATATTTTTTCTTTTGAGCAAGGGATTTGAATTTCGAGTGATGAGGATCACTATTGTATGTGTCGTTTGAGGTATGCACTTTGGTGGTGATGTCAATTTTTTTGGAGTTTTGACTTTTGCAAAATTTTATGATTTTTGCAACCTTTTGAGAACTTGGGATGCTTGGGGAATTGGGTAGGGAAGATGCTTGTC
Source organism: Wollemia nobilis (assembly GCA_028583015.1). Lineage (NCBI taxonomy): Eukaryota > Viridiplantae > Streptophyta > Pinopsida > Araucariales > Araucariaceae > Wollemia > Wollemia nobilis. The sequence continues at coordinate 1,001,000 of JAQPPZ010000629.1, read as the reverse complement.
CTTTTGCCAACTCTCAGCATTCTTGGGGTCATTCACATAGGGGGATGAGCAAGATAACCATTTCGCTTATGGTGACCTGGATTGCTTTGCAGGTTTCATCTTTCGTTCACACAACTTTGGAATTTTTATGTGTTTTAACTTTGTGTTGGGATGTTACGTAACAAGGTGTGATCCAAGTAAGATTCTACCTTTGGAAAATCTGTCTGACTTTGTACAGTATTTGGCTAGAAGGCTAATGACAGCTGAGTGACAAAAACTCTAGATACATTAGGAGACTACTGACTATGGTATGGTAAAATAATGTGAATGGTGGTTTATTACAGAATTGAGAAATGTGGGAATGGATGGATTTGCCGAGTAATTACAGTTCTATGGTGCCTTTGACCTGTATGACCACAAATATGCAATGTATGGATGTGATGCTTAATGCAGCTATTATTTTTGTGTTTTTGATGGATTGATGAGGTGCAAGAAGAGCTCTTTATTTGTGATGATTTTGAGCATGTATGGAAATGAGATGCAAATTTTTGTTGTATTTTTGATGATTTTATTGTTTTTGAATTTTCTTATTTTTGACCAAGCGATTGTGGGAATCCTTGGAGCTTTTTGGTTTGACCAAAGGGGTAATGGGCATCTTTGGGGCATTTTTTTTGGGGGTTGACCAAGCGATTGTAGGGATCCTTGGAGCATTTTGGGATTGACCAAGCGATTATGAGAATCCTTGGAGCATTTTGGGATTGACCAAGCGATGATGAGAATCCTTGGAGCATTTTGGGATTGACCAAGCGATTATGAGAATCCTTGGAGCATTTTGGGATTGACCAAGCGATTATGAGAATCCTTGGAGCATTTTGGGATTGACCAAGTGATTATGAGAATCCTTGGAGCATTTTGGGCTATGGCTCTATTAAATATGGAATGGCCACAAATGACTGATGTTCAAGGGTTCTAGTTCCTTGATTCCATCAAGAGAGGCTAGCCGGTATGTTCCAGGTCCTATTTTACTATTGATGACATAAGGACCTAACCAGTTTGCCATGAATTTGTCCCTTAGATGGGGCGGCAAGTTAGAGTTCTGTTGGTTCTCTTTTAAGACCAAGTCACCAACCTGAAAGTCCCTCAGGTGAACCTTCATGTTGTATGCCCTCTTAAGTCGCTCTTGATAGATACGTAAATGCTCAAGAGCATTAACGCGTCGTTCATCGAGCAACGTAAGCTGGTCTAACCGGGCCTACCATGCAGTGTCATCATCGATGAACTCTTGCATTGATATGCGTAGGGAAGGAATTTCCAACTCGAGAGGCATGACTGCCTCGGAGCCATACACCAGCGAAAATGGAGTTGCCCCGGTGGGTGTCCGAATGCTAGTGCGATAAGCCCATAGGGCAAGTGGGATCTGAATGTGCCAATCCTTATGACTATCTGTGACTATCTTTTTGAGGATGGCAACTAGCATTTTGTTTGATGCCTCTGCTTGCCCATTTGCCTACGGATAATAGGGTGTTGAAAAACTATGCTGAATTTTGTACTTTGTGGTCAAAGCATGCACGTCTTTGTTCTTGAATGACGTCCCATTATCCGAGATTATCTTGGATGGAATACCAAAATGACATATGATATTATGTAAAATGAACTCCGAAATGCGGGTTCCAGTCGTAGAGGTAAGCGGAATTGCTTCCACCCATTTGGTGAAGTACTCTGTGGCCATTATGATAAACGTGTGATGGCCGGATGATGCAGGGGAGATCTTTCCGATTAGATCTAGACCCCACTATGAAAATGGCCAAGCCGATTGAATCGGCTGCAAGGCCTGAGAAGGTACGTGTGTCAAATTAGCATGGTGTTGACACTTCACGCACTTCCTCACATACGTGCAACAATCTCGCTCTAAATATGGCCAATAATAGCCCATGCAGAGAATGCACTTTGCGATGGCCATACCACTGAAGTGGCCACCGCACGTACCATCGTGCGCTTGGGTGATCACCCAAGTGGACTCCTACTGGTCCAAGCAATGAAGGAGGATTCCTTCATAGCTACGATGGTACAAAATGTCTCCTAACAAGACATGCTTTGCCACTTTTTGTTTGAATGATCATTTTGTGGCATGCATCAATCCAAGCGGGAGGTTACCTAGCTTGAGGTAATCCCTTATGGGTGAATACCAATCCTGCTGATCAGAAGCCTCGATGGTATGAACAACCAATCCCTCTTGAAGTTCATCCCTAGCAAAAGTTGAGCGGGAAAGAACTTGTAAGAATAGCATTGTGTTGCTATTAAGGGGAGTAGGGGAGAACAAGGACCCCTAGTTGGCATGATTCAGACAATCATGGATTCGAGAGAACCTGTCTGGGGATGGTTCAATCTGGATCAGGTGGATTCTTGGCATTAAGTCAGAGCTTGCACGCTCCATCATGGATTGCGATAGTGTTTTGACTTGAATGGTTGTCATATCACCAGAGATGTCTTGCGGGATTAGTGACCCCAAGGAGGCCATAGTGTCTGCAAAATGATTCGATGACCGAGGGAGTGCCTCGATGTCGTACCATTCAAGATTTGCCAGGAATTTGTCCACAAGGGCTTTGTAGGCCTATAGAACTAGGCATTTACACTGGAATACCCCTTTAACTTGGTTGACAATTAGCAACGAATCACCAAAGATGTTTAATCATTTGATGTTCATGGTGATTGTTGTCTGAAGACCTATGAGCAAGGCTTCATATTCTGCATTGTTGTTGGTGCATGAGAAGTCTAATTTAAATGATAGAGGCATTGGAGCCCCTTGCGGTGTAAATAATACGATTCTCACGCCACCACCTTGCTCACATTTAGAACCATCAAAAAATAGGGTTATATCGGCCTGTGACTCAGGCTCATCAAAATCTGGTGATTCTGAGACATGGAAGACCCCATCATCGGGTAGTTCTATGACCAGAGGCTGATCATCTTCGAGAGGAGCCTCTGCTAGTTGATCGGCTATGACTTGACCTTTGATGGATTTCTTTCCAATAAACTCTATGTCAAATTCCATCAACAACATGATCCATTTCATCATGCGGCTACTATGATAAGTATGACTCATCATGTATCGCAATGGATTCTCCTTAGACACAACATACATCGTATTGCTGAGCATGTAGTGGCATAGCTTTTTGGTAGCAAACACCACTGCCAAGCAGAGCTTCTCAACGTATGCATAGTTAAGTTCATAACTGACCAGGGTGCGGCTAAGGTAATAAGTAGCCTATTCTTTGTGAAGTTCATTTTTTTGGGCTAGCATGGCGCCCAGTGCCACCTCAATAGCTGAGATGTATAAGTAGAATGACACTCCTGGTCTAGGTGGTGCCAATACGGTGGTGAAGCCAAGTATTGTTTAATGTCATCAAAGGCTGACTGGCACTCGTCATCCCAGTGAAATGCTACACCCTTATGCAATAATTTGTTCATGGGTCGGCACTTGTCAGATAGCTGCGCTATGAAGCGCTTAATTGATGTGACCTTTCCCTGTAGACTTCTGAGCTATTTAATGGTAGTTGGGGGGAGCATTTCAAGGATTGCCTTGACTTTGTTTGGGTCCACCTCGATGCCTCACTTTGAGACTATGAAACCCAAGAGTTTTCCAGATGTGACGCCAAATACGCACTTCTTGGGATTCAGTCTGACTTTATGTTCCATGAGGTGATCGAGGATCTTACTTAAGTCATCGAGATGATCTGGGAGCAAAAGAGATTTGGCCAACAAATCATCCATGTAATCTTCCAAAGTTTTATGCATGTAATCATGGAAGATGTACGTCATGGCACGTTGGTAGGTGGCGCCAACATTTTTAAGGCCAAAGGGCATGACCTTATAACAAAATGTCCCCCAAGGCATTGTGAACGCCATTTTTAGTTGGTCCTCAGGATTGATACGAATTTGATTGTATCCTGAGAAACCATCCATGAGGGATAGCATTTCGTGACCTGCTGTAGCGTCTACCAATGCATCGATGCTTGGCAAGGGGAAATCATCCTTAGGACTCGCTTTGTTTAGATCTCAAAAATTAGTGCATATGCGAATCCTCCCATCAGGCTTCTTGATGGGCACCATGTTGGACAGCCATGGTGGGTAATCCACGTAGATGACAAACTGTGCATCCAACAACTTTTGCAACTCATATTTGACCATTAAGGCCACTGTTGGGTGCATCTTACATAGTTTTTGCTTAACGGGCTTGACTGTCGGATCAAGCGTTAGGTTATGCATGACTAGCTATGGATCTAGCCCCGACATGTCTTTGTATGACCATGCAAAAACCTCCTTCTTCTCTTTGAGAAGGGTAATGTAGTCGGCTTGCTCTTCAGGGGATAAGCTTACCCCCAGCTTGATGATCTATGGATTCATTGGATCCAAGCCGATGTCTACGTCAGTCATCTCCTCGATCGACATGTGGGATCCATCCTCCAACTGGTGTGGAGTTGGGATCAAATGGATATCATTTGCTGAGTTCAAATCTATGTTGGGAACCTCGGGTTCCTCCTCAGCATGGAAGATATCCTGAGTTGGCTCTGGGGTGAAATGGAGCATTTCATCGAAAGGCCAGTACTCTGATGGGGATGGTGGTAAATTGACGTGATCCCAGTCTATGGCATCTATGTCTAGATACAATGACTATGTTGGATCGGCCGGATTGTGGATGGGGGCGGTTAAGTCAATGGAGATCATGTTGATGAAATGATTTTGGTCTCCATTACCATGGGTGTGATGAATCAAACATTCTGGATGTTCTCTGTGCTCCGGATCTGGCTCTAGAGGTATTGGCATGAATGGATCGGCCCTATGTGCGGATAGGAAGACAGGGTCTACCCTCGACACTGATATCGCTATAGGGTCTCTGGGTGGAAGGTGTTCTCCGTATGCCCAAAGTGGCAGATTCAACACTTGGTCCCACCACGTTGGGTCTACGTACCACTCATGCCCTGGAACTATGTTTAGTTGTTCAAATATGTCGTTAATCTCCAAGGGGTATTGTTGTTGTCACATATGATTGAGATAGGCTATCTCAGTTTCATCTTCATAATCACTGTCGGAGATCCAAAGGCCTTCGTTGGCTCCAACAACTATTTGCGACATTAGAGGCTCGTCTTGCTCGAGCAAATTGATCTGGCCCCATTGGGGTTGTTCCGCTCTCTACGATGGGGCCTGATTGTCTTGTGGTGGCACTTGCTCGATGGGAGCCACCAAAGGGAACATTGCCAAGAGGCTTTCCTGATAATCATCCATGGGGGTCACTTGTGAGTGATTGCTATCTGATTCGAAGGGATCCCATGGTGCTACCTCATATTCTGACTCGTCTTCTGACGATCCTTCTTGACCTTGTCTACACCTCTCTTTTAGGTGTGTTCTTGAACTTTCTCCTCTTTCGAGTGAAGGGAAAGGGTTGTTGAGGTCAACAAGGTTGGTTGTCAACAATGGGAGATAATCTCCCAGTGTGTATGTCATGTTAGGGTTGGCATATGGATCTAATGCCAATCCCCCCTTGTTGCCTATCCCTAGGCCTTGCATGTTCTCTACCAAGATGTCTAAGGGGAGGGGGTGGTTGAACCCTACTCCTGACTTGTCGTATGGCATTTGGTACCTTGGTTGGCAAAGAACATGCACTCCTTGCTCATATCTGCCTAACCCATATCCATGCCAATTGCATTGGCCAAGGTATCTCAAAGCAAATTCTGGGTTAGACAAATAATTGACATCTTCTACAAAGGGCTCTTCATCTTCATCCTCTTGCATGTATGGTTCAATACCATGATCAAGGCCCCCATACACAAAGTTTGTCTGGTTTTGTGGGTAGCCTAGAGGAACAATGGTACCGATGGGGAGGCGAGGTCTCCCCATGTCCTGCATGGACTCTAGTGTGGGTGTTGCTACAATATTCCACACCAGATACTCCCCCAGGCCCGTATTGGCCATTTCAACAGTGATTGTTGGCGATTGAGGGGGAGGGAACGAAAGTTCTTCCGGAGTCCACTCCATGTCGGGTGAACTAGGAGCCTCGACTTCCATTCTGGTAGGCATCTCCTCAGTAGAGATAGTTGATACTGATGGTGGTGCCTCTTCCAGGGGTTTCTTCCCTTTATCCTTCTGTGTGGCCACCGTAGGTGGCATCGTTGGTGAAGGACCAGCCGATGAAGATGGACCCGACTATGGTTTTGATGGGCTTGCCAATGGGGATGCCTACGGAATCAGACCCTGTTTAGATGGATTCAACTAAAAATCCAAATGCGTTGATGGAAGGGTCGATTGCGGCATCAGCTGCACCGCATTGCAATACTTGAAGGGTTCCAAGTCCGTCGGGACTACATGCACTTCCCCTTCAAATGTATACTTTAAACACTGATGAGCTATCGAAGGGACACACTTCATGTCCCTGATCCATGACCGACCTAGCAAGATGTTATAAGCCATCTCACCTTCCAAAATATGGCACAATGTAGGTATAGTCTTTTGTCCCACCTGGATGGGTAGGACAATTGTGCCAACTATCGAGCATATCGCATCATTGAATGCTCGTAGAGTGTAGGTGGAAGCCATGATGTGAGATGCTGGCAACTTCAGATGTTTCAATGCCACTATTGTGATGATATTACTGGATGAGCCAGTGTCTACCAACACCCTCTTATACGGGATCTCATTGACCCATGCGATAACGTGCAGGGGTGGATCCGCCATATCATCAGCCACTGATTTCACTTCATCTTCTCGAAAGGTGATGACTAGCTCAGTGCATCATTTGACATGTCCCACAAAGTTGTTGAAGGAATTTGCTTCATGGGGCTGCAACTCGATGGCTTTCAATATCTCCATTAGAGCCTCCCGATGGGGCGTTGATTGTTGTATGAGCTCGTATATGGAGAGCCTAGCCGACGTGGTCCTCAAGCTCTGAGTGAGTTTGGTCTAAATTGTGGCCATGGGTTTAGGTGGAGGAGGTTGTGTAAGGTGTTGTTGTGATTGCGACATTGTTGGCACCTCTCCTGTAGCTACCACGGGGGTAGCTACACTCGGATACCTCCTGTTCTGAGTCACTATGCTGATCATCCCTACATACCCCTGCATGGGGCAGTTCTGTGTGACCTCATTGACTTGTAGGGTCTTTTCCTGTGCATCATGGGCAGGCAAGGGGTCCTTAAAGACCTCCATTTGTTGGTTTCTTGGTGCCACGGGATTATCCACCGCTAATGTCTTGTTATCAATTAGGTCTTGCACCAAGCCCTTAAACTTCCAATAGGCATTAAGGTCATGTCCCTTCCGCCTATGGAACCTACAGTACAAATATTCCCTATAGCCCTTCGGTTTTGGTGCATTGGGATCTATGGGTTGAACCTCGGGTAGGTTAATCAAGTTTGCCATTGACAAGCGATCAAATAGGGAGTCTCTGGACTCTGTGTAAGGTGTGAATTGTCACCTAGGGTGACGCTGCTGGTTTTGTTCTTGCCTCTAATTTTCTCGGTCATAACTGTTAAGAGGCACCACTTGATAGTTAGCCTTTTGGGGCTGTGTTGCTTGTGCAGGCTTGGGGACATTGATAGCAACCTGATTGACCATAGCGGGTTTCTGTTGCATGGTCCCTATTTTGGTGTTCTTAGACCATTCTTTCTTTTTTGGTTTGGCTATCTCACCATCCTGAATCTTGATCTCTTCAATGATTCTGGCTTGTGCCAGAGCTTCCTCTAAGGTGGCATATTGTTGCAGCTACAATAGCACTGAGATCGATCTCAAATAGCTCTTTGAGAACATTTGTGTGAGGTCGGACATAGGAGGGAGGTAGGGTAGCTTTGAAAGCAAAGTCCTCCATCGGTTCCCATAGGCCACCATGGTTTCTTCCTCATACTTCCTGAGGCTGGCTAGGTCGCTTAGTGATGCCTTCTTCTTAGTGTTGAAGGTGAAGCGTTCGAGGAACGCATCCACTAGCTGATCTAAGTTGCTAATGTTGTGCTTTGGCAATTGAGTAAACCAATCCGAGGTAGGGCCTACGAACATGGTGATAAATGTTCTCAACAACAAAGCATCATTATCCTGAATGCCAAAGCATTGGCTCAGGAATCTAGTCACATGCTCTTGGGCATCCTCCTCACCTCTAAAGATTGCCAACTGAGGCAGCTTAAAGTGTTCAGGGTAAGAGGGTGCTGGCACTGATGGATGCATGGGATGACTATGGAGTTGGCGTAACATGGGCTTTTGGGGCCCAGAAGTCTTGGTCTCCATAGATTCCAAGTGCTCTAGCAGCGCTTTATATGCATCGAAATATTTAATCTCTTCCTCCTTAGTTTGCTCCCATTGTGGGTTGTGGGAAACTTGAGGCCTATGGAGGGGTGGCCGGATAGCGGCCCCTCCACCTTGGTAGGGCATTTCGGCCCGCTCTTCTTCTTGCTCATACTCCTCATAGGCTTCTTGAGGAGTTTCTGGATGAGACCTATGACCATGGGTGGGTCCCCATGGAGGGAGCCCATCATTGTTCCTGGGAGTGGCCTCCCGCTCAGGTCTAGGAGGTCTCGGAGGTAGCACTTGGTAAGGTCATGGAGACCGGTCTCGCACCAAGGGGTTGCACCTCTCATATGGTTCTGCTCTTTGGGTGCGAGGGGTTGGAACCCTCTCAGGCATAGTGTTATGGAGCAGCTCATCTATCTGGCATCGAATGCGCTCTTTGCTAAGGCGATATAGATGCTCTAGCTATTGTTGGTCTTGCTCAAGCTACGTAATCTGCGCTTGGTGGGCGGCATGTCTAGCGACTTCCAGGTCGATTTGTTCCACCATCTTGAGTCTAGGAGGCCTAGATGCCTCTCCTATGCATTTATCTCGGTCATGATGATCCGAGATCTCTATAGGTCACTTCCCTCTATCGAGGTTGGCGGCATTCACTCGAGGCTCTGGCCTCGTTGGGTGATTCTGATAGATAGCAGGTGCGGAGGCGCATTGCTCCCATGTTGTGTATTGCTCTTGAGGAATATAATGGTTTTCCTCATGCTCCCTTTCATATACGTGAAAGGGGCGGGTAGAGTTGGCTCACCCTATTTGAAGCACCTTGTGCTCTAGATTTTGTCTATTGTTCCTAATAGTGATGGGTGGTAAAGGAGGGATGACATAATCATGTGGCCTCTCCTCATGGACCCTCTGCTATTCTAGCACTTCATCATGCGGTGGCCACTCATACCGAGCTTCCAAGGGAGCCTTTCCATTTATATTGAGTGCCACATGTAAGGACTCCTCCTGAAAGGGGCTGTGCTGAGTGGGCGTGCCCCTCGAAGGGGTGCCTCTATAGTCCCATTCCATCAAGGCACGAAGTGGACTACCTCGTGGGTCAGGCTGCCAAGGTGGGATGACCAAATCCTTGGGGCTATAGCGGAGGTGACTTGTGCCCCCTTGTACACTCTCTGTAGCTTCCGCCCTTGAATGGGCTTGGCTACGGGTGTACACCATGGTGGTGTTTTCCTACAAGATGCATACAATTTTGTTTCTTTTTATGATTTTTATGTTACACTAAATAGAAAATATCACACACGCAAGCAATGATTATCTCGTTTAAAGATTAAAAGTGTGTCCTAAACCTGGTTTAGTGTGTTTTAATTTTGTTTTGAAAGATTTTGTGAAGAACATTTAAATGCAATATGATGGCTCTTATGGCTCCCAAAATTGGTCGCCCCTTCGATATACCATTGCCAGGCCGATATACCAACCTCTCTATATACCCGCCCTTACGTGAGGGAAACTGTTGGTACGTGAGAGCAGATGGTACGTGGAACATAGGCGGTACGAAAGGGGAATCACCCTATTTTTGACACCTACCATAGAAGACTTATCCTCATGCACTGGGAATCACCCCAACTACACTCGATCAGCTTTCATCAGGATTTACGTCTAGCAATAGTAGCGATCGGGGTTATGAATGCAAAATTCAAGCCAAGGTGGTGATGAGATCCACCGTTGGTCTTGATCAAGGGCTGGGGTTTTACGACCAGCTCCTTGGTGTTTATGTTGCCACGTGATGTGTGAGGTTCTTTTTATTTTGCATGAAATAAAATAAACATGCAGTGCAACTTTCCCTAAGCAAGCAAAGAACCAAAAAAATAGGAAACAAAAAACAGGAAATGACAGAAGGAGTTCAAGACCCTTACCTCTTCTCTGCCCAAATCTGTTGGTTCTGAGTTTCTATCCCGAAACTACATAGACAGCTATTCATCCTGGGGTGGGATGAATAATAGGACTGTATTCATCATAGGGTGGGGCAAATGCCCATTCATCCCTGGGTAAGATGAATTACAACTCTGTATTCACCACAGGCTGGAACGAACAACAGTCCAACGCTTGAAAACTCGGTACCTACAAGCAAAAACAATCAAGTTTTGATCAGATTTCTGATCTTAAAAATAGAGGACAAGGGTCCCACCATGATCACCACTGAAAGCACGAGGATACGAAAACAAAAAGGAAACTCCAAGTGCGATGCAAACGGAACTAAACTTAACGCTAAGTCCTATGAATTGAAAGTGCATGAAAGGAGAGAAAGCATGAATGAATCGAAATGAAACAAAAATCCAATAACGAAGACAACCCTTTTTATTGATGTGTTTCAGAACTCGGTTACAATTCACCTCCTCCCTTTTCAAGGGCCAGGAGCGTTAAATATGTGTTCTTGTTACATCCATGAATGCTATTCCTTCTTCCACGTGCCCACATGTAAAATGGGTGGACCAACACATCACCACCACTTGTGTATATGAATGTTGACTCCTTTCTACTCCTCCAATGTCTAGATCCTACATTCAAGGAAACAAGAAATAGTCAGTAGCACTTGTAGATGAAATAAAACATGCAATCCCCAAGCCTAAGATTAGTGCCTGCAAAGAATTAAATAAAATGATGACTAAAATGAATCCAAATGAACTAAAAACTTCATAGAGGCATGAAAACATCACCTATGAGGCACTACAAAAAGAACAGTCAGGAAATTCCTCACAGATTTGTATTCGCTCCAGGGCGGGATGAATAAACCTACAATAATTTGTCAGAAAGCATAGTCCCAAATGTCTTATCCTGGAGGCTCCAAATCACCTACAAAGTTGGGTTTAGCTAATTGGGGGCATTTTGGGAAGACCCAGAAGGTCATATTTTCCCAATTTGGCCTCTATCACTAGGAATTTGATGGTACCATCTGCAAGTTAGTGAAGGCGAGAAATGATAAAAGCATGGTCAAAAATGCTCAGAATGAAATGAAATTCAAACTACAGCCTATTTAGATAACCTAGAATTATATGCAAAATAAAAATTGTGGAAATCTACCATATATTCCTAATCATTCTGGGGCGGGACGATTAGACCTGCAATAGTGTGGGGGGCACCCGGGGGCAGGATGCCCACCGTTTGGGGCCCGATTTTGGCACCAATCCACTTGGGATGGGTCCAAAATATCTTGTGGGGTGTTGTCAAAAAATTTGGTAGGATTTTGTGGCCAAATTTCGGGTTTGGGTTCCAGATTTGCGCTTCCAATAACCACCCTATGACCTCTCTTCCAAAAGAGATCAAGGATGCGATAGGCACAAATCAAAAGGTGTGTGTGTGGGAGTAAAATGACAGCACTTCATTGCTCAAAATGCTCCTTCTCCATTCTTTTTTGTGGTGAGAAAACTCACCAATTTATAGACTTGGAGGTCTCTTTGGATGAGCATGCAGAGGCGCCACTTGGCAATCATGCCTTCCTAGGAGGGAGGAGATTCCTCCCTGATTAGGGGCCTCATGGCTGCCTCTGTAACTGCCTCTAATGCTCAAAAATGCTCACTCACACTCCCATGCAAGGAAGGAAGAATTAAGTGGTGGATCTGAGCTGCCATTTGTCAAGATTTGACTTTTTTCCAGTCAAACCTCCTATTCGCCCCACCCTGGAGCGAATACTTCTATTCGTCCCTGGGTGGGGCGAATACCAGTTTGTAATCATCCCTGGGTGGAACGAGTATGAAGCAGAGTGCCTGAAGGTGCCAAATTGACTCCTGACCTTCCAAAACTACTGTGAGAGTGGTTAGGACCACTGTTTAACCTCTAGGGGCTGCCCTTGGGGCTGTGTGTGTCAGTGCGATCAGTGTTTGCAGTCACATAATCGGATTGGTGTTGTTTTGGTGTCTAAAACAAAAATATCAATAATATTTATTTTTCTACACTCCAGCAATCCAAAAAGATAAGATTTCCTTTTCTTTTCTCATTGTCACACAGCATGGGATGTTAGTTACCAACTAAAACTTAACCCAAACTTAACAACATTCGGACCTGCACTACACTGTGGTCCACTCCTCTATAGTTTGATATTAAGGTTAGTCCTTATGGCTAAATGTATTTTTTTTCAACATAGATGGGTTTTCAAAAACCATGCAAATAACATGCTCTACACATACCTGGTGCCAATAAGGCTTCAACATATTTAAAAACCCACCCCAACGCATTACAAAAAGGGATCTAAAATTGTTGTCCAAGATTAAAATACCAATAGTGGTTTGACAAGATTTGCATACAAGCTTAAATAAACAATAGACTTACAACCATTTTTTAGTTATTATATCTCCTACTTTGTGAGCTCAACATCTCTACTCCAAGAAATGTAGGTTCCTTAAGAAAAATTTGACTACAAAAGAACCTAACCAAGGGATATGATAAACATCTAGGAAAATAACCAGTGTCATAATCCATCGAGAACAACACAGTTAGTTTATTTCCAACATAAAATATCAATCAAGAGAGGGTCTTTATTTTACTTACAAGTATATGGAGTCCTTGTTAAACCACCACCTGGAAGTGAAGCTTCATGCAGTCACATAAAGTATTGATTCCCTTTTTTTTTGCTATCCCCCCTCCTTTTTCCATGGAGATAATTTAAAAGGTGTGTCCTCCTTCTCCACTCAAACTTCTACTCTTCAGAGCACTCATGCCAAACTCCCACTCTCATTTATTCTCAAGAAGTTACTGGTAAATTCTCACTCTCTCCACTTGCATCCCCCATTCCATTTCAAGGTAAAGCAAAACTCAAGAGAATATAACACAACAAGACTAAAACCAACTCGAATTAAATCTGACCCAATAGTGAGTTACTAAGGTAAGTTGTGAACAAGAATAACCACACAGAAAATGAGGTTTTTATATTTCAAAAACTTCACTTAGCACATAATAAACTTTCCTTAATATTCATCACAATGTAATATTCCTATTGCATCTTTAGTTACCAATAAAATTCATCAAAAGGAAATATTATCAAGCAATAAACAAAAGCAACTAAAAACTTTGTATTCCTTTTATTGAGTTATTTATCAAAATGCATTTTCATGGAAAGGCATTCATCCATGTTGTCTTCCTAATATTTTAAAAATAAACCATCACATCATTTCCCTAGGCATTCTGTTCTCGGTGGTTGTTCTTTTCTTCCACCTACAAGGAACATGTATTTCTCTGCACAAGTGCACTTTGTTAGTAGCATATTATTCTCATATTAAATGCATATTCACAAAACTAAACATATAATTATCTTACATCCAAGTAATAATATTCACATATCATTCTTCATAAGATAAGTGCTTTTACATAACCAAAACCAAAATAGCCAAATCATTTCATCCAAACAAAAATATATCAAAATGTGAATTCAACAAAATGAAATTCTGCCCAAGGGAGGGTCATGACGTAAAAATTAGGAACGATTTTGGTTAATCTTACCCATTGATTATGAAAATTTAGGCATATGTGGTTCATGATGCTCCTACAAATTTGTTAAAATTAGTATGTAGGATAAATTAAAAATGTAACCACTACAAATAGGAGCACAATAATGCATTTAAAAAAGAAAAAAATTAATAATAAACTTTATCCAAATAATTTTATAACTAAAATATATGATTTGTACATTTTCCCCATTTATGAACTAGCAAAGAAACCAAAAAACTTGTATTGAAAAATTTAGACAACTTGAAAGGGACCATGTGTCACTAATTTGTCAAATACAAATTATCATCTACCTACTATATCTATTATTCACTATGTTGGTTATTGGGACTAGGGTGTACCATGTTTTAATATTTATCTTCTATATTTGATGTTGATTGACCATTAAGATGAAGGAGAGAAAAATAGGTGTTTAGTATTTTGTACTGATCAATTCTTAATTCAATAGGGCCTTCTTTATATCTGTATCTCTCTCTCTATATATATATCAAAAAAATGGTGGAGACATGCATGTTCACACCACAATGGACTCCATAGTTGCTACATAATTCACAAAGTGATATCCAAAGCCATGATATATTCCATATTATAAAATGCTTTAAAAATATTTTCAAGCTCTTGATTAACAAACTGAAAACACCTTATGACATTTTAGCCAACCAAGAATGAATGTAAGTCATTGAAAAGAAAAATAACACCAATATTGATCATCTATATTTAAAATAATGTGAAAATGGATAACTACATATTGTTTGAAACCCCATCAAAGATACATAATTTTTTAAAAATAAAAAATACAATTACTACCTTTCCACATACGTTCTTCTTCAAATGTTTGAATACCCAATTGTTCAAATTTCTTCTAATTTTATTGCTATGATGTCAAAAACAAAAAACAAAAAACCTTAGTAAACATACTTTACTCAATCAACATCCACATGGAGTAGTTACATTCTCACCTTAATTTCTTTCTAGTAAAATACATCATTCCTTCATAAAATGTTGTACAAAAGGTAGGTTTGGGTTTGGTACTCATAACCTCTTCCATTGTAAACCTTCACACACCTCACACTATTCCCCTCAACTATGATGCCATTAAATTTAAAGAAAGGATAATTAATATTTCAATAAAAAATTGTGTGGGTGAGGGGCCATGTTAGCCTACTCCTTACCACATCAAAAATTAGCAATTAATAGCTCAAAAACTATCACACAAAAACTTAAATATTATCATACATGACCTTGCCAACTTAACCATCATATAAATTTATTAAAGGTCAACATGAGAGGTCTAAGATTATTATGAAAGAAATATAGATCCTCATTCTTTACTTTTATTTTATAACACCATCTTGGTTGGAATAAAATATAACCCCTTATACACTAGGGAAAAAATAAAATTGATTCTATCTAACATTATAATTGAGTTCCAAGCATGACCATCTAAGTGAACACCATCATGGTTGAAATAAAATTGAACACCTTCTACACTAGAAAAAACATAAAATTTATTCTATCTAACATTTTCATTGAGTTTCAAGCATGGAACCATCTAAGTGCTTTAAGTTCAATTTATTTTTAGTTTATAGCTTGTTGATAAAATAAAAACTACTCCTATGAAATAGTTTTTCGTTGAAACCTGTATTGTTTGCTAAAAAATACTACTTGTCTATTATTTTATATTGCTAAATAGAATATTTCAATTTATTTTTTTTAAGGAAAATATTAGATTTTTGGATGTAAAAAGAGATTTCATATGAAAAGTTCATCAAATATTTCAACTAGCATGTCATATAGAATTGTATAAAGAAATAAAAATTTAATATTTTATCATTTATTTTGGTTACATAGATGAATTGATTACAATCGTAATTTTTAGTAACTTTCAGCGTAGTTGGAAAGATTCAAACTATCAGCGTAGTTGGTAGGGTTCAAACTATTAGTGAAGGATTTCAACACACATAGCTGGCACGATTCAAACTATTAGCATAGTTGGTAGGGTTCAAACTATCAGCGAAGGCTTCCAACACACCCACCATCTCATTAATGGTAACCCGACGTGAGATGAGGACTGCTGGACACATAGGATTCACCGTCTTCATCAATTTGGTTCAACATGTGGCATGAAGAGGGACCACCGGACAAACAAATTATCGTATGCATGAGCAATCCCATGAAAAAAATGGTAAGAATATATCCATATATGTACTTTAATTTGTACAACCCTTTCCTAGAACACATTTTAAGAAATCATTTTCGATCAATTAGACATTACTAATTCATTTGACCATTAAAACAACTTATAAGGTGGTTCAATCATTTTTACCATGCAAGGAATTATAAAAAATGCTTACCTACCAACTAGAAGTGATATGGAAAATTCTTAACTTCTTCTCAAATTTAAAGCCCATCATAACAACCCTCTTTTATATATTACAAAATATATATAGTATAGAAGGAAATAAATTTATTTTTAAAAATCAATAAAATTTAAACAAGGTTTGTGGAAAATTAAAATATTTTAATGTTTCATTCTTCTATAAGAACTACATTAGGGTAGTCTTGTTAGTCGACATTTATGTTGATCCAATTAGTCATCATCACAAATATATCTTTATGAAGTAAATATATAAAACCACCAGGATAAAATATTCTTTGTTATTGCTTTAGAAGTAAACTCTCTTTGTTATTTCTTTAGAAGTAAACTCTCAGTGTAATTGAGTGAAGTCTCTTAAAACTTAGCTTTGAAACCATATCAAATTTCATAAAAAAAATTAATAAAATAAATCATAACATTAAACTATAAGTCATATATAAGAGAATACATAAGTAAAATAAAATAATTATAGAAAAATAATAATAGGGTGGGTGCCCAAGAGTATCATTATAAAATATTACATAAATGTATCATGACACACAATGAGACAATGGAATAGTGCATTGGGTTATTTATAGTAGATATCTAATGCCTAAATAATAATGAAATTGTATTAGTGAAATATGGCATCATGATGAAGGCTAGATAATATTTAACCAGAAGTTATTAAATCCTTAATGAAAATTTAGTTAAGGTTAGCTTATGCAAGTAGTTTAACAAATGTTACTTGTGTTGAATACATCATGATTTCCCATAGCCTTACATTAAGATTTCCTGTAGGCCTATATAAATAATTCTCATGAGCTTACATAATGTTTGACTATACACTTATATGATGATCTATCAAGATTGGTGAATTATGTCATCTTACCATCTTCCAATAAAATATGCAATAAATATATTTTCTTTTTAATAAACCATTCATTTGAGTTTAGTAGGTACTTTAATTTCATCGGTATTTTATGAAATTGTAATGAATACTATAACATATCATAGAAACCAATTAAAAGGGATTGAAAACTCATTTAATCTATGAAAAGGCCTAAATTTTTTTGTATGTAAATTATGGCCTTTAAATATTTTTACCTATTACTTCCTAGCTTTATAAAAACCTAAGTCCTACAAACCACAAAAAAATAAATATTACTTAAAATGCAATTATACAAGGATTATTATTATTGGATCACTAAATATCTCACATTTAGTGTAATATATGATTTATGAACTACCAGTTCCACTAATTTGATTGTATAAATACATTTTTTGATTTGTTGATTGGGATAAAATCATGGTTTATTAAAGGGGCCAAACCATTTTGTAATTATACATATATATTGTTATAATAACTTTCCACATCTTAGTATTTTCATTTCATCTACAATATATTTCCCAAAAATTATTGCATTCATTGCAATAGATCCTTAGATTATTTATGGTACATAAACATGCACCATAATTCACTCGCATTACATTCATAACCTCTATAAAAAGGGACCCTTAATAGATAAGTTCAAAGATATTTAAAAAGTGGATCCCTCCACACAAAAATTCATAGGTCTTCAAAAACTTAAACGCTTTAGTAGGCCATCCCATAGATCACAAAAATATGGAGCTTGCAAACAAGTCCATAGTTATTTAGAATCCTCATTAGATAAATCTCAAAATTATTTAGGTACCAACTTACAAATATCAAATATATCCAAAGGAAATTACCCCATAGCATACAATTCCATAACTTCATATAAAACAATATACTATGGATATATATAGGAACTTTCATCCCTTGGCTTCACTTTATAAATGCCCTCCCTCCTTTTCCACTAAATGGAGTACATCTAGGTGTAGCCCATATAGTGGTATCCATATTTTATCTTCCTCTCTAGAGATCCCCAATTGGTAAGATATATGGCCACCCCATTTCCTTCTCTATAGACATGTACCACTTCAAAATATTATAGTACATTGAGGCATCTTAGTGTATATGTTACTATGTTTGCTTATCTCCAAATCTTTTTTCACCTTTTATTTATACAATTAAAAATATTTAATGACTCTCCCTCAATTATTAATCTCTTAGCCCCTAGTTTAACTACCATGTTTACTCTTTCCGACACTACTCTAGCTTCAACTTGATGACTAGTTATTATGTCTAAGTACTCACAAATAGCTCTAATAACCATTCCTTGGATATCCCTTAGCAGTGCGCCTCCTTTAGTCTTGCCTAAATATCCTTTATAATCACCATCAAAATTTAGTTTCATTCATCCTTGTAGTAGTGGTTACCACTTGTTCAAGCTCCTCAAGGCTCCTTGGGGATTTACATTCCCCTCAAATAGAATTAGATTCTAGTTTGTGCATAACCTCTTCTAATGACTCCATACTCTCCTGCACTTTCACTACTTTAAGATTCTCTATTGTAGCTAGTATGATGTATTCTCTATTCCTAGTTGTATATTTGTACTCCCCTTTTAAAATACTTCTATATCTTTCCAACAAAACTCCCCATACATAATTAAATAAAATTAGGTTCCAAATTTGATTCAATCTTGGGATTTTTAAAAAGGACTCTCCTACCATTCTATCAAACCTTCCATGTTATTAGGTGTCACCCACACCACCTCCATCATCTCTATTATATCATATAACATTTTGATGGCATAATTACATTCTAAAAATATATGTTTCACTAATTCTTCATGATATTAACAAAGGTAACATATACTAGGGAATTCGAAGCCCATTTTATGAAGGATATCTATTATCAAAATATTGTTTTGGGATGTCAGCCAAAGAAAAATTGCTTTGGAATTGCTTTCCTTCCCCATAATATTTCCCATTAAAATCCCGCTTAGAAACTACATGTGACATATCATAGGCTGACTTAACAGTGACTATCCCTTCTTGACCAGCTCCCATTACTATTGTATCCTCATCAAAATTAGGACTTACATAATTTTATCTTAATTTATTCATTACATTTTTGAGCTCATCCTCTGGTTATGGATTTTCATCTCCTTCCATATTACCTCTCCTTCTATTTCCAAATAATCACTCACCATTTTGCCATAATTTTGTTCAATTTTTTTCTAATACTTACTAACCCCTCATCCTTCACTAATAGATATTTTTTATCCATGAATATTTCCAAAAGTGTATAGACCTACCATTATCTACCTTCCATTGGGTACCTTTCCATAGTATCTCTCTATATTTTACTATATGGTTCCATATTGAAGATATTTTGCAAGGATCTAGTGTAGTCAAAAATATATTATCCTCTTGGTTGTCAAGGTATTTGTCTCTCAGGATTCTTTCCCATAAGGTATGAACTTCCTTTAGTAGAATCTATCCCATATATTCTACCAAGGTCTTGTTCATATCCCTTATTCTTCTAGGTCCAAGACCTCCATTTGATTTATATTTGAACACTTTCTCCCAAGCTACAAGTGGAATTATTCTCTTTTTCTCTATTTTTGATCATATATATTTTTAATACTATTTATTATATTAGTTGCTTTGAATGGGATATTATCCTCTATTCCTCTATTCCTATCTTCTCTTCTTATATTTTTCCAATAAGAAAACTACTTCCTTAACCTCCTTCTCACTCACCTCTTCCACAAGTGTTGCATTCATACCTCTAGTTAAAGTCTCGAGGATATGTTGAATTCATTTATCTATACCTTCATGATCATCCTCCATGTCCTTTATTAGTAGCATTTTGAAATCATCCACTACCCCTTATCTAATTTTATCCTCATATATTATTACTTCTCCATCCTCTTTTTGAATTTTAGATGTCCTTGTTGAGCTTTCATTTCTTATGGTAGAGATATTAAATAATCTTGTGTTCGTATATCTTTTTGTTAACCATTGGGTCCTTGAATTTTATCTCCAATATATTTTCTCCATTACAACTATTGTATGTAATTATATCTAGATAACTTTATCTCTATTAAAAATTACTTGGTCCATCCAAATTGTGTTTATTTCCTCTTCAATTTGATTCAATTCTTACCTTAACATCTCCTTTTGCAAGATGATGTTAGCAAAGATCTTCTTGTTCCACTTTCTTACTTCCCTATTAAAATGTTTCAATTTCCTAGAAACCACATACATATTGGATTCTTGGACTAGATGCATCAACCATCCTTCCATTTCCTCATAAATTCTTGGGTGATGCAACCACATAGATTAAAATTTGAAGGGTATATTTATATTTCTAACCTCTATGATACACTAAAATATAAGAGGATTATGGTCTAACATTGTTCTCAATAATGGTATCAAAGTATGCTCCAAGTATAGCAAAATCTCACCTAGATCAATTCCTCCACTAGCCTCCTATTATTCTATGTGAATACGTTGTCACTAAAGTCAGCATCATAAATACTTGATGTTTATATGAAATTGATGAGATCCTTCATACTCTCTATGAGTCCTTGGTACCCTCCTTTCTTCTCATCTAGTCTCAATAGAATTTTGGAATCTCCTTCCACTATCCATATTAGCTACCTAACCTATTGTCCCATTTGTTTTAGTTCATTCTAAAACTCCTTTCTCAATATGCTTACATTTGGAGCATAGACATTTGTAACAAGGACAACCATATTTGTTGACTGGACCAAAAATAGAACCAAAAATTATTTTACACTTTATAATATGACTCCCCTTCTATAGATATTATAATTTTACATAGTTACCAATCCTCCTAAGGTACCTCTAGCACCCTCATAACAACTCATACCATTTTTACAAATTCCACTTTGAGTACTCTCCCACTTTTCACAATATAATTTTATTTCTTGCAAAAATAATATCTTAGGCTGGTTGTCCTTCGCAATGGATCACACCACTATGTCCTTGTTAGGGGTATTTATTCCCCTATCATTCTATGATATGAATTTCATATTTTACTTATTATTTTAGGGTTTTGCCCACTCAAGACTATGGTTGTTTGCCTTCCATATATAAAATACTTATTTTTTTCCTTTATTCATTTTTATTCTATAGATAACCTTCCCACATTATTTACGTCCTCTATTCCTACATCTAGTCACTCCTTAGCTCTCCTTCACATATTTAGTTTTGGAATTTTCCATGAAGATTCTATATTCACTTCATATTGATTTATTGCTATAGGTACAACTTCTATATCTAAGTCTCCACGATCCTCCATTTTTCCTAGCATATTTATCTCTATTCATTTCATTTAATTCATATTATATTCCTTCTTATTCCTCTCATCTATCATAGAACCTGATCATTAAGGATATTCATGAATTTCCTATGAAACTAGGTTCCTCTATTTGAAGTTATATTTTACCCCCTTATATCACTATTTTCTTCTATGAATTTATCTTACTTTGACCAATACCATTTTTATTTATTTATTCTTTATTCCATTATAGATACCTCCTCTCTTCAATGTATTGTTTATAAAAATATTTATTCTTCTCCTTAGTGATTTGCTCTATTTTCTTCTATATTTTATTTGTTTACCATTTTAATCTAACTAGGGCTTCCTCTAGTATTCCTACATAGTCTGTTTGGAAAATTCCTTGCTAGATGACCCATTTTAGCATAGATTCTATAGATAAAGGGATTGTTCTCATAAATTATGCATTTATTCCATTACATATTGACACTAGATTAATCTCCTCTAATAGTCTATATTTTGATTCAACCATAATGTAACAATATAGTCAAGTATACACTAGTTGTAACAACTTTATCTCACTTATAGTTTGGGAAATAAGGAAGATGGTTAGACAAAGGTAATTTTTTTTATTTTCAAAGTTTACTTATGTGCCCATTAGTAATCAGTACATAGCATTGAATACCACTTTTGGGATTATGATCATTGTAGTTGGTCTCCCAAGTGGATGAGACTGGTTGGGTCTTGTAGGAAGTGCCTTTAGTAATTATATCCTTCTCACCTTCTACTCTAGTGAATCCAAAATCACGTCTTGGGTTATCCTCTAGGACCCATAGCACCTAGAGGATAGATGCTTAACTCCTATCCTTAACATATTATGTAACTCATATATTACCAAACATGCAAGGTTTTTAGCACAGATGCTATGGTGATTAATTTATATTCACCTCATCATGGGCAATAAGGGTTATGTCATTATATTGACACTGATCATTGTCTCTTAAATAAAGTTTAAATATTACAGTGGATATCCCATACCATGCCACTACATAATATTACCTTAGAGTCATATTTCTCTCACCAAGATTCCCTATTTGACAAGTTTATATAAGAGCCACCATCATATTGCTCATACAACAACCTAGAAGGACATCCCATACCATCCATATCTAGCGATCACTCATGAAATTCCATTGATTGCATTCACACAATTCAATGGTATTGGAAAACTTGGTTTATATGGTTTATATGGTCATTCATCCTCCCTGATGATTTGATCAATAAGAATGTTCAAGGTTAAGACTTTACCAATAACTAAGTTCAAGGTTATGTTTAATAGTTAAAATAAGGTTTCCATTTTGAAATATTTTTTTTTTTTTTTTTTTTTTTTTTTGGTATATAGAAGCAATGGTTACAATCACGATTTTTAGTAACTACTAGCACAGTTGGTAGGGTTCAAACTATCTACGAAGGCTCCCAGGACTTCCACCGTCTCGGTACATGGTAACCCGGCGTGAGATGGGGACCGCCGGACGCACAGGGGTTGCACCGTCGTCATCAATCTGGCGCACCACTCAGAGGAATCAGATCTGGGCTACTGTCTGTGCATGGGCAAGCCCGTGGGATTGGAACCTAGGTCTCCTCTCGGTAAGGTCTCCTCTAGGTCTCCTCTAGGTCTCCATTTTGAAATATTATCTTGAAGACTTCTATGGTTAATATTTTCAAGAGAGTTTTAAATTATTTTAATCTTTAAATTATTGATCCAAATAATATTTATAATATATTTTAGATATTAACTATTTTATTATCTATAGAGTGAGGCTCTTCATGCCCCTTCGACATAATATTTCACTTAAATAATATAATTTAAGTCAATAAGTTGAACGTAAAAGTAAATTATAATTATTCGCTATTAATGCGATAAAAAGGTGAAATAATCCAATCTAAGCTATTAACTTTAACACAAATTAAATTATTTTTATTTCCTATCAAATATTAACAAATTTAACATAAAAAAAGCTATGTTCCTTTTTAACTAGAAGTGAAATACACTTTATTAAATGTAAATTAAAAAAAAAAAACTTTCCTTTTAATTACAGTCAAACAAAACCACAATGCTTTCTTTTGACATAAAAGTAAATTATACGTTACATGAGAAGTATAACCAAATGATAATCATAGCACTTTATATTAATAGAATATGTTTAAATAATATGTTAGGGCAGCTTTTAATGAAAATTTAAATAATCATATTATACAAATAAATAAAATAAAATAATACCAATGAAACGGTGGATGCCTGCCTGGGAGAACATAAAATTACAGTATTACAAACATTCTTAATGGAATATATACTAACTAAACAAGAATGTAATCATCATCGGATATGCCAATACTGCATTTCAGCTAATACTCTATTCCAGGGTTCTAAAATATAGTCTTGAACACCATTATATTTTATACTTGTATGGAATGAATAAAATGTTCTAAAGTAAATATTTAAAACAATGATAGCAATGTAAGAGATACTGCTAAAGTCAATTTCAAGTATAACTTTATTTGATATTCATCTACACTAATTACTATGTCATATACCTTCAATTTTTAAGTGCTTAACATCTTTCGAAAGGTGAATAATAACTGTTATAAAAAGATTTATCTGACCTATCAATTCTTGCCCATCGTTATTTGATAGCCAAGTTAACAAGTGAGATTATCATACCATCAAAATATTAAAGATATATATTTATTTTACAACAAATAAACATGCGTATAGACCAAATTAATAACACTGACGCTTCCCAATAATTGAATTTTTCACTAATACCAATGAACCATTGTAATATATGTTTCAAATATAAATCATGATATATAACTTCTTAAATACATAAAGACATGGCTCAATTGGGGCTAATTTCTTCCCTATATTATTTGGAAGATTTAACCAAATATAATATTAGGTGCCTTGTTTGAAAACACCAGTGATCCCCCTTCTAACACATCTAGATTATCTCTTTTTTTTTTTTATTATGTTCTGGTTGGCATGGTGGGATCAGAATGGCTCAATGCATTCTAAATGGATGCATTTCCTAAATGAATTCTATTATTTCATTTTATTGAAAAAGATTTCACATGAATGCATATTTCACAATTCCATGCAATAAGCTTATCCTGAAAGTGCATACTAATTGTATTATATGTTTTGCAAACAACATATGAAATTTCATTTAATTTTTTTTTTAAATTTGATAACCCAATGTAGTTTAATACACACAAAAATATATATATATATATATATATATATATATATATATATATATATATATATATATATATATATTAAAACACATTTGCATATTGTCATAATAGGAAACCAAATTTTCAAACTCACCATTCATAGAAAAAGATAATTAATATGAGAAAAGACAACTAGGATTAAATATTGTGACAAGAACAACAATATATTTACCCATATATCCAGTACACTATTAATTGGGTGTTCACAACCATAGCCACCCAAACCGGTTCATTAAAATAAAACAAAAAATAATAGCACATCTCCTTAACATAAAATATACCAATAGGCAACTAGAAACCAAGTAATAGTTTCGTTATCATGGTTGGAAAATATGAGCACAACTAAAAACACCCAAACAAATTTCTATAGATAAAATTTAGTGAATGTTGAAAATCCTGAACTTTAATCTATTTCAAGTGTTGAAATATTGAAACACCAAAGCATCTCAAATTGATTGCTATGCATTTTTAGACTTATACCTATATCAATTGGTTAAACAGTAATAAACTAAATCTCCTGAGCATATAAATTCAACTACTACAATTTTTATTTTATACAAAACATTATGAAGTGGAACATAAAACATTTTAAAAGTTCCTTTATAAAGTAGACTAGTGAGCTTTCAACTAAAATATGAATCTATATATATATAAGGTAAACCTAGTTTCTTCATTACTAAAGTCCACTTGCTTTTGCTTTCCTTCCAATACTTTTCCACATATAACATAAGGTCAAGCTTCATATTTAACATTTTTATAAAGAAAATGAAACCATACACACAGAGGGGAAGGTGCATACAGTTGGCCACCTCACTATGGTCTTCCTTTTGCTAGTTTGAAAGATAATTTCCTTACCATATTTCCTTTTCCCATGGGAAATTGTGTTTTAAACAAAGGTCTTTCAAATAAATTAAAATTTCATATTTATATTTAAAAATAAAAAATAACCCTTCTCCCATTTAGTTAACTTATTTTATTAATATTAATTCCTTTAATAAATAATTTTAAAACTAAGAAATTTGATAATAAATAAATAAACAATTAAACATTCATGTAAGTCATCACACATGTTTATGTTGGAAGTTAAAATGGTAAAAAATTGTTTCAACTGTAAGTTTTGACCTTACCCTTTTACCTTATTGGACAACAACCAAGTTAGCAGGATTAGACAACATGGACCACAGGAAGAGTTTGACTCCTAATTCTTTTTTTCTTTCCTCGCTATTTCTTCTCTCCTAAATATCTCTCAATAAATATACAGACACTATATAATACTTTGTAATTTCGACTTTGAAAGAATGAATAGTGAATTTTTATATATTTATTTGTGATTACAGTATCTGGTATCAAAAGAGTGTGTCTAGGATTTCAAGGCAAGATAGGCACGGATCCCAAGGATGCTTGAGAAGGCCCAAAAGTGAGGCATGAATCTCAAAGAGGTGTAGGAGGCCCATAAGAGTGAGCCCATAGGAGGTACGATTCTCGAGGAGTTCAAAAGGGCCCGTAGAGTGCACACCAAGATGAGGTCAAAAGGAGACCCATAGAGAGCACATGGTTCAAAGTTGACCAGCTGACTAGAGGACACCAGGCATGATTCCCTAGGAGACTAACAGGTGACTTGGCAAAATGCAAAATAGAGGCGGACACATGGTGAGCTAGCCAGAGGCAAACACGTGGTGAGCTGACCAGAGGTGGACATGTGGCAAGGAGGTGACATGGCAGACATAGTAAGGAGGTGACATGGTGGACACAATAAGCAGGACATGTGGCAAGTAGACACAAGTTGGCGACATGGCGAAAGGGTATTCACCCAATGAAGAGAAAAATGCTAAGGTCTAGTTACCCGAAGGTATTCAAATACCCTTGTGATCCCTTGTACTCTTAAACCCCTTCGTAGCCCAATTCTTTTAGCATGTGGGATAAAGAAACTATAATTTTTTTTGTTTTAAATTGTTTCCTGTTGGTTTAAACAATACACCCATCAGTTTGAAGCCTAAAGAGGCTTGTAGCGCACTTGGTGAGCGCGTTATTCTACAGAGGGAAAGTCGCAGGTTTGAAAACCAACGCGATTTAATTTTTTTATTATGTTGACAAGAGGTCGAGGTCGAATTGACATATTAATCCTTTTTCCATAAGGTTAAGTTTTAAAATGTCGAAGACAAATTTTTTTTATATTGTTTTTTAATTTTTTTATAATTTTTTTTGAAAAGTTTTTTTTATAGGTTTAATAATAATATTAAAATATATATATTTTTTTAAGTTTCTAAGAAAATCAATATTTTTAATTATTATTTAACTTATAATTACAACATTTTTAAAATTATAATAAGACTATATAAAAAAAAAATTTGACATTGCCTAAGAGGTAATTTATTGTAAAATAAGGGGCTTTTCACTTGATTCAAGGAATTAAAAAAGTAGTGTGAAAGCATACTGTGATAGTCTAGAAGGCTATACAAGTTGGAAATTTTGTGTAACAAGCTTGAGATGCTTAGTGTTTTTTCCTTATAAGAGAGATAAAAGATCAAACTAAAATTTGTAAAGAGGCATTGATGATAAGACCAAGTGGTTGTTATCACGCCTTATGTGCACTTTTGGATAGAGAAAATGTCAAAAGTTTTGATGAAAAAGTGAGAGCTTATGGGCTAAATACTGTGTTTAGTCAATTGCATAACACAATAACACACCAGAGGCATCTAGACTCAGGATATGAGGTAGAATCTGAAGATAACTCATTTGGGAGTCAATTTGAGCAATCTGAATCCATAGAATTTGCACCACAAGAATCTTAATATACTCATTACAATAATTTAGTAGAAATTCTAGAACCAGAATCACCTAAGATAATATTGATCAGTGACAACAAAGAACAAGTAGCAGATAATTTTGTGAATCAAGAAATAACAGCACCACAACAAGAGGAACAAGCATGCATTGAAAGAGTGAATCAAGTCATATTTGACTTAAATTTGTAATATCTTCTTTATTCCTTCTTTTAAAAAAATAGAGTGATTTATTGTAACTGAGAAATAAAAAGAGTGTTTTAGTTTATAACAACTATGACCTCACATAACAATCTACCTATTACAAAATTTAACGGATATGATTATAAGTATTGGTCTATCAAAATGAAGACCTTACTCATAGGGAAAGGTTTGTGGGACATAGTAGAAGAGGGTTACACTGAACCAATAGACTGGACAATTTTAAGTGCTATATATAAGAAAACAAAGAAATAAGTGCAAAAGAGCAACTCATCTACTCTTTATCATATCCAAGCAACATTGGAGAAGAGTATATTCCCTAGAATAACCACTTGTATAACTGCACAAGATTTTCGGAAAGCTTTAAAATACAGATTTTTGGAAAGCTTTGAAATACTGAAATGAGATTTTGAAAATCTCAAAATGAAAGAAGACAAAAAAAATGGTGACTACTACGTCATATTGAAAGTAGTAGTTGATAAAATGGTTACTTTTGGCAAAGAAATTAAGCCTGAAACAATTGTAAAGAAGGTGTTACGAACACTTCTTCAAATATGGAATCACATAGCCATAATAATAGAAGAGTCAAAATATCTTCCTCTTTAACATTTGATGCATTAAGGGTCGTTAATGTCTCATTAAGAGAGATTATAGGAATATCCTTCAAATAGCTATGGAGGCGATGATAAAGCCTTCCCATCAAATGAAAATACTAGAAGAGGACATGGAATAAGTCAAGGCAGAGGCTAGCAAAGAGGTAGAGGTAGATGAAACTAAAGAGGAGGCAATCAAAATAGAGGAGGCAACTCCAATATAGGAGGCAATCAAAATAGAGGAGGCAACTCCAATATAGGAGGCAATCAAAATAGAGGTGGAAACCAAAATCGAGGAGAAAATCCAAGACAAAGTGGAAATTAAGGATGATAAAGTGACAAGTTCAAAATAGCTTATTTTAACTATGGCAAGCCAGGTTACTTTGCTCACGATTGCTAGTCAAAATATTCTCAAGGCAGTAGTAGTCAATATGGAAATTATGGTGAAGAAGATGATACCTCTAATTTTTTTCTTTCCTATGGACAATCAGAACAAAATCTAAATGACACATTGAATTTGGATACTAGTTGCTCAAACCATATGAGTGGCAAATAAAATCTATTTGCTACTCTAGATTCCACTTATAAATCCCACATCAAGTTAGGGGATGATAAAGCTTTGCAAGTCAAAGGAATTGGATCCATGGAGGTTCCAACAAAATAAGGTCTAAATAAAGTGAATGATATCTATTACACTCCAAAACTCCAACACAATCTGCTAAATGTTGGGCACATTATGGATAAAAATTACAAAAAAAAAATTGACGAAGAAAAATATATCATTCTTGATAAAAATAATTGTAATCGTGTCATCACATAGGTCCCAATGACCAAGAATTGATTATTCCCTATCAAATTTGGGGAGCTAGGGATCGATCAAATTGCAAATGTAGCTATAGCTAATCCAAGTGTGCTTTGTCACTTGCATTATGGTCACCTTAATTTCATTAGCTTAAAATTGTTAACTTCTTAAGCTATGGTGACAGGACTTCCCAAAATCAACGAATAAAATGAAGTATGTGAAGGATGTGCTTTGGGAAGGCACTCACGGTCTAAGTTTCCAAAAGGATAAGCATGGAGATTTAGCTATCCACTTCAGTTAGTGCATTCAGACATCTATGGTACAATGCAGATAAAGAGTATAAAAACAATTCATATTTTATCACTTTCATAGATGATTTCTCTAGAATGTGTTGGAGTTATTTCTTGAAACATAAAGACGAAGCTTTTGATTGCTTCATATATTTTAGAAACAATTTCGAGAAATAAAGTGGGCATTTTGTAAAATGTCTTAGGACAGATCGAGGAGGTGAGTACTCCTCAAAATAATTCTTTAAATAATGTAAAGCAAGTGGGATCAAAAGGCAATTCACCACTACCTATACCCCACAACATAATAGTGTGGCCGAGAGAAAGAACTGCACCATAGTCGATATGGTGATAATCATATTTCATACTAAGCATCTAACTAATATGTACTTGGCTGATGTTGTGATAACCAGTGTATACATTCTAAATAGAAGTCAAACTTCTAGTTTATATGGCATCACTCCTTCTGAGGGGTGGTATGGAAAGAAACCCAATGTAGAGCACTTTAAAAAAAAT
The DNA here is from genome assembly GCA_028583015.1 of Wollemia nobilis. NCBI lineage: Eukaryota > Viridiplantae > Streptophyta > Pinopsida > Araucariales > Araucariaceae > Wollemia > Wollemia nobilis. The sequence continues at coordinate 971,255 of JAQPPZ010000629.1, read as the reverse complement.
TTGGTTCTTTAGAATATGCACACATTCCTGATGAGAAAAGGAAGAATCTTGATCCCAAAATTTAAGCTTGTATATTTGTAGGGTATTGTAAGTCTACAAAAGAATATAGACTCTATAATCCCAAGACTCATAAAATTATACTTTTCAGGGATGTAATTTTTGATGAAGGGGGAGAATTGAGTCATAAAAGAATTTTTGTTGATGATGAGTCCCAATATGTAAATTTTTCATAGGTACAACGAGTAAATCAGGTGTCTCCCAAGAAAAGTAAAGGCACACCACCCCCTCCAAGCCCAAGCAAGAGTACTACATCAAGTACTTCAACCACCACTCCAATTCCTTCTCCACAGATATCAGTAAGTTATTCATGGATGGACATAGATAGTGACTCTCCATCAAGATGCAAAAGGACATTACAACATCATCCATATTTTTAAATGTTGAATCAAAATTTCTAGAGAAGATTCACTAGAAGCCAAGCTAGTGAAATGAATACAGTTTTGTAGCAGCTTGAAAATTTGCAATTGTATGGGGATGATAAATCCTAAGATCATAAGGGATATGTAGTAAAATATGCTTTATTTTCTAGTGCACAACTAGAACCAGCTAGCTATGATAAGGCTTGTACTAAAAATATATGGCAAGAAGCCATGGAAGTGGAAATAACCTCTATAAAAAATAATGATACATGGTAGCTAGTAAAGCTACCCAAAGTAAAAAAATGTGTTGGATGTAAATGGGTCTACAAGACCAAGTACAATGTTGATGGAAGCATTGAGAGGCAAAAGGTGATATTATTAGCAAAATATTTTACTTAAAAATTTGGCATTGACTATGAGGAAACTTTTGCTCCTATTGCACGACAAGAGACAATCAAGTCATTTCTTTCCTTAGCTACCCATAAATGATGGAACATTCAACACATGGATGTGAAAAGTGCTTTTATGAATGAATAATTGACTGAGGAGGTTTATGTTCAACAACCTCAAGTCTTTCAAGAACAAGGACAGGCGAACCTTGTTTACAAATTGAAAAATCACTTTATGGCCTCAAGAAAGCACTAATATCTTGGTACTCATGCATTGATGGCTATTTTAGCGAGTATGGATTCACTAGAAGCAAAAGTGAACCAAATTTTTAGTACCTAAAGCATGGAGTAGGCATTATCATAGTTTGTTTGTATGTGGATGATCAAATATTTATGGGTAGTAACACTAAAATGAATATGGATTTCAAAAACTCCATGATGAAGCAGTTTGGGATGAAAGATCTCAGTTTAATGTGATACTTCCCAGGTATGGAAGTGCATCAATCAAATAGGGGGATCTTCATATGTCAACACCAAGGTTATGCATAGTGGTTATTTTTGAAAAAATAGCTAAAATTAGGATTTTCAAAATTTGGAATTGGCTAATATTTGGGGTCCTTGAGCAGGGTCCATTAGCCAAAAATTTTTGGGTGCAAATTTTTTTTTGGTCAATTCACCCCAATTTTATAATAATTTGACCATTTTAAGTTTAAATTTCCAACATTACCCCTAATAATAGTGAACCTTCTACATGTGTTTTGACACTATTTGCCTAGATTTTGAAACCGATTCGCCAAAATTTTATAAATACATTTTGGGACCGAGCCCTTACGCATAACCTTGGTCAACACAAGTATGCTTGAGACATGATCAAGAAATTTGCCATGGAGTAGTGCAAATCAGTTACAACTCAAACCGGACATAGAATCCAATTGAGCAAGGATGACAAAGCACCAAAGGTTGACATGACCACTTACAGAATCATGGTTGTGAGTTTGATGTTTCTCACCAACACAAGGTCCGATATTCAATATGTTGTTTCTCTAGTTTCAGGGTTTATGGCAAGACCATATGAGATGCATCTAAAAGCAACTAAAAGAATCTTAAGCTATGTAAAAGGTACATTGGATTTTGGAATCCATTACCACAAATGTAATTCTATGAAATTAGTTGGCTTCAGTGATAGTGATTGGGGCAACAATATAGATGATAGGAAATCTACATCAAGGAACTATTTTAGTCTAGGTTCAGGACTAATCACATGGATTTCTAAGAAGTAAATTGTTGTAGCATTGTCATCTACTAAGGTTGAATATATAGCTATCACACATGCTAGTACTCAAGCCCTATGGTTGAGAAAAGTCCTTGAAGAGATTTGAGAAATTCAAAGTGATCCAACTCAATTGTATTGTGATAACATAAGTGCCATTCAATTGGAATACAATCTAATCTACCATAGCATATCAAAGCATATTGATATGAAGTATCACTTCTTCCAAGACATGGTGGAGCAGCAAATAGTTGAGCTTAAATATTACAGCACTTTGGACAACATTGCAGATATCTTCACAAAAGGCATGGCTAAATATCAATATATAAAGCTGAGAGACTATATAGTCAGTCCTCTCAACTTTAATGGGGATAATGTTGGAATTTAAAATGGTAAAATGGTAAAAATTTTGTTTCAATTGTAAGTTTTGACCTTACCCTTTTACCTCTTTGGATGACAACCAAGTCATAAGGATTGGATGACATGAACGATAGGAAGAGTTTGAATCCTAATTATTTTTTCCTTTCCTCCCTATTTATTCTCTCCCAAATATATCTCAACAACTATATAGATACTATATAATACTTTGTATTTTCAACTTTGAAAGAATAAATAGTGAATTTTTGCATATTGATTTATGATTACAATATTTTATACCTTAAATTTCCTTCTCATACATGCAAATTTGTGATATCAAAAAGCTATCATCTACCTGACAAGAAAAAATCTCATGCTTATGGTACTTTCATTACCATTGGAGGTTTTAAAGGTAAGCATTTATTTATGATATAGAGTATGCATTTGTAATGTAACTAAATGAATGCATCAACTAGATATTCCATGTACCTTTGAGCCATTGGTGAGTTTTTGGATGCTAGGGCTATTCCACCCTTTCCAAAGTGAATACCCCATCGGGGTAAAAATTTACATCACCATCATTTGCCATTTTATTTTTTGACCTATACTTGCAAGATAAAAATCATCAGTAGTATTATATCCAATAAAAATAAAGCATAATAACAAATAATATCAATATATATATACAAATAGTAACATCTTGAAATATGTTTTTGGGAGGGTTATGAAATTGCCCCCTCATAATTTTTAAAAATTGTACAACGTGTTTCAAAATATATTTTTAAATACAAATATGAGGAATTTATTCTTTCAAGGAATCCACATCTTACATGGGTTTATATTGTAGCATTATTTTCTAAAAATTGGTCCCATTAGACCTTACATGGGTTTATATCTCTTTTTCTTAAGCACTTGGTATGATAAACTAAAATTCAAATCGAGAAAATTTTAATGGCAAGGGGATATACCATCTACAAATTAGATATTTTCATATGTCTTATCAGTCAATAAAATATTTCTTGAGTAACGATATATGGAAGACATCATGAATTTTTGACAGATTAGATGAAAGGACAAGTCTATAGGCCATAGGACTAATTTTTTTTATGATTTCAAAAGGACCAACAAATCTAGGGTCAACTTTGGCTGATTTGATGGAGCTTTTGTTAGATTTCACCCTTATAAATATTGTCTCTCACAAATAATTCTCTTGGTGGTCTTTTTAAATCAACATAGCTCTTTTACAATCCATGGCTTCTTTGAGCCATTGGTATCTCATTCTTAATTTTTACTCCATCTCCCTTACAAAATATGATCCACTCACTACTTTATATTTTAAATTATCCCAAGATAGAGAATTTCTACATCATCTTCCATACATGGCCTCAAAATGTACCATCCCCAAGGAAGCATGATGGCTATTATTATAAGTAAATTCTACTAAGTAGAGATATTCCTCCCACTTAGTCTTGTGGTCCATGCAATACATATGTAGCATATATTCAAGGACTTGATTAAAATTTTATGTTTTGTCATATTTCTTCGAATTATATGCAGAATTGACATTTAATTTTGTAATTAAGGCTTGATGCAAAGTTTACCAAAATTTTGACATAAATTTAGGATCTTTACCTGAAATTATGACTCAAGAATCCATGCAGTTGTAAAATATCCCTAGATATTTTTTTGGCTATGGTGGGCGCATCATCCCTGATATTTATAGGAGTTAAGTGAGCTACCTTGGTCTATTTATAAAGCACAACCAGGATTACGTCTTGTTGAAACTTAGTTTTAGGTAAATGTACAATAAAATCCATAGATATGACTTCCCATTTTTTCCCAAGAATATTATGAGGATAATTTTTTAGTGCTATATTTAGATGTTTAGATTTTAATTTTTGGCATTCAAGAAATCTAGCCACAAAATTATCGATGCCTCATTTTATTCTAGGTCAATAAAAAAAAATTCTCATATTTTCTCTCATTTTAGCCCCTCTAGGATGTGCAAAATAAGGAGTATAATGGGATTCTTGTAAAATAGGTTCTCCTAACCCTCCTATATCTGAAAAATAAATATATATTTAAATAATAATATATCATCCTTAATAAATAAGTCCTTTTCCTTTTAGAGTTCTAACTTAACCCATACTCGATATTTATGGCAATAACTATCACCTTGTTGCTACTCTTTAACCCTATCAAACAAATCTACATGGAACTTGGAAATAGAAACTATGTGTTTCCTTCTATTTAAGGTATAAAATATCTTGTTATCATATCCCTTAATGTATTAATTTCCAAAGTCATACTTGGATAGGAATTCCATCCACCGATGTCTTGTATTTAAAATATGTTCTACAAAAATATACTTCAAACTTTGATGATCTGTCTTTAATTCAAAGTGTTTCTCTAGTAGATAATAACTCCCTATTTTAAGTGCATGAACCACAACTACTAAATCCAAATCATGAGTAGCATAGTTAAGCTCATTCCCCTTAAGCTTTCGAGACTCGTAGGCTATGCTTGCTTTGTTTTCAGTTAAAATCCCACCCAAACCTTTTTTTTTTTTTTTTTTTTAATAAAGGGGTAAAAATTTATTGATAAAAAGTCTGGATTACAAATTCCAACTGAGCCCCCACCCAAGACTCAAATAAGCAACAAGACAGGCTAAATCACTAGACAAGGTCAAATCCCAAAGAAAACCAAAAAAAACAAACCACATTAAGTCTGAACATCCTTATGGATCAACTCCCGTAGGTGTTGAGAATCCCTATACGGGAGACTCTCCCAGTTATCAATACTCTGAGTATCCAATAGCTCAGAAGCCCTTTTGTCCAGGTAATCAGCAACCCCATTCCATTCCCTTGGAATGTGCACAAAGGATATAAATTCAAACTCTTCACTCATTTTGAGAATCGAATGGTCACAGAGGCCAACTGCCAATTAACATCCTCCACTCTTTTGTTGTTTAAAAGATTAACCAAAATTTGAGAGTCATACTCGCAAAGAATCTTGCGCCAGCCAAGATAAAACCACCTTTATAAGGCCTCAAGTATCGCCAGAGCTTCCATAATATTGTTGGAGTGAACACCTTTATAAATGGAAAAGAAAAAATTGACCACACTAGCAGAATATTTCCCAACACCACCAATTCCAGCATGTCCAGGATTACCCCTGGATGACCCATCAGTATTAATTTTTAAAACTCCTCTAGGGGGTAGTCTCCATATACCCTCTCTCCTAACCTTCTTGCTAAGCTGAGGAATCCTACTAGGGCTAGAAGAATTCACACCAACCCCAAACAAACCAAGGGCCTATTGTACCTTCTCCTCCATAGAGTCCAAATGGTGGTCCACATCACATTTACTATGGATAGTTTATTGAACCATACACAGGATCCTTTGCTAGATCTGTTGAATAGCCAAATGACTTCCCTCAAAAATGTGATGGTTTTGTTCAAGCCAAATCTGCCAGATGATGCAGGAAGGGCCCAAATTCCAAGCCACTTGGAGGAAAGGGGCCTTGGCTGGAGGTCTACCCAGACTACTCCAAAACTCCACCAGGGAGAGCACATGAAAACAAGGATGGTTCCAGGAACTCCACCAATAGTGACAAATGTCTCTGGCAAGGGATCATTGGAAAAATAAATGAGAAGAGAAAATCTCACCCAAACCTTCAATAATAGTGCAAACTATTAAATTTTTTGAGGGGTCAAGTATTTTCAAAACCGAGGTATTTTTCAACATTTCCTTAAATATTTTGAATATTTTTTCACATTGTTCCATCCATTTAAATGCTTTTCCTTTTCATTGCAAATTAGTAATTTGACAAGTAATTTTTGGAAAGTTCTTCACAAAACATCTATAATATCCTACCATTCCCATAAAACTATGTATTCGTAACACTTTGGTGTGTGCAACCCAATTAATTATTTCTTCAATTTTCTTAGGATAAAAAAATAATTCCATAAATATATGACATTCCCTAAGTACTGGAATTGTGAGGTGTAAAACATACATTTAGAAAGTAATCCATAGAGCTATTTTTTCCTTAGTATTTCTAACATAATTATTATATGTTTATCATATTCTTCCTTAGTGCGTAAGTAGATCAAGATATCATCCAAAAATATGAGCACAAAATGGTCTAGCTATTTATGAAGGATATTGTTCATAAAGTTCATAAAATCTATTTGGGTATTTGTTAACCCAAAAGGTAAAAATATGAATTCATAATGACCATACCTTTTCCCAACAATATTTTAAGAGTATCTTCTTTTGTGATCCTTAACTGATGGTAGCCAAATCTAAGATCACTTTTTGAAAATATAGTAGCTCCTTTTAACGGATAAATTATATCATCAATTCTAGTCAAGGAGTATCTATTCCTATTAAGAATTTTGTAATAAATACATAACCTTAAGGATCCATCCTTATTTTTCACAAATAACATGAGGTCTCCCTAAGATGATACACTTGGCTTAATCAAACCCATTTAAAGAAAATATTTAAGTTGTACTTTTAATTCTTGCAGCTCAATTAGAGTCATTTGATAGGATGATCTAACAATAGGTTAAGCTCTAGGTATGAGCTTGACAGAAAAATCAATCTCTCATTATGAAGGAAGTCTGGGTAAGTTTTTAGGAAAAATATATTTGAACTCTTCCAACACAAGAAATTTATTGAAAAGTTCCAAATTGGCTTCATTCTCTTCAAGTTTATTTATTTTGACTAAATAGTCTCCCCCATGTATTTTGATTGCTTTCTTAAGTTTTAATTTAGATAATATACATGGTTGAAAAGTACCCCGATCACAATGTATTATTATTCATTTATTAGGTCCTTTAGTGAACTCCACCCATAATTCTTAGAAATCAATGAGGGATTTATGAGTTTTTAATCAATCTATACCAACAATAATATCAAAGGAATGCAAGGGGTCTACATATAGATGCCAATTTATTCTACTACTAGGTAGAGATATACGGGTGTCAAATAGACATTGGTTAATAGAAAAGGTTTATCCTGACCATCCTCTACCTTCCACCCATTTGCCAAAACTTTTGGTATTTCTAGTATGTCCCTACCTAAATATATAGAAACATGACTATTTGTTACACTACTATTAATCAAAATATTTTTACCTTTCAAGGCATAGAGGTAGATTGTTCATTAGGATTTGAATCTCGAGTTGTGACTTGTCCATATAGACTCGTATTTCCAATTGCTACATAAGGCTGATTTCCTGTTGCTTTCCTTCAATCTATTATTAGAAGACACTTATTCGTATAATGTGGTTCCCCAAATATGAAACAACCCATCCTTTATGCTCAATAATTTCCTTCTTTATTTTTACTAGTACCCACTTCATGATATTATCTACTTATTTTCTATAGAAATAGATACAAATTATTCTTATTTTCTTTGTTTGAAGACCTTATTCTTAGCTTTCCCTTATTCTTATTCCTTCTAAGTTTGTTATCAATAAGTGCTTCCATTATCTCTTGTTGCTGCTTTATTTTATTTGATAGAAACTTAATTATGGTTAGTTCCATCTATCATTTGAATTATTTAACTGTAGTTGTGATGTTTTCCATTTCCTCTCGATCACAACAAGATTTTATGTCAATTTTAATTTTCAAAAAGAGACCATTTTCTCTAGGATTTTATCCCTTAATGGATCAATCAAAACAATATGCAATAAATGTTTGATTAACTCAGGGTTCCTAGATAATTAGTCTCTTTGCAATAAGAGCTATGTAATGTTCTTGGTCTTCTTGGGATATAAGGTCAGAGTTCCTTTAAGGAATTTCTTGGGCCCTATGACCAAGGATTATTACAACCTTGGTTCTGATACCAACTCTAACAACCCAGTCAAACATAAACTGGCTGTAACAACTTAATATCACTTATAGTTTTGGGAAACAAAATAGATGGTTAGACATGGGTAATTTTTTTTTTTTAAGTTTAATTTTACACCCATTAGTAACAAGTACATAGCATTGAATACCACTTTTGGGATTATGAACACTACAATTGATCTCTGAAGTAGATGAGAGTGATTGGATCTTGTAGGAAGTGCCCTTGGTGATTCTATCATTCTCATATTATTCTATGGTGAATCTAGAATAACTACATGGGTTATCCTCTAGGGCCCATAACACCTAGATGGGGGATGATCTCTACCATCCTTAACATATTATGTGAAACCTTGAGTATATCTTAACTCATTTTTTGCCAAACACGCAAGGTTTTTAGTGTAGATGCTATGGTGCTTAATTTATATTCATCTCACTATGCATAGTTAATGTTATGTCATTCTCTTGGCACTAATCATGGTTTCCTAGAGAATTTTGAATGATTATGGTGGATTTCCCATACCATACCACTATGGAATATTATCTTAGAGTCATATTTATCTCACCAAGATTCCCTATTTGATAACTTTATATAAGGTCCACCACTATACTACTCGTACAAAAACCTAGAAGGACATCCCATACCATCAATATTTAGTGATCATTAATCAACTTCAATTGATTGCTTTCACACAATTCAATGGTATTAGTTGACTTGTTTTCTATGGTCATTAATCCTCCACAATGTTTTGACCAATAAGTAAGTTCAAGGTTAAGACTATCAATAAATAAGTTCAATGTTATGTTTAATAGTTAAAATAAGGTTCCTATTTTGAAATATTATCTTGAAGGCTTCTAGGGTTAATATTTTCAAGAGACTTTAAATTATTTAATAAAGAAGTTATATACTTATTTAGAGACTGAACTCTTATAATATTATTGATCCAAATAATATTAATAATATATTTTAAATATTAACTATTTTATTATCTATAGAGTAAGACTCTTCATGTCCCTTCGATATAATATTTATCTTAAATAATCTTATTTAAGTCAATAATTGTTTTATTTTTTGATTGATAATGGAGTTTTAATAGGATCTCCAAACCTTTACAATAGAAAAATGGAAAGAATCATAGTTAGGGGATAAATTTCAACAACAAAAACAAAATAAGGGATGATACCCAAGATAGGAAATCCACAGTCAGTATAAAAAAATAAAATAATGGATTAGATGTAAATAGAAAATGACTACAAAAGGAATAAAGGGCTCAAAGCTTTCAAAGAATATTAAAGATAGAGATAACCCAAAAAATTAAATAGTGCACCCAAAAGGCTGGAGATTATCCCACCTAGTCAGAGATGTGAATCTTGTCTAGGGACCCATATTCATTTATGGTTGCATCCTCAATCTTCCTAGCCATCATATGAATCTTAATTTGGTTAATCAACTTCCCATCACAGAGGAGCATAGTGGTAGCAAGAAAAATAATTGCATCCAAGTCGACCATAGGTTGATCTCATCACCAGAATGGATCATCTTAGTGTTAGGGCAAGGACCCATACTTTTATTCTATATTTTATGACCAGGGGAGGGGAATTTGAGCTTTGAAACCATAGTTTTACCTTTCTCAACAAATTTTACTTTCTCCATAGAATATTTGGATATGGTGGCGTAATGACAAGGAGAAGGTGATGAAGTTGATGGCCCTATAAGAATTTTTTCATTGGTAACATGAATTGACATGACTCTAAAAGGCTTAATATCTTCAATCGGTGCCTCTTCCATAATATCCATGTTAGGGATGGCCTCAACAAGGTGAATATCTAAGTTGATCTCCATAGGCACTACATTCCTCTAATACCTATTCTAGATCAAGTAATTGAAAATTAGCAAATTTAGACCCTAGTGTTTTGGATGTATGGATTTTCCTTTTCTCACTTTTTCCACATAAATTTCCATCGAGCAGTACAAGTATTCTAGAATATTAATCAACTTCACATGTCTTAGGAAATTTATAAAAACTATGTGAAAGCTTTTGATATGGGTCAATGGCTCATAAATAGTTAGGTATTACATTATCAAAACCAACACATGATTCCATGGAGATAGGATATCTTCCCTCAAAATTCTATTATCCTTCTTGGACATAAATTTATCTTTATCCTTGAAGTGCATTAGTTTTACCACCATGGAGTGTTTATCACAATGAATAATATCTCCATCATTGGGAATTTCAAAAATTTCTATAATTAAATTAATTGTTACAAAAAAAGTGAAGCCACACTCTGAAACAATTTTGTTATCCCAAGTGTAGATGAATTATATTGAATGGTTAGATTCATTCCCAAAGAAATTCTTCAAAAAGGGAAGCAGGTCATGAGTCCCTAGGATGTCCTCCACCATAGATTCAACTTGGATGGACTCAGGTCAACAACACCATAACTAATCTTCTTTGGTCACTTATATTCCTCATAGAAAACTCTCTTGTACCTCTCCATAGATAGACTTTACTAAATTTGAAGCAATTGGATAATGGGTAGAGTGGAACAATGATTTAAAATTATGGTGAAGCATGCGAAAATAATACCATTAGATTTGGAAAAATTATTACATCTTGGTCATTTGTGTTTTGAAATGACATTAGGATACATTAATAAATATGCCATGGCACAATAGGTGATAATGGTGCTTTTGGGGAGTGTAATAGTTAAGGTCCAAGGCAATACATGGTGAAGGAGTGAAAAATTATCATGGCCAAACACACTAAAAGGGTTGGGTGACTTGGTGTAATGACCCCCTTGCATGATTGATTAAAAAATATAAAATATATAGATATATACTTAAGTTTTTATGTGAGGCATGCTACTGATGATAGTCTTGGGGAGTGCATGTCAGTTGCAAGATGACTTTGTTGGGAAGTAAGTCAATAAGAAAATGTAAGATAGGAAAGTGATGATTTGGCTTGCGATAAAATGGAAAATCATGCATGCATATCATTTAGGTGCATTTTAAATTGCATCTCTATGTGAGTTGCATTGTTTGAAATATTTCTTGTTGGTAAATACTATGGAATATTTTTATGATGACGATGATTATGCGAACCACTAGCTAGGAAAGGCATTTGTGTGTAAGTTTGCTTTAATTAGGTAAGTTTATTTAATTAGAGGTTGTAATGAATATGTTCTAACCCTAGAGCCACCCATTATTTTCTTGAATAAGGATTTGAAAGTATCTTAATTATTTTATAATTTTATGAAAATGTAATTTTATTGATAAAAGGAAGAACCTCGTGTGAAGTTGAGACATAGCTTGTTGTATTTTTGACCTACATTTTGCACCAAAATAATTGTGGTATTTAATGTTAAAATAAATAAAGGATGTACTCCCATATGAAGCTATGATGATACAGGTCATGTGTTAAAAGATTTATTTTTAAAACATGTGTGAAATTATTTTGTTGTTTTGATTGTTTTGCTTGGTAGTGGAGGGAATCCCCAAATCAAAGAGAATTGTCATGCTAGTATATGCACTTAAATTATTAGATAAATAAAAACATGGTGTTACCAATATTTTTTTGGGAATTTCATGATGTCTTGAAGTGTGTGTGAGGAGGTGGAGAGAAAACTAGGAAATGTAGCTCAATGCATGAAGTTGAAGAGTAAAATTATGGGTGAACTCCTTGCATATGGTTTGGAAGGAAAAGAAAAGGAAAAAATTTAAAAAAATGAATGAGATTGGATTCATAAAATGAGAGCTAGGTAAAGTCATGAAGCACAAAATAATGATGAACTGTGCAGAGTTGGGAAGCATGGAATAATTAGGTTGGATATTTGATTTCTTTTGTGCGATGGAGAATGCATTCTCTACGGTTTGGTTTGTGAAATATGTTTGGTTAAGTTTGTCTACTATGTTTTTGGATGCTAAATGAAGTATTATGATGATTGGTAAAAAATTACTTTTGCATAGTTGTGTTTTTCAAAAAATATTGTGAAGTTAATAAAATATTGGATGAAAAATACCATGTTTCCATGATGTTCTATGCTATAGAAGATAGAGTAGTGTCAATATAATTGTATTACGGTGTGGCTATGTTATTATGTTATGAAATATAATGAAAAACAAGTGTTTTCACTTGAATTTGTTTTGTTGGAGTGTGTCCTTGGAAGTAAAAAAAAACTGGTTATTTCTTCTATGTTGTTGTGTTGAATGAAGATATTATGAGGAATGGTGTTGATATCTTTCTATGTGGCTTGTGCTTATAGGCAAAAATATTAAATATATATAATGTTACATTGATGTTGTTCATAAATTGGTTTTATATCTAAACATGGAAGAAATGATTTATGAATTGAAACTCTCTAAACTCTTTTGGAACCTAGAATAACTCTAGATGAGATGGATAGGTTGTGAGAAATCTAAATTTGGGAAAAATTGGTAACCTGAAATGTAAAATAATTATGTTGAAATTTTCATAAACGTCGGGTATGGAGTTTGGAATTAATTTGTGCATGATTTAGTGTTAGATAGATAGTATCTGTGCATATGTAGTCTACATAATCATATTCTGAAATTGTATTTGACACCTGATGGTGTTCCAAATGAAATTTTTGTGCAGATTCAAAAGTGCTTTCAAGTAGCTAACATCATGCATAGTTGAAAAGGCTAAGAGCTATTTGATGCATGGAATGGGTTATCAAGAAATTTTGAATGAAAAGAGTATAGAACTCCTCTAAACTACAGACTCATTATTGAAGTTAAATAATAGATGGAAATAGGGTTGAGTTTTTTGGGTCTCTGATAGTTTTTTCCTAGTTTATGTATGGTAGACCCCAACCTTGATTTTATAAAAGAATGTGTTAGAGATTGTAAGGATTTCTTTATAAGAGGTAGATCCCTCTTGTAACTTCGTACAAATAAGTTTTTATATTTTTTGGAAGTAGCAAAGCATGTAACTACCAAAACTGAATGCATAAACTATGACTTATTATTGAGTTTTTAATAAAGACTTATGCTCAAAATTTTAATTGGTTTGCTATGATTTATTTTAAGTCAAAAATTAAAATGAATCAAACCATATATTTATCTTAAGAATTTTTGAAGGAATCATGGAAGCTATTTTGGTTTATATAAACTTAGTAAATGCATCCATTAAAGCTTTATTACATCCTTTTATTAGGCTAGTTATTTGACCAAAAATAATTCAACAGAATAACATTCCTTTTGGCATGAGAAAATTTTCATATAAATCTTCTGGTTTATATATCTATGTTTATGAAATACTGAAATCAATAAATAAAATAGAGAAGTAAACCTTCATGTTAGAATGCTCTCAACTTCTTAATGATAATGTAACTTGGTCATAGTTAACTTATCACTTTGTTTATAGATAATATTTCTTTTAAATATTTTTCTTAAGGGATTTACATATAGACGTATATGTTTCTTTTTAAGAAAAAATGGTTAGTGAGTTAAACTCAAGAAAACCTTGGTAGGCTTAGGCCCAAAATGAAACTTTAGAACATGGAAATATGTTGAGGTGTAGGTATGCACACAAGATTTGTGACAACCGAAGGCTAACCAAATTTGTTAATTAAGATATGGTCGGTCGAGATGAGAAGGTGGTATGGGACACCTTTTCTAGGTTGGGCTCAAAGAGCACTATGATGAGAACTATACTCAGTAAACTTAGTTGGAATAACCATAGTGTTTGGTATGGAATAAACCTTTGTGATTTGTTCTAAGTATAGGTAATAAAGTCCAAGGTCAAGGTATTGACATGGTGCTAACTACATCTAAGGGAGGGGACTCGATAGTTAGTAATGAAAGGATAAATTATACTAACCTCTTCCATATTAGTTTAAGAATATATCAACTAGTTAGTCGAAGATTTAATATGGTGAGGTAGAGGATAAAAGTCCCTTCCTCTAGGTGTTATGGGCTCTAGTGGATATCCCCAGCCATGGGTTAGTCCTCATACCAAAATATGTGTATGACAAATGAGATTACCTGATTTCACTTACTGGCTACTCCATGGGATTTGGATGATCTCGTCCACTTGGGTGGTTGTCTGTAGTAGTATTAAATATAAATATGGTTAATTATACTTGTGCTAGATAATCAATGAACAAATTATATATCATTGAATAACTCAAAACTTGAGAGTATCAACTTTAGGGTTTTATTAGAGAACTTAAAAAAAAATATTTGTTGATTGCATATCTCTGTTTAGGGAAACCAGGGGAGTTAGTGGGCCTGTGTTGTTACATATGGAATTAGAGCAAAAGATATTATAGGTTGTAGATTCTAAATGTAGGTAAAATTAGTTAATAAAAAACTAATGCAATACATATTTCACCTATAGGTTGAATGGCACATATGTTGTGAGGTGGGTCCTCAAGAAATCCTATGGGAGGCAAGGAGGAGGAAGACACCAAAAGACCTGTAAGGAGGCCACAAACAAATTTAAAGTAGAAATATCCTCAACATGAAAGAATGGTTAGTTAAGTTTCTCATAGTGAGAGTGAGATCAGTGTGGAGGTTGGTAACCTCACAAAAGTAGTGCAATTATTAGAAACACTAGAATACTAAAGGGAAGGGATGGCCCAATAGAAAAATCACATGGCCCAACAACAAGAGTTTATTGTCTAACAACAACATGTCACTAAAGACCTAACTAATGGATGAGGAAATGGACTAAAGAGGTTAGTGGAAGCATTAAGGGAGATAGAAAGGTCCAGTGCTGGAAGGGAAATGATGAGTAAGGATTTGGATAGAATTTTTAAAAAGGTAGTAATATATAAGTTTAATGGTAAAGGTGATGGTGATTAAGCCAAAAAAGTTTTAAGTGAACTAGAGTTCGATTTCTCTCTAGTAGTCCTATCCTTTGAATCCAATATTGCTTTGGCAGTTATGAACATGACTGAAATAGCCCTAGAGTGGTGCAAATCATATAATAAATGACATGAAGTAGAGGCTACTAACCTCAAATGCGAGGATTTTATCAAGGAATTTAGGGATCGATTCTTGACAAGGTAGTATTATGTAGAACAATTTGGTGAATTCTCAAATTTGAGATAAGAAAGCTCATCAATTCATGAATACCACCAAAATTTTATTCAACTACTAAAATATGCATCTTAATATGAAATAAATGAAGAAATTAAAACACAATATGGGATTGCATCCTAGAATCATGACGATGAGAAACATGCATAATCCCATCAATCTGCCAACTGAATTAGATTTAGAAAGAAAAGATTAAGCTAATCAGGAAATAAGGAAGTCATATTTTAATTACCAAAAGCTATCCGAAAAGAAAAATATGAATTCAGGAAGTAAATTTTTTTTGTATTTATAAAATAGGAAAAGGAACAAAATAAGACCAACCTAAAGGACGAGATCATAACAAGCAAGGTGGGAAGAATAAACCCATTTAATAGGGTGGTAAATTCAAGAAGTATGTAAAAGAATATACCAAAATATAGGACTAGAAACTAGCACATCAAGGAAGGGATAAGGAAATTGTATCTATGAATAGATATGAGAATAATAACGGAAGGAATAGAGCTCCACCAGGTGGATTCTATGTATGCAAAGGACCTCATTATACCAATAAATATCTCCTCAGAGTTAATTTACCACAAAAAGTGCTAGAAGAGGCTAGCCACAAGATTTATGTGACAATAGGTAGTTCTAAACTCAATGGTCAAATTACTCTTTTCTTTTTGAATGGAGAAATTTCTGATAAAAATGTGCAAATTTTAGTTGATAGTGGATCACCAGATAGTTTTATCTCATCTATATTAGTGAGAGATTTGCTTGCTAGAATTGGATTCTTGGCTAATGGTTGGAAGGTAGAATTTGGATCAGGGAAAACCCACCATGTTTATCAATATCTATTTGATCCTTATATTTTCTTACCTCATGGAAAGATCAACTGGAATTTTTATGTGGTGCCTTTTCATGCATTTGATATCATTTTAGGAGTAGATTGGTTAAAAATACATAAGGCTCTTTTAAACTTTGAAGAGATATGGGTAGAATTTTTGGATGAATCTAATCAAAGGATTAGAGTAACTTATGTGTGAAGGGAAGTTAATCCACATCTATTGACTACAATGCAAATTAAAAATGTTATTAAGAAGAAGGGTATGATATTCATATTTAATATGAATAGGGAATAAGAGTATGAAATAGAATCAAATATTTTCTAGTAATACCCGATATTATGTGCATTCAAATATGTGTTTCCTGAGGATATTTCGAAGTTATCTCCTCAAAGGAAATTCTATTTTTCAATTGAATTGTTACCTAGTGTTGAACCAATTGCAATATCACCATATAGAATGACAACCATAGAGTTGTAAGAGCTCAAAACACAACATCAATATTTGTTTGAAAAAGGGTTAATCAAACCTAGTGTGTCACCCTAGGGAGCACCTATCTTGTTTGTTAATAAAAAATACAATACCTGATGAATGTGCATAGACTATCGGATGCTAAATTAAGTTACTATCAAGAATAGGTACTCGTTATCAAGGATTGATGATTTTTTTAATTAATTGAGAGCAACAACTATATTTTCTAAAATAGATTTGAGATTTGGATATCATCAATTAAGAATTTATGGGGAATATACTTACAAAACAACTTTTAGAACAAGTTATGGACATTTTTAATTTATTTTCTTACCTTTTGGGTTAACCAATGACCCAGCCGCATTCATGAACCTCATGAATAACATTTTTAAAGAACAACTAGATAAGTTTGTGCTCATATTTTTGGATGACATTTCGATTTATTTCAAAATCAAGGAAGAGCATGACTAGCACATGCAAACAGTGCTTGTGATTCTTAGAAAGAATGAATTATATGGAAAATTGAGCAAGTGTGAGTTCTATACTCCACAAGTGTAGTATCTTGGACATATTATTTTTTCAAATGAATTGAGGTAGATCCTAAGAAAACTGAAGAAATCATTGAGTGGCTAGCATCTACCAATGATTCAAAAGTGCAAATTTTTATGGAAATTGTAGGATATTATAGACGGTTTATTAGAGGGTTTTCAATAATTACTCAACCCATTACAAATATTAAAAGAAAAGTAAAAATTTTCAAGCAGAAAGAGTTGTGTGAAGAGGCTTTTTACGTATTGAAATAAATATTGATGACTGCACCAGTCCTACAAATTTTTAATCAATGTAATCAATTTATATTTTGTAGAGATGCATCAATCGAAGGTTTATGTGGGATTCTAACTCAGGATAGTGTGGTTATTCCTTATGATTTCATGAAGTTAAAGAGGCATGAGTTCAATTATGCTACTCATAATTTAGATTTGGAAGCACTGGTACACACTCTAAAAATTTGGTGATATTAGTTTTTGGGTAAACCATTTGAATTAAAAATACAACATCAAAGTTTGAAATATATATATATTTACACAACCTTTATTAAATGCTAGGTAACGACGTTGGATAGGGTTCCTCATGAAATCTAATGCTGGTATTGAGTACATTAAAGGTAAGGACAATAAGGTCCCTGATTATTTAAGTATAAGAGTACATATTGCTATAATAGAAAAATACCAATATGACCTATTAGATAAAGTTAAAATATGGTAGGAAAAAGATGAATTTTTCCAATATTGTATTGGACAGGTTGGTCAGAAAAATTAGAAGGAAGTAGAATATGTGTTCAAAGATGATATGCAATATTTCAATAATAGGTTGGTATGACTTATTTCAAGAGTTTTGAGGGAGAAAATCCTTAGGGAAGCCCATAATACCCCCTATTCTATGCATGTAGGAGGAGAACACATGCACGAAAATATAAGGAATTTTTATTATTGGACAGGGATGAAAATGGATATTACCAATTATATGGCCAAATATTTAGAGTGCTAAAGGGTGAAAGCATAAAATTTACATCTAAAATGAAAGTTATACCCACATGAGATACCCACACATAAATATAAAGTAGTGTCAATCGATTTTATAGTGGGATTGCCTAAAACAAGATTTAGATATGATGCAATTTTAGTTGTTCTTGATAAATTAACTAAAGTTGCATATTTTATAGTAGGTAATGTGCAATATGATGCAACGACCATGGAAAGTAAGTTTTCTATGGAAGTGGTAAGACTGCATGGTTTTACAAAAGTTATAATATTTGATAGAGATTCTTGATTCACTTTTGAATTCTAGCAAGTATTGCATCAAGCATTAGGGACCAAACTAAATATCAGTACTACTTATCACCTAGAGATTGATGGACATATGGAAGGTGAATCAAGTGCTTAAGGATATGGTAAGAATGTACTACATGGATCAACACATAAAGTGGGAAGACAACTTGTATCTAGTGGAAATTATCTATAACAACAGTTATTATGCATCACTAGGTATGACACCTTTCAGAGACCTATATGGAAGATGATGTAAAATTATCTTGTCATGGGATAATTTAGAGTATTGGGTAGTGATTGGACTAGATTTGGTAAAAGAAATGGAAGAAAAATTAAAAGGAATTCAATAGGACCTAAAAGAGGTCACAGATCATCAAAAGAGCTACATGGATATCAAAAGAATACTGAGAGAGTATTCTATGGGATACAAAGTATTCTTAAGGGTGAAACCAACTAAAAGTTCAATAAAATATTCCAAGCTTGACTCTAGATAAGTGAGTCCATTTTATATCATAGCTAAGATAGGCCCTATTGCATACATATTAGCTCTACCACCATCCTTATCCAAAATCCATAATGTCTTTCCTATGTCCCTCTTTAGAAAGTAAATTTATGATCCTAATCATATTTTAGAAGTTTCCAACTTGTAGATGATCAACCCATTAAATATTGAAGTGTGAATGATTCACCTGCTTGGTTTTTGAACCAAGAATCTGTTGGCAATTTTGGGTTTGAGATCCTAGCTTCTTGTCTATGAGTTGTCATTGATGTCAAAAGGAAATGACATTAATGTTAAGAGGATGTGTTGGCTTCAAAGGTGGAATATTCCAAGAGAATATTTTTAAGAGAATCCAGAGAGATTCCATTAGCAATGGTTTTTATGAAAACCAATAGAGGTTATCTTTATTATTTATTTAATTATTATTTAAAACCCTTCAAGGTTTTAAGTAATTAATTATTTAATTAATTAAGGGAGAAATTATTTTTAATTTATTAAAAATACTTTAAGGGTTTTTAAACCCTTTAGAAAGCAAATTTTGATTAAATTCGAAATTACTTTTCTTTGTAGCCGACGTGTTCTAAATTCCACGTATGGACTATAAATATGAGAAGGTTCCTAAGGTTAAACAAACTTGGAAAATCGAAGGCAATTAATTGGTTTGGCTGTGATCGAATGTTCTATTTATGCTGTGAAAGAGGAGAGCTCATGGTTTGAAAAGCTTTCGAAAAGCTTGACCGTTTATGTGGAAGGAAGTTCGTCTTGGACTTTGTAAGCCCCTTGTGGGCTAGTGGCAGCAAAGGCTGCATTTGGGCCTTGCATAGGCAGAGGTCTGTGTTTTGATCCCCATGGAGGGAGCTGTGCATGGATTAGTCACATTTTTATTAAAACGTATTTTGTGTCACGAATTTTAGATTCTTCAAGGGAAGCCATTATAAGGTGTGATTATTTTCTTGATATGATTTTTGGCATTGTTTAGCATTGTTTAAAATACATAGGAGAAATAAGGGGATAGTTCTTTGGTTGTATTTTTGAGATTAGTCTTTTTCTATGCTAAATTTAAAAATGGAGATATAAGGTGTAAGTTTTGGTTGTTGTGTTTTTGGCTTCTTTGGTGGTTGTTTTTAAAGAAGGGGAGCTAAAAGGTGTATTAAGGAAAGTTTTTATATATGCTCATTTATCTTGGTTCTAACCCTAACTTGGTTGGAAGTTTGAGGGTTGTGTGTGGTGACAGCTTTAAGGATAAATTTTCTTCTAATCCAAAAAGGTATGGGCACATTCTTCTTATGAGTATGATTGGTGTATGTTTTTTTGAAATAAGGTTGGAGTGAAAAGGTTTTCAACTAGGTTTCCTTTGGTTGGGTGTAAATCCTATTTTCTAGTTTGTTGAAGACTTCTTATGCATTGTTATCCTTGATGAGAGTTTTGGTGAATGCATAATTTCTAGTTTGATATAGTGGAAGCTTTGTGCACTAGGGTTTATATTTGTGAGTCTAGCTACTTGCATTGAGTTGGTGGAACCCTTGGTTGGCTATTTTGAGTTTGATGGTTGAGTTGCTTCCATAGAGGTTGTTTGATCAAGTTATTGCTTTACTTGATTCATGATATCGGGCTTACTCCATTGAGTTGATTTGAGCAAGTTATTCTTTGCATTTGGTGATAGTGTGTTGGTGGCTGTTTTGTTCAAATATCTTTGGAGGGAAAAGGATTTCTACTTGTTTCCTTTTATTGTGATGATTGGTTGAATGCTTCAAGGTTGATGTTGAGTTGAATTTTTTTGGTTGACTAAACCTTGTTTTATGAGAATTATTGTTGAAACCCTAATTTATGGTGAAAAGAACATGAGTATCATTGTTATGTGATTCTTTGCATAGTTGGCAATTATTGGGGTTTCATGTTCTTGAAAAAAAACATTCTATCCTATCCATTTCAGATATTGAGTTGAGTTTTTAGATTTGAGATTGAGATTGAGCTGAGTTGATTTGAGTTGAGTTTTGAGATTGGGATTTGAGTATAGAACATATTGAGTCTCTAACAATTCTCTTTATGCTTCTACGAGTTTGAAAAATCACATTGGGTCTCTAAAAATTCACTTTGTGATTTCCTACTAAGAAAGTTTTTCTTGGTGAGCTTGCTAAGGTTTTGGACAGGTTTCGGTGAGGACTTGTGAGCAGGTTTCAGACAGGTTCCAATGGGGACTTGTGAGCAGGGTTGGACAGGTTCGATGGGGACTTGTGAGCAGATTTGGATAGGTCCTAGCAGAGGACTTGTGAGCTGAGTTTGATAGTTCTATTAGAGAACTTGAGGATAGAGGTGCATTGGTTCTATGAGAAGAACCTGAGGATAGATTTGGCAAGTCTTTGAGAAGGCTTGTATGCAGAGGATTGATTTGTTCAAGAGTTGGACATATCTGACAGACAGAGGAAGACTTGTACTAGACCGATTGACTATGTTTGGTATAGGTTACTGAGCTACTGTGGATGTGATCATAGAAGGTAGAGGTCTCTTAGGCTAAGCATTGAGGACAGGAGGTCTTCGGTGGAAAGGAGTTCCACATGCTGGCAAGAGGTAGAGGCAGTTGATCTTCTGAGGGATCATTTCCAAAGTAAAGGGGAAGGTATCTCATTTGAGTAGAGGCTTATAAATTCTAATTGGGGGAAGGTATCTCCTTTGAGCAGAGGCTCATAAATTCTATTTGGGGGAAGGTATCTCCTTTGTTCCGAGGCTCATAAACATTGTAATTGGGAAGGATTCCCAAAGAAATTTGAGATAAATTTTATAGAAAAGTTTTGTGGACGTAGCCCAACCATTCTGGGTGAACCACGTTAAAATTGGTGTCACTTTGTGGATGATATTGTGCATTGCTTTGATATTGCTTTGGGCATATTTCTTTACTATTTTGAAGTATAAAGGAAAAAGTAAAAAGAGGTCTTATACTGTTCACCCCCGCTCTCAGTATAAGCTTGTGTTCTTCAATTGGTATCAGAGCAGGTGCCTTCGAAAAGTTTAACAGCTTGAAGAAAAATCTAGTAAAGAACACAATGGATCATTCAAGTGGCAATGCATCACCTATTCTTGATGGGTCATATTTTGGTATTTGGAGTGCGAGGATGAAGGTTCGTCTAATGGCACTTGGTAATGAGGTTTGGGAAGTGATTGAAGATGAGTACACCATTCCTGAACATGGTCCTAATACTAAAGAAGAAAGGCTCCTACATCACAACAATTCAAAAGCAATGAATGCAATCCTGAAAGGCTTACAGAAAGAAAATCTCACCAAAGTGATTCACTGTAAGACAACTAGTGAAATGTGGAATCAGTTGAAGGTGGTTCATATAGGCGATACAAATGTCAAAAAGGCCAAGTTGATACACTTCAAAGGTATGTTTGAACAACTCAAGATGAATGATGATGAAAATATTAGTGACTACATGCTTCGTATGGATGAGGTTGTTAACTCCATGAAAGACTTAGGTCTTGAGCTTGCTGAAAATGATGTTTGTAATAAGATTTTAAGATCTCTTCATAATAGATTTAGTGAAAATATTTATGCTATTGAGGAAGCTAAAGATTTGGATAAGTTGAAAAAGGATGAGCTCCATAGTATACTTGCAGCATTTGAGTTGAGAACTCAAGTGAAGTTTGATGTCAAGAAAGAGGCAACTTTCAAGGCTACCAAGAATTCCAAGGGTAAACAACTTCAAGATAGTGATGAGTCTTCTAGTGATGAAGAGGCATATTACAGCAAGAAAGGCAAGTTCTCTAGAAAGCACAAAAGTATAAAAAATATAAGATGTTTCAATTGTGGAAAGTTTGGTCATTATGCTACTGGTTGTATTGTTCCTAAGAATGAAAGTGATGAAGATAAACAAGATTCTAAGAGCAAGGATTCTGAAAAGCACAAGCATCACAAGAAAAACAAAGATGAGCACATCAATTAAGGAAAGAGGTATTCTCACAAGCACAAGAAGAGTTTATACCTAGACAAAGCAAGTAAGTGTTCTAGTAGTGATAGTGAAAGTTCTTCAAGTGATGATGAAAATGATATGTTGTTCATATCAAAAAAAGAGGAAGAACCAAAACATAGATTCATTATCATGAAATGTCTTAGATGTGGAAATTTTGGTCACCTTGAGGATGATTGCACAAATAATGATTTGGTTTCTAGTATGTATGAGGATGCTTCAGAAAACTATAAGGAAGATGCATGTATGGTTTTTGAAAAGGGTGGCATCTCTAGTGATAAGAAATCTGAAAAAGGATTTGATGATTCAAAAGGAAATCAAATAAAGAATCTTGAAAGTGAACTTATTAGTGCTCTTAGTGTTTTGGAAAAGGAAAGAAAGAAGAATGCTAGACTCAAGGATAAGTTAGATGAATGTTGTATGGAGAGAGATGATCTTATAGAAAGTCTTGACTTCTCTATAGCTAAGACACAAGAACTCAAGGATGAGTTAGAGTCTAAGGTTCTTGAGTATAGTGAGTTAGAACAAAAAATGGCTTTTTTGAAAGAGGAAACTAAAGAGTACAATGATAAGATTTACAGGTTTCAAGATAGCTCCAAAAAGGTTAATTCTCTCATTAAAGGTCAAAGAAAGACAACAGATAAAATAGGCCTTGGTTTTGTTAAGCCACACAAGGAACAAGTTGGAGAGTCTAGTAAGAGACTCCAAAAGGAAGAGAGTTCTGATGAGGAGAGTATTTCATAGAAAGAGTCATTGAGTGATAGATGCACAAAAATAGAAAATAGGAAACAGAAAAAGGGGAGAAATTTTATAGGACCTAGAAGGTCATTTACAGGAAAGTTTAATGGTAGATGTTTTGCTTGTCACAGGTTTGGTCACATGGCTTCACATTGCATGACTCAAGTAAGGAAGGTAAATGATAGTTTCAGAGGTGGTAATTTCTTTCAAGGGTATTGCTACTCTTGTAAAAAGTTTGGGCATAAGGAAATTTTTTGCAAGGCTAATAACAGGAAAAGGGTTAGTCAGAACTGGTGGATTCAAAGAACAGGTATGCCTAAAAGAAATAACATTGTTACTTGTTATAAGTGCAACAATGAAGGTCTCACAACTATACAAGTGTAGAGCTGAACTTCCAAGGTACAGGAACAAGAACAGTGGTATGAACAGGTCCAAGGATCAAGGCATGGATAAGAATAGGAATGATAACAGGAACGAGAACGAAGTGACAGGAATAGGAACAGGAATATGGACAAGGAGAACAAGAGAAGACATGGTAAGGCAGCTATAGACACTGATGATGATCAGTGCCTGTTCGGAGTTTTACTCCCACCCCGAAATTAAACACCTCAACAGGTGGTGGGGGAGGGACTAACCTAAGAGGATCATTCTTAGTCCCAAGCCCCAAAGGTGACCCTTTGCCATTGATGACAAAGGGGGAGATATATGAGTAAGGGGGAGAGCCTCAAGACAAGGGGAGTTGTTTATGTTGAGTTTCTATGTTGTTGAGAAGCATGGTTTGCCATCAATGACAAAGGGGGATATTGTTGGCAATTTTGGGTTTGAGATCCTAGCTTCTTGTCTATGAGTTGTCATTGATGTCAAAAGGAAATGACATTAATGTTAAGAGGATGTGTTGGCTTCAAAGGTGGAAGATTCTAAGAGAATATTTTTAAGAGAATCCGAAGAGATTCCATTAGCAATGGTTTTAATTAAAACCAATGGAGGTTCTCTTTATTATTTATTTAATTATTATTTAAAACCCTTCAAGGTTTTAATTAATTAATTATTTAATTAATTAAGGGAGAAATTATTTTTAATTTATTAAAAATACTTTAAGGGTTTTTAAACCCTTTAGAAAGCAAATTTTGATTAAATTCGAAATTACTTTTCTTTGCAGCCAACGTGTTCTAAAGTCCACGTATGGACTATAAATATGAGAAGGTTCCTAAGGTTAAACGAACTTGGAAAATTGAAGGTAATTAATTGGTTTGGTTGTGATCGAATGTTCTATTTACACTGCGAAAGAGGAGAGCTCGTGTTTTGAAAAGCTTTCGGAAAGCTTGACCGTTTATATGGAAGGAAGTCCATCTTGGACTTCGTAAGCCCCTTGTGGGCTAGTGGCAACGAAGGCTGCATTTGGGCCTTGCATAGGCGGAGGTCTGCATTTTGATCCCCACGGAGGGACCTGTGCATGGATTAGTCACATTTTTATTAAAACGTGTTTTGTGCCACGAATTTTAGATTCTTCAAGGGCAGCCATTATGTTGTGGCTAATCCACAACACACCCCAAAATTGGGGACCCACCTTTTTGCAAGCTTGCAGAAGAAATCTCAGTGACCCAGATGCTAAAAATGAAGAAAAGAGGCAAAAATGCACAAGTGTAGAAAGTGTCGCGAAATCGCGACATGTCGCGAAATCGTGACATGTCGCGCCATCGCTGTCGAAAAATAGAAAGTGTCGTGAAATCGTGACATGTCGCTCCATTGCTGCTAAAAAATGAAAGGTGTCGCAAAATCGCGACATGTTGCTCCGTCGTAGGCCAGAGAGGAGAGAGAAAGGCAAAATGAAATTTGTCGTGATTTCATGACGTATTGAGCTGCCACTGCTTGGGAATGAAAAGTGTCACGATTTCGCGACGTGTTGCTGTAGAAGTTGTATGGATGAAAATAGCGTAGCGATTTCGCGACATGTCACGTTTTCGCTGCCAAATACAACAAGGGCAGCCCGAAGCAAGATAGCATAGCGATTTCGTGACGTAAAGTTGGCAAAGTGCACTGAAGTGAAAATGGTCGCGATATCGCGATAGAAAGCAACAAAGCACGCCGAAGTAGAGAAACGTAGCGATTTCGTGACAAGAAGCAGCCATGGCGTACGGAGAAGAGAAACATCGTGATTTCACGACAGCATTGAGTGAAGAAGCATGAAGTGTGAAAAGCATCGTGAAATCACAACAAGATCGAGCGAAAGGGTCCAAAGCACAAAGGCGTCGTGAAATCACGATAGAAACGAGCGAAAGGGCACAGAATGAAAATCATCGCAAAATCGTGACAGGTTGCAGCCAAAACAACATCGGGTGAAAAGCATCAGGAAATTGTGACAGATTGCAGGTGGAAGGCATGAAATGAAAATGGTCACAAAATCACAACAGAAGCGAGCCTAGTTGTAAGGAACATAAAAATTGTCACGATATCACGACATGTCACATTTTTGCGCCGCCCACCAGCCAAAGGTGTACGAAACAAAAATGGTAGCGATTTCATGACAGAAAGCATGAAGGTAGTGTAAACGAGAAAGACGTCACGAAATCGTGACAAGAAGCGGCTAACGAGGCACGAAGCAGCAAATGGTCGCAAAATCATGACAAAATCGAGAGAGGCATGGAACACGAAAATGGTCACGAAATCATGACAGCAAGCGGCAAAATGATACGAAACGAGAAGGGCATCGTGATTTCACGACATGTCACATTTTTGCTGGGCAAGAAGGCAAAGGGGCTATGGGCCAAAAAACGTCACGATATCATGACATGTTCACGGTGACAGTAAGGGGCAGCCTTGCATGCTATTTTTGGTCACAATTTTCACGGAGCCATTACAGAATGTGCTGGAAACGTAGAACACATGGCATACAGGTGTCGGAGTTGCAGAAGCATTACATGCAGCAGAAATTTTCGAACGTTTCAGAATCGAGCATGAAGTAAAGGCATCGAAAAGGCAAGAATTTGAAAAGATGCATTCTGGGAGGTGAAACGAAGAGACGCAGGGAGAATCAAAGAGCCACGCCAGATAGTATAAAACCAGAAGTGAATATTGAAGAAGGGGTTGGAAATTGATGCTTGCAGAGTTGCAGAGACAAGGGCTTCATGCCATTATGGGCCTGCACTTGGGCAATTTCCTTCATTTGTTCTGGATTTGTAAAACCTGGAACATTCTGTAATTGTAATTGATACATCATTTTAATGCAAAAATACAGAGAGTTGGCATTTCATTGATGAGAAAGAAGGAGTCATTTTTGCATGCATGATTCAATGTGTTATCTTTCCCTTTCAGATTTCTAGGCTTATAGGTGAAGTTGAATGCAAGTGTTCTTGGTTGCTTCATGCGAATGTCTGAATCTAAAATTACATTAAAAACCCTAGAAACCCGCACCTAGCTTATCTGGATTGTGTGAATTTATAGGTTCAGTAGGTTAGGTTGCATGCAGAAACCTCATTAGCTTCGGTTTTATCAATCAGAATGGTCGCACTCTGGATATAATTTAGTTTTACTTTCATTTGCATTTCTCTTATTTTCAAACCCTTATTTTATTTTGCATTTTAATTACTGTATTCAAATAAACAACTGAAAATCCATCAGAACTAAGGATCAAAATATATTTATTTCTTAGATTTATTCTCTTTGAGTCCACTGCAAATTCAAATCAAAGTAAACTACAGTGCCCCTTGTTAACATCCACTTGCAGCCCTAAGGTGTTCCCAGCATTTACATTGAACAACATCATTGGTGTTAAAGAATCAACATAACAGGAACCTTGGAGAAATTACTTTCTTTGCAAGCAGAGGATTTTGGGACTCAGATCCTATCGGAGAGTGTGTTTTCACAATTGGGTGAAAACACCACTCAACAGATTGGCGCTAGAAGGAGGGCCGAGTTGGTTTATTTTATTTTTATTTTCATACCTGAATAATATCTTTTTGATTTAATTTTCAAATCATCTTTTAAAACTCACAAACAGCTAAACTGCAGCTTTTGTTTTCTTTTGTTGCAGGTTTTGCTTTGAAATAATCGAGGGTTTCATCAGACAGGATGGACCCACCATGTCGTATTGCGACCAGGTCCCAAACAACTAGAGAAACCATTTTTCATGACCTTACTGGTACTCCCAAGAATAAAACCAAGCAAGTCGTAAGTTCACCAGTCACAAAAGACCTATTTTCTCCAGGAACATCGAGTGGACCTACGCCAGTAATATCAGTTGCCCCTAGTGTGCCTATAGTCAGTAATATTTCTACTGCTATTGTAGGTTTGTCTTCATCAATTTTGAGTCAAATGGCTCAAGCTCCAGCAGACTCCTTGGTATGGAGCTAACAATACTCCTTTGAATATTGTTGGGGATATCCATGAAATCCCCAAGAACATTGAAATATTTTTGCCTAAATACAAACGAGATGGCCCAAGAATAGCATAAGAACATATCCAAGCCTATAGGGATGTTTTAATTAGGTTGCAAGTTCAATATGAAGATGTGGCCTGCAGACTTTTCCCCATGAGCTTAGATCCAATAGCATATGAATGGTATATATGCTTGCCACCTGGTTCAATCACCTCTTGGACACAAATGGAAAATGCCTTTGTTAATCAATTTAGGTCACCCTTAGATCCTGCAACTATTTACAATCAGTTTATTACATGCAAAATGGGCCAAGGGGAACCGATCAGAGTGTTTAATCAGAGATTCCAAAAGTGCTATAATAGAGCAATTAGGCACTTTGCTATTGATCCTATAGTGGCTTTGTAGATATATTTTGGGGCATTGGACCCCATGATAGCCATGTTCACAAGACGCAATCCTCAGGTCACCACACTGGCTTTGGCCTATAATGAAGCCATGACCATCGAGCAACAAATGACACCACAGGGCTACGGGTTTCCCCAGATGCCTATGATGGGACAGTATGCTCCATATGGTCAAGCTCCCTTGGCAAATCAGCTCATGGCACCACAAATGCCAAGCATGAATGCCTTCCCATATCAGTAGTCGTATCCACCAGCACCCGCATATGCACCCATTCCAATCCAACCAATCACATCCATTCCACCTGTCCCTACATTTTTGTAGAATAGTCAATCAACTATGCAAGGAACTAGCCAAGTCAATCCTCAGGCCATAGTTCCTTTTCCAAATCCAACCCCGATTCAAAGTGTCAATCCATACGAGAATCAAATTCCTCAGAACCCGACCCTAGTGTTGAATCAAGACCCCATTAATTATGCGAATCCAATGGGGGTTAACAACAATGTGATTCCACCGAAGGAGATTTATTCAGAAGTCGAAGAGCTCAAGAAATTAGTTCATAAACTGAGCAATGATAGAGTTCAACAATAGAAGTATGATTCCCATGCCCCTCACCCAAATCAAAATTTTAACAATAGAGGGAGGCACTGGAACACCAAGCCAAACAATGGGGGAGTTCCCGCTCCCATTGCTAATCAACTAGATACTTTTGTAGGACCTAGCCAATCCAATTCTCTTTTGAATATTTTGGATTTGGCATGGGAAAGGGGGTGCAGGTTGCACAACACCAAAGAACACAATGAGAGGAATTGTCCTAAAATTGCTAGATACACTCATTGTCTTCAGGCACAAGTTGATGATTTGGAACTAGTATCAAATGAGGGTCCATCACAACATCAAGATGATAATATTATGGTGATGGAAACTGTATATCATCAAGAAGGTGAGAGTGAGGGAGAAGAAGATGAAATTCTAGAATAGGAGGTGCAAGCTTTTCAAGATTTTAGGAAGGGGAATCATGGATACCATTTGAGAAGTAAGTCTAAAGCCCCTAAAACCTCATCAACACCTCCAAACAATTCTATTCTTCCTCCAGATACTAAGGCAAATAATAATCCTCCCCCTCCACTCAGAAGAGAAATGTCTAATGACATGCAGAAGATAGTCAAATTCGAAAAACCAAACTATGACATAGTGGAGGATCTAAAGAAGTCCAAATCTAGCCTTTCATTCTTGGACGCGGCTAGATTGCCTGGCCAAAAGGAGGCATTGATAAAGGCTCTGAACTCACCTGATCAAACGTGGAAAGGAAAAGGAGTTGAATCCCATCTGATTTTGCGAAAGGAGAGAAGGGATGTCCCGCCATTCTTGCTGACTCTGAGAATTGCGGGTAAGAATTTGCATAACTATTTGGTGGACACAGGTGCCACGAGCAACCTCATGCCTATAGAAATATGTAAAATGCTAGGTCTGCAACCTGTTTCATCCAAATGTACAGTCCTGCAACTGGACAGATCAGAGGTAAATGTGGTAGGAACTCTATATGATGTCAAGATTCAATTAAATTCTGAACCCAGGGTCCAGCAGGTTGTAGACATTTTGGTGGTTAATATTCCAAGTAGGTATGGAATGTTACTTGCGAGGGATTGGATGAAAACTCTGAATGGCTATTTTTCAACAGACTGCTCACATATGTGGCTACCATGGAAGGGAATTGCAAACCAAATCAGAGTGGAAAATGAACCGAGGCTTAAGGAGATTATAACAGATTTTAACAAGCTGAATGAAGTTCAGTTTTTTGAGCCAGAACTAGGAGTTTATGCACTTGATATTGAGGAAGCTACGAAAGAGCCTAAAGAGGAGGGGTGTCATGGTGGCTCTTCTGAGGAAAATGATCATACGTGGTTGCTCAGGTTCGATGGATCAAAATCTAGACAGGGAGCAGGAGCTGGAGTCGAGCTCACTGGCCTAGGAGGTAAACCATTATTAGCTGCTTACAGATTGCAATTTCCTTGCATGAACAATGTGGCAAAATACGAAGCATTGATCTTTGGTTTACGTCTAGCATTGAGCAAGCATGTTAAATGCTTGAAGGTTTTGGGAGATTCTGAGTTGGTAGTCAAGCAAATCAAAGGACAGTATACATGCCATGACAGGAGACTAAGCCTTTATAGAACTAGGGTTATGGACCTCATGGAGGAGTTCGATGCATTCAATATAGCCCTTATTTCTAGAAAAGGAAATCGAATAGCAGACTCTCTTGCAGTCACCGCGGGCATGTTAAACCCGGTTGATATAAAAAGATGTAAAAATTTTTCCATTGAGCTGGTTCCTTGTCCATCAATACCCGATAATGTAAAGAATTTCCAGGTTTTTGAAAGTGACAGACACATTTTCAAATTTGTCACGAACTCGGGTATTTTTGAAAATCAGGTGATTGATGAGGAGCAAAGGTGGCAGGATGAAATAGAAGATGAAATTGAAACTGCGTATCAATCCAACAAGATACCTAGAGACGTGGTTTCATTGGAAAAAATGTTCGACATAGGATGCAAGACCAAGAAAGGAGAAAGAGTCCCACTCCCCAAAGATGCATGTGATTCAATTAATCTAGGGAGTGCAGACAATCCAAAGGAGGTGTACATTGCAAAGGCATGTACAGATGAAGAAAGGAGCAATATAATGTAGGCATTAAAGCATTACATAGATTGTATTGCTTGGAACTACAATGAGCTGAAGACATACAACCAAAACATTATCACACATACCATCCCTTTGAAGCCATACTCCAAGCCTTTTAGGCAAAGACAACGAGTTGTTAACCCGCTATTGGAGCCTTTGATCGAAAAGGAGGTTAAAATATTATTGGAAGCAAAAATCATTTTTCCTGTTAGGCACTCAACCTGGGTGGCTAACCTCGTTCCAGTGAGAAAAAAGAGTGGAGAGATTAGGCTGTGCATAGATTTTCGAAATCTTAATAAAGCCTCTCAAAAGGATAATTATCCATTGCCATCAATCGATGAAATTCTACAAATGGTAAATGGATCCGAAATGATGTCCTTTCTCGATGGGTATTCTGGGTACAACCAAATTCTTATACATCCAGATGACAGGATGAAAACAACCTTCACTACCAAGTGGGGGACATTTGCATATAAGAGAATGTCGTTCGGACTGTTAAATGCTGGTGCAACTTTTCAACGTGCCATGGATTATGCATTCAAAGGGCTCATAGGCAAATGCATCATCGTGTATGTGGATGATATCCCGGTTTTCTCGAAGAAGAGAGAGGACCATGTCAAAGATTTAAAGAAAGTGCTTCAAAGATGGAGAGAACATGGAATTTCCTTAAATCCCAAAAAGTGCATTTTCGAGTAACAGAAGGAAAATTGCTTGGTCACATCATTTCAAAAGAGGGCATATCCATCGACCCATAAAGGATACAAGCTATCCAAAACCTACCTCTCCGGAGTAGTAAAAAAGAATTGAGATCTTTCTTTGGGCGAGGTTAATTTTGTGAGGAAGTTTATCTCTAGCTTTGCTGAGATAGCCAAACCTCTGAACAAGATGCTCAAGAAATATGTGGATGTAAAATGGAACGAGGAAAGTAGAGTGGCCTTCCAGAACATCAAAGATGCCATTTCCAGAGCCCCTGTCCTTATAAGTCCAGACTACTCCAAGCCTTTCTATATTTATGCTTTTGCATCAGAACACTCCTTCGCGAGTGTCTTAACCCAAAAAGGTGAGGATAGTGCCAAAAAACCCATAGAATTTTTAAGTGCCCCCCTGAAAGATGCTCAATTAAGGTATTCAATCCTTGATAAGCAAATGTACGCACTTTTTAAAACGGTGAAAAAATTTAGGCACTACATTGTACACAGCAGAGTTATTGCCATCGTGCCCGAATCTGCTGTCAAGACCATGTTTTTACAAAATGAACTAGGTGAGAAAAGAGGAAAATGGATTTCCACCATCCAAGAATTTGATCTCGAAATCCAACCTATGAAACTAGTTCGAGGACGAGGACTCGGCGAAGGCGATCGCAGAAAATAATCCGCAAATAATAGGCCAATGCTCGAATACGGAATACATTGCTAAGGATGACTGGTATGTTGATATTGTGCAGTTTTTATTGATTGGTAAGTGTCCTTCTAATCTGAATTCAACACAGAGAAGAGCTTTAAGGCTTAAGTCTGTCAATTATCTGATGAAATCTGGTGTTCTTTATCGGAAGAATCATGAAGGAATCTACCTGAGGTGCCTGAACAAAGAAGAAGTTGCCAGGGTGTTGCAGGAATTTCACGGGAAACATGGAACTGGTCATGGTGCGGCAAATGCTACAACACATCAAATCCTGAGAGCAGGATACTACTGGCCACATATTTTCAAAGATGCACATGCCCATGTACGATCTTGTCATATCTGTCAAGTGGCTGCCAGTAGAGAAAGAAATGCAGCCATGCCGTTACAACCTGTAGTTGAAATGAGACCATTTGCACAGTGGGGACTAGATTTCATCGAGGTTATTAACCCAAATTCTTTTGATTCTCATAAATTCATATTGACAGCTACAGACTACTGTACAAGGTGGACAGAAGCGATTCCTACTAAACATGCCACCACAGACGTTGTAATTAAATTCCTTGAGGACCATATTATAACAAGATTTGGAATGCCTAATTCTATTGTCAGTGACAATGGTAAAGCATTTATTTCTACGCAATTTGCAGATTGGGCATATGATAACAAAGTGAGCTTAAAATTTGCATCTAATTATTATCCTCAAGGAAATGGTTTGGCCGAATCTTCAAATAAGAATTTGTTGAATACCATTAAGAAGTTGTTGGAAAAGAACCCTCGGGACTGGCACAGCCAATTGAAGTTTGCCCTTTGGGAAGATAGGACCAGAGTGAAAGAATCCATAGGGAATACTCCCTATCATTTGGTCTATGGGCAAGACCCTATATTTCCTGCAAATTTGAAGTTGCAGACCTTACATTTCATACAAGAGTACTTGGGAACAGATGATCAAGTTGAAGCCAAGTTAAGTCATTTGTTGCACCTTGATGAAAAGAGAGAAGAAGCCATGAATCACATGAATAAACACCAAGAAGTTATCAAAATATGGTTTGATAGAAGGGCCAAAGTTAAATCATTCAGAATTTCAGATTTGGTATTACTATGGGACAAAAGACATGAGGAAAAAGGGAATCATCAAAAGTTTGATTGTCTTTGGTTAGGCCCATATCAGATTTTAGAGATTCTTGGGAAGAATACCTTCAGGCTAAAAACTTTAGAAGGGAGAGATTTTATGCTACCGGTTAATGGGCAGATTTTAAAGCATTATTTTAGCCCTTAGGTTGTGAGATTTTGATATTATTCTTTCGATTTTGGTGGGGATTTTCAGTTTTTGTTTTTATTGTTTAGGATTGTTAGTCTAGCTAGGATTTTGGTGGTGGATTTGATTTCAATTGACATGTTTTGTTAATTTTTATAAAAAAATAATAATAATAAAAAAAAAAATTGGGATGTCAACTTATGCTTAAGGTTAGGAGAATATGAAATATTGGAATTGTCCTATAAAAGCTCCACAAGTAACACAAACATCTTAAGTTATATTGTTTGATTTTGTGATGCATGAAAGAGTCAGTTTTGCATGACAAATCATTTCATTTGCAATTCAAGAGATAATGCATTCATGTTCCATCTCACCTTACATACATTTCATCTTAGTTGCATATGCATCTTAGGTGCAAATCATTAAAGTATGTCAAATCCTCTTAGGGTTGTGTTATAACATAAATGTAAGAAAAATCCTAAGGTTGGAAACTGAGTCTTGAGATATCTAGAACCAAGCACGTCTCATACATTAAAAAGGATCTTAAGCAAAATGATCAAAACCTAACTTGGAAGAAAAGGTTGGGCGAAAGTGGTTTTTCATGTCTATCCTATTATGCAACATGATCCTTAAAACAGTGGTTTTGACCACTTCCATAGAGCTTAAAGCCTAAAATCGGAGTAGTAAGGATAGGGTTAAATCCTCATCGAACTTAGGTTGAGGATCCAATTCCCCAAAGCTTTGATTTGACCCACATGGAGTAGTAAGGATAGGGCATAAATTCTCATCTCGCTTAGGTTGAGAATCTGATTCCCCAAAGCTCTTATGTCTCATTTCATAATAAGTCTTGGATTGGAAGGATCGTACTATTTGTCCTCTACAAAGGATGGGTAGTCATCCCCAAGGTCTAAGCAACAAAATTAATATTTTCCATTTACATCTAAAGTTTGGATTGGAAGGATCGTACTACATGTCCCTAGCAAGGATGGGTAGTCATCCCTAAGATCCAAGAAGTAAAAAATAATTTTTTCCCATCTCATATTTATATTGGATTGGAAGGATCGTACTACTTGTCCTCTACAAAGGATGGGTAGTCATCCCCAAGGTCCAAAGAAATGAATATAAGTTTTGGATTGTGGGGTTAGATATGCCCATGCATGGCAACATGTCTTGTCTAAAAAACAAGACCACTGATTGTCCAAAGGGTTAGACTAGCATGACCATTTCTTCCATAATTGGTTTAATTATTTTGCTCAAAGTGAGGTAATGAACTCTAAATCAGAATAGTAAGGATAGGGTTAAACTCTCATCTCGGTTGGTTGGGAGTCTGATTCCCCAAAGTTCTGATTTCACATTCACTTGCACATGGGTTCAAGATAGTAGGGACTCATAACCAACTTTGGGATATAATAAGGAAATTAATTAGTGGATCCTAAGAGGGTTTGGCAATCTTGAATGTTTGTACATGATATTAGAAGAAAGACTATGCATTTTATAAAAGCAAGATCTCCTAGCATATTCATTAGGTTACACAATCATTCACAATCTCATATATGCATCCATGCAAAACTGACAATGGAGTGTGGATCAATTTCAAACGATAGGGAAAGAAATTCATTGCACACACTGAGCTAATACTTGATGATTCTGATGATTCATGTACTTCTTATCTTTGGGCATTTGTTATATTGCTTATGTGCTAACGCATGATTTCGAGTTTGTGCTATGTTTCAGATTGGGTTCTCATTAAAAATGCTCAAGAGCATTTTACAGTAGAGTCGCCATTTGTTGTGGCTAATCCACAACACACCCCAAAATTGGGGACCCACCTTTTTGCAAGCTTGCAGAAGAAATCTCAGTGACCCAGATGCTAAAAATGAAGAAAAGAGGCAAAAATGCACAAGTGTAGAAAGTGTCGCGAAATCGCGACATGTCGCGAAATCGTGACCTGTCGCGCCATCACTGCCAGAAAATAGAAAGTGTCGTGAAATCATGACATGTCGCTCCATCACTGCTAAAAAATGAAAGGTGTCGCGAAATCGTGACATGTTGCTCCGTCGCAGGCCAGAGAGGAGAGAGAAAGGCAAAATGAAATTTGTCACGATTTCGTGACGTATTGAGCTGCCACTGCTTGGGAATGAAAAGTGTCACGATTTCGTGACGTGTTGCTGCAGAAGTTGTACGGATGAAAATAGCGTAGCGATTTCGTGACATGTCACATTTTCGCTACCAAATACAACAAGGGCAGCCCGAAGCAAGATAGCGTAGCGATTTCACGACGTAAAGTTGGCAAAGTGCTTTAAAATGGTCGTGATATCACGATAGAAAGCAACAAAGCACGCCGAAGTGGAGAAACGTAGCGATTTCATGACAAGAAGCAGCCATGGCGTACGAAGAAGAGAAACATTGTGATTTCATGACAGCATTGAGCAAAGAGGCATGAAGTGTGAAAAGCATCACGAAATCGTGACAAGATCGAGCAAAAGTGTCCAAAGCACAAAGGCATCGCAAAATCGCGACAAAAATGAGTGAAAGGGCATAGAATGAAAATCGTCACAAAATCGTGACAGGTTGCAACCAAAACAACACCGGGTGAAAAGCATCGTGAAATCGCGACAGATTACAGGTGGAAGGCAGGAAACGAGGTCGCGAAATCGCGACAGAAGCAAGCCCAGTTGTATGAAACAGAAAAATCATCGCGATATCGCGACATGTCACATTTTTGCGCCTCCCAACAGCCAAAGGTGTACGGAACAAAAATGGTAGCGATTTCGTGACAGAAAGCAGGAAGGTAGTGCAAACGAGAAAGACGTCACGAAATCGCGACAGGAAGCGGCTAACGGGGCACGAAGCAGCAAATGGTCATGAAATCGTGACAGAATCGAGAGAGAGGCATGGAACACGAAAATGGTCACGAAATCGCGACAACAAGCGGCAAAATGGTACGAAACGAGAAGGGCGTCGCGATTTCGTGACATGTCACGATTTCGCTAGGCAAGAAGGCAAAGGGGCTATGGGCCGAAAAACGTCACGATATCGTGACATGTCGCGTTTTCACGGTGACAGTAAGGGGCAGCCTTGCATGCTATTTTTGGTCACGATTTTCACGGAGCCGTTACAGAATGTGCTGGAAACGCAGAACACGTGGCATACAGGTGTCGGAGTTGCAGAAACATTACATGCAACGGCAATTTTTGAACGTTTCAGAATCGAGCATGAAGTAAAGGCATCGAAAAGTAAGGAATTTGAAAAGATGCATTCTAGGAGGTGAAACGAAGAGACGCAAGGAGAATCGAAGAGCCACGCCAGACAGTATAAAACCAGAAGTGCAGATTGAAGAAGGGGTTGGAAATTGCTGCTTGCAGAGTTGCAGAGACAAGGGCTTCATGCCATTCTGGGCCTGCACTTGGGCAATTTCCTTCATTTGTTCTGGATTTGTAAAACCTGGAACATTCTGTAATTGTAATTGATACATCATTATAATGCAAAAATACGAGAGAGTTGGCATTTCATTGATGAGAAAAAGGAGTCATTTTTGCATGCATGATTCAATGTGTTATCTTTCCCTTTCGGATTTCTAGGCTTATAGGTGAAGTTGAATGCAAGTGTTCTTGGTTGCTTCATGCGAATGTCTGAATCTGAAATTACATTAAAAACCCCGAAACCCGCACCTAGCTTATCTGGATTGTGTGAATTTACAGGTTCAGTAGGTTAGGTTGCATGCAGAAACCTCATTAGCTTCGATTTTATCAATCGAATGGTCGCACTCTGGATATAATTTAGTTTTACTTTCATTTGCATTTCTCTTATTTTCAAACCCTTATTTTATTTTGCATTTTAATTACTGTATTCAAATAAACAACTAAAAATCCATCAGAACTAAGGATCAAAATATATTTATTTCTTAGATTTATTCTCTTTGAGTCCACTGCAAATTCAAATTAAAGTAAACTACAGTGCCCCTTGTTAACATCCACTTGCAACCCTAAGGTGTTCCCAGCATTTACATTGAACAACATCATTGGTGTTAAAGAATCAACATAACAAGAACCTTGGAGAAATTACTTTCTTTGCAAGCAGAGGATTTTGGGACTCAGATCCTACTGGAGAGTGTTTTTGCACAATTGGGTGAAAACAACACTCAACACATTATAAGGTGTGATTATTTTCTTGATATGATTTTTGGCATTGTTTAGCATTGTTTAAAATACATAGGAGAAATAATGGGATAGTTATTTGGTTGTATTTTTGAGATTAGTCTTTTGCTATGATAAATTTAAAAATGGAGATATAATGTGTAAGTTTTGGTTGTTGTGTTTTTGGCTTCTTTGGTGGTTGTTTTTAAAGAAGAGGAGCTAAAAGGTATATTAAGGAAAGTTTTTATATATGCTCATTTATCTTGGTTCTAACCCTAACTTGGTTGGAAGTTTGAGGGTTGTGTGTCGTGACAGCTTTAAGGATCAATTTTCTTCTACTCCAAAAAGTTATGGGCACATTCTTCTTATGAGTATGATTGGTGTATGTTTTTCTAAAATAAGGTTGGAGTGAAAAGGTTTTCATCTAGGTTTCCTTTTGTTGGGTGTAAATCCTATTTTCTGGTTTGTTGAAGACTTCTTATGCATTGTTATCCTTGATGAGAGTTTTGGTGAATGCATAATTTCTAGTTTGAGATAGTGGAAACTTTGTGCACCAGGGTTTATATTTGTGAGTCTAGCTACTTGCATTGAGTTGGTGGAACCCTTGGTTGGCTGTTTTTATTTTGGTGGTTGAGTTGCTTCCATAGAGGTTGTTTGATCAAGTTATTGCTTTACTTGATTCATGATATTGGGCTTACTCCATTGAGTTGATTTGAGCAAGTTATTCTTTGCATTTGGTGATAGTGTGTTGGTGGCTGTTTTGTTCAAATATCTTTGGAGGGAAAAGGATTTATACTTGTTTTCTTTTCTTGTGATGATTGGTTGAATGCTTCAAGGTTGATGTTGAGTTGAATGGTGTTGGTTGACTAAACCTTGTTTGATGAGCATTGTTGTTGAAACCCTAATTGATGGTGAAAATAACATGAGTATCATTGTTATGTGATTCTTTGCATAGTTGGCAATTGTTGGGGTTTCATGTTCTTGAAAGAAAACATTTTATCCTATCCATTTCAGATATTGAGTTGAGTTTTCAGATTTGAGATTGGGATTTGAGTATAGAACATATTGAGTCTCTAACAATTCTCTTTATGCTTATATGAGTTTGACAAATCACATTGGGTCTCTAACAATTCACTTTGTGATTTCCTACTAAAAAAGTTTTTCTTGGTGAGCTTGCTGAGGTTTTGGACAGGTTTCGGTGGGGACTTGTGAGCAGGTTTTTGTACAGGTTTCGGTGGGGACTTGTGAGCAGTGTTGGATAGGTTCTGGTGGGGACTTGTGAATAGATTTGGACAGGTCCTAGCAGAGGACTTGTGAGCTGAGTTTGATAGTTCTATCAGAGAACTTGAGGACAGAGGTGCATTGGTTCTATGAGAAGAACCTGAGGACAGATTTGGCAAGTCTTTGAGAAGGCTTGTATGTAGAGGATTGATTTATTCAAGAGTTGGATAGATCTGACATAT
Organism: Wollemia nobilis; assembly: GCA_028583015.1. Lineage (NCBI taxonomy): Eukaryota > Viridiplantae > Streptophyta > Pinopsida > Araucariales > Araucariaceae > Wollemia > Wollemia nobilis. The sequence goes on along the minus strand of JAQPPZ010000629.1, from coordinate 931,857 downwards.
AGAGGAAGACTTGTACTAGAACTATTGACTATGTTTGGTATAGGTTGCTGAGCTGCTGTGGACGTGATCATAGAAGGCAGAGGTCTCTTAGGCTAAGCATTAAGGACAGGAGGTCTTCGATGGAAAGGAGTTCCACGTCTTCGGCAAGAGGTAGAGGCAGTTGATCTTCTGAGGGATCATTTCCAAAGCAAAGGGGAAGGTATCTCCTTTGATCATAGGCTCATAAATTTTGATTGGGGGAAGGTATCTCCTTTGAGCAGAGGCTCATAAATTTTGTTTGGGGGAAGGTATCTCCTTTGGGCCGAGGCTCATAAACATTGTAATTGGGAAGGATTCCAAAATAACTTTGAGATAAATTTTAGAGAAAAGTTTTTTGGACGTAGCCTAGCCATTCTGGGTGAACCACGTTAAAATTGCTATCACTTTGTGGATGATATTGTGCATTGCTTTGATATTGCTTTGGGTATATTTCTTTACTATTTTGAAGTATAATTGAAAAAGTAAAAAGAGGTCTTATACTGTTCACCCCCCCCTCTCAGTATAAGCTTGTGTTCTTTAGAATCTAAGAAAATAAAGTATAGAACAATATATGGTTCAATTGGACCACTAATCAAACCAAAATGCTATGTGGGAGGATGTAGCAGAAATGCAACAACAATTTCTTTATTTTTTTAAGTAGATAAAGACTATAAAAAAAAAATTATTGATGTGTATAAAATATGTTAGTGAAGTTATTGAGTAGAGTAGCTTATGGATATTTTGGTAATTGAAAGCATGAAGATACAAAAATAAAAAGGAAAAGCCAAGATGTAATGTAACTGAAACAAAAGATAACGCTAAATCCCATGAATTGAAAGTGCATAAAAGGAAAGAAGCCTAAACAAATCAAAACCAAATAAAAATCCAATATGTAAGACAACCCTTTTTATTAATATGCTTCAGAACTCAGTTACAATTTTCCTCCTCCCTTTTTAGGGGCTAGGAGCGTTAAATGTGTTCTTGTCACATCAATGGATGTCATTCCTTCTTTCGCGTGCCCACATTGTAAAGTGGGTGGACCAAACATCACCGCCACTTGTGTTGATGAGTCTTGAATCCTTGATACTCCTCTAATGTTGAGACCCTGCATTCAAGGAGACAAAAAATAGTCAGTAGCACCTGTAGATAAAATGAAACATGCAATCCCCAAGCCTGCGATTAGTACATGCAAAATATAAATAAAATGATAACTTAAATAGATCCAAATGAACTAAAAACTTGATAGGGGCATAAAAAATCACAAGGAGGACTCTAAAAATAGAACAGACAAAAAATTCACCATAGATTCGTATTCACTCCGGGGTGGGACGAATAGACCTGCAACAAAGTGTCAAAAAGCACTGTCACAAATGTCACATCTGGGAAGCTCAAAATCACCTAAAACGTTAGGTTTTAGCTAATTGGGGGTATTTTTGGAAGACCCAGAAGGTCATATTTTCCCAATTTGTCCTATATCACCAAGAATTTGATGATGCTACCTACGTGTTAGTGAAAGCGGGAAATGATAAAAGCATGATCAAAACTTGTTAGAATCACATGAAATTTAAATGACAACATATGTAAACAACCTAGAATCATATGCAAAAGAAAAATCAAGGAAATCTACCACAAATTTCTAATCACTCCGGGGTGGGGCGATTAGGACTACAACAGTTTGGGGGGCACCCGGGGGTAGGACGCCCATCGTTTGGGACTTTGTTTCAGCACAAATCCACTTGGGATGGGTCCAAAATCCCCTATGGGGTGTTTTTAGAAAATTTGGTGGGATATTGTGGCCAAATTTTCAGGTTTGGGTCCAAATTGCGCTTCCAATAATCACCCAATAACCTCCCTCCAAAATAGAGATCAAGGATGTAAAATCACAATCGATGGGTGAGGATATAATTTGGCAGCACTTCATTTCTCCAAATGCTCCTCTCTATTCTATTTTTTTTTGGGTGAGAAGACTCACCAATTTATAGACCTAGGGTCTCTCTCTTTGAATGCGCATGCTAGGGTGCCACTTGAGTTGCTGGTCCTATTTTGAGAAAAAATATTATTCCCTGCTTTAGAGTCTCCTTGCATGAGGCATCCAAAATAAAATACATGCATGACTGAAGTCTTTCTCCTTGATTTTAAGTCGTTCATCGCAATTGCATGGCTTGAAGCTATAGTTAACTGGAAAACCTGTCGAGGTTTAACTTTTTGCCAGTCAAACCTGCTATTCGCCCCACCCTGGGGTGAATGCTGATAATCATCCTTGGGTGGGATGAATACCCATTTGTAATCATCCCAGGGTGGGACGAGTAGGGAGCAAAGTGCCAAAAAGGTTTCAAATTGACCTATGACCTTCCAAACTATTGTGGGAGTGGTTAGGACCACTGTTTAACCTCTTGGGATTACCATGGGGACTGTGTGTGTCAATGTGATTGGTGCTTGTTGTCACATAATAGGATTGGTGCTGTTTTGGTGTCTATAGATGCCCCTTTTTGGGAAACGCTATGCAAGGCATAACGCTGAGCAAAAATAGATAACCAAAGCACTAATGATGAGGGTTTCTCAGTAACCTAACCAACTCTTGATGCCCCAAGTATGGAAAGGGCATGCATTCTTGAATCCTTGCTTCTGATGAGCTAAGGAGCTTAATTCAAGTATTAACCCTTTTCGGTGAGGTGTTACTTGATCTTGGACATTGATTAGTCATGAATAGGCAAAGGGCCCAACCTTTTATCTATGGGAACCTTGAGTTCATGATTCATGAATACCAATTTTTTGATCAGATTATGATTGTTGCTTGTTTATTGCCCCAAGCAGGAGCATGGTTGTCTTTTTTAATGATCCTTTGAATGCGTGTCATTTCCTTGATTGGGTGTGTATTTGTTGATTGGTGACTAAGTGTGACTACCCCATCAAGCCACAAATCGATGAGGGAATGACCGACATAAGAAAAGCGGTGAGTCACTTGACCTAATATGACTTAGGTAAGGGTGCCTTCAGTTGTTTTCCATTGAATGCTTACGCAGTTTCCAAAAATTCTGACCTATTTTTGGTGGGTTTCAACCCATTGTGTGACACATTTTGGAGCTAAATTATCACAAATTCGTTCTCCCGTGGAGAGGTCTATATATGGTAGACTTCTTAGGGAGTAGGATAGTGATAATTTGTGACCCCAATGTCTATTTTGAATGCCAAGAATGTAAGGCACAAAGGTGCCTTCGTTCGGCAATGTTATTGATATTTTTGAGTGGTTTTTGACCCTTTTTGTGACACCATTTGGGGATGAAATTCTCAAAAATATGGCCTCCCATGGAGCAATCTGGATATGGTAGCCTTATTGGGAGTAGGATAGTGAGTATTTGTGACCCCGACATCTATTTTGCATGCCAAGAATCGCAGGCACAAGGCCCCTTTGATCGGCAAGTTTATTGCTATTTTTAGTGGGTTTTGACCCTTTTTGTGACGTCGTTTGGGGATGAAATTCTCAAAAATCTAGCCTCCCGTGGAGCGGTCCGGCTATGGTAGACTTCCTAGGGAGTAGGATAGTGAGGATTTGTCACCCCAACATCTATTTTGCATGCCTAGAATGTCAAGTGCAAAAGCACTCTTATTGGACAACTTTATTGCTTGTTTTTGGTGCATTTTGTGCAGTTTTTGCTATTTTAGAAATTTTTGCTATGTAATCGTCCTTGGGTAGGATGAATACCAGTTTAGTAATCATCCTAGGGTAGGATGAGTTTTAACGAGAGTGCTCATCTCGGGGAGGAATGAATACAAGCTCAAAAAGCCTATTTAAGGGCCAAAACTAGGTTTTGGGCTCATTTGCATTTGTTTTTCCTAGTGATTTGGAGCTCTAAGGAGGAGGAGGTCAATTCTACGAAGCGAAGCGCTTCCAAACTTTTCCCACCACCATGAGTTCATGAATTGGATCATCAAGCAGTAAATCCGAAGTGAGACTAGTGAGTGCTCTTCCTATTTATTGTTTGTTTGCGTTACAATTTGAAAACCATAATTTAGTTGTTTTTTTTTCTTTTGTATTTTGTTTGTCAATGTAGACTAAGGGTAAACCCTAGGTGAACTGAAAAATTTGTTGTGTTTTAATTTTTTTGGTGTTTTTATTTGTTCAGTGTAGACTAAGGGTATAGTAGTTTTTTGTGTTTATTTGTTTATTTTTTTGTTTGTTTTGAATTTATCAGGTGAACTTAGAGTTAAAAACCCTAGGGACTGAATTTTTTTTTTTGTATTTTAATTTATCAATTGAATTTAGAGTTAAAAACCCTAGGACTGACAAACAGTGTTTTGAATTTTTTTGTTGTTTTTAATTTGTCAGTTGAACTTAGAGTTAAAAACCCTAGGACTGACAAACAGTGTTTTGAATTTTTTTTGTTGTTTTTAATTTGTCAGTTGAACTTAGAGTTAAAAACCCTAGGACTGACAAACAGTGTTTTGAATTTTTTTGGTGTTTTTAATTGTTCAGTTGAACTTAGAGTTAAAAACCCTAGGGACTGAAAATTTGTTTTTGATTTTTTTTGTTTTTTTCAGTTTATCAGTGTATACATAGAGTTAAAAACCCTAGGACTGACAAACGTTATTTGAATTATTTTTTTCATGTTTTTAATTGTTCAGTTGAACTTAGAGTTAAAAACCCTAGGGATTGAAAAATTATTTTTGAATTGTTTTTGGCTGTACATTTTGGTTATGCATTGTTGTATATTCATGTTATTGTTGTACAATTTTTTCATGGTTTTTAATGTTTTTGTTCATTTTTATTTTGTAGGTTGTGAAGATTCGATACCGTGTGTCAAAAATTTTCTCTGAAGAATGGGAGGCACTGACTTTGGCTGACTGGGAGTGGATTGATGCCCTTGGTCTCAAGTAGGTGACTCTGCTGGAGCCTATGGTTGGGGATCAGGCCTATCTGATAGCCTTGATCAACTTGTGGGATCCCTGGACCAACACTTTCCATCTCCCCATAGGGGAGATGATAGTTACCTTGGAGGATGTCTATTGGATTCTGTGGATTCCGATAGACAGATTGCCTATCAGGATGACATCGTGGGATCAATGGGCAGTAGTACTGAAACACTGCTTTGGTCATGGGGAGGAGATGGGTGTGGATAGCCCAGTGGATAGGGTAGAGGGTGACTTCCAGATTGGTAGGATTTTGGTACGATGGTGTCTATATGTGGGCATGATGGGAGGGAGGCACGCAATACTGATGGGCATTATTTCCAACATGCTACTACTCGACTCATCAAGCATACGATTCCATTGGAACCTGCTAGAGGTGGTTTCAGGTTGGTGGAGTGTCTGACAGAGGAACCTTTTATCATGATATGGGGATAGTATAGAACTTGACGAAGCATTTTGAACATTCTCATTGATTTGCATATAAAGGTTACAATGTGGTTGATTAACCACCAAGTTGGTTAATCAACTAATTCAAAGAACGCCTATGTGTGTTATTTTAATATTGCTACTAATAATGTGATACAACATATGCTAACATCCCCCCTTATTACATTATTGGAAAATTTCAATAGTATCTCAAAATTTTTCATATTTGATATGTCCAAGTGCTTTGGTAAAGATATCTGCAACTTGCGCATTAGTAGGAATGTATTGAAGTTGTATATGGTGCTTTGGAACTTCATCTCGAATAAAATGACATCTGGTATCAACATGTTTGGTACGTTCATGAAAAATTGGATTTTTGACAAGATTCAAAACACCTTGATTGTCGCAAAACAAATAAAGTGGAAGATTCTTTGGATGGCCCATGTTTGTAAGAATGTGAATTAACCACATTATCTCGTAGATTGCTTCACTGGTTGCACGATATTCTGCTTCTATAGAAGATAAAGCAACCACATGTTGTTTCTTACTGTGCCATGAGATTTTTCCAGACCTGAGATGAAAAACATATCCAGAAGTGGATTTACGATCATCAATAGATCCAACATAATCTTAGTTTGTGTATCCAAGGAAGAAAAAAATATTATTCTTTCTATATTCCAGGCCATAATTTGTACTACCATGAACATAATGAAGAACTCTTTTTGCTGCTTTCTAGTGACTCATATTAGGCTCTTACATGAATCTTGAAAGATATCCCACAAAAATACTGAGATCTGGCCTGGTATTTGTTAGATATACGAGACTTCCAATCAACTAGCGATAGAGAGTTACATCTACCTGAGGTGACTCATCATATCGAGATAACTTAAGTCCTTGCTCCATTGGAGTTGCTTTGGACTTACAATTAGTCATCCGATATTTTTCTACTAAATTCTTGGCATATTTCTTTTGTGTTACTCAAATATGAAATTGTGCTTGAGTAAATTCTAAACCAAGAAAATAGTGTAGAAGTCCTAGATCTGTCATTTCAAATGTTTGCTTCAAGTCATTTTTCACTAAGCCAATCATACTTTCTGAGCTTCCTGTGATGATTAGATCATCTACATAAAGTACAAGGATCACTATATCAAAACCATTTTTATTGATATAGAGATTTGCATCTGAAGGACTTCTTTCGAATCCATGCTGCACAGGGTGACTTTCTATCTTGATATACCAAGCTCGAGGAGCTTGTTTTAGCCCATACAAGGATTTGATCAATTTGCATACTTTTTGTTCTTCCCCCTTGACCAAAAATCCTTCTGGTTGAGTCATGTATACTTATTCTTGTAAGTCACCATTCAAGAAGGCACTTTTAACATCCATCTGATGCAATTTCCACCCAAACTAAGCTCCCATGGCACAAAGTACTCGAATGGTAGTCATTTTTGCAGTAGGGGCAAAAGTCTCTTCATAATCTATGCCTTCTTTCTGAGCATATCCCTTTGAAACAAGCCGGGATTTATGCTTATCAATAGATCCATCTGCCTTATACTTCACTTTGAACACCCATTTGCAGCCTATGGGTTTCTTTCCTATTGGCAGATCGACTAACTTCTAAGTATTATTTTTAAGGAGAGACTTATGTTCTACATCCATGGCCTCTTTCCACTGTGGTTGATCAAGTGCAGATTGAACCATTTTGGGTTCATTTGTATTCAATGTAGACATATAAATTTTTCTCCATCCTCATCTTCTTCTCTATCATTTTTTTTACTCACTGCCATATCATCAAAGTGTTGACAAAGTTCGTCAACCTCTGAAGTAGATTCCTCTACTCTCATCTATTGATTCATACTACAAGTACATGGCCTATCAAGAGATAGATTTGGAAGGGATTTCAACTTTGCATCTCTCAAAGTTTTAGTATACCATTTTGGAACTTTCTATTTTTGTTGTGGAAGTTGAACCTCCTTCTTAGGTTCTTCTTCATCTAGGTATACAGTTGTGGATATTTCTTTTGATGTGAGGACTTCATCAAATACAACATCTCTACTTACATGTGTCTTCTTGGTCTTAGGATCAATAAATCGATAACCTTTTGAGTATTCATCATAGCCAAGAAATATACACTTTATGGTTTTCTCATCCAGCTTTCTCCTTTTCTGTTTTGGAATGTGCATGAATGCTTTACATCCAAAAACCCTCAAATGAGATATGGAAGGTTTCGTACCACTCCATGCTCCTTGTGGTGTTTTTCCTTGTAGAGCTCTAGTGTGTGCTCTATTTAGGAGGTATAATGTTGTGTTTACTACTTCTTCCCAATATTTATCCTCAAGATGTGATCCCTTTAGCATATATCAAATCATTTCCATAATGGAACTATTTCTTCTTTCTGCAACTCCATTATGTTGAGGTGTATAGGTTGTAGTCAGTTGTCTTTTGATCCCATGTTTCTTAAGGAACTCTAAAAAATATTCAGAGGTATATTCCCCCTCTTGATCTAAGCAGAGGGTTTTTATCAAACATCCTGACTCCTTCTAAACAAGTTTCTTGAATTGTTGAAAGTAGAGAAATGCTTTTGATTTCAACTGAAGAAAGAAAACCCACATATTTCGTGAGTAAACATCAAAAAATAGTTGAAAATACTTTTTCCCACCATAGCTGGTTGGCATAGGACCACACATATCAGTATGTACCAGCTCTAAAGGTTTTGAAGCTCGAGAGGAGATTTTCTCAAAATGTACTTGATGTTGCTTCCCTGCTAAGCAATCTGAGAAAAATGGTAAGATAGATGAGAGTGGTGGAAGACCTTTTACCATCCCATATTTGTATAATTCAAGAAAATATCCAGAACTGAGATGCCCATAACGTCGATTCCAGAGATAGGTGGCCTCCTTTGTAGTTGTAGCCAAAGCAACATGTGGAGTAGAAAGTGCAACGAGAATGAACAAGCCATGCTTGTAGGATCCAGTTGCAACATGTTTACCACTGTGTGTGATAAAACATCTCTTCTTGCCTTTGACAACTCAAAACATGACATCCATATTTTTATCCAACATTTATGTGACTGAAAGCAGATTATTGGCTAAGCCTGGAACATAGAGAACCTTCTCAATCTGACAATTACCATCAGTAAGGGACACAGAAATATTCCCTTCTCCCTTCACTTGATACACTTGATTGTCAGCAATTGTAATTGGCTTACCTTCTTTCTCCACAAAAGTATCAAACCATGATTTGTCCCTAGTCATGTGTTTTCGAGCTCCTAAATCAATATACCATTTAGCATCTATCTGTGAATATGAAGTATGAGTCATGAGCACCTTGTGTGCTCTTTCAGAGTCAAAATCTCAATTGGACCCAGGAGTATCTGAGTCAGAGTTGGAGTCAACATAAGCAACATGGCCTTTAGATTTCTTATGCTTATTGTATTTCTTCTTGTTCTTGCCCTTCTTCTAAGAACCTCTATCATTTGGTTGCTTATTTTTGAACCAACACCTGTTGGTGTCATGATTATTCATATCACAAATTTTGCAATATTTTGCATCTTTTTGCTGGTTTTGCTTCCCTTTTCCTTTGGAAGAAGCACTCCCTTTTTGAAACTGGCCTTGTTTGTTACCACTTTGTTGTGTGGAAAGAGCATTATTTGGCACATCATCTTTATGGATCTGAGTTGCCTCCTCAGTCTGAAGCAAGTTTACCAGTTCCACAAATGATAATTGTCTACAAGAAACATTGAGGGAAGTGATCAACATCTTGTAGGAATTTGGTAATGCTCTCAAGATGACAGAGTTCAAGTCATCATCATCCACTGGTTTTCCCATAGCATTCAATTTTTATTTCAAGTCAGCCACTCTACAAAGGAATATATCAACTGTTTCCCCAGAATTCATATTGAGATTATGTAGTTGAGTTTGAAGATGGAAAATAGTGGATTGATTATTGCCTTCATATACTGTGATCAGGGCATACCAAGCTATCTTACTAGTTTTTGCATCACAAATATGAGGTTGCACCTCATCTGTAGTAGCAAGCAAGATAAATACGAGACTTTTCTTGTCTTTTTTATCCCAAGCATCTTGATCTGTTCCTACTGTCTGAGGACATTTTTTAGTGCCAGTCACTACATCCCATAAATCTTCCAACTAAAGTATGGCTTTCATCTTTGTCTTCCATGGAACAAAGTTAGGACCTTTCAACAATTGTGAATCTAAGAGATACTTATGAATTTTGGCCATTATGAAGGTTCCTTATATCATCAATTGGTCTCCCTTTCTTTATACCTTCCAGATCTTTATACTGTAACCATTCAATATACACCCGCCATTACGTGAGGGAAACTATAGGTATATATGAATAGTATACTACTCAATATGTACTCGCCCTTACGTGAGGGAGACTATAAGTACAAATGAGAAGCACAATATATTGAACATTGGCGATACTGAAAGGGCATCGTTTTGTTAATGGCACCTACCATAGAAAGTCTTATTCCGCATGTGTGGGGCGTAACTTCCCCTAAACACTTTGGAAAAAAACTTTCGTCAGGATTTATGCCTAACAACAATCACGATGTGGGTATGAAATGGGAAAAAAAACTGGTTTGCCTTATTTCTCCCCGATGATTTATAGAGAACAAGCTCAGACGTCGTTGTTGCAGCTATATTAGGTGGCGAATACAGTAGTCCAAAGCACAAAAACATTACTTGTAAGTGTGGACTAGAGGTATCTCAAATACCGAATGCTGATGTGCAATAAATTACATAAATAGGGTATAAATTTGGGTTCTTATACTTTGTTTAATTTATGATTGTGAATGCAAAAAAACATAATATTTAAATGCAAAAGAAACAATCATAAATGCCCACAAATTTTAGCACCTATTACAAACCTAGCAAATATTCTGCCAAATGGTTTGATTTCCCCCCTTTATTTGATAACTTTGCAAATGAATTATGGAATTATGTGAAGAAACTGAGATCTCCCCCCCTTCAATTTGCAAATGAGACAAGGCATGGAAAAAAAATACCAAAAAACGAGGTGTTCAGGTGTCAAATCACCATGTTTGGGCTTCAAAAAAGCTTTTCGTCGTCAAATCACCATGTTCAGGTGTCAACTGCTCTTGGTGAGTGTCAAAAACCCCTTTCTCGTCGTCACTGGGGCTCACAGGGCATCAAAAACACTGTTCTAGCCATCATTGGGGCTCATAGGGCGACAAAACGCCTTTCTTGCTGTCATCGAAGCACACAGGGTGTCAAAACTCCTATCGTCGCCATCACTGGTGCATTCTGAGCATCAAAAAAACATCCTCAAAGGGACTGGAACCCATAACCTCCTAGAAAATAGGCACCGCACGTACCACTTGAACCAAAGGGCCCGACGAGGATAGACAGGAATCTAGGATGTATTGACAGTAGCAGAACCGAAGAAAGGGAAAAAAAATTAATCCCACATGGCCTATGCGGCCACTGTGGGAGGGTTTAAAACTTCTGCAACCGAATATTGTTTTCGGTTGCCTTCGGGCAACCAAACCCTCCATTTTTGCATCCACAGTCGTCATCAAACCACCCTGATCCATGAACCACCCTGATATACCATCCTTGATTTGTGTGTTCTATTAGTCTGTCATTCATCTATCTATTGTCAGGTCTACCAGTCTGTGTCGTCTAGTCTATGTTGTCCATTCTGTGGGCTGTCTGTTGTCAGTTTTGTTAGTCTATGTCATCTAGTCTATCCTCGGTCCACCAGTCTGTCAGTATCGTCTGTCTGCGTCCATGGCTCTGATACCATATAGAACTTGACGAAGAAATTTGAACATTCTCATTGATTTGCATATAAAGGTTACAATGTGGTTGGTTAACCACCAAGTTGGTTAATCAACTAATTCGGAGAATGCCTATGTGCATTATTTTAATATTGGTACTAATAATGTGACACAACATATTCTAACAGATAGACTATGTTGGCACAACTCTATGATGAGTTGTACGAGGTCCGCTACCAAAGGTGGAAGGGGATTGGATGCAACTATTTGTTGCAGTGCTGGTCTTGGTAGCACATAGCTATGGAGAGGTCGATGGGGTTGCCATGGATGACTTGGGCAGAGATGGTAGACCGAGAGATCGAGTACGGGGCATTGTGGTGGAGGTATGAGGAACAGGGATAGAGTCGGTGGTGGGCAGGTGTCGTAGGGCACTATGTTGATGCCTTCGCTCGGCTTGCTCCAAGGGAGGTTTCCTGGCATCCCTACCGGGACTGTCCAGCCTGGCCTGAGGTTAGAGAGTGGCTATGGTGGGTTCGAAGGGAGAGGTGGCTGATTGGGTGACATGGGACTGAGCAAGAGTTCTTCCCTTATGGCTAGGTGACATGACAATTTGGGGTGCACTAGGGGTTTCCTGGTGAGCCCTTGATCTATCGATGTTGGGGGGATGAGAGGACTCTAGTCTGGCCAATCATTGTGCCACTGGGTGAGGATTCAGATACAATGATTGACGTCCCATACATGGATGACGTCGGGGTTACTGTTGAGTATGAGCAGTGGTGGACTTTGTGATGATGGCGGGGCGAGGGGCCTCTAGGGGGTGTAGAGGCAGCATCAGGAGGTGGTGATGATGCAGAGGCATCGGGAGAGGGCTGGGGGGTTCCTCTCGAGGATGCAGACATGGTAGAGGTGGATGATTTTGGGGGGATTTTAAGGTTTCAGATCAACTAGAGATGTAGGATGTCCCGGAGCAGTGGGAGCCAGAGCAGGCTACTATGCCAGAGATGCCAATGCCTCAGGAAGTCTCGGAGGACATGGAGGTAGGGTTACACACTGAGAATGCACGATTGGAGGGGCTGATACGGAGGCAGGATGAGGAGCTTGGGGATGCACTACGGGAGAGGGATCTCCTATGAACACAACTACCATAGTGGGAGAATGCATTTGCGACGTATCACCGATGGGAGGGGGATACCGATGCTGCACGGGAGATGGATCTCCTATGGATACAGCTAGCGAAGAAGGAAAATGCATTGGCATAGCACGACGATGTAGTAGCTTTTTATCGTCGATGGGAGGTGGAGTGGTTTCAGCACCGGATGGATTTGGAGGGAGATATTATCCGCCTCGAGGGGCGGATACCTGAGCCCTCTGGAGGTGGGTCTTCATGTCGGATGAGGGGCAGTGATACTGAGTAGTCAACATCATCTCATCACAGGCGATTGGATGAGGGGGCGCTAGTGGTCATGATGTGGGGGCGAGCAGCAGCCACCCTGAGGGGTCCCATAGGACCCACACCATGGGGGGTAGTTCCCATCACACCGATCCTGCGTGATCATGGTGGCTGACGCCCTAGGCTTGGGGGTTTTTGAGTTTGTGCTTTTTTTTATGGGGTCAGAGGACCGGTTATTGTAGCCTGCGGGCATTTTTGATGATATATATATACAGATGACTTTATTTGTGTTTAGACACTTGTCGTGGTTTGTTTTTCTATTTATGCACAGTTATTTAGAATGATGTATGCATGTGGTATTATGAATGCAATGTGTCTAATTATATGATGTACGCATATGGAATGAATGAAATGAGTTGTTGATAACTTGTCGATGGCACCATAGATTGTACAAGATTTATTGGCTTGTTGTACTTATGGGATGGCTTTGTGGAATGACTTTGCATGTGATAACTTTGTTTTTGTATTTTTTGTATTATCGGATGGTGATGTACGTAATGAAATGTACTAGTTGTTTTAAAATGTAGTTAAGATTTTCTGGGATTCAGATATTTTAACTAACTAGCCAAAACTGTACATTTATCTCATGAGACTTTTGAACAAGGTATAAATCAGACTTAAGTTTGACCAAGTTATTTCACATCCTTGTGTGTGCAATTGAGTTCGTTTATGTGGTATTTGTCAGGATACCGCCAGTGCCAGATAGGTTGTCAACCAAACCTGTATCGAGGATCACCTAATTAGCTCCACTAACTCCGTTGTTGTATTTAGTAAGATTAATCCATGGGACAATCTAAGGGACCATAAGCTAGCTCATCCACATGCAAACATTGGTCTGCTCACACGCAAAGCTAATGTGATAGACATATCATCATGCGTTTAGGATACCGCCATTGCCAGGTAGGTTGTCCACCAAACCCGTAATGAGGATCACCTAGATGGTTTTCGAATGCTGAGAATTCCAGGGATTCAAGTTCAGGATTCTTGTTTGTATTTTCTCAACGTTTTAGGATACTTGCTCGTATACATAGTGATGAAAATCATGGTTTATTTTTCTTTTTTTTTTGTTTTTCTTTTTGAGCAAGGATTTTGAATAGTGGTGATAACCATTGTTATTTGATTGTGCATTTTGAGCTTCGTAAGGTTGAGCTTGTAGGTTTGTGGCTTGTGAATGGCATTGATCCTTTTGGCCTTGGGGATGACTACCCATCCTGTTCAGGGACGTGTAGTATGAATCCTTACGACTTTGGGAACCAAAGGGGATTAGGGATATTATGAAGTAAGGGCATTGATATTTTAGGCCTTGGGGATGACTACCCATCCTTGTCAGGGGCATGTAGTACGAATCCTTACGACTTTGGAGACCAAAGGTGAGTGGAGATGGTCGTGATGATGGCTTGTGGGGATTTTTTTTTTGAATGGCATTGATCCTTTTAGGCCTTGGGGATGACTACCCATCCTGTTCAGGGATGTGTAGTACGAATCCTTACAACTTTGGGGACCAACGGTGATTGGGATTTTTTCTAGTGGTGAAAACCACTATTTATTTAGGGGAATTGATGGGGAAGAGCTTGTCCTTTTGTCAATTCTCAGCACTCTTGAACCATTCGCACAGGGGGATGAGCAGGCTAATCTTTCACCTATGGTATCCTAGACTGCTTTGTAGTTTTCATCTTCCATTCACACAACTTGGGAATTATTTTATGTGTTTTAACTGGTGTAGGGATGTTACATAACGAGGCGTGACCCAAGTAAAACTTTCCCTTTAAAAATCCGTTTAACTTTGTACAGTTTTTTTGGCTAGAAATTTAAAGACAGTTGAATGACGAAAACCCTACATACATTAGGAGACAACTGACTATGCTAAAAATGGGGATGGTGTGATTCTGGATGTATGTGTTTATAAAATGGGTGGAATGTGGAAAATGAAGGAATTTTTGAGCAATTACAGTCTATGGTGTTTGGGACACGTATGACCAACAAATATGCAATGTATGGATGCAATGCCTAATGCAACTTATATTTTTGTATTGTGATTTTTACGAGTATGCATGGAATTGAGATGCAATTTTTTTTTTGTTATTTTTGATGATTTTACTATTTTTGGTTGTTTTTGAATATTTATTTTGACCAAGCGATTATGGACACCCTTGGAGCTTTTGGTTTGACCAAAGGGTTTATGGACACCTTTGGGGCATTTTTAGGTTGACCAAGCGATTGTGGGAATCCTTGGAGCTTTTTGGTTTGACCAAAGGGTTTATGGATACCTTTGGGGCATTTTGGGTTGACCAAGCAATTGTGGGAATCCTTGGAGCTTTTGGTTTGACCAAAGGGTTTATGGACACCTTTGGGGCATTTTGGTTTGACCAAGAGATTGTGGGAATCCTTGGAGCTTTTGGTTTGACCAAAGGGTTTATGGACACCTTTGGGGCATTTTGGGTTGACCAAGCGATTGTGGGAATCCTTGGAGCTTTTGGTTTGACCAAAGGGTTTATGGACACCTTTGGGGCATTTTTGGGGTTGACCAAGCGATTGTGGGAATCCTTGGAGCTTTTGGGTGGACTATGGCTCTCTCTAAATGTGGAATAGCCTTAAATGACTGATGTTCAAGGGTTCTAGTTCCTTGATTCCTTCAAGAGAGGTGAGCCGATATGTTCCAGGTCCTATTTTACTATCAATCACATAAGGACCTAACCAGTTTGCCATGAACTTGTCCCTTAGATGGGGCGGCAAATTAGAATTCTGTTGGTTCTCTTTTAAGACCAAGTCACCAACCTAAAAGTCCCTCAGGTGGACCTTCATGTTGTATGCTTTCTTAAGTCGCTCTTGATAGATACGTAAATGCTCGAGAGCATTGACGCGTCGTTCATCGAGCAACGTAAGTTGGTCTAAATGGGCCTACCGTACAGTGTCATCATCGATGAACTCTTGCATTGAAATGCGTAGGGAAGGGATTTCCAACTCGAGAGGCATGACAGCCTCGGAGCCATACACCAGCGAAAATGGAGTTGCCCCAGTGGGCGTCCGAATGCTAGTGCGATAAGCCCATAGGGCAAGCGGATTTGAATGTGCCAATCCTTATGACTATCTACAATGGTATTTTTGAGGATGGCGACTAGCATTTTGTTTGACGCCTCTGCTTGCCCATTTGCCTGCGGATAATAGGGTGTCGAAAAACTATGCTGAATTTTGTATTTTTTTGTCAAAGCACGCACATATTTATTCTTGAATGACGTCCCATTATCCGAGATGATCTTGGATGGAATACCAAAATGACATATGATGTTATGTAAAATAAACTCCGCAATGCGGGTTCCAGTCGTAGAGGTTAGCGGAATTGCTTCCACCCACTTGGTGAAGTACTCTGTGGCCGTTATGATGAACGTGTGATGACCCGACGATGCAGGGGAGATCTTTCCGATTAGATCAAAGCCCCACTATGAAAAAGGCCAAGCCGATTGGATCGGTTGCAAGGCTTGAGAAGGTACGTGTGTCAAATTGGCATGGTGTTGACACTTCACGCACTTCTTTACATATGCGCAACAATCTCGCTCTAAAGATGGCCAATAATAGCCCATGCGGAGAATGCACTTTGCGATGGCCATACCACTGAAGTGGCCACCGCATGTACCATCATGGGCTTGGGTGATCACCCAAGAAGACTCCTGCTGGTCCAAGCAATGGAGGAGAATTCCTTCATAGCTCCGATGATACAAAATGTCTCCTAGCAAGACATGTTTTGTCGCTTTCTATTTAAATGATATTTTCATGGCTTGTGTCAATCCAAGTGGGAGGTTACCTAGCTTGAGGTAATCCCTAATGGGTGTGTACCAATCCTGCTGATCAAAAACCTCGATGGTATGAATGGCCAATCCCTCTTGAAGTTCATCCCTAGCAAAAGCTGAGCGGGAAAGAACTTGTAAAAATAGCGTTGTGTTGCTATTAAGAGGGGTCGGGGAGAACAAGGACCCCCAGTTGGCTTGAGTCAGACAATCATGGATTCGAGAGAACCGATCCTGAGATGGTTCAATCTGGATCAGGTGGATTCCTGGCGTTAGGTCAGAGCGTGCATGCTCCATCATGGATTGCGATAATGTTTTGACCTGAATGGTTGTCATCTCATCGGAAGGGTCTTACGGGATTAGTGACCCCAAGGAGGCCATAGTGTCCGCAAAATGATTCGATGATCGAGGGAGTGCCTCGATGTCGTACCATTCAAGCTATGCCAAGAATTTGTCCACAAGGGCTTTGTAGGCCTATAGAACTGGGCATTTACATTGGAATACCCCTTTGACTTGATTGACAATTAACAGCGAATCACCAAAGATGTTTAAACGTTTGATGTTCATGGTGATTGTTGTCTGAAGACCTATGAGCAAGGCTTCGTATTCTGCATTGTTGTTGGTGCACGGGAAGTCTAATTTAAATGATAGAGGCATTGGAGCCCCTTGTGGTGTGAAGAATACAATTCCCATGCCACCTCCTTGCTCACATTTAGAACCATCAAAGAATAGGGTCATGTCATCCTGTGACTCAGGCTCATTAGAATCTGGAAATTCTGAAACATGGAAGACCCCATCATCAGGTAGTTCTACGGTCAAAGGCTGATCATCTTCAAGAGGAGCCTCTGCTAGTTGATCGGCGATGACTTGACCTTTTATGGATTTCTATCCAATGAATTCTATGTCAAATTCCATCAACAACATGATCCATTTCACCGTGCGGCTACTATGATAAGTATGACTCATCATGTATCGCAATGGATTCTCCTTAGACACAACATACGTCATATTTCTGAGCATGTAGTGGCATAGATTTTTGGTAGCAAACACCACTGCCAAGCAGAGCTTCTCAACGTATGCATAGTTAAGTTCATAACTGACCAGGGTGTGGCTAAGATAGTAATTAGCCTATTCTTTGTGTAGTTCATTTTTTTGGGACAACATGGCACCCAGTGCCACCTCAGTAGCTGAGATGTATAAGTAGAATGACACTCCTGGTCTAGGTGGTGCCAATACTGGCGGCGAAGCCAAGTATTGTTTAATATCGTCAAAGGCTGACTAGCACTCGTCATCCCAGTGAAATGCTACCCCTTTGTGCAATAATTTATTCATGGGTCGGCACTTGTCAGATAGCTATGCTATGAAGCGCTTGATTGATGTGACCTTTCCCTGTAGGCTTCTGAGCTGCTTGATGGTAGTTGGGGGAAGCATTTCAAGGATTGCCTTGACTTTGTGTGGGTCTACCTCGATTCCTCGTTTGGAGACTATGTAACCCAAGAGATTTCTAGATGTGACGCCAAATACGCACTTCTTGGGGTTTAGTCTGACTTTATGTTCAATGAGGTGATCGAGGATCTTGCTTAAGTCATCGAGATGATCTGGGCACAAAAGAGATTTGGCCAACAAATCATCCATGTAATCTTCCAAAGTTTTATGCATGTGATCATGGAAGATGTACGTCATGGCACGTTGGTAGGTGGCGCCAGCATTTTTAAGGCCAAAGGGCATGACCTTATAACAAAATGTCCCCCAAGGCATAGTGAATGCCATTTTTAGTTGGTCCTTAGGATTAATACGAATCTGATTGTATCCCGAGAAACCATCCATGAGGGAAAGCATTTCATGGCCCATTGTAGCATCTACCAATGCGTCGATGCTAGGCAAGGGGAAATCATCCTTAGGACTCGCTTTGTTTAGATCTCAAAAATCGGTGCATATGCGAATCCTCCCATCGGGATTTTTGATGGGCACCATGTTGGACAACCATGGTGGGTAATCCACGTAGATGACAAACTATGCATCCAACAACTTTTGTAATTCGTCTTTGACCATTAAGGCCACTGTTGGGTGCATCTTACGTAGTTTTTGCTTTATCGGCTTGACTTTCGGATCAAGCGTAAGATTATGCGTGACTAGCTACGGATCTAGCCCCGACATGTCTTTGTAGGACCATGCAAAAACCTCCTTCTTCTCTTTGAGAAGGGCAATGTAGTCGGCTTGCTCTTCGGGGGATAAAATTACCCCTAGCTTGATGATTTGCAAGTTCATTGGATCAGAGCCGATGTCTACATCAGTTGTCTCCTCGACTGACATGTGGGATCCATCCTCCAACTAGTGTGGAGTTGGGATCAGGTGGATATCATTTGCTGAATTTAGATCATCATTTAGAATGTCGGGTTCCTCTTCAACATGGAAGACATCCTGAGTCTATCCTGGGGTGAAATGGAACATCCCACCGCAAGGCCAGTACTTTTATGGGGATGGCGGTGTGTCAGCGCGATCCCAGTCTATAGCATCTAGGTCTAGATGCAATGACCATGTGGGGTCGACTGGATTATGGATGGGGGTAGTTAAATCAATGGAGATCATGTTAATGAAATGATTTTGGTCTCCATTACCATGGGTGTGGTTACTCGGACATCCTAGGTGATCTTTGTGCTCCGGATCTAGATTTGTGGGTACTGGCACAAATGGATCGGCCCTATGTGTGGATAAGAGGACAGGGTCCACCCTAGGCACTGATGGCTCTATAGGGTCTCCAGGTGGAAGATGTTCTCTGTATACCTGGAGTGGCGGGTGCAGTAATTGGTCCAACTACACCTGGTTTAGGTGCCACCTATGCCTTGGCCCTATGTGCATTTGTTCAAACATGTCATCTATGTCCAAGGGATATTGTTGCTGTCGCATATGATTGAGATAGGCCATCTCAGTTTCATCTTCATAATCACTGTCAGAGATCCAAAGGCCTTCGTTGGCTCCAATAGTTGTTTGCGACATATGAGGCTCATCTTGCTCGAGAAAATTAATGTGGTCCCATCGGGGTTGTTCCGCTCTTTGTGGGGGGACCTGATTCTCTTGAGGTGGCATATGCTCAATTGGAGCATCCAAAGGGAACATTGTCGGGAAGCTCTCCTGATAATCATCCATAGGAGTCACTTGTGAATGATTGCTATCGGACTCGAAAGGATCCCAAGGTGCTACCTCGTACTCCGACTCATCTTCCGAAGACCCTTCTTGGTCTTGTCTATATCCCTCTTGTAGGTGAGTCCTCGAACTTTCTCCCTTTTCGATCGAAGGGAAAGGGTTGTTAAGGTCAACAAGGTTGGTTGTTAGCAATGGGAGATAATCCCCCAATGTATATGTTGTGTTAGGATTGGCATATGGATCTAATGCCAACCCATCCTTGTTGCCTATCCCTAGGCCTTGCATGTTCTCTACCAAGATGTCCAGGGGTAGGGGGGGTTGAACCCTACTCCTGACTTGTCGTACGACATTTGATATCTTGGTTGGCAAAGAACACGCACTCCTTGCTCATACCTTCCCAACCCATATCCATGCCAATTACATTGGCCAAGATATCTCAAAGTGAAATCTGGGTTGGACAAATAGTTGACGTCCTCAGAAAAAGGCTCTTCATCTTCGTCTTCTTGCATGTAAGGTTCAATGCCATTATCGAGGCCCCCATAAACAAAGTTTGTCTGATTGGGTGGGTAGCCTAGAGGAACCACAGAGCCGATGGGGAGTCGAGGTCTCCCCATATCCTGCATGGACTCAAGTGCGGGTGTTGCTACAATGTTTCACACTAGATACTCCCCCAGGCCCATGTTGGCCATCTCAATGGTGATCGTTGGTGGTTGAGGGGGAGCGAATGGGAGTTCTTCCTGAGTCCACTCCATGTGGGGTGAACTAGGCATCTCAACTTCCATTCGGCTAGGCATCTCTTCGATAGAGATGTTTGAGACGAGGGGTGGTTCCTCTTCTAGGGGTTTCTTTCCCTTGTCCTTTGGTGTGGCCATCGTGGGTGGCATCGTTGGTGAAGGACCAGATGAGGAAGATGGACCCGGTTGGGGATTTGATAGACTTGATAGTGGGGATGCATGCAGAATCGGACCCTGGTTAGATGGATTCAACTAAAAATCCAAATGCATTGATGGAAGGGTTGATTGTGGCATTAGCTACATCGTATTGCAGTACTTGAAGGGCTCTAAGTCTACCGGGACTACATGCACCTGTCCTTCAAATGTATACTTTAGGAACTGATGAGCTATCGAAGGGACACACTTCATGTCCCTGATCCAAGGCCGCCCTAGCAAGATATTATAGGCCATCTCACCTTCCAAGATGTGGCACAATGTATGAATAGTCTTTTTTCCCACTTGGATGGGTAGGACAATTGTGCCAACCATCGAGCATATTGCATCATTGAATGCTCAAAGAGTATAGGTGGAGGCCACGATGTGAGATGCCGACAACTTTAGATGTTTCAATGTTGTTGTTGTAATTATATTACTATACGAGCCAGTGTCCACCAACACCCTCTTATACGGAATCCCATTGACCCGCGCAATGACGTGCAGGGGTGGATCCACCACATCACCAGTCACTGATTTCAATTCATCTTCTCTAAAGGTGATGACTGGTTCTGTACATTGTTTTACGTGTCCCACAAAGTTGTTGAAATAATTTGATTCCTAGGGCTACAGATCTATGGCTTTTAATATCTCCATTAGAGCCTCTCGATGAGGCGCTGATTGTTGAATGAGCTCGTATATGGAGAGCCTAGCCGACGTGGTCCTTAGACTTTGGGTAAGTCTAGTCCGAATCATGGCCATTGGTCTAGGCGAGGGAGGTTGCGTAGGGTGCTGTTGAGGTTGTGACGTCGATGGAACCTCTCCTGTGGCTGTCGTAGGGGCAGCTCCTAGGTACCTCCTATTCCTAGTCACTATGCTTATCATCCCTACATACCCCTGCATGGGGCAATTCTGTGTCACCTCATTGAATTGAAGGGGTTTTGCCTACGCATCATGGGCAGGTAGGGGATCTCTGAAGACTCCCATCTATTGGTTGTTTGGTGCTATGGGGTTGTCCACTGCTAGTGTCTTGTTGTCGATTAAGTCTTGCACCAAGCCTTTAAACTTCCAACATGCATTAAGGTCATGTCCCTTCCATCTGTGGAACCTACAGTACAAGTCCTCCCTGTACCCCTTAGGCTTTGGTGCATTGGGGTCTATGGTTTGAATCTCGGGTAGGTTGATCAAGTTTTCCACTGACAAGCGGTCAAACAGGGAGTCCCTGGACTCTGTGTAAGGTGTGAACTGTCACCTAGGGCGATGTTGCTAATTTTGTTCTTGCCTCTGATTTTCTCTATCATAACTGTTAAGAGGCACCGCCTGATAGTTAGCCTTTTGGGGTTGTGTTTCTTGTGTAGGCTTAGGGACGTTTATAGCAACCTGATTGACCACAGTGGGTTTTTGTTGCATGGTCCCTATTTTGGTGTTCTTAGACCATTCTTTCTTCTTTGGCTTGGCAATATCGCCATCCTGTATCTTGATCTCCTCAATGATTCTGGCTTGCGCCAGAGCTTCCTCTAAAGTGGCATATTGTTGTAGCTGCAATAGCATGGAGATCGATCTCAAACAGCTCTTTGAGAACATTTGGGTCAGGTCGGACATGGGAGGGAGGTAGGGCAGCTTTGAAAGCAACGTCCTCCATCGGTTCCCATATGCCACCATGGTTTCTTCCTCATACTGCCTGAGGCTAGCTAGGTCGCTTAGTGATGCCTTCTTCTTGGTGTTGAAGGTGAAGCGTTCGAGGAACGCATCCACTAGTTGATCTAAGTTACTGATGTTGTGCTTTGGTAATTGAGTGAACCAATCCGAGGCAGGGCCTATGAACGTGGTTATAAATGTTCTTAGTAACAAAGCATCATTGTCCTGAATGCCAAAGCATTGGCTCAGGAATCTAGTCACGTGCTCTTGGGCATCCTCCTCCCCTCTAAAGAGTGCCAACTAGGGTAGTTTAAAGTGTTCAGGGTATGGGGGCACCGACACTGATGGATGCACAGGGTGACTGCAGAGCTGGCATAAAGTGGGCTTTTGGGGCCCAGAAGTCTTGGTCTCCATAGATTCTAAGCGCTCTAACAGTGCTTTATATGCATCGGAGGATTTGATCTCTTCCTCCTTGGTTTTCTCCCGCTGTGGGTTGCGGGGAACTTGAGGCCTATAGAGGGGTGGCCGAATATCGCCCCCTCTGCCTTGGTAGGGCATTTTCGCCCACTCTTCTTCTTGCTCATACTCCTCATAAGCTTCTTGAGGAGTTCTTGGGTGAGACCTATGACCATGGGTGGGTGCCCGTAGAGGGTGCCCATCATTGTTTCTAGGAGTGGCCTCCTGCTCAGGTCTAGGGGGTCACAGAGGCAGCACTTGGTAAGGTCTCGGAGACCTATCTTGTACTAGGGGGTTATGCCTTTCTACCCTCTATGTTCGAGGGGTTGGAACCCTCTCAGGCATAGTGTTGCAGAGCAGCTCATCTATTTGGTGCCAGATGCGCTCTTTGCTAAGGTGATATAGATGCTCTAACTATTGTTGGTCTTGCCTGAGCTACGTGATTTGCGCTTGGCGGGCGGCATGTTTGGCAAATGCCAAGTCAATTTGTTCCATCGTCTTGTGTTTAGGAAGCCTAGATGCCTCTCCTACATGTCTATCTCGATCGTGATGATCCGAGATCCCTATGGGTTGCTTTCCTCTATCGAGGTTAGCGGCATTCACCCGGGGCTCTGGCCTCATTGGGTGATCCTGATACATAGCAGGTGCGAAGGTGCATTGCCCCTGCACTATGTGTTGCTCTTGAGGAATGTAGTGGTCTTCCTCATACTCCCTTTCGTATGTGTGAAAGGGGTGGGCAGAATTGGCTTGCCCTGTCTGGAGAGCCTTGTGCTCTGGATTTTGTCTAGTGTTTCTAACAGTAATAAGGGGTAAAGGAGGGATGACAAAATCATGTGGCCCCTCCTTATGGACCCTATGTTGCTCTAGCACTTCATCACTAGGCCACTCATAATGAGCATCTAAGGGAGCCCTCCTGTCTATGTTGAGTGCCACGTGTAGGTCCTCTTCTTGAAAAGATCTATGCTGAGTGGGGGTGCCCCTCAAAGAGGTGCCTCTATAGTCCTATTCTGTAATGGCATGATGTGGACTATCTTGTGTGTCAAGCCGCCAAGGTGGGATGACCAAGTCCTTAGGACTATATCGGAGGTGACTTGTCCCCCTTTGTGCACTCTCTGTAGCTCCTGCCCATGATTGGGCTCGGCTACGGGTGTACACCATGGTGATGTGTGCATTTTTATCTTCTTTAGGATTTCTTATGCTACACTAAATAGAAGGGAAACACACAATTAAAGCAATGATTATCTCATTTAAAGATTAAAAGTGTGCCCTAAATCTGGTTTAGTGTGTTTTGATGTTTGTTTTGACAGTTTTGTAAAGAACATTTTGTAACAAATGCAATATGATAGCTCTTATGACTCCCAAAAAGGTCACCCCTTCGATATACCACTTCCAAGCCGTTATACCAAACCTCTCTATATACCCGCCCTTACGTGAGGGAGACTATAGGTACGTGAGAGCAGAACAGTACGTGGAACATAGGCGGTACGGAAGGGGAATCACTCTGTTTATGACACCTACCATAGAAGACTTATCCTCATGCGCTAGGAATCACCCCCACTACACTTGGTCAGCTTTCGTCAGGATTTACGTCTAGCAACAGTCGCGATCGGGGTTATGTATGCAATATTTCAAGCCAAGGTGGTGATGAAATCCACCGTTGGTCTTGATCAAGGGTTGGGGTTTTACGACCAACTCCTTGTTGTTTCAATTACCACGTGGTGTGTGGGGTTCTTTTTAATTTGCATAAATGAAGAAAACAAGCATTCAAACTCTCCTATGCAAGCAAATAACCAAAAAACAAAAAACAAAAAGCTAAAAATGATAGAAGGTGTTTAGGACCCCTACCTCTTCTCTGCCCAAATTGGATGCCTCTGAATTTCTGCCCTAAAATTGCACAGAGAGCTATTCATCTCGAGGTGAGATGAATAACAGATCTGTATTCATTCCAGGGTGAGATGAATTCCTATTCGTCTCAGGGTGGCACGAATTCCAGCTCTATATTCATTATAGGATGGAACGAGCAACAGTCCAGTGCTTGAAATATTGATACCTGTAAGCAAAAACAAGCAACTTTTGATCAAAAATTTAATCTTAAAATCAAGGGATAGAGGTCCCACCATGATCACCACTGAAAGCACGAGGATACGGAAACAAAAAGGAAAAGCCAAGATGCGATGTAACCGAAACAAAAGATAACGCTAAATCCCATGAATTGAAAGTGCATGAAAGGAAAGAAGCCTAAACGAATCGAAACCAAATAAAAATCCAATATGGAAGACAACCCTTTTTATTAATATGCTTCAGAACTTGGTTACAATTCACCTCCTCCATTTTTAGGGGCTAGGAGCGTTAAATGTGTTCTTGTCACATCAATGGATGCTATTCCTTCTTCCGCGTGCCCACATTGTAAAGTGGGTGGACCAAACATCATCGCCGCTTGCATTGATGAGTCTTGAATCCTTTCTTCTCCTCTAATGTCGAGACCCTATGTTCAAGGAGACAGAAAATAGTCAGTAGCACCTGTAGATAAAATGAAACATGCAATCCCCAAGCCTGCGATTAGTACATGCAAAATATAAATAAAATGATAACTAAAATAGATCCAAATGAACTAAAAACTTGATAGGGGCATCAAAACATCACAAGGAAGACACTGCAAATAGAACAGTCAGAAAATTCACCACATATTCGTATTCGCTCTAGGGTGGGACGAATAGACCTGCAACAAAGCGTCAAAAAGCATTGTCCCAAATGTCACATCTGGGAAGCTCCAAATCACCTAAAAAGTTGGGGGTTAGCTAATTGGGGGTATTTTGGGAAGACCCAGAAGGTCATATTTTCCCAATTTGGCCTCTATCATCGGGAATTTGATGATGCTACCCGCGTGTTAGTGAAAGCGAGAAATGATAAAAGCATGATCAAAACTTGTCAGAATCACATGAAATTTAAATGACAACATATGTAAACAACCTAGAATCAGATGCAAAAGAAAAATTAGGGAAATCTACCACAAATTTCTAATCACTCCGGGGTGGGGCGATTAGGACTGCGATAGTTTGGGGGGCACCCGGGGGTAGGACGCCCACCGTTTGGGACTCTTTTTTGGCACCAATCCACTTGGGATGGGTCCAAAACCTCTTATGGGGTGTTTTCAAAAAATTTGGTGGGATATTGTGGCCAAATGTTCGGGTTTGGGTCCGGATTGCGCTTCCAATAATCACCCAATAACCTCCCTCCAAAAGAGAGATCAAGGATGTAAAAGCACAATCGATGGGTGAGGATATAATTTGGCAGCACTTCATTGCTCCAAAGGCTCCTCTCTGTTCTCTTTTTTTTTTGGGTGAGAAGACTCACCAATTTATAGACCTAGGGTCTCTCTCTTTGAATGCGCATGCGAGGGCGCCACTTGAGTTGCTTGTCCTATTTTGAGAGAAAAAATTATTCCCTGATTTAGAGTCTCCTTGCATGAGGCCTCCAAAATCAAAGACATGCATGACTGAAGTCTTTCTCCTTGATTTGAAGTCATTCCTCGCAATTGCATGGCCTAAAGCTACAGTTAACTGGCGGACTTGTCGAGGTTTGACTTTTTCCTAGTCAAACCTGCTATTCGCCCCACCCTGGGGTGAATGCTGATAATCATCCCTGGGTGGGATGAATACCAGTTTGTAATCATCCCAGGGTGGGACGAGTAGGGAGAAAAGTGCCAAAAAGGTGCCAAATTGACCTCTGACCTTCCAAACTGTTGTGGGAGTGGTTAGGACCATTTTTTAACCTCTAGGGGCTGCCCTAGGGGCTGTGTGTGTCAATGCGATCGGTGCTTGTTGTCACATAATCGGATTGGTGCTGTTTTGGTGTCTACATTAATGCAAACAAATATACTTTAGCCCATGATGGGTATATGAATCTGATTTCATTATGACATAATTTATATTGTGAATGTATGTCAATTAAAAAAAGTGATGTATTTTCATGATGATAAATGTGAATGGTAATATTTAGAGTTTAAGTGGAAAAGTAAATTTGCTTGAATATTATTTATTTTTTTGAATAAAGTGAAAAAGTTATGCATTTTTAGAAATATATCTTTTTTTTAACCTAGATTTAAACACAAGGATTATATTTGTCTTTAGTGGGGAAGTATGTAATGACCCCCTCCTAGAATTGATTAAAAAATATAAAATATATAGATATATACTTACCTTTTCATGTGAGGCGTTGTACTATTGACAATCTTGGTTAGTGTAGGTTAGTTGCAATATGACTTTGAATGGATGTAAGTCAGTGAGAAAAGGTAAGATAAAAAAGTTATCATTCAGCTCACAAGTACATGGAAACTCATGCATGCATATATTTTAGGTGCATTGTAAATTGCATCTCTACGTGAGTTACATTGTTTGAAATATTGCTTGTTGGTAAGGATTGTGGAATGTTTTTATGGTGGTGATGATGATGGGAACCACTAGCTAGGAAAGGCATGTGTGTGTATGTTTGCTTTAATTAGGTAAGCTTGTTTGATTAGAGGTGGCAATGAAGATGTTCTAACCATGGAGCCACCCATTATTTGCTTGAATAAGGATTTGAAAGTATCTTCCTTAATTATTTTATGATTTTATGAAAAAGTAATTTTATTGATAAAAAGAAGAACCTCGTGTGAAGTTGAGTCATAGCTTGTTGTATGTTTGGTCTATGTTTTGCACCAAAATAATTGTGGTATTTAATGTTAAAATAAATAAAGGATGGATCTCCCATACTCAACTATGATGGTAAAGGTCATGTGTTAAATGTTTTATTTTTAAAACATGTGTGAAATAGTTTTGTTGTTATGATTGTTTTGCTTGGTAGTGGAGGGAATCCGCAAAGCAAAGAAAATTATCATGCTAGTAGATGCACTTAAATTGTTAGATAAATGGAAACATGGTGTTACCAGAGTTGGTTGGGAATGTTATGATGACTTGAAGTGTGTATGAGGAGGTGGAGGGAAAATTGGGTAGTCTAGATCAATGCATGAATATGGAGAATAAATTGTTGGTCGAACACCTTGCATATAGTTTGGAAGAGAAAAAAAAATCAAAGAAGAAAAAAATAAAGAGTTTGTAATCAGAAAATGGGAGCTGGATAGAGTTGGGAAGCTTGAAAGAAGGACAAATTGCGTAGAGTTGGGGAGCATGGAAAAATCAGGTTTGATATTTTATTTTATTTGCACTATGGAGAATATGTTCTCTATGGTTTGTTTTGTGAAATATGTTTGGTTAAGTTGCTTTGCTATGTTTTTGGATGCTAAATGAAGTATTGTGATGATTGGTAAAAATTTACTTCTACATAGCTATGTTTTTAAAACAAGATTATGAAGGCAATGAAATGCTACATGAAAAAAGTTGTATTACGATGTTATTATGTACTATACAAGATAGTGTAGTATTGGTATAATTATATTACTATGTGGCTATGTTATTATGTTACAAAAGATAATGAAAAGCAAGTGTTTTCATTGTGAATTTGTTGTGTTGGAGTGTGTCCTTGGAAGCAAATAAAAACTGGTTATTTATTTTATAATGTTGTGTTGAATGAAGATATTGTAATGGGGAATGGTGTTGTTATCTTTTTGTGTGACTTGTGCTTGTAGGAAATAATATTAAATATATATAATGTTACCATGATGTTGTTTCTAAATTGGTTTTCTATATGGACATCGAAGAAATAATTTACAAATTGAAACTCTCTAAACTCTCTTGGAACCTGGAATAACTCTAGATGATATGGATATGTTGTGAGAAATATAAACTTGAGAAAAACTGATAACTTGACACATAAAATAATTATGTTGAAATTTTTATAAAGCTCAGGTAATGAGTTTGAAATTAACTTTTGTATGATTCAGTATTAGATAGATAGCATGTGGGCATATGTAGTCTACATAATCATCTTTTGGAGTCGTATCTAATCCCTAATAGTGTTTCAAATAAAATTCTATTGTGGGTTCAAAAGTACTTTGAAGTAGCTGACATCGTGGATAGTTGGAAATCCTAAGAGTTGTTTAAAGCATGGAATGCTCATGAATTAAAAAAGTATAGAACTCTAATAAACTACAAAATCATTACAAAATTTAAACGATAAATGAAAGTAGGATTGAGTTGTTTGTATCTCAAACATTTTTTTGAAAGCTAAGTTAACAAGTGATATTATGCTACCATAACAATATCAAAGATATACATATTTTATTTAAAAAATAAAAGATGTTTATAGAGGATATTAATAACAATAACACTTTTCAATAATTGACACTTTCCAATAGTTGAATTATTCACTACAACCAATGAACTATAGTAATATATGTTTTAAAGATCAATCATGATACCCAGGTGTTCTAGGTGAGTTGGAGAGGAGAGGACAATCCTCCAAGGGAGGTCTCAGGTTCAAATCTCCACCCTACCAAAAAGCTGAATTGGGTATCCAAAATCCAATTGATAATGTTGGTGCGGGCAGGGTCGGGTGTGACTCGAGGGTGACTTTGATGGTGTAGAACCCCTGTTTGTGGTCTCTCAAACCAAGGTGGCCCCACAAGGGTTTTTCGCTTAAAAAAAAATTAAGAAGATCAATCATGATATATAAGTTCTTAAATACATAAAAAGACAACTCAATTTAGGCCAATTTATTTCCCATATCATTTGGAAGGTTTAACCAGATTTAATATCGGGTGGTCCATTAAAAAACACCAGCCATCCTCCTTTTGGCATGTCTAGATTCTCTCTTTCCTTTTTTCTATGTTTCAGTTGGCATGGTGGGATGAGAATGAATCAATGTATTCTAAAAGGATGCATTTTCTAAATGAATTCTATTATTTCATTTTATTGAAGGGGATTCCACATCATTGCATATTTCACAATTCGATACACGAAGATTATCCCAAAAGTGCATACTAATTGTATTATATGTGTTAAAAAAAATGGATAATATTTAATTTAAAATCTTTTTAAAATATTTATAACCCAAATAAATAGAGATAATTTATATGATAAAAAGATAACCATGTTAAATATTGTGATAAGCACAATAATCAATTTTACCCATATATCTATATCTGGTACACTATTAACTGAGGATTCAAAACCATAGCCACCCAAACCGATTCATTAAAATAAAATAAAAAAATGAAAAATAATAGCACATCTCCTTAACATAATATACCAATAAGCAACTAGTATAGGCATAGTTTTATTTTTAATATTGGAAAACATGAACACAACTAAAGACACCCAAACATATTTCTATAAATAGAATTCGATGAATGCTGAATTTTAACCCATTTCAAGCGTTGAAATATTGAAACACCAAACCATCTCAAATTAATTGCTATGCTTTTTCTTTTATACAAAATATTATCAAGTGGAATGTAAAATATTTGAACAGTTCCTTTATAAAATAAAATTGTAAAATTGTGAGCATTCAAGTAAAACATAAATCTATAAATAAAAATGCCAACCTGGATTCTCGATTACTGAATTCCACCTACTTTTGCATTTTTTCTAGTGATTTTCCAAAGATAACATAAGCTCGGGCTTCCTATTTAACTTTTTTTTATAAATAGAATGGAACCATACACACAAAGTGGAAGCTGCATGCAACTGGCCACCTCACTATGGTCTTGCTTTCACTAGGTAGAAATATAATTTCCTTAACACATTTTCTTTGGCCATGGGGAATAGTGTTTGAAAAAAAGGATTTTAAAATAAATTAAAATTTCATATTTATATTTAAAAATAAAAAAATAACCCTCCCCATTTTATTAAATTATTTTATTAATATTAATTTAGTTTATGTATAATTTCAAAATTAAGCAATTTGACCATAAATAAATAAACAATTAAACATTTATGTAAACCATCACACCTATTTATACCTGCAATTTACTTCTTCTCATAAATGCAAACTGATGATAGCAAAAAGCTATCATGTGCTTGACAAGAATAGCTTCCATGATGATGACACTTTCCTTGCCATTGGAGGTTTTAAAGGTAAGAATTTATTGATGATATAAAGTATGCATATGTAATGTAACTAAATGAATGCATAAACTAGGGATTGCATGTACCCATGAGCCATTGATGATTGTTTTGCTACTAGGGTTGTTCCATATTTTCCAAAGAAAATACCACATCGTGGTGAAAATTTACACTACCATCATTTTCCATTTTATTTCTTGAAGACCTATAAAACATAATAATAAAGAAGCTTAATACATTTATAAAAATAGTAAAATTATGAAATATGTTTTTGGAAGGGTCATCATACATAACATAAATTTTAGCAAAACAAAAACTCTTTTTCTTTTGATATTGGTTACATATTGTGAGAAAGCATCCAAAAAACATTTCTACGCTTTCAAAAAAGTCCTCCTCCTAAAATTCTAAAGGAATATTAGGTAGCCTTACCCACATTGGTGCTACTTCTACCCTTTGTGTGTTAGGGTTAAATCTAGGAGCCCACTTACTAATACAAAGGCTAGATATACCCTTAAACCATGGGCCTCCCATAAGAACCTTTTGATAATATTCTTTGTTGTTGAAAGAATCAAGGAAAATAGTTTTGGTAGAAAAAAGAATTCCACATGACCTTTAAATTTTTTACGATTGTTTACCCACTTATTAATGTTCTTCCTTGTTGGTCTTGAGCCTATAAAGTTTCCTAAAATATTTTTATTGAGTATTGTTTGTGTTCTTTCATAGAATGTATTAGGAATATTAAAAACTATTTCTCCCTCCATAGTTTCATAGGTGATTACTAATAGTTTTTCATTGCTCTCCTCCCCACACCTCTTTCCCTTCAGTCACTCTTCTCATGTTCTATTTTTATTATCTAGATTAATCCTCTCACATTGTAGCTTTAGGTTCTTCTAAACTATAGAAGATTCAATCACATAGTGATTTAATTCTTCAACTCCAACTATGTTGCCTTGCACATTTTACCAACAAATACCTTTTATCCCACGTCTTACACCTTCCTTCTTATATCCACCATCTCTTTTCTAAATTCTATACTCATCATGAAGTTGATGTTGATGACTATTTGACACTACTGTAAAAATTTAGCAACGAATTGAGCTCCAAACTATGGCTTCCTAGTGGCTTAAGGTAACATCATCAATCAAAAATGTTCTCTAAGTAGGTACTACTATTTTATTTCGAATAATTTCCCACTATAAAATAATTTCTAATAAACCATCCAATGTTTACCTCTAAATAATAGCTCCTTGTATATCCTATTATGGTGACACCTACTAATAGGGTGTATGGTTGTTGATTATTTTCACTGGTAATAGACTTAAACCAATCACTCTAGGGTTACTAGGGTACTCAAAATAATTTTTAGAACTCAAACCATTACTCTAGGTTTCCTAAGGTACTTAAAATAATTTTTAAGACAAATAGCCTACGTACTTCCACTAGGTAAGTATTCAAGACTTGCAACTTATCCTACAAGAGGCTACTAACATAGTGTAGGTGTTTTTTAAGCATCGAGAGTGAGAATCAAAATATCTTCTATAATAGAACACAACTCTAAAAGCGGGTCATATTGATGTGTGTTTTAGTTTTTAGCTTGTACCTTTACAATAGAAGTAGTGCAATTTGAGAAAGGATGGTGTAGATTTTAGTGAAAAAGATATGAGAGTAGAGGAAATAACTCAATTATTTTATCTAGAGTTAGTTGCTATGCTAAATACTAGTTCTCCTTGGTTTTTACATCAAGATAGCCACATCAACTTCTCAAAGAAAACCCAAATAATAAAATGACATGATTGCTATAATTCCCCTCCAAAAAAATGAACTAGTGTTATTTTATAGACTCAAGTTTAATAAGTTGATAATTATTATTTAATTTTATCCCAGAACAAAAATGCCTATATTCCATAGATTTCATGATTCCCATTAGCCAATATACTGTTGTATCAATATTAAAATGGATAATATGATATTTTGTTATAATTTTCATCTTCATATAATATACAAATTGATGTGCCATAATATGACATGTAATAATAATAAGAGATTGTATCCATAAAACAACACTATCCTATATGAAAATATATTTAATTGGTCTTTGTCAAACCCAAAGACGTCATCTACATATTTAAATATTTGTAAATTACTTAGTTCTTACAAAGCATTAAAATGAGTCTTAATATGGAGAGTACTTGTTTGAATAAACTATTTTGTATATTGAGTCTTACAATTCAATAAAAGGAGTATTATGATGGAGAATCCTTGCTTGAAGAGTATTATTAAAAGGACAAGGGATTATTTCTCATGTTTTTTTGTTTTTTTTTTTTTCATACAATGATGAAAATGATAAACACATTTTTCTAAATTTTGCTTGTGTTAAATCATATTATTTCTCTATTAAGTATTTTTATAAAATACATGTTAAATAAAAATATATTTGGTTTATTTTTATTTGTAAAAAGGGTAATTTTTTTCGGTATTAAACATAGAAAAGATATTAACTTAAATGAAGAATTCAAAACTATTTAAGTGTAGATTTAAACTTAATGTTTTAAGGTAATATTGTACAAAATTTATTAGTAAAGGTTTCTTCTATGTTAGAGTTGGATTTGGAATGGCATTAAAATTTACAAATAATAAGTCATGAAAGAGCCTCAAGTATTCTTAAATTTAAATGATGTATCTAACTTGTTTTATTTTTTTAATACTTTGTGCAGAGCACATTTTAGGTCTATATTTAAAGACAACATTCATATCCCTTCAAAATATAAAACATATAATAAAGTATACCAAAAATTCACCTAAGATTTTTATTTACACTATTAAAGAATATATCGACATAATGCAATAGTATGAAATAATATTGTTTTTAAATAGTGATACTTAATATATGGCGTTTCCTTAATCTACATTACAAAGTGATAGTTGATAAATTCAAATGTAGACCTATAAAAAAACCGATAAATACAATCATATCTATTCAAAGATCTGATCTTTATATGCACATACCACTTGCTCAAAATATTTTATTTTTATTTTTAAAACAATATGTTATCTTTAATAAATATATATATATATATATATATATAAAACAATTGTTTAGATCAATTTACGTGAAAATAAAAATGCTCAAAAGAAAGCAAAAAATAAAAATAAGCTTAATCTTAACAAATCTGTAACGCTTTATCTTGCTTGTACAGAGAATGAGAGTGTGGACTCAACAAATGGCATAATAATTTAGACCATAGTTTGGAAAACTTTCTCAGGCTGTTAACAAGTAAACGGCAACTCCATGTAATTTTCTAGTTGTTTACCCCGGAAATTGTCTTACATATGGTATACTTCTAATTACTGTATGCTCACCTTCCTTCTGCTCAGGAAAGAAAAGTTGGGAATCGATAGTGAAAGTGGCATATTTGTCAAATGCCATATTACATTATAGTTCAATGGAATAAAACAAGTTGTTTGGATCAAATTAAGCAAGAAAAGGACTGTAAACAATTCCTTTATGTATAAAAAAAAGAAACCACTCACATAGAACTACATTTATGGTTACCCGTAGTTCAATAATTAGAGGCTGAAAAGGGAATCAAGGAGTTATGAATGATGAATTAAGCAGCATTGCTGTAAACATTTTCAGCCATGAGTCGGTTTTCCATCACGACAAAGAAAAGCTTTTCAATTACCTTTTGTTGATAATAGACACATCCAGGGACGAAATGACGGGTTGAGAGCGACTGAGAGGACCTACATTGCACAGAAGCTCAATTGCGTTCAGTCTAATCTATTCACACTTTGGATTCCAACTTTCAGATTTACCGTATAAAATCTACTTCAATCAACTAACTACCACTTTTGGTTTTTGTGTTGCATTGTCTTACGGAGTCACTTTCATCCTTACCTCTCTGGGAAAAACGTGTGGAACGTTTAAAACGTTGCCTTCGGTTTTGAATATGTCCCTGGGTAAAGCACGAAGTCATATCGCGTACAGCAGATTTAGAAGTCATTTCGGCCGGCCATCTGAAATTATCGTTTTGAAAATAATGCCTATATATGGTATGTGTTCACACTCGTCCAACTAGCATGCAATCCCACGAGTAATGGGTCTTAGAGTAATATTTTTTTTAACAGAGGAAAAGATAATTTTGTTCTACTTTTACAAGGATAATTCATTTGTGTCTAACCTTAATTAAAGGAGACAATCCATTAAAATTTCCTTGCAATACTATTGGCATCATCTTGAATTAGTAGCGTTTGCTATTCACAAAAAGCAGTTGTTCCATTGCTTTGCGTCAATCAGTGTCTGCAATTATCCGACTAAGACAATGGAAGATATCCTAAACGTCAGTCCAAAATATATAGCAGATGTTGATGCGATGAATTGAGCACCAGGACTTGGAGACACTCAATACTACAAATGAAACCATATTTACTTTAAAATCTTGATTTTTTTTTTTTTTGTTGAAATGGAAACAGAGGCACTTAGTTGGTTAAGTACACCTTTTATATATATAAATATATATATTTGTCTCTCGACTCTCTTCTCACCTCTTCTTGGTTTTTTTCTCTTATGTAGTATATTTATATTTTGTAAGGCAATTGTTTGACAAATTAGTACTTTTTTAAATGTGTTAGTAACATAACCTTTTTGCATAGAGAAAGGAATGAGGAGTTGTTTGTGTTGTACAGAAATGGAAGAAAAGGTTTGTAAAGGGTTGGATTTACACCATTCTTGCTGCAATTTAACCGCCTTGGGCGGTCGAGCAGTGAGGGTAGTACATATCTCAAATCCCATAGTTGTTAACGCAACCGCCTCTGAATTCCATGATGTTCTGCAGTTGCTCACTTGACAAAAGAGATCTCCTCCTTCTCTCCATCAGGTATTTGTAATTATCTGTCGTTAATTTCCCCGAAAATAATATAGGATTGTGATGAAAGTCCTCCATTGAAGGCTCTTAGGGATGAAAATAAAATGCAGTACTGCTCGATCGAAGACGCACGAGAACATGCAATTACTGAAGGCACGCCGAATGAGTGCAAAAAGAGAGATGGTGATGTTAAATGCGAAGTTCATCAAAAAGATATGCACGATGTATATACTGATGAAATATTTAACACTCTGGAAAGACTTGGAGACGGTTTTTTTTTACTTGAACTGTTCTAAGAAATATATTGAAGTAAATAGATAAATATAAATAAATATAATTATTTAATTATAAATATTATTTATTAAAATATAAAATATAAAATTAAATATGTATAGTAGTTAAATAAGAAATTGGTAAATCATTCACCTGCCAAAAAAAATTCTCAAGAGTTAGGTGGATTGGTGAGTGCTAGTCTAGATGGGCACTTGCTTAGAAGAGACCTGGCTTTAAACCTTGGTAGTGCCAATTTGCAAAGGTAGTAGTGTGCTCTAAATCCTTTGACTATGCGATAGACCAATGAAGATGGTACGAACTCCCAGCCCCGAGCCGACAAAGGTAGTAGTCTACTCCGAATCCTCTGAGTATGCGGCAAACCGACGACGATGGTACAAACCTCGAGCGACAAAGGTAGTAGTTTGCTCTGAATCCTCTGAGTGTGGGGCAGACGAACGACGATGGTACAAACCTCAAGCGATAGTAGTTTGCTCTGAATCCTCTGAGTGTGGGGCAGACGAACGATGATGGTATGAACCCCGAGTCACAAAGGTAATAGTCTACTCTAAATCTTCTGTGTGTGCGGTAGACCAACGATGATAGTACAAACCCCGAGTGATAGGTCGATCGGGGTTCCCCCTCAATCCCCATCTCACGTCGGATGAACAATTAACAAGACGGATAGGTTTGGTGGTTGCAGTCCCTATGGCGCCACTAGCCAACTCTCCTATATAACCAAAAAAAAACATCATTTTATCTGTTACTTTTCTTCTTCTACTAATAAATTGGCGTTCAAATATTTGGAGCTGCCATTATAACCCTTACATCACCATGAAGACAATAGGTGGCTCCAAATTTCAATGGTGGGGCTAGGGTGCACTCACAAGAGTCACAATAATCTACTACTTTTGCCCCCAAACAAGATTGCTTTCAAAATTTGAACCTAGATTTCCTCTCTATAAAAAAATAAAAAAATATTATAAAATATAAAACTTCTGAGCATCTTTTCAAATTATTTATTATAATGTATGTTTTAAAGTATGTTGTTTAAAATATATATTATAATTTATATTAGGAATAATGTTATGAAATCTTAAGTTGTTAAATATGAATTATATTAATTTAAAATTTAAAATTTAATACATTAAAAAATTAAATATATATTTCTTTCTCTGCGTTTAAATATGTTCTATTATTTTTTATTTAGTATTTATGTTTAAATATGTCCTATTCTTTTTTATGTAGTATTTGGAAAAATAATATTATTAATAAATGACTTCATAATCCATAGTTATATAACTATACACTTTCATTCAAAATATATATGTCAACTAAACCATATCCACCATGTTATTTTTTTTTGGTAAGTAGATTAATTTATATACAAAATTAGTTTTTTAAGAGGATCCCAAAACCTTATAACAAGAGAGGTCGTAGCCTTTACCATTAGTGAGAGCCCTTTGGGATAATACATTAGGTATCATATAATATTTCCCAAAAAAACAAAAAAACATAGTAATTCCCATGAGGGCTACATCAACCCCTCCCAACGGAGGTCAAAAAATAGCTGAAAAACCATAAAAAACGTGTAACCATCCATTATATAGATCGCTTCCACTAGACGTCAAAAAGGAAACCGTCCTAGGAAAATTTTTTACATGTTCGGATCCTCCTGATCCTCCTGGGTCTCACGCCCCTTGAAGCACTTGAGGATCCTCACCATTGCATTTGTAGAGGAGAGGATGTTGGTAGTCATGTCTAACAGAAACTAGGGAGACAACCCCTCGGCTTTGCACTCAATGTCAGAGTTGATTTGTTGTGACGAGGTCCCTTTCTCCTTCTTCACCTTATTAAGCCGCAGAGATGATCGATATGGGGTCAGGGTGTCAGTCCTCCCTCTCTTTGTTGTTTTGCTATGGGAAACTCTTTGGAGGGACGTAGGATTGGCCATTTTAGGGGGGCTATTACGGATAGGGTTGGAAGTCCCATCATCTTGAACAAAACCAAGACTACCAGGGGCTTGGGTAGCAATAGGAAGGACCGCTTAGGGCAGAGGACGATTCGCAGTGACATGGCGAAATATGACACTCATTAACACCTGGTGGATTGGAGTGTAAGATGATTTCTTGCTCTTTTCGATAGTGAAGCCAAGGGAGTAGACAAGATAGTCGGGAATACAGACCTGCTTGGCATCCCTCAAGTGGTTTACAAAATTGATGTGGAAACTATGGAGAGGTTTTTCAGGATCATCACAAGTAACATATTGAAGGATGGGGATGATGGCAAGATTCCAATGTTTAGGGAGGGTCGAGCGAAGGAGGACCGACGTATCCCACCCAAGGTTTTGTCCTTGTCTGGGAATTGCTCCAATTACTCTTCCCAGTTGTGATGATTGCATCAAATGTTACAACCTACCATTGGTAACCCAGTGATCTCACTCATAAGCTCAATGGAGTTTTTAAAATTTAGCCCCCTCACCACAACCTCGCCCTAGTTCCAGGAGTCCACAAAGGCATGGGTGACATCGTCTTTGGGTCCTTAGAATTTTTGGAAGAAAGGGAGCATACCCTTGGCCTTCATAAACATCATGGCTTCGTCACACAGGGAAAGATAAACCAGCTTGACATAAGGAGAAGCCATGGATTCAGGACAAACACACATGATAGGAGGAAATCCAGATGACTCTACACCACACTCCATGGGACACCTTACACCAAAATACAAGGCTCGCCCAAACACCACTAGATTAAATAGATTTTATTTGGATGCCTCGCATGCATGCAGAGAGAGCCATCATTACAAAATATGGTGTTAGTTCTAGGATGGTGGCAAGGATTGATGCTTAGGTGGACACGCAACCTCCGAAGATGCCACGTGTTGCCTAAGGTAGTGGCACCTTTGGTAGTTATGTCTAGAGAGGTGGGTAGGAGCATCCTCTCGATGTGCTCGGGAGAGGGCCAATGGTGATATTTTCTTGGGCATGTCAAGCCCATCCAAATATCAGAAGGGGATATGAACAAAACATCCACCTATCTTCGACCTTTTCAAGGCACGAGGGATAGGACCGGAGATCTGCTGCACCACCTTCTGACGAACTTTGGGAAAATATCATTCCTATCATACCTACCACGAACCATCATGACAGATGTGCCAATTGGGTCCGAAGGCACAGGTGTCATGGCTCTCCCCGAGCCTGATGACCTAGGCCTGGTCCTTACATCACGCTTATGTGGAGACATTAATAATATCATGGCTGGCGATCTTCTCAATGTTTTCTAGAAAACTCTGATGCCACACCACAAGACATGTGGACTTTAAACCTTTGTTTGCTAAGTGATCAGCTAGACCATTGCCCTCCATATAGGTATGCTTGAATTGAACGTGATTCCTTTGATGAACGATGCTTCTGGTCTGAGTGATGATATTGTAAACCTTCCATGCCAAAACCTTGGAAGTTGTCATGTAGTTGATAATTTTCAAAGAGTCTCCTTCAAAAACCAAGGGGCGTGGATCCTCTGTCATGATCTTGAGTCCTCATAGTAATCCTCTAGCCTCTACGACATGATTGGTTTGATGCCCTAAGTTTTCACAGAAAGCCATTACAATATTTCCTTTGTGATCTTGGACTGACCCACCCACAGCGCCTGCTCTTGGGTTTCCGCGAGATGCCCCTTCAAAATTTTGCTTCAACTACCTATGAGGAGGCCTAGCCCACCTGACGTCCTTCCTGGAAACCCATGGATCCTCCTACTCCTTACTCTCCCTGGATAACTTAAAGGATTTGAGCAAACATTCTTCGAACACATGTTTGGGCCAAAGGCTAGGGATAAGCTTGGCATTCTCCATGGCAAAGGCGATGGTCCTATGAGTGACTGAGGAAGGATCCCTGGCGGGGTGACCGAAGATCTAACCATTGCATTCTAACCATACCTGCCACAAAAAATGGTGGAGGCAAGCATTCCACAGGAAACGGAGCTTGGGATTTTTAAAAATATTTCCCCATTGTAAGAAATCCTCCTTTATGGTCTTATGGGAAACTCATTGGATCTAGAATGTGGATAGGATGATGCCAAGTACTGACCCAATGTAGCCATAGTGCAAGAAGATATGGTCAGAGGACTCATAGGCAGACTCACACAAGTAGCATCTATTGGCTAAAGCAAACCCCCTCTTGTGAAGATTGTCAATATTGAGGGCTTGTGATGAAATTTACCTTTGGGATAACTCCTTTTCTCCATATCAAGTTGTAAGGAAAGTCCAAAATTGGTCCTTTGCACTAAAGCCCATAGGCAGTTTTGATAGAGAAACCCCCATCATCGGTCCCCCTCCATATCAATATGTCCAGTCCTCTACTAGTGGGTATGATGATGTCCTTGAGGATTGAGGATAGGAAGCCGATCTCCGACTCTAGCCCTTCTGTATTGATGACTTTCCACTGCAAGGATTCATTTCTCCATTCAATGAAATCGGCCACCTTCTGCCTAACATTGTTATCTAGGAAACTTTTAAGTTTAGCCAACCCGGTCTATTCTAACAGAGGATCTTCTAGCACCCACCTATCCTTCCAAAAGTCTATACTTTGACCATCCCCAAGGATCCACCTGATGCCATTTTGGATCAACTGTCTTGATTGACCAATGGCTTTCCAAAAAGCTGACCCTCCGGTGGGAATTCCACCCTCAAGAAGGGGAGTGTTGTTGAGGTATTTCCTCTTGACAATCCTAACTCATTCGATCGGTTCTTCGACTAGGATCCTTTAGGTGTGCTTGGCAATGAGTGCAAGGTTCATCATGGCCATTATTTTGAGCCCTAACCCACCTTGATTTTTGCTTTTGCACACTTTATCCCAGGCTACCAGAGGGATCCTGGATTTATCTTCATTGCCTAACCAAAAGAAATTCCCTTGAGCCTGCTCTATCTTGAGAAGAACTGATGCAGGCACTCTAAAAATAGACATGAAGAAAATCAGAATCCCTTGGAGGTAAGCCATGGTAAGGGTTGCCTTGGCATCTTAGGACAGGAACTTGCCTTTCCATGATGCCAATTTTTTGTGGATCCTCTCAATCACCATATTCCACATCCCTTCCTTTGCACACCCACAAAAAAGTGGGAGGCCAAGATAGGTGGTGGGAAGGTAGTCAATTGAGTAGCCCAAGATCCTTGCAATATGGACTTGATGTCTGGTCGGGGTGTTGATGAAAAAGATATTTCTTTTGATGTAATTTACTTTTTGGCCGAAAGCCTTCTCATAGAGACCAAGGATTTGTTTGATTGATTTAGCTTGAGCTACTGACGCAATGGTGGATAGAAGTGTGTCATCCACAAATTGCTGATGGGTGATCGCATCACCCTCGGAGGCAGGAATGATCCCTATCATCTTCTTTCGACATTGGCCATCCTTGAGATCTCTTCCCAATGCTTCTAGAAGGATAATGAAAAGGATGGGGGATAGAGGATCCCCTTGGTGTAAACCTCTTAAACTTTGAAAGAACCTGACGGGGGAGCCATTGACTAGAATTGAGAACCAGGGAGAGGAAATGTAGCCCTAGATGAGATCAATCCATAAAGGGTGGAAGCCAAACTTGAGAAGTATTTTCTAAAGAAAGCATATCGAAGGCTTTATTCATATCCAACTTAAGAAACATGGCAACCTTCTTAGACATTGAGGTTGAATGCAGGGTTTCATGGATCGAGATGACCCCATCCAGGATGTTCCTCCCTTTAACCGAGCTACCTTGGGATTGGTCAATGATGAGGGGAAGAAAGGTATTTATCCTATTGGCCATAACTTGGTCAAAACTTTTTAGATGACATTGCATAGGCTAATGGGCCTATAATTAGAGATGGATTTGCAAGCAGAGACTTTTGGGATGAGGGCTAAGAAGGTGGAATTGAAACTGCAAGGGACGACTTTGGTTTCCTGAATTTCTCTAATAGACTTACAAACATCAATCTCCACCACATACCACATAGTTTGGAAGAACCTTGGCAAGAAACCATCTTGTCCAGGGGCTTTATCAGGTTGCATTGAAAACAAGACCTCTTTAACTTCATCCCGGATGAAGGGATCCACCAGTATGGAGTTCAAGTCCTAAGGAACGATGTTGAGGATATTAGCAAGGAGAGTATCCAGAGCTTGACTGTCATCCTTCGAGGAACTTTCCAAGAGGTTCTCGAAGAAAGACACTACTTCGGTCCTGATCTCCATAATGTCAGTGGACACTAATCCATTGTTGCACATGATCTTCCTGATCTTGTTGGATGCCCTATGCCACATGGTGGAGTCATGAAAGAACCTTGTATTGGCATTGCCTTCCATAAGTCTCTTGACTTCTGCCTCTAGAAGGTTTCCTCTCTGCACAAGATATTATGGATTTCTGCTAGGAGGTTTCTTTCCTCCTCCCTAGTGGGGCTGTTGTGGTCCCCTGCTTTCATTCTCCTTTCTACGTCTTGAAGTTTCTCAGTAATAGATTTCTTGGAAAATAGGTTGCCAAAGACCTTCCTATTCTAGATTTTTAGGTTTTCTTTTACCATATTCAACTTCTAAGCCAGCTGAGAAGTGGCATACCCTCTGACATTTTGATGCCACCAAGAGGACACTTGATTTTTGAAATACTTGTGTTGTGTCCACATGGCTTCGAAATGGAAATGAGTTTTAAAGGAGGGAGGCCTACCAGATTCAAGGAGGATGGGATTGTGGTCTGATCCAATCTGAGGTAAGGCCAGCAGAGTGGCATCACCAAACCATGGGATAGCTTCTTCAAAAATTAGGAACCTATCCAAATTGACCTGGATGAGTCCACTATTAATCTTCCTATTGATCCATGTAAAAGAGGATTTGAGTTGAACATCAATGAGCTCATTGGTATTGAAAAACCTTCTAAAGTCATCCATGCTTCTGCTGTAAGAATAATTGCCTCCTCTATTTTCATATGGATGCAAAGGACTATTGAAGTCCCCTACTAATATCCAAGGAAAGGTGTTAAAGTTGGTTCTCATTTGAGTTACTGTTTCCTACATCGCGTCCCGCTCACTAGGTGGGTTTGGGGCATAAATATTTGATAGAATCCAAGACTGCTTGCTGGTATTGGAGAGAAAAAAAATATTTAAGATCCTATTCGATGAGGACAGAAGCCTTTCTTTGACCAGGGTAGGATCCCATAGGCACATAAGCCCCCCCGACGTGCCTTGAGCAGGACTGAAAAGGTAGTCTCCACTGGCCCAAATGGCCTTGGCAGCCTTTCAAGAGTAGAATTCATCGATTTTGGTTTCTTCCATGATGAATATGGAAGGATTAATCCTTTTCCTTAGGTCAACGACCAACCTCTGCTTGGCTGCCTCATTTAGGACCCTCACGTTCCATGAGAGAACCTTCATCTCAAGGGTTTGAGGTTTTTCCTGCATCCCTTCACCAGCTGGAAGGGGGGTTTGGTTCCTTGCTTATCATTTTTGGAATCATCAAAAAAAAGTGTCGAATGGGTCCCATTTGCGATATCCTCCATTGTTTCCTTATTTTTTTTCTCATTGTCAGAGGGTCTCCCTCTTTTCCTTTCACTACCATAGTCTATTGCCTGTATCCTGCTCCTGGTGTTCCTAGGACTGATCCTTCATGAGAGAGAAATGTCTTATTTTTCATTTGAAGGAGAAGGGGGTGCCCCTCCCCTATTCGAGCAAATTGAGGATTTTTCATTGCTCACCACCAGGTGTTAATCCAAATGAGAATTTTGACATACCATTTTAGGAGGGGTCTGTACCTGGGCCACTGGATCCTATATGGTGAAACTGATGAGAAACAAATATTTTGGGAGCAAATCCTGCTCCTTTTGGCTTAGAAGGAATCCTTCTCCTTGGTCACTGGTTTGCTTACCTTGTTATACAGTGGTGCTATGGCCAACCTCCTAAGGTGCTTGGTGAGGAGGATTATGTATGATGTGTTTCGGTCCTACCAATGGTTCCTTGTTGATAGGGGGTATGCCCTGGTTCCTCTGCATGCCATTGGTGGGACCTATCGTATTTTGGTTCTGGGTCCTCAAACTAGGGCATTGATTCGGTAGATGACCTTGGGTGCAAAAGTGAGTACAAAAGGTAGGCTTGTTTTCATACTCGATGGGCTACCTCCTGATCATATGGGATCCTCTGTACAAATTGATAAAATAAGGTAGCTTTGTCTCCAAGTTAGCGGAGACACAGAAGTAGGCATGGACCATCCTGGATCAAACTTTTGTGGAGGGATCGATGGCAATGAACTCACCTATAGAGCAGGCTATCCCTCGAATGACATCCTTATGCCAAAATTAGAAAGGGAGGTTTGGCAACCGAACCCACAAAGGAGCTACATTTATTTTTTGAGTTTCGAGGTTAAAATAATCCCCCCACTTTCGGATAAAGAAGCTCCTGCATCCGAGGAACCAGGGTCCCCCAGCTAAGATATTGCAGTATTCCCCTTGAGTATTGAGTCTTATGGCAAAGAACACTTGAAAGAGAGCAACGATTTCCATGTTTCCACTGATTTTCCACTTGGAAAATGCCCATTTACGAAAGGTCTCCATGTTTGGTCTCCATCCAACAAACTTGCCAACTAGAGTGAAACACTCAAGCTCCATGTAGCTATCCATTAGGTCTTTTAGGATAACTAGGTTTGTGCCACAAGGAAGGAGTTCATAGGAGGGTCTTTGTTTATTATCCTAGCCTCAGGACCTGAGCGTAGGACCCTTTTTGGTTTAGGTTAAGCCTACACTTTTGTCCCTCCTTGTAAGGAGGGTCTTTTCCACTCTTGTCTGACCCATCTGCCTGGGTCCCTGATGCATCAGCCACTACCCCGTCAACCGCATCATGACTGGTCCCTCCTGGACACTCACCTGACCATCCTACCTCCTTTCTACTATATCCTACCCATCGCTCTCTATCTACCGCTCAATCGCTACCTTTCCTACTCTCCATCGGAACTTCCAATTACACTTTCCACCATGTCATTTTAAAAAAAATATTATTTTGTATTATTTTTCAATAAAATATATTCTTCATATTCCTTAATATGATATGTTTTCACAATAACATACTTGACATCATATTCGTTAAGAGATAAAACTCACTAGGTTAGTTGCATTCTAAAAATTAAAGTTTACAAAGATAAAGATCAACACCCTAATTGAGTAAACTATTTGATATTTGATTTTCTTCCCTATTGATATGCTGACATTTTCAAGATATTTTCTTCAATAATAGATGACAAACATTAACAAAAATATTATTTTTTTGTCTAATCCCCTCATTCTTTTTT
Source organism: Wollemia nobilis (assembly GCA_028583015.1). Lineage (NCBI taxonomy): Eukaryota > Viridiplantae > Streptophyta > Pinopsida > Araucariales > Araucariaceae > Wollemia > Wollemia nobilis. Next base: position 886,924 of record JAQPPZ010000629.1, on the reverse strand, counting down.
ATTAATAGCATTAGTCATTATTTGTGAATCCCCCTCAATTGAAATATGTTTCCATTATTTTTCAATTATAATTTTAATCCTTATGAGTAGTGTCCTAGTATTTTCATATTTATGAATTCATGTTCTATATGATTTTGAGCAAGCAAGGAGAATTTTGCCTTTATTTTTTTCAAAAATAACACCTCAACAGGATTTTATTGAACGTCCTTTAGAAGCACCATCAAAATTAATATTGATAAATATAATTTCTAGGTCAGTTTTATTTTACTCTAATTCAAAAATAGGTTTGTTGTTTTAATCCTATTATCATGAATGACTCTTCCATGCATTTTTAAATCCTATAACCATGTTTTTATTACCTCTTTTTTTCTACATTTGAGACTTTTCATGATGAGCACCATATTTGTACATAGGTTGCAACAAGAGCAATAATATAGATTCTAACTTGGGCATTATGAGATTTTTTTTTAGTTTATATTATTCCTTTCAAGCCATAAATTCCAATAAATAATTGCCAGACCAATCTTCCACATATTAAATAATACTTTAGCTTTGAAATAATTAATTCAATATTTCATCAACCTTTCAATGTGGATAGAACTACAATGTATATTTTTATATTAAAAACACTAATCTAAAATACTATAAGCAAAGGGACAATAAAGAAGTAAAAGATACCATGTTTTTATATCCTTCTCACACAAGTCACATATCAAAGGTCTATGAAATCCCCTTTGTTATATTTTATCTCTTGTAAAATATTAATTTAAATAGATAAGAGCCTTAGAGATATCCTCTAGTGACCAAACATTCTTTCAAGGAAATATATGGGGCTAGAAACTCTTGATTGCTCTAAATCCTCATAACCCAACTTGATTAAGTATGCATTGTCTTTTCATAGATATGAAACCAACTCACCCTTTCCTATAAAAATAAACAAGTAAAACTCTTGATGATATCATTTTTAATTTGTGTGAGTGTTTTTCCTTTGAACATATTACTAATAGAAATTCTTCATCTATAGTTGTTTGTCATGTTAATAAAATATTTGATCTTTGGAACTTTACAATCTAAGGCATCAACCATAAATTAGATTAAAAAATAAATGATTCCCTTCATTGATTGATCATCTAATATATTGTATGATAAATTGCAAGCAATGTGATATAAATTTCCATGTTGACGATCCTTTGGATAGGGTTATTTTTCTAAATAATTTTACTACATAAGGATAATCTATGTATTTTCAAGTAACTTTTTTCCCAATTATTTCCTAGGTATTTTAATAATCTCCAGCCAAGCTTTACCTCTAAAAACAACTCATATATCTATAATTTATTAAGTGTACCCCTACAATATTCTTCCCTTCACAAATCCTATCGACTTACAAAGGGGAAACTAATTTATTTCTTCACATCCTTTTCAAAGGAAGTCTCTTAGAATTTTATTACTTTTTAATAATATACCTAGTGGTAAACATGAAAATAATGTAATATAAATTTAGATGGATTATAATGTAGTCTTACCCAAGTATTGTAGGTGAGTTGGAGAGGAGAGGGTAATCCTCCAAGGGATGTCCCAGGTTCAAATCTCCACCTACCAAAAATTTGAATTGGGTATCTAAAATCCAATTGATAATGTTGGTGCGGGTAGGGTCGGGTGCGACCCCCGGGTGATTTTTATGGTGTAGAACCCCCTGTTCATGGTCTCTCAGACCAAGGCATCTCCGCAAGGGGTTTTTTGCTTAAATATATATATATATATATATATATATATATATATATATATATATATATATATATATATATATATATATATATATATATATATATATATATATAATGTATTATTTATGAGTTGTGGCCTTATTGTAGGTAAATTTCATTATCTACATCCCTCATATGTTATAGTTTACACCATATAGGTATTTGACTAAGGTAATGGTTCAATAATAAACATGCAATGATCTAGAGTACAATGGAGTGGACCCGAATGAAGTTCCTATAGAAAATAAACCAGGCCAAAATATTGTCGATAGATGCAAAATACAAAAGCATACAACAAGTAGAGAGGCAGGTCCAGATGAAAAGTAGACAAATATGGATGATAAAGCTACAAGAAGAAAGTTTCTAGATGGTAAAATATTTCAAGGCATGAAACCTAGCATCCAACCAAGTAGAGGAAGAAATTAAATTTAGCTAAGTAAATAGAGCTAACCAAATATTCCAAAATGTGGTATAAATAGTAAGACATGAAAAGTCTAGCATTTTATATTCTTCAAAAGGAAAATCAAAGGGACAAGATCCAACATCCCTCACCTAGTGTTCAATGTTCAAGCATTGAAGATAAGTGAATAAATCAGGTTGGATGAATTACAATATTAATGTCAGCAAGACAACTTGAAATGTTTGATACAATGTAAAGTGATTCCAAGTGAAAAATATTCTAAAGAATTACGTCTGACATACAACATGTAGTGCTATAACTTGCAAAGATTCCAAGAGTGTTGGACTTTAGAAGGAGATGATGTCAACATAAAGAGCTTAAAAACCTGATAAGCCAAATATAATTTTAAATTCAGGGTAAATCCAAGTCAAGCATCCTAACATAAAAACATCAAACCTCAAAGCAAAGATACATATAATCTGACATTATACATAAGAAAAATTAGAATAGAAATCCAAATAATGTATTACTCAGCTAAGGTAATCTTGTAATAGTAATTAATACTTTCCATTTTACCAACCATTGTATAAGTGATATAAAATAGTCCATATCAGCAAGAGTGCATATACCTATCAATCACTAGGTATTAATATTTTTGAAATATATTAACAAATGGAGCCATCTACATTGTAAAATTACCCCTACTCAGGTGGCTATGCATAATAAAAATAAGTGGGCCGTCACCTAATAGTTACAATCTAACAATGTAACATGAAATCCAACCTCCAAATGAAATCTACATCATCCACATTAGCAAAAAATTCCTAAATTATTGAAGCAAAACAAGGCTAAATTGGACAACCACTCTCTACACATTCCCTAAAGCCTATAATATGCTCTAACAACAATTATTCATAGATAATGGAATATATTGTAAATATTTATATATTGTAGAATGTAAGTCATTTTAATGGTTGGCTCTTTGGTGTTTATAATTGGCATAATTGTATTGATTGAGGCTATACAAATTTTGAATGAATATTGGATTTTTGTCTAGACTCTTGCTTAATTATTTTTATGAACATGTATGTATGTCTTACTAAGTAGTTAAGCATTTTTGTTAAAGCTAGGAATGAATAATTTTGCTATAATTTTTTACATTCTAGATTTCTACTTGGATTTACCATTCTAGTTTTGGAATGACTTAGAAATGCTTAAAGTTCTTCATGTTTACTAATTCTAATAGCATAAGAAAATTAATTTGTTATATTAGGTAACTTAATCTATGTTTGAATTACAAAACTATTTGTGCTTTGTCTCTTGATGTTATTGAATCTACACCACCTTTAATCTAGTTTTCTAACCCTTTGCATTTCTTACATTAGTGTATAATGTTCCAATAGTTATATTAGCTAGGCACATAGGAATTGAATTTATTTAGAGGTTGAATCAAAGACCACTATTTTTTAGACCATCAAATCTTGGCCAAGGTCATATGAGTACATCTCATCCACTTAGGTAGTTTTTAAACCAATTTTTTTTTGCATACCTGATGGGACCCAAGTGTCCCACTTCAAAAAGTATCTACCCATTATGCTACCAAGATTTTTGGTGTGTCCAATTGGATATGAGTATCTCACTTTACCTGATTAGGTAGCATCCTTATGATAGCAAACATTGAACATCTATCTTAGAACCTATATTTCCTACAAATACTATTTTAAATATCCGAAGGACTTAATATTTTGGGGAATAGTATTGACCTCATTTGTGAAGACTATGTATTCATATAGAAACTCCATTGACCCAAGAATCCTAGAAAAATAGAAAATTTTATGGTAAAGCACACTCAAAATAAAATGGAAACAATGCCAAAAAGCCACTCCTAGTGTTTAAAGTAAAATTTAATACATGTTGAGTTTTCTCTAGGACCAAGGTACATTTTCATGAATAAAAACTTGAGTTCGAAAGGAATATATGATTATAAGTAGATTAATGTTTTGGTATTAATATTTTTTTTGTAGGGAAACAAGATTCAGTTAGTTGAGAAACTTCCTACAAGAAAGTTAATAAGGGTATCTTATTCAAAATTATTTCATCACTTGAAGAAAAATATATCAAGACAATATCTCATTGAATGACTTATAGACTTGGAAGGAGTAGGAGAGTCCTGCTCTAATCCATAAGTAGTAGAATTAGAGATCTAGGAGCAGAAGATTGAAGAAGTATAAGGGGAATACTAGTAGAAATTGTATGATAAAATACCTTTGGAAGGTCTCATTGAGAATCTAGTAAAAGTTTAGGAAATCCTTACTGAAGAAATCATAAAAGGATATTTCACTAGAGAAATCCACTATTAAGGAGAAGCCCCTTATATTGAAGGACTTGGGACAATTTTTGCCATCCAATAAAAATCCCAAGAGAAGAAGAATTTGATAAGGAGTGTCAAATTACAGAAGAAGAATCCAGTGAGAGACCTCAAGACATTTAGAATCTTGAGAAGAATATCCAGCTTGAAGTTATAATTTGACAAGAAGACTTGAAGATAGAAGAAGCTCATCAAATATAGGAGATTAAAAATTACCTTTCATAGCAATATGGCACTGCTTTAGAGATAAATACTTCTCCAAATATATGGTATAAGGAGGATATTACAAGAGGAGAACACACCCTCAAAAATTAGGCTCGTAAAAGAAACTTTGAGACCATCATTTGGTGAAGGATTTGTTCATAAAAATCTACAAAGAAGTACAAAGCCCTACTCTAAGAAGCAACTTGGTGATCTTAGACACCAAGATCCACATCCTATATAGAAGAAACAAAGGAAGCTACATGATATTATAAAAACAAAAGCAACCATTGGTCATAAATAACTCATTAATTTTACTTATTTTTATATTAATTAGAGCACCTTATCTAGATTAAATTTGCATGAAGAAAAGTAGATTACAATCTTCAAAAGTGCAAAAAGGAAAATGGTTATTTTTAAGGTTCATTTGTACATTAATTAGGAGTTGATAAAATTTCGTAATTATGTCTACCAACTACCTATTGTACTTTGGAAATAAAAAATAAGACTAACTTATACAATATTAGGTGTAGTGAATTTGCAGAATAACTTTTAAAGATTCATTTTAGGTTATTCTTGATTAGTTATAGTATATTGATTAAAGTGCATTATATTAAAATTTAATTGGAGTGATAAGGTGAAATTGTTAGTGCATTAAAAAGTAACAATAATATATTTATTTTGCACTATTATATTAATCTCAAAAGAAATTAGTTTTGTGTTCTTGAAGGGCACAAAATCTGATTTGTATCAAGTTTCTAAAGACACTATTTAAGCATAAAAATTTGTAAATTGTAGTGGCTGAAAGAAGCCACCCAAAAAGTTTATAATCCTCTAAAAATTGGAGAAGAACACAACCAAACGAAAACAGAAATAGAACCTTTAAGATTGAGACTTTGTGAGTCTCAAATCCAAAAGTATTACAATATTGGATGCAATAAAAACAATTGTATACAATTGCATAAACTAAAAAGCTTCTATTTACTATTATCTAAGCTTGGATTTATTATAAAAATGTCAAAGAAACAAGGAAATGTTTCTACTAATAAAATATAACTTCAAAACCCTTGTACTGTAGGAATAAAAATCTGCTATAAAACCAGAATTTCAGATATGAAATAAGAGTGCAAAAGAAGGAGTTTTATGTACAATCTATAGTAAATTTTACTACACCATTTTAATATTTTTTTTTGTAGCCAAAGAGCAGATTTGGATATTTCCCAAAAATGCACAATATCAATAGGAAAAGCAGCCAATAAAGTCAGAACATAAGAACTCTTCTTCCAAAGCAATAGGTGCAACTCAAAGGGCTCATCTTGGATGGACGAACCTGCAAAAAAAATCCCACAAGAGGCTATTGTTAAAGCTACATATATGTAGATAAAATAGTGCACATCTAGCAATGTGATATGAACAACAACATGGGACAAATAACATCTACACTATAAAAATAAGGTGCCTACTTCTACCAATGTAAGACAAACAACAACGTGGAATGAACATCATCTAAAAGGAGTCTATTTCTACCCAAGTTAAATGAATAACATATAAACTACAAATATGCATAGGTATTAATATGTTGGAAGTATATAAGATATAGAAAAAATGATCTACATTCAAAACTTGGTGAAGATCATCCACCAAACGAAGCATCAGAATCACTATTCAAGCTCGATCGCACCTCATTAATCCACCTACATAAGATAAGTTTACTTGCTGCTCAAGAAACATAGCAACGCAAAGGAATGATAGATAAAAATACCTAAAGAGTTATAATAATCTCCTTGGAAGGCATTATAATGAAGGACTACAGAGAGCATGAATGCCACTTGGCGTCAATCTTCTAAGGTGCATACATTACAAGAAATTCATCTCTCAATGCTCAAGCATAGGTTACAAGAACTTCACTCAAGAATATGTTACATGAAATTTATCTCTCAATGCACAAGCATATGTGATGACACTTTTTATTCTCCTGAAGTCCCACATGAGTGAGCAAGTGTTATAAAGCGATCAACAATGTTGAACAAGAAAGAGTTATAGTGGAGTGCCCATATGTAATGGATGTGACACATGTCACAAGGCTTGAGTTTACTCCTCCAATAAAATGTACCCAAAGTTCAAATATCATAGTAGACAAAAAGAGAGTGAAACATAGCCAAATCTAGTCAAGCACATCATGGAAGGAAGGTAGATGGATCATTTATGTCTTCAGGTCTTGAAGGTTAAATCTACCAAATTCAGCAGCATATATGTTCCAACATTAAATATGAGCATCTCCATTGAATACAGTGCCCAAGATAACCTTATAATTATTGTTATATTCAGCCAAAAAGAGCACCAAACAATGAGGAGACTAGCATACAAAAGGTGAGGGTTAAATCCCACTTTATTATCGCTTTCAACTTTGGAAATATAAGGGTTATAAACTAAGGTAGAAAATTTATTTTAGTGAAATAAAAAGCTATAAAGGATAACCTACCAAATTAAAATAATATTTGAATATCAACCTAGGAGATATAAGGAATTCAACTTGGATTAATTTCTTTGATATTTTAAAAATTAATTTTTTTGCTTTATTTTTCTGCACTATTTCTTTTGTAGAAAACTTGTTCTTTGAACTTGATACTTACCAAGTCTCGTTTGAGCCTTTCTTTGTTGCAATTTTTGTGGTTACTTTATTCTCCAATACTTGGAGGATTGACATGATTTTGTGGCTTCCTCAGGACACTCAAAGTTGCAGATATTTATGTTCTAATAGTATCTTTAGACACTGACACATTCTATTTTTGTGCCTTTCTCAAGAACAAAAATAACAATCTTTTGAGAACAATAAGATTTACAAATAAATCTAATAAAATTTCACTTTTAGTGCACTAACAATTTCACCTTATCACTCCAATTAACTCTCAAAATTAATGCACTTAATCAATTTACTACAACTAATCAAGAATAATCTCAAATTAATCTTCAAGAGTTATTCTACAATTTCCTAAGAAGCACAAGTTATAGGAGCTAGTCTTATTTTGATTTATAAATTAGATGATAGGTAGTTGATAGATAGTTGAAATTCTAAAATCTAATATCAACTCCTAAAGTGCAAATTAACCTTGAAGGAACCTTTCTATTTTTGCAATTTTGAAGACTGTAATTTAATTCTTCTTTTTGCAACTTTAATTCAAATTAATGTGCTTAAATAAATTTGATAAGTAATCCAATTAATGAATCTACTTGCACCAATAGTTTCATATCTTTTCTAAAATTTCTTTTTACTACTTCTATAGAGGATGTAGATGTTGCAAGTTTCTACCAAGTTTCTACCTTGAGTAAGATGTTGCAACTCTTTGTAGGCTACCTTGAACAACTTCATATTCATCAAAATATGATCTTAAAATTTCTTTCATGGGCCTAGGATTTTTATGGCTTGTTATCCTCTTGTAGTCTCCTCCTTTTGCTATATATTTGAAGAGATATTCATTTATGAATCAGTGCCTTCTTGCTACGAGAGGTAATCTCCAAATATCCTAGATTTGTTAGGCTTCTTCTATCTAAATATTCCTTCAAGCTTCTTCTCTAATTCTAACTTCAAACATGATTTTCTTCTCAAGAGTCTAAGTTTCTTGGGGTCTTCACTGGATTCTTCTTCTAGTATTTGGAACTCCTTACAAAATTATTCTCATCTTGGGCTTGTTGTTGAATAGTGAAAATTATCCCAAGTCCTTGTTAGTGGATTTCTCCAATAAGTTCTTTGATTATTTATTTAGTAAGACTCTCCAAGACTTTTACTATATGCTCATTGGGATCTCCCCAAGGTATTTTATATTGTAGCTTCTTATGGTCTTCCTTGAGACCTTTTCTTAAATCATATACTCCTATAAGTGTTGGCAATGAGATCTTCCTTTGGATATTTGCTTCTGCTACTTCTAGATTTGACCAAGAATCTCCTAGTCCTTCTTCTTCCAAGTTTGAAAGTTCTTCAATGAGATCTTCTCTTGATATCTTTACCTTTAGGTGGTCAATTTATTTTGAAGAAGATGCTTTTCCTAGATTTATTATAGGATGTTTTCCTGACTCACTAAATATCATTTCCCTACAAAAAAGTATTAGTACTAAAATATTAATCTCCTTATAAATCATATACTCACTTCTAGATTCTTCTTAAGGATCAAGGCTTCTATGGCCTTATTTTAGTATCACGACTTTTATTGTCTTTTTTAGGATTAAGTCTCTATATGGCCTTTTTATTCAATATCAAGTCTTCTATGGTTATTTTTAGGATTATGAATTCTATGGATATTTTCTTCTATGTTTAGGCTTCTATGGCCTTTTCTTCTAGATCAAGGCTTGTATGACATTTTCTTCTATATCAAGGCTTCTATGGCATTTTCTTCTTGATCATGGCTACTATGGCCATTTCTTCTTGTGTGAAGTTATTAATTTAGTAATGGATATATCCTATCTCCTAACATTAACATAACTCTTTTACAGAAGTCTTCTTTTAAAATATTATTTTATTTGACAAAAAACTAACCTATGCACTATGAATATTTGTCAACCTTCAGGAAATGAAGTTGAAGTCTCCTAGATTTTTTTTGTAGGAGGAATATCATTCTTTTGATAATTATATTTTTGCAATGAAAGAAACTTTAGAAAATAGTTAAGAAATTCCAAATATCCTAAATTATCTTCACTAGTTGATTTATCAATCTAGAGGATTGAATGTTGAGTCCTAGTCTTCATGAGATTTTATACAAATATGTGGAAATACTCTAGCCAAATGTAATATCAATATTTCTAAGATTGAGATTTATTTTAGTCATATGTTATGGCTCTCCCTAATTCTACCACCTAGACTCTTCTGAGAGTTTTTGATAGTGATTGGTCCAAAGACACCTTAGGTTGACAAAAAAATCAAGCTTATTGATAATGGTGGTTTTCCTATGACTAGATAAATCATAGCTTTGATACCACTCTTAGCTTTTGATATTGCATACAATGGAAGATAACAAACACAACATATAGAAATAATATAAAATAAAGTAAATCTACAAGATGACTAAAATATGCTATAAATAGAACTGATAGAAATGAATACAATGTAGCTATAGAGGAAATAAACACTCCGTGAATAATGCTACTAGAATACATTGCATCCATCTCCAATATGAGCGAATTTATCTAAGATATGATCTATGAAGATATAAGTGAAGTTCTATGTGATGGTCTATGAACTATGACAATAAGGCCGTTATATAGGAAAATAGATTCCTTGGCCAACACTTTATCAAGTTGTATAAGGGATAACTTGCACATGTACAACTTGAATATTACTACTTGTACATTTATTTCATTGCATGAAGAAACTAGGTAACTTCACTCTAAAGTAATCTAATGTCCTAAGTATGTACCTTGGAAGGTACATTTACATAACCCAAATGATGTAATATAATCTATTTCTAACATAAATATGGAGGAGGACTAGGAAAATTCCTATTGAAGATTTGATAAACTACAAAATTTTAAGATCCAAAAGAATAGATCTCAAGAAAATTTTGTAGAAAGAAATAAGGAGATAAAATAGGTATCATTGAATAAGTTGAATATAACATATTTAAAATGTTAGCTTTTTATGGTGTATGCAATGGGAGATAGCAAACACAAAATGCAAAAATAATATGAAAGAAATTAAATATGCAAGATGACTGAAATATGCTATAAGTAGAAATGATGGAAATGAATACAATGTATCTATAGAGGAAATGAACACTCCATGAATAATGCTACCAGTCTACATTGCACCCATCTCCAATATGGGTGAATTTATCTAAGCTATGCTCTATAAAGCTATAAGTAATGCTCTATGTGATTCTCTATCAACTATGATAATAAGATCATTATATAGGAATATAGGTTCCTTGGCCAACACTCTATTTAGTTGTGCAAGGGGTAACTTGCACATGTACGACTTCCACATTGGCCCTTGTGAATTTATTACATTGCATGAAAAAACTAGGAAAATTTTCTCTAAAGTAATCTAATGTTCTAAGTATGTACCTTGGAAGGTACATTTACATGACCCAAATAATGTAATATAATCTATTTATAATACCCACTTGTATTACATTATTTGTATAGTCTTCAATGTGGATCTTCTTCCATTGGATAGTAGAATATGCATTCTCCTTCATTACTTACTAATGTTCATGTTCAATGGGTAATATGTATCTTCATGTGATGTAAAGTAAGTTGTTGCTATAGATGGAGGCTCTTCTATCTTTTGTATGTGATCTATTGGATCAGTCCTCATGATGCCATATTTTTTTATAGCATATTTTTTATTCCTTTTCCTCCTTCTTCTATTGTGATTCTACATTGGTGTTGGTGTGATTTCTGCTTCATGACAATTTAGTCTATCATCACAATAATATAGTTGCTTCTTTCTATCTTTTTTCTTGTGTTGAGTAAGTATAAACACTATTAATGATATATAAACTATAAGATACTCTTTTGGTGAAAATATAACCAATATTTATGAGTTCCACAATGTTGTGAAGAGGATTTCATGAAGATAGTTAATCAATGTTGTAAAGTTACCTTCTTTGGCTTCTCTAAGAAACAAGGAGAATTTCTCTTGATCATTGGTAGATAGATACTCATATCCTTCTAAAGTATCTATTAAGTTTTGAGAATAAAACTCTACTTCATAGAATAGTTCTTCATTATTGAAAGCATTTCCTAAAATTTCATCCAAGATAAAACTTTGATGTTTATAAGCTTGATTTTGGTAAAACCTTTATTGATACTTAGGTTTGTAGGCTTCCTTATGTCTCCCTAGTAATGAGAATGTATACACCTAATGGAATTTTAGGTTTTATAAAAAATTATGTTTTCCGAATGGATTTGCAACTTGATAATTTATGATAAATGCTGATATTACCAAGTTTTGTAGAATCTCTTATGACTCCCTAGGTATATAATATAGTGATTTTGAGAAGATAGTTTAATTTTTGGTTTATTTTGTAAGGTTTTGTAAATATCAAAAATCAACTTTTATTATCCCTTATTGCTCCTAATGAACTAAGCATTTTTTCACTTTGAAGAGGATTTAATGTTAGATTTCTTTTGTTCCTTCTTAATGTGTTTGAGACAAGTATATATATTTCCAACCTTAGCATGATATTTTAATAACCTCTTTTAAATATCCCTTTAGGATCTTGATTGTAGTGTATCTAATTTACAATAAGTCAATTTGATATAGTAACCCTTATAACTCCCAAATCTTAGAAAACTAGACCACAATAATATTTATAATTATTTTATAAATAAATTCAGTAGGAATCCTTACTACTCCTATATTAATATTGAAAATATTATATTGATATGATATATTATTCCCCTTTAAGATATAGCTTTCAATGTAGTTGTATTCCTATAATTTTAACCTTATAACTCCTAAGAAAGTGAAAGCATATTATAGTGGGAATAAATATTACCTTATATCATTCAATACTTGATCTTCTATTCATTGTCCATGGAATGCAAAATAGATGTTTCTTCTTTGGCTCTTCCTCCAATAATTTTCTTGAAACCTTCATGGATTTAGACATTCCAAATGTGGTGTGATTAATATTTTCCATTCACCTTCCCTATCTATAGCATTGAAGGCTCTTTCACACCTTGCTTTCACACTACCACTATGACCTGTATTCATAGATATTGGATGTAAATGCTCCACTGAATGCCTTGGTTTTTTATGCTCTTAAATTGGAGGAAAATATTTTTTTGTGTGTTGAGTGGCACATCCATTTCTTCATGAGCTCTTGAGGAGTATAAGATGTTTGATAACACTTATTTTTCTCTTTGTGTAACATATAGATGTTACATTAATTTAGTGAAGCACTTGGATTTCCTTTTATGAGTGGTCCTCATATGTTCATTGCACCAAACTGTAGCTTGTAACTCCCTTTTTGATGAGTGCTCGAGTGAGGAGCGTTTGGGTATTATCTCAAGTGATAAATATCACTTCCTCCTTGTGCATGGGAATATTCTATAACACACCTTCAACATATCCCTATTGGAGGCTCTTCAAACCCTGTAATATCTATAACTTCTAGTTTGATCATTTGCACTTGCTTGTAGATTGTTTTAGGCTGAGTTGAGGAGCATCAATCTGGATGCTTGAGCACCAATTTTCCATTTCAAATACGTGGATACTAGAACACTCTAATGGTTCTTTTAAATTCCTCTTTTCTCACCTATTATACATACTCCTTGTAGATATTGTTGCTCTTAATTATAATGCTATTTTATCCCTTTGAATTTTTGTCTTGTCTCTTGTAGGTTTGGCCATCCAATATGAGGGAGTAAGAGGCTTTAGAGTGACTCCTTTGACATGCTTGGAGGGATGTTAGTGAATGACCATCGTTGGTTAGTTTTTTTTACAAATGTTATACCCTTGAGACACCTTAAAATTTATGTCCTTTTTATATATAAACCATATTAGGATAGTGCAATGCAATGTAACATATTCATGTATGAAATAGCTCTTATTGCAGTTTTTATTACAGTTTTTTTTTAGGTCTAATTTTCTAGTTTTTTGTGGTAGAATTTTGAATGCAATATGAGGGGTTTAGAGGTTATCTATTTTATTAGACACCTTCCCATTTTTGGTTTGATATTTTATAAATGCATCCAATATTGTAACCACTTGATAGAAGCTCTTTTTTGGCTTTATTTTTCTACACTATTTCTTTTGTAGAAAACTTGTGCTTTGAACTTGATACTTACCAAGTCTCGTTTGAGCCTTCCTTTGTTGCCCTTTTGGTGGTTACTTTATTCTCCAATACTTAGAGGATTGATATGATTTTGTGGCTTCCTCAGGCAACTAAAATTTGCAGATATTCATGCTCTAATAGTGTCTTTAGACACTATGACAAATTCTGTTTTTGTGCCTTTCTCAAGAACAAAAATAACAATATTTTGAGAACAATAAGATTTGTAAATAAATATAATAAAATTTAATTTTTAGTGCACTAAAAATTTCACCTTATCACTCCAATTAACTCTCAAAATTAATGCACTTAATAAATTTACTACAACTATAATACATATGATCAAAGTGAAAAAATGAAAAAAAAGGGCAAGAAAACGAGCTCTAGCGATTTTCTCCTCTGAACCAGGGTTTCTGCATCCTTGAATTTTCTTTGGTTTTTGTAGACTTGCTGAAGTGCCTTTAGGGTACGGGGGATCTGAAGATCCGATCAATGCCCCAGGAGGGTCCAATGGGGACTTCTCTGGCTCCTAACTCAGGAAACACTAGCTCTTACGCTAATATATTTAAAGGCGATTCTTCCTTGAATACTGCTAAAGCACAAAAGATGGCATACAAGAAGATCTTCACGGCTATTGGGAATTGGCCGTCAGCTCATCGGGTGAATGGTTGTCTACCGCAGGCCAAATCCAGGCCAAAAATCATCATTGAACCCAGCATGGTTGAAGAATCAGTTCTCTACAGAGCGAACCATGACCTAATCTGCAAGTTCATGGGCATTCGCTCCTCCCTGAACTTCCTACATTCATGGATCCATCAAAACTGGGAACCCCACGGTGAGTACTCATTTTGGTTTATTAATAATGGTTATTTTATTGTCAGCTTTTCAGCTCAGTCGACAACAATAAGGCTTTTGAGTCGAAAAAGAAGAACCATGGCTCGACAGGGCTTTTTGTACAACCATGGCGGGTGGGCTTCGACCCTCGTGTTGAACCTACTGATGTACCAGTATGGATTAGATTATACACCCTTCATATGGAGTTCTGGGGTGAGCAGGTATTGGCCATGATTGGCAATACGATTGGTAGACATATTGGTGTTGCCAGAGACACTATTGAAGGGAGCATGGCAGTATATGCTCGAATATGTGTTGATATGGATCTTAGCCAGCCTCTGCTAGCTGATTTGGATATTGAACTAGCAGGTCATACTTGGATCCAATAGCTAGACTATGAGGCCCTACCCTTCAGATGTCGGGTTTGCCATAAGCATGGGCATCTAGCCCATTTCTGTCCTATTAATATGAATGCCAAAATGGAGGCCCCTTCAGATATGCCAAACCTACCTAAGGAGGACAAGGTTGCTCCTAATACAGATCCTAATAGCTCTGGTTAGAGTCATAATGCTTTGAAATAGGGTTTTGAACAACCCAGAAGAAGAAGACGGACTGAGAAAAATGAGGGAAAGGATCAATCTAATCTCAGACCTGCCAATAGGTATGAGATTTTTAAGTCATTGGTTGATGAAGAGGATCACTCTATAGAGGGCTTGGAGGGTTTCAAGGAAACTTCTAATATTCTTGGACAACCCCCCCTCTCACATTATCCTGTCATAATACATATAGTTGATCCCTGTGAAGTATCACAGCCAGTGTCTTCTGGTGTCTTAGTAGTCCATAATCCGGAATAGTCAGTATCTCAGGATGTCCACATGGGTATAGCAGAGAAGAACAGGGAAAGGCCATCTTTGGGGATAACCCAGCTTGAAAAAAGACCAAAAAATAGCAATTCTCAGGGAGCAGGTCGAATATCTAATAAGGAGCTGCTAGTAGCTCAAGGAGACAAATTGATCATGGGACGATCAATGAAGACAATTGATTCTTATTGCTCTCAGGGTAACCCATGATTATACAATCTTGGAATGTGAGGGGTTTAAACACCAGAACCCATCAATCTACTGTTCAAAGGTTATTAGAAAATAGCAATACTGATTTCTTGATTTTACAAGAGACTAAGATGTCTTTGGATCTTGTCTAAAAAAGTCAACAAAATCTGGAAGGGTGCTGGTCACATGGATGTGGTTGCCCAAGGTGCCTCAGGGGGGATTGTTACTCTATGGAACTCTTTGGAATGGTCTACTATAAATCACCTTGCCTGGAGGGGTGTTCTCACTTCTCTTTTTAGGAATAATGTCTCGACGAAAGTCGTTTTAATTACTAAATTTTATGGATCTCAAACCCTGGAGGGCCAGAGGCGGTAGTGGAAGGCTATCCATGCTAGGGAAGATCTAGAATATATTGTAGCAGGGGACTTTAATGCTAAATTATCTTCTAGAGACCAGGAAGGGGGAACACCTTTTTTGGATCCAGGGGACCATTTCATGATCGCTCAAGTCCAGGCTTTAAACCTAGTGGACATCAAATGTCTTGGCAATAACTTCACTTGGACTAATAAAAGGAGGGATACACATAGTAGAAAGGTGAAACTTGATCTCTTTCTGCTTTTAGAAGAGACATTTGTAAAATGGAACATTAACTTCCAGATTTTAGCAAGCCCTGTTTCTGATCACTACCCTATTCTGTTGGAAGGGGGGGCTGGTAGGGGACACCATCACAAACCTTTCAGATTTGAGAATTTATGGCTACAGAAAGAAGAAATTCGGGAGAAAATCCTATAATGGTGGTAAGAAGGCCATCCAGCTTATGGAAGAGCAATGTTCAAAATTCACAAACAACTTCAATATGTCAAAACTCAGTTGAAATATTGGAGGCGCTCTAATAAATATGACTTCCAGGCCCAAAGAGCTCCGTTGGTGGCCAGCTGGGATGAGGTCCAGAAATAGTTCAGAGAAGGAGTTATTTCAGATCAGCTCAAGGATGAGGATGATGCCTTGCGTAGAGCGGTCGAGGACATTGACAACCAGGAGGAGATTTATTGGAGGCAGAGAGCAAGAACTACCTGGTTAGTGGAAGGGGACCAAAATACAAAATTCTTTCATCGGACTGCTTGTGCCCGAAGATAGATGAACAAGATGGAGGTCCTTCAAGATGAGAATGGTCATTCCTTTGACACTCTTCCAGATATACACTCCCATGCTATGGATTATTTCTCAAATATTTTTAAGGAAAGTGCAGTTCAAGATGTTGTGGCCCAAAATGAAGTTATTTCTATCATTCCTTCTCTCATTTCTAAGGATGAAAACCAGGCCCTCCTCAAACCCATTGATAGAGATGAACTGACAACTATGGTCTTTGGAATGAGTACTGGTAAAACTCCAGGTCCTGACGGTTTCCCCATTAAGTTTTTCCAGGCTTTTGGGATTGCTTAGAGGAAGATGTTAGAGCTGTGGTTGAAGAATCCAGAGAAAACAAGAGAATGCTTAAAGCTCTAAACCACACTTTCATTACCTTGATTCCAAAAGGGGAGGAGGGGAGCCATATTTCAGATTATAGGCCTATTGCCTTATGTAATGTGCTGTATAAAATAATCACCAAGGTAATGGATGAATGACTAAAACCCCTTCTTCACAACATTATCTCCTCTGAACAAGGGGGTTTTGTTGAGGGTCGATAGATTTTGGATGGGGTGGTTCTGGCTCAGGAAGCTATTCATTCAATGCACACTTATGGGAATAAAGGGATGTTCATAAAACTGGACATGTCCAAGACTTATGATAGGGTTGAATGGAGTTTTTTGGCCAAAATATGGCTACCTTTGGTTTTTCTTAGGACTGGATTGAGTGGGTCATGAGCTGTGTCTCTTCTCCGACCTACTATGTTCTAATTAAGGGCCTTCCTTCGTAGCCTTTTGGAGCCTCTTGGGATCTCCGCCAGGGGGATCCTTGCTCTCCTTATCTATTTTTTATTATGGCTAAAGGTCTTGGTAGACTTTTCTTAAGGAGAAGATAGCAAGGTAGATTATTGGGTGTTAGGGTGGGGGACGAAGTTTTATTGCATCTATAGTTTGTGGATGATATTGGTATGATGGGAGTTTCCAGCCTCAGGGAAACAAGATCGATTAGGGATACTCTTAATGTATATCTCAGGGCTACCCAACAGGTCATTAATGACAAGAAATCCAAAGTGGTCTTTTTCAATCTGGAGCACAGGCTTCAGAATAGAATTTTAGAAATCTTGGGATTTACTAGGACTGCTCTTCCTATGGTTTACTTGGGGATTCCCTTGCACTTCAAGAAGCTAAAACTTGACACTTGGAGGCACTTGCTTGAGGGTATCAAGGAAAGAATTAATAACTGGTCTCACAAGTGGTTAAGATATGGTGGCAGAGTAACCTTCTTATAATCAATAATTCAAGCCATGCATATGTACAAATTCTCTATCTTGGCTGCCCCACTTACAATCTGGAAAGATTTGGACAGGATGGCTAGAAATTTTTTGTGGGAAGGACCAAAGCGAGAGAGAAAGTGGGCCTTAGTGAGCTCGGATAAAGTTACCCAGCCTAAGGTAAAATGTGGGCTGGGACTGAGAGGATCTAGGTTAAATAATAAAGTCTTGACTGGAAAGTTGTACTGGAGGTGGATTTCCCAGCCAACTTCCTTATTCAGTAGAATTCTCACTAGTAAGTACTTGGGTCATGTCAACCCCAATGAGGTGGGTCGCTTCTCCTTGGAGGGTGCTGGATCCTTAGTTTGGTAGGCTCTCAAGCTTGGATCTTAGGTTATTAAAGACAAACTATTTTGGAAAGTTGGGAGGGGGGAGAAGGCCCATTTCTGGTCTAATTCTTGGGATCAGTTTCCACCCATCATGGTTGAATTCCCCGAGTTACTCCCAATAAAAGCTGCCATTGAATCCAAGGGTTGGGTCCAAATTGAGAGTTATTTCAATACTACTCAGCTAGGGGGGTATAAGTTTAAGAAGTTTAAGAAGTTGGAGGAGTGGCCAATTTCAATCCCTCCGGAGCTAGCACCCATCTTGTCCAGAATCTTGAAAGAAAGGTTTCTCACTAGGAGAGACGAGGAGGATGAATTAGCTTGGGGCTATGGGAGCCTTGGTGTTTATAATGTTAAATACGGATATGATAACATCCTCCCTGTGCCTCCACCCTTGCTTATCCGATTGAGGACTAGAGACAGATTTGGCAATCCAAGGGTTGGTCGAAAGTGAACTTTTTTGCCTGGCAGGTTATGCACAATGGAATTCTCACTTTCGACAACCTCAGGTGTAGAGGTATCATCGGTCCATATTAATGTGTTCTATGCCATAAGAATTAGGAAATAGCTGATCATCTGATGTTTGAATGCCCCTTCACGTGCCAGATCTAGAAGCGCTGGTTCTCTCACTATAAAATCTAGCTTAATGGTGATTTGAATCGGATTAACATTTTGGAAAGATGGAAGAGGGGTAGATTTAAATCTAAAGCTCTTCAAATCGATTGGGAGCTCGGCTTAAATTTCATTTGGTGGCAAGTGTGGTTGGAGAGAAATGCAAGAATATTTTGAGAAACGTTTTCCATGCTTGATGGTGTTTGGCAGGTCATCTGGAGCAAAGTCACTAAAATAGTTGCCATCCACGCAAATGAGGAATCTCAGGTTGATTCGGGGCCAATGGATGAGGGAGTTGAAAAGCAAGAGGAACAGGTCAGAGCCAGCTGGAAACCTCCTCCCGACGGTTGGATTAAAATCAATACTGATGGAGCTGCTAAGGGCAATCCAGGCAGTGCTAGCATTGGTGTGGTCTTCCAAAATCATGAGGGCACCGTGCTCTAGTGGGAACTACAGGGATTGGGCAGAACCACAAATAACAAATCTGAAGCCATTGCTATCAAAGCTGCTTCTATTTGGGCAGTTAATCAGGGCCATAGGAGGATAATTCTAGAATCTGACTCTCAAATATTGGTTGGAGCCCTTGACTGCATGAGGAACTTTGCTTTGAAAGCATGGAGGTTGAGGATTTTGGTCTCTCAAATCAAGGAACTATGGAGAGAACTAGATGACGTGATCCCTATTTATGTGAGTAGAAATATAAATAAAGCGGTCAATTTCCTTACAAATATAGGTGCTGAGAAAGAGGTAGGGGTGCAGCTACATAGTGACATGCCTTTGGAGGATGAAGTGATTAGGCAGGGCCTGGAACGATCCTTGAGACAATGAACAAATAAAATTCTAAGGGTGGTTTTTGTCGCATTATCATGACCTGTTGCACCGTCACTGCCTTTGGTGGCAAGTTGTCATGATTTCGTGACATGTTTCACTATCACGGCCATTGGAGAGAAGTTGTAGCGATTTCGTGACCTGTTGTGCCATCGCTAACTTTGGAGAGAATATCTAGCGATTTCATGACCTGTTGCACCATCGTGGCCTTTGGAGGGATACTGTCATGATTTCGAGACCTGTTGCACCGTCAGGGCTTGTGGCTAGAAGCTGTAGCGATTTCGTGATGCTTTTGGAGAATGGGTCCTAAGGGGGAAAATCGTCGCGATATCGTGACACTTTTGGAGTATAGGAACCAAGGGGAAAATCCGTCGCGATATCGCGACATTTTTGTTGAATGGTCGCCAAGGGGAAAAATTGTCGTGATATCGTGACATTTTTGGAGAGCTGGTACCAAGGGGAAAAACCGTCGCGATATCGCGACACTTTTGAAGGTTGTGCGCCAAGGAGAAAAACCATCGTGATATCATGACACTTTTGCTGAATGGGTGCCCAGGGGAAAAATCGTCGCGATATCGTGACATTTTTGGAGAGCTGGCACCAAGGGGAAAAACTGTCGCGATATCGCGACACTTTTGAAGGTTGGGCACCAAGGCAAAAACCCGTCGCGATATCACGACACTTTTGCTGAATGGGCACCAAGGGGAAAAATCGTCGTGATTTCACGGCATTTTTGGCAAGCTGGCACCAAGGGGAAAAACCATCATGATATTGCGACACTTTTGAAGGTTGGGCACCAAGGTGAAAACTCGTCGCGATATCGCGACAATTTTGAAGGTTAGGCGCCAAGGGGAAAACTCGTCGTGATTTTGTGACAATTTTGGGGAATTGGTGCCATGGGGAAAAATCGTCATGATATCGCAACACCTTTGATGAATGAGCACCAAGGGGTGAACTCGTCACGATATCGCGACACTTTTGTAGTTTGGCCGCCAAGGGAAAAACTCGTGATTTCATGACAATTCTGGAGAATTGGTGCCATGGGAAAAACTCGTCATGATATCATGACTCTTTTGTAGCACTGGCGGAAAGGGGAGAACTCATCATGATTTCGTGACACTTCTGGTGATCAGGCGCCTTTTGGAAATCTCATCATGATTTCGTGACATTTTTGGTGATTGGGCGCCTTGAGGTTTTGCCATCGCGATTTCACGATGCTTGTGGTGTTTAGGTTCCTCGGGGCTTGGTTGTCACGATTTCGTGACATGTTGCGATTTCACGACATGTCACGATTTCG
This sequence comes from Wollemia nobilis, assembly GCA_028583015.1. Classification (NCBI taxonomy): domain Eukaryota; kingdom Viridiplantae; phylum Streptophyta; class Pinopsida; order Araucariales; family Araucariaceae; genus Wollemia; species Wollemia nobilis. The sequence continues at coordinate 866,014 of JAQPPZ010000629.1, read as the reverse complement.
TGACTTGTCACAATTTCATGACATGTCATGATTTTGTGACTTGTCATGATTTCGTGACTTGTCACAATTTCGCAACTTGTTTCTCTAGCGCGGCCTCGGTTGGGTTGCTGTCGCGATATCATGACATGTCATGATTTCGTGACATGTCGTGTTTTCGTGCCTTGTTGTAATCTTGCTTCTTGCTCTCGGCTGGGATGTGTTTACTCCCTTATGTAATTGTTCTCTATTTTAATACAAGTTTTTTCAGTTTTTTCAAAAAATAAATTTACTACAACTAATCAAGAATAATCTCAAATGAATCTTCAAGAATCATTATGTAATTTCCTAATAAGCAAAGGTTATAGGAGCTAGTCTTCTTTTGATTTCCAAAGTAGATGATAGATAGTTGATAGATAGTTGAAATTCTAAAATCTAATATCAAATCCTAAAGTGCAAATAAACCTTTAAATAACCTTTCTCTTTTTACACTTTTGAATATTGTAATTCAATTCTTCTTTTTGCAACATTAATTCAAATTAATGTGCTTAAATAAATTTGATAAGTAATCTAATTAATGAATCTAATTGCACCAATAGTTGCATACCTTTTTTGAAAGCTCTTTTTACCACTTCTATAGAGGATGTAGATCTTGGTGTCTAGGATCACCAAGTTGCTATCTTGAGTAAGATATTGTAACTCTTTGTAGGCTACCTTGAACAAGTTCATCTTCATCAAAATATGGTATTAAATTTTATTTCATGGGACTATGATTTTTATTGCTTGTTCTCCTCTTCTAGTCTTCTCATTTTTCTATATATTTAAATATATCTTCATTTATGAAACAGTGACTTCTTTCTACGAGAGGTAATCTCCAAATATCCTAGATTTGGTAGGATTCTTCTATCTAAATATTCCTTCAAAATTATTCTATAATTCTAACTTCAAACATGATTTTCTTCTCAAGATTCTAAGTTTCTTGAGGTCTTCATTGGATTCTTCTTCTAGGATTTGGCACTCCTTACCAAATTCTTCTCCTCTTGAGCTTGTGTTGAATAGTGACAATTGTCTAAAGTCCTTGCTAGTGGATTTCTTCAATAAGTTCTTTGATGATTTCTTTAGTAAGACTATCCAAGAATTTTATTGGATACTCATTAAGATATCCCTAAGGTATTTGATATTGCAGCTTCTTCTGGTCTTCCTTTAGACCTTTTCTTCAACCGTCTACTCATGGAAGTATTGGCATTGAGATATTCCTTTGGATATTTGCTTCTGTTACTTCTATATTTGAGCAGGAATCTCCTAGTATTTCTTCTTCCAATATTGGAAGTTCTTCAATGAGATATTCTCTTGATATCTTTACCTTTAGGTAGTCAATTTATTCTGAATAAGATGTATTTCCTAAATTTATTATAGGAAGTTTTGACTCACTAAATCTCCTTTCCCTACAACAAAGTATTAGTACTAAAATCTTAATATCCTTCTAAATCATATACTCACTTCTAGAGTCTTCTTGAGGATCAAGGCTTCTATGGCATTATTTTAGTATCAAGGATTTTATGGTCTTTTTCATGATTAAGTCTCCATATGGCCTTTTTCTTAAATATCAAGGCCTCTATAGTACTTTTTAGGATCATAGATTCTATGAAAATTTTCTTCTATATTTAGGCTTCTATGGCCTTTTCTTATGGATCAAGGCTTCTATGGCCTATTTATTATGGATCAAGGCTTCTATGGACTTTTCTTATTGATCAAGGTTACTATGACCATTTCCTCTTGTGTGAAGTTCTTAATTTAGTAATGGAAATATCCTATCTCCTAAATTTACCACAACTCTTGTCTAGAAGTCTTCTTCGACAATACTCTTTTATTGGATAAGAAACTAACCTATGCACTATGAATATTTATCAAACTTTAGGAAATGAAGTTGAAGTATCCTAGCTTTTTGTTGTAGGAGGCATATCATTATTTTTAGAATTATATTTTTGCAATGAAAGAAAATTTGAACAATAGTTAAGAAATTCCAATTTTCCTAAATTATCTTCACTAGTTGATTTGTCAATCTAGTGGATTGAATACTGAGTCCTAGTCTTCATGATATTTTCTACAACTCTATGGAAAGACTCTAGCCAAATGCAATCTTAGTATTTCTAAAACTGAGATTTCTTTTAGTCCTCACTTATGGCTCTCCCTAATTCTACCACCTAGACTCTTTTGAGAATTTTTGATAGTGATTAGTCAAAGACACCTTAGGTTGACAAAAAACTCAAGATCATTGATAATTATGGTTTTCCTATGGCTATATATATCATAGCTTTTATACCACTCTTATATTTTGATATTGTATACAATGGGAGGTAGCAAACACAAGATATAGAAATAATATGAAAGAAAGTAAATATGCAAGATGACTAAAATATGCTATAAATAGAAATAATAGAAATGAATACAATGTAGCTATAGAGAAAATGAACACTCCATTAATAATGCTACTAGACTACATTCCACGCATATCCAATATGAGAAACTTTATCTATTCTATGATCTATGGAGTTATAAGTGATTCTCTATGTGATGATATATGAACTATGATAATTAGGCCATTATATAGGAAGATAGATTCCTTGGCCAACCCTCTATCTAGTTGTACAAGGGATAACTTGCACATTGATACTTATACATTTGCTACATTGCATGAAGAAACTAGGTAATTTCCCTCTAAAGTAATCTAATGTCCTAATTATGTACCTTGGAAGGTACATTTACATGATCCAAATGATGTAATATAATCTATTGCTAACAAAAATATGGAGAAGGACTAGGAAAAGCCCTATTGAATATTTGATAAACTACAAAATTTAAAGACCCAAAATAAGAGATCTCAAAAAAAGTTATAGAAAGAAAGAAGGAGATAAGAGAAGTTGCATTGAATAATTTGAAGAAGTGGCCATTGGAGAATATTTGAAGAAAGCTTAAGGGATAATATTACAAGGAGTAGCTCCTACAAAGAATAATTTAGGATAATTTTTGCCATTTGACAACAAGGCCAAAAGGAAAAGGATTCGGCAAGAAGTTTCCAAAACTTTGGAAAGGATTCTAGAAGGCCTCGAGAGATTCAGATTATTGATAAGGAGGCCAAAAAATAGGCCAATATTGAAGTCATAATTAAACAAGGTTATAGGAGGAGAAAGAATATATAAGATACCACCAATTTGATGAATTAAATACTGCCATTGAAAGAATAAGATTACTGATTTTGTAGTAGAAGTTGAAGAGTCACAAGACGGTAAAAGAAGGCATAAATTTGGAGAATATAGAAGATATTATTGGCTAGCATTAGAAGATGAAAATAAAGCCACAAATTGGAGGAGTTTCCTAGTAGATTGGATATTATATTTTGCTTATGCTATGGAGAATACATTCTCTATGGTTTGGTTTGTGAAATATGTTTGGTTAAGTTGCTCTGCTATGTTGTTGGATGCTAAATGAAGTATTGTGATGATTGGTAAAAATTTACTTTAGTATAGCTATGTTTTTCAAACAAGATTATGAAGGTAATAAAATATTGGATGAAAAATACCATGTTTCCATGATGTTCTATGCTATAGAAGATAGAGTAGTGTCAATATAATCGTATTACAGTGTGTCTATGTTATTATGTTATGAAATATAATGAAAAACAAGTGTTTTCACTATGAATTTTTTTTGTTGGAGTGTGTCCTTGGAAGTAAAAAAACTAGTTATTTATTCTATGTTGCTGTGTTGAATGAAGATATTGTAATAAGGAATGGTGTTGGTATCTTGTTGTGTGGCTTTTTCTTATAGGTAAAAATATTAAATATATATAATGTTGCCATGATGTTGTTCATAAATTGGTTTTCTATCTAGACATGGAAGAAATAATTTATGAATTGAAACTCTCTAAACTCTCTTGGAACCTGGAATAACTCTAGATGAGATGGATAGGTTGTGAGAAATCTAAACTTGAGAAAAATTGGTAACCTGAAATGTAAAAGAATTATGTTGAAATTTTCATAAACCTTGGGCAAGGAGTTTGGAATTAATTTTTGCATGATTCAGTGATAGATAGATAGTATGTGTGCATATGTAATCTATATAATCATCTTCTAAAGTAGTATTTTATCCATGATGGTGTTCCAAATAATTTTTTTTTGCAGATTCAAAAGTGCTTTCAAGTAGCTAACATCATGGATAGTTGAAAAGGCTAAGAGCTATTTGAAGCATGGAAGGAGTTATCAATAACTCATGAATGAAAAGAGTATAGAACTCCACTAAACGACAAACTCATTATCGAAGTTAAATAATAGATGGAAATAGGGTTGAGTTGTTTGGGTATTAGATAGGTTTTTCCTAGTTTGTGTATGATAGACCCCAACCTTGATTTTATAAAAGAATGTGTTAGAGATTGTAAGGCTTTCTTCAGAAGAGGTAGAGCCCTCTTGTAACTTCGTCCAAATAAGTTTTTAGATTTTTTGGAAGTAGCAAAGAATGTAACTACCAAAACTGAATGTATAACCTATGGCTTATTATTGAGTTCTTAATAAATACTTATGTTCAAACTTTTAATTGGTTTGCTATGCTTTATTTTAAGTCAAGCATTAAACTGAAACAAACCATATATTTATCTCAAGAATTCTTGAAGGAATCATGGAAGCTATTTTGGTTTATATAAACTTAGTAAATGCATCCATTAAAGCTTTATTACATCCTTTTATTAGGCTAGTTATTTGACCAAAAAGAATTCAACCAAATAACATTCTCTTTTGGCATGAGAAAATTTTAATATAAATATTCTGGTTTATATATCTATGTTTATGAAAGACTGAAATCAATAAATAAAATAGAGAAGCAAACCTTCATGTTATAATGCTCTCATATTCATAATGATAATGTAACTTGGTCATAGTTATCTTATCACTTTATTTATAGATAATATTTCTTTTAAATATTTTTATCTTAAGGGATTTACATATAGACGTATATGTTTCTTTTTAAGAAAAAAATGGTTAGTGAGTTAAACTCAAGAAAACCTTGGTAGGCTTAGGCCCAAAATGAAACTTTAGAACATGGAAAGATGTTGAGGTGCAGGTATGCACACAAGATTTGGTACTATTGAAGACTAAAAAAATTGGTCAATTAAGACTTGGTCGGTCGAGACGAGAAGGTGGTATGGGACACCTTTTCTAGGTTGGGCTCAAAGAGCACTATGATGAAAACTATACTCAGCAAACTTAGCTGGAATAACCATAGTATTTGGTATGGAATAAACCTTTGTGATTTGTTATAAGTATAGGTAACAAAGTCCAAGGTCAAGGTATTGATATGGTGCTAACTACATCCAAGAGAGGGGACTCAATAGTTAGTAATGAAAGCATAAATTACACTAACCTCTTCCATATTGGTTTAAGAATATATCAACTAGTTAGTCGAAGGTTTAATATGGTGAGGTAGAGGATAAAATTGCCTTCCTCTAGGTGTTATGGGCTCTAGTGGATAACCCCAATCATGGGTTAGTCCTCATGCAAAAATATGTGGATGACAACTGAGATTACCCGATTTCACTTATTGGCTACTCCATGGGATTTGGATGATCTCATCCACTTGGGTTGCTATCTGCAGTATTCTTAAATATAAATGTGCTTAATTATACTTGTACTAGATAATCGATGAAAAGATTATATGTCATTGAATAATTCAAAACTTAGGAGTATAAACTTTAGGGTTTGATTAGAGAACTTAAAAAGTGATTTATCGATTTCATGTGAGGTGGGTCCTCAAGAAATACTATGGGAGGTAAGGAGAAGGAAGACACTGAAAGACCTGTAAGGAGGCCACAAATAAATTTAAAGAAAAAATATCCTCAACACAAAATAAGGGTTAGTGAAGTTTCTCATAGTGAGAGTGAGATCAATGTGGAGGTTGGTAACCTCAAAAAAGTGGTGCAATTATTAGAAACACATGGAATACCAAAGGGAAGGGATGGCCCAATAGAAAACTCACATTACCCAACAATAAGAGTTTATTGTACAACAACAATGGGTCAGTGAAGACCTAACTAATGGTTAAGGAAATGGACTAAAAAGATCAGTGGAAGCATCAAGGGAGATAGAAAGGTCCAGTGTTGGAAGGGCAAGGATGAGTAAGGAGTTGGATAAAAATTTGAAAAAGGTAGTAATATCTAAGTTTAATGGTAAAGACGATGGTGATTCAACCAAAAATTAGTTAAGTGAACTAGAGTTCTATTTCTCTCTAGTAGTCCTATCCTCTGAATCCAAGATTGCTTTGGCAGTTATGAACATGACTAAAATAGCCCTAGACTGGTGCAAATCATATAAGAAAGGACATGAAGTAGAGGCTAATAACCTCAAACGAGAGGAGTTTGTTAAGAAATTCAAGGGCTGATTCTTGACAAGGTAGTATTATGTAGAAAAAATTGGTGAATTCTCAAATTTGAGATAAGAAAGCTCGTAAATTCATGAATACCACCAAAATTTTATTCAAATACTAAAATATGCATCTCAATATGAAAGCAACAAAGAAATTAAAACACAAAAATTTGTTATGGGATTGCATCCTAGAATCATGACGGTGATAAACATGCATAATCCCATCAATGTAGCAACTGATTTTGATTTAGCAAGAAAAGAGGAAGCTAATTAGGAAATAAGGAAGGCATATTTTAATTACCAAAACCTATCCGAAAAGAAAAATATGAATTCATAAAGCAAAAAAGTGTTGGATTTATAAAATGGGAAAAGGAAAAAAATAAGAAACCTAAAGGACGATATCATAACAAGCAAGGTGACAAGAATAAACCCATTTACCAAGGTGGTAAATTCAAGAAGGATGTAAAATAATATACCAAAATATAGGACTAGAAACCAAAACATCATAGAAGGGATGGGGAAATTGCATCTATGAATAGATATGATAATAATAACAGAGGAAATAGAGCTCCACTAGGTGGATGTTATGTATGCAAAGGACCTCATTATACCAATAAATATCTCCTCAGATTCAATTTACCACAAAATATGCTAGAAGAGGCTAGCCACAAGATTTATGCGAAAACAGGTAGTTCTAAACTCAAAGGTCAAATTACTCCTTTCTTTTCTAATGGAGAAATTTTTGATAAAAATGTGCAAATTTTAGTTGATAGTGGATCAACATATAGTTTTATCTCATCTAGATTAGTGAGAGATTTTCCTACTAGAATTGGATTCTTGGCTAATGGTTGGAAGGTCGAATATGGATTAGGGCAAACCACGATGTTTATCAATATCTCTTTGATCCCCATATTTCATTACCTCATGGAAATATCAACTGGCATTTGTATGTGGTGCCTTTTCATGCATTTGATATCATTTTAGGAGTAAATTGGTTAAAAATGCATAAGGCCCTTTTAAACTTTGAAGAGATATGGGTAGAATTTTTGAATGAATCTAATCAAAGGATTAGAGTAAATTACGTGTGAAGGAAAGTTAAGCCACATATATTTACTACAATGCAAATTAAAAAGGTTATTAAGAATAAGGGTATGATCTTCATAGTTAATATGAATAGGGAAGAAGAGTCTGAAACAGAATCAAATATTTTCTAGTAATACCCGATATTGTGTGCATTCAAATATGTGTTCCATGAGGACCTTTTGGAGTTATCTCCTCAAAGGAAATTTTATTTTTCAAATGATTTGTTACCTAGTACTGAACCAATTGCAATATCACCATATATAATGACAACCATAGAGTTGAAGGAGCTCAAAACACAACATCAAGATTTGTTTGAAAAAGGGTTAAGCAAACCTAGTATGTCACCCTAGGGAGCACCTATCTTGTTTGTTAATAAGAAATACAATACCTGATAAATGTGCATAGACTATCGGATGCTAAATTAAGTTACTATCAAGAATAGGTACTTGTTACCAAGGATTGATGATTTTTTTGATTAATTGAGGGGAGCAACTATATTTTCTAAAATAGATTTGAGATTTGGATATCATCAATTAAGAATTTAGGAGGAATATACTTCCAAAACAACTTTTAGAACAAGTTATGGATATTTTTAATTTATTGTCTTACCTTTTGGGTTAACGAATGCCCCAGCCACATTTATGAACCTCATGAATAGTATATTTAGAGAACAACTAGATAAGTTTGTGCTCATATTTTTGGATGACATTTTGATTTATTTTAAAATCAAGAAAGAGCATGACTAGCACATGCAAAAAGTGCTTGCCATTCTTAGAAAGAATCAATTATATGGAAAATTGACCAAGTGTGAGTTTTATACTCCACAAGTGCAGTATCTTGGACATATTATTTTTGTCAAAGGAATTGAGGTAGATCCCAATAAAATTGAAGCAATTATTGAGTGGCTAGCAATGATTCAAAAATGCAAAGTTTTATGGAAATTGTAGGATATTATAGAAGGTTTGTCAGAGGCTTTTCAAGAATTGCTCAACCCATTAAAAATATTCAAAGAAAAGGAAAAAGTTTCAAGTGGAAAATATTCAAGGAAAACTAAAAGTTTTTATCATATTCGTTAAGAGATAAAAACTCACTTGGTTAGTTGCATTCTAAAAATTGAAGTTTACCAAGATAAAGATCGACACTCTAATTGAGTAAACTATTAGATATTTTATTTTCTTCCCTATTGATATGCTCACATTTCCAAGAGATTTCATTCAATAATAGATGACAAACATTAACAACAATATTATTTTTTTGTCTAATCCCTACATCCTTTTTTATTAATAGTATTAGTCATTATTTGTGAATCCCCCTCAATTGAAATATGTTTCGATTATTTTTCAATTATAATTTTAATCCTTATGATTAGTGTCATGGCCTTTGCATATTTATGAATTCATGTTCTATATGATTTTGATAAAGCAAGGAGAATTTTGCCTTTATTATTTTCAAAAATAACACCTCAAGAGCTTTTATTGAACGTCCTTTAGAAGCAACATCAAAATTAATCTTGATAAATATAACTTCTAGGTCAGTTTTGTTTTACTCTAATTCAAAATAGGTTTGTTGTTTTAATCCTATTATCATGAATGACTCTTCCATGCATTTTCAAATCCTATAACCAAGTTGTTATTACCTCTTTTTTTTCTACATTTGAGACTTTTCATGATGAGCACCATATTTGTACATATGTTGCAACAAGAGCAATAATATAGATTATAACTTGGGCATGATGAGATTTTTTTTTTAGTTTCTATTATTCCTTTCAAGCCATAAATTCCAATAAATAATTGCCAGACCAATCTTCCACATATTACATAATACTTTAGCTTTGAAATAATTAATTCAATATTTCATCAACCTTTCAATGTGGATAGAACTACAATGTATATTTTTATATTAAAAACACTAATCTAAAATACTATAAGCAAATGGAAAATAAAGAAGTAAAAGGTATCATGTTTTTATATCCTTCTCACACAAGTCACATATGAAAGGTCTATGAAATCCCCTTTATTATATTTTATCTCTTGTAAAATATTAATTTAAATAGCTAAGAGCCTTAAAGATAGCCTCTAGTGACCAAACATTCTTTCAAGAAAAATATATGGGGCTAGAAAATTTTGATTTCTCTAAATCCTCATAACCCAACTTGACTAAGTATGCATTGTCTTTTCATAGATGTGAAACCAAAACACCATTTCCTATAAAAATAAACAAGTAAAACTCTTGATGATATCATTTGTAATTTGTGTGAGTGTTTTTCCTTTGACCATATTACTAATATAAATTCTTCATCTATAGTTGTTTGTCATGTTAATAAAATATATGATCTTTGGAAATTTATAATCTAAGACATCAAACATAAATTAGATTAGAAAATCAATTATTCCCTTCATTGCTTGATTGTCTAATATATTCTATGATCAATTGCAAGCAATGTGATATAAATTTCCATGTTGACAATCCTTTGGATAGGGTTGTTTTTTTAAATAATTATAATATATAATGATAGGGTTATTTTTCTAAATAATTTTATTACATGGGGATAGTGCAATGCAATGTAACATATTCATGTATAAAATAGCTCTTACTACACTTTCTATTGCATTTTTTTTTAGGTCTGATTTTATGGTTTTTTGTGGTAGAATTTTGAATACAATATGAGGGGTTTAGAGGTTGTCTCTTTTATTAGACACCTTCCCATTTTTTCTTGGATATTTTATAAATGGACCCGAGCTTGTAACCACTTGATAGAAGCTCTTTATTTGCTGTATTTTTCTGCACTATTTGTTTTGTAGAAAACTTGTGCTTTGAACTTGATACTTACCAAGTATCATTTGAGCCTTCCTTTTCTGCAATTTTTGTGGTTACTTTATTCTCCAATGCTTGGAGGATTGATATGATTTGTGGCTTCCTCAGGACACTCAAATTTGCAGATATTTATGCACTAATAATGTCTTTAGACACTATGACAAATTCTATTTTTATGCATTTCTCAAGAACAAAAATAACAATCTTTTGAGAAAAATAAGATTTACAAATAAATCTAATAAAATTTCACTTTTAGTGCACTAACAATTTCACCTTATCACTCCAATTAACTCTCAAAATTAATGCACTTAATCAATTTACTACAACTAATCAATAATAATCTCAAATGAATCTTCAAGAGTTATTCTGCAATTTCCTAAGAAGCAAAGGTTATAGGAGCTAGTCTTATTTTTATTTCTAAACAGATGATACGTAGTTCATAGATAGTTGAAATTCTGAAATCTAATATCAACTCCTAAAGTGCAAATTAACCTTGAAGGAGCCTTTATCTTTTTGTACTTTTGAATACTGTAATTCAATTCTTCTTTTTGCAACTTTAATTCAAATTAATGTGCTTAAACAAATTTGATAAGTTATCCAATTAATGAATCTACTTGCACCAATAGTTGCATACATTTTATGAAAGATATTTTTACCACTTCTATAGAGGATGTAGATATTGGTTTCTAGCATCACCAAGTTGCTACCTTGAGTAAGATGTTGCAACTATTTGTAGGCTATCCTGAATAACTTCATCTTAATCAAAATATGGTCTTAAAATTTCTTTCATGGGCCTAGTATTTTTATGGCTTGTTATCCTCTTGTAGTCTCCTCATTTTGCTATAGATTTTAAGAGATATTCATTTATGAAGTAGTGCCTTCTTGCTATAAGAGGTAATCTCCAAATATCCTAGATTTGTTAGGCTTATTCTATCTAAATATTCCTTCAAGCTTATTCTCTAATTCTAACTTCAAACATGATTTTATTCTAAATATTCTAAGTTTCTTCGGGTCTTCACTGGATTCTTCTTCTTGGATTTGGAACTCCTTACCAAATTCTTCTCCTATTGGGCTTGTTTTTGAATAGTGAAAATTATCCCAAGTCCTTACTAGTGGATTTCTCCAATAAGTTCTTTGATGATTTCTTCAGTAAGACTCTCCAAGACTTTTAATGGATGCTCATTGAGATCTCCCCAACGTATTTGATATTGCAGCTTTTTCTGGTCTTCCTTGAGACATTTTATTCAACCGTATACTCCTAGAAGTGTTGTCAATGATATCTTCCTATTGATATTTGCTTCTACTACTTCTATATTTGAGCAAGAATCTCCTAGTCCTTCTTCTTCCAATTTTGGAAGTTCTTCAATGAGATCTTCTCTTGATATCTTTACCTTTAGGTGGTCAATTTACTCTGAAGAAGATGCTTTTCCTTGATTTCTTATAGGAACTTTTCCTGACTCACTAACTATCATTTCCCTACAAAAAAGTATTAGTGCTAAAATATTAATATCCTTCTAAATCATATACTCACTTCTAGAGTCTTCTTCAGGATCAAGGCTTCTATGGCCTTATTTAAGTATCAAGGCTTTTATGGTCTTTTTTAGGATTAATTCTCTATGTGGTCTTTTTCTTCAATATCAAGGCTTCTATGGTTCTTTTTAGGATCATGGATTCTATGGATTTTTTCTTCTATATTTAGGCTTCTATGGCCTTTTCTTTTGGATCAAGGCTTGTATGGTCTTTTCTTCTAGATCAAGGCTTCTATGGCCTTTTCTCCTTGATCAAGGCTACTATGGTCATTTCTTCTTGTGTGAAGTTCTTAATTTAGTAATGGATATCTCCTATATCCTAAATTTAACACAACTCTTTTCTAGAAGTCTTCTTCTAAAATATTATTTTATTTTACAGGAAAGTAACCTATGCACTATGAATATTTGTCAACCTTCAAGAAATGAAGTTGAAGTCTCCTAGCTTTTTGTTGTAGAAGCAATCTCATTCTTTCAAGAATTATATTTTTGCAATGAAAATAAACTTTAGAAAATAGTTAAGAAATTCCAAATATCCCGAATTATATTCACTAGTTGATTTATCAATCTAGTGGATTTTATATTGAGTCCTAGTCTTCATGATATTTTCTACAACTCTATGGAGAGACTCTAGCCAAATGCAATCTTAGTATTTATAAAAATAATATTTATTTTAGTCCTAATTTGTGGCTCTCCCTAATTCTACCACCTAGACTCTTCTAAGAGTTTTTTATAGTGATTGGTCCAAAGACACCTTAGGGTGACAAAAAACTCAAGCTTATTGATAACGGTGGTTTTCCTATGACTAGATCTATCATAGCTTTGATACCACTCTTAGCTTTTGATATTATATACAATGGGAGATAACAAACACAAGATATATAAATAATATGAAATAAAGTGAATCTACAAGATGACTAAAATATGCTATAAATAAAAATGATAGAAATGAATACAATGTAGCTATAGAGGAAATGAACACTCCATGAATAATGCTGCTAGACTACATTGTACCCATATCTAATATGAGTGGATTTATCTAAGCTATGATCTACGAAGATATAAGTGATGCTCTATGAACTATGACAATAATGTCATTATATAGGAAGATAGATTCCTAGGCCAACACTATCTAGTTGTGTAAGGGATAACTTGCACGTGTACAACTTTCACATTAATACTTGTACATTTATTTTATTGCATGAAGAAACTAGGTAACTTCCTTCTAAAGTAATCTAATGTCCTAAGTATGTACCATGGAAGGTACATTTACATGACCCAAATGATTTAATATAATCTAATTATAATAGAAATATGGAGGAGGATGAGGAAAAGTCCTATTGAATATTTGATAAACTACAAAATTTAGAGATCCAAAAGAAGAGATCTCAAGAAAATTTGTAGGAAGAAAGAAGGAGACAAAAGAAGTCTCATTGAAGAAGTTGAAGAAGTTGAAGATAGAAGATTTAAAATGTTAGCTTTTTGTGGTGTATGCAATGGGAGATAGCAAACACAAAATGCGGAAATAATATGAAAGAAAGTAAATCTATAATATGACTAAAATATGCTATAAGTAGAAATGATGGAAATGAATACAATGTAGCTATAGAGGAAATGAACACTCCATGAATAATTCTACCAGTCTACATTGCACCCATCTCCAATATGGGTGACTTTATCTAATATATGCTCTATGAACTATGATAATAAGATCATTATATAGGAATATAGGTTCCTTAGTGAACACTCTATTTAGTTGTGCAAGGGATAACTTGCACATGTACAAATTCCACATTGAAACTTGTGCATTTATTACATTGCATGAAGAAACTAGGTAAATTTTCTCTAAAGTAATCTAATGTCCTAAGTATGTACCTTAGAAGGTACATTTACATGACCCAAATAATGTAATATAAACTATTTCTAACACCACCTTGTATTACATTTTTTGGATAGTCTTCAATGTGGATCTTCTTCTATTGGATAGTAGAATATGTATTTTCCTTCATTGCTTACTGTGTTCATGTTCAAAAAGAAATATGTATCTTCATGTGATGTAAAGTAAGTTGTCGCTATAGATGCAGGATCTTCTATATGTTGTATGTGATCTATTGGATCAATCCTCATGATGCCATATTTATTTCTAGCATTGGTGTTGGTAGGATTTCTGCTTCATGATAAGTTAGTCTATCATCACAATAATATATTTCCTTCTTGCTAACTTTTTTCTTATGTTGAGTAAGTATAAATACAATTAATAATATATAAACTATTAGATACTCTTTTGGTGAAAATATAACCAATCATTATGAGTTCCACAATGTTTTGAAGAGTATTTTGTGAAGATAGTTAATCAATGATGTAAAGTTACCTTATTTGACTTCTCTAAGAAACAACGAGAATTTATATTGATCATTGGTAGATAGATAATCATATCCTTCTAAATTTTCTATTAAGTTTTGAGAATAAAACTCCACTTCATAGAATAGTTCTTCATTGTTGAAAGCATTTCTTAAAATTTCATCCAAGATAGAACTTTGATGTTTATAAGCTTAATTTTTATAAAAACTTTATTGATCCTTAGGTTTGTAGGCTTCATTATGTCTCCCTAGTAATGAGAGTATATACACCTAATGTAATTTTATGTTTTGTAAAAAAATTATATTTTCCCAATGGATTTGCAACTTGAAAATTTATGATAAATGTTGATATTACCAACTTGAAGTTAGAATTAAACATATTTATAGGAGGAGAAAGAATATATAAGGGACCACCAATTTAATGAATTAAATACTGCCATTGAAAGGAGAAGATTACTGATTTTTTAGTAGAAGTTGAAGAGTCACAAGACAACAAAAGAAGATAAAAATTTGGAGAATATAGAAGATATTATTGGCTAGCATTAGAATATGAAAAGAAAGCTACAAATTGGAGGAGTTTCCTAGCAAATTTGAGAAATTTAAGGACAACAAAACAAAGGAATAATTGTCTTCATTAAAAGCTAAAAAATTAAAGAGTTCAAGATAACAAGAGTGCATCACTAAGAGCTAAAAATTTTAGATTCCATGAAATCAAAGTTAAAGGAGAATCGGGAGTCAAAAAAATCATATTTTCGAACAAAAAACTAAAGGATAAAACTAAAAATATAAGGCAATATTTGAGTAGAAATAAAATCTGCAAGAGTGACAAGTTTAAGGACAACACAGAAAAATAATTGGAGCTACAAAATTCACAAAATTGGGGCAGCAATTAGTTGAACCAAATCACAAAGAAATATTTCTATAAAAGAGATCAAATTAAGGTTTAAAAATTGGTGTTATTAAATTTTTATTATCCAAATATTAATTAGGTCTTTTGGAAACACCATATTTGAGTAGCAAAAGGAAAGGTCTCAAGTTTACATCTTCAAAGATCATAAAAAATTAGCTACAAAAAGGTATGCTACATTGGTGCTATAAAGGTTATTATTTAAGCATTTAACCAATTTATTTTAAGGTTATATTAGCACCATATTATAGCCATTAAAGTTATCAAAATAGAGCTCTAAAGTTTAGTATCTTCAAGAAGAGAATGAAGGCATACCAATTATATTTAAACTTGCTTATTTTAATAGCATAGAGTAAATTAGATATTGCATAAAAGGATTTATAAGTGAATATAGAATTAGTTTCAAAGCATGCTATAAGAGTCATCTACGTGCATATTTTTCTAAGGTCTATTAAGCAAAGAAAAAGACTCAATAGTTAACAAAGGCAATGCAAATTTCTAATATCTAAAGACACCAAGAGGTGTGCTAAATATTGCTAAGTATTTGGTGAAGGTAAGCTATCAAATGTGTAGAAGAACTACCATAAGCAACACCATCAAGGAGATAATGATTTGCACTATGGAAGACAATGTAGAGCGTTGCTAAACATTAATTGGTTAGCTAACATAAAGTATTGGAAACCATCATAGATTGTAGGGTTGACTTACCAAGGTTGCACCACCAGTGTGATGAGAAGGAGAATAGTCTCACCACCATCAATAGCATAATAGGTTGTGGTATACAAATAGACAAAACCAAAGTGAGCATTAAAAATATAGGCATCATTACCACCACCATAATACCATCAAGAAATTGAAGAGACACCACCTTGAAGAAGAAGGACGTTAGGGTAAGGTGAGTGCCACCAAATCTAAAGTAATATTCTTTACAAAGGAATAATCCACATTAAAACTACCATAAGAAGAGAGTGTTAGATAAGTAACACCCAAAATAACCTGAGTGAATATTGGTAAGCATGGTGGTGTTACGGGTGATTGAAGACCAAGGAAAAAGAACCAAAATTAGGGTGCATGAGGTGCATGATAAGGAAATTCAAACATTAAGAATTCATCTACCACATGGAGGATGTTACATATTCTATTGGACAAGAGAAACATTCCATTTGTAATGATAAAGGATTCATAATACATTCATGTCCATGAAGTATAATACTTCAGTCAAGTATTAAGTAAGATAAATTTGGGTATAGCACCACAAGATATTTAAAAAAAAAGGCAAAGAATTTTGGTGCCACTTGGAACTTGATACTCAGAACAACAATCATGATTAAATGAAGGTGCAATGTCTAAAGGGTACCTGTTAGTGCATGGGTCATAAATAGCTTGAAGACAACAAAGAGAGTGCATGAAAATCATAATTGAGTGAATTGGAGAAGCTTGGAAATCATAGAGGAGATTCAAACCTCAAGACCAGAATGAATGAGCAAGGATACACATTAATTATAGTAAGAGAGAAGTATATTTTAAGCGTAGGTTGTAAAGTTGAAACAAATCAAGTTTGGCATGTCTCATATACAAGAAGGTAAGATTTATTTAACTCATAATATTTGCAAATATTAAAGGAGGTATAAGGTATATTTTGAGGATCAAATTAATTAATCTTTTATACTTAAGATTATTTGAGTAATAAGAGAAATAAGGTGATAAATTATAACCTTATATAAAGTATTGAATTCCTTGGTATACATTTGAAATGAGAACCATTGAAATTATATTATTCAAGTTTAGAATCCATATTGCATTAACATATTTATAAATTATTAAACTCAGAGGTACAAGGATTACTACAAAAACTTGAAATATTGAATTTACAAATTCATTAGTTTTCTAAATATCCAATTCGGGAGTTATAAGGAGATCAACACTAGTTTAAATATTTTGAAATTTAGAAACTATATTGAAAGTAGCACAAATATAGAGTTATTTGAAAAGTTAGAAATTATATTTTAGTCTCTTACTCAAATTAATGAGACATAAGGAATCCAACTATAGAGCCTTGAAGATAGAAAAATTATATCAATTGAAAGTGCATCAAAAATTATTTTTAGCTTTCCATTCAAAGGAAGAAACAAGGTGAAGAATAGTAGTTGAACATTAGAGAGATAAAAGAGATTCAAGTTAAATAAAAACTAAGAATGCTAAGAACTTTATCAAAACCACATGACATTGGGAGATACAAAGTATTATACAAAACATGAAAATTGAAATTATCTTATCAAATTTGAACTTATACTAGGGATGCAAAAGAACTACTACCTAGAGATTTGAAATATTACAAATATGATATTACAAAGCATACTACAAAATTTGAATAATTGAAATATAGTATTTAATTTTATACTCAAAACACTAGGGAGTCATAAGGTGGACAACATCAAAAGCTTTGAAAAAAGTCTATCAAAACTATCTTCAATATTTAATATTAAAGAGCTAAAATAAATTTTGCTTTAGAAGTTTGACTATTGATTGTTCATATACTACAAGAATTGAAGGTTAAAATATAGGGAGATATAAGGTTTACAAGTGACCTTGGTCTATCAAAACTATGGAGGAAAAAGGATTTCTAATTCAAAGAATATAATGAATAATGATATGGAATACATCATTAGAAAGGAAAGGGTAAGTATAATAATTGGAACCAAGAATTTACATACAAAGTTTGAAGAAAATGTAGATCTTACTTCAAAATTAATCTATAGTCAAGCCTTAAAATAAAACTTTAGAACTCTAGAATATTATCTACATGCTAGAATTATTGAAGTAATCAGTAATTGAAAAGATGATATTTTAATTTCTTTAGATATTGGTATCGTATTATATATGATATTACTTACATTCAAATATTACAAAGAATAAAATATGGAGTAAAAATAATTGATTGAGTCTGTTAAAGAGAAAAAAAAATATGAATCCTTCGTAGAGAAGATATTTCATTCTTCATGCAGTATTGATACTTCAAGTTCTTCTAACTCAATTTTTTTTCATAATGCTTTAAGTGATTGCTCAAAAAATTGTATACTAAAGAAGACTTGTGATAAGGAAAAATGCAAAGAGAAAATATTTTTTCAAGAATGATAGTTCATGAAAGCACAAAGACTAACTCTAATTATGAAGAGTACGAAGAAGAAGAAGAACCTAACAAAGAAGACATACCGTGCAAAGTAAATTGAAGAAATATGAAGATCCATATTGAAGACTAAAGTATTCAACACACAAATAATGTAATATAGGGCTGATGGAATATATTACATTATTTGGTACATTCTAATGTACCATCATGAGTACATGTTTAGATTAGGGGTTTGTCATAGATTAGGATTTGACTATTAACTTTATGCAATGTAATAAATGCACGAGTATTATTAGAATGTACAATTATGTAAATGTGCATTTTATCCATGTGTACATGAGTCATAGAATAGAAATATGAAGATTCATAGGTAGGTGAAAGGCCAAGAGATATATCTCATTATATATAGGCCTTTATAGAATGAGTGAGAGAGAACTTGAGGAGATAATTTTTGAGAGCACAAAGTAGAGTAGTAGTAGATACAATGTAGAGCATGTATGAAATATGGAGTGTTTGAGACATCCATTTAAAAGCAATGTAATATTTTTATGAGCTTTCATTAATGATCGATTCATGATTTATTTTAGAAGTTTCTCATTCTATTTTCATGAGCTAACCCTACTCTAGGATACCTTTTTGTATGTTTTTGCATTGCTTCTCCCCATGTACTCTTGGATATATTAGAGAGCATACATAAACACACCTTGTAGATACCACCCCATCCACATTTTATTGATTTTAGGGGTAGGCCACAAAAAAACACACTAAAATAAAAAAAACACAACAAATAAAACAAAACAAGCACATAATACCAAGTAATTTTCAACAAATATCAAACATCAAAACTTAGCTTAACTAAATATCTACTTTATCATTGATTGTTTGATTGTTTTTTTGTGTAGGTAGCATCATAAAAAACAACTCATGATACCACCAAAACCCTCCCAAATAATCCTCTCATCACTCTATCACCAATACTTGTCCCTACAATCCTTGTAACCTATCTTTGTACATTGCCATTTAAACCCTAATTATCCATAGTCCTAACCATTTAACCCTAGCTGATTCTCAATTAATATTATCAGGCCCTAGACAATCATAAACAAGGACACCTTGCAACATATCCTTTCTAATCTAATTTAGTCTTCCACCTTCTATCCCATCCTCAATTATTTATGGTCTAGAACCAAATTCAAGTTAAATCTCAATCACATTCCTCCATAGAGTATTCTAAGAAAATCCCTAATATTTTTAAAAAATCCTTCAACTTACCTAGAGGACACACCTCATCATTCACTTAGTATCTTATCCATTATTCATCGTACATCATGGCCAAGTGATACTCACCATTAATATGGTGTATATCACGTAGTCACCCATACTACTTCACATAAAATCCCTAGTGACGAAACCCCCTCATATCTCACATCCCTTGGTTTTATCTATTACTTTCCAAATTTAAAAGAACTCAAGTCCTCCAAACCATAGTAAAAATTTAGAAAATACAAACACATTACTTGACATGTAAGGATAGGAGAAATTTTATAATTGTAACTTATCTTGGGTCATGTAGATTATAAAAATAAGTTCTACTATGGATAATACTTTTTGAATAAATTGTTTCAATTTTTTAGTATTACAAATGGTTAAAATGAGTTTTATGATGGAATACTTGTTTGAAGAGCATTATGAAGGGCACAATGTGTAGACACCAAAACAGCACCAATCCGATTATGTGATTGCAAACACTGATCGCTTTGACAAACACAGCCCCCATGGCAGCCCTTAGAGGTTAAACAGTGGTCTTAACCACTTTCATAGCAATTTTGTAAGGTCAAGAAGCAATTTTGCACACTTGGACACTTTGCCCAGTACTCGTCTCACCCTGGGACGAATTCAAAATAGAATCCGTCCCACCTCAGGATGAATTTTGAATCCGTCCCTGGGTGGGACGAATTCTAAGCTTAATGGGCAAAAAGGCAAATGGTGCCAAGTGGCAGCCCAGAACAGTCAGTTAAGGGCTCCTGCCTTGCACGCATGTGTAAGTGGATAGAGGGGCCGTTAGAGGACTATTACAAAAAGCATTTATCAAAGTTCAAGTCAATGGAAGACTCCCCTCCCTCATGGGAAGACAAGACTGCCACATGGCGCCTATGGCCAACACATGGCATTTGTGCTTCCCTCCCAAAAGAGACCCCATGGGTCTATAAAAGGTGGGACTTTTCTCACCCAAAATAGAGGTTGAAGGAGTGTTCAAGCAACGAAGTGCTGCCAAATTGAAGACTCACTTGCATCCCCCTTTGTTCACCTTCCTACATCCACCAATCTCTTTTGCAAGGGAGGTTGTTGGGTGGCCTTTGGAAGCTCAAACCTTACTCAAATCCGATGCATGGACATCTGAACCTACCAATTCGCCGACCCCCCAATCCTAAAAGGTTTTGGGCCCATCCTCGGTGGATTGGATCCAAAATCGAGGTCCCACCGTGATCGCCACTAGAAGCACGAGATTTCGGTCAAAAGAAACACCAAGTGCGATTGCATTCAAAATTAAGTACGCTTAAGTCCTATAAATGTAAATTGCATGAAACAAAAAAGAGACACATTGAAAGAGACACAATCAGATAAAGAAAACACAACCCTTTCATTAATTTCCTTTGATCTCCATTACAATGATGCCTCCTCCCTTTTCAGGGGCTAGGAGCGCAAATAGAGTTTGATTACAATTGCTAAATGATTCCTCCTTCAGCGTGCCCACGATTGCAATGGGCGGGCCAAGATGATGTTGTCGCTGATGTCGATGAGTTCTTCGCCTCTACTGCTTCTCCTGCGAACAAAGAAATGACCAAGGCGTCAGTAGCACCTGTTGCAAATGAAAAGCATTCTCTCTCTAAAACCAACGAAATATGCATATGAATATTTGCCTAAAACAGTGAATACAATGACACCAAATTGCTTCAAAACTTGACAGAAGGTAAGAGAAGTTACCAGAAGGCCACTGCCACTGAGGCAGCTGGCCAATCCACCTTAAACTGGAATTCGTCCCTGGGTAGGACGAATTCTGACTGTAATTTGTCCCTGGGTGGGACGAATTCTTTTGAGTTGGAGAAACCGACCTGCTGTTGCTCCAATGTCGGATCCTGGGTCCTACAAAACGCCTGCAGATAGGGGGGTTAGGTAATTGGGGCCATCACACAAATGTTCACAAAAATTTGTTTAAAATCAATCTTTGGTCTATTGTTGCTGCGACAATACGACAGCTTAGAAGAAGCTTTTGCGCAAGCCAGAGTCATAGAAGAGATTAAGATAGGCGAAGGTGCAATTGCCAAGCCTAAGAAGAAAGAGTGGAATAAAACCACTAAAACCGGGACAACGCAACCACAACACGCTGCAGTCAACCAAGTTGCGATAAATGTCCCCGCGCCTGTGCAAGAAACGCAGCCTCAAAAGGCTAACTACCAGGCAGTGCCTCCTGCTTACGAAAGAGATAACAGGAGACAAGAACAGTATCAGTAGCGTCGCCCTAGGTGACAATTCACCCCGTATGCGGAGTCTAGGGACTCCTTATTTGACCGCTTGTCAGCGGCAAATTTAGTTACTCCGCCATAAATCCAAATTTTTGACCCTAACGTTCCCAAGCCTAGGGGGTATAGGGAGGAATTGTATTGCAGATTTCATAGACGCAGAGGACATGACCTAAATGGGTGTTGGAAATTCAAAGAACTAGTCCAAGATTTGATCGACAATCGAACATTGGTCGTGGACAACCCCATCGCACCTAACAACCAACAAATGGGGGTATTCAAGGACCCCTTGCCTGCCCACGAGGCGCAGACAAAACCGCTCCAAATTAACGAGGTGCGACAAGATCTTCCCACGCAAGGATTTGTGGGAATGATTAGCATTGTAACAAGGAACATAAAATACCCAGCAGTTGCCCCCGAGGTACCTACGAGGGAAGTTCCGTCGACATCGTAGCCTCAACAACGCCCAACGCAGTTACCTCCGCCTAGACCTGAGGTCACGATACGAACCAAACTCACGCAGAGTTTGCGGACCACGTCAGCTAGGCTGTCCATCTACGAGCTTATTCAACAATCAACTCCACATAGAGAAGCTCTTATGGACATCTTAAAAGCCATTGAAGTACAACCCCACGAAGCTAATTCTTTCAACGCCTTCGTGGGACATGTGAAACAATGTACGGAGCCTGTCATCACATTCAAAGAAAATGAGGTCAAAACAATATCAAATGACATGCCGGATCCACCCCTGCACGTTATCGCGCGGGTCAACGGGATCCCGTACAAGAGAGTGCTGATAGATACTGGCTCGTCCAGTAACATCATAACCACTGCAGCGTTAAAGCATTTAAAACTGCCAGCCTCTCACATCACCGCTTCCACGTACACACTGCGAGCTTTTAACGATGCAATATGCTCGACAGTCGGCACAGTCGTTCTGCCTATACAGGTAGGACAAAAGTCAATACCCACACTGTGCCATGTGCTGGAAGGCGAAATGGCTTATAACATACTGCTAGGGCGGCCTTGGATCAGGGACATGAAGTGTGTCCCCTCGATCGCACACCAGTGCTTGAAGTATGCCTATGAAGGGCAAATACATGTAGTCCCAATGGACTTAGAGCCCTTCAAGTATTGCAATGCGGTACAATTCATACCTCAATCGACCCTCCCATCAACGCATTTGGATTTTCAATTGAATCCATCTAAACAGGGTTCGATACCGCAAGCACCACTGGTGGCCAATAAGGCAAAATCCCAGCCAGGTGAGACGTCATCATTGGCTCCTTCATCATCAACGCCACCTATCGTGGCCCAACAGAAGGACAAGGGAAAGCAAATCATGGAGGAGGTTAAGCCTCTAGAAGAGGGGTTGCCCACGATCTCAGCAATATCAACAGAGGAAGCGCCCAACGCAACGGAAACCAAGATTCTTGAACAACCAAACATGGAATGGACTCAGGAAGGACTACCGTTTCCTCCTACCCAATCATCAACAATCACTGTTGAGATGGCCAATACAAGCCTGGGAGAGTACATAGTGCAAAATGTTGTGGCAACCCCCACACTGGAGTCAGTACAAGACATGGGAAGACCTCGCCTTCCCATTGGAACAATCGTCCCTCTAGGCTACCCACCGAACCAAACGAATTTTGTGTATGGGGGCCTTGATCATGGTTCTGAACCATGCGAACAAAAGGAAACAGATGAAGAACCTTTTGTCGAAAACATCAATTATCTGTCGAACCCAGAATTTGCCCTAAAATATCTCGAACAATGCAATTGGCATGGGTATGGGCTAGGCAGATATGAGCAAGGGATGCGGATCCTTTGCCAACCAAGATATCAGATGCCATATGACAAGTCGGGGGTAGGGTTCAACCATCCCCCGCCATTAGACATCTTGGTTGAAAACATGCAAGGCCTAGAAATAGGCAACAAGGGGGGATTGGCACAAGACCCATACGCCAATCCAAACACAGAATACACATTGGGGGATTATCTCCCATGGTCTACAAACACCCCTGGAAATAGCAATAATCCCTCTCCTTTGCTAGAGAGAGGTGAAAGTTCAGAGAGCAATCATCAAAGAGAACAACAACGGCTTCCAGACATTTTTCTGAAACTGTTCCCCTTAGAGGTTCCAGATGAAATAACACAGTCTCAAAAGAATCAGGTCCCTCCACTAAGAGTGGAACAACCGCAATGGGACCAGATTAATTCACTGGAACAGGAAGAGTCCTCAATGTCGCAAGCAACAGATGTTGAAGAGGATGAACAATTTTGGATCTATGAAAGCGATTCAGAAGACGAGACTGAGATGGACTATCTCAGACATGCGCGACGACATCACCGCGCTCTAACCCATGAAGATCTAATGGGACAAATGGGTATACGGTTAGGACATGAATGGCACGTAGACCCAACGAGGTGGGACCAAGTGTTAGGCCTATGGCTCCAAATTCAAGATGAGCATCGTCCACCTCAAGATCCCATCAGGACAACAGTACCAAGGGAAGACCCCGCCTTCCTTTTCGCACATAGAGACGAATTTGCACCTAGAGAGGATCCATTCGTGCCTGTTCCCGTAGAGCCGGATCCGAGTATAGGGAACATCCGAAAGAATCAAGTCGTCACACCCGTGGTTCCGGAGACCAAATTCATTCCATCCACATGATCTCCATTGATTTGACCACACCCATCCGCAATCCGACCGATCCATCACGGTCATTGCATCTAAACATGGATGCCATTGATTGGGATCGCGTCAATTCACCATTGTCACCATCATAGTACTGGCCTTTCGGTGAAATGCTTCATTTTACCCCAAGGACAACTCAAGATATTTTTCAAGCTGAAGAGGGACCCGAGGTCCCAAACGCAGATCTTAACTCAGCTGATGATATCCATTTAATCCCAACTCCACATCAGTTGGAGGACGGATCTCACATGTCAGTCGAAGAGACGACTGACGTAGACATCGGCACAGATCCAATGAATCCAAGGATTCTCAAGCTGGGGGTAAGCCTTTCCCCCGAAGAGCAAGCCGATTACATTGCCCTTCTCAAAGAGAAGAAGGAAGTTTTTGCATGGTCATACAAAGATATGCCAGGACTAGACCCGCAGCTAGTCATGCACAATTTAACGCTTGATCCGAAAATCAAGCCAGTAAAGCAAAAACTAAGAAAGATGCACCCAACAGTGGCCTTGATGGTCAAAGACGAATTGCAAAAGCTGTTGGATGCACAATTTGTCATCTACGTGGATTATCCGCCATGGTTGTCCAACATGGTTCCCGTCAAGAAGCCCGACGGGAGGATTCGCATATGCACCGACTTTCGAGACCTAAACAAAGCGAGTCCTAAGGATGATTTCCCCTTGCCAAGCATCGACGCATTGGTAGACGCTACAGACAGGTCACGAAATGCTCTCCCTAATGGACGGTTTCTCAGGATACAATCAAATTCGTATCAATCCTGAAGACCAACTCAAAACGGCATTCACAACGCCTTGGGGGACATTTTGTTATAAGGTCATGCCTTTTGGCCTTAAAAACGTTGGCGCTACATACCAACGTGCTATGACGTATATCTTCCACGATTACATGCACAAAACTTTGGAAGATTACATGGATGATTTGTTAGCCAAGTCTAAATTGCGCTCAGATCATCTCGGTGACTTAAGCAAGATTCTCGATCGCCTCATAGAGCATAAGGTCGGATCGAATCCCAAGAAGTGCGTGTTCGGCGTCACATCCGGAAAACTCTTGGGTTTTATAGTCTCCAAAAGAGGCATCGAAGTGGACCCAAACAAAGTCAAGGCAATCCTTGAAATGGCTCCCCCAACCACTATCAAGCAACTCAGAAGTCTGCAAGGAAAGGTCGCGTCGATTAAACGCTTCATAGCGCAATTATCTGACAAATGCCGACCAATGAACAAACTATTGCACAAGGGGGTCACATTTCATTGGGATGACGAGTGCCAGTCAACCTTTGACGAAATCAAACAATACTTGGCTTCGTCGCCAGTATTGGCACCGCCTAGACCAGGTGTGCCGTTCTACTTATACATCTCAGCTACTGAGGTGGCACTGGGTGCAATGCTAGCCCAGAAGAATGAACTTCACAAAGAACAGGCTACTTACTATCTTAGCCGCACCCTGGTCAGTTACGAACTTAACTATGCATACGTTGAGAAACTCTGCTTGGCAGTGGTGTTTGCTACCAAAAGGCTACGCCACTACATGCCGAGCAACACGACGTATGTTGTGTCTAAGGAGAATCCATTGCGATACATGATGAGTCGTACTTATCATAGTAGCCGCACGGCGAAATGGATCATGTTGTTGACGGAATTTGACATTGAGTTTATTGGGCAAAAATCTATAAAAGGACAAGTCATAGCCGATCAACTAGCAGAGGCTCCTCTTGAAGACGATCAGCCTCTGGTCATAGAACTACCCGATGATGAGGTCTTCCATGTCTCAGAATCGCCAGATTCTGAAGAGCCTGAGTCTCAGGCCGACATAACCTTATTTTTTGATGGTTCTAAATGCGAGCAAGGTGGTGGCGCAGGAATTGTATTCTTCACACCGCAGGGCGCTCCAATGCCCCTCTCATTTAAATTAAACTTCCAAGTGCACCAACAACAATGCAGAATATGAAGCCTTGCTCCTAGGTCTTCAGACAACAATCGCCATGAACATCAAAAGACTGAACATCTTTGGCGATTCGCTGTTAATCGTCAATCAAGTCAAAGGGGTATACCAATGCAAATGCCCAGTTCTGAAGGCCTATAAAGCCCTCGTGGATAAATTCCTGGCAAAACTTGAGTGGTATGACATCGAGGCACTCCCTCGATCATCGAATCATTTTGCGGACACAATGGCCTCCTTGGGGTCACTAATCCCGCAAGACCTTTCCGGTGATATAACAACCATTCAGGTCAAAACCTTATCGCAACCCGCGATGGAGCGCGCAAGCTCAGACTTGACGCCAGGAATCCACATGATCCAGATCGAACCATCTTCGGATAAGTTCTTTCGAATCCGAGACTATTTGAAACATGCCAACTGGGGGTCTTTGTTCTCCCCCACTCCCATTAATAGCAACACAACGCTATTTTTACAAGTTCTATCCCAATCAACATTTGTTAGGGAAGAACTCCAAAAGGGATTGGCTGTTCAAACTGTCGAGGTATCCGATCAACAGGACTGGTATTTACCCATAAGAGATTACCTCAAGTTAGGTAATCTACCCTTTGGATTGACGCAAGCCGCAAAACGAACATTCAAACAGAAAGCGGCAAAATATGTCTTGATAGGAGACATTCTGTATCGTCGCAGCTACGACGGAATTCTTCTTCGTTGCTTGGACCAGCAAGAGTCCACTTGGGCAGTCACCCAAGCGCATGACGGTACATGTGGCGGCCACTTCAGTGGTATGGCCATTGCAAAGCGCATTCTTCGCATGGGCTATTATTGGCCATCTTTAGAGCGAGATTGCTGCGCGTATGTCAAGAGGTGTGTAAAATGTCAACATCATGCCAATCTGATGCACGCACCTTCCCAGGCCCTACAGACAGTCCAGTCTGCTTGGCCATTTTTGTAGTGGGGCCTCGATCTAATCAGAAAGATCTCCCCTGCATCGTCAGGCCGTCACACGTTTATCATAACGGCCACAGAATACTTTACCAAATGGGTGGAAGCAATTCCGTTAACCTCTACGACAGGACCCCGCATTGCGGAGTTCATTTTGCATTACATCATATGTCGTTTTGGTATTCCATCCAAAATAATCTCGGATAATGGGCCATCATTCAAGAACAAAGACGTGCGTGCTTTAACCACAAAGTACAAAATTCAGCACAACTTTTCAACACCCTATTATCCGCAAGCAAATGGGCAAGCAGAGGCGTCAAACAAAATGCTAGTCGCCATCCTTAAAAAGACCGTCGCAGACAGTCATAAGGATTGGCACATACAAATCCCACTTGCCCTTTGGGCCTATCGCACTAGCATTCGGACGCCCACTGGGGCAACTCCGTTTTCACTAGTGTATGGCTCAGAGGCAGTAATGCCTCTCGAGTTGGAAATTCCTTCCCTCCGCATATCAATGCAGGAATTCATCGATGATGACACTGCGCGGCAAGCCCGGTTAGACCAGCTTACGTTGCTTGATGAAAGACGCGTTAATGCTCTCGAGCACTTACGTATCTATCAAGAGCGGCTTAAGAGAGCTTACAACATGAAAGTTCACCTAAGAGACTTTCGGGTTGGTGATCTGGTTCTGAAGGAAAACCAACAAAACTCTAATTTGCCGTCCCATATGAGGGACAAATTCATGGCAAATTGGCTAGGTCCTTATGTCATTGATAGCAAAATAGGACCAGGAACGTACAGGCTAGCTTCTCTTGACGGTATCAAGGAAACAGAACCCTTGAATATCAGTCATTTGCGACCATTTCATATCTAAGAAAGCCATGTACCAAAAAAAAAAAAAAAAAAAAAACAACAAACAAACAAAAAGCTCCAAGGATTATCGCAATCTCTTGGTCAACCCAAAAAGCTCCAAGGATTATCGCAATCTCTTGGTCAACCCAAAAAGCTCCAAGGATTATCGCAATCTCTTGGTCAACCCCAAAAAGCTCCAAGGATTATCGCAATCTCTTGGTCAAACCCAAAAAGCTCCAAGGATTATCGCAATCTCTTGGTCAACCCAAAAAGCTCCAAGGATTATCGCAATCTCTTGGTCACCTAAAAAGCTCCAAGGATTATCGCAATCTCTTGGTCAAACCTAAAAGCTCCAAGGATTATCGCAATCTCTTGGTCAACCCAAAAAGCTCCAAGGATTATCGCAATCTCTTGGTCAAACAAATCAAGAAATTCAACAAAAACAAAACAACAAAAATCATCAAAAACAACAAAGATTTGCATCTCAATTCTAGGCATACTCGAATTCATCAAAATCAACAAAAACACCATGCATAAATTTTACCACACTACAGTCAGTGGTCTGGGAATGTACTAAGAGTTTCAGTAATTCAGTCATCATTTTCCTCTTTAGCCATGTAGTGTACCAAGTCGAACGGATTTTACAAAGGTAGAGTCATACTTGAAATACACCTTGTTACGTAACATCCCAACACAAATCAAAACACTAAAATTCCCAAAATTGTGTGAACGAAAGACGAAACCTGCAAAATAATCTAGGTCACCACAAGCGAAACGGTTATCTTGCTCATCCCCCTGTGCGAATGACCCCTAGAATGCCGAGAGTTGGCAAAAGGACAAGCATCCTCCCTACCCAATTCCCTAAGAATCCCTAAAGTTCTCAATAGTTGCAAAACACAAAAATTTGCAAAATGTCAAAACTCAAAATTTGACAAACTATAGTGCACACATCAAAAGGCACAAACAACAGTGATTTTCATCACTCCATATCCCCAATCCCTTGCTCGAAAGAAAAACAAATCAAAATAAACAGTGATCTCATCACTACAATGAGCAAGTATCCCAATACAATTGAAGAAAAGAAGGGAGTTGACCTTGAATCCCTGGAACTCTCAGCATTCTATAGGTCATAAGGCAAGCTTCAGTACCAATTTGGTTGATAGCCTATCGGTAATGAAGTAAACCTCCCGCATGACGATATATCTGTCACATTAACTTGCGTACGGATCAATGTTTGCATGTGGATGAGCTAGCTTATGGCATCCTGGATTACACCGCAGATTAATCTTAGTACATACAACAAAGGAATTCGTGGAGCTAATTAGGTGATCCTCAGTACAGGTTCGGTTGAAAGCCCATCTGGCACTGGCGGTATCCTAACAAATACCACTAAATGAACTCAATTGCACACACAGGGATGTGAAATAACTTGGTCAAAAACAAGTCCGATTCATACCTTGGTCAAAAGTCTTGTAAGATAAAGTACAGTCATGGCTAGTGAGTTAAAACCGTCTGAGTCTCAGAAAACCTTAGCTACATTTCTAAACCAACTGCGCTACTTTTCATCCTTACAATACCATCAAAAAATACAAAAAAAGAAAAACCATGTATACATGTAAAGTCATGCATCACAACAATCACCTAAAAACAAAATAACAGAGTTCTAAATAGTCTATGGTGCCATAGCCAAACATCACAAATCCCATTCATCCATTTCATATCTGCATATCACATATAAATAAAAACCATTTGCATTCATCATAGCATATGCATCCATCAAAATAAATCAACATGCATACATCCATATTCATCAACCATCATGCACAAGATCAAAGAAAATCAAAACAACAAAAACAACAAATAAATGCAACACAAAAACAAAAAGCAATAAACATTGCCAGACACAAGTGCTCTTGCACTTAACCTCTTGGCATAGAAAAACTGATGTCGGGGTTTACATTGTCACTATCCTACTCCCTAAGAAGGCTACCATAGCCGGACCGCTCCACGGGAAGACGGATTTTGACAATTTCATCCCCAAATGGCGTCACAAAAACAAAAAAAAAAAAAAAAAAAAACAACAAAATCAACAAAATAAACATTGCAGACACAAGGTGCTCTTGCACTTAACCTCTTGGCATAGAAAAACTCGATGTCAGGGTCTACAATTGTCACTATCCTACTCCCTAAGAAGGCTACCATAGCCGGACCGCTCCACGGGAAGACGTAATTTTGACAATTTCATCCCCAAAATGACGTCACAAAAGGGTCAAAGCCCACTCAAAAACAACAAGAAAATCAAAACAACAAAAACAGCAATAAACATTGCCAGACACAAGTGCTCTTGCACTTAACCTCTTGGCATAGCAAAATTGATGTCGGGGTTTACATTGTCACTATCCTACTCCCGAAGAAGGCTACCATAGCCGGACCGCTCCACGGGAGGACGGATTGCCGACAATTCAATCACCAAATGGTGTCACAAAAACAACAAAAACAGTACAAAATTCAACAAAAACACAAGCAAAAACATTGCCGGACACAAGTGCTCTCGCACTTAACCTCTAGGCAAAGAAAATCGATGTCGAGGTCCAAATTATCGCTCTCCTAATTCCCCAAGAAGGCTATCATAGCCGGACCGCTCCACGGGAAATAGGTTTTCGACGATTTCACCTCATTATGACATCACCAAAAGGGTTAACACCCACCAAAAATAGGTCCATATGTTGGAAAAATTGCACACGCTTAACGGTAAACCCTCTAAAGGCACACCTGCACAAGTCATCTTGGGTCAAGCGACTCGTCGCTTCTCTCACGAAGGTCATTCCCTCATCGATTCGTCGCTTGAGGGGGTAGTCACACTTAGTCACCAATCAACAATCACACACCCAATTAAGGAAAACGACATGCATTCAAAGAATCATTGACAAAGACAATCACGCTCCCGCTTGGGGCAGTAAACAAGCAACAATCAAATCAATCAAACACTTGGCATTTCGTGAATCATGAACACAAGGTTCCCCCTGAGGATAAAAACGCCCTTCACTTGTTCATGACTGATCAATGTCTAAGTTCAAGTCACACCTCACCAAAACAGGTTAATACTTGAAATCAAATTCCTTAGCTCGTCAGAAGCAAGGATTCAAGAATGCATGCCCTTTCCATACTTGGGGCATCAAAAGTTGGTTAGGTTACCAAGAAACCCTAATCATTAGTGCTTTGGTTATCTATTTTTGCTCAGCACTGCGTCACCCGTAGCGCTTCCCAAAAAGGGGCATCTGTAGACACCAAAACAGCACCAATCCGATTATGTGACTGCAAACACTGATCGCTTTGACAAACACAGCCCCCAGGGCAGCCCTCAGAGGTTAAACAAGTGGTCTTAACCACTTTCATAGCAATTTTGTAAGGTCAAGAAGCAATTTGGCACACTTGGACACTTTGCCCAGTACTCGTCTCACCTCGGGACGAATTCAAAATAGAATCCGTCCCACCCCAGGACGAATTCTGAATCCGTCCCTGGGTGGGACGAATTCTAAGCTTAACGGGCAAAAAGGCAAATGGTGCCAAGTGGCAGCCCAGAACAGTCAGTTAAGGGCTCCTACCTTGCACGCATGTGTAAGTGGACAGAGGGGCCGTTAGAGGACTGTTACAAAAAGCATTTATCAAAGTTCAAGTCAATGGAGGACTCCCCTCCCTCATGGGAAGACAAGATTGCCACATGGCGCCTATGGCCAACACTTGGCTTTTGTGCTTCCCTCCCAAAAGAGACCCCTTGGGTCTATAAAAGGTGGGACTTTTCTCACCCAAAACATAGAGGTTGAAGGAGTGTTCAAGAAACGAAGTGATACCGAATTGAAGACTCACTTGCATCCCCCTTTGTTCACCTTCCTACATCCACCAATCTCTTTTGCAAGGGAGGTTGTTGGGTGGCCTTTGGAAGCTCGAACCTTACTCAAATCCGACGCATGGACATCCGAACCTACCAATTCGCCGACCCCCCAATCCTAAAAGGTTTTGGGCCCATCCCCGGTGGATTGGCTCCAAAATCGAGGGCCAACGGTGGGAGGCCCACTTGGGCACCCCCGCACCTCCCAAGTCCTAATTTTAGTTTTTGAGCACTTTAGATTATTTTTTAGATTGCATTCCGTGTTACTAGGTCTGATTAGTCTATAATTGCAATTTTGTAGCTTTTGGTCAGAGTTTAGGGTGTTTTGTATTGCTTTGTCGTTTCGCTAACTTGCAGGTGTCAAGGTCAAATTCCCGAGGGTGGAGGCCAAATTGGGAAAATCCGACCATCTGGGTCGTCCCAAAATGGCCCCAATTACCTAACCCCCCTGTTTGCAGGCATTTTGCAGGTCCCGGGATCCGACATTGGAGCAGCAGCAGGTCGGTTTCTCCTACTCAGAAGAATTCGTCCCACCCAGGGACGAATTACAGTCAGAATTCGTCCTGCCCAGGGACGAATTCCAGTTTAAGGTGGATTGGCCAGCTGCCTCAGTGGCAGTGGCCTTCTGGTAACTTTTCTTACCTTCTGTCAGGTTTTGAAGCAATTTGGATTCACTGTTTTCACTGTTTTAGGCAAATATTCGTATGCATATTTTGTTAGTTTTAGAGAGAGAATGCTTTTCATTTGCAGCAGGTGCTACTAACGTCTTGATCATTTCTTTGTTCGCAGGAGAAGCAGCAGAGGCGAAGAACTCATCGACATCAGCGGCGGCATCATCTTGGCCCGCCCATTGCAATCGTGGGCACGCGAAAGGAGGAATCATTCAGCGATTGTAATCAAACCCTATTTGCGCTCCTAGCCCCTGAAAAGGGAGGAGGCATTATTGTAACGGAGATCAAAGGAAATTAATGAAAGGGCTGTGTTTTCTTTATCTGATTGCGTCTCTTCCAATGTGTCTCTTTTTCGTTTCATGCAATTTACATTTCTAGGACTTAAGCGTGCTTAATTTTGAATGCAATCGCACTTGGTGTTTCCTTTGACCGGAATCTCGTGCTTCCACAATGAATTCTTCCTCATGTTTTTTTGGTGATAATCATGAAAATAATAAACATATTTTTCTAAATTTTCCTTATGTTTACTCATTTTATTTCTCCACTAAACATTTTTATGCAAATACATTCTAAATAAAATATTTTTTGTTTGGTTTTATATATTGATTTAAATTTAAAGTCTTTATATACTTTATGGAAGGAGTCTTCAACTAAAATGTTACATTTTTTGTAAATTAGGGTAAGGATTTTTTCCTTTTTTCTAAACATAAAAGTGATATTGAATTCCATGAGGAATTCAAAACTATGTTAATGTATATTTGGGATTAATTATTTAAGGTAATGTTGTATAAAATTTATTAGTAGAGGTTTCTTCCATATTAGAATTGGATTTGAAATAACATTGAAATTTACACATAATAAAAATTCATGAAAGAGATTTAAGTATTCTTAAATTTAAATGAGGTGTTTCACTTGTATGAATCTTTTTAATACATTGTGCATAGCATTTTTTAGGTCTATGTCTAAAGACATCATTCATGTTGCTTTAACATATAAAACCTATAATAAGATATACCAAAAATTCACATAAGATATTTATTTTATTATTTTTTTTTTTGAATGAAAGGACCTTATATTAATTGGAAATAATCACTTTCATACAAAAATGTTGGGTGGAATTAACACACCCCGTGGCACACACCCAAAAAAATTACAGGATCACATGAATCAACTCAAAAAGCCAATATTACATCAGAACTGAGTAAAGAAAAGAAGACAAAACAGGGACAAGTGTATGCAGTTCACTGGATCAATTGGAATCAAGCGAACATCCCATCCACTAGAGGTGCAGAATTGGACTACAGTGGAGACCAATGATGCTAAGAAGTTGGAGCAGATAAATGATCTCTTCGACCACTGCGAGAACGAGCTGAAGGTGAGCCTGTGCGAGAGAAGCCACGAGTTCTGGACACATGGTTGTCGGAAGGAAGCCGGCTAACAGAGCAAGGTGC
Organism: Wollemia nobilis; assembly: GCA_028583015.1. Lineage (NCBI taxonomy): Eukaryota > Viridiplantae > Streptophyta > Pinopsida > Araucariales > Araucariaceae > Wollemia > Wollemia nobilis. The sequence continues at coordinate 831,828 of JAQPPZ010000629.1, read as the reverse complement.
ATTAGCCCAATGATCCAGAAGTGATCTAAGATATTGCAGCTCCACCTGAACTTTCTCCACCTGAGTAAGGATCTGTAACCAACAATCATAGAAGAGAGCATATCTAGCAACAACAGAGAAGGAGGTAGAAGCCTCCTGTCTCCCAAAGATAATATTATTTCTTGTTTTCCAGAGATGGTATAAAATACTAAGACGAAAAATATGCCAAACTTCGTTGAGGGGAAGAGAAAAATCTAGGGGATCCCCAAGTAGTGCATTAACCCAAGAACATTGCTCCAGTAAAAAGGAATTGAAAAAAGAAAGAACCCAATCCCAAGCATTTTTGGCTGTTTGACAAGCCCAAAACACATGAACAAAATTGTCAGGACCTCTACAAAAAGCACAAACAGAATTAGCAACCCCCATATATTGTAACCTATGACCAAGGGGAAGGCCTTGATGTAATAAACTCCAGGAAAAAAAACAATGCTTAGGTTCAAGATAGGACTGCCAAACCACATAAAAGCGAAGGCTCCATCTAGATTGAGAAGAAACTAGATCCCAACGGTGGTTTAAAGTATCAACCAGAGGAGAATGAGGGGACAACATATGATACCCTAAAGAAGGTTTATATTTCACCAGAGGAGTATGATTAGGCCAACACCAATCAGATGACCAATGTTGTTGAAAGTTCTTACCAAAATGTAGCCAAATAGAGAAAGGAGTGTTGTCGAGAACCACATCAAAAGTTGCTCGATCATCTGGCTTAAGACCAAACTTCTGGCAAAACTAATCCCAAGAATACCAATGCTTGGTATGAGCATCAAAGAAATCTGAAAATGTTACAATACCCTTTTTGAAGAAGCGTAATGCTCTAACCCATTGAACTTGAGCCAAAGGTAGGCCCTCTAAAGTGACTACAGGAGACCACCAAGGACTTAGAGTGGATATAGAAGCTCCGGTAGATTTATCTTTACCCTGCCATTGGAGCCTGGGTTTGAAAGCTTCCCATGCCTTCCAGATACTTTGCATCACAAAAGAACCTATAATTTTAAATGGGGCTGGAGATGTCAAAATGGTTTGTAAGGTCAGGCCCCGCCACCCTTTCCTCCCAAAGGGCAGGCCAGAAGAGATGCAGTGTCGTACAAGAACTTTCCAAGCTTCATCACCCTGAAGTGCCCTAACAATCCATTTAGCACATAAAGCAAACCCCTGAAAATGACAGTTAAATAAACCCAGACCCCCTACCTTTTTAGGAAGACAACAAACATTCCATGCCACTCTATGAAACCCCTATTTTTGTTTATTTGAAGCCCAAAGAAAATCCCGCAAGAGCTTGTCCAGCTTCTGATAACAATTTTTAGATGGGACCCAACAAGAAGAGTAATAGACATGTGTAGAAGCTAGCACCTTAGAGCAAACTTGAAACTTACCAGCCAAGGAAAGCTTTTTAGTAGACCAGTAGCCCAACTTCTTCTCAATTTTTTGGACAACCATATTCCAAAGTTGAGCAGGAGAAGCCTGGAAGGCAAAAGGAATACCCAAGAATTTGAATAATTCTCCTGGTTGGATCCAATGCCAAGAGTAAGAAGCTAACCACTCAGGAAGTGGCGTGTGAGCTTGTCTATAACAAGATGTTTTCTTCCACTGAATGTTAGAACCAGATGCTAAACAGAAAGTCTCAAGGCATTGTAAAGCTGCATTTACTGACTGCTCATCTTCATGTAATGTCAAAAAAGAATCATCAAAAAAATGGCCATTTACCATTTGAAGAGAGGAAGCAGGTAAAGAAATACCTTTAATAATTCCTTGTGAAGTTTGATGGGCTAAAAGGTAGCCAAATGCTTCAGCAGCTAGAATAAACAGGGAAGGGGCTAATGGGCAACCCTGTCGGACAGAGCGAGCCAGCTGAATACCAGCAGAGTGTTGGCCATTCATCGTGAGGACTGCAGAAGCATCACAGAATAACATTTTAATAGATTGCACAAAATAGGGGCCAAAGCCAAGAGCCTGGAGGAGGGAAATAATGAAATTCCATTCAATACGATCATAGGCTTTTTCAAAGTCAAGTTTGATAAACAGAGTATCCTGTCCAGAAGTTCTAGCCCATTCCATGCCTTCCCAGACAGCAAGCACATTGTCCAAGATATACCTGCCCTTAACAAACCCTGTTTGCTCTGGTCGGATGAGAAGAGGTAAAATAGGCTGAAGTTTTAAGGCTAAAGCCTTAGCAATGATCTTGTAACTTACATTCAGTAAGGTAATAGGGCGCTAGTTGGTAATAAGTTCTGGGTCTCCAGGCTTGGGGATAAATTTGATATTTCCTTTATTGATGAGGTGTCCTAAAGACCCAGATATCATAGCTTCTTTATAGACATGTAATAGATCAGAACCAAGCATATCCCAAAATTCTTTATAAAATTCACAGGGGAAACCATCAATACCAGGAGCCTTATCATTAGCCATGTGAGACAGGGCATTCTTCAAATCTTCCAGGGTTAAAGGTGCATCACAACAATCTCGGTGATCCAGCGAGAGCTTTTGAGGAACAACTGCACAACAATCATCAAGAGCTTTTTTTCTAGCAGAGGTAAGAGGCTGAGAAGCAAAAACTTTTTGATAGTGTAACACAAAAGTATGAATTATATCAGGTAAATTAGTGAACCTGATTCCCTCAGATTGAATGGCTTGAAACTGTGTGGAATGAATAGGGGGCCGGAGGCGCTTGAAGAACTCCTTAGAAACCCTATCACCAATTGCAAGCCAATTCAGTCATGCTCTGAGTTGAGCACCTCTAGCTTCATACAACTCTGCCTTATGAATTTCATGTCGAAGAGTAGCAGCATGTGCCTGGTATGCAGAGTTGAAAGGATTAGCTTGCAGACGGAGAGTAGCTTTGATTAACTCATTCTTTAAAACTGAATTTTCTTTCCTCCTTCGTTTAGCCACATCCTTGCCAAGGATGCGAAGAACAATAGTAGTACGAGAGATAGCATCATTCCACCACTGAATCCAGCCTACCATGCCAGAGGGTCGAGGAACAACATTCCAAATTCTATGGATATGAGCTTTCATGGAGGCATGCTGTAGAAAGGAAGTATTAAAATAAAACTGAGAGGAAAAAAACCTAGCAGGAGATTGATCTTGGGTGATATAAAATAAAATTGGAGCATGATCAGAAAGAGTGGTAGCTGGCAGGGTCATGACAAAGGGGTGACCAAGAGAAAGTCGGGTAAAGTGAAAACTAGAACTCTCTGAAAGCATGGCACGATCCAACCTTTTCAACACCCTAGCATCATCAACTTGAAAATTAGACCAAGTATACCATTGAGAATTGGAGAAATCTTCTGGAGAACACCCAAAGTTAGGATCATACAGACTAAGTTTTGAAAGCACGAGATTCCGGTCAAAGGAAACACCAAGTGCGATTGCATTCAAAATTAAGCACGCTTAAGTCCTAGAAATGTAAATTGCATGAAACGGAAAAGAGACACATTGGAAGAGACGCAATCAGATAAAGAAAACACAGCCCTTTCATTAATTTCCTTTGATCTCTGTTACAATAATGCCTCCTCCCTTTTCAGGGGCTAGGAGCGCAAATAGGGTTTGATTACAATCGCTGAATGATTCCTCCTTCCGCGTGCCCACGATTGCAATGGGCGGGCCAAGATGATGCCGCCGCTGATGTCGATGAGTTCTTCGCCTCCGCTGCTTCTCCTGCGAACAAAGAAATGATCAAGACGTTAGTAGCACCTGTTGCAAATGAAAAGCATTCTCTCTCTAAAACTAACAAAATATGCATACGAATATTTGCCTAAAACAATGAAAACAAGTGAATCCAAATTGCTTCAAAACCTGACAGAAGGTAAGAAAAGTTACCAGAAGGCCACTGCCACTGAGGCAGCTGGCCAATCCACCTTAAACTGGAATTCGTCCCTGGGCAGGACGAATTCTGACTGTAATTCGTCCCTGGGTGGGACGAATTCTTCTGAGTAGGAGAAACCGACCTGCTGCTGCTCCAATGTCGGATCCCGGGACCCGCAAAACGCCTCGCAAACAGGGGGTTAGGTAATTGGGGCCATTTTGGGACGACCCAGATGGTCGGATTTTCCCAATTTGGCCTCCACCCTCGGGAATTTGACCTTGACACCTGCAAGTTAGCGAAACGACAAAGCAATACAAAACACCCTAAAATCTCGACCAAAAGCTACAAAATTGCAATTATGGACTAATCAGACCTAGTAACACATAATGCAATCTAAAAAATAATCTAAAGTGCTCAAAAACTAAAATTAGGACTTGGGAGGTGCGGGGGTGCCCAAGTGGGCCTCCCACCGTTGGCCCTCGATTTTGGAGCCAATCCACCGGGGATGGGCCCAAAACCTTTTAGGATTGGGGGGTCGGCGAATTGGTAGGTTCAGATGTCCATGCGTCGGATTTGAGTAAGGTTCGAGCTTCCAAAGGCCACCCAACAACCTCCCTTGCAAAAGAGATTGGTGGATGTAGGAAGGTGAACAAAGGGGGATGCAAGTGAGTCTTCAATTCGGCAGCACTTCGTTGCTTGAACACTCCTTCAACCTCGTATGTTTTGGGTGAGAAAAGTCCCACCTTTTATAGACCCAAGGGGTCTCTTTTGGGAGGGAAGCACAAAAGCCAAGTGTTGGCCATAGGCGCCATGTGGCAGTCTTGTCTTCCCATGAGGGAGGGGAGTCCTCCATTGACTTGAACTTTGATAAATGCTTTTTGTAACAGTCCTCTAACGGCCCCCTCTGTCCACTTACACATGCGTGCAAGGTAGGAGCCCTTAACTGACTGTTCTGGGCTGCCACTTGGCACCATTTGCCTTTTTGCCCGTTAAGCTTAGAATTCGTCCCACCCAGGGACGGATTCAGAATTCGTCCTGGGGTGGGACGGATTCTATTTTGAATTCGTCCCGGGTGAGACGAGTACTGGGCAAAGTGTCCAAGTGTGCCAAATTGCTTCTTGACCTTACAAAATTGCTATGAAAGTGGTTAAGACCACTGTTTAACCTCTCGAGGGCTGCCCCGGGGGCTGTGTTTGTCAAAGCGATCAGTGTTTGCAGTCACATAATCGGATTGGTGCTGTTTTGGTGTCTACGAGATGCCCCTTTTTGGGAAGCGCTGCGGGTGACGCAGATCTTGAGCAAAAATAGATAACCAAAGCACTAATGATTAGGGTTTCTTGGTAACCTAACCAACTTTTGATGCCCCAAGTATGGAAAGGGCATGCATTCTTGAATCCTTGCTTCTGACGAGCTAAGGAATTTGATTTCAAGTATTAACCTGTTTTGGTGAGGTGTGACTTGAACTTAGACATTGATCAGTCATGAACAAGTGAAGGGCGTTTTTATCCTCAGGGGGAACCTTGTGTTCATGATTCACGAAATGCCAAGTGTTTGATTGATTTGATTGTTGCTTGTTTATTGCCCCAAGCAGGAGCGTGATTGTCTTTGTCAATGATTCTTTGAATGCATGTCGTTTTCCTTAATTGGGTGTGTGATTGTTGGTTGGTGACTAAGTGTGACTACCCCCTCAAGCGACGAATCGATGAGGGAATGACCTTCGTGAGAGAAGCGACGAGTCGCTTGACCCAAGATGACTTGTGCAAGGTTGCCTTTAGAGGGTTTACCGTTAAGCGTGTGCAATTTTTCCAACATATGGACCTATTTTTGGTGGGTGTTAACCCTTTTGGTGATGTCATAATGAGGTGAAATCGTCGAAAACCTATTTCCCGTGGAGCGGTCCGGCTATGATAGCCTTCTTGGGGAATTAGGAGAGCGATAATTTGGACCTCGACATCGATTTTCTTTGCCTAGAGGCTAAGTGCGAGAGCACTTGTGTCCGGCATTGTTTTTGCTGTGTTTTTGTTGAATTTTGTACTGTTTTTGTTGTTTTTGTGACACCATTTGGTGATTGAATTGTCGGCAATCCGTCCTCCCGTGGAGCGGTCCGGCTATGGTAGCCTTCTTCGGGAGTAGGATAGTGACAATGCAAACCCCGACATCAATTTTGCTATGCCAAGAGGTTAAGTGCAAGAGCACTTGTGTCTGTGCAATGTTTATTGTTGTGTTTTTGTGTTGCATTTTTTGTTGTTTTTGTTTGTGATACCATTTGGGGATTAAATTGTCAAAATCTGTCTTCCCGTGGAGCGGTCCGGCTATGGTAGCCTTCTTAGGGAGTAGGATAGTGATAATTTGTGACCCTGATGTCGATTTTGCTATGCCAAGAGGTTAAGTGCAAGAGCACTTGTGTCTGGCAATGTTTATTGCTTTTTGTTTTTGTGTTGCATTTATTTGTTGTTTTTGTTGTTTTGATTTTCTTTGATCTTGTGCATGATGGTTGATGAATATGGATGTATGCATGTTGATTTATTTTGATGGATGCATATGCTATGATGAATGCAAATGGTTTTGATTTATATGTGATATGCAGATATGAAATGGATGAATGGGATTTGTGATGTTTGGCTATGGCACCATAGACTGTTTAGAGCTCTGTTATTTTGTTTTTAGGCGACTGTTGTGATGTATGACTTTATATGTATACATGGTTTTTCTTTTTTGTATTTTTTTGATGGTATTTGCAAAGATGAAAAGTAGCGCAGTTGGTTTAGAAATGTAGCTAAGGTTTTCTGAGACTCAGACGGTTTTAACTCACTAGCCATGATTGTACTTTATCTTACAAGACTTTTGAACAAGGTATGAATCGGACTTGTTTTTGACCAAGTTATTTCACATCCTTGTGTGTGCAATTGAGTTCATTTAGTGGTATTTGTTAGGATACCGCCAGTGCCAGATGGGCTTTCAACCGAACCTGTACTGAGGATCACCTAATTAGCTCCACGAATTCCTTTGTTGTATGTACTAAGATTAATCTGCGTTGTAATCCAGGATGCCATAAGCTAGCTCATCCACATGCAAACATTGATCTGTACGCAAGTTAATGTGACAGATATATCGTCATGCGGGAGGTTTACTTCTGTTACCGATAGGCTATCAACCAAATTGGTATTGAAGCTTGCCTTATGACCTATAGAATGCTGAGAGTTCCAGGGATTCAAGGTCAACTCCCTTCTTTTTTTCAATTGTATTGGGATACTTGCTCATTGTAGTGATGAGATCACTGTTTATTTTGATTTGTTTTTCTTTTTGAGCAAGGGATTGGGGATATGGAGTGATGAAAATCACTGTTGTTTGTGCCTTTTGATGTGTGCACTATAGTTTGTCAAATTTTTGAGTTTTGACATTTTGCAAATTTTTGTGTTTTGCAACTATTGAGAACTTTAGGGATTCTTAGGGAATTGGGTAGGGAGGAAGCTTGTCCTTTTGCCAACTCTCAGCATTCTAGGGGTCATTCGCACAGGGGGATGAGCAAGATAACCGTTTCGCTTGTGGTGACCTAGATTATTTTGCAGGTTTCGTCTTTCGTTCACACAATTTTGGGAATTTTAATGTTTGATTTGTGTTGGGATGTTACGTAACAAGGTGTATTTCAAGTATGACTCTACCTTTGTAAAATCCGTTCGACTTGGTACACTACATGGCTAAAGAGGAAAATGATGACTGAATTATTGAAACTCTTAGTACATTCCTAGACCACTGACTGTAGTGTGGTAAAATTTATGCATGGTGTTTTTGTTGATTTTGATGAATTTGAGTATGCCTAGAATTGAGATGCAAATCTTTGTTGTTTTTGATGATTTTTGTTGTTTTGTTTTTGTTGAATTTATTGATTTGTTTGACCAAGAGATTGCGATAATCCTTGGAGCTTTTTGGGTTGACCAAGAGATTGCGATAATCCTTGGAGCTTTTTGGTGACCAAGAGATTGCGATAATCCTTGGAGCTTTTTGGGTTGACCAAGAGATTGCGATAATCCTTGGAGCTTTTTGTGTTGACCAAGAGATTGCGATAATCCTTGGAGCTTTTTTGGTTGACCAAGAGATTGCGATAATCCTTGGAGCTTTTAGGTGACCAAGAGATTGCGATAATCCTTGGAGCTTTTTGGGTTGACCAAGAGATTGCGATAATCCTTGGAGCTTTTTGGGTTGACCAAGAGATTGCGATAATCCTTGGAGCTTTTTGGGTGACCAAGAGATTGCGATAATCCTTGGAGCTTTTTGTTTGTTTGTTTTGTTTTTTTTTTTTTTTTGGTACATGGCTTTCTTAGATATGAAATGGTCGCAAATGACTGATATTCAAGGGTTCTGTTTCCTTGATACCGTCAAGAGAAGCTAGCCTGTACGTTCCTGGTCCTATTTTGCTATCAATGACATAAGGACCTAACCAATTTGCCGTGAATTTGTCCCTCATATGGGACGGCAAATTAGAGTTTTGTTGGTTTTCCTTCGGACCAGATCACCAACCCGAAAGTCTCTTAGGTGAACTTTCATGTTGTAAGCTCTCTTAAGCCGCTCTTGATAGATACGTAAGTGCTCGAGAGCATTAACGCGTCTTTCATCAAGCAACGTAAGCTGGTCTAACCGGGCCTGCCGTGCAGTGTCATCATCGATGAATTCTTGCATTGATATGCGGAGGGAAGGAATTTCCAACTCGAGAGGCATTATCGCCTCTGAGCCATACACTAGTGAAAACGGAGTTGCCCCAGTGGGCGTCCGAATGCTAGTGCGATAGGCCCAAAGGGCAAGTGGGATTTGTATGTGCCAATCCTTATGACTGTCTGCGATGGTCTTAAGGAGGACTAGGCTGTTTTGTTTGACGCCTCTCGCTTGCCCATTTGCTTGCGGATAATAGGGTGTTGAAAAGTCGTGCTGAATTTTGTACTTTGTGGTTAAAGCACGCACGTCTTTGTTCTTGAATGATGGCCCATTATCCGAGATTATTTTGGATGGAATACCAAAACGACATATGATGTAATGCAAAATGAACTCCGCAATGCGGGGTCCTGTCGTAGAGGTTAACGGAATTGCTTCCACCCATTTGGTAAAGTATTCTGTGGCCGTTATGATAAACGTGTGACGGCCTGACGATGCAGGGGAGATCTTTCCGATTAGATCGAGGCCCCACTGTGAAAATGGCCAAGCAGACTGGACTGTCTGTAGGGCCTGGGAAGGTGCGTGCATCAGATTGGCATGATGTTGACATTTTACACACCTCTTGACATACGCGCAGCAATCTCGCTCTAAAGATGGCCAATAATAGCCCATGCGAAGAATGCGCTTTGCAATGGCCATACCATTGAAGTGGCCGCCACATGTACCGTCATGCGCTTGGGTGATCGCCCAAGTGGACTCTTGTTGGTCCAAGCAACGAAGAAGAATTCCGTCGTAGCTGCGACGATACAGAATGTCTCCTATCAAGACATATTTTGCCGCTTTCTGTTTGAATGTTCATTTTGCGGCTTGCGTCAATCCAAAGGGTAGATTACCTAACTTGAGGTAATCTCTTATGGGTAAATACTAGTCCGTTGATCGGATACCTCGACAGTTTGAACAGCCAATCCCTTTTGGAGTTCTTCCCTAACAAATGCTGATTGGGAGAGAACTTGTAAAAATAGCGTTGTGTTGCTATTAATGGGAGTGGGGGAGAACAAAGACCCCCAGTTGGCATGTTTCAAATAGTCTCGGATTCGAAAGAACTTATCCGAAGATGGTTCGATCTGGATCATGTGGATTCATGGCGTCAAGTCTGAGCTTGCGCGCTCCATCGCGGGTTGCGATAAGGTTTTGACCTGAATGGTTGTTATATCACCGGAAAGGTCTTGCGGGATTAGTGACCCTAAGGAGGCCATTGTGTCCGCAAAATGGTTCGATGATCGAGGGAGTGCCTCGATGTCATACCACTCAAGTTTTGCCAGGAATTTATCCACGAGGGCTTTATAGGCCTTCAAAATCGGGCATTTGCATTGATATACCCCTTTGACTTGATTGACGATTAACAGCGAATCGCCAAAGATGTTCAATCTTTTGATGTTCATGGCGATTGCTGTCTGAAGACCTAGGAGCAAGGCTTCATATTCTGCATTGTTGTTGGTGCACTGGAAGTTTAATTTAAATGACAGGGGCATTGGAGCGCCCTACGGTGTGAAGAATACAATTCTGCGCCACCACCTTGCTCGCATTTAGAACCATCAAAAAATAAGGTTATGTCGGCCCGAGACTCAGGCTCTTCAGAATCTGGCGATTCTGAGACATGGAAGACCTCATCATCGGGTAGTTCTATGACCAGAGGCTGATCGTCTTCAAGAGGAGCCTCTGCTAGTTGATCGGCTATGACTTGTCCTTTTATAGATTTTTGCCCAATAAACTCAATGTCAAATTCCGTCAACAACATGATCCATTTCGCCGTGCGACTACTATGATAAGTACGACTCATCATGTATCGCAATGGATTCTCCTTAGACACAACATACGTCGTGTTGCTCAGCATGTAGTGGCGTAGCCTTTTGGTAGCAAACACCACTGCCAAGCAGAGTTTCTCAACGTATGCATAGTTAAGTTCGTAACTGACCATGGTGCGGCTAAGATAGTAAGTAGCCTGTTCTTTGTGAAGTTCATTCTTCTGGGCTAGCATTGCGCCCAGTGCCACCTGAGTAGGCTGAGATGTATAAGTAGAACGGCACACCTGGTCTAGGCGGTGCCAATATCGCGGCGAAGCCAAGTATTGTTTGATTTCGTCAAAGGTCTGATCGGCACTCGTCATCCCAATGAAATGTGACCCCCTTGTGCAATAGTTTGTTCATTGGTCGGCATTTGTCAGATAATTGCGCTATGAAGCGTTTAATCGACGCGACCTTTCCTTGCAGACTTCGAGCTGCTTGATAGTGGTTGGGGGAGCCATTTCAAGGATTGCCTTGACTTTGTTTGGGTCCACTTCGATGCCTCTTTTTGAGACTATAAAACCCAAGAGTTTTCCGGATGTGACGCCGAACACGCACTTCTTGGGATTCAGTCTGACCTTATGCTCTATGAGGCGATCGAGAATCTTGCTTAAGTCACCGAGATGATCTGAGCGCAAGATAGACTTGGCTAACAAATCATCCATGTAATCTTCCAAAGTTTTGTGCATGTAATCGTGGAAGATATACGTCATAGCACGTTGGTATGTAGCGCCAGCATTTTTAAGGCCAAAAGGCATGACCTTATAGCAAAATGTCCCCCAAGGCGTTGTGAATGCCGTTTTGAGTTGGTCTTCAGGATTGATACGAATTTGATTGTATCCTGAAAAACCGTCCATTAGGGAGAGCATTTCGTGACCTGCTGTAGCGTCTACCAATGCGTCGATGCTTGGCAAGGGGAAATCATCCTTAGGACTCGCTTTGTTTAGGTCTCGAAAGTCGGTGCATATGCGAATCCTCCCGTCGGGCTTCTTGACGGGAACCATGTTGGACAACCATGGCGGATAATCCACGCAGATGACAAATTGTGCATCCAACAACTTTTGCAATTCGTCTTTGACCATCAAGGCCACTGTTGGGTGCATCTTTCTTAGTTTTTGCTTTACAGGCTTGATTTTCGGATCAAGCGTTAAATTGTGCATGACTAGCTACGGGTCTAGTCCTGGCATATCTTTGTATGACCATGCAAAAACTTCCTTCTTCTCTTTGAGAAGGGCAATGTAATCGGCTTGCTCTTCGGGGGAAAGGCTTACCCCCAGCTTGAGAATCCTTGGATTCATTGGATCTGTGCCGATGTCTACGTCAGTCGTCTCTTCGACTGACATGTGAGATCCGTCCTCCAACTGATGTGGAGTTGGGATTAAATGGATATCATCAGCTGAGTTAAGATCTGCGTTTGGGACCTCGGGTCCCTCTTCAGCTTGAAAAATATCTTGAGTTGTCCTTGGGGTAAAATGAAGCATTTCACCGAAAGGCCAGTACTATGATGGTGACAATGGTGAATTGACGCGATCCCAGTCAATGGCATCCATGTTTAGATGCAATGACCGTGATGGATCGGTCGGATTGCGGATGGGTGTGGTCAAATCAATGGAGATCATGTGGATGGAATGAATTTGGTCTCCAGAACCACGGGTGTGACGACTTGATTCTTTCAGATGTTCCCTATACTCTGGATCTGGCTCTACGGGAACAGGCACGAATGGATCCTCTCTAGGTGCAAATTCGTCTCTATGTGCGAAAAGGAAGGCGGGGTCTTCCCTTGGTACTATTGTCCTGATGGGATCTTGAGGTGGACGATGCTCATCTTGAATTTGGAGCCATAGGCCTAACACTTGGTCCCACCTCGTTGGGTCTACGTGCCATTCATGTCCTAACCGTATACCCATTTGTCCCATTAGATCTTCATGGGTTAGAGCGCGGTGATGTCGTCGCGCATGTCTGAGATAGTCCATCTCAGTCTCGTCTTCTGAATCGCTTTCATAGATCCAAAATTGTTCATCCTCTTCAGCATCTGTTGCTTGCGACATTGAGGACTCTTCCTGTTCCAGTGAATTAATCTGGTCCCATTGCGGTTGTTCCACTCTTAGTGGAGGGACCTGATTCTTTTGAGACTGTGTTATTTCGTCTGGAACCTCTAAGGGGAACAGTTTCAGAAAAATGTCTGGAAGCCGTTGTTGTTCTCTTTGAGGACTGCTCTCTGAACTTTCACCTCTCTCTAGCAAAGGAGAGGGATTATTGCTATTTCCAGGGGTGTTTGTAGACCATGGGAGATAATCCCCCAATGTGTATTCTGTGTTTGGATTGGCGTACGGGTCTTGTGCCAATCCCCCCCTGTTGCCTATTTCTAGGCCTTGCATGTTTTCAACCAAGATGTCTAATGGCAGGGGATGGTTGAACCCTACCCCCGACTTGTCATATGGCATCTGATACCTTGGTTGGCAAAGGATCCGCATCCCTTGCTCATATCTGCCTAGCCCATACCCATGCCAATTGCATTGTTCGAGATATTTTAGGGCAAATTCTGGGTTCGACAGATAATTGATGTTTTCGACAAAAGGTTCTTCATCTGTTTCCTTTTGTTCGCATGGTTCAGAACCATGATCAAGGCCCCCATACACAAAATTCGTTTGGTTCGGTGGGTAGCCTAGAGGGACGATTGTTCCAATGGGAAGGCGAGGTCTTCCCATGTCTTGTACTGGACTCCAGAGTGTGGGGGTTGCCACAACATTTTGCACTATGTACTCTCCCGGGCTCGTATCGGCCATCTCAACAGTGATTGTTGATGATTGGGTAGGAGGAAACGGTAGTCCTTCCTGAGTCCATTCCATGTTTGGTTGTTCAGGAATCTTGGTTTCCGTTGCGTTGGGCGCTTCCTCTGTTGATATTGCTGAGATCGTGGGCAACCCCTCTTCTAGAGGCTTAACCTCCTCCATGATTTGCTTTCCCTTGTCCTTCTTTTGGGCCACGATAGGTGGCGTTGATGATGAAGGAGCCAATGATGACGTCTCACCTGGCCGGGATTTTGCCTTATTGGCCACCGGTGGTGCTCGCGGTATCGGACCTTGTTTAGATGGATTCAATTGAAAATCCAAATGCGTTGATGGGAGGGTCGATTGAGGTATGAATTGTACCGCATTGCAATACTTGAAGGGCTCTAAGTCCATTGGGACTACATGTATTTGCCCTTCATAGGCATACTTCAAGCACTGGTGTGCGATCGAGGGGACACACTTCATGTCCCTGATCCAAGGCCGCCCTAGCAGTATGTTATAAGCCATTTCGCCTTCCAGCACATGGCACAGTGTGGGTATTGACTTTTGTCCTACCTGTATAGGCAGAACGACTGTGCCGATCGTCGAGCATATTGCATCGTTAAAAGCTCGCAGTGTGTACGTGGAAGCGGTGATGTGAGAGGTCGGCGCTTTAAATGCTTTAACGTCTGCAGTGGTTATGATGTTACTGGACGAGCCAGTATCTATCAGCACTCTCTTGTACGGGATCCCGTTGACCCGCGCGATAACGTGCAGGGGTGGATCCGGCATGTCATTTGATATCGTTTTGACCTCATTTTCTTTGAATGTGATGACAGGCTCCGTACATTGTTTCACATGTCCCACGAAGGCGTTGAAAGAATTAGCTTCGTGGGGTTGTACTTCAATGGCTTTTAAGATGTCCATAAGAGCTTCTCTATGTGGAGCTGATTGTTGAATAAGCTCGTAGATGGACAACCTAGCTGACGTGGTCCGCAAACTCTGCGTGAGTTTGGTTCGTATCGTGACCTCAGGTCTAGGCGGAGGTAACTGCGTTGGGCGTTGTTGAGGCTGCGATGTCGACGGAACTTCCCTCGCAGGTACCTCGGGGGCAACTGCTGGGTATTTTCTGTTCCTTGTTACAATGCTAATCATTCCCACAAATCCTTGCGCGGGAAGATCTTGTCGCACCTCGTTAATTTGGAGCGGTTTTGTCTGCGCCTCGTGGGCAGGCAAGGGGTCCTTGAATACCCCCATTTGTTGGTTGTTAGGTGCGATGGGGTTGTCCACGACCAATGTTCGGTTTTCGATCAAATCCTGGACTAGTTCTTTGAATTTCCAGCACCCATTTAGGTCATGTCCTCTGCGTCTATGAAATCTGCAATACAATTCCTCCCTATACCCCCTAGGCTTGGGAACGTTAGGGTCAAAAATTTGGATTTCTCGTAGAGTAACTAAATTTTCCGCTGACAAGCGGTCAAATAAGGAGTCCCTAGACTCCGCATACGGGGTGAATTGTCGCCTAGGGCGACGCTACTGATACTGTTCCTGTCTCCTGTTATCTCTTTCGTAAGCAGGAGGCACTGCCTGGTAGTTAGCCTTTTGAGGCTGCGTTTCTTGCACAGGCGCGGGGACATTTATCGCAACTTGGTTGATTGCAGCGTGTTGTGGTTGCGTTGTCCCAGTTTTAGTGGTTTTATTCCACTCTTTCTTCTTAGGCTTGGCAATTGCGCCTTCGCCTATCTTAATCTCTTCTATGACTCTGGCTTGCGCCAAAGCTTCTTCTAAGCTGTCGTATTGTCGCAGCAACAATAGACCAGAGATTGATTTTAAACAACTTTTCGTGAACATTTGCGTGAGGTCCGACATGGGAGGACGGTAGGGTAACTTAGAAAGCAAAGCTCTCCATCGGTTCCCGTACGCTGCCATTGTTTCCTCCTCAAATTGTTTAAGGCTAGCAAGATCACTAAGTGATGCCTTCTTCCTTGTGTTGAAGGCGAAACGTTCAAGAAACGCATCTACTAGCTGATCTAAGTCGCTTATGCTGTGTTTGGGCAGTTGTGTGAACCAATCCGAGGCAGGGCTCGCGAATGTGGTTATGAATGTTCTAAGCAATAATGCGTCATTATCTTGAATGCCGAAGCATTGGCTTAGAAACCGTGTAACATGTTCCTGTGCGTCCTCTTCACCTTTAAAAACTGCCAATTGAGGCAACTTGAAGTGTTCGGGGTAAAGAGGTGTAGGCACTGAGGGATGCACCGGATTATTGCGGAGTAGACGTAATGTGGGTTTTTGATGCCCAGCAGCTTTTGTCTCCACCGACTCTAAACGCTCCAATAGCGCTTGGTATGCATCGGAAGATTTTATTTCTTCCTCTCTTGTTCGCTCTTGTTGCAAGTTACGGTAAACCGGAGGCCTATGGAGGGGTGGCCGAATGGCATCCTTCCTGCCTTGATGGGGAGTTTCAATATATTCCTCTTCTGGTTCATACTCCTCGTAAAATTCTTGAGGAGTCTCAGGGCGAAACCTATGACCCTGATCAAGTTCTTGTTGAAGGTACCCATCATTGTTTCGGGGAGTTGCCTCCCTCTCGAATCTATGGGGTCTTGGAGGCAGAGCTTGACGAGGTCGTGGAGACCTGTCTTGCGCCAACGGATTACGCCTCTCATACTTGTTCAGCTCTTTGGATGCGAGGGGTTGGCCCCCTCTCAGGTATTTCATAGCGTAACTCATCCGCTTCGCGTTGCATGCGTTCTTTATCCAAGCGGTATTGATACTCTATCTCTTGCTGACTTTGTTTAAGCCGCATGATTTGGGCTTGACGGGTGGTATATCTAGCGACAGCCGGATCAATTTGATCTACCCTATTTTGTTCAGAAGGTTCAAATGTTCCTCCTATGGGTTTACCTCGATTTTGATGCTCTAAGGTTTCAATGGGTCGCTTCCCTCTGTCGAGGTAAGCGGTATGTGCTCGAGGTTCTGGCCTCAAGGGGTGATCATGATATCCTGCTGGTGCGGAAATGCAAGGTTCCCGCATTGTTTGTTGCTCTCGAGGAATGCGATGGTTTTCCTCATACTCCCTTTCACGGGTGTAAATGGGATGGGCGGAGTTAGGTCGCCCTATGTAAGGAGCCCTGCGCTCCGGATTTGGTCTCTCTGTTTTGATGATAGGTAAAGAAGGGACGCCATATCCACGTTGCCCCTCCAAATGGACAGTGTGCCTATTTAGCGCTTCATCGCGCGGTGGCCACTCATGCCTAGCTTCAAGAGGTGATTCTCTATTTATGTCAAGGTCTACATGTAAGGCATCTTCCCGAAAGGGGCTGCTTTGAATAGGCATACCCCACCGAGGATTCTGAATTGGATTCTTTTGTAGGTTTGACCTATAAGGCGGTATGACCAAATCCTCAGGACTGAAGTGAAGGCAACTTGCGCTCGCTTTTTGTGTACCTTCCGGAGCTTCTGCCCTTGATTGGGCTTGACTGCGGGTGTACACCATTGCGGTGCTTCTATGCTATCTAAATAAGTTTTTATCTCGTTTTTATGATTTTCTTTTTTTTTTGTCTACACTAAGCAGAATTAAACACACACATTCACAAAACCGTGATTATCTCTTTTAAGGATTCTTGGTGTGTCCTAAATCGGTTTAGTGCATTTTGATGTTTTGTTTTGTTTTTGTAGGTTTTGTAGAACGTTTAAATGCATCATGTAGGCTCTTATAACTCCAAAAAGGTCGCCCCTTCAATATACCAACCAGTGCCGATATACCAACCTCTCTATATACCCGCCCTTACGAGAGGGAGACTATAGGTACGTGAGAGCAGAAGGTACGTGGTACATAGGCGGTACGGAAGGGGGATTGTCTTGTTAATGGCACCTACCATAGAAAACTTATCCTCGCGCGCATGGGAATCACCCCAGCTACGCTCGGTCTGTCTTCGTCAGGATTTACGCCTAACAACAGTTGACAATCGGGAAATGGATGCAAATCAAGCCAAGGTGGTGATTAAATCCACCAATGGTCTTGATCAAGGGCTGGGGTCTTACGACCAGCTCCTTGGTTTAAGATTGTTTCGTGATGTGTGTGGGATTCGTTTTATCCAACAAAATGAAACTAGCATACATGACTTTTCCTAATGCAATGCAGGATTAAATGAAAACAATTAAAGAAACAAAAACAGAAACAAAAAAATATAACAGAGATCATGAAAATCCCTACCTCTTCTCTACCTGCTCCTGTTGTCTCTAAATTTCTGCTCTGAAAATCCGCAGACAGGAATTCGTCCCTCTGGGAGACGAATTGCATAACAGAATTCGTCCCTCCCAGAGACGAATTTGAATTCGTCTCAGGGTCAGACGAATTGCAGAAAAGAATTCGTCCCTGTCAGAGACGAATAGCAGTCTGCAACAAAAAAAGATGTACCTGTCAAGCACAAACACAAAAATTTAATCAGTTTCTATGATTTCAAAAACCAGGGAACAGAGTCCCACCGTGATCGCCACTGAAAGCACGAGATTCCGGTCAAAGGAAACACCAAGTGCGATTGCATTCAAAATTAAGTACGCTTAAGTCCTAGAAATGTAAATTGCATGAAACGAAAAAGAGACACATTGGAAGAGACGCAATCAGATAAAGAAAACACAGCCCTTTCATTAATTTCCTTTGATCTCCGTTACAATGATGCCTCCTCCCTTTTCAGGGGCTAGGAGCGCAAATAGAGTTTGATTACAATCGCTGAATGATTCCTCCTTCCGCGTGCCCACGATTGCAATGGGCGGGCCAAGATGATGCCGCCGCTGATGTCGATGAGTTCTTCGCCTCTGCTTCTTCTCCTGCGAACAAAGAAATGACCAAGACGTTAGTAGCACCTGCTGCAAATGAAAAGCATTCTCTCTCTAAAACCAACGAAATATGCATATGAATATTTGCCTGAAACAGTGAATACAGTGACACCAAATTGCTTCAAAACTTGACAGAAGGTAAGAAAAGTTACCAGAAGGCCACTGCCACTGAGGCAGCTGGCCAATCCACCTTAAACTGGAATTCGTCCCCGGGCAGGACGAATTCTGACTGTAATTCGTCCCTGGGTGGGACGAATTCTTCTGAGTTGGAGAAACCGACCTGCTGCTGCTCCAATGTCGGATCCCGGGACCTGCAAAACGCCTGCAAATAGGGGGTTAGGTAATTGGGGCCATTTTGGGACGACCCAGATGGTCGGATTTTCCCAATTTGGCCTCCACCCTCGGGAATTTGACCTTGACACCTGCAAGTTAGCGAAACGACAAAGCAATACAAAACACCCTAAAATCCGACCAAAAGCTACAAAATTGCAATTATGGACTAATCGGACCTAGTAACACAGAATGCAATCTAAAAAATAATCTAAAGTGCTCAAAAACTAAAATTAGGACTTGGGAGGTGCGGGGGTGCCCAAGTGGGCCTCCCACCGTTGGCCCTCGATTTTGGATCCAATCCACCGGGATGGGCTCAAAACCTTTTAGGATTGGGGGGTCGGCGAATTGGTAGGTTCAGATGTCCATGCGTCGGATTTGAGTAAGGTTCGAGCTTCCAAAGGCCACCCAACAACCTCCCTTGCAAAAGAGATTGGTGGATGTAGGAAGGTGAACAAAGGGGGATGCAAGTGAGTCTTCAATTCGGCAGCACTTCGTTGCTTGAACACTCCTTCAACCTGTCTGTTTTGGGTGAGAAAAGTCCCACCTTTTATAGACCCAAGGGGTCTCTTTTGGGAGGGAAGCACAAAAGCCAAGTGTTGGCCATAGGCGCCATGTGGCACTCTTGTCTTCCCATGAGGGAGGGGAGTCCTCCATTGACTTGAACTTTGATAAATGCTTTTTGTAACAGTCCTCTAACGGCCCCTCTGTCCACTTACACATGCGTGCAAGGTAGGAGCCCTTAACTGACTGTTCTGGGCTGCCACTTGGCACCATTTGCCTTTTTGCCCGTTAAGCTTAGAATTCGTCCCACCCAGGGACGGATTCAGAATTCATCCTGGGGTGGGACGGATTCTATTTTGAATTCGTCCCGGGGTGAGACGAGTACTGGGCAAAGTGTCCAAGTGTGCCAAATTGCTTCTTGACCTTACAAAATTGCTATGAAAGTGGTTAAGACCACTGTTTAACCTCTGAGGGCTGCCCTGGGGGCTGTGTTTGTCAAAGCGATCAGTGTTTGCAGTCACATAATCGGATTGGTGCTGTTTTGGTGTCTACAAGTTTACTTTTCATAAAATACCAAGCCTCTCGTTCTCCGACACACCAACGCATAGGGGTTCGACTTAGCTTATCAGATGGTTTTTCAACCATATTAAAATCCCCACACAGAACCAAAGTAGCAAAAGGTAGAGAGAAAGCAAGCCACCGCCGTAAAGCACATCGCTCTGAAGCATTATTAGAGGCATAAACATTAATAATGCCAAATGGTTTCCCAGCCAATTCCAGCAGCACCCAAACAACTTGATTAGAAGGGTCAACTCCCCAAGACACCACCTGCGAGTGCCAATTTGGGGAAATGAAAACTACAGCACCACCTTTTCCAGGTTCATGATTTGTGTAAAAAAAAGGACCACGCGGCCAAAGAAAATTGCAGGTACAATCTAACAGGAAATCAGTGATCTTAACTTCTTGTAAACAGACAAAGACTATATTAAAAATACTAAATAACATTAATTAAAAATTTACCGCTTGGATATATAATTTATTCTTCTCCTTTAAAGAAATCTCTAGTGCATCATGTGTTAGCTAAGAATATAACCTTCAGAGTAATACTTCCTTATATTACAAAATTCAAGATCCGTTATATGAAATCCTTTATTATATTCCAAAAGTCAAGATCTAATATATTAAAAATATTGTTCAGATACTTTATAAAGTATTATTTTGATGTAATGCAATACTAATAAATAATATTATTTTAAAATAGAGATATGGGATATATGCCATTTCCTTAATGCACATTATAGAGTGATAGTTGATAAATTCAAATGTGGACCAATACAATATTTATAAATGCAATGATACCTACTCAAAGATTTGATCTTTATATCTACATATCACTTGCTAATAGCGTTCTACTTCTGTGGTAAAAACTATATATATGTTATGTTTAATATTTGATATATATCTTTCTCTATATAACAATTGTTTATATAAACAATCACCTATAAGTCATTTACAAAATCTATTTCTTAAATCAATTTATTGAAAATACAAACGCTCAAAATAAAACAAACAAATAAGCTTAACCTCAACAAATCTGTAACCCTGCATCTTGCATAATGAAATAATGGACCCGTCAAATGGTATAATGATTTAGATGATAGTTTGGAAAACATTCTAAGGCTGTTAATTAATAATTAAACGGCATCTGCATGCAATTTCCTTCTTGTTGACCCGCGTAATAGTCTTAGTATACATCTAATTATTGTATGCTCCCCTTCTGCTGAGGAAAGAATATTTGGGAAATGAAAGTAAAAGTGGCATATTTGTAAAATGTCTTATTACATAGGGGAATAGAGCAAGTTGGTTTCAATCAAATTTAGCATTGACATACAACTACATTTAGGGCTACCCGTAGTTCAATAATTAGAGGTTGAAAAGGGAATGAAAGGAGGTATTAACCATGAATTAACGAGCACTGTTGTAAATATTTTCAGCCATGAGCCAGTTTTGCATCAGACACAAAGAAAAGCTTTTGAATTACCTTTTGTCAATAATAGACATCGACGGACAAAATCACGAGTTTGACAGCGAGGACGTACATTGTCACTTCTAGAAATATTTCCAACATTAGGCTGTACCTTATAAAAAAGACATCAATCAACTCACTATATTTTTTGTTTTTTGGTGATGCATTATCTCAAGTAGTCAGTATCATCCCTAACTTTTTGTTAAAAACGCGTGGAGCGTTTGAAACATTGCCTTCAGTTTTGAAAAGATCCATGCGTACAGCAGATTTGGAAGTCATATCGCGTACAGCAGATTTAGAAGTCATATCAGCCGGCCATCTCAAACCGTCGTTTGAAAATAATGTCTATAGATATGGTAAGAGATTACACTCTTTCAACTACCATGCAATCCTACAAGTAATGGGTCTTAGAGTAGCTCACAGAGGAACAGTTAATTTTGTTCTACTTTTACATAGATAAATTTAATTGTATCTAACCTTAATTAAAGGAGCCTATGCGTTACAGCTTTCTTGCAACACTATTTTCATATCGTCATCATGAATGAGTAGCGATTGCTATTCACGAAAAGCAGTTTTTATGTTGCTGTCCGCAATCAGGGTCTGCAATTATCAGATATCCTTACCTCGGCCCAAATTAAAATATATAGGAGAGTATGATGTGAAGAATTGAGTAGCAGACCTCAGAGACACTCAACACCACAAACGGAACCGTATTCATATTGTAAAATATAAGGCAAGTATCGAAGATATTTTAAATTATTGTTTTTTTTTTTTCTGGTTGAAATGAAAACAGAGGCACTTAGTTGTTTAAGTACACCTTATAGATATATTATCTCTCGACCATCTTCTCACCTCTCCATCGCTATTTTGTTCCCTTCAGTTGTATATATATATATATATATATATATATATATATATATATATATTTTGTAACGCAATTTTTTTGACAAATTAGTAATTGTTTTATGGGTTTTCGTTAACATAACCTCTTTGCATAGATATAAGAAGGAGGAGTTGTTTGTGTTGTGCAGAAATGGAAGAAAAGGTTCGTAAAGGGTTGGATTCACACCGTTCTTCCTTCAATCGAAAAGCCTTGAGCGGTCGAGCAGTGAGGATAGTACATATCTCAAATCCCATAATCGTTAAAGCAAGCGCCTCTGAATTCCGTGAAGTTGTGCAGTCTCTCACTGGACGAAAGAGATCATGGGATTGTCTTGAAAGTCCTCTAGTGAAGACTCCCAGGGATAAAAATAAAATGCGGTACTGCTCGATCGAAGACGCACAAGACCCTGCAATTACTGAAGGCACGCCGGAGGAGGGCAAAAACAGTGATGATCATGTTAAATGTGAATTTCATCAAAAAGATATGCACGACGTATATACTGATGATATATTTAGCTCTCTAGAAAGCCTTGGAGACCCGAATTTTTTTTTTCAGTTTTTCTTGAGTATTCTGAGAAACAAGCTCATAACAACCTCCTACATTGTTAAAGTCTATCGGATCGTGCGATTTTTTCTTTGTGGGTTGTGATGCCGTAGAACATAATGTTGGAAAAGTTTATGGTATCACGTGTTGTTTATGTCAATATGTTTTCGCCGAAAATATGAAAGGCAAATTAACAATCAAAATTTTATTTCAGGATATATTCTATATTGACAAAAACCTTGCACATGGGTTATTGACGACTTTTTTTTTCGTTTTAATTGAAATCTTTAACATAAATTGCTTTCCCATTTAATAATATGGGGGTTTATGATGATTATCGAAGAATTCTTAATTATTTCTATTTAGAATAATTTGAGTTAGATAAGTGAAGTGTGACCTAAAATATTTAACAAAATTTGCTTTCCCATTTAATATGCTAGAATATGGATTTTTATTGCTTTTATGATTATGAAAGCATTCTTAATTATTTTTATTATTTGTATTTACAATAATTTTAGTTAGGTAAGTGAAGGGTGACCAATGAGTATAGTTTTCGACATCAATAAATTTATTAGAGTAAATAGGTTAATATACATGTATATGAATAATTATAATTATTTAAATTATATAATATATTTATTTTTAAATATTCTTTATTAACATGTAAAATAAATTAATATAATTAATTATATATAATTTTAGATGGTATATTAAAATTATTTAGGTGAGTTGGAAAAGGTAGGACAATCCTCCCATGAGGTCTCTCTTTATGATCTCCACCCTATAAAATCTACATGAGATACCCAAAATCTAGTTGATACGCAACTTCCACGTGATTTTGATGGTGTAAAACCCTTTGGTCGTGGTTTCTCAAACCAAAACAGCTCCAACCCCTCAAGGAGTTTTTTGCTAAATTAAAAAAAATATAATATATAATTTTTATTATTTTTATTTAAAAAATTAAAAATTAAAATTTATATTAAAAGTATTCATATGTTATTGTTAAATATAAATTATATTAATTTAAAATAAAAATTTAATACATTAAAAAATTTATTAAGTGATGTCATTCCCATATGAGCTATTCATTTCTAGTGGCATATTCTTATTCTTATGTTGAAATTTCATTTCACTTTAATACCTCTTCTTCATGTAGATATGTAAAGTTTCATTCACTTTTATGTACCATTTGGAAAAGTAATATTATCATTAAAAATGTAATATGTCTCATATAAATAGTAATATAACTATACAATTTCACTCATATGATTTTATATTTTTATAATTAAATTTAAAGAAAAAATAATATTTATTAAATAAGTTATATATGGTTTTTATTGGGGCCACTTTCATTCAAACAAACTATTAGGTCAACTAAACCATGTTCAACATGCAATTTTATTGCAAATTTCTTGTAGATATTTAAATACTTTTCATTCACTTTTATGTAACATATGGAAAAGTAATATTATCCTTAAAATGTAATATGATTCATATAGATAGTAATATAACTATACAGTTCCACTCATATGATTTTATATTTTATAATTAAATTTAATGAAAAAATAATATTTTTTAAAGAAGTTGTATGCAGTTTTTATTGGGGGGCACTTTCATTGAAATACTAGCTATTATGTCATCTAAACCATGTTCAACATGTAATTTTATGATAATTTTTTCTCTATAAAATTTGTTCTTGGTCTTCCTTAAAGTGCTATGTTTTCACAATCAAGTCCTTGACTTCATATTCATTTAGAGATAAAGATCTCACTTTGCAAGGTGACTTACAATATTTTGAATTTCATGAATATGAAGATCAATACCATAATTGGCTCAATTTTTTCCTATTGAATTTCATTATTTATAGATATGCTCACATTTCCAAGATATTTTGTTGAATAATAGATGATGAACATGAACAATCATATTATTTTTTATCCAATCTACACATACATTTTTGTTGATAACATTAATGATTAATTATGAATCCTTCTAAATTGAAATATGTTTTCATTCATTTTCAATTATAATTTTAATTATTGTAAGAAGTACCCTAGCCTTTGCATGGTTGTTACTTTAAGTTCCATATAATTTTGAGTAAACAAGAATAATTTTACCTTTATTATTTTGAAAAACAACACCTCCATAGGATTTTCTTGGATGCTCTTTAGAAGCACCATCAAAACTAAATTTTATAAATCTAATTTTGATAAATCTAATTTTAAGACATTTTCATTTTACTCTAGATCAAAATAGGTCCTTTGTTTTAATATAATTATCACATATGATTTTTCCATGTAAATTCAAATATTGTAACCAAGTTCTTACCACCTCTTTTTCTACACATTAGACTTACCATAATGAGCATCATATATGTACATATTTTACAATAGAGGAAATAATATACTTCCAACATAGGCATGATTTCAAGATTTAATTTAAAAATTCTAGTGCTCCTTTCAAGCAATAAATTCTAAAATGATCAATCCTCCACATAATATATAATACTTTATCTTTGAAATAAGTAATCTAATGTTTTATCAACCTTTTAATGTTGATGGAGCTAAAAATAATATTTTTAGTAAAGGGACATTAAGGAAGTACATGATTGATATTTTATATCCCTTGAAATATCCATGCTATCCTCTTCATTATAGTCTCTCTCTTATAAAAAATAACTTACTTTAAACTGCTAATAAAATAAATATGGGGGCCTTAGGGAGCACCTTTAGTGACCAAACATTCTTCCATGGAATATATTGATAGTAGAAGATTTTGATTGCTCTAAAGCCTCACATCCTAACATAATCCACTTTCTTTGTTATTTTGATAGATACCAAACCAAATAATCCTTTTTTTCAAAAATTGGTAAGTAAAATTCTTCAACATTCTTTTGATGTTCATTTGTAATTTGTTTGAGTTTCTCTCCTTCAACCATATTACTAATATATATTTATTATCTATAGTTTTTTCTCATATTAATATAATATTTTATCTTTGGACCTTTATAAGCTAAGGAATCAACTAAAATCAAATTAAAATTTTCTATAAATCCCTTCAATCATAAATTACAAGCAATGTCATATGAAGTTCCATGTTGATTATCTTTTGGGTGGGGTTATTTTCTTGAATAATTTTATTTCATCAAGAGAACCTATTTATTTTTAAGTAACATTTTGGGCTAATTATTTTTATTCTTATGAATAAACTCGTAAGTATATTATTTCTTAATATTTCCCCTCCAATATTATTTTCCTCACAAACCCAATCCTCTTACAAAGAAGAAACCAAAATATTTTCTTGTAGTCTTTTCAAAGAATGTATTTTTTGAAATTTATCAAATTTTGGTGCTATACGTTTTGAAATCATGAAAATGACATCATATAAGGATGGATTGTAATGTAGTCTTTATGAGTTGTAGCATTCATGCCAAATAAGATGTCTTTCTACCCAAGCAAGAGATCCAAATATTCCTTTTCTTTACTTTAAGAGAATTAGGAATATCCATGTAGGCTGACACAAAATTTTAAATTTTAATATTTAAAATATCTATAATAATTTATTGTAAATCTAAAGCAGTGTTAATAAAAAATATTAGATTTTGTAACATTAGTAAATTCTCTAATAGCATTCTTATAGCACAATAATATCTATTTAAACTCCATGGAATCATTGATTGAAGGATTTCCCAAAGAAAATTTATCATCAAAAAATAGAGAATGATATTGAAAGGGACCATTTTTACAACCTGAATACATTTAATCTTGTATTCAATTTTTTTTGTCTTTGAGAAACCTCTTCCCAATGACTCTATATTAATAATTAATATATAAGGTGATAGTGCATCACCTTAAAAGTCTATAGGATGAATTAAAGTAACCAACAAGAACCATTGATTAAAATAGAATATTTTTAGTGTTATAACAATATTTTATTCATATGAACTATAATAAAAAGTAAATACCTTAATAATAACATGTAAAAACTATAGAAAACCCTATCATATTATTTATTCATATCTATTTTCATAAGCATACTAGGATTTTCCACATAATAATGAAAGCCTATGCAATGATTACACCATCAAGAATTTATTTAACATAATAAAAACCACCTTGGTCCTTTGAGATAGCACAATCTAGAATGCCTTCCAAATTTTTTCCATTTTTTCAAATGATCATATAATTTTTATAACAAAAGCTTTTTGGATGACAATCATCAAAATATTGTGTATCTTAGTCCGTGGGAAACCATTGAATAGAAGACCCATTGATATTGTAGCCTTCATTTCTTAGACCTCTTCAATTGCAACCAAAAAATAACTCTTTAATAAATTCTTTTTATTTTGAATGAAGAACACAAGCTTATACTGACAGGGGGGGTGAACAGTATAGGATAAAATTTTACTTTTCTTTCCTAAACAATATCATCCAATAGTATCAATTGCAATAATTCTCCATTTTACTTTTCTTTCCTAAACAATATCATCCAATAGTATCAATTGCAATAATTCTCCAAAGCAATATTAACCAATATCATCAATATCAATAACAAGGCAATGCACAAATCATCACACACATGAGAGACACAAATTTAACATGATTCACCTAATGTGGGTTACGTCCATGCAAAAAATATTTATTCTAAAGTTTCTCAACAAATATTTTGATAACCAATTTCCTATTGCAATGTTTATGGACCTTTGTTCAAAGGAGATCTCAATACCCTATGCTATGGTTCATGGACTTCTATCCGTAGGAGATCTCTATCCCCCCATTAACTCTAATTCATGGAACTTTATCCACAAGAGAACTCTATTCCCTTGTAGGTCTGGTTCATGGAAATCTATCCACAGACTAAATGTATCCCTAGCATATGTGTTTCCAATCTCATCCATCAATGGAGTTAAAAAATGAAGTATAAAGTGTTTCACAAACCCTAGCTCAAATAATTTCAACAATATTTAGTTTTTAATTTATGTTATTCTAATTTTTATGCATTTTTCTATTTGTTAATTATTATTTTTTTATTATTTAAATTATTTTTAAAAATATTCTATAATCACATATGTAGAACCCAATTATATATAATTATATCATCACATAAAAAGAATAATATGACAACATTTTCTAGTGATAATAATTATTTATTCAATAACTACATGTAAAATGGACTAGTCCTATTTAAACCTATACAAATATTTTTATTTTTTAAAAGTCATTTATTTTAATATAAATGTTTAAATCAATAGAACTCATATCTAAAAACCTATTATTATTATTTAATTATAATTGTCTCTCTTGTAAAATTTGTATATACATGGTCTCATCATGTGATGTTATTCTCTTGGATAGAGGATTTAAATATACATAGAAGGATCATAGGGGATAATGCAGTAAAAACATAGAGGATTTGCTTAAAATAAAATTATCAAAAAATTATGTTTGTAAAAGTTAAGTTTAATTTTTTTTCCAAAGAAAAATCTAGAAATAAAAATTCTCCTCACTTATAATCATACGCAATTTGAATCAGTGATAAAAATTTCAATTTTATCTGCTCATGTAGAGGTGTTGGAGAGAAAGTGGGTAGTTAAAACTCTCCGATTGAAATCGAGAGGCCCTAGGTTCAAGTATCTCCCCTCACATGCCCCAGGTTCAAATATCTCCGCTCACATTCTACAAATATGCTATGTACATTGTACATAGGAGGTTACAAATAAATAAAAAAATTGTATTGAGTAAATACTTATACACATCCACCATGGGGATTGAACTCAGGTCACATCACCAATAATGTAGGTGGTGTCCTTGCTGGAAGACCACACTCACCATCAATCAAAATTACAATTGAAAAATGACTAAAATATATTTTAATAAAGGGAGACAAGATATTATAAGTAATTCTACAATGATCAATATTAGAGAAATTAATATTTGTATGGATGTCTCTCAATCAATGTTTAAAATATATCTAATGTAATCCCTCATTTGTTTAGCTATAGTATTTTTGTGTAGATTTCATTTGATCTTGACCATTTTTGGTTATGTTATAGGATTTTATTATAAAGCTTCTTTTATTTGGTATCTCTTAGGTTTTGTTATGGGATTTTATTTTCAAACATATTCAATTTGGACCCTCCTCGGTTATGCTATAGAATATTATTATAATTTTTTTTCTAATGTTGTCTCTTCTAGGTTTGGTATGAGATATTATTTTAGGGATCATGTGATTTGGTTCCTCTTGGATTTTATTGTGGGCTTTGTTGTAAGGGATTTTATTATAAAATATTTTTTAGTTATGCTATGGTATTTTATTATATAGCTTGTGAAATTTTATTAAAATTGTAGACACCAAAACAGCACCAATCCGATTATGTGACTGCAAACACTGATCGCTTTGACAAACACAGCCCCAGGGCAGCCCTCAGAGGTTAAACAGTGGTCTTAACCACTTTCATAGCAATTTTGTAAGGTCAAGAAGCAATTTGGCACACTTGGACACTTTGCCCAGTATTCGTCTCACCCGGGGACGAATTCAAAATAGAATCCGTCCCACCCCAGGACGAATTCTGAATCCGTCCCTGGGTGGGACGAATTCTAAGCTTAACGGGCAAAAAGACAAATGGTGCCAAGTGGCAGCCCAGAACAGTCAGTTAAGGACTCCTGCCTTGCACGCGTGTGTAGGTGGACAGAGGGGCCGTTAGAAGACTGTCACAAAAGGCATTTATCAAAGCTCAAGTCAATGGAGGACTCCCCTCCCTCATGGGAAGACAAGACTGCCACATGGCGCCTATGGCCAACACATGGCATTTGTGCTTCCCTCCCAAAAGAGACCCCATGGGTCTATAAAAGGTGGGACTTTTCTCACCCAAAATATACGGGTTGAAGGAGTTTTCAAGCAACGAAGTGCTTGCCGAGTTGAAGACCCACTTGCATCCCTTTTGGTTCACCTTCCCACATCCACCAATCTCTTTTGCAAGGGAGGTTGTTGGGTGGCCTTTGGAAGCTCGAACCTTACCCAAATCCAACGCATGGACACCTGAACCAACCAATTCGCCGACCCCCCAATCCTAAGAGGTTTTGGGCCCATCCCTGGTGGATTGGCTCCAAAATCAAGTGCCAACGGTGGGAGGCCCACTTGGGCACCCCCGCACCTCCCAAGTCCTATTTTTAGTTTTTGAGCATTTTAGATTATTTTTTAGATTGCATTTTGTGTTATTAGGTTTGATTAATCCATAGCTGCAATTTTGTAACTTTTGGTCAGATTCTAGTATGTTTTGTGTTGCTTTGTCGTTTCGCTGACTTGCAGGTGTCGAGGTCAAATTCCCGAGGGTGGAGGCCAAATTGGGAGAATCCGACCATCTGGGTCATCCCAAAATGGCCCCAATTACATAACCCCCTTGTTTGCAGGCGTTTTGCAGGTCTCGGGATCCGACATTGGAGCAGCAGCAGGTCGGTTTCTTCAACACAGAAGAATTCGTCCCACCCAGGGACGAATTGCAGTCAGAATTCGTCCTGCCCAGGGACGAATTCCAGTTGAAGGTAGATTGGCCAGCTGTCTCAGTGGCAGTGGCCTTCTGGTAACTTTTCTTATCTTCTGTCAAGTTTTGAAGCCATTTGGACTCACTGTAATTACTGTTTCAGGCAAATATTTACATGCATATTTCGTTAGTTTTAGAGAGCAAACGCTTTTCATTTGCGGCAGATGCTACTGACATCTTGGTTGTTTCTTTGTTCGCAGGAGAAGCAGCAGAGGTGAAGAACTCATCGACATCAGCGACGGCATCATCTTGGCCCGCCCATTGCAATCGTGGGCACGCAGAAAGAGGAATCATTCAGTGATTGTAATCAAACTCTATTTGCGCTCCTAGCCCCTGAAAAGGGAGGAGACGTCATTGTAACAGAGATCAAGGGATATTAATGAAAGGGCTGTGTTTTCTCTATTTGATTGTGTCTCTTCCAATGTGTTTCTTTTCCATTTCATGCAATTTACATTTCTAGGACTTAAGCGTACTTAATTTTGAATGCAATCGCACTTGGTGTTTCCTTTGCCGGAATCTCGTGCTTTCAGTGGCGATCACGGTGGGACTCTGTTCCCTGGTTTTTAAAATCATAGAAACTGATCAAAGTTTTGTGTTTGTGCTTGACAGGTACATTTTTTTTTGTTGCAGACTGCTATTCGTCTCTAATAGGGACGAATTCTTTTCTGCAATTCGTCTGACCCTGGGACGAATTCAAATTCGTCTCTGGGAGGGACGAATTCTGTTCTGCAATTCGTCTCCCAGAGGGACGAATTCTCGTCTGTGGATTTTCAGAGCAGAAATTCAGAAGCAACTGGAGCAAGCCAGAGAAGAGGTAGGGATTTTTATCATCTCTGTTAAATTTTCTATTTCTGTTTCTGTTTCTTTAATTGTTTTCATTTAATCCTGCATTGCATTAGGAAAAGTCATGTATGCTAGTTTCATTTTTGTTGAATAAAACGAATCCCACACACATCACGAAACAATTTTAAACCAAGGAGCTGGTCGTAAGACCCCAGCCCTTGATCAAGACCATTGGTGGATTTCATCACCACCTTGGCTTGATTTGCATCCATTTCCCGATTGTCAACTGTTGTTAGGCGTAAATCTTGACGAAGACAGACCGAGCGTAGCTGGGGTGATTCCCATGCGCGCGAGGATAAGTTTTCTATGGTAGGTGCCATTAACAGGACAATCCCCCTTCCGTACCGCCTACGTACCACGTACCTTCTGCTCTCACGTACCTATAGTCTCCCTCTCGTAAGGGCGGGTATATAGAGAGGTTGGTATATCGGCCTTGTTGGTATATTGAAGGGGCGACCTTTTTGGAGTTATAAGAGCCTACATGATGCATTTAAACGTTCTACAAAACCTACAAAAACAAAACAAAACATCAAAATGCACTAAACCAGTTTAGGACACACCAAGAATCCTTAAAAGAGATAATCACGGTTTTGTGAATGTGTGTGTTTAATTCTGCTTAGTGTAGACAAAAAAAAAGAAAATCATAAAAACGAGATAAAAACTTATTTAGATAGCATAGAAGCACCGCAATGGTGTACACCAGGAGTCAAGCCCAATCAAGGGCAGAAGCTCCGGAAGGTACACAAAAAGTAGGCACAAGTCGCCTTCACTTCAGTCCTGAGGATTTGGTCATACCGCCTTATAGGTCAAACCTACAAAAGAATCCAATTCAGAATCCTCGGTGGGGTATGCCTATTCAAAGCAGCCCCTTTCGGGAAGATGCCTTACATGTAGACCTTGACATAAATAGAGAATCACCTCTTGAAGTTAGGCATGAGTGGCCACCGCGCAATGAAGCGCTAAACAGGCACACCGTCCATTTAGAGGGGCAACGTGGATATGGCATCCCTTCTTTACCTCTCATGAGAACAGAGAGACCAAATCCGGAGCGTAGGGTTCCTCACATAGGGCGACCTAACTCCGCCTGCCCCTTACGCACCTATGAGAAAGAATATGAGGAAGATCATCGCATTCCTCAAGGACAACAACATACAACTCGGGAACCTTATGCTTCTGCACCAGCCGGATATCATGATCACCCCTTGAGGCCAGAACCTCGAGCACATACCGCCTACCTCGACAGAGGGAAGCGACCCCTTGAGATTTTAGAGCATCAAAACCGAGGTAAACCCATAGGAGGAACATTTGAACCTTCTGAACAAAATAGGGTAGATCAAATTGACCCGGCTGTCACCAGATATACCATCCGTCAAGCCCAAATCATGCGGCTTAAACAAAGTCAGCAAGAGATAGAGTATCAATACCGCTTGGATAAAGAACGCATGCAACGCGAAGCGGATGAGTTACGCTATGAAATACCTGAGAGGGGGCCAACCCCTCGCATCCAAAGAGCTGAACAGTATGAGAGGCGTAATCCGTTGGTGCAGGACAGGTCTCCACGACCTCGTCAAGCTCCGCCTCCAAGACCCCATAGATTCGAGAGGGAGGCAACTCCCCGAAACAATGATGGGTACCTTCAGCAAGAGCTTGATCAGGGTCATAGGTTTTGCCCGAGAGACTCCTCAAGAATTTTATGAGGAGTATGAACCAGAAGAGGAATATATTGAAACTCCCCATCAAGGCGGGAAGGATGCCATTCGGCCACCCCTCCATAGGCCTCCAGTTTACCGTAACTTGCAACAAGAGCGAACAAGAGAGGAAGAAATAAAATCTTCCGATGCATACCAAGCGCTATTGGAGCGTTTGGAGTCTAGTGGAGACAAAAGCTGCTGGGCATCAAAAACCCACATTACGTCTACTCCGCAATAATCCGGTGCATCCCTCAGTGCCTACACCTCTTTACCCCGAACACTTCAAGTTGCCTCAATTGGCAGTTTTTAAAGGTGAAGAGGATGCACAGGAACACGTTACACGATTTCTAAGCCAATGCTTCGGCATCCAAGATAATGACGCATTATTGCTTAGAACATTCATAACCACATTCGCAGGCCCTGCCTCGGATTGGTTCACACAACTGCCCAAACACAGCATAAGCAACTTAGATCAGCTAGTAGATGCGTTTCTTGAACGTTTCGCCTTCAACACAAGGAAGAAGGCATCACTTAGTGATCTTGCTAGCCTTAAACAATTTGAGGAGGAAACAATGGCAGCGTACGGGAACCGATGGAGAGCTTTGCTTTCTAAGTTACCCTACCGTCCTCCCATGTCGGACCTCACGCAAATGTTCGCAAAAAGTTGCTTAAAATCAATCTCTGGTCTATTGTTACTGCGACAATACGACAGCTTAGAAGAAGCTTTGGCGCAAGCCAAAGTCATAGAAGAGATTAAGATAGGCGAAGGCGCAATTGCCAAGCCTAAGAAGAAAGAGTGGAATAAAACCACTAAAACTGGGACAACGCAACCACAACACGCTGCAGTCAACCAAGTTGCGATAAATGTCCCCGCGCCTGTGCAAGAAACGCAGCCTCAAAAGGCTAACTACCAGGCAGTGCCTCCTGCTTACGAAAGAGATAACAGAAGACAGGAGCGATATCAGCAGCGTCGCCCTAGGCGACAATTCACCCCGTATGCGGAGTCTAGGGACTCCTTATTTGACCGCTTGTCGGCGGCAAATTTAGTTACTCTGCCGAAATCCAAATTTTTGACCCTAACATTCCCAAGCCTAGGGGGTATAGGGAGGAATTGTATTGGAGATTCCATAGGCGCAGAGGACATGACCTAAATGGGTGCTGGAAATTCAAAGAACTAGTCCAGGATTTGATCGACAACCGAACATTGGTCGTGGACAACCCCATCGCACCAAACAACCAACAAATGGGGGTATTCAAGGACCCCTTGCCTGCCCACGAGGCACAGACAAAACCGCTCCAGATTAACGAGGTGCGACAAGATCTTCCCGCGCAAGGATTTGTGGGAATGATTAGCATTGTAACAAGGAACAGAAAATACCCAACAGTTGCCCCCGAGGTAGCTACGAGGGAAGTTCCGTCGACATCGCAGCCTCAACAACGCCCAACGCAGTTACCTCCGCCTAGACCTGAGGTCACGATACGAACCAAACTCACGCAGAGTTTGCGGACCACGTCGGCTAGGTCTGTCCATCTACGAGCTTATTCAACAATCGGCTCCCCATAGAGAAGCTCTTATGGACATTTTAAAAGCCATTGAAGTACAACCCCACGAAGCAAATTCTTTCAACGCCTTCGTGGGACATGTGAAACAATGTACGGAGCCTGTCATCACATTCGGAGAAGACGAGGTCAAAACGATATCAAATGACATGCCGGATCCACCCCTGCACGTTATCGCGCGGGTCAACGGGATCCCGTACAAGAGAGTGCTTGATAGATACTGGCTCGTCCAAGTAACATTATAACCACTACGAGCGTTGAAACATTTAAAGCGCCGACCTCTCACATCACCGCTTCCACGTACACACTGCGAGCTTTTAACGATGCAATTTGCTCGACGATCGGCACGGTTGTTCCGCCTATACGGGTAGGACAAAAGTCAATACCCACATCTGTGCCATGTCTTTGGAAGGCGAAATGGCTTATAATATACTTGCTAGGGCGGCCTTGGATCGGGGACATGAAGTGTGTCCCCTCGATCGCACACCTGTGCTTGAAGTATGCCTATGAAGGGCAAATACATGTAGTCCCAATGGACTTAGAGCCCTTCAAGTATTGCAATGCGGTACAATTCATACCTCAATCGACCCTCCCATCAACGCATTTGGATTTTCAATTAAATCCATCTAAACAGGGTCCGATACCGCAAGTACCACTGGTGGCCAACAAGGCAAAATCCCAGCCAGGTGAGACTTCATCACCTACTCCTTCATCATCAACGCCACCTATCGTGGCCCAACAGAAGGACAAGGGAAAGCAAATCATGGAAGAGGTTAAGCCTCTAGAAGAGGGGTTGCCCACGATTTCAGCGATATCAACAGAGGAAGCACCCAACGCAACGCAAACCAAGATTCCTGAACCACCAAACATGGAATGGACTCAGGAAGGACTACCGTTTCCTCCTACCCAATCATCAACAATCATTGTTGAGATGGCCGATACAGGCCTGGGGAATACTTAGTGCAAAATGTTGTGGCAACCCCCACACTGGAGTCGAGTACAAGACATGGGAAGACCTCGCCTTCCCATTGGAACAATCGTCCCTCTAGGCTACCCACCGAACCAAACGAATTTTGTGTATGGGGGCCTTGATCATGGTTCCGAACCATGCGAACAAAAGGAAAGAGATGAAGAGCCTTTTGTCGAAAACATCAATTATCTGTCGAACCCAGAATTTGCCCTAAAATATCTCGAACAATGCAATTGGCATGGGTATGGGTTAGGAAGATATGAGCAAGGGATGCAGATCCTTTGCCAACCAAGATATCAGATGCCATATGACAAGTCGGGGGTAGGGTTCAACCATCCCCTGCCATTAGACATCTTGGTTGAAAATATGCAAGGCCTAGAAATAGGCAACAAGGGGGGATTGGCACAAGACCCGTACGCCAATCCAAACACAGAATACACATTAGGGGATTATCTCCCATGGTCTACAAACACCCCTGGAAACAACAATAATCCCTCTCCTTTGCTAGAGAGAGGTGAAAGTTCAGAGAGCAATCCTCAAAGAGAACAACAACAGCTTCCAGACATTTTTTTGAAACTGTTCCCCTTAGAGGTTCCAGAATGAAATAACACAGTCTCAAAAGAATCGGGTCCCTCCACTAAGAGTGGAACAACCGCAATGGGACCAGATTAATTCACTGGAACAGGAAGAGTCCTCAATGTCGCAAGCAACGGATGCTTGAAGAGGATGAACAATTTTGGATCTATGAAAGCGATTCAGAAGACGAAACTGAAATGGACTATCTCAGACATGCGCGACGACATCACCGCGCTCTAACTCATGAAGATCTAATGGGACAAATGGGTATACGGTTAGGACATGAATGGCACGTAGACCCAGCGAGGTGGGACCAAGTGTTAGGCCTATGGCTCCAAATTCAAGATGAGCATCGTCCACCTCGAGATCCCATCATGAAAGTAGTGCCAAGGGAAGACCCCGCCTTCCTTTTCACACATAGAGATGAATTTGCACCTAGAGAGGATCCATTCGTGCCTGTTCCCGTAGAGCCAGATCCGAGTATAGGGAACATCTAAAAGAATCAAGTCATCACACCCGTGGTTCTGGAGACCAAATTCATTCCATCCACATGATCTCCATTGATTTGACCACACCCATCCGCAATCCGACCGATCCATCACGGTCATTGCATCTAAACATGGATGCCATTGACTGGGATCGCGTCAATTCACCATTGTCACCATCGAGATACTGGCCTTTCGGTGAAATGCTTCATTTTACCCCAAGGACAACTCAGGATATTTTTCAAGCTGAAGAGGGACCCGAGGTTCCAAACGCGTAGATCTTAACTCAGTGATGATATCCATTTAATCCCAACTCCACATCGGTTGGAGGACGGATCTCACATGTCGGTCGAAGAGACGGCCGACGTAGACATCGGCACGGATCCAATGAATCCACGGATTCTCAAGGTCAGGGGTAAGCCTTTCCCCCAAAGAGCAAGCCGATTATATAGCCCTTCTTAAAGAGAAGAAGGAAGCCTTTGCATGGTCGTACAAAGATATGCCGGGACTAGACCCGTGGCTAGTCATGCACAACTTAACGCTTGATCCGAAAATCAAGCACCGTAAAGCAAAAACTAAGAAAGATGCACCCAACAGTGGCCTTGATGGTCAAAGACGAATTGCAAAAGTTGTTGGATGCACAATTTGTCATCTGCGTGGATTATCCGCCATGGTTGTCCAACATGGTTCCCGTCAAGAAGCCCGACGGGAGGATTCGCATATGCACCGACTTTCGAGACCTAAACAAAGCGAGTCCTAAGGATGATTTCCCCTTGCCAAGCATCGACGCATTGGTAGACGCTACAACGGGTCACGAAATGCTCTCCCTAATGGACGGTTTCTCGGGATACAATCAAATTCGTATCAATCCTGAAGACCAACTCAAAACGGCATTCACAACGCCTTGGGGGACATTTTGTTATAAGGTCATGCCTTTTGGCCTTAAAAATGCTGGCGCTACATACCAACGTGCTATGACTTATATCTTCCACGATTACATGCACAAAACTTTGGAAGATTACATGGATGATTTGTTAGCCAAGTCTCTCTTGCGCTCGGATCATCTCGGTGACTTAAGCAAGATTCTCGATCGCCTCATAGAGCATAAGGTCAGACTGAATCCCAAGAAGTGCGTGTTCGGCGTCACATCTGGAAAACTCTTGGGTTTTATAGTCTCCAAGAGAGGCATCGAAGTGGACCCAAACAAAGTCAAGGCAATCCTTGAAATGGCTCCCCCAACCACTATCAAGCAGCTCAGAAGTCTGCAAGGAAAGGTCGCGTCGATTAAACGCTTCATAGCGCAATTATCTGACAAATGCCGACCAATGAACAAATTATTGCACAAGGGGGTCACATTTCATTGGGATGACGAGTGCCAGTCAACCTTTGACGAAATCAAACAATACTTGGCTTCGCCGCGGTATTGGCACCGCCTAGACCAGGTGTGCCGTTCTACTTATACATCTCAGCTACTGAGGTGGCACTGGGCGCAATGCTAGCCCAGAAGAATGAACTTCACAAAGAACAGGCTACTTACTATCTTAGCCGCACCCTGGTCAGTTACGAACTTAACTATGCATACGTTGAGAAACTCTGCTTGGCAGTGGTGTTTGCTACCAAAAGGCTACGCCACTACATGCTGAGCAACACTACGTATGTTGTGTCTAAGGAGAATCCATTGCGATACATGATGAGTCGTACTTATCATAGTAGTCGCACGGCGAAATGGATCATGTTGTTGACGGAATTTGACATTGAGTTTATTGGGCAAAAATCTATAAAAGGACAAGTCATAGCCGATCAACTAGCAGAGGCTCCTCTTGAAGACGATCAGCCTCTAGTCATAGAACTACCAGATGATGAGGTCTTCCATGTCTCAGAATCGCCGGATTCTGAAGAGCCTGAGTCTCAAGCCGACATAACCTTATTTTTTGATGGTTCTAAATGCGAGCAAGGTGGTGGCGCGGGA
This sequence comes from Wollemia nobilis, assembly GCA_028583015.1. Taxonomy (NCBI): domain Eukaryota; kingdom Viridiplantae; phylum Streptophyta; class Pinopsida; order Araucariales; family Araucariaceae; genus Wollemia; species Wollemia nobilis. The sequence goes on along the minus strand of JAQPPZ010000629.1, from coordinate 793,960 downwards.
ATTGTATTCTTCACACCGCAGGGCGCTCCAATGCCCCTGTCATTTAAATTAAACTTCCAGTGCACCAACAACAATGCAGAATATGAAGCCTTGCTCCTAGGTCTTCAGACAGCAATCGCCATGAACATCAAAAGACTGAACATCTTTGGTGATTCGTTGTTAATCGTCAATCAAGTCAAAGGGGTATATCAATGCAAATGCCCGATCCTAAAGGCCTATAAAGCCCTCGTGGATAAATTCCTGGCAAAACTTGAGTGGTATGACATCGAGGCACTCCCTCGATCATCGAATCATTTTGCGGACACAATGGCCTCCTTAGGGTCACTAATCCCGCAAGACCTTTCCGGTGATATAACAACCATTCAGGTCAAAACCTTATCGCAACCCGCGATGGAGCGCGCAAGCTCAGACTTGACGCCGGGAATCCACATGATCCAGATCGAACCATCTTCGGATAAGTTCTTTCGAATCCGAGACTATTTGAAACATGCCAACGGGGGTCTTTGTTCTCCCCCACTCCCATTAATAGCAACACAACGCTATTCTTACAAGTTCTATCCCAATCAGCATTTGTTAGGGAAGAACTCCAAAAGGGATTGGTTGTTCAAACTCGTCGAGGTATCCGATCAACGAGACTGGTATTTACCCATAAGAGACTACCTCAAGTTAGGTAATCTACCCTTTGGATTGACGCAAGCCGCAAAACGAACATTCAAACAGAAAGCGGCAAAATATGTCTTGATAGGAGACATTTTGTATCGTCGCAGCTACGACGGAATTCTTCTTCGTTGCTTGGACCAGCAAGAGTCCACTTGGGCAGTCACCCAAGCGCATGACGGTACATGTGGCGGCCACTTCAGTGGTATGGCCATTGCAAAGCGCATTCTTCGCATGGGCTATTATTGGCCATCTTTAGAGCGAGATTGCTGCGCGTATGTCAAGAGGTGCGTAAAATGTCAACATCATGCCAATTTAATGCACGCACCTTCCCGGGCCCTACGGACAGTCCGATCTGCTTGGCCATTTTCGTAGTGGGGCCTCGATCTAATCGGAAAGATCTCCCCTGCATCGTCGAGCCGTCACACGTTTATCATAACGGCCACGAGAATATTTTACCAAATGGGTGGAAGCAATTCCGTTAACCTCTACGACAGGACCCCGCATTGCGGAGTTCATTTTGCATTACATCATATGTCGTTTTGGTATTCCATCCAAAATAATCTCGGATAATGGGCCATCATTCAAGAACAAAGACGTGCGTGCTTTAACCACAAAGTACAAAATTCAGCACGGCTTTTCAACACCCTATTATCCGCAAGCAAATGGGCAAGCAGAGGCGTCAAACAAAACGCTAGTCGCCATCCTTAAAAAGACCGTCGCAGACAGTCATAAGGATTGGCACATACAAATCCCACTTGCCCTTTGGGCTTATCGCACTAGCATTCGGACGCCCACTGGGGCAACTCCGTTTTCACTAGTGTATGGCTCAGAGGCAATAATGCCTCTCGAGTTGGAAATTCCTTCCCTCCGCATATCAATGCAGGAATTCATCGATGATGACACTGCACGGCAAGCCCGGTTAGACCAACTTACGTTGCTTGACGAAAGACGCGTTAATGCTCTCGAGCACTTACGTATCTATCAAGAGCGGCTTAAGAGAGCTTACAACATGAAAGTTCACCTAAGAGACTTTCGGGTTGGTGATTTGGTTCCGAAGGAAAACCAACAAAACTCTAATTTGTCGTCCCATATGAGAGACAAATTCGTGGCAAATTGGCTAGGTCCTTATGTCATTGATAGAAAAATAGGACCGGGAACGTACGAGCTAGCTTCTCTTGACGGTATCAAGGAAACGAGAACCCTTGAATATCAGTCATTTGCGACCATTTCATATCTAAGAAAGCCATATACCAAAAAAAAAAAAAAAAAGCTCCAAGGATTATCGCAATCTCTTGGTCAATCCAAAAAGCTCCAAGGATTATCGCAATCTCTTGGTCAACCCAAAAGCTCCAAGGATTATCGCAATCTCTTGGTCAACCCAAAAAGCTCCAAGGATTATCGCAATCTCTTGGTCAACCAAAAAGCTCCAAGGATTATCGCAATCTCTTGGTCAATCAAAAAGCTCCAAGGATTATCGCAATCTCTTGGTCAACCAAAAAGCTCCAAGGATTATCGCAATCTCTTGGTCAATCCAAAAAGCTCCAAGGATTATCGCAATCTCTTGGTCAATACAAAAAGCTCCAAGGATTATCGCAATCTCTTGGTCACCAAAAAGCTCCAAGGATTATCGCAATCTCTTGGTCAACCCAAAAAGCTCCAACGATTATCGCAATCGTTTGGTCAAAAAAAAAAATCAAGAAATTCAACAAAAACAAAACAACAAAAATCATCAAAAACAACAAAGATTTGCATCTCAATTCTAGGCATACTCGAATTCATCAAAAACAAAAAACAAAAACACCAAGCATAACTTTTACCACACTACAGTCAGTGGTCTGGGAATGTACCAAGAGTTTCAGTGATTCGGTCATCATTTTCCTCTTTAGCCATGTAGTGTACCAAGTCGAACAGATTTTACGAAGGTAGAGTCATACTTGAAATACACCTTGTTACGTAACATCCCAACACAAATCAAAACACTAAAATTCCCAAATTGTGTGAACGAAAGACGAAACCTGCAAAATAATCTAGGTCACCACAAGCGAAACGGTTATCTTGCTCATCCCCCTGTGCGAATGACCCCTAGAATGCTGAGAGTTGGCAAAAGGACAAGCATCCTCCCTACCCAATTCCCTAAGAATCCCTAAAGTTCTCAACAGTTGCAAAACACAAAAATTTGCAAAATGTCAAAACTCCAAATTTGACAAACTATAGTGCACACATCAAAAGGCACAAACAACAGTGATTTTCATCACTCCATATCCCCAATCCCTTGCTCGAAAAAAAAAAACAAATCAAAATAAACAGTGATCTCATCACTACAATGAGCAAGTATCCCAATACAATTGAAGAAAAGAAGGGAGTTGACCTTGAATCCCTGGAACTCTCAGCATTCTATAGGTCATAAGGCAAGCTTCAGTACCAATTTGGTTGATAGCCTATCGGTAATAGAAGTAAACCTCCCGCATGACGATATATCTGTCACATTAACTTGCGTACAGATCAATGTTTGCATGTGGATGAGCTAGCTTATGGCATCCTGGATTACACCGTAGATTAATCTTAGTACATACAACAAAGGAATTCGTGGAGCTAATTAGGTGATCCTCGGTACGAGGTTCGGTTGAAAGCCCATCCGGCACTGGCGGTATCCTGACAAATACCACAAAAATGAACTCAATTGCACACACAGGGATGTGAAATAACTTGGTCAAAAACAAGTCCGATTCATACCTTGTTCAAAAGTCTTGTAAGATAAAGTACAGTCTTGGCTAGTGAGTTAAAACCGTCCGAGTCTCGAGAAAACCTTAGCTACATTTCTAAACCAACCGCGCTACTTTTCATCCTTACAAATACCATCAAAAAATACAAAAATAAAAAGAAAAACCATGTATACATGTAAAGTCATACATCACAGCAATCACCTAAAAACAAAATAACAGAGTTCTAAACAGTCTATGGTGCCATAGCCAAACATCACAAACCCCATTCATCCATTTCATATCTGCATATCACATATAAATCAAAAACATTTGCATTCATCATAGCATATGCATCCATCAAAATAAATCAACATGCATACATCCATATTCATCAACCATCATGCACAAGATCAAAGAAAATCAAAACAACAAAAACAACAAATAAATGCAACACAAAAACAAAAAGCAATAAACATTGCCAGACACAAGTGCTCTTGCACTTAACCTCTTGGCATAGAAAAATTGATGTCGGGGTTTACATTGTCACTATCCTACTCCCTAAGAAGGCTACCATAGCCGGACCGCTCCACGGGAAGACGGATTTTCGACAATTTCATCCCCAAAGCGTCACAAAAAAAAAACACAAAAAAAAACAACAATAAACATATGCCGCTCCTTTTAAAAAAAACAAAAACAAAAAAATCACAAAAAAACAATAAACATTGCAGACACAAGTGCTCTTGCACTTAACCTCTTGGCATAGCAAAATTGATGTCAGGGTTTACATTGTCAATATCCTACTCCCCAAGAAGGCTACCATAGCCGGACCGCTCCACGGAAGATGGATTTTTGACAATTTAATCCCCAAATGGTGTCACAAAAATAACAAAAATAAAAAAAAATGCAACAAAAACAAACAGAAATAAGCATTGCCGGACACAAGTGCTCTTGCACTTAACCTCTAGGCAAAGAAAATCGATGTCGAGGTCCAAATTATCGCTCTCCTACTTCCCCAAGAAGGCTACAATAGCCGGACCGCTCCACGGGAAGTTAGATTTTCGATGATTTCACCTCATTACGGCATCACCAAAAGGGTTAACACCCACCAAAAATAGGTCCAAATGTTGGAAAAATTGCACACGCTTAACGGTAAACCCTCTAAAGGCATACCCTTGCACAAGTCATCTTGGGTCAAGCGACTCGTCGCTTCTCTCACGAAGGTCATTCCCTCATCGATTCGTCGCTTGAGGGGGTAGTCACACTTAGTCACCAACCAACAATCACACACCCAATTAAGGAAAACGACATGCATTCAAAGAATCATTGACAAAGACAATCACGCTCCTGCTTGGGGCAATAAACAAGCAACAATCAAATCAATCAAACACTTGGCATTTCGTGAATCATGAACACAAGGTTCCCCCTGAGGATAAAAATGCCCTTCACTTGTTCATGACTGATCAATGTCTAAGTTCAAGTCACACCTCACCAAAACAGGTTAATACTTGAAATCAAATTCCTTAGCTCGTCAGAAGCAAGGATTCAAGAATGCATGCCCTTTCCATACTTGGGGCATCAAAAGTTGGTTAGGTTACCAAGAAACCCTAATCATTAGTGCTTTGGTTATCTATTTTTGCTCAAGATCTGCGTCACCCGCTAGCGCTTCCCAAAAAGGGGCATCCGTAGACACCAAAACAAGCACCAATCCGATTATGTGCTTGCAAACACTGATCGCTTTGACAAACACAGCCCCCAGGGCAGCCCTCAGAGGTTAAACAGTGGTCTTAACCACTTTCATAGCAATTTTGTAAGGTCAAGAAGCAATTTGGCACACTTGGACACTTTGCCCAGTATTCGTCTCACCCCGGGACGAATTCAAAATAGAATCCGTCCCACCCCAGGACGAATTCTGAATCCGTCCCTGGGTGGGACGAATTCTAAGCTTAACGGGCAAAAAGGCAAATGGTGCCAAGTGGCAGCCCATAACAGTCAGTTAAGGACTCCTGCCTTGCACGCGTGTGTAGGTGGACGAGAGGGGCCGTTAGAAGACTCGTCACAAAAGGCATTTATCAAAGCTCAAGTCAATGGAGGACTCCCCTCCCTCATGGGAAGACAAGACTGCCACATGGCGCCTATGGCCAACACATGGCATTTGTGCTTCCCTCCCAAAAGAGACCCCATGGGTCTATAAAAGGTGGGACTTTTCTCACCCAAAATAGAGAGAGGTTGAAGGAGTTTTCAAGCAACGAAGTGCTGCCGAGTTGAAGACCCACTTGCATCCCTTTTGGTTCACCTTCCCACATCCACCAATCTCTTTTGCAAGGGAGGTTGTTGGGTGGCCTTTGGAAGCTCGAACCTGACCCAAATCCAACGCATGGACACCTGAACCAACCAATTCGCCGACCCCCCAATCCTAAGAGGTTTTGGGCCCATCCCTGGTGGATTGGCTCCAAAATCAAGTGCCAACGGTGGGAGGCCCACTTGGGCACCCCCGCACCTCCCAAGTCCTATTTTTAGTTTTTGAGCATTTTAGATTATTTTTCGGATTGCATTTTGTGTTATTAGGTTTGATTAATCCATAGCTGCAATTTTGTAACTTTTGGTCGGATTCTAGTATGTTTTGTGTTGCTTTGTCGTTTCGCTGACTTGCAGGTGTCGAGGTCAAATTCTCGAGGGTGGAGGCCAAATTGGGAGAATCCGACCATCCGGGTCGTCCCAAAATGGCCCCAATTACATAACCCCCCTTGTTTGCAGGCGTTTTGCAGGTCTCGGGATCCGACATTGGAGCAGCAGCAGGTCGGTTTCTTCAACACAGAAGAATTCGTCCCACCCAGGGACGAATTGCAGTCGAAATTCGTCCTGCCCAAGGACGAATTCCAGTTGAAGGTAGATTGGCCAGCTGTCTCAGTGGCAGTGGCCTTCTGGTAACTTTTCTTATCTTCTGTCAAGTTTTGAAGCCATTTGGACTCACTGTAATTACTGTTTCAGGCAAATATTTACATGCATATTTCGTTAGTTTTAGAGAGCAAACGCTTTTCATTTGCGGCAGGTGCTACTGACATCTTGGTTGTTTCTTTGTTCGCAGGAGAAGCAGCGGAGGTGAAGAACTCATCGACATCAGCGACGGCATCATCTTGGCCCGCCCATTGCAATCGTGGGCACGCGGAAAGAGGAATCATTCAGTGATTGTAATCAAACTCTATTTGCGCTCCTAGCCCCTGAAAAGGGAGGAGACGTCATTGTAACAGAGATCAAGGGATATTAATGAAAGGGCTGTGTTTTCTCTATTTGATTGTGTCTCTTCCAATGTGTTTCTTTTCCATTTCATGCAATTTACATTTCTAGGACTTAAGCGTACTTGATTTTGAATGCAATCGCACTTGGTGTTTCCTTTGCCCGGAATCTCGTGCTTTCAAAAATTATCCTCCAATTTCATCCCTCGCTTTTGTTATAGGAATGTTTTAAAATGTTCAATCAATCTAGTCATAAATAGATTTTACTATAGAGTTTTGTTATTGTGCTAAAGTATACTAAAATGTTTATGTGATAGATTCAACTAAATATCGAATGCAAAGAAATATATTAAAGTTTTGATAATGTTAATGTAGCTAAAATAAAAGTAATATTAGTTGTGGGCTATTATTGTCAAAATGTATCTAACAATTTGAGTAATGTAAGAAAAAATAAAAAATAAAACTAAAAAAAAAAAAATTAGTTAGAAAATAATTTAACCAATCATGATGTTAATTTTCATATCTATAAAATTAAAATTTTAGAAGGTAACTGGCCATGTGAGGCTTTATCTCTTAATAAAAATGATTTCATCGAAGTGATTGAAATATTAAAGTTTGAAAAAAATAAAGAATGTATTTAATTAAAAACAATAAGTAATATTTTGATGAGTGTGCCCTTATAAAAGCCACATATAAATTATATAACTTATTAATAATCATGATTCATATATTTTTTGATATTTGAGTTGCAATATTAATTTTCAATAAATTATAAAATATTGTAAGAGTTTAGAACTCAAATAAGAAGTTCAAGTTTCTAATAAGATGGGAACAATAAGTTGAAATCATACAACATACTTCTTAGATAAATATAGGTAAATAACATCCTTTACAAAGATTTTATTTAATAAATAATATTTATAAATAAATTTATTATATAATTCAAATAATTTTATTTAATTTTATCCTTATACGACTATAAATATGGTTCGATACTTGAGTGGGCCAATTCACATCATACTCTCCGCTCGATATTTTACTTCGTGCTGAGGTAAGGATATGTACGACCGTCTTAGTCGAATAATTGCAGATGATTGACGCTAAAGACCACAACTGCTGCGACTCGTGAATAGGAACAGCTAATAATTAGATATAGCAATAATATTAGGAAGAAAATTTAGACGCACGTTCTTTGTCAATGTACGAATTAAAATTAGCGACAAATGAATTATTCTTGTGAAAGTGGAACCAAATTACCTGTTCCTCTGTCACACAAAATTGCTTAACATTAATACTCGTCGGATCGTCGGATCGAATCCTATGAAAAAAAGGTTGATTGATTATGATCGTTTATGGTATGTCGAACATTATTTTCGAACGATGGCTGCTGATCGCGGCCCTGACATGACTTCGAAATGTACTGTGATATGATTTTATTATTATTATTATTATTATTATAATGCAAAAATCGAAGGCGATGTTTAAACGTTCCCTGTGATTTTACTACAAGATTAGATATGAATTTGAAAACGTAAGGAGGTGGCTTACAAAGGAAACCCAGACAGCTACTTGAGTGAAGAAGATTACGTACCGTAAAGCGAAACATTGAAACCACAAGTTGAACTTTTATGTAATGTAGGTCCTCTACGCCGTGATTTTATCACTGAAATTGTCTATTATTATTAGATAAAAATAAATTAAAAAGCTCTTAAGCTCTTCTTTGTCGTAATGCAAACGTCGCTGATGACTGGAAAGGTTTCTAGTACTTTTGCTTATTTCACTGTTTATAGCTCCTTGACTGTCTTTTAGAACCTGTTATTAGTATCTGTATTGATATTGCCAATGCGTGATTTGATCTGAGCAACAATGTAAGATTGGATTATAGTAAGAAATTCTAGAAGCATTCCACTTCAACTGGCAATTGCAAATAGTGCATTCTGCAAAGATGCAAACGACAATGGAATACCAAAAAGAACAAAATATTCAAGTCATAATCCTTCAAGTGAACAAACGAAGGCTTAGACATTTGGGTTTCTAAAAGTAGTGATTTCATTTATGGTAACATGTTATGACGTTACACAACATTCCTGAGATAAGCATAGTCGTTTGCTGTGTTCGAGTCTTTTTTTTTTTAATTTTTTAATATAAATTAGCTTAAAGAAATATAAATTTTTGATAGATCATTTTTTTATTTGCAAACGACATCGTTCTGATGTAGTATTTATAAAATGTTTATATACTTATATTCCTCAACACCTTATTGATTTTTACATATTAATAAGTCTTGAAAAACTAAAATATATGGTTTTTATTTTTATTTTTAACTTTAACTGGAAAAGGCATCAGCGTGTGCATATTTACATATTCTTTACTGATTAAAGGCTGAGTTTGGTAATGATTTCCTAGTTCACTCTGCGAAGGTATGCATTTTCTGTCATTTATGAGAAAAATATTTATTCTCATAATTAGATTACATCTAAATAGTCTCCACAAATGTCTGTTCATATCTCTGAAAAGACAGGATCTTAACTTTTAGAATATAAAGAAGAAGTAGGTCGCATATTCTCTCTTCAAATAAAACATGATGATGTAGTAGAGGTTGTTGTTGGAGTAGAAATAAACTATTTTTTATTTTAATAATTGTTTTTATTTTATCAAGTGGTATTAGTTTAATTGGTTAAATTCTTCAATATTTAAAAGGACAACAAGATTCAAATCTTGTCAAACCATAAACGAATAATATCCAAACTTTGTTGTAAAACCAATATGATGATAATGTAACACAGGTAGAACTCTTTCAATTTCATATAACAATTTAAAAAAAAAAATTATTATTTTTATTTTAAAATATTTTTGAATGGAGATAAGAATATTTTGATTCTTACGCAAATCATTAGTATACACAATTGTGGGCTTCAAGTGATCAATAGATGTGAAATGTGTTTTGAAATGTAACTTAAATATCTATAAACAATGTATCCCAAAAACTTAAAAACAAGTATAAAACCTCATGGAAATTTATGAACATTGGAGGCCCTTATCTCACTCTTAATTTTTTAAAAATTTTAATATATTTTTCAAATATAAATCCACTATACAAGAAACCTATTACTTTAATTTAATTTATATATATATATAGAAGTATGTCAACTATTTTGAAAAATAGGTACAATTAGTTGAAAAAATATTCCAAAGGAGATGAATTGCAATTAAGTCTATGTAAAAAATCAAACCAAACATTTTTTTTTTTCATTTACAACCTTTTTATATTTTTTATAAAGTGAATCAACCAACAACTTTCCAAGACTCATACACCTAAGTAGGTGATTATTAAAAAACATTTCCTTAGAACTTAAATTTAATAATTACAATAATAATAATAATAACATATGATCCATTGTTGCATTTATAATACTACTCAAACAAATTTTACTCGTAATAATACTTATTTAAATCATATTATTATTATTTATGTGCAAATAATAATATATTAAATATTAATATACATTCTATTTTTAAATGTTTTTTAATTCAACCCATGGAAAGATATACCATGTTTAATTGTTTTTGTAAAAGTAGAGAAGATATAAGAAAACACACAAAAAACTACGAAAAGCTCCATAATAGTGCATACAATGTGTGTTCTGAAAAATATTTATTCTTCTATATTAGAAATATTGCAATTAAATATTCCTTGAATTCTTTGATTGAATCCTTATTTGATTCCTTTTGAATCCTCATATGAGTTTCCCATGAAATCCACTTTTACAATAGGTACCTCACACCCAATCTAATCCATATATGGACCATGCATAGATTGAATGATCCACCCAAGTGACGATGGATGGATGGATGGATTAACTAATGAGGATACACAAATATATAGAATCATTACAATAACTTTTCTTAACTACAAACCATACTTTTCTATCTTTTTATCCTTTTACCCTTTTGTTTTTTTAGCTTTTTTGGATTTTTAGCCATTTTACATCACCAACTGTAACATTCTCCCTTTGATGCAAAAATGGTGAAATACCCAACTTCATTTTTATCTTCACATGTAATTATTATATTTACACATAAAACTTTACCCCGACTCTTTCAACATAGCTTCTGATTTTATTTGTTTGTTTCAATTTGATTACTTTAGCTCTCATACCCTATTAAAGGTATGAACCCACTAGGGCATAAATATAAGACTTCCATATATTTAGGTTGCTCTACCTATGAGCTTATGTCTCCCCCTTAAACATATCTATGATTTAAATGTTGGGTTCTTACTCATTGCTCTAACATCCTTCCTAAGCCACTTTGTGAGTGCTTGGGACTCCTAGCTTCAACACTACCTTTGAGCTCTAACACTAGCTCTGATACCAAATAAAGAAATTAAATGAAGCACTAATGGAGGATTGATATCATGTAAAAATGATCCAAGAGTGTTTAATAATTAAAATAAACTAATTCTAAATACAAAATGATGAAATATCTTCAACCAAAAGCTACAATCTTAGTAAACTATATTGTTGTTCCAAACTAGAAAATTAGATCTAGAATTAAAAAGTATACACAAAAAATTATGGAAAAGCTCCACAATAGTGCATCAAATGTGTGCTCTAATCTTACAACTGAATATTTTTGACTAAATTCTCAATGAATTTCTTCTAAATATTCCTATGAATTTCCCATGAAATCTACTTTTACAATAGGTGCCTCACACCTAATTTAATCCATCTATTAACCATGCATAGATTGGATGATCTACCCAAGTGAGGATGGATGGATGGATTAACTAACGAGGATACACAAATATATAGAATCATTACAATAGTTTTTTAACTATAGACCATCCTTTTATATATTTTTATCCTTTTATCCTTTGGCCTTTTTTGGCTTTTTTTCTTTTTGGTCTCTTTGGATTTTTTTCTTTTCTGGATTTTTGGCAATTTTGCTTCACCAACTCTAACAAATGATTTATGAATACAATTTTAATGATTGTTTGAGATTAATTTATAATACATAAATTTTTCTATTATATGTTATGAACCTTGTAGTAAAGTAAAAGCACATCCATACAATATTTCAATAATAAAAAAAATAAGTTAAAAATTAACAATATTGCAAGATGAAATGGAAATGTAATAGATTATATTATAGAAATAAAGAACACATTACAAAATTAAAGGTCTTTTCAAGTAGGGACTCTCCTTAGAAGTAGACCTTTGATACAACAAAATATAAGTTACCTTCACCTATGCGCCCTTGTCTTTTTAAAGACTCTTCATAGACCTAACTATAATTCTCAATGGTTGGCTTCACATGCAAATGGTCACTTGAGCTAGAATATTTGTTCAAATGATTAGTTAAATTATTTATAATGGTTATATTAAATTTCACCACTTATATAGGAATCTCAAGAGCCATATATACATTATAAAATATTACACAATATCATTAAGATGGGGTACCCATGTTAGAAATGGGATAATTACATTATAATATTAGGATGGGGTCCTAAAACGCTCTTCCCATTCAAAAAATTTTATGCTCAATATTGCATGTGAGGAAATTATTTTTGCCATTTCTAGAGAGGCTCCCATATGGTATCTGCTAACTATAAATTATGTAACTAAACCTAGACTTTAACGATGGTGTAGTTATAGAGAATGTAATTTCTTTACTCCAAAATGCTATGAAGATGTAAAATTATAAATCTATCTTAGGGAGTGTTGATCGGATATGAATGTGATTGCCAAGTACCTTCTTGAGATAAAATATATGGAAGACTTGATGGATCATAGAATAAGGTGGTAAAGTAATCTTATAGGATACTTGTCCAATTCACTACAATGCATGGTAGGGTCTATAAAACCATACTACCAATTTTTGATGAACATGAAGTTGCACTAAATATTTCTTATATGATTGAAGTCAAAGAAATACCACATCACCTACATTGAATATACACTCATAATGGTGTTGGTCCCTCTCTTGTTACATTTGATTTTGAGCTATCACCAAGTTCTCCTTCAACTACTATAAAAGTTGGCTATATTCCTGAAGAGTTGCATCCACCACCTAAACATTGAAGTTTCAAGAAATATATGAAGAGGATGGTAGGTGTGGTTACTCATAAACTACCTCAAAAGTAGTCATTTTAGATTTTGTATAGAATAAAGTGTTGTAGCATAATTAAGCCAAAGGTATCCACCTAGGTCACTGTGTTGGTTGTTTCGAGGTAAAATAGTGAAGGTAGACCTCCAATAAATTGTTAGAAAATCTAGTTTTACCATACATCTATGGATTGTAAACTAAGCTCATTTGTGGTTTCATTTCTTTTAAGTTAAACAAGTCTTGTCAAAATATAAATATTTTAAAAATTTCTAAGGTATGGTAATGATGGATGATGGAACAAAATAAACATACTTCAAGAGAAGGTCCACCACCACAAGGATGACCAAATTTCCTCTAGATTTATGTATCCCTTCAACAAAATCCATGGAGATATCAGTCCATATATTATGTAAAATTAAAAAAGGTTGTAGAGTGCTTTGTGTACAAATTATTTCTCCTTTAATTAATTGAAACCGTTTATATTTGGATACAAAATTTTGAATATATTTTCTCATTCCCTCCTAATAGAATGGTCACAAACTATTAATATCATGAATTGTGACCATCAATTCCTTTTTATATGTAGATTTTATCAAATTTTTCTTGATAGCACCTTATTGATGAAAGCTAAGGGTCATCCTTCTTGCATTAATAAGACCCCAATCCATGACCCAAAGCATCACTTTCAATTATAAAGGGTTTGGAAAAATCAAGAATAGCTAACACTAGGGTTGAAATCATAGCCAACATGAGATCTTAAAAAGATTTTTCTCCTATATATAACTACATAAATAATAATATTTTTCAACATGGCCATTAATAAGATTATTATATTTTCATAATTTGTATAAATAATTGATAATATCTCATGAGATCCAAGTATTTGGCCTCCTACAAGCCAAAGAAACATTTGGATCATTTGATAAATAACTCATGGTCCCACAATAATTACAATGTTTTATCTAGAGGTTGTATGCTATCAACCCAAGTGTGATTGTAGATAATAATTTCACCAAAGAAAACCAAAGTAAAGTTGTGAAGTAATGCTTGGAATACATTGTTCATGAGGCTTTGGAATGTTGAATATGTGTTAATTAGACAAAAAGGCATTACTAAAAATTTATAATGGTCCTCTTGACTTCTAAATATTATTTATAGGATTTATTTTATCTTGATCCTTATCTGATGAAACCTAGAGAAGAGATCCAACTTGAAGAAATTATTTGCACCATGTAACTCATCCAACAACTCATCAATCGTAGGAATAGGAATTTGTCCTTAATGGTATGTTTGTTCAGTCTACAAAATTCAAATTCAATACACAACTACCGTGACCCATATTTTTCCTAACTGATATGATGGGCAAATAATAGAGATTGTTACCATGTCAAATTACTCTTGTTTTCAATAGTTTTTAAATTAATTTTTAATTTATAATTTTTTTCCATAAGGGTATTTGTAGGGCCTAATGTTAGGTAGTGAAATTTCTTGCTCCAACTAGATTACATGGTCATGGGAACAACATGGAGGTAATCCCATAGGTTCTATAAAAATAATATTATATTCAATCAAAATGTGTTGTGGATCCCCTTATGGTTTGACTACTTCAATATTCTATAAATGAATTACAAAAAACTAATCTACTACCCCATGTGAGTACTTTTCAAATATTTTCTCCACTTGACTTGAACTAATAACTTGTGGGGATCCTATGTGTGAACCATAAAGGGTGTATTCTAAGTAAATTACATCCATATGTCAAAAAATTTCTAGGCTACTATTCCCAATGTATGGAGTTATTGTACCCACAACGCAACATCAAACCCTCCAAAATGAAGTGTAATTATATATATTTTAAGTAGAATCTCTTACCATCAACTTAAAATTTAAATATTTCCCTTTACATGAAAATATTCTTCCATTTTCCACAATGAATTTGAAAGAATTACAATATTGCATGTAGTAGTTGGATTTCTTAGCTATTCATGGATCAATAAAATTATGTATACTATCTAAATCAGTAAGAGTTAAAATTATTTTCCCATTAAAATATCTTACTACTTTTATCATCTTGGGGCTCACGATTCTTGCTAGTACATGAACTAAAATTATTGATTGTGGTTCTTTATATGTTTCACCCTCATCTTAATGATATTATTCTAATTGTTCTACTACTTCTTCATGTAATTCATTTACTATATAATCATATAAATTTTATAGTTACAATTATTGGTGCACATATTTATACCCTAGGATATATTTCTCATCATAATTGTAACATAACCCTTATGTTGTTCGAGAAAATATTTCCTCCATAGTCAATCACTTCAAGGTTAGCAATTTATTTTTTGTGTTTCATGTTAGATTCGATGGAAATAAGAGTTTGGACTATGAAACTTTAGATGATATTCTTCGATTATTTTTTTTCCTCTACTATCTTGATCAATATTATGGTCTACATCATGAACTATGGCTTGAATATTTTAACCTATTCTCTAATGTCATCATTGTATCCACAAATAAAAAAACTCTAAAAAAAACCTCCATTCAAACCTCTTGTCCTATTAGCATAATTTCAAAGAAGTGTGTAATTGAGAATAAAATAATTTCCAAGAAAGGTCAAGAGTCACATTTTGCACCCACTGATACCACTATAGGGCCTTGGATTAAAAGTTAAAATATTTTATAGTGACTCATAAATATTAGGGGACATTATGAAATTTGAAATTTTGGTTAACCCAACACAACCAACCATGAGGGTCCTTTCCATTAAACTTATATAAGTATAATTTGGGAATTTTAAATGAGGTATTAGTATGAAAAATATCATGATGGATTTCTTCATATTTATTTCCTCAACCGTTACCTATTCCTTCATTGTTAATCTATTGGTGTTAATTTGGGTATCACTTTAAAAACTCATCAATCTCAAGGAACTTTTTGTCAATTCCAATTTTGATATTAATTTGTTCATATTTCCTAAATTTTATGTGATCTTTCAAATCTTTAACTTCTTGTCCAAGGTATTCCATATAGTTCTACATGTTACTAACTTGTTTACTTATTTGGTCCATGAATTGATTTTTTTCCATATCCCTCATTGCTCCTCTAGTCCCTCTAACCATATACTTGTGATTTGGACCACCATAACTACCTTGTTTTTATAAGGGTTTCTATTTTTAGTAATGTTCAAGAAAATATATTCACATGCTATATATAAAAACAATCAATTTGAAATGATGAACACAATGGACTAGATCTCAAAATAGTCTATATATATATGTATATATATATATGTATATATGTATATATGTATATATGTATATATATGTATGTATATATATATATATATATATATATATATATATATATATATACATATATATATATGTATATATATACATATGTATATATGTATGTATATATGTATTGAAAGCACGAGATTCCAGGCGAAGGAAACACTAATTGCGATGCATTCAAAATCAAATACGCTTAAGTCCTAGAAATGTAAATTGCATGAAATGAAAGAAACGCATTGGAAGAGACACAAGCAAATGGAGAAAACACAGCCCTTTCATTAAAATTTCTTGATCTTTGTTACAAATACGCCTCCTCCCTTTTCAGGGGCTAGGAGCATTAAAAGAATTTGACTACAATCGAGACTTAAGGTTCCTCTTTCCGCGTGCCCACACTTGAAATGGACGGGCCAAGATGATGTCGCCGCTGATGTCGATGAGTCTTTGACCTCTGCTGCTCCTCCTACGAACAAAGAAACAACGAAGATGTCAGTAGCACCTACTGCACATAAGAAGTGTTTGTTCTCTAAAATCACCAAAAGATGCATGCAAACATTTGTCTGAAACAGTGAGTAAAATGACTCTAAATGACCTGAAAACCTGATAGAGGACAAAAAACATCACCAGAAGGCCACTGCCACTGAGACAGTCGACCAATCTGCCTTCAACTGGAATTCGTCCCTGGGCAGGACGAATTCTGACTGCTATTCGTCCCTGGGTGGGACGAATTCTTTTGTGTTGGAAAAGCCGACCTGGTACTGCTCCAATGTCGAATCCCGAGACCTCCAAAACACCTGCAAATAGAGGGGTTATGTAATTGGGGCCATTTTGGGATGACCCAGATGGTCGGATTCTCCCAATTTGGCCTCTATCCTCGGGAATTCGATGTCGCCACCTGCAAGTTAGTAGGACAACAAAGCGACAAAAGGCATGATAAAATCTGATCAAAATGTTATGAAATTGAAGCTATGAGTTAACCAAACAGAATAACACAAAATGCAACCTGAAACAAGTAATCTAGAATGCTTTTGGAATAAAACTTAGAAAGTGCGGGGGTGCCCAAGTGGGCCTCCCACCGTTGGCACTTGATTTTGGTGCCAATCCACTAGGGATGGGCCCAAAACCTCTTAGGATTGGGGGGTCGGCAAATTGGTTGATTCAGGTGTCCATATGTTGGATTTGGGTCAGATTCAAGCTTCCAAAAGCCACCCAACAACCTCCCTTGCAAAAGAGATTGGTGGATGTGAGAAGGTGAATCAAAGGGGATGCAAGTGGGTGTTCAACTCGGCAGCACTTTGTTGCTTGAAATCTCCTTCAATCTCTCCTTTTGGGTGAGAAAAGTCCCACCTTTTATAGACCCATGGGGTCTCTTTTGAGAGGGAAGCATAAGTGCCATGTGTTGGTCATAGGTGCCATGTGGCAGTCATGTCTTCCCATGAGGGAGGGGAGTCCTCCATTGACTTGGGCTCTCATAACTGCCCTTGTGACAGTCCTCTAACGGCCTATCTATCCACCCACACACGTGTGCGAGGCAGGAGTCATCAACTGACTGTCCTAGGCTGCCACTTGGCACCATTCTTCTTTTTGCCCGTTAAACTTGGAATTCGTCCCTACCGGTGAGACGATTTCAGAATTCGTCCCTGGGTGAGACGAATTCCAGTTAGTATTCGTCCCCAGGGTGGGACGGATATGGAGCAAAGTGTCTAAATGTGCCAAATTGCCTCTCTGACCTTACAAAATTGCTATGAAAGTGGTTAGGACCATTGTTTGACCTCTGAGGGCTGCCCCAGGGGGCTATGTTTGTCAAAGCGATCGGTGTTTGTAGTCACATAATCGGATTGGTGCTGTTTTGGTGTCTACAAGATGCCCCTTTTTGGGATGCGTTGTGCATAGCGCGAGTTCGAGCAAAAATAGATAACCAAAGCACTAATGATTAGGGTTTCTTGGTAACCTAACCAACTTTTGATGCCCCAAGCATGGAAAGGGCATGTATTCTTGAATCCTTGCTTCTGACGAGCTAAGGAGTTTGATTTCAAGTGTTAACCTATTTTGGTGAGGTGTGACTTGAGCTTGGACATTGATCAGTCATGATTAGGCAAAGGGCGCAACCTTTTATCCTCAGGGGAACCTTGTGTTCATGATTCACGAAATGCCAAGTGTTTGATTGATTTGATTGTTGCTTGTTTACTGCCCCAAGCAGGAGCGTAATTGTCTTTGTCAATGATTCTTTGAATGCATGTCGTTTTCCTTAATTGGGTGTGTGATTGTTGATTGGTGACTAAGTGTGACTACCCCCTCAAGCGACGAATCGATGAGGGAATGACCTTCATGAGAAAAGCGACGAGTCGCTTGACCCAAGATGACTTGTGCAAGGGTGCCTTTAGATGGTTTATCGTTTAGCATGTGCAATTTTTCCAACATTTGGACCTATTTTTGGTGGGTGTTAACCCTTTTGGTGATGCCATAATGGGGTGAAATCATCGAAAACCCATCTTCCCGTGGAGCGGTCCGGCTATGGTAGCCTTCTTGGGGAAGTAGGAGAGTGACAATTTGAACCTCGACATCAATTTTTCTATGCCAAGAGGTTAAGTGCAAGAGCACTTGTGTCTGGCAATGTTTTCCACTTGTGTCCGACAATGCTTATTGCTTTGTTTTTATGTTGCATTTTTTTGTTGTTTTTGTTGTTTTTTTGTGACACCATTTGGGGATTAAATTTTCGAAAATCTGTCTTCCCGTGGAGCGGTCCGGCTATGGTAGCCTTCTTAGGGAGTAGGATAGTGATAATTTTGTGACTCCAATGTCTATTTTGTATGCCCCAGATGTCAGGTGTAGTAGCACTCCTATCGGGCAAGTTTATTGTCTGTTTTTAGTTCATTTTTGATCATTTTTTGATGTTTTTGAAGTTTTGGCTTGAATTCGTCCCTGGGTGGGATGAATTCCAGCTGGAGAATTCGTCCCTGGGTGGGACGAGTGCTAACCAGAGTGCTCGTCCCAGTCAAGGATGAATTCCAGCTCAAAAGGCCTATTTAAGGGCCAAAACTTGCATTTGGGCTCATTTGTGTCATTTTTTTTTCTTGCGATTTTGGAGCTCTGGGAGGAGGAGGTAATTCTGCGAAGCGAAGCGCTGCTTGAATTCTCTCTGCCATCATGAGTGCACAAACTGGTTCGAGCGGCGGAGCCGAAGCGAAACCTGTAAGTGTCCTCTAGAGCTTATTTTTGTTTAAATTTGCACTTGTTTTATTTAATTGTTTTTGTGATGCTGTTTTTCAAAATGTGTTTTAAAACTTAAATCCTAAAACTGGATTGAAGACAACTACTTGAATTTTCTTTTTATGCTGTACAGTTCTTTTCCATGATTTTTAATTTTTTTTGTTGAATTGTTTTCTTTTGCAGGTTCGGAGCCGGTACCGTGTACCTACCGCCTTTACTGAGGCATGGGGTGCACTGACTGATGGTGATTGGGAATGGCTTGATGCCCTTGGGCTCAAGCAGGTGTCTCGACTGGAGCCTATGGTCCCGGATCAGGCCTATCTGACGGCCCTGATCAAACTTTGGGATCCTCGGACCAACACGTTCCATATTTCGACAGGGGAGATGACTGTAACTTTGGAGGATGTCTATCGGTTGCTTCGGATTTCGATAGACGGACTGCCTATTAGGACATCGCCGCGTGATCAGCGGACTGCTGTACTTATGAGATGCTTTGGGCATGGGGAGCGGCTGGGTGTAACGAACCCAGTGGAGACAGCTGAGGTGGACTGCCAGACTGGCGGGATTTTGGTTGGTTGGTGGTAGGAGAGGGGGGTGTTAGGAGTGAGGCACGCATTCTTGATGGGCCTTATTTCTAACATGCTTCTCCCTGATTCGTCAGGCGCGAGGTTCCCATGGAACCTATTGGATTTGGTATGGCAGTTGGTAGAGTGCCCGATAGAGGCACCACTGATTTTGAGATGGGGACAAACATTGTTGGCATAGCTCTACGAGGGAGCTGTATGCGGTCCACTGTCGACAGCGGAAGGGCGTCAGTTGCAGTTATCTGCTGTAGTGCTGGGGTTGGCAGCACATAGTAGTGGAGAGGCCAACCGGGTTACCGTGGATGACTCGGGCAGCGATGGATGACACGGAGATAGGCTATGCAGTTTTGTGGCGGCGGTCTGCGGAGCAGGGGTAGAGTCGACGATGGGCGAGTCCTTGTAGAGCACTATACCGATGCCTTTTCTTGGCTCACTCCAGGGGAGGTGTTTTTGCGCCCTTATCGGGACTTTCCAGCCTGGCCAAAGGCTGGAGAGTGGCTCCGTATGGTACGCAGGGAGCGGTGGTTGACTGGGAGGCACGGGACGGAGCATGAGTTCTTTTCATACAGCCAGGTTACACGACAGTTTGGGGTGCGCCGGGGGTTTCCTGGTGAGCCCGTGGTCTATCGGGGGGGGGGGAGGGATTTAGATCCCTGATCGCGTGCCATTGGGCGAGGAGTCAGATGTGGTTATTGACGTCCCGGACGTAGATGACGTCGGGACTACCACTGAGTATGACTCGTGGTGGGTACTACGGCGATGGAGAGGAGAGGGGCCACTGGGAGGCACGAAGGCGGCAGTGGAGGGTGCTGAGGCAGCAGGGGATGATTGGGGAGGTCCGTTGGATGATGCGGACATGTTGGATGTGGGGGATGAGGATGTAGTCTTGGGCGCTCGGGTCGGCCGGACATGCAGGACGTGGAGGAGCAGTGGGAGCCAGAGCAAGCTGCTGTTCCGGAGGGTCCTGTTCGTCAAGCAGACATAGAGGAGGTGGAGTCTGAGATACGCGCTAAAAATGCGTGACTGATAGAACTACTGCGGATACGGGATCTGGAGTTGGGGGATGCGAGGCGGGAGCTGGGGGACGTGCTACGGGAGAGGGATCTCCTGCGGGTTGAGCTGGTAGAGCGGGATAGGGTTTTGGCACAGTGCGACGATGCGGTGTCATACTATCATCGGTGAGAGGCAGAGTGGTGTCGACACTGGATAGAGTTGGAGAGGGAGGTCATCCGCCTTGGTGGGTGACTTCTTGAGCCCTCGGTCAGTGGATCTTCACGCCGGATGAGGGATAGTGCGACTGAGCAGTCAGCATCATCTCGTCGTCGACGATTAGATGAGGGAGGCGGTAGCAGGCATGATGCGGGGGCTGGCAGTAGCCGCCCTGCAGGGTCCCATAGGACCCACACCACGGGGGGTAGTTCCCGTCGCACCGATCCTACGTGATTATGGTGGTCGATGCTTTAGGTTGGGTTTTTGGATATGATTGCGGGGATTGAGGACCAGTTTTGTAGCCTGCGGGCATTTTTTTTACGATATATATATATATATATATACCGATTTTATTGTGGTTTCTTACATGTGATGATTTGATTTTTGTTATGCATGATGGCTAATGACTATGGATGTATGCATGTTTATTTATTTTGATGAATGCTTATGTTATGATGAATGCAAATGTTTTTGATTTCTTTTTGATATGCAAAGTGAAATTGATGAATGATATTTGTGGTGATTGGTTACGGCACCATAGGCTATTTAAGACGCTCTTTAATTCATTTTTAGGCGATTGCTATGATGTATGGCTCTTGTATGTATACATGTGGTTTTCTCTTTTTGTATTTTGTGATGGTATTGTAAGGATGAAAAGTAGCGCAGTTGGTTTAGAAATGTAGCTAAGGTTTTCTGAGACTCAGACAGTTTTAACTCACTAGCCACGATTGTACTTTGTCTTACAAGACTTTTGAACAAGGTATGAATCAGACTTGTTTTTGACCAAGCTATTTCACATCCCCGTGTGTGCGATTGAGTTCATTATTGTGGTATTTATCAGGATACCGCCAGTGCCAGATGGGCTTTCAACCGAACCTGTATTGAGGATCACCTAATTAGCTCCACTAACTCCTTTGTTGTATTTAGTTAGATTAATCTGCGGTGTTATCCAGGATGCCATAAGCTAGCTCATCCACATGCAAACATTGATCTATATGCAAGTTAATGTGACAGATATATCGTCATGCGAGAGGTTTACCGCCGATTATCGATAGGCTATCAACCAAACCGATACTGAGGCTTGCCTCATGACCTTTTAGAATGCTGAGAGTTCCAAGGATTCAAGTTCCACTCCCTTCTTTTCTTCAATTGTATTGGGATACTTGCTCGTTTGTAGTGATAAGATCACTGTTTATTTTGATTTGTTTTTCTTTTGAGCAAGGGATTGGGGAGATGGAGTGATGAAAATCACTATCGTTTGTGCCGTTTGATGTGTGCACTGTATGATGTCAAATATTTGATTTTTGACGTTTTGCAAATTTTTGATGTTTTGCAACTATTGAGAACTAGGGATTCTTAGGGAATTGGGTAGGGAGGATGCTTGTCCTTTTGCCAACTCTCAGCATTCTTGGGGTCATTCGCACGGGGGGATGAGCAAGATAACCATTTCGCTTTTGGTGACCTGGATTCTCGTGCGGGTTTCATCTTTCGTTCACACAACTTAGGAATTTTTTATGTGTTTTAATTTGTGTTGGGATGTTACGTAACAAGGTGTATTTCAAGTGTAACTCTACCTTCGTAAAATCTGTCTGACTTGATACATTACATGGCTAAAGAGCAAAATGATAGCTGAATCACGAAAACTCTTGATACATTAAAAGACCACTGACTCTAGTGTGGTAAAAGCAATGCATGGTGTTTTTGTTGTTTTTGTAAAATGGAACAGTGTGGAACAAGATGGACTAGCAGAGCAATTACAACCTATGGTGCCTTTGACCTATACGACCACAAATATGCAATGTATGGATGCAATGCTTAATGCAGCTACATATTTTTGTATTTTTGATGGATTGATTTTTGTGAATATGAATATGAGGTGCGAGAAGAGCTCTCGATTGATGAATTTGAGTATGCCTAGATATGAGATGCAAATTTTTGTTGTTTTTGATTATTTTTTATTTTTGACCAAGTGATTGTGGACATCCTTGGAGCATTTTTGTGACCAAGTGATTGCGATAATCCTTGGGGCTTTTTGGGTGACCAAGTGATTGCGATAATCCTTGGAGCTTTTTGGGTGACCAAGTGATTGCGATAATCCTTGGAGCTTTTGGGGTGACCAAGTGATTGCGATAATCCTTGGAGCTTTTTGGGTGACCAAGTGATTGCGATAATCCTTGGAGCTTTTTGGGTGACCAAGTGATTGCGATAATCCTTGGAGCTTTTTGGGTGACCAAGTGATTGCGATAATCCTTGGAGCTTTTTGGGTGACCAAGTGATTGCGATAATCCTTGGAGCTTTTTGGTGACCAAGTGATTGCGATAATCCTTGGAGCTTTTGGGGTGACCAAGTGATTGGATAATCCTTGGAGCTTTTTGGGTGACAGTGTTTGTAAGGTGATAATCCTTGGATCTTTTTTGGTGCAGAGTGGATAATCCTTGGGCTTTTTGGGTGACAAGGTGGATAATCCTTGGAGCTTTTTGGGGTGACCAAGTGATTGCGATAATACTTGGAGCTTTTGGGTGACCAAGTGATTGCGATAATCCTTGGAGCTTTTTGGGTGACCAAGTGATTGTGATAATCCTTGGAGCATTTTGGTTTGGATTATGGTTCTTCAGGGGATAGAGGTACCCCCAGCTTGATGGTCTTTGCACTTCGGATCTGGCTCTAGAGGTATGGGCATGAACGGATCGGCCCTATGTGTTGATAGGAAGACGGGGTCTTCCCTTGGTACTGATGTCATGATGGGATCTCGGGGTGGACGGTGCTCATCATGGATTTGGAGCCATGGATCCAATACTTGGTCCCACCTTGCAGGGTCTACCCACCATTCATGCCCTAGTAGTATGCCCATCTGTCCCATTAGATCTTCATGAGTTAAAGGGCGGTGATGCCGTCGCGCATGTCTGAGATAGTCCATCTCAGTCTCATCTTCTGAATCACTTTCGGAGACCCAAAAATGTTCATTCTCTTCAGCAACTGTTGCTTGCGACGTTGAGGGCTCTCCTTGTTCCAGCAAGTTAATCTGGTCCCATTGTGGTTGTTCCACTCTTGGTGGAGGGACCTGATTCTCTTGACACTGTGTTGGTTCAACTGGAACCTCTAAGGGGAATAGCTTCAAAAAGATGTCTGGAAGCCGTTGATGTTCTCTTTGAGGATTAATCTCCGAACTCTCGCCTCTCTCTAGCAAAGGAGAGGGATTACTATTGTTTCCAAGGGTGTTTGTTGACCATGGGAGGTAATCTCCCAATGTATATTCTATATTCGGGTTGGCATAAAGATCTGGTGCCAATCCCCCCTTGTTGCCTATTTCTAGGCCTTGCATATTTTTGACCAAGATGTCTAAGGGTAGGGGGTGGTTGAACCCTACTCCTGACTTATCATATGGCATCTGATATCTTGGTTGGCAAAGGACCCGCATCCCTTGCTCATATCTGCCTAGCCCATATCCATGCCAATTGCATTGGCCGAGATATTTTAGGGCAAATTCTAGGTTTGACAGATAGTTGATGTTTTCAACAAAAGGCTCTTCGTCTGCTTCCTTTTGTTGGCATGGTTCAAGACCATGATCAAGGCCCCCATACACAAAATTTGTCTGGTTTGGAGGGTAGCCTAGAGGAACAATTGTCCCTATGGGAAGGTGAGGTCTTCCCATGTCTTGTACTGACTCCAATGTGGGGGTTGCCACAACATTTTGCACTAAATACTCCCCCAGGCCCGTATTGGCCATTTCAACGATGATTGTTGATGATTGGGTGGGAGGAAACGGGAGTCCTTCCTGAGTCCATTCCATGTTTGGTGGTTCAGGAGTCTTAGTTTCTGTTGTGCTTGGTGTTTCTTCCGTTGATACCGTTGAAATTGTGGGCAACCCTTCTTCTAGGGGCTTAGCCTCTTCCATGATCTGTTTTCCCTTGTCCTTCTATTGGGCCATGATAGGTGGCGTTGATGATGAAGGAGCAGGTGATGAAGTCTCACCTGGCTGGGATTTTGCCTTGTTGGTCACCAGTGGTGCCTGCGGTATTGGACCCTGTTTAGATGGATTTAACTGGAAATCCAAATGCGTTGAAGGGAGGGTCGATTGAGGCATGAATTGTACCGCATTGCAATACTTGAAGGGCTCTAAGTCCATTGGGACTACATGTATTTCTCCTTCATAAGCATACTTTAAGCACTGGTGGGCGATCGAAGGGACACACTTCATGTCCCTGATCCAAGGCCGCCCTAGCAGTATATTATAAGCCATCTCGCCTTCCAACACATGGCACAATGTAGGTATTGTCTTTTGTCCTACCTGGACAGGTAGAACAACGGTGCCGATTGTCGAGCATATTGCATCGTTGAAAGCTCGTAGTGTGTACGTGGAGGCTGTGATGTGAGAGGCTGGCAACTTCAAATGTTTTAAGGCTACAGTGGTAATGATGTTACTGGACGAGCCAGTATCTACCAACACTCTCTTGTACGGGATCCCGTTGACCCGCGCGATAACGTGCAGGGGTGGATCTGCCATGTCATTCGATATTGTTTTGACTTCATCTTCTCTGAATGTGATGACCGGCTCCGTACATTGTTTCACATGTCCCACGAAGTTGTTGAAAGAATTTGCTTCGTGAGGCTATAATTCGATGGCTTTTAAAATGTCCATAAGAGCTTCCCTATGGGGTGTTGACTGTTGAATAAGCTCGTAAATGGACAGCCTAGCCGATGTGGTCCGCAAACTCTGCGTGAGTTTGGTCCGTATCGTGACCTCGGGTCTAGGCGGAGGCAACTGCGTTGGGCATTGTTGAGGCTGCGATGTTGTCGGAACTTCCCTCGTAGCTACCTCGGGGGCAACTGTTGGGTACCTTCTGTTCCTTGTCACTATGCTAATCATTCCCACAAATCCTTGCATGGGAAGATTATGTCACACCTCGTTAATTTGGAGTGGTTTTTCCTGTGCCTCGTGGGTAGGCAAAGGGTCCTTGAATACCCCCATTTGTTGATTGTTTGGCGCTATGGGGTTGTCCACGGCCAATGTTCTATTGTCGATCAAATCTTGGATTAATTCTTTGAACTTCCAGAATCCATTCAAGTCGTGTCCTCTGCGCCTATGGAATCTACAATACAATTCCTCTCTGTATCCCCTAGGCTTAGGAGCATTAGGGTCTATATTTTGGATTTCTGGCAGAGTGACTAAATTTGCCGTTGACAAGCGGTCAAATAGGGAGTCCCTGGACTCCGTGTAAGGGGTGAATTGTCGCCTAGGGTGACGTTGCTGATTCTGCTCTTGTCTTCTATTATCTCTTTCATAACCAGGAGGCACTGCCTAGTAATTAGCCTTTTGGGGCTACATTTCTTGCATAGGCGCGGGAACATTTATCGCAACTTGGTTAACCGCAGCATGTTGTGGTTGCGTTGTCCCGGTTTTAGTGGTTTTATTCCACTCTTTCTTTTTAGGCTTGGCGATTGCACCTTCGCCTATTTTGATCTCTTCTATAACTCTAGCTTGCGCCAAAGCTTCTTCTAAGCTGGCGTATTGTTGCAGCTGCAATAGCCCAGAGATCGATTTCAAGCAACTTTTTGTGAACATCTGTGTGAGATCAGACATAGGGGGACGGTAGGGTAACTTAGAAAGCAAAGCTCTCCATCGATTCCCCTATGCTGCCATTGTTTCTTCCTCAAATTGCCTGAGGCTAGCCAGATCACTCAGTGATGCCTTCTTCCTTGTGTTGAAGGCAAAGCGTTCAAGAAACGCATCTACTAATTGATCTAGGTTGCTTATGTTGTGTTTGGGTAGTTGTGTGAACCAATCCGAGGCAGGGCCTGCGAATGTGGTTATGAATGTTCTAAGAAACAATGCGTCATTATCTTGGATGCCGAAGCATTGGCTTAGAAATCTTGTAACATGTTCTTGTGCGTCCTCTTCACCTTTAAAAATTGCCAATTGAGGCAACTTGAAGTGTTCGGGGTAAAGAGGTGTTGGCACTGAGGGATGCACTGGATGACTACGGAGTTGACGTAATGTGGGTTTTTGATGCCCAAAAGTTTTTGTCTCCACAGACTCCAAACGCTCTAATAGCGCTTTGTATGCATCTGAAGATTTTATCTCCTCCTCTTTTGTTTGCTCCCGTTGTGAGTTATGGAAGACTGGAGGCCTATGGAGGGGTGGCCGAATGGCAGCCCTCCTACCTTGATGGGGAGTTTCAGCATATTCTATTTCTGGTTCATACTCCTCATAAAATTCTTGAGGAGTCTCTGGGCGAGACCTATGACCTTGATTGAGTCCTTGCTGAAGGTACCCATCATTGTTTCGGGGAGTGGCCTCCCTCTCGGGTCTATAAGGTCTCGGAGGCAAAGCTTGACGAGGTCGTGGAGACCTGTCCTGCACCAACGGATTATGCCTCTCATATTGTTCGGCTCTTTGGGTGCGAGGGGTTGGCCCCCTCTCAGGTAGTTCATAGCGTAACTCATCCGCTTCGCGTTGCATGCGCTCTCTATCCAAGCGGTGTCGATACTCTATCTCCTGATGACTTTGTTTAAGCCATGTGATTTGGGCTTGATGGGTGGCATTTTTGGCGACTATCGGGTCAATTTGGTCTACCCTATTTTTCTCAGGAGGTTCGAATGTTTCTCCTATGTGTTTGCCTCGATCTTGATGATCTAAAATTTCAATGGGTCGCTTCCCTCTGTCGAGGTGGGCGACATTTACTCGAGGCTCTGGCCTCGATGTATGATCATGATACCTAGCAAGTGCGGAAATGCAAGGTTCCCACGTTGTTTGTTGTCCTCGAGGAATGCGATGGCTTTCCTTGTACTCCCTTTCACGGGTTTGGAAGGGGCGGGCGGAGTTAGCTCGCCCTGTGTAAGGAGCCTTGCGCTCCGGATTTTGTCTTTCTGTCCTAATGGGAGGTAAAGAAGGGACGCCATATCCACGTTGTCCCTCCAAATGGATAGTGTGCCTCTCTAGCGCTTCATCACGCTGTGGCCACTCATGTCTAACCTCAGAAGGTGATTCTCTATTTACATCAAGGAAACACTACTTGCGATGCATTCAAAATCAAATACGCTTAAGTCCTAGAAATGTAAATTGCATGAAATGAAAGAAACGCATTGGAAGAGACATAAGCAAATGGAGAAAACATAGCCCTTTCATTAAACTTTCTTTTTCTCTGTTACAAATACGCCTCCTCCCTTTTCAGGGGCTAGGAGCATTAAAAGAATTTGACTACAATCGAGACTTAAGGTTCCTCTTTCCGCGTGCCCACACTTGAAATGGGCGGGCAAAGATGATGCTGTCGCTGATGTTGATGAGTCCTTAACCTATACTGCTCCTCTTGCAAACAAAGAAACAACAAAGATGTCAGTAGCACCTATTGCAAATAGTAAGTTTTTGTTCTCTAAAATCGCCAAAAGATGCATGTAAATAATTAGCCAAATCGATAGACAAAATGACTCTAAATGACCTGAAAATATGACAGAGGATAGAAGACATCACCAGAGGGCCACTGCCATTGAAACAGTTGGAAAATCTACCTTCAAATACAATTCGTCCCTGGGCAGGATGAATTTTGATTGCTATTCGTCCCTGGGTGGGACGAATTCTGCTGTGTTGGAAAAGCCGACCTGCTGCTGCTCCAATGTTGAATCCCGGGACCTATAAAATGCCTACAAATAGGGGGTTATGTAATTGGGGCCATTTTGGGACGACCCAGATGGTCGTATTCTCCCAATTTGGCCTCTATCCTTAGGAATTCGATATCGCCACCTACAAGTTAGTGAAACAACAAAGCGACACAAAGCATGATAAAATCTGATCAGAATGTTATGAAATTGAAGCTATGAGTTAACCAAACAGAATAACATGATATGCACCCTGAAACAATAATCTAGAATGCTTTTGAAACAAAACTTGGAAAGTGCGGGGGTGCCCAAGTGGGCCTCCCACCGGTGGCACTTGATCTTGGCGCCAATCCACTAGGGATGGGCCCAAAACCTCTTAGGATTGGGATGTCTGCAAATTGGTTGATTCAGGTGTCCATATGTTGGATTTGGGTCAGATTCAAGCTTCCAAAAGCCACCCAACAACCTCCCTTGCAAAAGATATTTGTGGATGTGAGAATGTGAATCAAAGGGGATGCAAGTGGGTGTTCAACTCGACAGCACTTCATTGCTTGAAATCTCCTTCAATCCGTATTTTTGGGTGAGAAACGTCCCACATTTTATAGACCCATAGGGTCTATTTTGATATGGAAGCACAAATGCCATGTGTTGGTCATAGGTGCCATGTGGCAGTCATGTCTTCCCATGAGGGAGGGGAGTCCTCCATTGACTTGGGCTCTCATAACTGCCCTTGTGACAGTCCTCTAACGGCCTATCTATCCACCCAAACACGTGTGCGAGGCTTGAGTCATCAACTGACTATCCTGGGTTGCCACTTGGCACCATTCTTCTTTTTTCCCGTTAAACTTGGAATTCATCCTTGGGTGAGATGATTTCAGAATTCGTCCCTGGGTGAGACGAATCCCAGTTAGTATTCGTCCCTGGGTGAGACGAATACTGAGCAAAGTGTATAAATGTACCAAATTGCCTCTTGACCTTACAAAATTGCTATGAAAGTGGTTAGGACCACTGTTTGACCTCTGAGGGCTGCCCTAGGGGCTGTGTTTGTCAAAGCGATCAGTGTTTGCAGTCACATAATCGGATTGGTGCTGTTTTGGTGTCTACAGATGCCCCTTTTTGGGATGCTGCTGTGCATAGCGCAACGTCGAGCAAAAATAGATAACCAAAGCACTAATGATTAGGGTTTCTTGGTAACCTAACCAACTTTTGATGCCCCAAGCATTGAAAGGGCATGCATTCTTGAATCCTTGCTTCTGACGAGCTAAGGAGTTTGATTTCAAGTGTTAACCTATTTTGGTGAGGTGTGACTTGAACTTGGACATTGATCGGTCATGATTAGGCAAAGGGCGCAACCTTTTATCCTCGGGGGAACCTTGTGTTCATGATTCATGAAATGCCAAGTGTTTGATTGATTTGATTGTTGCTTGTTTACTGCCCCAAGCAGGAGCGTAATTGTCTTTGTCAATGATTCTTTGAATGCATGTCATTTTCCTTAATTGGGTGTGTGATTTTTGATTGGTGACTAAGTGTGACTACCCCCTCAAGCGATGAATCGATGAGGGAATGACCTTCATGAGAAAAGCGACGAGTCACTTGACCCAAGATGACTTTTGCAAGGGTGCATTTAGATGGTTTATCGTTAAGCATTTGCAATTTTTCCAACATTTGGACCTATTTTTGGTGGGTGTTAACCCTTTTTGTTATGCCATAATGGGGTGAAATCGTCGACAACCCATCTTCCCGTGGAGCAGTCCGACTATGATAGCCTTCTTAGGGAAGTTGGAGAGTAACAATTTGAACCCCGACATCGATTTTCTATGCCAATAGGTTAAGTGTAAGAGCACTTGTGTCCGGCATGCTTATTGCTTTGTTTTTATGTTGCATTTTTTTTGTTGTTTTTGTTGTTTTTTTGTGACACCATTTGGGGATTAAATTTTTGAAAATTTGTCTTCCCGTGGAGTGGTCCGGCTATGGTAGCCTTCTTAGGGAGTAGGATTGCGATAATTTTGTGACCCCAACATCTTTTTTGTATGCCCCAGATGTCAGGTGCAGTAGCACTCCTATCGGGCAAGTTTATTGTCTGTTTTGAGTTCATTTTTGCTCATTTTTTTTATGTTTTTGAATTTTTGGCCTGAATTCGTCCCTGGGTGGGACAAATTCTAGCTAGATAATTTGTACCTAGGTGGGACGAGCACTAACCAGAGCGCTCGTCCCAGTCAAGGATGAATTCTAGCTCAAAAGGCCTATTTAAGGGAAAAAACTTGCATTTGGGCTCATTTGTGTCATTTTTTTTTTTGCAATTTTGGAGCTCTGGGAGGAGGAGGTAATTCTGTGAAGCGAAGCACTGCTTGAATTATCTCTGCCATCATGAGTGCACAAACTAGTTTGAGCGACGGAGCCGAAGCGAAACCTGTAAGTGTCCTCTAGAGCTTATTTTTGTTTAAATTTGCACTTGTTTTATTTAATTGTTTTTGTGATGCTGTTTTTCAAAATGTGTTTTAAAAATTAAATCCTGAAACTGGATTGAAGACAACTACTTGTATTTTATTTTTATGCTGTACAGTTATTTTCCATGATTTTTAATTTTTTTTGTTGTTGAATTGTTTTCTTTTGCAGGTTCGGAGCCGGTACCGTGTACCTAGCGCCTTTACTAAGGCTCTGGGTGCACTGACTGATGGTGATTGGGAATGGCTTGATGCCCTTGGGCTCAAGAAGGTGTCTTGACTGGAGCCTGTGGTCCTGGATCAGGCCTATCTGACGGCCGTGATTGCCACTTGAAAGCATGAGATTCCGAGCGAAGGAAACACTAATTGCGATGCATTCAAAATCAAATACGCTTAAGTCCTAGAAATGTAAATTGCATGAAATGAAAGAAACGCATTGGAAGAGACACAAGAAAATGGAGAAAACACAACCCTTTCATTAAAATTTCTTGATCTCTGTTACAAATACGCCTCCTCCCTTTTCAGGGGCTAGGAGCATTAAAATAATTTGACTACAATCGAGACTTAAGGTTCCTCTTTCCACGTGCTCACACTTGAAATGGACGGGCCAAAATGATGTCGCCACTGATGTCGATGAGTCTTTGACCTCTGCTACTCCTCCTAAAAACAAAGAAACAATGAAGATGTCAGTAGCACCTGCTGCACATAAGAAGTGTTTGTTCTCTAAAATCGCCAAAAGATGCATGCAAACATTTGTCTGAAACAGTGAGTAAAATAACCCTAAATGACCTGAAAACCTGACATAGGACAGAAAACATCACCATAAGGCCACTGCCACTGAGACAGTCGGCCAATATGCCTTCAACTAGAATTCGTCCCTGGGCAGGACGAATTCTTACTGCTATTCATCCCTGGGTGGGATGAATTCTTCTGTGTTGGAAAAGCTGACCTGGTACTACTCCAATGTTGAATCCCAAGACCTCCAAAACACCTACAAACAGAGGGGTTATGTAATTGGGGCCATTTTGGGACGACCCAGATGGTTGGATTCTCCCAATTTGGCCTCTATCCTCGGGAATTCGATGTCGCCACCTGCAAGTTAGTAGGACAACAAAGCGACAAAAGGCATGATAAAATCTGATCAAAATGTTATGAAATTGAAGCTATGAGTTAACCAAATAGAATAACATGAGATGCAGCCTGAAACAATAATCTAGAATGCTTTTGGAATAAAACTTAGAAAGTGTGGGGGTGCCCAAGTGGGCCTCCCACCGTTGGCACTTGATATTGGCACCAATCCACTAGGGATGGGCCCAAAACCTCTTAGGATTGGGGGTCCAGCAAATTGGTTGATTCAGGTGTCCATATGTTGGATTTGGGTCAAATTCAAACTTCCAAAAGCCACCCAACAACCTCCCTTGCAAAAGATATTGGTGGATGTGAGAAGGTGGATCAAAGGGGACGCAAGTGGGTGTTCAACTCGGCAGCACTTTGTTGCTTGAAATATCCTCCAATATCCCTTTTTGGGTGAGAAAAGTCCCACCTTTTATAGACCCATGGGGTCTCTTTTGAGAGGGAATCATAAGCGCCATGTGTTGGTCATAGGTGCCATGTGGCAGTCAAGTCTTCCCATGAGGGAGGGGAGTCCTCCATGACTTGGGCTTTCATAACTGCCCTTATGACAGTCCTCTAATGGTGTATCTATCCACCCACACACGCGTGCGAGGTAGGAGTCATCAACTGACTGTCTTGGGCTGCCACTTGGTGCCATTATTCTTTTTGCCCGTTAAACTTGGAATTTGTCCTACCCAGGGATGAATTCAAAATTCGTCCCTTGGTGAGACGGATTCCAATTTGAATTCGTCCCAGGGTGGGATGAATTTGGAGTAGGTTTTCCGAAGGTGCCAAATTGCCTTTTGACCTTCCAAAATTGCTGTAAAAGTGGTTAGGACCACTGTTTAACCTCTGAGGGCTGCCCTGGGGGCTATGTGTGTCAAAGCGATCAGTGTTTGTAGTCGCATAATCGGATTGGTGTTGTTTTGGTGTGTACATGTATATATATGTATGTATACATACATACATATATACATATATATACATAGTTAGATAGATAGATAAATTGATAAATAGTTATATAAATATAATGTATTTTCCTTCTAGATTTTTTCTTCATTTAAAAAATGACTTTTTTATTTAGTTGCTAATAACTACCATATAAATTTTTAGTCGATCTATTATCCCCAAATATCTTGTCAAAAATTATATTGTTTGTCATTACCATGTATTTATCTAACACTATTACTAGCAATTGTGTTGATAGATTTTGTTTCAACTATTATTGAAAATTATCTTAACTAACATTATTTTATATTTATCATGATAATTGACCTTAAAATTGCCATATCTATTTTTTTTTTTTTAAAGCAAAAAACCCCTTGTGGGGGTGCCTTGGTCTAAGAGACCATGAACAAGGGGTTCTACACCGTCAAAGTCACCCGGGGGTTGCACCCAGCCCTGCCTACACCAACATTATCAATTGGATTTTGGGTACCCAATTCGGATTTTTGGTAGGGTGGATATTCAAACCTAGGACCTCCCTTGGAGGATTGCCCTCTCCTCTCCAACTCACCTACAACACCTGGGTGCATATCTAATTTTTTTATTGACTATTACTAACCACAATATTTTTTTCTTTAGACAAGAATTTTTATAGTATTATCAAATTCATGTAAGTGTGGTCTCCTCGGTATGCTCAAATATGTAGTGAGGGTTTTCGAGGTATAACATATGACTATAATAGGGTAACACTAGGACAATGTATGCACACTATCTGTAGCACTCTATTATACCATACTAATGAATGATGACATTTAGACCAATATTGTAGGCCACTATTCAAGGAGTGTTCTACATATACCCTTGAGCACACTACATGCCTCTCTAACATTATGAGAGGTTAATCTTCTTAAATATTGTCCTTAGTTAACTATGGATAAATACATTGTAAAAAAACTTCATATTGTTAAAGGTCTCCCCTAATCATAAGGGAGTCTCTTGATGTACCCAAAGATATATGGGAACTCAAGTCTATATATGGGTGTTGTTTGTGGCC
Source organism: Wollemia nobilis (assembly GCA_028583015.1). Lineage (NCBI taxonomy): Eukaryota > Viridiplantae > Streptophyta > Pinopsida > Araucariales > Araucariaceae > Wollemia > Wollemia nobilis. Next base: position 759,806 of record JAQPPZ010000629.1, on the reverse strand, counting down.
TGGTTATTAAATTCTAATCACCCATCACTTCACTAGATGCTTTATGGAAAATCTAGCTTAGCCAATAGTGATAGCTCCTCTATGATACTTTTAAATCCTTAGCATAAGGCTTATAACCTATTAAAGTAAAATAAAGGAAAAATATGGCACATTTTTTCTCTATTTCTCTTCATAGGAAAATAAGCAAGAAAATGAAAACATCAGAAAATTATACTTGACAAGTCAAAATGGGAGGAAAAAAATTATTTACACTATAGTAGGATGTGACCCTATAAAGTGCTCTAATACCACTTTTATGAACCTTAAAGTAAAACAAATTACAATACAATAAAAATATAAAATGAGTTAGAAATTAACAATATTGCAAGATGAAATGAAAATGCAACAAATTATATTACAAAAAGCAAGAACACATTACAAAATCATAGGTGACTTCATGTGGGTAACCTTCTTATAATAAAATATTCAATACTAAAAAATATATATATACCTTCATTTATGCCCCCATGGCTTTTGAAAGACTTGTTGTAGTCCTAACTTTAACACTCATGGGTTAGTTTCACATGCTAGTAGCCACTAGACTAGATTATTTTACCAAACAAGTGGTACATTTATTATAATAGTTATATTAGAAGGTCCCACTTGTCTAATATCCTCAAGTGCCACATAAACATTACATAATATCATTAATATGAGATATACATGTTAGAAAATGGAGTAATTAACATTATATAAATATTAAAATCCTTTTAGGACAATGACATGTTAATTTATAGATAATATCTTGTCGACTAAGCCTTGGATTTTGATTTGTACACGCAACTATTTTATAACATGTTATTATCCCAAGTGTTAATTTTTATTTTCCATTATGACCATAGGATTTTTCATGGAAGCATAACATTTCTAATACATCAAGGGTAGGTGGACTATTAATTAGAGGAAATTCACTTTTATTGTGCTTAAGTGGTGCAAAAAATATTTTAGGTAGAATGTCATAATTTTGACTCACAAGTAGCAAGAGGATATTTGTGTTTTTCATGTTAATACAATACATTATTACAATACAATACATTATTACAATAATAAGTGGGATTGACTTCGAGCTAGCATGAAGGATTGTATCCATTTTTTCCATGAGGTTAAAGTTTTGAGCCATAGGTTATATTTTCATATCGAACCATATGTATTATTTTATGGTACACAAATGCTTCCTATATGCTATGGTTCATGTAATATAAGACCTCTTATCATTTTATATTCTAGTATTCAATACCTAACTAGGATATAGAGCTCAAGTTATTTTGCACACATAGACCGATAGTTGATTTTAATGACCATATTATTTTACTTCTATATGAATTACTAGTTGACATGATTGGCATGGATTTTAATTAGTAAATGGATGTATCATATTCATGTATAATAAGTGATACATTCTTTATACCTAAGTCATGTACCATGCTCTATCAGAATACTTGAGATGGTCCAAACTATAATTACCTAAATCATATTATGATCAAGGTAGATATCTTTATAAATAATGTGTTTTAGATACTAAATATTCATTATACCAAATGTGTAATTTTTTATATTATATTTTAAGATTTTGGTATACCTATTGAACAAAAAATAAATGCTCCTATGATAGTTAATATAGACTATAAAATGTATGCTTATGAAATTACATATGAGTAAATCATATGATAGGGTTTATTAGAGGTTTTTTACATGATATTCTTAAAATATTTTCTTTTTATTATATATGGTATGAGTGAATTAAATAGTGTTATATCACTAAGAAATATTCTATTTTTATTAATAGTTCTCCTATTAGTTACTTTAAGTTATCTTATACTTTAATTTATCTTATAGACTTTCTAATGGTGATGCACTGTCTTCTTATCTATTCATTATTCATGTGGATGCATGGGGAGATCATTTTTAGAGGTAAAAATAGAAGAAAAAATTAAATCTATTTAGGTTGTAAGAAAAGGCCCTTTCCAAAATCATCCCCAATTTGACCTTTCAAACATCATCCCCAATTTTATGATATTTTTCCTATGGGATAACTTCAATCAATGAGTCCATGGATTTTAGATCAATATTTTAGTGCATTAACAAGGCCACTAGAAAATTGGTTAATACTACAAAATTTAATATTTTTGTTAACACTTACTTAGATTTATAATGAATAATTTAGGATATTTTAAGGTTTAAAATTGAAAAAATTCTATCATTATATATTGATATTCCTTTCTCTCATAAATAAAATAAAAAGTAGATTTGGATTTCTTGTTTGGGTAGAAAGAAATCTTGTTTACCTTGTTCAAAGTTATGTTTATATTTTATGGTAGAAAGGCTATAAATTATAAAGAATACATTGCAATCCATTGTTATTTATATGATATTTTTTTATGATTGCCAATAGGAATAGCATCAAGAAAGATAAAATTCAAAGAGACTTTCTTTGAAAGGGATGCTAGGAATTTTTGTTGTTTCCTCTTTGTAAGTGGATGGGGCTTATAAATAAAAACATTGGAGGGGTAGGCTTAAGAAATTGTAGAATTATGTGTCTAATGTTAGGGGTAAATCTAGGGTGGAGATTATTCAAATACCAAGAAAATTATTGGAAAATGTTTTGCTTCCAAAATACAAAGGTTCTCCTTATGTGATAATATTATTTAGAAAAATAATAGTACCCAAAGTATTTTCAACATAGAAATTCATAGCAAAAATTCTTGCAATTGATCATGAAACATATTATATGGTCATTCAATTAAGGGAAATATGGAAATTTTTAATTCTATTCTTGGTTAATGCCTTTGCATTTGAAGGTCCAAAGATCAAAGATTATATTAATATTATTTTAGTAATATGGTGGAAGGAAATAAATTCAAACAAATTTTAAACAATCATTGAATGAATATTCAATAATTTCACCCTTATTTTTAATATGAAAGGATGAATTTGTAGACACCAAAATAGCACCAATCCGATTAAGTGACTACAAACACTGATCGCATTGACATACACAGCTTCAGGGTAGCCCTCAGAGGTCAAACAGTGGTCCTATCCACTTACATAGCAGTTCAGAAGGTCGAAAAGTAAACAAAGCCTTGATCAAAACAAAGTCTCAATCAAAGTCAAAAGCAAACCTTTATCAAATAAAAGCAAGCCTTTATCAAAACAAAGCCTTCATCAAAACAAAGCCTTCATCAATACAAAGTCTTAATCAAAAGGCTCGCGGTGTCGCGATATCGTGGGGATATCGGCGGCGTCTGCGTTATCAAAGCAAGCCTTTATCAAAACAAAGCCTTCATCAAAACAAAGCCTTCATCAAGACAAAGTCTTAATCAAAAGAAGGGCCTCGACCGAAGTGTCGCGATATCGTGACGTCGCGATATCGTGACACTTCGGTGCCCAAAGCAAAGCTTTGCCTGAAGTGTCATGATATCGCGATGTCGCGATATCGCGACGCCGCGATATCGCGACACTTCGGCGCCCAAGGCCTTGCCTTGGCCGAAGTGTCACGATTTCATGACACTTCGGCGCCCAAGGCCTTGCCTTGGCCGAAGTGTCGCGATTTCGTGACACTTCGGTGCCCAAGGCCTTGCCTTGGCCGAAGTGTCGCGATATCGCGACGTCGCGATATCGTGACACTTCGGCACCCAAGGCAAGGCCTTGGCCGAAGTGTCATGATATCGCGACACTTTGGAACTCAAGGAAATGCCTTGGCTGAAGTGTCACGATATCGCGACGTCGCGATATCGCGACACTTCGGCGCCCAAGGCAAGGCCTTGGCCGAAGTGTCGCGATATCACGACGTCGTGATATCATGACACTTCGGAACTCAAGGAAAGGCCTTGGCTGAAGTGTCGCGATATCGTGACACTTTGGCATTTGCACTGGGCGGATTTTTAAACATTCAAAGGCGACACGTCAGCATTCAAAGGCAGAATTCAAACAATTAAAGGCAAACATTAAAACATTTAAAAAATGATTTAAGGTGGGCTTTAGACAACTGGCAGTGACACCACAGTCAGTTGCGTGGGCCGTTGAAGGACTGTCATAGTGGCATTAACGGAAGCCCGAGTCGTGGAGGACTTTCCTCTCTCGAGGAGACACGACCGCCACATGGCACCTTTGACCAACGCGTGGCGCTTATGCACGACATTCAAGGAGACCCCCTGGGTCTATAAAATGGTGGATTTTTCCACCCAAATGGAGGTTGGCAAGCATTTTGAACGCAACGAAGTGCTGCAGAACCAGAGGCCCGATTGCTTCCTTTCGATTCATTTCTTCTACACTCTTGATCTCTTTCGCACCAGAGGTTAGTGAGTGGTGTCTAGAAGCGTGGATCTGAACCTTAGAACCCGACAGTGGACAACAGTATTCTATCCATTCGACGACAACGCAACCTGAAATATTCTGGGCCCTTCCTTAGTGGATTGGCGCCGAAATCAAGTTTTAACGGGGCGGCCCGCTTGGGCACCCCGCACCTTTTCGTCAGCTCTTAATTTTCAATTTAATTCATTCTGTTAGCATGCGTTTATTTCACTGTTAAATAAACAGGAAAACATAAATTTAAATCGAGTTAATTCACAGCCGATTTATCGATGTGAAAACAGTCGATTTAACTATGAAATAAATAGTCGATTTAACGTGTTTCGGGTTTATACTCTGGTTTATTTATGTTTCAGTTCTATTTTTATTAATCTGTTTCTTTTGCTTTGCAAAATACCAACATGCATGTTTTATGTCATTTTACTCTCACGAATGTTTCATTTTAACGCAGGTGCTACTAAATAGTTTTTTGTTTCTTTGAATGCAGGAAGAACAGCAAGCAGCAAGGATTCATCAGGCATAAACGACGGCAACACTTTGGCCCGCCCGTTTCAAATGTGGGCATGCGAAAGAAGATCACTATTCATTTATTGTGATGGAAACATGTAACTGAGGAGACGTATTGTAACCGAGTTGGAACTACATGAATAAAGAGGGTTGTGCTCATACTTTTGATGTGATTATATCCATGTTATTTCATGCATCAAGCTAGTTGGTTTACATTGCAATTAGTGTTTCTTTTTTTCCAGAATCTCATGCTTTCAATGGCGATCACGGTGGGACCGTTCCCTGATTTTTAAATCACAGAAACTAATCTGATTTGCTGTGTTTTGTGCTTAGCAGGTACCTTTTTTAGCCGAAGATCAGAAACAGCAAGTTTGGGCAGAGAAAGGTAAGGGTTTTAAAACTGTTCCCGTTGTTTTTTGTTCATTTTTCTGTTCCTGCTTCCTGTTAATTTTACCTTCTTAGGGAAAGCTTAATCTAAAAAAAAAAAAAAATCAAGGAAAATGAATTTTTTTTAATTGTTTAAAGGGTAGGAAAAGATTCCGTCAATTTTCTTACTTTATTTAGTTGTTTAAAAAAAAAAAAATTCTATTTTTGTTTTTTTTTGTATGGCTTAGGGAAAGTTTTATTTTTTTGTTGCTTGTTTCATTTTTTTAAATAAAATGAACCACACACACTTCACGTGGTAAAATTAAACCAAGGAGCTGGTCGTAAAACCCTAGCCCTTGATCAAGACCATCGGTGGATTTCATCACCACCTTGGCTTGATTTGCATCCATTACCCCGATTGTCACTATTGTTAGGCGTAAATCCTGACAAAAGCTGATCGAGTGTCACTGGGGTGATTCCCATGCGTGCGAGGATAAGTCTTCTATGGTAGGTGCCATTAACAGGACAATCCCCCTTCCGTACCGCCTACGTACCACGTACCATCTGCTCTCACGTACCTATAGTCTCCCTCTCGTAAGGGCGGGTATATAGAGAGGTTGGTATATCGGCCTGGTTGGTATATTGAAGGGGCGACCATTTTGGGAGTTATATGAGCCTACATTATGCATTTAAACGTTCTTCAAAAACATTCAAAAACAAAACAAAACATCAAAATGCACTAAACCAGTTTAGGACACACTATTAATCCTTAAAAGAGATAATCACAGTTTGTGTATGTGTGTGTTCATTTCTGCTTAGTGTAGACAAAAAGAAAAATCATCATAAACGAGATAAAAATCTGCTTAGATAGTAGAGAAGCACCGCAATGGTGTACACCCGTAGCCAAGCCCAATCAAGGGCAGAAGCTCCGAAAGGTACACAAGAAGCGGGCACAAGTCGCCTTCGCTTTAGTCCTGAGGACTTAGTCATACCCCCTTGGCGGTCTGGCCCACAAGAAGGTCCTCGTCAGACCACATCAAGAAAGAATTATTGGGATCCCCCTTTGTGGGGTATGCCCATTCAACACAGCCCCTTTCGGGAAGACGCTTTACATGTAGACCTTGACGTAAATAGAGAATCGCCTTTTGAGGTTAGACATGAGTGGCCATAGTGCGATGAAGCGCTAGAGAGGCACACTGTCCATTTGGAGAGACAACGTGGATATGGCATCCCTCCTTTACCTCCCATCAGAATAGAAAGACAAAATCCAGAGCGCAGGGCTCTTTACACAGGGCAAGCTAACTCCGCCCGCCCCTTTCAAACCCATGAAAGGGAGTACGAGGAAAGCCATCGCATTCCTCAAGGACAACAAATAGCGTGGGAACCTTGCATTTTCGCACTTGCTAGGTATCATGATCACACATCGAGGCCAGAGCCTCAAGTGAATGTCGCCTACCTCGATAGAGGGAAGCAACCCATTGAAATTTTAGATCATCAAGATCGAGGCAAACACATAGGAAAAACATTCAAGCCTCCTGAGCAAAATAGGGTAGACCAAATTGACCTGGCAGTCGCCAGACATGCCACCCGTCAAGCCCAAATCACGCGGCTTGAACAAGGTCATCAGGAGTTAGAGTACCTATACCACCTGAATAAAGAGCGCATGCAACGCGAAGCGAATGAGTTGTGCTATAAACTACCTGAGAGGGTGCCAACCCCTCGCACCCAAAGAGCAGAACAATATGTGAGGCACAACCCTTTGGTGCAGGACAGGTCTCCGTGACCTCGTCAAGCTTTGCCTCCAAGACCTTATAGACCCGAGAGGGAGGCCACTCCCCGAAACAATGATGGGTACCCTCAATAGGGACTCAATCAGGGTCATAGGTCTCGCCCAGAGACTCCTCAAGAACTTTATGAGGAGTATGAACCAGAAATAGAATGTGCTGAAACTCCCCATCAAGGCGGGAGGGCTGCCACTCGGCCACCCCCCCATAGGCCTCCAGTCTCCCATAACTCACAACGGGAGCAAACAAAAGAGGAAGAAATAAAATCTTCAGATGCATACAAAGCGCTATTAGAGCGTTTGGAGTCCATGGAGACAAAAGTTGCTGGGCATCAAAAACCCACATTACGTCAACTCCGTAGTCATCCAGTGCATCCCTCAGTGCCCACACCTCTTTACCCCGAACATTTCAAGTTGCCTCAATTGGCGGTCTTTAAAGGTGAAGAGGACGCACAAGAACATGTCACAAGGTTCCTGAGTCAATGCTTCGACATCCAAGATAATGACACATTGTTGCTTAGGACATTCATAACCACATTCGTAGGTCCTGCCTCGGATTGGTTCACACAATTACCAAAACATAGCATAAACAACCTAGATCAATTAGTAGATGCGTTTCTTGAACGTTTTGCTTTCAACACAAGGAAGAAGGCATCACTGAGTGATCTGGCCAGCCTCAGGCAATATGAGGAAGAAACAATGGTAGCATACGAGAATCGATGGAGGGCTTTGCTTTCTAAGCTACCCTACCATCCCCCTATGTCTGATCTCACATAGATGTTTGCATGAAGTTGCTTAAAATCAATCTCTGGGCTTTTGCTGCTGCAGCAATACGACAGTTTAGAAGAAGCTTTGGCACAAGCCAGAGTTATAGAAGAGATCAAAATAGGCGAAGGCGCAATCGCCAAGCCTAAAAAGAAAGAGTGGAATAAGACCACTAAGATCGGGACTACGCAATCACAACCCGCTGCGGTTAACCAAGTTGCGATAAATGTCCCCAAGCCTGTGCAAGAAATGCAGCCCCAAAAGGCTAATTACCAGGCAGTGCCTCCTAGTTATGAGAGAGAAAATACAAGACAAGAGCAGAATCAGTAGCGTCACCCTAGGCGACAATTCACCCCTTATACGGAGTCCAGGGACTCCTTATTTGACCGCTTGTCAGTGGCAAATTTAGTCACCCTGCCGAAGATCCAAACTGTAGACCCTAACGCTCCCAAGCCTAAAGGATACAGAGAGGAATTGTATTGTAGATTCCATAGGCGAAGGGGACATGACTTAAATGGATGCTGGAAATTCAAAGGATTAATCCAAGATCTGATCGACAATAAAACATTGGCCATGGACAACCCCATAGCGCCAAATAATCAACAAATGAGGGTATTCAAGGACCCTTTGCCTGCCCACGAGGCATAGGCAAAACCTCTCCAGATTAATGAGGTGCGACAGAATCTTCCCATGCACGGATTTGTGGGAATGATCAGCATAGTGACCAGGAACAAAAGGTACCCAATAGTTGCCCCCGAGGTAGCTACAAGGGAAGTTCCAACAACATCGCAGCCTCAACAACGCCCTGTGCAGTTGCCTCCGCCTAGACCCGAGGTCACGATACGAACCAAACTCACGCAGAGTTTGCGGACCACATCGGCTAGGCTTTCCATCTACGAGCTTATTCAACAGTCAGCACCTCATAGGGAAGCTCTTATGGAAATTTTAAAAGCCATCGAATTACAACCTCACGAAGCAAATTCTTTCAACAACTTCGTGGGACATGTGAAACGATGTACGGAGCCGGTCATTACCTTCAGAGAAGATGAAGTCAAAACAATATCGAATGACATGGCAGATCCACCCCTGCACGTTATCATGCGGGTCAACGGGATCCCGTACAAGAGAGTGTTGGTAGATACTGGCTCGTCCAGTAACATCATTACCACTGCAGCACTAAAACATTTGAAGCTGCCAACCTCTCACATCACAACCTCCACATACACACTGCGAGCTTTCAACGATGCAATATGCTCGACGGTCGGCACAGGTTGTTACGCCTATCCAGGTAGGACAAAAGACAATACCTACATTGTGCCATGTGTTGGAAGGTGAGATGGCTTACAATATACTGCTAGGGCGGCCTTGGATCAGGGACATGAAGTGTGTCCCTTCGATCGCTCACCAGTGCTTAAAGTATGCTTTTGAAGGAGAAATACATGTAGTCCCGATGGACTTAGAGCCCTTCAAGTATTGCAATGCGGTACATTTAATGCCTCAATCGACCCTCCCTTCAATGCATTTGGATTTCTAGTTAAATCCATCTAAACAGGGTCCGATACCGCAGGCACCACTGGTGACCAAATCAACAAAATCCCAGCCAGGTGAGTCTTCATCATCTGCTCCTTCATTATCAATGCCACCTGTCATGGCCAAATAGAAGGACAAGGGAAAACAGATCATGGAAGAGGCTCAGCCCCTAGAAGAGGGGTTGCCCACAATATCAATGATATCAATAGAGGAAATACCTAGCACAACGGAAGCTGAGACTCCTAAAACACTAAACATGGAATGGACTCAGGAAGGACTACCGTTCCCTCCCTCCCAAGCAACAACAATCACTGTTGAAATGGCCAGAATGGGCCTGGGGGAGTATTTAGTGCAGAATGTTGTGGCAACGCCCGCATTGGAATCAGTACAGGACATGGGGAGACCCCGCCTTCCCATAGGAACAGTTGTTCCTCTAGGCTACCCACCAAACCAGACAAATTTTGTGTATGGGGGCCTTGATCATGGTCTTGAACCATGCAAGCAAAAGGAAGCAGACGAAGAGCCTTTTGTTGAAAATATCAACTATCTCATCAAACCCGGACTTTGCTCTAAGATATCTCGGCCAATGCAATTGGCATGGATACGGGCTAGGTAAATATGAGCAAGGGATGTGTGTCCTTTTCCAACCAAGATATCAGATGCCATATGATAAGTCAGGAGTAGGGTGCAACCACCCCCTGCCCTTGGACATCTTGGTCGAAAATATGTAAGGCCTAGAAATAGGCAACAAGGGCGGATTGGCACCAGATCTTTACGCCAACCCAAATACAGAATATACACTGGGAGATTACCTCCCATGGTCAACAAACACCCTTGGAAACAGTAGTAATCCCTCTCCTTTGCTAGAGAGAGGTGAAATTTTGGACATTAATCACCAAAGAGAACATCAACGGTGTCTGGACATCTTTTTGAAGTTGTTCCCCTTAGAGGTTCCAGTTGAATCAACACAGTGTCAAGAGAATCAGGTCCCTCCACCAAGAGTGGAACAACCGCAATGGGACCAGATTAACTTGCTAGAACAAGGAGAACCTTCAATGTCGCAAGTAACAATTGCTGAAGAGAATGAACATTTTTGGATCTCCGAAAGTGATTCAGAAGATGAGACTAAGATGATCTATCTCAGACATGCGTGACGGAACAATCGCCCTTTAACTCATGAAGATCTAATGGGACAGATGGGCATAAGGTTAGGGCATGAATGGTGGGTAGACCCAGCAAGGTGGGACCAAGTGTTGGATCCATGGCTCCAAATTCAAGATGAGCACCGTCCACCACGAGACCCTATCATGACATCAGTGCCGAGAGAAGACCCTATCTTCCTACCAACACATAGGGCCGATCCGTTCATACTTGTCCCTACAGAACCAGATCCAAAGCATAGGGAGCATCTAGAATGTTCGAGTTATAACACCCACGGTAATGGAGACCAAACTCATTTCATCCACATGATCTCCATTGACTTGACCGCACCCATTCGCAATCCGCAATCACTTGGTCACCCCAAAATGCTCCAAGGATTATCGCAATCACTTGGTCACCCCAAAATGCTCCAAGGATTATCGCAATCACTTGGTCACCCCAAAATGCTCCAAGGATTATCGCAATCACTTGGTCACCCCAAATGCTCCAAGGATTATCGCAATCACTTGGTCACCCCAAAATGCTCCAAGGATTATCGCAATCACTTGGTCACCCCAAAATGCTCCAAGGATTATCGCAATCACTTGGTCACCCCAAAATGCTCCAAGGATTATCGCAATCGCTTGGTCACCCCAAAGGCTCCAAGGATTCTTGCAATCGCTTGGTCAATCCCAAAAATGCCCCAAGGATTATCAAAATCGCTTGGTCAATCCCAAAAATGCTCCAAGGATTATCAAAATCGCTTGGTCAATCCCAAAAATGCCCCAAGGATTATCAAAATCGCTTGGTCAATCCCAAAAATGCCCCAAGGATTATCAAAATCGCTTGGTCAATCCCAAAATGCTCCAAGGATTTCCACAATCGCTTGGTCAATCCCAAAAAAAAAGCTCCAAAGATCTCTAAAATTGCTTGGTCAATTCCAAAATGCTCCAAGGATTTCCATAATCGCTTGGTCAAAAATCAAGAAATTTCAAAAACAACAAAAATCATCAAAAACAACAAAAATTTGCATTTTTAGGCATACTTAAATTCATCAATAGAGAGATCTTCTCGCACCTCATCTTCATATTCACCAAAATCAATCCATCAAAAATACAAAAATATGTAGCTGCATTAAGCATTGCATCCATACATTGCATATTTGTGGTCATACAGGTCAAAGGCACCATAGGCTGTAATTGTTCTGCTAGTCCATCTTGTTCCACACTGTTCCATTTCACAAAAACAGCAAAAAAACCACGCATTGCTTTTTACCACACTAGAGTCAGTGGTCTTTTAATGTATCAAGAGTTTTCGTGATTCAGTCATCATTTTTCTCTTTAGCCATGAAATGTATCAAGTCAAACAGATTTTACGAAGGTAGAGTTACACTTGAAATACACCTTGTTACGTAACATCCCAACACAAATTAAAACACATAAAAATTCCCAAGTTGTGTGAATTGAAGATGAAACCTGCACAGTAATCCAGGTCACCATAAGCAAAATGGTTATCTTGCTCATCCCCCCGTGCGAATGGTTCTAGAATGCTGAGAATTGACAAAAGGACGAGCTCTTTCATATCCATTCACCTCCACATACAGTGGTTTTCACCACTACCAAATCCCAATCATAGTTGATTCCCAAAGTTGTAAGGATTTGTACTACACGTCCCTGCCAAGGATGGGTAGTCATCCCCAAAACCTAAAGGGATCAACACCATTCAAAAACAAAATTCCAACAAATCATCATCCTAACACTTTCCATTCACCTTTGGTCTCCAAGTTGTAAGGATTCGTACTATCCGCCCCTAACCAGGATGGGTAGTCATCCCCAAGACCTAACAGATCAATGCCCTTGCTCCATAATCTCCATCATCCCCTTGGTCCCCAACGTCGTAAGGATTCGTACTATCTGCCCCTAACCAGAATGGGTAGTCATCCCCAAGGCCACAAGGATCAAAGCCATTCACAAGCTCAAATTCAAAATACACAAAACCAAAATCAAATAACAGTGGTTATCACCACTATTCAAAATCCTTGCTCAAAAAGAATTAATAAACAGTGATCTTCATCACTATATAGACGAGCAACTTTCTCAACCATTAACCCAACAAATATCCTGAACTTGAATCCCTGGAAATCTCAGCATTCGAAAACCATCTAAGTGATCCTCATTACAGGTTTGGTTGATAGCCTATCTGGCAATGGTGGTATCCTACCCGCATGACGATATGTCTGTCACATTCGCTTTGCGTATGTGCAGACCAATGTTTGCATAAGGATGAGCTAGCTTATGGTATCCTGGATAACATCGCAGATTAATCTAACTAAATACAACAAAGGAGTTAGTGGAGCTAATTAGGTGATCCTTAGTACAGGTTCGGTTGAAAGCCCATTTGGCACTGGCGGTATCCTGACAAATACCACATAAATGAACTCAATTGCACACACGGGGATGTGAAATAACTTGGTCAAAAACAAGTCCAATTCATACCTTGTTCAAAAGTCTTGTAAGATAAAGTACAGTCATGGCTAGTAAGTTAAAACCGTCTGAGTCTCAGAAAACCTTGGCTACATTTCTAAACCATTTTCATCCTTACAATACCATCAGAAAATACAAAAAAAGAAAAACCACATGTATACATACAAAGTCATGCATCACAGCAATCGCCTAAAAAGACAAAATAATGGAACTCTAAAAAGTCTATGGTGTCGTAGCCAAACATCACAAAGTCCATACATCCATTTCATTTCTGCATATCACATATAAATCACAAACATTTGCATTCATCATGCATCCATCAAAATAAATCAACATACAACAACCAAATTTATCATACCATATGCATCCATCAATATAAAGTAGCATGCATCCATCAACATCAATCATTGTGCATAACATAAAATCATGACATATACACAAAGAAAGAAAATCAAAACAACAAAAACATCACAAAAATATAACACAAAAACATAAGCCATAAGTTGTCGGACACGAGTGCTCTTGCACTTAACCTCTTGGCATAGAAAATCGATGTCGGGGCTCAAATTGTCATTTTCCCACTTCCCCAAGAAGGCTACCATAGCTGGACCGCTCCACGGGAAGACGGGTTTTTGATGATTTCACCTCATTATGGCATCACCAAAAGGGTTAACACCCACCAAAAATAGGTCCAAATGTTGGGAAATTGCACGTGCTTAAATGGTAAAACATCTAAAGGCACCCTAACCTAAGTCATCTTGAGTCAAGCGACTCGTCGCTTTTCTCATGAAGGTCATTCCCTCATCGATTCGTCGCTTGAGGGGGTAGTCACACTTAGTCACCAATCAACAAGCACACACCCAATCAAGGCAATGGCATGCATTCAAAGAATCATTGACAAAGACAATCACGCTCCTGCTTGGGGTAGTAAACAAGCAATCATCAAATTGATCAAACACTTGGCATTCGTGAATCATGAACACAAGGTTCCCCTGTGGATAAAAGGTTGTGCCCTTTGCCTAATCATGACTGATCAATGTCCAAGCTCAAGTCACACCTCACCAAAACAGGTTAACACTTGAAATCAAATTCCTTAGCTTGTCAGAAGCAAGGATTCAAGAATGCATGCCCTTTCCATACTTGGGGCATCAAAATTTGGTTAGGTTACCAAGAAACCCTAATCATTAGTGCTTTGGTTATCTATTTTTGCTCAGCACTGCATCACCCGCAGTGCTTCCCAAAAAGGGGCATCTGTAGACACCAAAACATCACCAATCCGATTAAGTGACTACAAACACTGATCGCATTGACATACATAGCTTTTAGGGCAGCCCTCAGAGGTCAAACAGTGGTCCTAGCCACTTACATAGCAGTTCAGAAGGTCAAAAAGTAAACAAAGCCTTGATCAAAACAAAGTCTCAATCAAAGTCAAAAGCAAGCCTTTATCAAAACAAAGCCTTCATCAAAGCAAGCCTTTATCAAAACAAAGCCTTCATCAAAACAAAGCCTTCATCAAGACAAAGTCTTAATCAAAAGAAGGGCCTCGACCGAAGTGTCGCGATATCGCGACGTCGCGATTGCGACGTCGTGATATCACGACACTTCGGTTCCCAAAGCAAAGCTTTGCCTGAAGTGTCATGATATCGCGACGTCGTGATATCGTGACACTTCGGCACCCAAGGCCTTGCCTTAGCCGAAGTGTCACGATTTCGTGACACTTTGGTGCCCAAGGCCTTGCCTTGGCCGAAGTGTCGCGATTTCGTGACACTTCGGCACCCAAGGCCTTGCCTTGGCCGAAGTGTCACGATTTCGTGACACTTCGGCGCCCAAGGCTTTGCCTTGGCCGAAGTGTCGTGATATCGTGACGTCGCGATATCACGACACTTCGACGCCCAAGGCAAGGCCTTGGCCGAAGTGTCGCAATATCGCGACGTCGCGATATCGCGATGGTGATATCGTGACACTTCAAAACTCAAGGAAAGGCCTTGGCTGAAGTGTCGCGATATCACGACACTTCGGTGCCCAAGGCAAGGCCTTGGCCGAAGTGTCACGATATCGCGACGTCACGATATCGCGACACTTCGGAACTCAAGGAAAGGCCTTGGCTGAAGTGTCACGATATCGTGACATCGTGATATCGTGACACTTCGGCATTTGCGCTGGGCGGATTTTTAAACATTCAAAGGCGACACGTCAGCATTCAAAGGTGACACGTCAGCATTCAAAGGCGAAATTCAAACAATTAAAGGCAAACATTAAAACATTTAAAAAATGATTTAAGGTGGGCTTTAGACAACTGGCAGTGACACCACAGTCAGTTGCGTGGGCCGTTGAAGGACTGTCACAGTGGCATTAATGGAAGCCCGAGTCGTGGAGGACTTTCCTCTCTCGAGGAGACACGACCGCCACATGGCACCTTTGACCAACGCGTGGCGCTTATGCACGACATTCAAGGAGACCCCCTGGGTCTATAAAATGGTGGATTTTTCCACCCAAACAGAGGTTGGCAGGGATTCGAATGCAACGAAGTGCTACAGAACCAGAGGCCCGATTGCTTCCTTTCGATTCATTTCTTCTACACTCTTGATCTCTTTCGCACCAGAGGTTAGTGAGTGGTGTCTAGAAGCATGGATCTGAACCTTAGAACCCGACAGTGGACAACAGTATTCTATCCATTCGATGACAACGCAACCTAAAATATTATGGGCCCTTCCTTAGTGGATTGGCGCCGAAATCAAGTTTTAATGGGGCGGCCCGCTTGGGCACCCCGCACCTTTTCGTCAGCTCTTAATTTTCAATTTAATTCATTCTGTTAGCATGCGTTTATTTCACTATTAAATAAACAGGAAAACATAAATTTAAATCGAGTTAATTCACAGCCGATTTATCGATGTGAAAACAACCGATTTAACTGTGAAATAAACAGTCGATTTAACGTGTTTCGGGTTTATACTCTGGTTTATTTATGTTTCAGTTCTATTTTTATTAATCTGTTTCTTTTGCTTTGCAAAATACCAACATGCATGTTTTATGTCATTTTACTCTCACGAATGTTTCATTTTAACGCAGGTGCTACTAAACAGTTTTTTGTTTCTTTGAATGCAGGAAGAACAACAAGCAGCAAGGATTCATCAGGCATAAATGACAACACTTTGGCCCGCCCATTTCAAATGTGGGCATGCGGAAGAAGATCACTATTCATTTATTGTGATGGAAACATGCTAACTCTCCCAGCCCTTGAAAAGGGAGGAGACGTATTGTAACCGAGTTGGAACTACATGAATAAAGAGGGTTGTGCTCATACTTTTGATGTGATTACATTCGTGTTATTTCATGCATCAAGCTAGTTGTTTTCATTGTAATTAGTGTTTCTTTTGTCGAAATCTCATGCTTTCATAATTCATTTGAAATCTATCAAAAGATAATGGATACTCATTCAACTTGAGATATGAGAATATAGAGCAATCAAAGTTTCTTACTCCTAAATATTTTTCATAGAAGAATTATTGGTTACTAGAGGTTATCCCTAAGGCCTTAAAATTCATTTCATTAGTAGCTTAAAGTAAGAAACCTACAAGAGATAGACTAAAATCAACATGATATAAAAACATTAGACCATTTACTTCTTCATTGTCCCTTTGCTCATAAAATTTAGGCTTAGTTATTTTTTTAAATAGAAAAATATATTAGGTAGCTTGATCAACATTGAAAGGTTGATGAAATTTTATATTAATTATTTTAAAGCTATATTATTGTGTATTATGTGCAGGATTGGTCTTTCCATTATTTTTTGGAAGATATGGCTTGCAAGGGATGATCATTTTTTAAAAATAAATATCAAAACTATGCTCATGTTTGAAACCATATTATATTTTCTATTACAAAATACATATAGATATGATGTTCATAACCAGAAGACTCATGTGTAGGGAAATAAATGGTAATAATTTGGTTAAAGGATTTTTAATATATATAAGAATCATCCATGATAATGATAATAAACCAAAAGATCTACTTTGATTTAGAGTAAAATAGAAAAGTCTAAAAATTTGATTTGTCAAAATTAATTTTAATGGTGCTTCTAAAGGACATTCAAGGACACCTTGTAGGGGTGTTGTTTTTGGAAATAATAAAGGAAAAATCTCCTCACCTTATTGAAATTATATGGAACTTCAAATAACAACTATGCAAAGCTTAGGCACTTCTTACAAGTATTAAAATACTAATTGAAAAATAATGAAAAAATATTTCAATTAAGAGGGATTAGGAAATTTTCATTAATGCTATGAATAAAAATGAATATATTATTGCTAAGTTTCATCATTTATTATCTAATAAAATATCTTGGAAATGTGTACATATCTATAGAGAAGAAAAATAGATAGCAAATAATTTGACCAATCTTGATGTTTATCTTCATATTAATAAATATGATGCTAAAGAGTTGATTGTAAAAATATAACACTTTGAAGAAGACAAAGGACATAATTGATAAAAAAATAAATGAAAAAAAATTATGATAAAACAGATACTCTAAATATAGTTTAATTAAACTAACAACTATCATTTTGCTAGGAATGGTCCCTAGTAAAAACCACATTTAACTTATTAACAAAAATATATATATATTTATCATTAAATTTAATCATTAAAAATGTGTTAACATACGAGTAGAACTATATAGTCACTGGACTATGTAGTATGGGTTCATCATGTGTTATAATAGTACTTTTTACTAATAGTATTATTTTTCTAAATACTACTTAAAAACGGAATGGACATATTTAAATATATACTAAGAAATATTTTTTTAAAACAGTTGTTTTCAGCGTATTTAAGGTAATTCATATTTAATAATTACATCATTATTTCTAATATAAATATAAAAATTATTTAAAAGAATAATTCAAATTATATTTTAATATTAAAAATAATGATAAATTATTTAAATTATATATTATAATAATTAATTTTGATATTATTGTCTTTGAGGATTAGGTGGATTAGTAAGATGTAGGCTTTGAGCACTTACCAAAAGGAGACCTAGGTTTATTTCCCTCACTTTAGGTGGTGTTTATCAAGGCAAGATAGGGGATATAATGGTAGTACCATTATTTGATGTTAAGATTGGAAGCAATGTAACTTGAACTGTGACCAGTTATTCAAAAAACAAATAGTTACCTATTCCTTTATAAATGACTTGTAACTAGTGATCAAAGGTCAACCAATATAATTAATCCTATTATATAATTTAAATATTCATATTTTTTTATATTAACCTATTGTTAAAAACTATACCTTTTAACTAGCACTTTAAGTATCTAACTCAAACCAATGTAAATACAATTGATAGAAATAATTGCGAATGCTTTGATAATCATAAAAGGAAATTGACACCCATTCTAACATATTCAATGGGAAAGCAATTTAATAAACAAATAAAAATGTTCTCTTTAGGTCAATAAAAGCAACTGGTTGGTTTTTTTAATTCAGAATTTATACGGAAATAAAAAATTTATTGTTAATTTAATATATATATTAAAGAACCTTTATAATGTTTATTTATAATCTTTCTTAGATAAAAATGATATTTTCAATTAAAAACCAGATCTCAATCCAAAGTTTAACTTTCATATTTTCCCAAAAACAATTTCACAGAAGTGACATATAATACCATAAACTCTTAGAACTTTTCGTTCCATAGCATCACAACCCAGAAAGAAATAACGCAGGATCCAACAGGTTTTACCCATGTGGGAGGTTGTTATAAGCTTTTTTCTTACAATACTGGAGAAAATCTGGAAAAAAATCCTCGTCTCCAAGGCTTTCCAGAGTGCTAAATATTTCATCAGTATATACTTCGTGCATATCTTTTTCATGAACTTCGCATTTAAAATCACCATCTTTGTTTTTGCACTCGGGCATGCCTTCAGTCATTGCAGGTTCTCGGGCGTCTTCGATCGAGCAGTACTGCATTTTATTTTCAACCCTAGGAGCCTTCACTGGAGGACTTTCATCACAATCCCAAGTTATTTTGGGAGAAATAAACAACAGATTATTACAAATACCTGACCGACGCGATCTCTTTCGCCCAGTGAGCGACTGAACAACATCACGGAATTCAGAGGCGCTAGCTTTAACAATTATGGGATTTGAGATATGTACTACCCTCACTGCTTTACCGCTCAAGGCTTTTGGATTGTAGCAAGAACGGTGTGAATCCAACCCTCTACAAACCTTTTCTTCCATTTCTGTACATCACAAACAACTCCTTGTTATCTCTATGCAAACTGGCTCTGTTAACGAACACCATTATAATAATTACTAATTTTTCAAGCAATTGCGTTACAAAAAATTATATATGCAACTTAAAGGAGGATAAAACCATGGAGAGGTGAGAAGAGGGTTGAGAGACAATTTATCTATAAGGTGTACACAAACAACTAAGTGCCTATGTTTTCGTTTCAACAAAAAAAAACAAGATTTTAAACTGTATTCGATACTTGCCTTGTATTTTACAATATGAATATGTTTCCCTTAATGCTGTTGAGTGTCTCTGAGGGCTGTCGCTCAATTCTTCACATCATCCTCTGCTATATATTTTACTTTGGGCCAACGTAAGCACATCTACGATTGTCTTAGTCGGATAACTGGAGATCCTGATTGACGCATAGGAACACAACAACTGCGATTCGTGAATAACAACCTCTACCATTTCAAGATGATGATAATAGTATCGCAAGAAAATTGCTACGGATTCTCTTTTAATTAAGGTCATATACAAATGGTTTACCCTTCTAGAAGAATAACGAAATCTGTTCCACTGTCATAAAAAAAATTTACTCTTAACACTCATTACTCGTGGGACTACGCGGTAGTTGAACGATTGTGATCGCATACCACATATAGACATTATTTTCAAAAAGGTGATCTCAGATGACTGGCGGATATGATTTCGAAATCTGTTGTACGCGATATGACTTCGAAATCTGTTGTCCGCATGGATATTTTCAAGTCTGAGGGCAATATTTTAAAGGTTCCACGCGTTTTTCCACAAAGTTAGGGATGACACTGACTACGTAAGACAATGCATTACAAAAAGCAAAAGTTGATTGAAGTTGACTGAAGCAGATTTTATAGGGTAATCCCCAAAGTTGGAATCAAAAGTGTGTACAGAATAGACAAACGCAGTTGAACTTGTACGCAATGTAGGTCGTCTCACTCGCTCTCAACCCCGTGATTTTGTCTCTGGGTGTGCCTATTATTGTCGAAAGGTAATTCAAAAGCTTTTCTTTGTGCCTGATGCAAAACTGGCTCATGGATAAATTTTTTTTTTATAGCAGTCCTGCTTAATTCATTGTTTATAGCTCCTTTCATTCCCTTTTCAACCTATAACTAGTGAACTACGGTAACCATACATGTAGTTGTCCAAGCAACTTGCCCTCTTCCCTTGCACTAATTTTATACGACATTTTACAAATATGCCACTTTCACTACCAATTCGCAAATATTCTTTTCTCAGCAGAAGGAACGGGAGCATACAATAATTAGAGGTATACCATATGTAAGACCATTGTCCTGGTCAACAAGTAGAAAATTGCATGGAGTTGCCTTTTACTTATTAACAGCCTTAGAAAGTTTTCCAAACTATGATCTAATTTATTACACCGTTTAATGAGTCCATTGCTGCGTTCTCTTTTCTGTACAAGCAAGATAAAGGGTACAGGGTACACTTCAAGAAAAAAAAAAACATTATATTAAAGAATAAAATACAGTTTTACAAACAAAGGTGGATAAACATTTCACATGGCTAAAGTCATCAGCCAAAAGAACATCCCAGCGGGAACCAAGCAAACAAATTATAGTTATTCAACATCCCCTTACAAATGAAACTATCCCCTAAAAGGGTGAATATACAACATAATAATTAGGCATAGAAAAATAAACTAGAAATCTAGAACTGTAACTCTAGGCACCACGTAGTCTTACGTCTTCCCATAGAAATTTTTTTGGAACTTTTGGGCCAGATCAATGTCTTTCCAACCCATAATGTTTTAGAAATTTTGGGTCAAATGGGTGAAACCCTTTCAGGTAAAGTGTCTTCAACTTCTTTCCCTTGTCGAGGACTATGAGAATGTCAAACCACATAGGAAAGGAAACTTTAGATTTTGCTCAATTCCATCAATGATGACTTTGCATCTAATGACATATCCTTACCACAGTTAAAATATTACAATACATTATGGTTTTTGCCTAACTGAACATTGGTCATATGAAGTCTCTTTTCTAAAGCAATATTGATGTAAATCCAATTGCAAGAGGTCAAAATAAAATACCTCCCATTACATAAAAACTGTCGTAAATGAAAATCATATGTAAAACTCTCCATTTACATAAAAACTACAATAAATGGAAATAATCAGTAAAACTCTTCATTCATATAAAAACTACAATACATTGAAATAAACCATTAAATAATTTATTTTCTCATTCCTGGATTCACTTCCTCTTTTTCAATGTAATACCAAGGGAATATATATCTCCAAAAAAACCCTAAAAGAAAACCTTAAAACTTAAAGCCCTAAAAGAAACCCTAAAAGAAAACCCTAAAGTTTAAAACCCTAAAAATAAAAATTACTTTAAAACTTCTTTAAAAAAAAAAAAACTCTCTAAATATAGGCTACTGCATCAAACATCTTCTTCTCCAAAACTCCTTCTCAAGCTAAGGGAATGCTTTGCATTAGTTGAGCAAAATGTATTGGAGGACTCTGAAGCAAACACTACTCGGTTGAAACTAGAAGCCTCGTTGTTGGTGGTTTAAGCTGCAAGGATCAACTTTTTTCCTTTCATATATTTTGTACCGGTTGTGAGACATGTGCCGACCTAGATTGTGTACCTTTAGAAGAGAACTTCTCATATACCAGGAGTCATGTTCATAAATTACCTTAACATAGATTATTTTCGCAAAGCGAAACCAAAAAATTGGCCAATGAAATACCCAACAAGGGTGAGTGATTCTATGACATGAAAAATTATATCAAGCAAGAGAGTTACCTTGTGAACCATTCTCAGCACAAACCTGCTATTAAGAGGAGTCATTATCGCATGCATTCCCTTTACCCCACCAATGTTATACATTGATACGACAAAGTTAAGGACCATAATGATACTCAAAACCCTAACCCTAACCCAATCTTTATAAAGGTACACATTTGGAATTTGCTTTGTTTCAAAAAAAATTATTTTCGCGTAAATTGATTTTAAAAAAGACTTTGCAAATAACATAAATTTGATGTATTATTTATAGGACATTGTTTGTATAAACAATTGTTCCGCTTTACTTTACCGTGTATGCTATATATATTTATATATAAATATATTATTAAACCTTAACACAATATATAGTTTTTAATATAAAAATAAATAAAAAACACGTGACATGTACGTATGAAGATCAAATCATTGAGATGGCATTATGGTATTTAAGATTTTTTATTAGTCCACACTTGAAATTGTTAACTATCACTTTGTAGTGTATATTAAGGAAATGATATATTTTTACTATTGGATTACATTAAAATAAACAATATAAAAAACAATATCTTTCATATATTAGACCTTCAGATTTAAAATTGAAGGGACGGTGTGTATACACTAGATCTTGAATTTTATAATATAAATAAGGATTAGGATGGAAATTCTCTCTCTATGTAACACATGATGCATTAGAGATCGTTTTATAATATAAATAAGGATTAGGATGGAAGTTCTCTCTTTATGTAACACATGATGCATTAGAGATTGTTTTATAATATAAATAAGGATTAGGATGGAAGTTCTCTCTTTATGTAACACATGATGCATTAGAGATTGTTTTCATGAAGATGAATAAACCTCGTAGAAGAGATAAATTTTTGTTACTAATGGCCTTTAGTAATTGTAATACATTATTCAAAATAAAGAACACAATAAAAGTTTTATTTGAATTTGTGCTACACTTTATTATAGGTTTTATATGTTGAAGGGCTATGAATAATGTCTTTAAACATAGATCTAAAATATGCGACGACAATGTATTAAGAAGACTCACACAAGTGAAACATCTCATTTAAATTCGAATGTCATTCCAAATGCACTTCCATTATTGTAGAAATATTAACTAATCAATTTTGAACAACATTTCCTTAAAATATTAAACCTAAATATGCATTCACATAGTTTTGAATTTCTCACGAAAGTTAATATAATTTTTATGTTTAACAAACAACTCATCTTTTTAAAAAAAAATACATAAATTTAGTTGATGAAACATTGCATAATGTATATGGTTTCTTTTTTTAATTTAAATCCATATAAAAATACCAAACCAAATCTATTTTTATTTAATATTTATTTTAAGTAGTTAGTGGAGAAATAATTTTATTTAACAAAAGAATATTTTAGAAAAAACATGCTCCTCATTTTCATGAGTATAATGGAAAAAAACATGAGGAAGAATTCTTTGTCCCATTCATAAGACTTTTCAAACGGTGATTCTCCATCCTAAAATTTATTTTAGTCTTTTGTAAGAATCAATATATAAAATAATTTATTCAAACAAGAATTATCCATAGTAAAACTTATTTTAATCACCTTATGATGAAATGTATACAATAATTTACAAATAGTTGGATATGTAGATGGCTTCATTGGGTTTAATAGAGGTCAATTAAATATATTTTCATATAGGATATTATTGATTTACAAATATAAATTTATGTTATTATTAGAGGTCAACTTATGACACATCTATTTGTATCTTATATGAGAATAAAAATTATAGTGAGTTAATCCAAGGAATCTCATACTTTCCACTTTCATCTTGATACAATGGTATATTGGTTGATGTGCATGTTTCTTTTTTTATGTACTAGGATTAATTTGTGTGGTCAACCATTTGATGCTTTGTTATAAGGAAATTCTTATTTTGTCTTACAATTAAGATATTTTTCAAGGAGAAATGTCTTTTGTGATGGTTTTTACATAGAAAAATTATTGATTAAAGTGTGGGAGTATAAAATCATGTGCATCCCACACTCATGCACTCTTATTCTTATAGTGTGTAGCCTAAATATCTAAGTTTAAATTATTGATAAGAATAAACCTAAAGGTTAAGATTTATATTCTCACCTTGATGCAAAACTAGGATGAAGTGTGTAATGTAGGTGGATACAATAAATTCAAGAATACAACACCTAGATGAAAGTGCTTTTTTATTTCAAAGTTTGCAAGCAAGGTTTATATTTTCTTTTTCAAATAAGATATGAAATAACATACATGAAAAATAAATAAAACTAGCCTAGGATGTAGGCTAAATGCATTTTAATTTTGTTAACTAAATTTTAAAATACCCTTTTTTTCAACATAGTGGAATCAGTAACCACCGCCACAAATTTGGGTAGGTTGTTCGGTTTTTATGGCCACCATAGTATTTTGTGTTGTTCACCAAAAATTACGCCACATATATCTCCGTACAGTCTGCCCCTATAACCACCATGCCACAATCATTTTAAACCTTTTATGCCACTGAAATCTCCAGGAAAGGGACAAGTGTTCAGTCTGGTGAAGCCCGAGATTTGAACCTTGGACCTCCGCCCCCCTTACAGGGTTTGGTCAAATCAATTGGTCTACACCTATGAACTTTGAAATATCCTTTTACAAAAGAAATCAAATATTAAAAAATGATTAAAATGGTGCATAAAATAAGCCCTAGTCCTACATGCTCTTTCACTTTTAAAACTTATAATGAAAGTAAATGCTTCTTTTTTTTAATAAAATAATAAATAAAGAAGTATGTATGTCAATAGTGTAATTTATCCTAAAATATGGCTATGCACATATTTAATTTTATACCTAAATTCTTAAAGGAAGATAAGTTTATCTATATTTTAAAATTTATAAAATATCTAATTTTCCTATGTTCTTTTACAAAAATTGATTACAAAATGAATCATATAATACTCAAATTGAACTAATTATTTTGTTATCTTGATAATTACTTATTTATAACATGTACTTGTTCATATGCTAGTTTGTAACTTATAAATATGATCCTTTCATTGTTTTATAAAATTTCATATAACTACTCAAAATGGCTACCAAACAAAATAGATCAAATCCAAAATAGAGAACACAATAGAATAAAATAGAGTATAATAAAATTAGCCAAAAATGTATACCTAATGGAGAAGCACCACATGACTCTAGAAGCGCTATACAAATGCAAAAGTGTCATAGGACTACAAAAGCACCCTAAATCTACAAAGGTGATATAGGATTGCAAAGTTGTCATAAAACTATATAGGTGCCTTAGACTAACAACACTATCATTTTTAGGTATTCTGAGGTATCAAAAATCAAGTAATTATGATTATGTTTATATTTTTTGTAATGTTATTTTTGGGATATTTTCAATGGTACTATTTTCATTAAATTTTATGTAGTTTTGATGTAGTTAGTATGAAGGGTTTGCTTGATATATCCATGAACATTTATATTTATTGGAATATGGATAAAACCCCTATTTCTTTATGATGGACAGATAGGATATCCAAAAAATAAAAAACATATATAATAAATATATGTTGATTTAAAATACCAAAGGAATATTAAATAGAAAGGCATTTACATATTTGGATTCTAAATTTACTTCTCTTTATGATTGTAGAAGATGTTTATCAAAGGTATTGGATGATACCCCTTGATGATCCTAAAATTCTTCGAGAAACTTACTTTTAGCTTGTATTATTAGACATAGAATTGCTTCAAAATAGTAACAACATGAGGATGCAAAAATATCTTCTTTGCATATTTTGGTAGTATGTAATTTCCTATTTGGGTGATCTAAGGGTGGTTTTATGGATCAGCCTAGAACCCTTGAGGGATTTGTTACAAGTGAAAGCAAGAGAGATAAAGTCTCCAAAGTATAGGGTGAAGTGGTAAGTTTATTGGGTGAGGTATCAAGTTGAGATAAGTTATAGGAGATGATTTAACAAGTTTTATCAGTTGCATGGAAGCAATGGAGTAGTCAACAATCCTACTTACTAGTTACATGTCTCAATTAAAAAATTAAATACGTTGGTTGGGTTTAATTGGTTATCAAAAGATGCATTGAATGAAGTGACAACTGAGCAATTAAACCAATAAAACTTGAGTTCTCTTAGTGATTGAACAAAAGTATTATTTAGGTATAAAAGTGTTGTGTATATGTGTTGTATAAAATCATCACACAAAAGCATAGTATATGAGTGCCATAATGTTTTTGGGTATTTTTGACTATTAAAAAGGTGTACTCATTGGAAATATATTTTTAAGACCTTTATAATGATATCATTTTCATAAGATTTTGTAAAGGTTTGATAGATTTTTATGATTCTTAAATGTTAGCCTATATTTTAACCCAAATTTGGTTGCAAAAGAAGTGATTTTGGTGACTTTGCCAAAATGACAATACCATTGGCATGCAAAATTGGGTGTCTATATTTATCTTTTTTTGATGTATTTATTATATAATGAACATGATGGATTTTTAAGCCTTAATATTAAGATAAATATCATATAATCAAATATAAGATAGCCATAATATAGTAAGATCAAGATAATATTCTAAATAAAATAATATGAGCCAACCAATACGTATATCAAGGCTTATAATATATTAAATAAAATTCATTAACGAGCAACAATATGAATTTAAATAGCCTAAATCATACATGTACAAAGCATGTAGCACAACTTAAAATATTAGTTTCTCAAATGTATATAAAATTTATTACTCCTCTTTATCTCATAGTATAGCACTTGCTTTTCTACACTTGATGAATGACGATTGATGTTATAATTGATCGTACTTCTCTATGGATTACTATATAGCCATAGTAGAACGAATTCTTATATACCTAACTATTATTTTACTTATGCCAAGTCTCATGAATGTTGGCTTATATTACTTCAAACTTGCATACACATTACTCTATCTTGTATGCACACCTAGACATGATTGTTCACTTAGTATACTCTTAATATAAGGACACCTATGCATACTTACATATAATACACTTGTTCACATATACTCGCATTACACTTGCACACTTACTCACATGAAACTTGTGCATTTACTGCATATTATTACATTACATAAAATATTACTCACATTATAAACTATGACTCAATCCTAATATAATATTTATAATATGTACCATGAAGGTACCATGGGGGTACATTAGAATTTACCAAATAATATAATATACTCCAACAACCCTATGTAGCGCATTATTTGATTTTTAAATACTTTAGTCTTCAATCATAGTCTTCATCTTCAAGTGACTTTCATATTTATCTTCAATCTATAAGTGGCCTTGTAATTCGTACGATCTTATTCTTGATCATATTCTTCTTCTTCTCCTTTCTTGACCTTATCTTTGGATTTAATTTTATGTTCTTCAGTATTTGTAGCTTTTAGATTACATGTCTCTTCAACTTTCTCATTGTTATAAGACTCTTGCATAAGAATATTTCATCTGCCTTTGTCCTTAGAATCATATGATTCTTTATTTTTCTTTATATATACTTATAAACATTCACTTAATGCATCAAAATATATTCTTGAGTTAGATGAACTTGTAATATCAATAATACAAGAAGAATAAAATATTTATTCAAAAAAATGATTCGTCTATTTTCAATTTCTTCTTAAGAGATTCAATCATTTTTTTGTTTCATATTTTCTTCTTTATGACACTTGAGTGTAAGCAATTGCATATACATTATGCTACCAATATATAAAGATATTATAATACTATATTTTTGTCATCAATTGCTTCAACAATTCTTGCATGTAAATAGTATTCAAATGTTTCAAAACATTCATCTATAGTTTCACCATAGATTATCTTTGATACTAGATCTAATTTTCCTTCATATTTTTCAATCAAATTCTTGATCCCAAATTTTATGACATAGTTTTTTTTTTTCATATCATGAACTCCAGATTAGTAACTTTTAAAATAGACATTCGTGTAAATTCCTAGGTTTTTATAATTTAAAGTTTCAAAATTAAATCCTATGAAGTAGTAATCCTTATGTATCCTCATTTTTTTTTTAAGCGAAAAACCCCTTGCGGGGCTGCCTTGGTCTGAGAGACCACGAACAGGGGGTTCTACACCGTTAAAGTCACCCGGAGTCGCACTCGACCCTGCCCGCACCAACATTATCAATTTGATTTTGGATACCCAATTCAGCTTTTTGGTAGGATGGATATTTGAACTTGGGACCTCTCTTGGAGGATTTCCCTCTTCTCTCCAACTCACCTACAACACCTGGGTATGTCTCCTCAATTTTTAGAAACTAAGAAATAAGAAATTTTTAAATATAATCTTCCTATGTTTGAAGTAGGACTCCTTTTGCCTCACAAATAATAAATTTACAAAAATTCAATAACCTTATTTTTCAAAAAATATTAAATAAAAATTTTATATACCAAATAAAAAAATATTAAAAAACTCTTATAACTCCAAGATGTTTAATTAATTAGACAAATTTTCTAGTTATCCCTCCATTAAAAATTCTATATATTAATAGAAACACTTCTACATTATCACTCCTAATTAATATTTAGAGAAGATATTTAACTTTAATAAATACCTATCCTTTTTACTCCTAATGTTAAAACTTAAATAACTCTTTCAATAAATTAAAATAAGCCTTATCACTCCTTTCAAATGCTATCTGGTATATGCTACTCTAGCACTACTCCTTTATTCTACCCCTGACATTGAATAGTGATGATAAATTACTCACTCTTGGCACTACTTGCTATTACATACTAAAAAAACTCCCTACATTGTATATCCATTACTTGATATGTTGTATACACATTATTTTATTGGAGCTATCTACTAATTATTCATTGTTTCTTCTTGGTGTGGCATTGGTATGCTTAGAAACCAACTACATTCTTTCTTCTCCTTTTTTTCAACTTGTATTAGTTTCTTGGCTCTTGGTTCTCCAACTAGTTCCACCGTGAGTACTTGAACTTTCTAAAAATATTGGATATCTCTATTATGACATTGATTTACAACATGCTTCATCCGATGTAATGCTTCATCACTTCTATTTATAAATACATAATATGATGTGCTAGGCACTGAACTATGTCATGTGTTCTATGATTCTAACTATGCTTGGAATTTTCTATTCTTTATAATATGCTATATTATTCTCTTGCTCATACTGTTTTGCAATTGCACCCTAAACATTAATATTGTATACCTTTTTTTCTTACTACTTCTATGTTAGAACTAAAAACGTTAGCACCAAGAAAATAATTTTTAATCTTATATTTGAATTAATATATTATTTACCGCTTCTAGTGCTTCACTACTCCAACTAATATTTCTTCTCTCCTAGGCTTTATTTCAAGCAAATGAACTCTTTATTTGAACTCTATATTATGAACATCAAAAATATTAGGTTGCTCTTACTTGTCAAGGTCTATATTGAAATATTTGAATCTTCCTTCTTATGTCAAGATATATTTTTAACACATGTTCTATTATTAGATTACCACTATTCCAAATAATATTTCAGAATAGGTAACCTCGATATTTTGCTTCTCTTCAATATTGAAATTCCTAAAATTCAAGGTCTCACTTCAAGACCTAAAACTTTCAATATGTCAAGGATTATCTTCAATACCCGAATCTTCAGTATATTGTAAATCAATATTTTCTTGATAAAAAATAAATATACCAGTCCTTGATATGTTCTTCTTTGCTTACCCTCATATTTAGAATATTAAATTCTTCTCTATCTATTAAATAAATCTTCTCTCTCTTATGACGATCAATTTTTACTCCAACTCTATATATCTTAGGTCACACCTAAGAACTCAAATAATGTTAAGGTAACATATATTTCACAAATGCTTCAACCAAATTTGAGATGACATGATTTTACCAAATCCTTTAACTTCCTTCTATGTTGATAGAAATCAGTTTCAAGAATTATCTACCCTTAAAATCCTTCTTACATCAAGGGTTGTCTATTTTATTGAATGGTCATCAATATTAAAATTTATTCACCCTCCAATAGATGAGTCCTTGTATTCATTGGTTGTTATTCTCTAATAGTGAAAAGAATTTATAGTTAAGTCCTAGTATTCACTAGTCATTCCTATAACTATGGAAATAAACTAGTCTTTTTGCTAACTTTATCTTACAATAGAGTCTAATTCTATCTCCCTTTAAAGTAGACAAACTCTAAACCAATTTTATCAAACTAGAAAATTTTGATTTTATATGTAGCTAAATAAACTCAACCTATGCAAGAAACTACTTGTTGTAGCTCTAATACCACTGATGACTTTTTAAGCCTTAATATTAAGATAAATATCACAGGATCAGATATAAGATAGCCATATTACAGTAATATCAAGATAATAATGTAAATAAAATAATATGATCCAAAAAATATTTACATCAAGGATTATATTATATCAACTAATATTCATTAATAGGTAAAAATATGAATGTAAATAGCTTAAATCATACATGTACAAAGCATGTAGCAAAACTTACAATATTAGTTGCTCAAATGTATGTAAACTTTATTACTCCTCTTTCTCTTACAATATAGCACTTGCTTTTCTACACTTGATGAATGATGATTGATGTTCTAATTGATCATGCTTCTCTATGGAGTACTATATAGCCATAGTAGAATGACTCTTTGTATACTTGACTATTCCTTTCCATATGCCAAGTATCATGAATCTTGGCTTCTCTACTTGACACTTGCATACACATGACTCTATCTTGTATGCACACCTAGACATGACTCTTAACTTGGGATACTCTAATCGAAGGAAACTTATGCACACTTACATATAAACACTTGTGCACATATTCTCACATTACACTTGCACACTTACTTACATGAAACTTCTGCATTTCTTACACATACACACTTGCATAACACATGTATTTCCTACACATACACACTTGCATAACACTTGTGCATTTCCTACATATTATTAAATTACATAAAATATTATTCACACTCTAAATGAAGACTCAATCCTAATCTAATATTTACAAGATGTACCATGAAGATACCATGGGGTACATTATCATGTACCAAATAATATAATATACTATAACAAAATACATCAAAAACCATGATAAATGGACCAATTTTATGGCAAAAAGGGGTATCCATTTTTCTAACATTAGATATATGATATTTATTAAGGTTCAATTAAAATTCAGTTATGCCCTGACATGTCTCCTTCAGTTTTAGAGAGGAAATCAAGTTAAACTACGAAAATATGATTTACATGGGGACAATGGGAACAAGTTAGATAATATGGGATGAAATGCTAGGGGGTGAGGTAATGAAGATTATAAATGATTGGTTAAATAATGATTACTTAAATATTTACTGATTAATTAATGGGATGGTAAGGAAGAAAAGTAATTATTTAGGACAAAAGGAGTAGATAACATGAAATTAAAAATGTGATATGAAAGAACATAATTTATTAAGAGAAGAGGGAAACATACAATGGGAAAATATGTCAAACCCTGCAATGAAAGGTTGAAGGGATAGGCTAAAGAGAACTACTAGATTACAATTGCACCATTTTTCTTAGTAATATTTTAGAGGTTAATTAGGGACTATTTTTAGAAAAAGAAGCATGGTGCATTTAATAATTCATGATTTATTAATCTATCTAAAGACCCACATGTAATTGATTTATTTAGAAACATGTTTGAATAGTATATGTAAGGATAAATTTTTATTGTACTTATATATAGATCAATCTTTTTAAGGACTGATTTTGATTTCATTTATTTACAAACTATTCTATTTAAGGATATGTTTATGTTTATTTTATTTATATATGGTTTGATCCATTTAAGCACACATTTTGATTCTATTTATATATAAATTGGTTTGTTTAAGGACACATAATATAGTCAACCCATATAAAGACACATAATTTTTATTGGCCCATGTAAGAAGATATGATTTGATATAATTTATATTATAAGAGAGTGCTTAGATGTTAAGTTTATATTTTTTTTGAAGTGGAATTGGTACCCCCAAATAGGAGGGGTTTTATTTAAGAAGGAGTACTTTTTAATTATCCTTTATGTTTGGAGCACATGTAGTGAAGATTCACTACAATCCTACCAGGTTACACTTGAGAAGTAATGTAGAATCTAAAGTAAATAAAGGGGTATTTTAACCCTCACTAACTTATAGAAATTCCATGTCAAAAATCTCTAAATAGGTTCTCCAAAGGGTGGAGACGGGTGTAAAACCCTTTATATTGCACAATAAGGTATATCACTAAACAATTACAGGATTATGGGCCGTAGTAATTTTGGTTAGCCCTTTTTGTGATATCTAATTTGAATTCCACTATAGAAGGGAGTTAATAATATTTTTTGGTGAAAACTGAAAAAGTCCTATCAATTATAGAAGTTCAACTAAAAAAATGGTCATGGATGAGCCAACATAACTAGTTATTATCAATATTTATTTAGGACCACAACTTTAGGCTCCTTATGCATTATATATCCACCACACCTTCCATAATGTATATTATTGTGAGTGGTGGTTGAAGGGGAATCAAAAACTAGATGAAGAAGACAATAACTTGTAGTATCTTTACATCAAGATACCTCATGAGATATCTACTTCTCCATATTCAATAAGAATTCCACCAAGGTAAATTTTCTCTACAACAATCACTCATCTAGTATGGGGAAGTGAAGATGATAATAGAGTTGCTAAAATGGACATAGACTGGGTAGATATTTCAATGGGCTAAATACCATTGTCTATAGTTAGAACTATGTCAAAAGCTTCTTTGCACCAACTATTCATCCACAAGAGAGGAATTCAAGATGATAACAAAGTTATCAACATTAATATATACTAGTTATATAGTTCCGTAGACTACATATCATCATCTATAGTTTATTCTATGTGAGAGTCTACAAAACCTTACCTTAAAAGAAGACAAGAAAAACATCTACTCAAAAAATAAAAGTTGGTGAAATATTTAAAGGAGGAGGCATGAGAAAAGGATAATTAAATGTTTTTAGGGAAATAAGACTAGGCAAAAATTACAAGTGTATAAAAACTACCATCGAGACTTGTGAAAACTTAAAAGCAAAATAAAACAAAAAAAAATTGATAAGAGGGTGCTATGAGGTAAAACTTCTAAGAAAAAGAAAGAAAAAATATCTACAAAGGCAATTCAATGCTCTAATAAATGGAAAATCATAAAAAAAAAGGGAAAGATATGAGTAATAGCACAGAAACTCCTAAAAATATGTAGTTGAACCATAATGGTACACCATTACTAGGAAAAGATATAATCACCTACTAAAGAGACTTCAATTTGATAACACAGGAATGGGTAGGTAAAATGTTAAAAGATAAAGAGATGGTATCTACAACAATGACAGGTCAATATTGATAGAAGATATAGCAAACGATATCTGCATTCAATTTTTTGAGTCACTAAAAAAACTAGTTGAAAGGGTTAGATTCACCAAACAATTTTGGAGGAAAATTCTCCCTATTGGATCAATAAATATTTAGGAAACATTTGTAATTTTTTGTCAATTTTTCTTTCATTTCATTCTATAGAGTTTTTGGCTCATGAGTAGCTTGTGGGTAAACAAAACGCCCACTTCTAGCACAATCCTTCTACAAATTATTTGTATATATATATATATGGAGGCCTACAAAAAAAATTACTAGCCATCTACAGCTCTCATGTTGACCTATTTTTGTATGTGTGTATATTTTTGTAGTTTTTATATTAATCTTGGATTTTTTTGCATATATGTGTGTGTGGAAGGCTTACACCAATTTTTTGGGTATCCATTTCGTGTTCCCGTGCTCTAAAACATATATTTATACACATTTGTTTTTATAACTCTTATTTAGGATTATTTATGTTGAGGAGAGGAATTTTTCAACACTCGAATATAGCATTCAAGCCTTTTCTGTAGAGAGAATTTAGTAAATATTTTGGTGCTTTTCCATCCCACTAGATTAGGTTTTCCTTTTATTGATATATTTTCCTTTTTATCTCTTGCATCATTTTTCCCCTAAGTTTAAGTGTACCTAAAATATCACATCATAACTAGGATTTGTGGGTAGATTTAATACACCCATTATTTTGCTTAAAACAAGGAAGAAATGAAAGAAAAATGGAGGGGGTTATTCTAAAAAGGGTAGCCAAGAGAAAGTTCAGACGAAAAACTTTGTTGTAGCTATGCTCTTCATTTCCTCAAACTCCCACAAAGA
This sequence comes from Wollemia nobilis, assembly GCA_028583015.1. NCBI lineage: Eukaryota > Viridiplantae > Streptophyta > Pinopsida > Araucariales > Araucariaceae > Wollemia > Wollemia nobilis. The sequence continues at coordinate 725,516 of JAQPPZ010000629.1, read as the reverse complement.
AGATGAAAAATTGAAAATATATATGATGGAAGAATGGACTATAATTCTCATCATAAACACTCCCAAAATTCCACTCGAAGAAAAAGAACTGGATGGATGATCAGGAGGATAAAAAAGGAAAGAGAGTTCCAAATTACTGCCCAGGCAATTGAATTGTAGAGATGAAAATTTAGGAGGTAAATTCAGGAAGAATTGGACCCTAAGCCCTATCCAGGGATCGCTAGACCAAAGTGAAGGTGGAAAGTGCAGAAAGAGCAAGATGTGCAAGGGTTCCCATTTCCTCATACCAAAGGAATATAACAAAGGTTTAGGAAGGAATACCAACCCATGTGTGCACCAAATAGAAATATCCATCCTGACTAGTAATAAATGCATGAAGACCTCGCTATAAAGAGAGTCATTCAATTTTAAAACTTCTCCTCTCGCCAAGCTGATCTGATCACTAAATCTAAGGATGCAGCATATGGGTGAATTTAATGATTGATCAGAGCAAGTATGTAAAGGTGGTAATTGGGAATTTTATGTAAAGTAGATAATTTAGATAATCTAGAAGTATTTAGAAACAATGGTGGCATCAAATACATTGATTAGCATGGAAGTTCCATATAGGGTGTTTCAGTAATTTTCATTCGAATGTAGTAAAGAATGTTTTATCTGTGTTATATCAGTCATGAAATAGATCACTTGAACAAGTTGAATACTAACATTTTAATCCACCATTAATGAAAAATTAATTAAGCTTTCAAAAAGCCCACTCTTGAAAGGGGCTATATATACATGTTTGTAATGCATATTTTAAGTGTCATCTCTCCAATCATTACAACCTCCATGTATAGCTTGATACACACAACAATACAAGTGGATTACTATCTGGCCTTCAATTATTTTCATGTATGTATGATTTTTCTCTGCTAATTATTTTTGCTATGGTTAAGTGAATGAACTAGCTTTAATTTTGCTATCTAGATTTCATGCTACTAGTTCCTTAATTATAGAATTCTTGGTAGAGTAAGAGGTGTAATTGATTAATGAAAATAGTGGTTGGTCTGTTAGGTAGTCCATGAATATTCATATTTCAAGCTTATCAGGCATGTATCTTGATGTGATTGATCACTTTATGTTCTAGCTCTATGTTTTCTTTATGTCCTCCTCCTTCCCTTTTCTTGAATATTTAGTTAAGACCTATAAGGATCCTGCCTTATTTGGAGATTTACCTTGGGAAATTTGATCTTAGAACCATTCAAAGTTGGTTGAATTTTGTGGGTGCACAATCCTACCATTAGATAAACTTCTGGCCAATATTTTTTGGCATACCCAATGGGACCCCTTCCCATAATTTGAGTATATATAAGGGACTTTTCATACCCTTTTTTCTATATATTCTCTTATTACCTGGTGAATCCACTAAAATACAGACCCAAAAAGCCATATTAGCCTTGTATTTTTCATTATTACAAGACAAAGGACTAGTATTTTAGAAGAACCAATTGAGTTCTAGAAATTATCCTCTAGAAAATAGTGACCCGAGATCATTAGTGAGGCCTTTTTTCCAACTAAAGAACTAGAGCCAAATAAAATTGATACTCAAGTGGTATCCATACCTCAAATACTCACTTCACATCAAACATTAATAGCACAAAATAAAAACCTAGGAGTTCTTAATTGGAATTATACAGGACCTCTTAACCTAGTTGATCAGTATGTCATTCCATAAATAGCCTTAAAAGCCCTTCCAACCTTTGACGGTATGGAAAAAATATCATATGAACATGTTTAATATGTAGCCTCATTGGCTAGTGTGCATAATATTCAATAATAAGATGTGATGCTCAAGTTATTGGTCATTTATCTAAAAGAAAAATTGCTTTATTGGTATAGAACACTACCCAATGGAAGTATAAACTCTTGGAATGCTCTAGCATCCAAATTAATATAAGAATTTAATGAGCAAGCAGAACCCTTTTCTCTGCTCATCTAGTTCATAGTAATATAGATACATCCATAGAAATATATTATGGATTTCAATATTAGGTTTAGTCATACTTGGCATAGAGTCCTTGATGGCCTTAGACCAACTAATGAGAAAGTTATATATTATTATATATGAGCATTTAATTCAGACTTGGGACTAATTATAAGGTAGTCAAATATCCTTGCTTTTCCCTAAATATTTCAATAGGCTACAAAAGCAAAAAAAGTCCTTATTTCTATAGGCATATTGCCTCCCAATATTGTGATACCTATTTTCCTAGAATTCCCTAATGGTCAACCACACTCGGCTATCCCAATGCCTGCTTATGCAACATTATCACCTCCCATGGGTTTCTCTCAATGGCCCAACATACCTTCAGTACCGATACTACATGCACCTCCTGTTGTACCTTCTATTCTTGCTTCACCTATATTACCCACATTACCTGCCCTAGATTCATAAGTAGCCACCTTGCATTAGCTATAGGATTTTATGATAAATCTATCTAATGAGGTCACTACGATGAAAATAAGACAGGACGAAAGGAACTTCCAGCCAAGGATATTTCCATATGTGACAAAATATCAATCCATTCCTGCTAATAGGCCATCAAATAGAACTAATACATTTCTGATTAATTATGGAGGTGAACCTTCATATTCTCTATCTGATTCAGACTATTGGTGTTCTACCTGTAATGATCCTCATGGGAAAAATACATGTGTGATGCATCAATATTATATTGAAAGAATGGTTGTTGAGATATCCAAAATATTTTAGAAGGGATAAATAAATATGATCAAAACTAGTAAACACAATTTTATGGTGCCATTAGTAGAACAGGTCTCGGTCTTCATGAGATATAGGAAAACACTTCTACAAGTAAATCCTGAAGATCTCAACCTCATGAAAATGGGTTTTGATGATTTAGGAGAAAATAAATCTGAATATGATGCTCCTCAAAAGCTTCCCCTTTAAAAACCTCCACAAAAAGAAAAGGAATATCCCAAGCCTAGTGCATCCTAGTCAAAAGCAATAGAGATTCAAACTAAGGCTAGAGATAAGTTTAAATATTCGACCCTAATGAAGTGTTAACAAATTGAAGCCACCCATTAATATAGAAGCAAATTCAAGCCTCCTTCAAAATAGAAATATAAGCAATATGAAATTCTTGCCTTTAATATCGTAGAAGAATTAAATAAAATATCCTTAAAATCCATTATGTATGATTCTTTGGTCATCCCTGGATAGATCAACCTACTCCAAGATTCTCTAAAAATTATAAAACCAAAGCAAAGTCCAACCATAATAGAATTTGGTTCAAAGTACTTGTGTTATGAGGATGGAAAAAATAGACCTTCACCATTCTACCTTTCTTTAGAGATGGAAGGGTGGGTCGTGCATAATTGCATGATATTTTTAGGAGCAACTACCACAATTATGCCTAAGGAAGTATGTGATGTCATGGGGATGGAATACACTATAAACTATCTTAGGGTGTTGCAGTTTGATGGTACCCAAATAAAAATTGTAGGGTTTGTCAAGGATGTACCTATAATTCTTCATAGATTACCTCTGGTTATTATCATACAAGAAATTATGGTAGTTGACTTGAAGGTATACTTTGGAATGTACCTTTCTAGGGAATTTACTACCAAGTTGGGGGATACCTTTCTCTTGACTAATCTCATATGAAAATTTTGTGTAAATTAAGAAGGGTGAAAATCCACTTAGAGAAACCCTCTCCCTTTCACATAGAAAGAATAAATAAATTGGATCAACAAGCAGCCATGGTAAATGTTATAACTAAGGAAGAAAGTTACATAGAATAAATTTTGGAAGGACTACAAACGAAAGATCAATTCTCCATAAAATATATCAATGCAATAATAGAAATAGGGGTTGGTACTTACACCATTGAAAAACCAAAAGTGAAAATGTTGGAAGCTTAGGAAGAATCTCCGCTTCCATCTCATCAATTATGGAAATTATATTTTGAAGGAGCAAGATGCAAAAATGACACAGGGTCTGGAATAGTCTTGATTTCCCTTGAAGTAACCTTAAAGGTTTTCTCATATATATTAACATGGAGTTGCACTAATAATGCAGTAGAATATGAATCCCTCTATTTGGGGCTTAAAAAGACAAAATTTTTGGGTATTAAACAACTCCAAATATATGAAGATTCTGAATTAGTGATCAACCAAATCATTGAAAAATGTATTGGCAAGTAATATTACTTAAAATCCTATAGAAACAAGGCATGATACCAATTAGAGTTATTTTAAGTATTTAATATTAATTCAATCCCTAGGGATCATAATAGACATGTTGATCTCTTGGATTTTATAGGAGAAAACTTTTGCCCAGTATCAAATACCATTCACAAGGAAAATTTAGTCAAGTTGGTCTATAGGGCATATGTCCCTGATATGGACACTTTTTGGCAAGTATTTGAAAATTATGAATAGATACTGGAATTTCTAGTACATGAAATACATTGTTCAATTGATGGTTCCTCTTAAATTTAAGAGGAAGGATTCATCTAGCTCAAAAATAACCATATTCCAAAAGGACTTAACACCTTGGAAAGCCTCTTTGATAACAGTGACCAACCAAAAGGTCTTAAAATGAAGGTTGAATCTGAAGGATATGAGGAAGTTCAAATATTAGAAGAAAAGGGGCTAAATATGGGGGTAGACTGCTTAGATGAGGAAGTTCAAATATTAGAAGAAAAGGGGCTAAAGATAGGGGGACATATGATGACCTCAAAGTATACAGTAAGGATGTAATCCAACATACTATTGAAATGGAACTTGATGCAAAGCCCTTTCAGTAGAAACAAATACTTGTGAACTGATAAGGACACAAAGAATCGCTCAAACTCTCATTCATTAAACTTCAAAAGAAATTACAATACTAGCCCACAGGCGTCGTTTCTTGCTCAGAGCAACACTCATCCCTCTTCCCCTGATTCACCACCTGCTTCTATAACAATGTCCACGTTTTTCTCGAGGTCCCGACCCTCTAGGCCATTAATGACCCACCTGGAAGAATACATCCTTCCTATCTGAAAAGTCGGCCCTTCCTCCGCCTTTGTGACTGACCCTTCACATATTTTCCCTAACTGGAAACTGCCATTGGGTTAGCCATGAAAACATGCATTGATGAGCCGTCTGAACGTCTCTGACCTCTAGGCATAGCCTTCGAGTGGCCGCCATGCTCAGCAAGCTTATCGGGCAAGAAATCATGCATAAATGAGGCCTTGACCACCTCGGGAAACACCGTCTGGGAACGCGGGCCTTTTCGAATCGTGAACCAGCAGTATGTCGCGATATCACGACATTTTTCTTCCTCACTGCCTTTCTCTCCTTCGGGTCGCGATATCATGACATTTTTCTTTCTCGTTGCCTTTCTCTTCTTCGGGTCGCGATATCGTGACATGTCGCGATATCGCGACATCTTCCTTTTCGGCTCTTCTTTCTTCCTTTCGGTCACGAAATCGCGACATGTCGTGATATTGCGACATCTTCCTCTCTACTTCCTTCTCGCCTCTTCGGGTCATGAAATCGTGACATGTCACGATATCACGACATCTTTGCTCTCTGCCTTCTCTTCGCCTCTCGGGTCGTGAAATCGTGACATGTCACGATATCGCGACATCTTTGTTCTCTACCTTCTCTTCACCTCTCGGGTCACAAATCGTGACATCTTTGCTCTCTGCTTTCTCTCTCTGTTTTGGGTCACAAAATCATGACATGTCACGATATCATGACAGCTTTGCCTTTCGCTTTCGCTCTCTGCTTTGGGTCGTGATATTGCGACAGTTTCCTTCCTTGCTCTCTTTCTACTCCTTCGGTCGCGATTTCGTGACATGTCATGAAATCGTGACATTTTCTTCTCTGGCCCTTCCTATTCTCTTTCGGTCGTGATTTCATGACATTTTTCTTTGACGCCCTCTCTCTCCTCTTTCGGTCGCGATTTCATGACATGTCACGAAATCGTGACATTTTCTTTGGATGCCCTCTCTCTCCTGCTTCGGTCGCGATTTCGCGACATGTCGCAAAATCGTGACATTTTCTCTGGACGCCCTCTCTCTCCTGTTTCGATCATGATTTCATGACATGTCATGAAATCATGACATTTTCTTTGGGCGCCCTCTCTCCCCTATTTCGGTCGTGATTTCATGACATGTCGCGAAATCGTGACATTTTCTTCGGGCACCCTCTTTCTCTTGCTTCGGTCGTGATTTCGTGACATGTCATGAAATCGTGACATTTTTGCTCTGTGCCTTCTCTCTCCTTCCTGAGTCATGAAAACGCGACATGTCACGATATCGCGACACTTTTCTCTATCGCGATATCGCGACATCAAGGCAAACACTTAAAAAAAAAATTGTTGATGCAAGATTGCTCTGCTGCCACCGGATGCTCCTGCATCAAACACCCAGGGTGGATTGAGAAGTGTCCTTCACTTCTGTACTGTTGGAGGAAGACCCAGGCGGTCGACCTCTATTTTTGACAACCAAGTTGCATCTTCGATAGGCCTGCCCTTCCACTTGACCGGATATTCGTAATATTGCCTGTTCCTGGTACTTTTGCCTGCTCGAGTGTCTAGTATTTCCTCGATCTCGTCTATTGCTGGAGTAGATGTTGGAATACTCCACAACTCTGTACTTGGTGCCTCGCTACTGCCTCCTTCATGATATTCTACCAAATCTGCAATGTTAAAAATAGGTGATATGTTAAGGCCACTTGGCAATTCCACTTCATATGCATTGCTTGAATCCCGTTTTCCTATAATTCGGCATGGTCCAAACTTCTTCATCTTCAGCTTGTTATAGGTTTTAGCAAGAAATCTTTCTTTTCTCAGATGGACCATGACTTCATCTCCCATAGCGAATTCCTTGAACCGTCGCTTCTGGTCTGCCCTTGTCTTATATTGGTTATTCATGCTAGTAATGTGCTTCTTCACTTCTTCATGCACGCTCTTCAGATGCTCTGCAAAGTCCTCAACCTCAGCACTACACTTTTCCCCTGTATCCATCTTCCTCAACTCAGAAGCATTCCTTGGACTGCTCCCATATACTATCTGGAATGGAGATTTGTTAGTACTCCTATTGACAAAATTGTTGTATGCAAATTCTGCCTGTGGCAAAACCAAATCCCATCCCGTGGGCTTATCTCCTATCAAGCATCTCAATAGATTTCCCAGACTTCTATTCACCACCTCCGTTTGGCCATCAGTCTGTGGGTGGTATGCAGAACTGAATTTCAAATCTGTCTTCAATTTCTTCCACAAGGTCCTCCAGAAATACCCCACAAACTTGGTATCTCTGTCAGAAACGATACTCCTTGGTAGGCCATGAAGTCGTACCACCTCTTTGAAAAATAAACCTGCAACGTGAACTGCATCACTAGTTTTTTGGCAGGGGATAAAATGTGCCATCTTGGAAAACCTATCAACCACCACAAATATGGAGTCATTTCCCCGTTGTGTCCTTGGTAGACCAAGAACGAAATCCATGCTGACGTCCTCCCATGGTCTCTCTGGTACAGGTAATGGCTGATATAATCCAGTGTTCTGGCTCACACCTTTCACCATCTGGCATACTCTACAGCTTTGCACAAACCTCTTCACATCTTGTTGTAGTTGTGGCCAATAGTAGTTCTCACTAACCAGGGCAATGGTCTTATCCCGACCAAAATGTCCAGCCAACCCTCCACTGTGTTTCTCCTTGACCATATTTTCCCTCATTGAACTCCTTGGAATGCATAATTGACTTCCTCTAAACAACATTCCATCTTGGATCAGAAAATCCAACCACTTGGTCCTGTCCAAAGTGACAGGTGCCAAGCAAGCCTTCCGAGGCTTCTACAAAATTAGGATCTTCAGGGTACAAACCCTTCAGTTCATCAAATCCTACCACTTCCACCTTCATTTATGTCAACAAACACTGCCTTCTACTTAAGGCATCTGCAACTCTGTTTGACCTTCCGCTCCTGTGCTTCAACACAAAGGTATAACTCTGTAGAAACTCAACCCACTTCAGGTGCCTCTGATTTAGCTTCCCTTGGCTATTAATATACTGTAAGGCCTGATGATCAGTATATAGAACAAACTCTTTTGGCAACAAGTAATGTCACCACTTCTTTAGAGCCTGAACTATAGCATAAAACTCTTGATCATAAACTGAATACTTCTTCCTAGCATCATTGAGTTTCTCACTAAAGTAAGCAACAGGTTTACCTTCTTGACTCAAAACAGCTCCTATGGCACTACCACTAGCATCACAATCTACCCGAAATACCTTATTAAAATCTGGAAGTGCCAAAATAGGTTGCTCTGTAACCTTCTTCTTCAACATATCAAAGCTCTTATCTGCTCCTAAGGTCCACTTAAATTCTTTCTTATCCCCTCTCATTGTTTCTGTAAGGGGTGCACAAATACTGCTGAAATTCCTAATGAATTTCTTGTAAAAACTTGCTAGACCATGAAATGATCTTACCTCAGTCGTGCTTCTCGGGGTAGGCCATTCAATGATGGCTCTCACTTTTTTTGGGTCCATTTTTAGACCTTCGATCCGAGATGACAAATCCTAGGTACACTAACTCCTTCATGAAATTACACTTCTTTAGATTAATTAACAACTGCTCCTCCTGCAGCTTCTCAAAAACCCTTCTGATATGCATCAGATGCTCTTCCAGGGTTTTGCTAAATATTAAAATATCATCCAAATAGACAATGACAAATTTGCCTAAAAATTCTTTCAATACCTCATTCATCAGTCGCATGAATGTGCTTGGTGCATTGGTTAGCCCAAATGGCATGACCAACCATTCATACAAACCTTCTCCGGTCTTGAAGGTTGTCTTCCACTCATCTCCTTCTCTGACATGAATCTGATGATAACCACTCTTCATATCAATCTTGGTGAAGTACTTGGCTCCACTCAAATAGTCCATAATGTCATCCATCCTTGGCAATGGAAATCTATACTTTATGGTGATCTTGTTAATGGCTCGAGAGTCGGTACACATCCTCCACTCTCCATATTTCTTTGGTGCTAGTACTGTAGGTACTGCACATGGACTCAAGCTCTCCCGAATCAGTCCCTTCTCCAGCAACTCTTGGACTTGCCTATTCAGCTCTTCAGTTTTTGTAGGAGTCATTCTATGTGCTGCCTTGTTGGGTAAACTAGATCCTAGTACCAAATCAATATGGTGACTGATCTTCCTCATTGGTGGTAAACCCTCAGGCACATTATCAGATATAATGTCTGGAAATTCTTCTAACAGTCCTAAGACTTCTACAGGGGTATCCTTGCATTCTTCCTTCCTAACTCTAGGAACTAATGCATAGCACATATGCTCATGCTTTAAACTATCCAAAAATCTTCCCCCTTCAACTAAACAGATTCTAGCACTGCTACATACCTTTTTGCCCGCCTCCTTCAAGGGCTTCAGCTTATGGCGCACTCCATTCTTTGTCACTGAGTAAGTGTTGGCGCGACCATCATGCACTGCACACCGATCAAACTGCCATGGCCTTCCCAACAACAAATGGCAAGCATCCATAGGCAGGATGTCACATAGGACCTCATCACAGTAGTTCCCAATATTAAATTTCATCGAGCATTGCTCACTGACCAAAGCCCTATGGTCCTTCTGTAACCATGCAATCCGATATGGATGCGGGTGTCTCCTCCTCTTTAACTATAACTTAGTAACCATTTCTTCTGAGACCAAGTTATCAGTACTACCATTATCTATAATAATATTACAGACCTTACCCAAACTTCTGCACCTTGTGCGAAACAGGCTCCTCCTCTGGTCTGATCCTTTCTCCTCATTCAACAGGGTCCTCCTAGTGACCATAACTTCTCCTCTCTCTACCTCCTCAGAATGTTTTGATTCAGCACCTTCATCTGCTACAGCAACTCTGGCAGGACCCTCAAGTCTCTTATTCATCCTTTCTCGATGTTGTGGACACTCGTATGCTCGATGTCCTTCTTCGCCATAGTGGAAACAGGTTCCACGAAATCCTCCCCTTCCAAATCCACGTCCAGATCTACCTCTCCCTCTTGGGTAACCATTGTTCTGATTATGGGGTTGGTAGGTGTTTCCCTCTTTCTACTCTTGGGTATTACTGGTTTCACCAGCCTTCTTCTGATCCTTATATTTTTCTCCACTGGTCCTTCCACCAGTTCTTCCACCATGACCTCTTCCTCTTTGCTTGCTCTCAAACCTTCTATTCAGCTTCTCTTCAACCCTCAGGGAAAACTGGTAAGCATCCTCTATGGTGGTCATCCTGACCAGACTTAACTCCTCTTGAATACTTGCTCGTAACCCATTAATATAATGGGCTACCTTCTCCTTGTTGGCCTCTGAATGGCCTGTTCTGATTACAATTTTATAAAACTCCTCTGTGTATTCTTTAACAGACTTACTTGATTGCCTCAAACCTTGCATTTTCTTTAGCAGATCCAACTCATAGTCACCTGGGATGAACTGCCTCTTCAACTTATCTACCATTCTATCCCATCTGGTTATTCTCTCCTTTCCTCTTCTATTTCTTTCCAGTTGTACTCCCTTCCACCATATGTTGGCATGACCCTTCAACTTGGTCTTAGCAAACTTGACCCTATCAGGATCTTCAACCTCCTCATACTCAAAGTATTCTTCCAAATCATTGATCCAGTCGATCAACTCCTCTAGATCAAGATTTCCAGAATACGTAGAAACCTCCATCTTCGGTCTCTTTCCAATCTGAGATATGGCTCTGTATAACCTGGCTTGTGCAGGATCTACAGCCTCTTCTTCTTCCTCAAACTGGTCCTCTTCTTCATCAACTTCATCTTCACTTCCTTCTTCTCCTCTGGGTTCAAGCCCTCTACGCAGCTCCTCTTGCAGGGCCTGAACTTGCCTCTGCAAAGCTCTGAAATCTTCTGCTGGCACCATATTTCTTCCACCACCATGGTTTCTTCATGGAGGCATTCTTCTTCACTCTCTTCTCACAACCCTTCCATAGATCCTGGTGCAAGCTTCCTCACTTTCGGTGATCTACTCACACACTCAGGAACTCCCGCTCTGATACCACTTGATGGGGACACGAAGAATCGCTCAAACTCTCATTCATTAAACTTCAAAAGAAATTACAATACTAGCCCTACGCAGTAGTTTCTTTCTCATAACAGCACTCTGTCCTCCTTCCCCTGATTCACCACCTGCTTCTATAACAATGTCCGCGTTTTTCTCGAGGTCCCGACCCTCTAGGCCATTAATGACCCACCTGGAAGAATACATCCTTCCTATCTAAAAATTCAGCCCTTCCTCTGCCTTTGTGACTGAACCTTCACATATTTTCCCTAACTGGCAACTGCCACCGGGTTAGCCACAGAAACATGCATTGATGAGCCGTATGAACGTCTCTGACCTCTGGGCGTAGCCTTCGAGTGGCCGCCATGCTCAGCAAGCTTACCGGGCAAGAAATCATGCATAAATGAGGCCTTGACCACCTCGGGAAACACCGTCTGGGAACGCGGGCCTTTTCGAATCGTGAACCAGTAGTATGTCGCGATATCGTGACATTTTTCTTCCTCGTTGCCTTTCTCTCCTTCGGGTCACGATATCGTGATATCACGACATTTTTCTTTCTCATTGCCTTTCTCTTCTTCGGGTCGCGATATCGCGACATGTCACGATATCGCGACATCTTCCTTTTCGGCTCTTCTTTCTTCCTTTCGGTCATGAAATCATGACATGTCACGATATCACGACATCTTTCCTCTCTACTTCCTTCTCACCTCTTTGGGTCATGAAATCGTGACGTGTCGCGATATCGTGACATCTTTGCTCTCTATCTTCTCTTCGCCTCTCGGGTCATGAAATCGCGACATGTCGTGATATCCCGACATCTTTGCTCTCTGCCTTCTCTCCGCCTCTTGGGTCATGAAATCGTGACATGTCACGATATCGCGACATCTTTGCCTTTCGCTTTCGCTCTCTGTCTCGGGTCATGAAATCGTGACATGTCACGATATCGTGACATCTTTCCTTCCTTGCTTTCACTCTCTGCTTCGAGTCGCGATATCGTGACAGTTTCCTTCCTTGCTTTCTTTCTGCTCCTTCGATCATGATTTCATGACATGTCATGAAATCGTGACATTTTCTTCTCTGGCCCTTCCTATCTTCTTTCGGTCACGATTTTGTGATATTTTTCTTTGGACGCCCTCTCTCTCCTATTTCGGTCATGATTTCGTGACATGTCGCGAAATCACGACATTTTCTCTTCGGATGCCCTCTCTCTCTTGCTTCGGTCGTGATTTCGCGACATGTCGCGAAATCGTGACATTTTCTTCGGATGCCCTCTCTCTCCTATTTCGGTCGCGATTTCGTGACATGTCACGAAATCGTGACATTTTCTTTAGGCACCCTCTCTCCCCTATTTTGGTCGTGATTTCGCGACATGTCGCGAAATCGTGACATTTTCTTCGAGCACCCTTTTTCTCCTGCTTTGGTCGCGATTTCGTGACATGTCACGAAATCATGACATTTTTGCTCCGTGCCTTCTCTCTCCTTCCTGAGTCGCGAAAATGTGACATGTCGCGATATCGCGACACTTTTCTCTGTCGCGATATCGCGACATCAAGGCAAACACTTAAAAAATTTTTGTTGATGCAAGATTGCTCTACTGCCACCGGATGCTCCTGCATCATGAACTCAAAAATAGAAACTTTTTTAAAACAAGAATTACTGAAATTGTTGAATGTCAAGATAATATATCCTATAAAGCATTCTGCTTGGGTAGCTCACCTGGTTCCAATCAGAAGAATGAATATATTAGGCTTTGTGTGGATTTTTACAACCTAAATAAAGTCTCTTTGAAGGACCACTATCCTTTGCCACAAATAGATCAAATATTGCATATAGTGGTATGAGTAGAATGGTTCTCATTTTTTGGTAAATATACTAGAGAGAATAATATTTTCACTAACTTTCACCTTCACTCTTACACATAGTGCACTTCTAATAAGCTTTAAAAGAAAATTATATAGTGCAACTACAATATCCTTATTAATCATTAATAATAACTTGTAATATGCACTAATAATAAATATTAAAGAACTCTTAAATGCTTGTATAATCTCTACAACTTAATGTAGTCTTCTTTTCTATAACTAGATAATAGAAAGAATGTATCTAACTCCTATTTTAGTGTGCAATTAATAACCCTTAACAAAAACTTATCTGCACTTCCCTTGAAGACTTTAGAATGCAACCTTCTCCTTGCAACTTATAGATCCTAATAAAGTGCTTAATGAAGCTAAGTAATGAACTGAATATAAGTGTTGAAATAATGCACTCTTTGCACCTAATTTGCTTACATTGAATGATATCTAAAGATGATGTAGATCTTGATGAATAGATTCACCAATTTGTTTTCTATAATGGTAGTAAATATTAGCTATGGAATATTTAGTATTTTTCTATAGATTTAGAAAACCCCTATCTTTGAAATGTGTATTCTTAACTATGAAAGGAAATATCCAAATCTCTTGGATTTGGTAGGCTTCTTCTATCTATGTTTTCCTTGCAATCTCCAAATATCTTAGATTTGGTAGGTTTCTTCTATCTAAGTTCTTCTTCAACCTCCTTATTGAATTCTAGCTTCAATATCGACCTTCTTATCAAGAATTTGAAAGTCTTGAGGTCTTCATTGGTCTTCTCTAAAGTTTGGTAAACTACTTGCCAAATATTTTCTCCTTTACAGTTGTTTTCATATGGCAATAATTTTCCTAATGTATTCAATATAAACAACTTATCCTTGGTAGTGAATTTCTCCAATGAGTTCTTCTAGGAACTCCTTTAATAGCTTCTTTTAACTCTACAATAAGGTTCTCCAAGACTTCTCCTTTTTTTCTCCTTGAGACCTCTCCAAGGTCTTCAGTCTCACAACTTCTCTAGTCTTCTCAATGAGATATTTTGTTCAACCTTCTATTGTGGAATTTTTGGTAATGAGATGTCTCAGATATTTAGAATCTACTTCTAGAATTTGGAATAATACCTTGCTACTCTTTATTCACTTCTACAATCTACAGGTTTTGAAGGAGATCACCAACCTCCAATATTTCAGAGTGTACGTGCTTTTAATGTGATCGCATTAAAACTAGGAGTTATTTAATGTGATCTTCTTGTTCCATGGTGAAAAAGGTTGACTTAAAAGATGCACAAAAAACAAAAATAAAAAACCTCCTTTATTAATTTGAATAAAACCTTCCAAAAATAATACTAAACATAGCACAAAGCATGCCTTATATAAGGTAAGTAGGGAGGTACGTGGAAGATAAGGGATGAGGGAGGAGGTGGAGGAATAAGGAGGAAATGGTGGCAAAAGAATAGGGAGGAAAGGAGGTGAGAGAGAGAGAATATAGGAAGGGGTTAGAAAATATTTTAAAAAAATCTTGCCGACATGTTGTTGATAATTTTAAAAATATGTTCACACTATGGCTAGAGAATAGGATATTTCTGAGCCACTAAGACAATAACCCTCTTCACATTTGCAACATTCTCCCCCTTAAAGTTGAGAGGACTAACTATACAGTCTTTCAGCTTTATAAATTGAGCTTTAGCCATTGCTTTGGTGAAGATATCTGCAATGTTCTCCAAAGTGTGGCAGAATTTAAGATCAACAATTTCATGCTCCACCATGTCTCGGATGAAGTGGTACTTCATATCAAAATGTTTCGTTATGCTATAGTGGATCAGATTGTATGCCAACTTAATGGAACTGATGTTGTCACAGTAAATCTTGTTCAGACCACATTGTTGCTCTCCAATATCTTCCATCACTTTTATTAACCAAAGGGTCTGAGTACTAGCATATGTGACTGCTATATACTTAGCTTCTGTAGAAGACAAAACTACAACAGTTTGTTTTTTGGAACTCCATGTTATTAGACCTGATCCTAGACTAAAACAATTCCCTGAAGTTGATTTTCTATCATCAATATTGATGTTCCAATCACTACCACTGAATCCTACAAGCTTGATAGTGTTACATTTATGGTACTAGATTCCAAAATCCAATGTGCCCTTCACATATCTTATAATTATCTTAGTTTCTTGTAAATGCAGCTTAGATGGGCTAGCCATAAATCGAGAGACAAGAGAAATAGCATATTAAATATCAGGTCTGGTGTTGGTAAGAAACATCAAACTCCCAACCATGCTCCTCAAAGTGGTCACGTCAACTTTTGGTGCTCCATCATATTTGCTTAATTGGATCCCATGTCCAACAGGAGTTACAACTAGTTTGCAATGATCCATAGCAAACTTCTTGATCATGTCTCGAGCATACTTATGTTGACAGATGAAAATCCTTGTATCTGACTGATGAACTTCCATTCGAATGAAGTAGTGCATTAAGCTAAGATCTTTCATCTCAAACTGCTTCATAATGGAGTGTTTGAAATCCATATTCACTTTTTCATTACTATCCATGAATATGAGATCATCCACATATAAGCATACTATGAGGATGTCATTACCTTGCTTCAGGTAGTAAAGGGTGGGTTCAATTCTACTTCTGGTGAATCCAAAATCTTTAAAGTACCCATTAATTCATGAGTACATAGCTCGTGATGCCTTCTTGAGGCCACAGAGTGTCTTTTTCATTCTGTAAACAAGGTGCTCCTTACGTTGCTCTTTAAATCCTTGAGGTTTCTCAACATACACCTCCTCTATTAAGTACCCATTGAGAAAGGCACTCTTAACATCCATGTGTTGTATTCTCCAACCCTTATGAGCAACTAGAGCAAGAACCATTATGATGGTCTCTTTTCAGGCTAAAGGAGAACATGTCTCTTCATAATCAATACCATACTTCTGTGTAAATACTTTTGCAACCAATATTGCTTTGTGTATTTCAATGGTTCCATCAACATCGAATTTGGTCTTCAAGACCCATTTGCATACAACACACTTTTTTTCTCTAGGAAGCTTTACCATCTCTCAAGTATCATTTTTTATAGAGGTTATCTACTCTTTCATGGCATCTTGCAAAATTTTCTGAGTACATGCCTTCTCATAACTAGAAGGTTCAAGTTGTGCGCTAGTTAACAAAGCATAGTTAACTACATCTCCCCGATGTTCTTGGGAGTCATCATCACCATACAAATACATATTTTCAAGTCTTTGCAAAACAAAACTCATTTCACTAGCTTGACTTCTAGTATATCTTCATGAAATTTTTTTATCCAACATCTGATAAGATGGATGATGTTGGAGAGTTCTCTTACCTCTAGATGGAGAATCAATATCCATTGGTGAGGAACTGACTGACCTTTGTGGAGAAGGACTTGGTGAAGAAGATGATGAACTGGATGTAGAATGTCTGCTTGGGGTTGGAGGAGGAGACTTATTTCCTTTATGTGGCACCTATTTAATTTGTGAAGGACCTGCATCATGAGATTCAACATCACTATAAATTTGGGGATGTCCACATTCTCCCCCTTCATCAAAAATCACATCCTTGGAAAATATTATCTTTCAAGTCCTGGGATTGTAGAGTCTATAAGCTTTTGTTGTCTCACAGTACTCTACAAAAATGCATGCTTGAATCTTAGGATCGAGCTTCTTCCTCAGCTCATAAGGAATTTGTGAGTAAGGTAGTGAACCAAATACACTGAAATGTTTGACATTTGGTTTCTTACCATACCATGCTTGGTAAGGAGTTTTCCCTTTCAAACTTGAAGTAGGGCTCCTATTAAAAATATACACACTGGTCTTGGCCGCATCTTCCCAATACATATTGATTAAATGCTTTGTTTGAAGCATATATCTTGACATAACTACAATGATGTGGTTCTTTCTTTTAGCCACACTATTCTATTATGGAGTATAGGCAGCAGTGAACTACCTCTTTATTCCATATTTTTTACAAAAATTCATTTGAGGAGTATTTTCCTCCTTTATCTAATCTGAGATACTTAACAAAAATATCCACTCTCATTTTCAGCTCTTGTTTTAAAATCTACGAATCAGTCAAATTCTTCATCTTTATTATTCAAAAAATATATCCATCACATTCTTGAAAAATCATCAATGAAAAGAAGAAAGTAAGAAATTTTACCAATGCTCTTGGTCTGCATTGGACCACAGATGTATGAATGCACTAGCTGGAGTGGATAACTGGCCCGCCATGCTTTCCCATGAGGAAATTTGGACCTAGCATGCTTTCCCAAGGTAAAACCTTCACAAACTTCCTTATTGTCCTAAAATTTAGGAAGTCCAATCACCATCGCTTGAGAAGTTAACATCTTCAAACTGGATGAATTCAGATGACCGTATCTCAAGTGCCATAGCACACTTGGATTTGCAATAGCAACATTTACCAATTGATCTCCTCCTAGCTGGCCAAACTTCAAAGGGAACAACCTATTCTTAGTCATTGGAACTTGTGTAATGACTTTGTTACTATCATTTCTATCAAAAATAATACATTTACCCTCATCAAATAGCAACTTATAGTTTTTCTCCAACATTTGACCAACACTAAGAAGATTGTGTTGGATATGAGGTGTGTAATAGATATCATTCACCTGTTTGATGCCCTTTTTTTTTAGAACCTCCAAGGCTCCAATGCCTTCAAATGCCAATGACTTGTCATCTCCTAACTTGATTCTAGATTTGTAGGAAGAATCCTGGGTAACAAAGAGTTCTTCTTTACCACTCATATGATTTGAACACCCAGTGTTGAAAATCTAGGTGTCATTCAGGTTCTGATCTGACTGGCCATATGAGAGAAAGAGATTTGAGGTCCCTTCCTCTTCTCCAAAATTGTCATACTGACTGCTCTGGCTGCTATTGCTTCCTTGTGAGAGTTTTGACTAGTAGTCACGAGCGAAGTGGCCAGGTTTGCCACAATTGTAGCAAAGTTGCTTTTACTTGTCACTTCCTTTTCCTCGACCTGGATGCTTTCCTTTGTTCTGTTGACCACCTCTATTTTGACATCCACATTTGTTTGAATATCCTCCTCTACTTGGAGTTCCACCTCATGGACTATTCCTGCCTCTTCCTCTTTGATGACCTCTGCCATGATCTCTACCTTGACCTTTTCCTTCTTGTGAAGCGAATTATTTTTCATCGTCTCCATGGCTGGTGGAAGGAGATTCCTACAATTTCTCTTCATGTGAAAGGAGAGAACCAATTAGTGCATCAAAATAAAGAGTTGCAAAATATTTTGATTCTTCAATAATGATTGCTACATGATTCTACTTAGGAAGAAGTGTTTGCATGATGCAGGAGCATCCGGTGGTGGCAGAGCAATCTTGCATCATCCAAAAAAAAAAAATTAAGTACTGGCGAGGGGATAAGTTGTCATGATATCGAGACAAAAAAGTTGTCACGATATCGTGACACATTTGAAGAACAGGTGCCAAGGGGAAAGGCTATCATGATATCACGACACATTTGAAGAATAGGCACCAAGGGGAAAGGCTGTCACGATATCATGACACATTTGAAGAATAGGCACTAAGGGGAAATGTTGTTGTGATATCGCGACACATTTGAAGAATAGGCACCAAGGGGAAATGTTGTCGTGATATCGTGACACATTTGAAGAATAGGTGCCAAGGGGAAAGGCTATCGCGATATCGTGACACATTTGAAGAATAGGCGCCAAGGGGAAAGGTTGTCGTGATATCGTGACACATTTGAAGAATAGGTGCCAAGGGGAAAGGTTGTCGTGATATCATGACACATTTGAATAATAGGCACCAAGGGGAAAGGTTGTCGCGATATCATGACACATTTGAAGAATAGGCGCCAAGGGGAAAGGCTATCGCGATATCATGAAGTTTTGGTGCTTGACCTCTATTCTCTCCTTCGGGCTGTGAAACCATGAGATGTCATGAAATCATGACATCTTGGCCTTCCGCACTTGCCTCCTGTATTTGGGTCGCAAAAACATGACATGTCATGAAATCGCAACATCCTGGCCTTTCACACTCTCCTTCTGTCTTTGGGCCATGAAAACGTGATATGTCATGAAATCATGACATCCTAGCCTTTCGTACTCTCCTTCTGTCTTCGGGCCATGAAACCGAGAAAGGCTGTCATGATATCACAACACATTTGAATAATAGGCGCCAAGGGGAAAGGCTATCGTGATATCGTGACACATTTGAAGAATAGGCACCAAGGGGAAAGGTTGTCGCGATATCACAACATGTCACGATTTCATGACCCAAAGGCAGAAGACAAGTGAGGATGTCAAGATGTCACGATTTCATGACTCGAAGCTAGAAGACAAGTGTGGAAGGTAAAGATGTCACGATTTCAAAACATGTCATTGTTTCGCGACCCGAAGGCAGAAGACAAGCGTGGAAGGCAAAGACGTCGTGATTTCGTGACATGTCACAGTTTTGCGGCCTAAAGATAGAAGGAGAGTACGGAAGGCTAGGATGTCACGATTTTGTGACATGTCATTTTTTCACTACCCAAATATAGAAGGAGAGTGCGGAATGCCAGGAACGATTTCGTGACATGTCACATTTTTGTGAACCGAAGACAGGAGGTAAGTGCGGAATGCCAAGATGTCATGATTTTATGACATGTCACAGTTTTGTAGCCCGAAGGAGAGAATAGGGGCCAAGCACCAAAATGTCACTATATCGTGATAGAAGAGGAGAGAGATAGCAAGAAAGCAAAAATGTCACGATATCGTGACAGGTCGTTCATGACTCCAGATGAGCAGGCGGTTGCAGAGGTCATTGCAGAAGGGCACGTGGTAGCAAAATATAGGTGGCTGCAGAGCACTCCTTGGAATGATGACTCAGAGGGTCGATGGATAGGTGGCTGTAGAGTACTTCACCATTCCATGCCATGATGATTCAAGGCACCTGGCAATAATATGTAGGTGGTGACAGAACATTCATGCAGGTGTTTACAGGAATGTGGGGCCCGGTTGTAGAGGTAAGAAAAATTGCTTCCACCCACTTAGTGAATTACTCTGTGGTCATTATGATAAACAAGTGATGACCTAACAATGCAGGGGAGATATTTTCAATGAGATCTAAGCCCACTATAAAAATTACCAAGCCGATTGGATTGACTGTAAGGCCTGAGAACGTACGTGTGTCAAGTTGGCATGGTGTTGACACTTCACGTACTTCCACACATGCGCAATAATCTTACTCAAAAGATGGAAATTAATAGCCCATGCAAAGTATGCACTTTGCAATGGCCATACCAATAAAGTGGCCACTACATGTACCATTGTGCGCTTGGGTGATCACCCAAGTGGACTCTTACTGGTCCAAGTAATGGAGGAGGATTCCTTTGTAGCTCCGACGGTATAATATGTCTCCTAGCAAGACATGTTTTGCCACTTTCTATTTGAATGATATTTTCATGACGTGCGACAATCCAAGTGGGAGGCTACCCAACTTGAGATAGTCTCTTATAGGTGTGTAATAGTACTACTGATCAGAAACCTCAATGGTATGAATGATCGATCCCTCTTGAAGTTCATCCCTAGCAAAAGTTGAGCTGAAAAGAACTTGTAAAAATAGCATTATGTTGCTATTAAGAGGGGTTGGGGGGAAAAAATACCCCTAGTTGGCATGATTCATACTATCATGGATTCGAGATAACCTATCATGAGATGGTTCAATCTGGATCAGGTGGATTTTTGACGTTATGTCATTGCTTGCACGCTCCATCATGGATTGCGATAACGTTTTGACTTGAATGGTTGTCATATCACTAGAAGGGTCTTACAATATTAGTGACCCCAAGGAGGCCATAGTGTTCGCAAAATGATTCAATGATCGAGGGAGTGCCTCGATGTTGTACCATTCAAGATTTACCAGGAATTTATACACAAGGGCTTTGTACGCCTACAAAAGTGGGAATTTGCATTGGAATACCCCTTTCACTTGATTGACAATTAATAGTGAATCACCAAAGCTATTCAAGCATTTGATGTTCATGGTGACTGTCGTCTGAAGACCTATGAGCAAGGATTCATATTCAACATTTTTATTTATGCACAGGAAATCAAGTTTAAATGATAAAGGCATTGGAGCCCCTTACGATGTGAAAAACATGATTCTCGTGCCTCCCTCTTGCTCACATTTAGAACCATCAAAAAATAAGGTTATGTTGGCCTATGACTCAGGTTCATAAGAATCTGGTGATTCTGAGACATGGAAGACCCCATCATCGGGAAGCTCTATGGTCAGAGGCTAATCGTCTTCGAGAGGAGCCTCTACTAGTTGATCAGCAATGACTTGACCTTTTATGGACTTTTATCCAATGAATTCGATGTCAAACTCCATCAACAACATGATCCATTTTATCATGCGACTATTGTGATAAGTACGACTCATCATGTATTACAATGGATTCTCCTTATACAGGATATACGTCGTATTGCTCAGCATGTAATGGCATAGCTTTTTGGTGGCAAATACCACCACTACGCATAGCTTCTCAATGTATGCATAGTTAAGTTCATAACTGACCAGGGTGTGGCTAAGATAATAAGTAGCATGTTCTTTATGTAATTCATTTTTTTGGGCTAACATGGTGCCCAATGCCACCTCAGTAGTTGAGATGTATAAATAGAATGACACTCCTAGTCTAGATGGTGACAATACTAGGGATGAAGCCAAGTACTGATTGATGTCATCGAAGGCTAACTGGCACTTGTCATCCCAATGAAATGCTACCCCCTTGTGTAATAATTTATTCATGGGTTGGCTTATCAGATAACTGTGCTATGAAGCACTTGATTGACACGACCTTACCCTGCAAGCTTTTGAGCTACCTGATGGTGGTTGGGGGAAGCATTTCAAGGATTGCCTTGAATTTATTTGGATCTACCTTGATGCCTCATTTTGAGATTATGAAACCCAAGAGTTTTCTAGATGTGAAACCTAATATGCACTTCTTGGGGTTTAGCCTAACCTTGTGTTCAATGAGGCGATCAAGGATCTTGCGTAAGTCATCAAGATGATTTTGGCGCAAAAGAGATTTGGCCAACAAGTCATCCATATAATCTTCCAAATTTTTATGCATGTGATCATGGAAGATGTATGTCATAGTGCATTGATAGGTGGCACCAGTGTTTTTAAGACCAAAGGGCATGACCTTATAACAAAATGTCCCCCAAGGCATCGTGAACATTGTTTTTAGTTTATCATCAAGATTTATACGAATCTGGTTGTATCCCAAAAAATAATCCATGAGGGAAAGCATTTCGTAGCCTGCTATAGTGTCTACCAATGTGTCAATTCTAGGCAAGGGGAAATTTTCCTTGGGACTCACTTTGTTTAAATCTCAAAATTTGATGCATATGTGAATCCTCTCGTCAGGATTTTTGATGGGTACCATGTTGGAAAACCATGGTGGATAATCTACACATATGATAAACTATGCATCCAACAGCTTTTGTAGCTCATATTTTACCATTAAGGCCACTATTGGGTGCATCTTACATAGATTTTTCTTAATTGGCTTGACTATTAGATCAAGTTTTAGATTATGCATGACTAGTTGTAGGTCTAGCCCCGACATGTCTTTGTAGGACCATACAAAAACCTCCTTCTTCTATTTGAGAAGGGTAATGTAATCGGCTTGCTCTTCAAGGGATATATTTACCCCTAGCTTTATTATTTGTAGATTTATTGGATCAGAGTCGATGTCTACATCAATCGTCTCTTTGACTGACATGTGGGCTCCGTCCTCCAACTAGTGTGGATTTGGGATCAGGTGGATATCATTTGCTGAACTTAGATCTACATTGGGAATATCCGGTTCCTCTTCAAAATGGAAGATATCCTGAGTCTGTCCTGGGGTGAAGTGGAACATCTCACTGCAAGGCCAGTACTCTTATGGGGATGGTGGTGAGTCAGCATGATCCCAATCTATGGCATCTAGGTCTAGATACAATGGCCATGTTGTATCGGCTAGATTGTGGATGGGGGTGGTTAAATCAATGGAGATCATGTTGATGGAATTAATTTGGTCACCATTACCATGTGGGTGTTGATTCAGACATCCTTGGTGATCCTTGTACCCCAAATCTAGATTTGTGGGTATTGGCACAAAAGGATCGGCCATATGTGTAGATAGAAGGACAAGGTCTACCCTTGGCACTGATGGCCTTATAGGGTATCTAGGTGGGAGGTGCTCCTTGTATGCCTGGAGTGGTGGATGAAGCACATGGTTTAACTATACTTGGTTTAAATACCACCTATGCCTTGGTCCCATATTTAGATGTTCAAACATACCATCGTTGTCTATGGGGTATTCCTGTTGCTCCATATGGTTGAGATATGCCATCTCAGTCTCATCCTCATAGTTGCTATCAGAGATCCATAGGCCTTCATTGGCTCTGACAACTATGTGCTCTTCTGGCTAGTATAGTCCCCCACTAGGCATTTTTTGGTCACTATCCTCACTCTCTACAAAAACTAGAGATATGGCATGTAGGTAGTCAATTCTAATGAAGATACTTGGATCTTCTTCCTCTGGTGGATCATTGGGCCTTATGGACGGCATGGGAGGCTCATTTTGTTCGAGCATGTTGATTTGGTCCCTTCTGGGTTGTTTCACTCTCTACAGAAGGGTTGGATTCTCTGGAGGTAGCAGTTGCTTGATTGGAACATTAAAGGGGAAAATTGCCATGAAGTCCTCATGATAGTCGTCAATGGGTGTCACCTGTGAGTGATTGCTATTAGAATCAAAATGGTCCCAAGGTGCTACCTCATGATCTGACTCATCTTTAGAAGACCCCCCTTGATATTTTTCATATCCCTCTTGGAGGTTACTTCTTGAACTTTCCCCTTCCTCTATCAAAGAGGAGGGGTTGTTGAGGTCAACAAGGTTTGTTGTTAAAAATGGGAAATAGTCCCCCAATGTGTATGTTGTGTTGGGATTGGCATATAGATCTTGTGCCAACCCATCCCTATTGCCTAGACCTAAGCCTTGCATGGGTTATACCAAGATGTTAAGGGGCAAAGGGTGGTTGAACCCTACTCCTAATTTATCATATTGCATCTGGTATCTTGGTTGACAAAGAGTGTGCATTCATTGTTCATATCTACCCAATCCATATCCATGCCAATTACATTGGTCTAGGTATTTCAAGGAAAATTCATGGTTGGATAGATAGTCAACATTCTCAATAAATGGCTCTTCGTCCTCTTCCTCTTGTGGGTAGGGTTCAAGGCCATTTTCGAGGCCCCTATATAAAAAATTGGTCTGATTTGGTGGGTAACCTAAAGGGACCTAAAGGGACGATAGTGCCAATGGGGAGGTGAGGTATCCCCATGTCTTGCATGGATTTGAGCATGGGTGTTCCCATAATGTTCTATACAAGATACTCCCCCAGGCCTATATTGGCCATATCAATGGTAGTCATCGACGGTTGAGGGGGATGGAATGGGATCTCTCCCCGAGTCCACTCCATGTTGGGTGAACTAGGTGTCTCGACTTCCATTTAGTTGGGCACCTATTTGGTAGATATGGCTAATACTAATGGTGGTACCTCCTCTAGGGGATTCTTCTCATTGTCCTTCAATGTGGCCATGCTAGGTTGGTGAGTTGAGGGACTCAACATTGGGGATGTATGCGGAATCAGACCCTACATGGACGAATTCAATTGAAAGTCCAAGTGTGTCGATGGGAGGGTCGATTATGGCATCAGTTGCACCACATTGCAAAACTTAAAGGGCTCTAAGTCCATTGGGACTACATGTACTTGCCCTTCATATGTGTATTTGAGGCATTGATGGGATATCGAAGGGACACACTTCATGTCCTTGATCCAAGGCCTTCCTAGCAAGATATTGTAGGCCATATCACCCTCAAGGATGTGACACAACGTAGGAATGGTATTTTGTCCTACTTGGATGGGTAGGAAAATTGTGCCAACCGTCAAGCATAACGCATTGTTGAATGCTCGAAGAGTGTAAGTGGATGACACAATGTGGTATGCTGGTAGCTTAAGGTGTTTTAATGTCACTGTCATGATTATGTTACTATATGATCTAGTGTCCACCAACACCCTCTTGAATGGAATCCCATTGACCCACGTGATGATGTGCAGAGGTCGATCCACCATATCACTAGTCACCAATTTCAATTCATCTTCCTTGAAGGTTATGACTGGTTCTGTGCATTGTCTCAAATGTCCCATAAATTTTTTGAATGAATTAGGTTCGTGGGGCTGTAGCTCAATGGATTTGAGTATCTCCATCAGAGCCTCCCGATAGGGTGGTGATCATTTGATGAAATCAAAAATGGAGAGCCTAGTTGAAGTGGTCCTTAAACTTTGAGTAAGCTTAGTTCAGATCATGGCCACTGGTCTAGGTGGGGGAGGTTGTGTAGGGTGTTGTGGAGGTTATGACATTGATGAACATCTCCTGTAGCTATAGCGGGTGTACCCGTGTTTGGGTATCTTTTGTTCTGTCATGATGCTTATCATCCCTACGTATCCTTGCATGGGGTAATTTTGTGTTACCTCATTCACTTGTAAATTTTTTGCCTATGCATCATGGGAAGATAGGGGGTCTTTGAAGACTTCCATCTGTTGGTTGCTCAGTGCTATGGGATTATCTACCATAAGCGTTTTGTTGTCTATCAAGTCCTGCACTAAGTTTTTGAATTTCCAACAAGTGAAGATGTCATGTCCTTTCTATAAATGAAATATACAATATAAGTCTTCCCTATAGCCCTTCAGTTTCAGCATGTTGGGGTCTATGGGTCGACATTTCTACAATTTTATTAGGTTTTATGTGAAAAAGTGATCAAACAAGGAGTCTCTAGACTCTGTGAATTGTGTCACTGCATGATAATTAGACTTTAGGGGCTATGTAATTTTTGTAGGCTTTGGTATAGCTATGGCAACCTAATTGACCATGACGGGTTTCGGTTGTGTGGGCCCAGTTTTAGCATTTTTGGTCCACTCTTTCTTGTGCATCTTAGAAATCTCACCATCTTGAATTATGATCTCCTTAATTATCCTAGTTTGCGCCAGGGCATCTTCTAGGATGGCATATTGCTACAGCTGCAATAGCATAGAGATCGATCTTAAGAAACTCTTTGAAAACATTTGAGTCATGTCGACCATGGGAGGGAGGTAAGGTAACTTTGAAAGTAGTGTCCTCCATCGATTCCCATAAGTAGCTATGGTCTCATAATCATACTATTTAAGGCCAGCTAGGTCACTTAAGGATGCCTTCTTCTTGGTGTTGAAGGTAAAACATTCAAGGAATGCATCCACTAGCTGGTCTAAATTTTTTATGCTATGCTTCGACAACTGGGTAAACCAATCCGAGGTAGGGCCTACTAACATGGTTATAAATGTTCTTAGAAGCAATGCATCATTGTATTGAATGCCAAATCATTGACTCAGGAACCTTGTTACATGCTCTTTGGCATCCTCATCCCCTCTTAAAATTGCCAATTGAGGCATTTTGAAGTGGTCGGGGTATGGGGGTGTCGAAACTGAAGGATGCACAGGGTGACTGCGGAGCTGGCATAAGGTGGGATTTTGGGGCCCCGAAGTCTTAGTCTCCACAGACTATAAGCACTCTAGCAGTGCTTTGTATGCATTAGAGTATTTGATTTCCTCTTCTTTGGTTTGTTCCCATTGTGAATGGCAAGAAACTTGAGGCCTATAGAGGGGTAGTCAGATAGCACCCCCCATACCTTGGTAGGGCATTTCAGCCCGCTCTTCTTCTCGCTCAAATTATTCATAGGCCTCTTAAGGAGTTTGTGGGCATGACCTATAAACATGGATGGGTGCTTGAGGAAAATGCCCATCATTGGTTCTAGGATTGGCCTCCCGCTTAGTTCTAGGAGTTCTTGGAGGCAACGCTTGATAAGTTCAAGGAGACCTGTCCCGTACTAATGGGTTGTGCCTCTCATAAATTTTTGTCTTATGCATTTGAGGGGTTGAAATCCTCTCATGCATGGTGTTCTGGAGCAACTCATTTGTCTGGCACTGAATGCACTCTTTGTTAAGATGATACAGTTGCTCTAACTGCTACTGATCTTACCTAAGCTACATGATTTGTGCTTGGTGAGTGGAATGTTTGGCAAATGCCAAGCCAATTTGTTATAGTTTCCTAGGTCTAGGAGGCCTAGATGCCTCCCCTACACATCTATCTCAGTTGTGGTGATCCGATATCTCTATGGGTCACTTTCCTCTGTTGAGGTTAGCACCATTCACTCGAGTCTCTGGCCTCAATAAGTGATCTTGATAATTAGTAGGTGTGAAGGTACATTGCTCTTGTGCGATGTATTACTCTTGAGGAATATACTGGTTTTCCTCGTGTCCCCTTTCGTACATGTGAAGGGGATGGGCATAGTTGGCTCACCCTATCTGAAGACCCCTATGCTCTAGATTTTGCTTATTAGTTCTAATAGTAATTAAGGGTGGATGAGGATTGATATAATCATGTGGGCCCTCCTTATGAACCCTATGTTTCTCTAGTGCTTCATCACACAATGGCAACTCATAATGAGTGTCTAAGGAGGATTTCCCATGTGTGTACTCCTCCTGAGAGGGTTTGTGTTGAATAAGAGTGCCCCTCAAAGGGGTGCCTCTATAGTCCTTTTCTATAGTGGCATAGTGTGGACTATGTTGTGGTTCAGGCTGCCAAGGTGGTATAACCAAGTCCTTGGGGCTGTAACGGAGGTGACATGTGCCTCCTTGTATACTTTCCATAGCTTTTGCTCATGATTGGTCTTGGATATGGGTATACACCATGGTGGTGATTTTCCTAAAAAGATATGTATATTTTTATCTCATTTACAATTTTTATGCTATACCAAACAAAAAGGGGACCACACAAACAAATAAATGATTATCTTTTTTACAGATTAAATGTGTGTCCTAGGTCTGGTTCAGTGTGTTTTATTTTTGTTATGCAAATATTGTAAAGGAAACTTTGTTATACATGCAAAATGAGGGCTCTTGTATCTCCAAAATGGTTTCCCATTCAATATACCATTGCCAGGTCATTATAATGAACCTCTCAATATACCCACCCTTATGTGAGGGAAACTATTGGTATGCGAGAGCAGAACATTACGTGGAATATATGCGATACGAAAGGGGGATCGCTCTATTTTTGCCACCTACCATAGAAGACTTATTATCATGCACGGGGAATCACCCCCACCACACTTGGTCAGCTTTCGTCAGGATTTACATCTAGCAATAGTCACGATCAGGGTATATGTAAGCAAAATCCAAGCCAAGGTGGTGATGAAATCCACCGTTGATCTTGATCAAGTGTTAGGGTATTAAGACCAACTTCTTGATATCAATTTTATTAGGTGATGTGTGTGTGGTTCTTTTTAATCATGTAAATAAAGAAAACATATAGCAAAATATGATTTTCACTAATGCAATGCTTTAAAGTATGTTTTATCTTTTATAAGCAATTAACAGCAAAAGGAAATCATAAAACCTACCTAGAACTGAAACCTATGATGAGGGCTTGCCATTGGTGAAAGTATCATGCAAGAAAACCAGAGAAGAATGAATTCCTAATAAAGTTCCTTCCATTTAATGTACTCTATGTTTTTATTTTTTTATTGCAAGAAAGGAAAACAAACTACTTTACCTTTCTATGCAAGTTTCTGAAAATAAATCAAAGAAAGCAAAAATTTGCAAAAACAAAAAGTAGAAAAACATAGAGGATGTTCAGAAGGCCTACCTCATCTCTATCCAAACCATATGCCTCTGAGTTTCTTATTAGAAAATTCATATAGTTATAATAATCCTAGGGTGGGAAAAATAGTAGGTTTGCACTTGTCATAGGGTGGGACGAATGCGTATTTGTCCTAGGGTGGCACGAGTAGCAGTCTAGTGCCCGAATGAATAACACTTGCAAAGAAAAAACACAAAATTTGGATCAAAAATTTGATATTAATAGTAGGGGATAGGGTCCCACCATGATCACCACTGAAATCGAATGTAGAAGGACAGCGTACCATATGTGATGCAAACAAAATAGATATGGTGTAGATGCTAAATCCTACAAATGCGATGAACAAATTCATGAAATAAATGATGCAAAAACAAGATGTAAGGAAAAATAAAGTGGGGCATATTTTAATAATTTTTCTTTTAATCCAGTTACAATACATCCCCATCTAGGGCTCAAAATATTTTATACAATTTGTTACATCTGGATGGTATGCTTCTAGTGTCTTCTGCATGTCCACATTCGAAATGGGTGGGCCAAACATTTTTTCCGCTTGTGTCTATGTGTTCATAATTCCTTTCTACCCATATAGTGTTCCTTTTAGTGATATCCTATGCACATAAAAACAATCAAATAGTTAATAGCATATGCAGATGTAGGAAAACATGCAATCCCCAAAGCCCTGGCTAGTTAATATGTAAAAGAATAAAACAATGGTCAAAATGTGTCATAATGAATTCAAAATTTGACAGAGGCATGGAGACATCATTAGGGACACATTTAAAAAATAACATTCAAGAAATAATTCCCAGATTTCTAATCGCTCCGGGGTGGGATGTTGGGGACTATCATAAAATGTGCAAGAGTGACCTTGCAAATGTCCTACCCATAGGCCTCTAAAACTCATAAAAATTTGGGGTTAGACTAAAAGTGGCATTTTGAGATGACCCAGAATGTTATATTTTACATATTCTACCCAGATTGTCCTGTATCGAAAGGCACTCCCTATAGGTTAGTAAACACATAAAATGATAAAAACAAGGTCAAATCATGTCAGAAAGCAATGAAACTTGGATAACAACATAATTACATCAGATAAAACATAATGCAAAAATAAAAATAAATAAATCAAGCATATATTTCTAATCACTCCAATATGGGGAGATTAGGACTACAACAGTGCGGGGGGTACCCGAGGGTAGGACGCCCACCATTTGGGGCTTAGTTTTGGCAACAATCCAAGTGGGATGGGTCCAAAAACTACTAGGGAGTTGTTTCAATGAGTTTGGTGTGGGATTATGGTTGATTTATTGGGTTTTGGGTCTATATTGCATTCCTAGTGCTCACCCAATAACCTCCCTTCCAAAAGAGAAATTAGGGATGTAGGAAGCACAAAGAGGAATGGGGGTACAATTTGGTAGCACTTCGTTGCTCCAAATTCTCCAAATCTATTCCTTTTGGGGTGATGAGACTCACCATTTTATAGACCTGATGGTCTCCTTTGAATGCACATGTGAGGGTGCCACTTGGCTCACCATGCCTTTTTTGGGGTAGAGGAGATTCCTCCCTAATTTAGAGCCCCATGATCAGGGTATGCTTGACTAAAGTCTCTCTTTGATTTGAAACTGTTCCTCGCAATTAAATTCCTTGAAGGTGAAGTTGGGTTGTGGATCTGGGCTACCATTTGTCAAGGATTGACTTTTTACCAGTCAAACCTGCTAATCGTTCCACCCTAGAATGATTGCTACTAATCATCCCAAGGTGAGATGAATAGGATTCTAATCATCCTAGGGTGGGACAAATAGGGAGAAAAGTGCTTAAAAGGTTCCAAATTGACCTTTGACCTTCCAAAATTGATTTGGGAGTGGTTAGGACCACTTTTTAACCTCTGGAGACTGCCCTAGGGGGTATGTATGCCAATTCGATCAGTGCTTGTAGTCACATAATCGGATTGGTGTTGTTTTGGTGTCTACAAATTCAAAATCAAACTCGAATAGTAGTATTAACCATTTAATAGTGTGAGCATTTTGGTATGATCAATCCATCATGTAGCATAGGGGATTATCCCTAGTGATGACATAGGTAGTGTGATTGATTAAGTAATTTTGCAACTTCTTTATGGAAAAGATGAGTGCTAAGCAAACTTTTTCAATGTACTTGTATCATGTTTCATAGCTAAGAAGTGTGTGAATTATATAATAGACCACTTGCTCCTAAATTACTTGATTATTTTGGACCAATAAAGTACCAAAAGAAAAATTTGTGGTTGATATATACAAATGGAATGGTTTATTTAGTTTTGGCAAGGTTAAGATGTGTGGTGATGTACGATATTACTTGATATCATCAAATGCATATTGATATTCTTGATCCCAATTGAATGGTACCCCCTTTTGTAAAAAGTGGTTGAATGTTCGATACTTGGTTGATAATTGTGTGATGAATTAACAAATCTATTAGATTTTGCCCTATAGGCTACACAATTGTTTTAGATTAGTTGGAGGTGGCATTTCAATGATGGCTTTGATTTTATTTAGGTCCACTTTGATACCTTGCAAAGAGACAATGAATCCTAATAGCTTTCTTGATAATACACCGAATATGCATTTCTTGGGATTCAATCGAATATTGTGTTCAAGGATGCGATCAAAGACTTTTCCTAGGATATCAAGGTAGAGACCTTGTTCTAGTGATTTTTCTACCAAGTTATCTACATAATCATCTAGAAATTTTTGCATGTAATCATAGAATATGTAATTCATGGTGCATTGGTATGTAGATCCTACATTTTTCAAATTAAATGACATAAATTTATAAAAAAATATCCATTAGGGGGTTATGAATGAGGTTTTGTTTTGATCATTGAGGTTGAGCTAGATTTGATTGTAACCTAAAAACCCATCAATGAGGGATAACATTTCATGTCCTATGCATGAATTGATTAATATATCAATGTTTGGGAGAGGAAATCATCTTTAGGGTAGCTTAAATTAAGGTGTTGAAAGTATGTGTAGATGTGAATTCCTTCTTTTGGTTTTGTAACAGGAACTATGTTGGATACCCATTCAGGCTGTCAATTGATTGCATAAAATTAGCATCCGAGATTTTTTGCAATTTATATTTTACCATCAAAGAAATTGTGGGATGCATTTTATGGAGTTTACATTTAACCAGTTTTTTATCTTTATATAATGTTATGTTGTGGACCACCATGTTTGGATCAAGACTTGGCATGCCAATTTATATCCAAGAAAATACAATTTTGTGCTTTGTAAGGAATGCAATGAATTTTTGTCATTCATTAGATGATAGAATTTCCCTTAGCTACATAGGTCATGTATTTTTAGGATCCTCACTAATGTTAATTTTAATGGTATCTTCCATTGACATTTGGGATCCATCCACCAGTTTGGAAGATATTGGAAAAAGGTGTAAATCATTTACAGTATTTAGAATAGGAGTGTAATCATAAATGGTGATATCCACATGGTGAAAACTAGAAAATAGATTTGAGGATGGAATATATGTGTTTGCATGGTGAATAATTTGTGGAGTGGAGATGAAATGGTGTGGAGAGAGGTTAGGTGGAAGGTGATCAAAATATATACAATCAAGATCGATTGCAATAATTTGATCATGGTGTTTATCGTAACGAAATAGGGTAAAGAGGTCAACCAAGATCATGTTGATCATAGGTGATGTGGAAGGTGCAAATTGCACCGTATGATAAGGGTCAATGGATTGGATTAATGGTTGTGGTGATGCAATAAGTTTAAGGAGTATGGGGAGAGGATGAATTGGCTAAGGAGGCGGTGGTGGTGGTTGTTCACATGAAATAATAAATAGCAGGATGAGAAGGGGAATGAGAATGATGTGAATAAAATTATCATTTCAATTGGGTGGGTTGGTGAGGAGAAGTATGGGAGTGAACATGAACTCTAAGCTAGTTGAATGTATAGAAAGGGTATCAAAATTGATATCCAACTCATCATTAGAGTTTTCAGAATATTCTAAGTGGTTTTTGGTGATGTGGAAGAAATAAGAAGGTATGTCAATGGATAAGGGTGAGGATTAGCTTCCTATTAGAGAGGGAAAAGGAGAATTAGTAGAGTTCTCCTCATCAGAATCAGTAAGTGTGATACTGAAGTATCTAAATTGATTCATCAAACCATCCTAATATATGCTTTAATATCCTATACCCGGTCTATAAATAGGTTGTATGATTGTGGTATTGATGATATCAAAACACCCTTGTTCATGGTGACCTAACCCATATACTTGCCAATTGTGTCATTGAAAATATCATAGGGTAAAATATGGATTAGAGAGATAATCAAGATTGGAATAGAATGAAATCTTAGGTTTATCAGGTTTGAGTGATTTTAAGGAGTTATTAATACCTCCATAGATAAAGTTTATTTTATTTGTGGGAACCCCCATGGTAATGATGGTACCTATTGTTAGAAGTGTATTACAAGGATGACAAAAGTTATGTGTGGATTAGATGTTTGATGGGATGTGGTGAGTGTTATGGATGATGTACTCTCTTGGTATTGTATTGGTCATAACTACTGAGAGATGAGGTATCTTAGTACATGTTTGAGACTTTAAGGATCCAAAATTTGGTGAGGGTGAGGTAGAATAAGATGGTAGGTATTAAGGTGAATGATATATGGGTGAGAAAAAAATAAGAGGTGGAATAGTACCAGGTCTAGGAGGTAGACGAGAGGTGAAGGGAGTTGAAGGTGGATATTTGTGAGGTGGAGTGTGAGTTATGAAGTATAGTGGAGGACAAGTGGTGGTACATAAGGAAGGGTGACGAGTGGAGGTGTAGGAATAATCTTGATGAGATAGTCTATGAGAGGTGAATGAAGGTGGAGGTAAAATTATGGTAGATGATGAAGGATGAGGAGGAAAAATATAGAAAGAATATTGATGAGGTGATCTATGAGAGGTGAACTAAGGTGGAGAAAAAATGGTGGTAGATGATAAAGGGTGAGGAGGGGAAATGCATTGATATATATGAAAAGGTGTTACAAAGTGTATTATGTAATTATTTTACAACATGCACCATGGGCTACAAAATAGGGACTCATAATGAGGGACCCTAGTAATTGATCTTCTTTACAACACACCAAAATGTTATTCTTTGATTCCTAAGAGTTGAAGTGGGATTATGATGCTTTCTACCTTGAGGTACACCTATCTACAATACTTGTGTAATCCTAAAAAAATATTTTAGATTGTTTGGAGGCCTGTCTCAATCAAACATCTTATAATGAAAGACATATTGACACAAAATCTAATAGAAAATGCATAAGAGTTTAAAATGTAGTAAAACTAAAAATAGAGTATTGTGTTACCTGTATGGCCTATTTGTTAGCCTGAACCAAGAAAATGCACCTCAAGGTGCATTTTATATCAAAATAGACCTTAAGGTGCATTTTCTATCAAAATAGACCTTAAGGTCCATTTTGGTTTTTGAAAATTTTAAAGAGTTGCAGATGTCCCACGGATGTCTAATGTGTGATTTTGTTTCACATAGATTGTTGTAGTCATGTGTTCAACCTTGGGAGGATTTGGGGGAGAAATATCATGTATAAAAAGGGGTTAAGAACACTTAAGATATTATTTTAGCAGCATAAAATTACTTATTTTCTCCTCTCTAAATTTATAGACAACTCCTATTTATAAAATTCAATACAAGAAGAGGGGTCCCTTAGGTTGAAGAGAGAGAAACGGGAGTTCTTTAATGCTTAGGTTGTAGGTGATACTTTTTATTCCAAGTATATTTAATGAGAATGTGTACTCTATTCCAACGTAAGGCCCAGGAAAAAACAAAAGAATCTCTTTTCAACCTGCCTCTTAAATGCTCTTTATGAAATGTAGGTGGTTCTTTGAAAAAGTGCACAAGTGGATGTTTTGAAAGGTGTGTGAGAGGGGTGTTAGGGGTTTTAACATTGAAAGGAGAAGAATAAACCCTTATTTTATTGCCTCCTAAGTTTTTGAATTATTTTTACCTTGATTTTAGGGTTTTGGAATGTTCTTACCCTTTTTGGAGTTGATTTCCCCTTTTTTGGAATTGATTTTTGCTTATTTTATTCTTTCCAATTGATTTTGTGTTAATTCAAATGTTTTGACTTGATTTTGTACCTATTGAATTGATTTTGTATCCCAAATCCAACTATATCTCCCTTAAATATAGACCAAATATTTTGATTGCCTAACATATGGTAAATTTGCCCATTTGAATGGGATTAATGGATCTTAAAGACTATCATAGAATACAATATCCATTCACTTGTAGTAATTCATTGAACAAATACCAGCAGTATAGAGGGGTGAAAATATTGTGTTCTTTAAAAAAAGGACCTAAAATGCTTATGTATGTAATAGTTACGACATCTTGAAGTTTTTCCTCCAAAATATCCTTAGACTAACATTTTTTAAAAGAATTAATTTGTGAAAAGTTCCTATTATTTGTTTCAAGTAAAAATACTAAGAAATTTTTTTTTACTCATTACATAAATAGCTACAATGTTGTTATCCCATGCCTATCCAGCCTAACTATTTAAGTCCAATGATGTGCCTTCTCCATATACAAGCATCATGATATATAAGATTCAATATATCTATATACTGAAATGAATATGATGCATAAAATTTTAAGCATGATAAATTAATAACCTCCTTTTTATTCTTCCATACAAGATATCAATGCTCTAAAATGGGGTAAAAACGTTACAATTTTCCCTTCTTTGTAATGGCTCCAAGTCATATTTGTGAGGCAACAATATTTGACTCTCCATGAAGAAATAAAGACATCCTTTTGAATTTAAAGTAAAAATACTTCTATTGGTGTAAGTGGTTTAGATCTACACAAAATACATAAAAATATTCTAATAATAATGGAACATAATCAAGAGTCAGCATGAATTCACTAAACAAAGAAGAGTAATTGTAGAAAATACATTAAATATTTCTTTTGCCTCTTTATTTTTGCTTTTGAATATCTAATAAGTATTCTATATTAGATATTAAAAGAAATATTAGAGACTCTAACCAATTATTTTTCATGATCAAACAATGAAGCTCCATATCTACTTCAATGACATGTTGAAATTCCCTCTATTTTTTAAAATGAATATAAGTAACCCATCCACTAAAATATTATACAAAATAATAAAAAAGAACAAAATAAATAAAGATATAGTGAGCATGCATAAGAACCATAAGTAATCACTATATTATCCATGGATACAACTCACAACACTTTGATGCAATGGATGGATTGGTGGGGTATTTATGCCAATACCAAAGTACTAATCACATAAATATATTTACTTTAAGCTACACAACAAGAGATATTAAGGTTAATTATAAGTTATGAGGTGGTTTTAACCATAATAAGGTTAATAATACCCATAGGCAGATAGATAGGTATTAATGTGGAATGAAATTCCAATCATAGAATATGCCACTAGACTAAAATAGGGATTATATAATAAAATAATACAAGGAGGAATTGTTTTAGATGGACCCCGTGTTGAAGTGTAATGGGGATATCCCATGGACGAGTATTTTTGAGATGGGATTTTATAAAGGGATAGTAATTTGTGAGGTAGACGAGACTCTTATGGGGTCATTCTCAAGGGTTGTGGTGGAACCTATTGTTGAAAAAATTACTGAGCTTGAGGTGGATCATGTGATTGAACCCTTTGTAGTTGGTCAAACAAACCCTATTATAGAAAAAAGATATGATAATGAGGTGGAATATGTGGTAAAACATTTTTTGGGTGGTTAGGAAGATCCTTTAGTTGAATAAATTGCTAGACATGAGGTTGAACATAAGTCAAAAGCTATTGTTGGTGGTCAAACTTACCTTAGGAGACTCCAAAGGTGGTCCATTCCTTAGGGGTGTCATATTATGTTGTAGCAATCACTCAGAGAACCAAATATAACTCTCTTTTGGACTATCTCTTTGATATTGATCCTTTTCAATCATCACTTTTATACCTTCGAAATTGATCAAGGCTGTTATGGGAGAGGATGAGAACTCCCTTGCTAGGAAATTTCTTGGTAATGGTACACTAGACTTGGAATCCATTAGGATATGGGCCTCATTATTTTGGTCGCTAAAAGGTAAGATGTAACTTGTAGCTCTTCCTAATGGATTCTTTCTAATTAAACTTTTTATGGTAGAAGGTCTCAAATACATTTTGGGTGGATGTCCTTGGTTCTTTGGTAGAAGGGGTCTCTTTCTTCATAAATGGGGTCCAAATT
Organism: Wollemia nobilis; assembly: GCA_028583015.1. Taxonomy (NCBI): domain Eukaryota; kingdom Viridiplantae; phylum Streptophyta; class Pinopsida; order Araucariales; family Araucariaceae; genus Wollemia; species Wollemia nobilis. Next base: position 688,527 of record JAQPPZ010000629.1, on the reverse strand, counting down.
TGGACTCAAACAACCGAAAAATTAACTCAAGCTCTATTTGGGTTAGATTATGTGAGAATGTTTTCACTTCTGGTATGAAGCAGTTTTGAGGGGTATTGCAAAATTTATTGATAAGTTTGTTATGCTATATGCTTCTACTAAATCAATATCCTAAATATTTTTTGCTCATATGTGTGATTTTATATCTAGATGTTGATCTACTTGAGTCTATAGAACACTTATCAAAGGTGGATAATAGGAATCAAGTCATATTGTATGAGATAAATCTTGGGGTCTATGCTTAGTGTAATTATTATGATGATATCTCTAGATGATGCCCTAAGAAGCTTGTAGCTAGAGCCTTATATTAGGTCCTTGCTAAGGAACCTACAAAGGATATTGAGATATTTTTAGATGAAAATGCCAACATTGATCCATAGATGACATCAAGTGAATAGAATCACATTAATGTATAAAAAATGAATAGTTGCAAGACCTCAATCCATCCTTCAATGAAAATTTTTAGATAATCCCTTTGCTTTCTTGGCTTTCGAGTCAGCTCCTAAAATAACAAAAGAGCTTTTGATGGATTTAATTAAACCAAAGGAGCTCATTTCACCTTTATAAAAACTACATTTCTTGAAAACAATTGAGTCCTTAGGCCCTATAACTCATCAAAAAATTGAAGATAATGTCAACAAACCCCCATTGGATGCTTGCTCAACTCTGTTTTCTAAAGCAAGAGCAGGAACATGTTAGAAGTGATTTTTGGTGTCCCTTTCCAACATGAATTTTTTGTGAAAAAATTTTATTCAGATTCAATTTTTTGGTTTATCCCCTAGGAGGGATAGTGACCTTTATGGCCCAATTTTTAATTTTCTTTATAAATATTTAATTTCTAGCTGGTTTAATTTCAGCCATAGTCATTTTGATTCTGATGTTAGATTCAAAATTCAAGTTAAATATTTTTATATATCTCCACAATTGGTACCTGATTGGGAAGTGTGTTTAGTAGTAGCTGTTTGGAATCCATGTCAAGTTCCTAAGATATTCTATGCCTCCCAAGGTGATTATATTTTTTGATCAATGCTTGTACCTATTTTCTTGTGATGGGTTATCTTTTTTCTTTCTTCAAGCCAATCTTTTGTTTCCTTTTCATTAAAGGGAAGGACTCAAGTTAATGGGTGGTTGAGTGGTAGGGATGTGTTGTTTGTTCTGGGATATTATCTCTTTTGGTTTTTGGGTTTTTATGGGTTATTTATGGTTGTCATTGGATGGGATAATTTTATTATTATTGTTTGGCTACTAATGTAAAAGGTTGTGGGGCCCCTTTCAAAACCCACTTCTCAATCTAATAAAAAAAAGATATAATAAAATTATAAATTAAATTAAACACATTCTAATTAATCATACCCATTTTACCTTTAGATATTTCTACACAATGTTAGAGAGCTAGAACATTATTTTATCACTCCTCTTCTATATTTGAATCAAGCTCTTACGCACATGATTAATATATTTTTCCTCTTACATGTGTTCTTTCATTCGTATTTTCTTTTTATGTTAGGTTGGCATTGCATCTAAATATCCATTTTTTATCCTTTCCTTATGTCGTCATATATCATATTCCATTTATGATTCACTTATTTTCTCCATACATCATCTTCAGTAGTCCATTAAATTTTATTAATACAACTCCTTTACATCTATATCACTTGGATATTAGGTTATCATCCTAAGGATAAAGATATTAAAAATAAAGTTAATTATAGAAATGACTAATTATAATCAAAAAGAGGTTAGCTCAACCAGTCAAGTTCCTCACCTTCCAAGGAGGAAACCAAGGTTCAAATATTTCTAAATAATACACATAATTTTCAATTCATTTTAACAACATGATGTGGTTATGATGTAAACACTAATAGATTAATCTATTAAGACAACAGTAATAGATTAGTTATAAATAACACTTCTCATTAAGCCTTAAAAATATTGATAAAGTATTTTAAAAGTATTAATGACAACTATCTTAAGATGATTATAATTAATAATTAATAACACATTTGCTACAAATAGCACAACCATATAAATCATTTTAAATAAACAAATAATAATGAAATTAATTATTGTAAAAAAAATAAAAAAACTAATGTAAAATAAAATACTTATTTGTACAACTACAATTATCTCACTATGTGCTATCCTTTTCACTCTAGGACATTAAAATTCTAATAAACTAAAAATCCAAATTTGGCTATATTTGATGCTCTATAAAAAATAACTAATAATATATTAGATATAACTAACACTTCTCATTTGGTTTCAACAATTCTCCTAAAGTATATAAAATAAGTATTATAGTTAGTGAACTATAAATATGAATTTATTTGATAATAAATTTTAATACATTAGCTATTATTACTAAAAACAATAGTTAATAACATTCTTTTAAAAAATAAACAATAAATTAAAATAATAAAAAATACATGATTTACTAAAATATCTAGTCTATATGTTATAATAGGTTGGTGTATATTTTTAAAAAATAATTAATAATATATACTATTTATGAAATAAACATGTAAATTATTAAAAATTATTGATTAAAAAGGCAATGATAGATTAGAAAAATCATAAGTTATAATAGGTTGATTGAAGAACACAAGCTTATACTGAGAGGGGGGGGTGAACAGTATAAGACCTCTTTTTACTTTTTCTTTTATACTTCAAAATAGTAAAGCAATATACCCAAAGAAATATCAAATCAATGCACAATATCATCCACAAAGTGACACCAATTTTAACGTGGTTCACCTAGAATGGCTGGGCTACGTCCACAAAACTTTTCTCTAAAAGTTATCTTAAAGTTCTTTGGGAATCCTTCCCAATTACAATGTTTATGAGCCTCAGCCCAAAGGAGATACCTTCCCCCAATCAAAATTTATGAGCCTCTTCTCAAAGGAGATACCTTCCCCTCTATCTAAATTTATGAGCCTCTGCTCAAAGGAGATACCTTCCCGTCAATCTAAATTTATGAGCCTCTACTCAAAGGAGATACCTTCCCATCTACTCTGGAAATGATCCCTCAGAAGATCAACTGCCTCTACCTCTTGCCAACATGTGGAACTCCTTTCCATCGAAGACCTCTTGTCCTCAATGCTTAGCCTAAGATACCTCTGCATTCTATGATCATGCCCACAGTAGCTTAGCAACCTATACCAAACATAGTCAGTCGATCTAGTACAAGTCTCCCTCTGTCTATCAGATCTATCCAACACTTGAACAAATCAATCCTCTACACACAAGCCTTCTCAAAGACTTGCCAAATATGTCCTTAGGTTCTTCTCAAAGAACCAGTGCTCCTCTATACTCAAGTTCTCTGATAGAACTATCAAAACTCAGCTCACAAGTCCTCTGCTAGGACCTGTCCAAATTTGCTCACAAGTCCCCACTAGAACCTGTCAAAAACTACTCACAAATCCCCATCGAAACCTGTCCAAAACCTTCTCACAAGTCCCCACCGAAACCTGTCCAAAACCTGCTCACAAGTCCCCACAGGAACCTATCCAAAACCTACTCACAAGTCCCCATCGAAACTTGTCCAAAACCTGCTCACAAGTCCCCACCGAAACCTGTCCAAAACCGACTCACAAGTCCCCACCGAAACCTGTCCAAAACCTCAGCAAGCTCACCAAGAAAAACTTTCTTAGTAGGAAATCACAAGGTGAATTGTTAGAGACCCAATGTGATTTTTCAAACTCATAGAAGCATAAAGAGAATTGTTAGAGACTCAATATGTTCTATACTCAACTCCCAATCTCAAAAATCAACTCAAATCAACTCAGCTCAAACTCAATATCAAATCTGAAAAATCAACTCAAACTCAATCTCAAATCTGAAAACTCAACTCAATATCTAAAATGGATAGGATAGAATGCTTTCTTTCAAGAACATGAAACTCCAACAATTGCCAACTATGCAAAGAATCACATAACAATGATACTCATGTTCTTTTCACCATCAATTAGGGCTTCAACAAAAATGCTGATCAAACAAGGTTCAATCAACACCATTCAACTCAAAACACAACCTTGAAGCATTTCACAATAAACATCAAAAAGGAAACAAGTAGAAATCCTTTTCTCTCCAATATTGTTTGAACAAAAGCATCCACCAACTCAACTCACAATAGCACACACAAATTTTCAAATCATCAACAAAGGAGTAAGCCCAAAACTTTAACCAAGTAAAGAATAGCTTGATTATTACCAATTTAATGAAAGAAAATATCAATCTCAAAGCTGCCCACTTAAGGTTTCACAACTTCACACAAGAATCAATTGACCTTAAAACATCATGCTTTCATTTCCATAATCAACCAAAAGCACTCTCAACATTACAAGAAATATTTAACCCTTATACACCTTATTTCTCCGTTATAGTCTTATCACAAATAAAATTTATCTCTCAGAAGAATGCAATAAGAAATTTCAACATCTTCAAAAAGAATATTTTATCAAAATACAAACAAGCTTTAAACTCCTTATAACTCCTAAGTTTTTTTTCCCTCTAACAAACTTCCTCCATCCGCAAAAACACTTAGAAAAAATTAATTTCAAAAATACCTTAGCCAACATCAAAAATCGCTATGGAGAAATTTGTGCACGAATTCTAACACCACCTGCTGCATCCACTTCATGACGAAAAACCCTTTCATGATATTCGAATGCGGAACCTCCCGTTCGGGTAGCGCGCCAACAGCCTAGCCGCTACCGGTGCGCCAAAGGCACCCAGTGAGGTTTAAACCTCATGTCGTTAACCTTGATCCTTCTGCACCAGGGATAAAATGAAACCATAGTCCCTTCCTTTCCTCTGCCATGACACGATGACAATAAAATTTATGACGTATTCGACAAACGGCGAGTGCAGACAAACGAATAGTGGATCCACGAAAATCAGCGAAGACAGTCAAATTTACAGTGAGCAACTCCTTTCGAAATTCGGATGGGATCAATATTTGTTTTTGTCGAGGGAGATTTATATGCAATTTACCATAAGCTCTTTGACATTGGCAAGGAGTTTAACACGTCGGTGGAGGTCTTGGCTAGCGCCCACAATGTTAAAACATTTGCACCATGGATTAGGAGAACCCATTGCAAATAATAATTTATTTATTTAAAAATAATTAAATGGAACCTTAACAAAGTTTTTAATTATTTAAATAAATACTTCCTCCTAGACCCAAATGCATTAAACCAATGCATCCACCTATAATCTCTAAACTTGCCAACTTGGGGTTTGCAAAAGACCTTTGAAACTGTCATGCCGTAACCTTCATCAAAACAAATTATTTGACATCAAATCAAATTCCTTCAAGAGCTTCTTGACATCAATGACAACTTATACACTTGAGTAAAGGCAATGTACCCAAAGTACCCAAAATTGCCAACAATCTCCCCATTTGTCATTGATGGCAAACCTTTACTGAAAACACTTCTCAAGAGCCAAAACTGAAACCAACTATGCTAAAAACTAAGAAATTATGCCCACAACTGAGAATCTTCCTTTGAAGTTTTGCTCCCCCTGAATTGAAGCTTTCCTCTTCACTTTGAAGCTCTCCCCCTTTCTCATATCTCTCCCCATTTTTCATCAATGGCAAAGGGCCACCTTTGGGGCTCGGGACTAAGAATGAGCCTCTTAGCTTAGTCCCTCCCCCATCTCCTGATGAGGTGATTAATTCTAGGGTGGGAGTACAACTCCCATTAGGCATTGATCATCATCAGCATCTATAACTTCCTTATCGAGCCTTCTCTTGAACTCTTTGTCCATATTCCTGTTCTTATCATCGTTCTTGTTCTTGTTCTCATCCCTGTTCTTGTCCATGCATTGATCCTTGGACTTGATCATGCCACTGTTCCTATTCCTGTATTCTGGAATTTCAGCTCTACACTGTCTGATTATGTGACCTTCACTATTGCACTTGAAACACTTGACGATGTTATTTCTCTGAGGTAAACCTAGTCTTTGAATCCACCTGTTCTGACCAAACTTGCTCTGGCCAAACTTGTTCTGACCAAACTTGTTATGACCAAACCTGTTCTGACCAAACCTGTTCTGACCAAACCTATTTTGATCAAACCTGTTCCTGCTATTTACCTTGCAATAGAATGCCTTGTGCCCAAACTATTTACAAGAGTAGCAATACCCTTGAAAGAAACTAGCACTTCTAAAATTATCATTTACCTTCTTCACTTGAGCCATGCAATGTGAAGTCATGTGACCAAACCTGTGACAAGCAAAACATCTACCTTGAAACTTTCCTTTATTTGACCTCTTGGGTCCTGAAAACTTCTTCTTCTCATTCTGAATTCTATTTTCTATTTTTGTGCATCTATCATTCAAGGACTCCTTTTTTGAAGTACTTTCCTCATCATAACTCTCTTCCTTTTGGAGTCTCTTACTAGACTCTCCAACTTGTTCCTTGTGTGGCTTAACAAAACCAAGGCCTATTTTATCTATTGTCTTTCTTTGACCTTTGATGAGTGACTTAACCTTTTTGGAGCTATCTTGAAACCTGTAAAGCTTATCCTTGTACTCTTTAGTTTCCTCTTTTAAAGAAGACATTTTCTGTTCTAATTCACTATACTCAAGAACCTTAGACTCTAACTCATCCTTGAGTTCTTGTGTCTTAGCAATAGAGAAGTCAAGACTTTCTATAAGATCATCTCTCCCCATACAACATTCATCTAACTTATCCTTGAGTCTAGCATTCTTCTCTCTTTCCTTTTTCAAAGCACTAAGAGCACTAATAAGTTCACTTTCAAGATCCTTTATGTGATTGTCTTTTGAAACATCAAAGCCTTTTTCAGATTTCTTATCACTAGAGGTGCTACCCTTTTCAAAAACCATACATGCATCTTCCTTATAGTTTTCTGAAGCATCATCATACATACTAGAAACTAAATCATTATTTGTGCAATCATCCTCAAGGTGACCAAAGTTTCCACATCTAAGACATTTCATGATAATGAATCTATGTTTCGGCTCTTCCTCTTTTTTTGATATGAACATCTCATTTTTATTATCACTTGAAGAACTTTCACTATCACTACTAGAACACTTACTTGCTTTGTCTAGGTAGAAACTCTTCTTGTGCCTATAAGAATACCTCTTTCCTTGATTGCTGTGCTCATCTTTGATCTTCCTGTGATGCTTGTGCTTTTCAGAATCCTTGCTCTTAGAATCATGTTTATCTTCATCACTTTCATTCTTGGGAATAGTACAATTAGTAGCATAATGACCAAACTTTCCACAATTGAAACATCTTATATTTTTTATACTTTTGTGTTTTATAGAGAACTTGCCTTTCTTGTTGTAATAAGCCTCTTCATCACTAGAAGACTCATCACTATCTTGAAGCTGTTTACCCTTGGATTCATTGGTAGCCTTGAAAGCTGCCTCTTTCTTGAAATCAACCTTCACTTGAGTTCTCAATTCAAATGCTACAAGTATACTATGGAGCTCATCCTTTTTCAACTTATCCAAATCTTTAGCTTCCTCAATAGTAGAAATATTTTCACTAAATCTATTAGGAAGAGATCTTAAAATCTTATCACAAACATCATTTTCAGCAAGCTCAAGACCTAAGTCTTTCATGGATTTAACAAACTCATCCATACGAAGCATGCAGTCACTAATATTTTCATCATCATTCATCTTAAGTTGTTCAAAAATACCTTTGAAGTGTCTCAACTTGGATTTTTTTACATTTGTATTACCTGTATGAACCACCTTCAACTGTTTCCACATTTCACTAGCTGTCTTGCAGTGAATCACTTTGGTGAGATCTGCTTTTCGTAAGCCTTTTAGGATTGCATTCATTGCTTTTGAATTGTTGTGATGTAGGAGCATTTCTTCTTTAGTATTAGGACCATGTACAAGAATAGTGTACTCATCTTCAATCACTTCCCATACCTCATTACCAAGTGCCATTAGATGAACCTTCATCCTTGCACTCCAAAGACCAAAATCTGACCCATCAAGAATAGGTGCTACATTACTACTTGAATGATCCATTGTGTTCTTTACTAGCTTTTCCTTCAAGCCGTTAAACTTTTCGAAGGCACCTACTCGATACCAATTGAAGAACACAAGCTTATACTTAGAGAGGGGGGTGAATAGTATAAGACCTCTTTTTACTTTTTCCTTTATACTTCAAAATAGTAAAGCAATATACCCAAAGCAATATCAAAGCAATGCACAATATCATCCACAAAGTGACACAAATTTTAACGTGGTTCACCCAAAATGGTTGGGCTACGTCCACAAAACTTTTCTCTAAAATTTATCTCAAATTTCTTTGGGAATCCTTCCCAATTACAATGTTTATGAGCCTCAGCCCAAAGGATATACCTTCCCCCAATCAGATTTTATGAGCCTCTTCTTAAAGGAGATACCTTCCCCTTTATCTGAATTTATGAGCCTCTGCTCAAAGGAGATACCTTCTCCTCAATCTAAATTTATGAGCCTCTGCTCAAAGGAGATACCTTCCCCTCTGCTCTAGAATGATCCCTTAGAAGATCAACTGCCTCTACCTCTTTCCAGCACGTGGAACTCCTTTCCACCGAAGACCTCTTGTCCTCAATGCTTAGTTTAAGAGACCTCTTCCTTCTATGATCACATCCATAGTAGCTCAGCAACCTATACCAAACACAGTCAGTCAGTCTAGTACAAGTCTTCCTCTATCTGTCAGATCTGTCCAACACTTTAAAAAATCAATCCTCTGCACATAAGCCTTCTCAAAGACTTGCCAAATCTGTCCTCAAGTTCTTCTCAAAGAACCAGTGCTCCTTTATCCTCAAGTTCTCTGATAGAACTATCAAAACTCAGCTCACAAGTCCTCTGCTAGGACCTGTCCAAATTTGCTCACAAGTCCCCACTAGAACCTGTCCAAAACTGCTCACAAGTCCCCACCGAAACCTATCCAAAACCTGCTCACAAGTCCCCATCGAAACCTATCCAAAACCTGCTCACAAGTCCCCACCGAAACCTGTCCAAAACCTACTCACAAGTCCCCACCGGAACCTGTCCAAAACCTGCTCACAAGTCCCCATTGGAACCTATCCAAAACCTCAGCAAGCTCACCAAGAAAAACTTTCTTAGTAGGAAATCACAAGGGGAATTTTTAGAGACCCAATGTGATTTTTCAAACTCATAGAAGCATAAAGAGAATTGTTAGAGACTCAATATGTTCTATACTCAACTCCCAATCTCAAAACTCAACTCAAATCAAATCATCTCAAACTCAATATCAAATTTGAAAACTCAACTCAAACTCAATCTCAAATATGAAAACTCAACTCAATATCTGAAATGAATAGGATAGAATGCTTTCTTTCAATAACATGAAACTCCAACAATTACCAACTATCCAAAGAATCACATAACAATTATACTCATGTTCTTTTCACCATCAATTAGGGCTTCAACAACAATGCTCATCAAACAAGGTTCAATCAACACCATTCAGCTCAAAACACAACCTTGAAGCATTTCACAATCAACATCAGAAAAGGAAACAAGTAGAACTCCTTTTCTCTCTAATATTGTTTGAACAAAAGCATCCACCAACTCAACTCACAATAGCACACACAACTTTTCAAATCATCAACAAAGGAGTAAGCCCAACACTTTAACCAAGTAAAGAATAGCTTGATTATTACCAATTTAATGAAAGCAAATATCAATCTCAAAGCTGCCCACTTAAGGTTTCACAATTTCACACAAGAAGCAATTGACCTTAAAACATCATGCTTTCATTTCCATAATCAACCAAAAGCACTCTCAACATTACAAGAAATATTTAACCCTTATACACCTTATTTCTCCCTTATAGTCTTATCACAAATAAAATTTATCTCTCATAAGAATGCAATAAGAAATTTCAACATCTTCAAAAAGAATATTTTATCAAAATACAAACAAGCTTTAAACTCCTTATAACTCCTAAGTTGTTTTTCCCTCTAACAAACTTCCTCCATCCACAAAAACACTTAGCAAAAATTAATTTCAAAAATACCTTAGCCAACATCAAAAATCACTATGGAGAAATTTGTGCATGAATTCTAACACCACCTGCTGCGTCCACTTCATGACGAAAAAACCCTTTCATGATATTTGAACATGGAACCTCCTGTTCGGGTAGCGCGCCAACAGCCTAGCCGCTTTCGGTGCACCAAAGGCACCCGGTGAGGTTTAAACCTCACACTGTTAACCTTGATCCTTCTGCACCAGGGATAAAATGAAACCGCAGTCCCTTCCTTTCCTCTGTCATGACACGAAGACAATAAAATTTATAGCAAATTCGACAAACGACGAGTGCAAACAAACGAACAGCGGATCCACAAAAATTAGCGAAGACAGTCGAATTTACAGCGAGAAACCCCTTTCAAAATTTGGATGGGATCAATCTTTGTTTTCATCGAGGGAGATTTATATGCAATTTACCATAAGCTCTTTGATGTCGGCGAGGAGTTTAACACGTCGACGGAGGTCTTGGCTAGTGCCCACAATGTTAAAACATTTGTGCCATGGATTAGGAGAACCCATTGCAAATAATAATTTATTTATTTAAAAATAATTAAATGGAACCTTAACAAGGTTTTTAATTATTTAAATAAATACTTCCTCCTAGACCCAAATGCATTAAACCAATGCATCCACCTATAATCTCTAAACCTGCCAACTTGGGGTTTGCAAAAGACCTTTGAAATTGTCATTCCGTAACCTTCATCAAAACAAATTATTTGACATCAAATCAAATTCCTTCAAGAGCTTCTTGACATCAATGACAACTTATACACTTGAGCAAAGGCAATGTACCCAAAGTACCCAAAATTGCCAACATTGATTTAATTTTTTTTTTAATAATTAATAATACACATGTGATGCTATTAATTCAACGAAGAAGGCATTACATAAAATGATGTTTAGTTTATTACTATTTTTTCAATAACTTAACTTATTAAAATTTATAATAAATAACACAAGTTTTTATTTTTATTTTTTTTAAAAGGGATTGAAACATGCTTCATCCATATTATATCATCACTATTTTTACAAGAGTTTAGATGTTATCTATATATAATTTGTCAAAATTTAAACCTAGATCTCCTTTTTGAATGTTGGTAATCTAACTTGTTGAGTTAATGGCATTTAATAAATAATATATAATTTTAAGTTATATGCTCCTTCTAGATTCCATGATTTTAATGCATACTAATATGGATTCTTCTTAGAATTATAATGACTTAGTTTATTATTTCAATATTTTATATTTTAATTTAATATTTTACAAAATATATGTAATTTTTTAAAAGGTTTACATTAATCAAAATGTTAAAATTTTAGATTTTTAATAAAGTTAATTAAAACACATCCAAAAAATATTTTTATAAATAATTTTTATTTTATGATTTAACATACTTTTAACATCCCTCTAGCTAATAACATTTTTAATATCACATTTTAAAATTTGAATGTTTCTATTGGAGCCTTTTTGAAGAACATAAGATTATATTGAGAGGGGGGAGGGGTGAACAATATAAGATAAACTTTTACTTTTCTTTTCCAAACAATATTTTCCAATGTTATCAATTGCAATACCAATAGCAATAACAAATAAATTCACAAATCATAACACACATGTGAGATACATATTTAATGTGGTTCATCCAATGTGGGTTATGTTTCTCAATAGGTTTCTTGGGAATCCATTCACTATTACAATGTTTATGGACCTCTTTCTAGAGGAGACACCAATACCCTATTCTCAATTTTGTGGACCTCTATCCATAGTAGACCTCTATCCCCACTACTCTGAATTATGGATCTCTATCCACAAGAGAAATTTATCCCCTTTGTGTTGGTTCATGGAACTCTATCCATAGGAGAAACTTGTTCCCAATGTGTTGGTTCATGGAACTCTATCCATAGGAGACTCCTCTCCTTTGCTTTGGTTCATGGAACTCTATCCACAAGAGAAATCTATCCCCTTACTTGTTTGGTTCATGGAACTCTATCTATAGGAGAACTCTATCCCATTGCTAGTCTAGTTTGTGTAAATCTATCCATAGGAGAACTCTATCCCCTTGCTAGTTTGGTTTTTGGAACTCTATCCACAAGATAACTCTATTACCTTGTTGGTCTAGTTCATTGAACTCTATCCATAGGAGAAATAGATCCCCTTGCTGGTATGGTTCATGGAACTCTATCCATAGGAGACTCATCTCCTTTGTTCTAGTTACCTCAAAATTTTATGCACACCTCTACTTTGATTCTAATCAAAGTCTACTCACGAGGCTTACTCAGGTCTGATCATAAATCTATCCAAAATCTACTTCAAGTCTTCACAAATTTATCCAAAAATTGCTTCAAGTCTTCTCACAAATCTACTCTCAACACTGTCCTAAATATGCACACATTACATGCACAAATCTATCTCAAATATGTCCTAAATATGCACACATTACATGCACAAATCTATCTCAAATCTATCCCAAATTTACACACATTACATGCACAAATATGTCTCAAATCTATCCCAAATCTACACATAGTACATGCACATATCTATCTCAACTCTATCCTAAATTTACACATATTACATGCACAAATCTATCTCAACTCTATCCCAAGTCTTCTCTCAAGACTTGCTCAAATCTTCCTCAAACCTGATTCAAGTCTTCTCATAAGACTTGCTCAAATCTACCTCAAACCTGCTTTAAGTCTTCTCATTAGACTTGATCAAATCCTCCTTAAACTTATTTCAAGTTTTCTCACAAGACTTGCTCAAGTCTACCTTAAAATTGATTTAAGTATTCTCACAAGACTTGCTCAAATATGCATTAACTACATGCTCAAAACAACTCATAGTACATGCTCAACCAATCCCAAATATTGCACATAAATGATATTCAAAACAATGCTTATATCTTTTTCAGAAATACTTTCTTTAACTAGGCAGTTTAGACATATTGAACATACATGTACTATCAAATAATCAATATGTTCTTCATATTCACATATCTTGCATTCATCAAATAAGATCTCTAATAATTGCAAATCCCTTTCAAATCAAATTAAACTAGTGTATAAATTTATTTCACAAAACTAGTTTATATTCCTTGCAGATTTGCTCTCAAATATCAAACAAAATAATGCATAAATTGCTTCACAAATCTGGTATCTAACACTTACCCATTCACATTAAATGGCACTCATATCAATGCCTAAGTGCTTCACAAAAATTTTCAACAAAAATGCACAATTTGTTCTCAAAAAATCTAGCACAAGTGTTTTTAATTATCACTAATCAATGATCCACAATTTGTTCTTAATCCCTAGCTCAAATATTTCCAACAATACACTCTAATAAACCATTTTATCTCCACCTTATTATTATGAAATATTCACTCAACCAAACACGTTAGATAAGAAATAATGTCAACATACATCTTCAAACATGTATCAAAATAATTTCCTCTTCAAAATGCCACTTTAAAACTGATTAGTAGATAAAACCATCAACATTAAATTTCTTCTCAAAAATATGTGCTCAATGAAATCTGAAAATGATGTTCAATAATTCTTCTTTTGTTCTCAAAATATAAGACATTAACAATCATCAAACCCCTCAAACTTACTTTTCACCATACAAAAATTTCAGTCCAAAAATCAAACTATAACATATCCTTATAACTCCTAATTTGCACATAAGACTTTATTAACTCACACCCTTAAGAATCCCTAATTGCAAAAACAAAAACTTTATTAAACTCAACCCTTATGAATTCCTAATAACCAAACAAAAAATTTATTAAAAATTAATTCCCTTACCACTTCTTCTGCTAAAGGGAGTCAAACAGGAAATCTCAGCTCTAACACAATCTAGAGTGCCAGCTAAGTTGGTCCACCCATAGGAACTGGAAGTATGCAATAACAATTTTATCAATCTTTTCTTATACCGAACCGTAGTTCAAAAACAATAGCTGCTATGACTCAAACCTGAAACCTCCTCAACATCAACACCTTAGGCATGATTTTCCTACCACTTGAGCTCATTGCCTTGTTGGAATCAATCATACGATGCCTCCTATCTTGAGTTTCATGTGCCATCCATGATGCTTTAAAACTCATGTGCCTTCCTTACTCCTCGTTGCCTTCACATTAAACTTTGTACGTTGCCCTAAAGAATGGAATGAATGGCACTTATATCTGAATCACCTTCTCCTTGCAATTGATTTTTATTTTCCTCCTTATATATACAATTTGAAGCTTGGAAAGACGTTGGTTCTCTTGATACTAACTGAATTTTGAATTTTTGCACCATTTAAAATTCAAATTTATTTTATTATAATATTTAAACTTTGGTTTAAATATTATAATTTATTTTTTAATATTTTGTCCTTTTCTCTTGACATCTTTCTTCACCCTTGCAATAAATAAATAACTTTGTATTAATTTATAATTAATACAATATTTTACTCCATTTGTAAATTTAAATAACCTTTGAGATGTTAGTATAATTTTTCAATATACCTAGGATAATATATGCATTGGTAAAACTCAAAGAATAAATTTTGGAATATCTATATTACCAAATAAATAATTTGAAACAAAGTATACAATCTGTTTTGATATTTTATAGCAACTAGGACCAAATCATAAACACATTCTTTTGACATGTGATTTACCAAATATCATTCATAGAAATCCCTTTTGTTTCTAGCCGATGTGGCTCCAAGACCCCGATTTCTTCCAAATGGTTATGTTATGGTAGGATGAAGCAAATTTTGAAGGATCATATATGTATAGGTTTGTTCAAAATATGAAATATTTAAAGGAGTAAATGAATATTTTAAATACCAAATATTTTGGTAACATTTTTTTAAGAAAATAAATAAATTGAAATACAAGCTCAAAAATTTACAAAAGATAATGTAAATTAATAGAATAATTTAGGTTTCTAATGTGAAAAAATTAAGTACTTTTTCATGATCATAATGAATTGAAAATGAGTCATATTGGTTCTAAAAATCTTATTAATGGATCAAGGAATGAGATAGAAATACAAATCTTTGTATACTACAGAAAAAGTAATTTTTTTTTGTCACATCAAAAATAGTATAACTCCACATGAAAGAAATACTAAGGAAGAATATGATATAAGGTGGGAAACAATTAACTATTTGAAAAAAAAATAGTTAATCAAGAAGATAAAGATTCATAGGATAATATTTTACAAAATATTTCATCAATTATCACATAAGGATAACATAAAAAATTGATGAAGAAGATATCTATAGGGGAACTACATCAGCATTTATCTTTCCATCCTAACAAGGTACTTGGACCTCATGGATTTCTTGCAATTTTTATTTCAAAATTTTGAGTGTTATTGGAGTGATATGTTAGTTGCACTTGAAGAGGTTTGAAAAACAAATGTGATAATAAGTGACATAAATGACATATTTATTATGTTGCTTCTCATGAAATGTGATAACATTTTTAATAATATTATGGTGTGCAAAATTTATCTAGTGGTGTCACGATGAAAAGAAATTGACACATTTTATGTAATTTTTGAAAAGGGGAGCAACAGAGAAGTTTTCACACATTTTATGTACTAGGGATAGAAGAGTTCACACCATCCCCAAAGATACCAAGGGCTTGTTGTACCTTCTCCTACCTAGAATCCAAAAGAGGGTCCACATCACATTTGCTATGGATGATTTCCTGAACCATATACAGGATCCTTTGCTAGATCTGTTGAACATAAAAATTTTCCAAATGATGCAAGAAGGGCCCAAATTCCAAGCCACCCGAAGGAAGGGGCCCTTGGTTGGAGGTCTGCCTAGAATAGTCCAAAACTCCACTAGGGACAACACATGAAAACATGGATGCTTCCAGGAACTCCACCAACGGTGCCAAATGTATCTGGAAAAGGAGAATTCAAAAAATAAATGAGAAGAGTCATCCTCATTCTTACTGCAAAGGACACAAAAAGAGGGAACCTAAAATCCCCCCTTTCTTACATTATCCCAAGTGATGCATTTATTATGAGCTACCAACCAGAGAAACAAGTTACATTTTTGCCAAGCAAATTTGTTCCACACCTTTTTCCACCAAGTGACAAGAAGACTCTCATACTTTTGCTTATCAAGAACCTAATAACCATAGGCTACTGAGTAGGTTCCCTTAGGATCAAGGTTCCAAGATAGAATATATTTACCCCTCAATGAAGAATAAGGACTCCTAATAAGAATAAGAGCAAGCACCTCTTTGTCCTTGGCCAATCCCCCCTAGGGCCATTCTTGCGGATCTTTCCACCTGTACATCTCCATATTTCCAAAATACTAGATTTTTTTAAAGTCCACATGAGACCAACATGCTTGCAAGAAAATATTGCTTAGGGAGCATAACCTAGGATATTTATTCAATATATGAGGGTGGCCATCCCAATAATCCTCCCAAAAAAGAGCATTTGATCCCCGATTGCAAATCCAAAAAAAACCCTACTTTATTAAATTAGCTCCTCTTTTCAGAGTTTCCCATATAATTGAACCTTTCCCAATGAAGCTGACTCTAGGGATCTCAGTCTCATAAATACCTCTCAAGTATTTACAAGATAATATTTTAGCCCAAATCTGATCTTGAGAGGTACACCATCTCCAATAAAGTTTTGTAGCCAAAGCCTACCCAAAAAGAGTTGTTTGTCGCAACCCAAGGCCTCCCTCTTGCACTAGCCTACATATAGAATCCCACCTAACCAAACTCCATTTAGATTGATCAAATTTTCTAGAACATAAAAATTGTCTTGACAAAGCATCCATGTCCTTGATGAAGTGAGAGGGAGCTATTTGTACAAAACAACTATAAATGGGTAAAGCTTGAACAATAGATTTTAAAAGCAACACTCTACCTACAGTGGATAGCCATATGAAAGTCTAGTGATTCACCTTCCTTCTAAACTTATCAAGCATAGACTACCAAGAAGATCTAGGTAGAGGATGAGATGAAATTGAAATACCAAGATAAATGAAGCTAGAATCTTAGAATACGAGCAATCCTAGCTTGAATAAGAGGATGGGTATTGAAGAAGAAAATAGAAGACTTGTCCTCATTAATCAACTATCCAAAAGCACTCAGATATATGTCAAGAGACTGTCTAATATTACCAGCTTCCCTGATAGTGGCAACTCCCAACAAAGCAGTATCATCAACAAATTGAAGGTGGGATAGATGTGGCAAACTACCATCCCAATTCCACCCCTAAATGAGACCTTGCATTACTTGAGACTTGAGAAATATTCCCAAACCTTTCGCCATAATGTTAAACAAATAAGGAGATAAAGGATCTCCTTGCATCAATCCCCTTGAGGCCTCAAATAGCTCCGATGGCTCATTATTAACAAGAATAAAGAATGAGGAAGAAGAAACACAACTAATCATCCATCTAATCCATTCCTCCTCAAATCCAAAAGTAGCAAGAACTTTCTAAATAATGGAGCATCTGACCCGATCATAGGCTTTTGCCATGTCCAACTTAATGAACATATTTTTCTCCTTAGAAGTTTCCATCGAGTGAATAGCTTATGTAGAAATAACAACCCCATCCAAGATTTTTTGGCCAGCAACAAACCCTCCTTATGCCTCAGAGATGATTTTGCTCAACCATATCTTCGGCCTCTCAGCAATAATTTTTGTGATGATCTTATACACAACATTGCAGAGAGCAATAGGCCTGAACATATCCAAGGAATTTGCTCCCT
This sequence comes from Wollemia nobilis, assembly GCA_028583015.1. Lineage (NCBI taxonomy): Eukaryota > Viridiplantae > Streptophyta > Pinopsida > Araucariales > Araucariaceae > Wollemia > Wollemia nobilis. The sequence goes on along the minus strand of JAQPPZ010000629.1, from coordinate 670,717 downwards.
CTTTTTTGGGTATAAGTGCCACAAAGGTAGATTTTATGTACCTTGGCATATGTTTATTCTTTTGGGACTCATGGACCACCTCCAAAAGACCAAATTTGATTAAATCCCAAAATTACTGATAAAACTCAATCGAGAATCCATCTAGGCCTGGGGATTTTCCTTTTTTCATCTTGAATACAACATTTTCTAACTTCTCAAGGGAAATTGGACCAATCAAGTGCTCATTCATCTCTCTAGAAACAATTGCTAGAATATAGTTTAGAATAAGATTTTCATTCTCATCATTTTATAGGGAGTCCTCCTTGAAGAGAGAGGAAAAATACCTCTTAGTCTCTTCTAAAATATCCTTGAAAGAAGAGAGCAGGGCACCCTAAGAATTCACAAAATAGGTAATCAAGTTAATATTACGATGAGCCTTAACTAAGTTATAAAAGAAGGTTGTGTTCCTATCCCCTTCTTGAAGCCATTCAACAAGGTCTTTCGCAGCCTCAGATTCCTCAACAAGAAGCTCCTTCATGAATCCCTGATATCTAATCTTCCTTGAATATTATTCCATCCTCCTAAGGCTGCCATCTTAGCCAAGGAAAGGTTCCCAAAATTTAGTCTATTCCATATCTTCAATTTATGTTTTACAAATTGTAGTCACTTCATAAAAGAATACATAGCGGTGCCATGAGGAGGTTTTCCAGTGGTCCACCAACCTCATATGAAATCATGAAGCTTAGGATCATGAAGCCACATAAGTTTAAACTTAAAGGAGGGATTATTATTTAGCTCTAAATCCAAAGTAGATATTTTTATAGGCCAATTATCAGATCCCCTACCGTCCAAAATCATAGAACTAGCACTTATGTTATTACCCATCCAATAATTGGATATCAAAAACCTATCCAGTCTCTTTGAGATGGAAGCTTACCCACACCTTATTTGTGCCAAGTAAAGATCCCATTATATGGATTGATGTAAACCAAGTTTAGGGCCTAGATATGAGCACTGAATACAGAAGAAAAAGGCTCGAGACGGTCCACCCCACCATGTTTCTCCTCCAGACAAGTGATAGATTTGAAGTCTCCAGCAAAAATCCATGGGTACAGGGGAACCAAACTTCTCACAAAGTAAATGTGCTCCCAGAAATTCACTTTACCATTGTAATCAATAGGATCATACACATTTGTAAGTAAAATGGTTTCACCAGATTCATTATCATGCATGACCATCGAAATAGACCATTTGCTAGAAATCCAAGTAAGAGGGGATATCTTAACTGAATCCCATAAATAAGCAATGCCACCAGCATATCCACATGCACCAATACAATGGCATTACCCCCTTATCCACAAATTGGGAGCAATATTGAACATACTATCAATAGCAAATTTAGTCTCCTAAATAAACACCACATCCAGATAATGCACACAAACCAAATAACAAACAACTTTTTGTCTAGGGATGCTGTTCAACCCCCATACATTCCATGAGAGGATAATCATTTTTGGGGGTTATAAAAAATGGGAGTCCAATGTTCTCACCAATATTGACTCCACCAAAGTCTCCCCCATTAACTGAATTTTATCCTGGTCCTTCTTCCGACCCACCTTCATATTATTATCCAATTTTTTTTTTTATTATTTTTTGTTGCAATCCCAACACCGTAGGAGTTTTGTAGTCCAAGGATGACTGCATTAATGTATGAGTAGGATAGGGCATAACTAAATATGTACCACTTTTCAAAATAGTTTTCCTTATAGGGATAGACCCAACCATGTCCCCTATACTCAGATCCAAAGCCCTTTGTTCTTCATTTAAACCCCCTAGATCTGATTCCTTAAGTTCCACCTCAAGAAGAGACATCTGATTTGGCCTTGTTATATTTGCATCAGGTAGCGACATTTCAGGTATCTCCATGCACTGATCAGTATCATCTAATATTTCAAAATAGTTGATTAGAGCATCTGGATGGCTATCCTTAAGGTCTTTGTTTGCTCTTTGTCCTCTATTTTGAGATTTTATCAGAACAAAACCTTCCTTATCCTATTCCCCTTCCTTTATTGGGGCTTTTCCTTTATCCAAAATTTATCCAAATCGAGAGGTCCTAGGATTTGAAGCCATAGGTGGGATAAAATTAGGGCATTTTCTTTGTAGGTGGCCATATTCACGATAAATCCAACAATGAAATGGAAGATCTTCATAGTCAAGTTTTTGAACCCATGTAGTTGATACAAATTGTATTTCAATAGAATTTGGAATAGGATTATTTAAGTCAATTTCAACACAAATACGAGCAACAAAGATTACCTTTTTATCCATTGTATGTTATGATGGTTCAATCATATTCCCAAGCAGAAGGGTAATCTTATGCAAGATATCAGTTCTCTAGAATTCCAACGAGATCCATGGAAGTCACACCCATCTAGAACCCATGACGTCCGCTCCTCTGATGGGTTGAAACCCACATGCCAGGGTTTAAGAAAGAGTCCCACTTGGTTATAGAAATAAGGACCCCCTTAAAATGTTTTGTTACAATTTGTAATACAAGAGAAAACCACCATAAAATAGTTTCTCACACTCAACATCACCTCCACATCACCTTCAAGATTATAAGTCTTCCTAACCCAAGCCTCCACAAAGGGGAGATAAATTTGGATGCCCAAAAAATTTCCAATAATGGCATGTTTGGTTAGATACTCCACATATTCCACCACGGAGTCTAGTTGAACCACTAGAACTGGCTTAGCTTCACATCATTCCAAAAATCCATTGTTATTTAATAAGCGGTTCTCGACATGCACTGGAAAATCCTGTTCCTTCCAATAATTTTTAGATGAAAAAACATCACGAGCATGCACCATATGTGTCGGACCTGATGCCATAACGACATTCCTCCAAATTTTTAGACCTCCTCTAGAAGCTGCTGCCATCCTCACAGAGCAATTTTTCTTCATCAAACCCTAGCAGACTTGTTTTTCCTTCCAAAAAAACAATGCTTATCAAATGTCTTTCTAAACCTTAATCAAATCTGATAACAATTTTAATAATATTATGGTGTACAACATTTATCTAGTGGTGTCACGATGAAAAGAAATTGACATATTTTATGTAATTTTTAAAAAAGGGGAGCGACAGAGAAGCATCAGTGCTTGATGATGAATGTAGATATGTATGGTGTGCCTTAGGGGTACTACCATATTTTTGTGAAATATATATGTTGTAAAATGATGTACCCTAAAGTGGTAGCACCTAGGGTTTTTGTAATTGAGATGATATTTAATAAATATATATCTCAGTTTTATGAATGATGTGTGTAATATGAATTAATGTAAATGTTGTGATGGTAATATATGAGAGAAATATTATAGATGGTATTTGAGAATTATTAGTGGTAATTTATGTTTTTTTATTGAAATATTGATGCAATGATGATCCGTGGATGGAAATGAAAGAAAAATGGAAATTTTGCATGATTTTATTCATAATTTTGAAATAAAAATTACATTTTTGGATGGTTGGACCAAATGGGTATCCCAATTTATAATTTGTTTTGAGAACGCACCTCTAGATGCAATTTTCTCAATAGGCACCTTTAATAGGGGGCATGTGTGATCATTTGTATTATTTATGTCATTGTGAAATTGTGGAGAGAAGACTAAGAGAATAAGGAAGAGAGGTGAGACATTACTAGAAGTACAAGTGGAAGTTGTGAGATGGCCCAAGGTAGAGCAAGATCAAGTTTCAGTGGAGGTGTTATCGATGTAAGTGACCGTTGACTAAAATTTGTTTGTTCTTTTTTGTTTTTCTTCTCTTTTTTTCATTTTTAGGGTAAAATGAACATAAAAATCTAAAATGCTTGCAAACCTAAAAATCTAAATAGAACATTTTTGTGCAAATTAATAGTTAAAAAACAAAAGCTTTTGCAAACTTAAAATATAAATAGAATGTTTGATACAAAGTTACCAATAAAACCCTAATATTTTTGCATGGTTGGGTATTTGGGTAAAATGGGTATGTAAAAATATCCCTTTCTTGGGAAATAGATCTTGGGGGTGAATTTTTAAAGAAAATACACCTTGAGGTACAATCTGATTAATTCATGCGGATTCATCATATTTGTCAAAACATTGTCCAATTTTTATCAAAAATTTGGGTGAAAAGTTGTCAAGTAAAAGCCATCCAAAAAGTTAGAATTTTATCAACAAAAACTTGTTCAAATTTTATCATGAAATATCGTTGCAAAAGGTTGTTGTAAAAGTTGTCAAAAAGTTGTCGATGAAAAATTGTTGCAAAATGTTGTCATGCAAAATTATTGAAAAATGTTGTCATGCAAAATTGCTTGATGAAAAATTGTTAAAAATTTTCATGCGAAATTATTGATAAAAAAATGGTTGAAAATGTTGCTGAAAAGTGGCTTTGCAAAAATTGTCAAAATGTTGCTAAAACATATCGTCAAAAAGCTGTCAAAAAGTTGTTGAAAATTTGTCAAAAAGTTGTTAAAAAGTTGCTGAAAAAGTGTCAAAAAGTTGTCAAAATGTTGCTATTTTGTTGTTTTTTGCAAAATGGTTGATTTGTTTGTTGATATGTTGTTGTTTTGTTTTGTTTTCATCAAAAATTGCTTTTTTGTTGAAATGTTGTTTTATGTTGTAGTAATTCAAAAAATTGTTGATTGAAAATTATGATGGTGTTGTTGCAGGTGAAAGAGTTGATACCATGATATCACTTTTGACATTGGCCATGAATTTGAAGGAATTTGTGAAGGAGGTAGAGTGGGAGTGGTTGGAGAAGATCAATTTCTATGGCATGGTATAAATGGAGATCATATATTATGATCATACCTATTTAGAACATGTTCCCATTAGGATCCTAATAGGAACACATTCTATTTCCTAATAGGAGAAATGACTATGACATTAGAGGACGTGTATCATATATACTACCTACCAATGGAGGGAATGGTAGTGATGGAAGTGCGAGGTGAGGATCAACATAAGGTAGTGTTGGAGAGGACATTTGGAGATAGGTGGGATAGGGTGAGGATCATCAATGGAAGGATAAAGTATCAATATTTATACACTTTAGGTATGCTTTCATGGTAGCATGCATTTTTGATGATATGTATTATGAGTTACATATTGTATGATGCCTCAGGGGTGATATTACCTTGGAATTTTATGTGGATGATTTATGATATGGTATATAACCATATATGGTTTGCATGGGCATAAACTTTATTGATGTAGATATATCAGGAGCTACATGTCATGCGAATGATGATGAGGAAGTCATTGCATAAGTAGAGGGGTGTATTATGGTAGGAGTATGATATAGTAGTATTAGTGAAGGAGAAGATAGAGAGGGTGATATGGGAGTTGAATTCTTAGGTGGTTGAGCTATATAGTGAGCGATATGCTGCTCTCACTACATGGGAGGTGGTGGAGGGAAAGCCTGAGGTTGAAGTGGATTTAGAGAAGGTGAGAGGATAGGTAATCATGCTATAGTAGGATGTGGATGATATGTCAACTAAGAGATATTTATTATAGGGTGAGGTGGATCATTTGACAATCGAGGAATCTAGGGTAGTGCTACAATCTAAGGTAGCAAAATTATAGCAAATGGTAGGTGCATATGGGCATACATTTTTGTGACATCAAGTATATATAGGAATATGTTCTACTTTATTGGTGGAGAACCAAATAACATTGCTATCACATTAAATAATATGTCTCCATTTGAGCCATAAGAGTATGGCATCTATTATTTCTTTAGGATCATGCTTTAGAGAGCCAAGGGCATCAAAAATGGGAGGATCAACCTGAAATCTCATGAACGAGGTATGGCGAGGGGTCATAATGGATGAAGAGGATCTATGAGACATGTCATGACCAATAGGGTTAATGTATTATTTTATTGTTTGTTTTTTTTAGAGTGGTTTGTGTGCCACCTTTTTATTGTATGATGTTATAATTTTTGAAATGTGTGTATGTAGTCAATTGACAATTTTCATGATGGATGTATATGATGTTATTTTGATATTTTGTGAGCTATGGATGTTTGATGATGGTAAGTATAGATGTGTATGATTTTATGATTTATGTATGTTTGATGAATAATATGAATATGCTGTGAATTTGAAGACTTGGAATGTTGGTTTGAGATCAAGGTTTTGTGGACATGTATGTTTGATTAAGACCACCACTTTATGGTAAGAGTATTCAATGATAGAGCAACAATTATATGTTTTTTAGGATATAATTATTATAAAATGAGTGATGTTGAGATAATACCTAGCTAAGTGTAAAATGTATGCAATTTTTAATGATAATGGATGACTAAATAACTAATATACAATGTCCATTGTATGGAAACTTTGCTAATTATGATAAATAAACCATAGTAATGTTTTTTTCTTTTGGTAAGGTGTTTCAAAGTTTAGAAATAATTTCTAAAAAGTCAAAAAGGAAGTTTTATCATCATACCATTCTAGTAATCAATTGACATTATATTGAACCCTAAACCATATTGATTGAGGTTTATCCTATTATGGATCTATTTGTGTATAGAGTGATTCAGTTTATTTACCTATTTTGAGTGAGGTTGGACTAACCAAGTTGTAAACTAAGCCACATAAGCTAGTTCATCCACAAGTGCATAGTGGTCTGTATAAAAGAAGGTCACTAATATGATAGATGTTTCACCATTCGTAAGGCCACTCCACTTCTAATAAAGGATCTATAGCCTATTTTTAGCAATGGATATCACCCCATGGTTGTCAAATATTATGAATTCTAGGGATTCAATATTTGTGATGATACTCTTTTGTTTCTCTTTTTTATTTTCTTTGGTAGTGCCCTTTTAGGCATTTAATTTTGTTTTTTGCCTTTTCAATTTTATTTTTAATAGCTTGTCCTTTTGTCAATTCTTTACTTTGTAAACCATGCACATGATAGGATGAATAGGGAAAACCTTTTTCTCAAGTGATAGTGTATGTAAGGTGTCATATTTTCCAAACACAATTTTTTTTAAGTGTGCACATGTGTTTTGATCAATGAAGGGACTCTAGTCATATAGGGGAAATCTAAAGTCATATTAGAATCCAGTGACGTTTGAAAAAGTTTGAAGAGGTTAAGAAAAGTGTTTGACAAATAGAAATTACTATTATTACTAAGTAAACTATACATAACATAGAACATGAAAATGTGCTAGTTGCTATGAGTAGTGTATGTTGTTCTATGTAATGAAAAATTTTGAGGTGGGAGTGAATGTACAAAATGAGATGAGAATATATATATGGATGAAATAACTAATAAGGTGAGGCTTATTTATAATAAAATGTAAGAAAAACTCTATAATTGAGTAAGGGGACCATGGGTGGTTGTGTAACCAATATGGTCATAGCCATAAAAGTAGACTATAACATCCTAGAATTCTCACAAGGTGAGAAACACATGGATTCAATGAGTGATTTGAATATTTAGAAGTGTTAATAGACTTTATGAAGAGAGATGAAAGAATAAGGGGAAAAAGAAAGAAGAAAGGAAAAAAAAAGGAGCATAAAGGGAAGAGCAAAGAAAAGAGGAAAAATTTTCCCAGGTATGTAGCCACTCGAAGCGTGACCATACAACAGATATAGGAGAAAGAGGAAAACGAGGATAAAGAAAAGAAGAAATATAAGAATAAGAAATATACCCTAGGTATGTAGACACTTGAAGCATGACCATACAATAGGGATAGGGGAGAGAATAAATAACAAATATGAGGTGAAGATGTATGATGTTGTATCACAAAATGGTTCTTTTTGTATTTTGTTTTTTTTTGTTTTGTTTTTTATTTTTGATGTTTTTAATTTTTGATGTGTTGATGAAAGAGAATCTACAAGAATGTTTCAATAATTATTAATTGAATCACGTGTAAAACACATGAATATGAATTATGTTGGGAGGCCCATGTTTTGCTATTCCTTCAAGAGTGGCAAGTCGATATGCCCCTTAACCATATTTATGCATGATGATGAATGGGCCCAAAAAATATCTAAATCTAAGGGCATGATGGTTTTGGCATCGTATACCAATGAGAATTGGTTGATCCAATAGATGTGTGAATGTAGGTGTGATATGTCCACAATGTGAGAGGAATTTGATTATGCCAATCAAAATGAGAATTGGAAATTATTTTACACAATATGGCACATATGGTTTTGTTTATGGCCTCTATCTGACCATTGCTTTGAGGATAATAAGGCATGGAAAAGTTGTGTTAAATGTTATGTTTTTTTCAGAGAACATGAATATATTTGTTCTTGAATTATGTGCTATTTTTGAAGATGATGCATGAAGGGATGCCAAAATAACATATGAGATGTTTTTGAATGAATTAAAGAATTTTAGATCCTATCGTTTGGACTAGTGGGATAACCTCTACACTTTTAGTGAAATATTTCATGGTGATTATGATAAAATTATGTTATTTTAATGATGTAAGGGTAATTCTACCTATGAGGTCTAGACCCCACAACAAAAAATATCCACAAGGATTGGATTACCTACAACACTTGTGATGGTAAATGTTTTATATTTGAGTGTTGTCATTTTACACATTTATTGACATAAGCACAATAATCCCATTCCATTGTATGCCAATATTATCCCATGCATATAATTCATTTAGTGATGGCTATTATGCTAAAATGACCATCACAAGTACCATTGTGTGTAGTAGTTATGCCTTGATTTGCTTCTTGTGAGTCTAGGCATCGAAGAAGGATACCATCATTACTTTTTTTATAAAGTATATCCACAAAAAGGTGTACCATATGGTATTTTTTTTAATATTTTCCTAGTGTATTGAGATAAATAAAATGGTAGCATGCTTAGTTTGAGATAGTCTTTAATTTTAGACATTCAAATTCTAGGAGATTCTATTTGAAAAAAATTGACATTGATGTCATCATTCAATGTAAGTGAGGAAATGGAATATTTATACAATGTTTGGATGGAGAGATGTGTAATAGACACATATGGATTTTGAGGTATAAGGGAACCCAAGGAAACCATGGTATCCACAAATTTTTTTGTTAGTCCTTGGTAACACTTCAATTTCATACCAAGTGAACTATGATAGTAAAATATATGTGACGTGTAAGTATTGTTTGAGTATGATAGTAGTTAAATTTTCTAGTGACCTATTTAACTACTAGTGAGGAGTCCCAAAATATGTGAATTTGAATAATATGCATAGCAAGAGCTATTTTTAGACCCAAGATAAGGGCTTCATACTCAACATTTTTATTTGTGCAAGAGAAATCAACTTTGAAAGAGAATGGGAGGAGAAGTTCCTAGGGTGTGAAAAAGATATGTCCAGTTGAAGAAAACAAACTTATACTAAGAGGGGGGTGAACAGTATAAAATAACTTTTTGGTTTTCTTCAAAAATAATATTATCCAATTTTATCAATTGCAATATATTTCCAAAGTAGATTTAACCAATATTATCAATAGTAGTAGCAAATAAATGAACATATCATCACACACAAGAGAGACACAAATTTAATGTGGTTCACCCAATATGGGTTACATCCACAAAGAAAATATTTCTTCTAAATTTTCTCAACAAATCTCTTGTGAACCAAATACCTATTACAATGTTTATGGACCTCTATCCAAAGTAGACACCAATCCCCTATGCTCAAGTTTATGTATCTCTATCCAGATGAGAACTCTATTCCCTCAACTATGATTCATGGATATCTATCCATAGGATAACTCTATCCTCTCAAATTTGGTTTACGGATCTCTATCCATAGGATAACTCTATCCCCTCAAATATGGTTTGTGGACCCTTATCCATAGGATAAATCTATCCCCTCAACTCTAGTTCGTGGACCTCTGTCCATAGGAGAACTTTATCCCCTCAATTTTGGTTCATGGAACTCTATCCACAAGAGACCTTTGTCCATACTATTCTAGTTTGTGGATATTTATATACAAGATACCTCTATCCCCACTACTCTAGTTTGTGGACCTCTATCCATAGGAAACCTTTGTCCCCACTGCTCTAGTTTGTGGAGCTCTATCCATAGGATACCTCTATCCCCATTGCCATGGTTTATGTATCTCTATCCATTGGATACACCTCTCCTCTTAGCTCTGGTCTACTACAAATCCAACTCAATATTTTGCTCAAAACCACTCCAAGACTTCACACAAGGCTTCCTCAAATATACAGAAAAAATTCTAAACTCACTGCTCCAATCTACACCAACCCTACTCATAAGACTTGCTTAAATTAGCAACAAAATATGCTCACAAATCTTCCCAAATATACACCAAGCCTACTCACAAGGCTTGCTTAAATATGCTCTCAAATCTTGCCAAAACCTTCTTAAAATTTTGTCACAAGACTTGCTAAAATCTACCTCAAACATGCTTCAAGTATTTTCACAAGATTCTCAAATATTCCTCACTATCCCTGCTCAACTCTGCTCTAACACATACTTAAAAATGCTCATAATACATACTTAAAATTGCTCATAACACATACTTAAATCTTCTCATAACACATACTCAAATATTCTCATAACACATGCTCAACCAATCCCAAATATTACACATAAATAATGTTCAAATAATGCTTGTATCTCTTTCAGAAATACTTTCTTCAACTAGGTATTTCAGACATATTCTTCCTGTAATTATTTCAAGAACATATAAATAATAATATGCAATACAAATGCTTAATATGTTTTCTTCACATTCATTAATTCTACCACTTTCACATGTATCACATTCATCAAATCAGATCTCTACTTCTTACAAATTCTTTTGAAATCAAATCATGCTAGTGTATAACTTTTCTTCACAAAAATTGGTTTATGTTCCTTGCAAATTTACTCTCAAATATCAAACACAATAATGCATAAATTTGCTTCAAAAAAATTGTCTCTAGAACTTGCCTATTCACATTAAATATCACTCACATTAATGCCCAAATGGTTCAAAAAAAATTCTACAAGAATGCACAATTTGTTCTCAAAACCCCAGACCAAATGTTTCCAATTTATTTCAATGATAATTCATAACTTGTTCACAAACATTAGCACAAGTTTTTTCAATATCATTCAACAATGAAGCATAATTTTGTTCTCAAACCCTAGAACATATATTTCCAAAAATGCTCATACATAATCCTTATTTCTCCACCTTATGATTCAAAAATTATTGTTCAATAAAACACCTTAAATAAGGAATGATATCACCATACCTCTTAAATTTCTTTGATGAATATGTGCCCTCAAAACTTGTCACAAAAGTAAATTTATTTTATCTTTCCACTTCTAAAACAAGTTAGCAAATTTCATTTTCAAAAGATCCACATTAAAACCCTTTCAAAAGATGTCCATAAGAATACCTAAAAAATAAATCTCTATAACTCTTTTTTGATTTCACAAGATAAATCCCTTAATGATAAAATGAAACCCTTAAAATATCAAGCAAGAGTACAACAAGAAAAGAGACCACAATACACCTTATGTCTCCTTTATAATGTGCAACATTTCCAATTTCAAAAATATTCATAATACACCTTATAGCCCCTTTTCTCACATGCAAAAATTAACCCTTATATTTTCCCTTTTTAATCATGAAAAACTAACACCCTTATGATTCCTATTTGCAAAATAAAATCCTTAATGAAAAACACCCCTTATGACTCCTATTTGAAAAAATAAAAGCCTTTATAGCATAAAACTCTTTTAACTCGTATTTGCAAAAAATAAAAAGTTTATAAATACCTTATACCAAAATTTGTTGGTGAAGATGATAATTGACCTAGTGACCTCTAGTGCATAAATGTGGGTAGTGACCACTTGGGATATCCAAGTGGATGAAATATCAAATGCACATCAGTCATTTTATTCCCTTCGTCATTCTTCCCAAAACATTAAAACTAAGCAATACACCCTCGACAAGTTTTGACCCACGGACCTCTGCAACAATACTTTATCACAAGTGCCCTAACCAACTATGCTAGAATGGTGGTTGGAACCAAAGGAAGCACCCAATGGAATTTATCATTGTCATTAGTGTACAATACAAAAATTTTAATACCCAAAATGATATCTAGGGGTCTCGACCCTACAACCTATCTTCTGCTAGTGCCTTAGCAGTTCTTGAACAACCAGTTGCACTAGCCTGCAAACTAAAAACAAACGAGCAATGATTCTTCTTTTCTTCATTGTGAACCCCATGCTAAATTTTGCACCATTTATCCTCTTTGATTCCTCCTCACAAAATATAGGCAAAATCTATCAAGCACAATCGAATCTACACAATTTTTCTTTGTATTTGATTAAGGTTTAAATAGCCTTTCTCCTCCATTTCTCACATGACGTCGACCTTATTTTTAAAACATTTATTTAATGCCTTCATAACATTCTGCATTTAGGTTAGGTTAAAATATAAATATTATAACCTTAGCCCCTTTTTGAAACCTTTATTATAATATTAAAAAAATATTATAATAATATCCTTTGACCTTCATTTTTAATCTTTGCCTTATTATTAACAGTTAACCTTGATTTCCTTTTAAACCTTTGTATTCTCATTGGCATTTGAACATTTCTTTCTTTTAGAATTTTGTCTTGTCATTAACATTTAAAATTTTTCTTCTTTCAAACCTTTGTCTTGCTTTCACAATATAATATTATTGCCTTGATAACCATGCACCTTTGACATCAAAATATTTTTGACTTATGTACTCTTTGACATCGATGACAACAATATGCTCAATATTTCTAATAATCTCCTCATTTGTCATTTATGGTAATCCTTCTAAAATATTTCCTTTTACTACCACTAGATTCCAAATCTTCTCCCCTTGATAAGTCGTTCCCCTTACTAAAATCTCTCCCCCTTACAAAATTATCTCCCCCTTTGACATCAATGGAAAAGGGCTCCACGGGGATAAAAATAAGACTCTTAGCTCAGCCCCCTCACCACCTCATTTCATTAAGGTGATAAATTTTGGGGTGGGAGTAAATCTAATCCCAACATACAATGCTCTTCTTCCTTTTCATACTTATTTTTCCATATCTTTGTAGTCATACCCTTTTGATCCTTTTGAGTGTCCCTATTCTCGCTTATATTTGGAAGTTCCAAAAACTCTGTTCTACACAACTTAGCCTTATGCATAAAATTATTGCAATTGTAACACCTGATGTTGAAGTTTCTAAATGGTGCAAATAACCTAAAATTTCTTTTGGTGAATCCATAATCATTTTTGCCATGAATCCTACAATGTATATCTTTGAGATCAAAATGATTACATGAGAAACAATGCCATTGGAAGAAATATTCATATTGTCTTGAAAAGTATGATCTCTTGGTCCTTTATTTTCCTTCTCTATGATGATCCATGTTTATTTTTTGTGCATTATTGTTTTCCTCAATAATGCTTCCACTCCTCAACTTATCAACATAGGTCTTAGGTTATTTTTTAATATATTCCTCTAAGACTTATTTTTATTTTGATCTTGACTCCTCTTTTTGTACCTCTTGAACTTCTTCATAACCTAGTTTTTTTTTTATAAATGAAGATACTTATGCTTTGATAATGTTATCCAAAGCTTTTGAACTTTTCCAAAACTTGTGCAACTTATCCTTAGAATATTTCACTTCCATCCTTAGAGAAACCACATCATGTTCTAATATTTCACATTCTAACTCTTTTACCTCTAAATTTTCAACCATAAATTTTTTAAATCTCCTTGCCTTAACTTTTGCATTTTTAAAATCTTGTAGAAGCTTTTCCTTTATTTCCTTATCTTCTTGAACTTGAGCCTCTAGTCTTGAGTTTTTATTTCTAACTCTTTTCAACTCTCTACGAGCAAGAATAAGTTCCTCTTCTAGGTAAATTGTGGCTTATTCTTCTTTTTCTGAACCTTACTCTAGGTCTTCAATTATAGGAGCATCTTATTTTTCTTCTACTTGGTTAGAAACATCTTCTACTTGATCTTCAATATGATTTTCGTCTTACTCTTCTATTGCCAAGAATATAATCTCTTCTTTTTCACTATATGATAATCTTTCATCATAGTCACTTGAAGCACTTCTTTCTTCTCCAACATAGAAACTCTTCTTGTGCCTTTTAAAATTCTTCTTTTCATGCTTGCCTTGACCATACATATTTTTATTTTCATACCTGAATTTTCTTTCTTCCTTTTTCTTATAATATTGTTTCTCTTCACTTCTACTACTTCCATATTGTGGATAATTAGAAGCATAGTGACCAAATTTACCACAATTAAAACATTTTATAGGATTCATATATTTGTGTTTTCTTGAGTCCTTATTTCTTCTCACATAGTTAGCTTCTTCATCACTACTTGACTCATCACTTGATTTTGGTTTTTTATCTTTTGTCTTCTTTGAAACTTTGAATGCTACCTCTCTCTTGGAATTTTGATATTTGTCTCTCCTCATCTCATAAGCGGTGAGAATTCCATGCAACTCATTCATTTTCAACTTATCAAGGTCCTTCATCTCTTTTATTATTGAAACCTTTGCATCATACCTCATAGGGAGTGATCTTAATACTTTCTGAGCAACACTAGAGTCCTCAATTTTGAATACAAGTTCATGCATGGTATTAACAACTTCATCAACATGAAGTAAGTATTTAGAAATATATTCCTCATATTTCATATTTAAATCTTCAAACCTTCTCCTATGAGTTTGAATTTTTTACAACTTAACCTTTCTATCGTGTTCATATGTTTGTTTCAATTTATCCCATATTTCTTTTGCTAGTTTGTATTGCATTAATTTCATAAACTCTGATTCATGTAATCCATTTAATATTACATTCATAGCCTTGGAATTATTTACATATAGTTGTTTTTCATCCTTATTTGTGCAAGGAGTAGTTGTAGTTTTGAACCCATCCTCATTATATTGTCATGTTTCATATCCTTGTGCCATCAAATAAATCTTCATTTTCATAATCCAATAAGCATAATTATTCCCATCAAACATTGAAGCCTTATCTATTGAAGATCCATTCTGAGAGGCCATCTATGTTCATGTAACATCTTTCTTCAATATGTTATATTTTTTATTAAGGAACCCTCTTTGATACCAATTGAAGAACATGAACTTATACTGAGAGGGTGGTGAACAGTATAAGTCAATTTTTTTCTTTTATTTCAAGAATAATATTATCCAATGTTATCAATTGCAATATATTTCCAAAGCAGAGTTAACCAATATTATAAATATAAATATCAAATAAATGCACATATCATCACACACAAGAGAGACACAGATTTAATGTGGTTCACCCAATGTGGGTTACATCCACAAATAAAATATTTCTTCAAATTTTCTCAACAAATATCTTGGGAACAAAATCCCTATTACAGTGTTTATGGACCTCTATCCAAGGGGGATACCAATCACCTATGCTCAATTTTATGGATATTTATCCATAGGAGAACTCTATCCCCTTAAATCTAGTTCATGGACCTCTATCTATAGGAAAACTCTATCCTCTCAACTCTAGTTTGTGGACCTCTATCCACAGGAGAACTCTATGCCCTCAACTCTGGTTTGTGGACCTCTATCCATAGGATAACTCTATCCCCTAAAATATGGTTTGTGTACTTCTATCGATAGGATAATTCTATCCCCTCAACTCTTTTTCATGGAACTCTATCCATAGGAGACCTTTGTCCCCAATGTTCTAGCTTGTGGACCTCTATCCATAGGAGACCTCTATCCCCATTACTCTAGTTTGTGTACCTCTATCCATTGAATACCTTTTCCCAACTACTCTGGTTTATGGACCTCTATGCATAGGAGACCTCTATCCCCACTGCTTTGGTTTGTGGATCTCTATCTACAGGAAACACCTCTCCTCTTAGCTCTGGTCTTATGCAAATATAACTCAATATTCTATTCAAAAATTTCTCTAAGCCTTCCCACAAGGCTTGCTCAAATCTACAAAAAAAAATTGCTCAACTCATTTCTCCAATATGCACCCACAAGGCTTGCTCAAATTAGTAATAAAATCTGCTCAAAAATCTACCCAAATATGCACCAAGCCTACTCACAAGGTTTGCTTAAATATGATATTAACTCTTGCTCAAAACTACTTCAAGTATTCTCACAAGACTTGCTCAAATATACCTCAAACCTACTTCAAGTATTCATAAGACTTACTCAAATCTACCTCACTATCACTGCTCTACTCTACTCTAACACATGCTCAAAAATTTTCATAACACATACTCAAAATTTCTCATAACACATACTCAAATATGCTCATAACACGTACTCAGATCGACTTAGAATAAATACTTAAATTTACTCATAATGCATGCTCAACCAAATCTAAATATTGCACACAAATGATGTTCAAAGCAATGCTTGTATCTATTTCAAAAATGCTTTCTTCAACTAGGTAATTTAGACATATTCTTCCTAGAATTATTTCAAGAAAATATAAATAATAATATGCAATGCAAATACTTAATATGTTTTCTTCACATTCATTAAGCCTATCACTTTAACATGTCTCACATTCATCAAATTATATCTCTATTTATTGCAAATTACTTTAAAATCAAATCACGCTAGTGTATAACTTTGCTTCATAAAAACTAGTTTATATTCCTTGTAATTTTTCTCTCAAAGATAAAACACAATATTACACAAATTTTCTTCACAAAATTGGTCTCTAACACTTTCCTATTCACATTCAATGTCACTCACATCAATGCCCAAATGCTTCACAAATTCTTTCAACAAAAATGCACAATTTATTCTCAAAACCCTAGCACAAGTGTTTCTAATTTCTTTCAATGATAATGCATAACTTGTTCACAAACCTTAGTACAAGTTTTTTCAATCTCATTCAATAATGAAGCATATTTTTTTTCTCAAACGATAGCACATATATTTCCAACAATGCTCATACATAATCCTTATTCCTCCACCTTATGATTTAGAAATATGTGTTCAATCAAACACCTTAAAGAAGGAATGATATCACCATACCTCTTAACTTGGTTTGATGAATATGTGTCCTTAAAACCTGTCATAAAAGTACTTTTATTTTCTCTTACCACTTCCAAAACAAGTTAGGAAATTTCATTTTCAAAAGATCCACATTAAAACCCTTTCAAAATATGTCCACAAGGATACCTGAAAAATAATGCTCTATAACTCCTATTTGGTTTCACAAGATAAATTCCTTAATGATAAACCAAAACCATTAAAATATCAAGCAATAGTAAAAAAATCAAATAGACCACAATACACCTTATATCTCCTTTCTAATGTGTAAAATTTCCAATTTCAAAACAATTCACAATACACCTTATATCCCCTTTTTTCACATGCAAAAATTATCCCTTATATTTTCCCTTTTTAATCATGTAAAATTAACACCCTTATGACTCCTATTTGTAAAAGAAAATCCTTAATGAAAAAAACCCCTTATGAATCCTATTTGAAAAAATAAAAGCCTTGATAGCATACAACCCTTATAACTCCTATTTTTAAATAATCAAAACTTTATAAATACCTTATAGAATTTTTTTTTGGTGTGGATGATAATTGACTCGATGACCTCTAGCACCCAACTATGGATAGTGACCACTTGGGATATCCAAGCGGATGAAATATCAAATGCACATAAGTCATTTTATTCCCTTTGTCATGTTTACCAAAACATTAAAACTAAGCAAGACACCCCTGATGGGTTTCGACCCATGGTCCTATGCAATAGAAATTTATCATGAGTGCCTTGACCAACTACACTACCGTGACGGTTGGAATCAAATGAAGTACCCTCTAAAATTTATCGTTGTCCTCAACATGCAGTACAAAAATGTTACTACCCAAAATGACATCAAGGGGTCTCAATCCTATGACCTATCTTCTGTTAGTGCCTTAGCGCTTCTTGAATGACCATCTGCGCTAGCCTACCAAATGAAACCAAATGAGCAACAATTATTCTTTTCTTCATTGTGCACCCTATATCAAAGTTCACACCATTTCTCCTATTTGATTCATCCTTGCTAAATGTAGGCAGATTCTCTCAAGCACAATCAAATCTACACAAATTTTCTTTGCATTTGATTAAGGTTTAAATACCCTTTCTACTCCATTGCTCACACAACATTAGTGCTATTTTTGAAATAATTATTTATTGCCTTCATAACTATGCACCCATAGGTTAGGTTAAAATATAAATATTATATCCCTAGACCCTTTTTGAAACCCTTATTATAATATTAAAAAAATATTATAATGTTATCCTTTGGCCTTCCTTTTTAATATTTATCTTCTTATTAATAATTAACCTTGCTTTCTTTTTAAACCTTTATCTTCTCATTGGTATTTGAACCTTTCTTTCTCTTAGACCTTTGTCTTCTCATTAAAATTTAAACCTTGATTTTTTTTTAACCTTTGTCTTGCTTTCACAATATAATATTATTACCTTTATAACCATGCACCTTTGACATCAAAATATTTTTGCCTTATGTACTCTTTGACATCAATGACAACAACATGCTCAATATTTCCAACACTAGCACCCTCTCTTTTTGGAAATTGGCCACATAAAATAACATTGGTAAAACTACTTTATTGTATAAGTCGACATGTTCTTCTTGTTTAGTGATATGAAATATTGAATTATTAGGA
Organism: Wollemia nobilis; assembly: GCA_028583015.1. Taxonomy (NCBI): domain Eukaryota; kingdom Viridiplantae; phylum Streptophyta; class Pinopsida; order Araucariales; family Araucariaceae; genus Wollemia; species Wollemia nobilis. Next base: position 652,026 of record JAQPPZ010000629.1, on the reverse strand, counting down.
ATTTTGATGAGAAGGGGTTTATCATATGGAAGAGGAGCTTCTACCAACTAATCAATGATTACTTGTCATTTGATGGATCTTTGATGTATGAATTCAAAATAAAAATCAGAGAGTAGCATTAACTATTTAATAGTGTGAGCATTTTGGTATGATTGATCTATCATGTATCATAGGGGATTGTGCCTAGCGATGACATAGGTAGTGTGATTGAATTATTTAATTTCACATATTCTTTGTGGAATAAATGAGTGCTAAGAAAATTTTTATCAATGTACTTGTAGCACGTTTCATAGCTAAGAAGTGTGTGACTTAGATAATAGACCACTTGCTCCTAAAGTCCTTGATTATTTTGGAGCAATAAAGTACCAAAAGAAATTTTTTTGGTTGATATATACAAATGGAATGGTTGATTTAGTTTTGGGAAGGTTAAAATGGATGGTGACATAAGATATTGCTTGATATCATCAAATACATATTGATATGCTTGATCCCAATTGAATGGCATCCCATTTTATAATAAGTGTCTTAAGGCCAAAACTTGTTTGATAATTGTGCGATGAATTGATGAATCTATTAGATTTTTCCCTATAGGCTACGTAATTGTTTTAGGTTAGTTGGAGGTGGTATTGCAATTATGGCTCTGATATTATTTAGGTCCACTTTGATACCTTGCTAAGAGTCAATGAATCCTAAAATATTTCTTGATAATACACCAAATATGCATTTCTTGGGATTTAATCGAATGTTGTGTTCAAGGTTATGATTAAATACTTTACCTAGGATATCAAGTTAGAGATCTCATTATGGTGATTTTTCTACCAGGTCATCTACATAATCATCTAGAAGTTTTTACATGTAATCATGGAAGATGTATGTCATGGTGCATTGGTATGTAGCTTCTAGATTTTTTAAACTAAATGAAATGAATTTGTAAAAAAAGATCCACTAGGGGGTTATGAATGAGGTTTTATTTTGATCATTGATGTTGAGCTAGATTTGATTGTAACCTAAAAGCCCATAAATGAGGGATAATATTTCATGTTCTACACAAGAATTGACCAATGTATCGATGTTTAGGATAGGAAAGTCGTCTTTAGGATAACTAAAATTAAGGTCTCGAAAGTCTATGTAGATGTGAATGCCTCCTTTTGGTTTGCTAACTGGTATAATTTTGGATACCCATTTAGGATAGTCAATTGGTTGAATAAAATTAGCATCCAAGAGTTTTTGCAATTTATCTTTGACCATCAAAGAAATGGTGGGATGCATTTTGTGGAGTTTCTATTTAACTAGTTTTTTGTCCCTATCTAATATGAAGTTGTGGACCACCATGTTTGGATCAAGGCTTGGCATATCAATGTATGTCCAAGAAAACACTTTTTTATGTTTTGTAAGGAATGCAATGAATTGTTGTCGTTCATCAGATGATAGACTTTCCCCTAGCTACATAGGGCATGTATTTTGAGGATCCTCACTAATGTCAACTTTAATGGTATTCTCCATCAAAATTTGGGATCCATCTACTAGTTTGGAAGGTATTTAAATAAGGTGTAAATCATTTATTGTATTTTTAATAGGATTGTCATCATAAATGGTGATATCCATATGGTGGACACAAGAAAATAGATTGGAGGATGAAATATATGTGTTTGCAAGGTGAATCATTTGTGGAGTGGAGAGGAAATGGTGTGGAGAGACGTTGGGTGGAACGTGATCAAAATCGATACATTCAAGTTCAATTGCAAGAATTTTATCATGGTTTTTATCATTACGAAAAAGGGCAAAGAGGTCAACCAAGATCATGTTGATCGTAGGTGATGTGGAAGGTGCACATTGCAATGTATGAGAAGAGTCTATGGGTTGGATTAATGGTTGTGGTGTGATAAGTTGAAGGAGTATGGGGAGAGGATGAATTGTATGAGGAGGTGGTGGTGGTGGTTGTTCATGTGGAAGAATAAATAGAAGGATGAGAAGGGAAATGGAAATAATGTGAATAAAATCATCATTTTTTTTGGGTGGGTCAATGAGGAGAAATATGGGAGTGAACATATCCTCTAAGATAGTTGAATGCATAGAAAGGTTATCAAAATTGATATCCAGCTCATCATTAGAGTTTTCAAAAGATTATAAGTGGATTGTGGTGATGTGGAAGAAATAAGAAGGTATGTCAATGGATAAGGGGGAGGATTAGATTCTTATTGGAGAGGGAAAAGGAGAATTAGTAGAGTTCTCCTCATTAAAATTAGTAAGTGTGATACTGAAGTATCTAAATTGATTCATCAAACCATCTTAATATATGCTTTAATATCCTATACCTGGTCTAGCAATGGGTTATAAGAATTTGGTATTGATGATATCAAACCACCCTTGTTTGTGGTGACCTAACCCATATCCTTTATAATTGTATCATTGAAAATATCATAGGGTAAAATATGGATTAAAGAGATAATCAATATTGGAATAGAATTAAATCTCAGGTTTAGGATGTTTGAGTGATTGTAAGGAGTTATCAATACCTCCATATATAAATTTGATGTGATTTGTGAGAACCCCCATGTGAATTATGGTACCTATTTTTAGAGGTGTATTGCAACGATGACTAAAGTTATGTATTAGATGTTTGGTGGGATATGGTGAGTGTTATGGATGATGTGTTCTCCTGGTATTGTATTGGTCATAACTACTAAGAGAGGAGGTATCTCAATACATGTTTGAGACATTAAGGATCTAGAATTTGGTGAGGGTGAGGTGGAAGAAGATGCTTGGTATTCAGGTGAATTATCAATGTGTGAGGGAATAACTAGAGGTGGAAGAGTACCAGTTCTAGGAGGTATACAAGAGGTGGAGAGAGTTGAAGGTGGATATTGGTGAGGTGGAGTGTGAGTTATGAAGGATAGTGGAGGAAAAATGGTGGTACATGAGGAGGGGTTAGGAGCGAAGGTGTAGGAAGAATCTTGATGAGATAGTATGTGAGAGGTTAAGAAATGTGGAGGTAAAATGGTTGTATATGATGAAGGGTGAGGAGTAAAAATGTAGAAATAATCTGGATGAGGTGATCTGTGAGAGGTGAACTAAGGTGGAGCAAAAATTATGGTAGATGATAAATGTTGAGGAAGAGAAATACATTGATATATATATATGAAAAGGTGTTACAAAGTGTATTATGTAATTATTTTACAACATGTACCATGGGCTACAAAATAGGGACTCATAACAAGGGAACCTAGTCATTGATCTTCTTTGCAACACACCAAAATGTTCTTCTTTGATTCCTCAGATTTGAAGTGGGCTTATGATGCTTGCCACCTTGAGCTACACCTATCTACAATACCTATGTAACCCTACAAAAACAAGTTAGATTGTTTGGAGGCCTGTCTCAATTAAACATCCTATAATGAAAGACATATTGACACAAAATATAATAGAAAATGCATAAGAGGAGTTCAAAATGTAGTAAAACTAAAAATAGAGTATTGTGTTACCTATATGACCTATTTGCTATCCTAGGTCCATTTTGGTTTTTGAAAATTTTAAAGAGTTGCAGGTGTCCCGTGGATGTCTGATGTGTGATTTTGTTTCATATAGATTGTTGTAGCCACATGTTCAACCTTGTAGAATTCCAAAAACATGCAATGGAGGACATGGGAGAGAAATATCATGTATCAAAAGGGGTTGATAACACTTAATATATGATTTTAGTAACATAAAATTACTTATTTTCTCCTCTCTAAATTTATATACAACCCTTTCTATTTATAGAATTCAATACAAGAAGAGGGTCCCTTAGGTGGAAGAGAAAGAAAAAAGATTTCTATAATGCTTAAGTGGTAGGTGAAAATTTTTCTTCCAAGCACATTAAATTAGAATGGGTTCTCTATTACCATGTAATGCCTAGCAAGAAACAAAAGAACCACTTTTCAACCTCCCTCTTAAATGCTCTTTATCAAAGGTAGATGGTTCTTTGAAAAAGTGCGCAAGTGAATGTTTTGAAAGGTGTGTGAGAGGGGTGTTAATTTTTAAAGGAGAAGAATAAACCCTTATTTTATTGCCTCTTAAGTATTTGTATTGTTTTTACCTTGAAATTAGGGTTTTGGAAAGTTCTTATCCTTTTTGGAGTTGATTTCCCCTTTTTGGAATTGATTTTTGCTTATTTTATTCTTTATAATTTATTTTGTGCTAGTTCAAAGGTTTCGACTTGATTTTGTACCTCTTGAATTAAATTTGTACCACTCTTGTGGTTTTTGGAATATTTTTGGCATTTTTGGTATTTATTTTGCATTAATTTATTCTTTGATTTTAATATATTTTGCAAGATATTAAATTGATATATTTTTAGGTGTCTACAAATATATTTGCATAACAACCTTCTTAGGATGGAATGTAACATAAATACCAGTATCAAATACTCCTATAAATATCCAAATAACACTTTTCTAAGACTCTATATGTGAAAGAGAAGCCAAGAGTACTCCTAAAAATTTGCTTCAATCATCTATAGTTGCATAAGGTAAGTCTTAGAAGCATAGTTTTACCTTTCACACCATAAATCATATTATTTTAAAACTTTAACTTACTCTTAGGCCACATGATTTTCATCACCAAAAGTGTCTTTACATGGACCTATTTTTGAAATATCAATTACCAAAATCCAAGATTAACTATACAAATAATAACTAAATAAGAGATCATGAAGCATTAGATTTTAATTAATATATAGATAAATAGTGAAAAGGAGGAATATGAATTTAATAAATAAAATTATGAATCCTTTTTTTGTATGCCTCTACTAGAATTAAAACTACAATTATCCCAAATCCAACTATGTCTCCCATAAATATAGACCAAAGATTTTTATTGCCTAAAATATGGTAAATTTACCCTTTTGAATGGGAGTAATAGATCTTAAAGACTATCATAGAATATGATATTCATTCACTATAATAATTCATTGAAAAAATAATACTGTTATAGAGGGGTGAAAATATTGTGTTCCTTGAAAAAAAAGGGCCCAAAATGCTTATGTATGCAATAGTTACGACATGTAGAATTTTTTCCTCCAAAATATCCTTAGGCTAACATTTTTTAAACGAATTAATTTTTGAAAAGTTCTTACTATTTGTTTCAATTAAAAATATTAAGAAATTTATTTTTACTCATTACACAAATAGATACAATGTTGTTATCCCATGCCTATCTAGCCTCACTATTTAAGTCCAATGATGTGCCTTCTCCACAAACAAGCATCACGATATGTAAGAGTAAATATATCTATCTACTAAAATGAATATGATGCATACAATTTGAAGCATGATAAATTAATAACCTCATTTTTATTCTTCCATACAAGACAACAATGATCTAAAATGAGATAAAAACATCACAATTTTCCCCTCTTTGTAATGGCTTCAAGTCATATTTGTGAGGCAACAATATTTGACTCTCCATGAAGAAATAAAGACATCATTTTGAATTTGAAGTAACAATACTTCTATTGGTGTAAGTGGTTTAGATCTAAACAAAATACATAAAAATATTCTAATAATAATGAAACATAATCAATAGTCGACATGAATTCACTAAACAAATAAGAGTAATTGTAGAAAATACATTAAATATTTCTTTTGCCTCTTTGTTTTTGCTTTTAAACATATAATAAGTATTATATATTAGATATTAAAAGAAATATTAGAGACTCTAACCAATTTTTTTGCATGATCAAACAATGAATCTCCATATCTACTTCAATGACATGTTGAAATTTCCTCTATTTTTAAAAATGAATGTAAGTAATCCATCCACTCAAATATTATACAAAATAATAAAAAAGAACAAAATAAAAGATGATTTAGTGAGAATGGATAGGAACAATAAGTAATCACTATATTATCCATGGATACAACTCACAACACTTTGATACAATATATGGATTGGTGGGGTATTTATGCCAATACCAAAATACCAATCACATAAATACATTTAATTTAAGCTAACATAACAAGAGATCTTAAGTTTAATTATAAGTTATGAGGTGGTTTTAACCATAATAAGGTTAATCATGTCCATAGGCAGATAGATAGGAATTAAGGTGGAATGAAATTCCAATCATAGAATATGCCACTATACTAAAATAGGGATTATATAATAAAATAATACAACAAGGAGGAGTTGTTTTAGATGGACCCTATGTTGAAGGGAAATGAGGGTATCCCATGGATGGCTATTTTTGATATGAGATTTTATCAAGGGATAGTCCTTTGTGAGGTAGAGGATACTCTTATGGGGTCCTTCTCAAGGGTTGTGGTGGACCCTATTGTGGAATAAATTACTGATATTGAGGTGGATCATGTGATTGAACCCTTTGTAGTTGGTCAAACAAACCCTATTATGGAAAAAATTGTTGACCATGAGGTGGAATATGTATTAAAACATTTTTTGAGTGGTTAGGAAGATCCCTTAGTCAAATAAAATGCTAGACATGAGGTGTAACATAAGTCATAAATTACTGTTGGTGGTCAGACATACCTTAGTGAGGAAACTCCAAAGGTGGTCAATTACTTAGGGGGGTCATATTTAACTATTGGGTCTAGTCCCCCAATTGAGAATTCTTATGTTGTAGCAGTCACTTAGAGAACCAAATATGACTCTCTTTTGGACTATCTCTTTGATCTTGATCCTGTTCAATTATCTCTTTTTGTGCCTTCAAAATTGATCAAGGCTGCTATGGGAGAGGGTGAGAACTCCCTTGTTGGAAAATTCCTTGGTAATGCTAGACTAGACTTGGACTCCATCAGGAGATGGGCCTCATTAGTCTGGTTTCTAAAAGGCCAGAAGGAACTGGTAGCTCTTCCTAATGGATTCTTTCTAATTAAAATTTCTATGGGAGAAGGTCTCAAATACATTTTGGGTGGATGTCCTTGGTTACTTGGTAGAATACTTGGTAGAAGGGGCCTATTTCTTCGTAAATGGGGTCCAAATTTAGACCAAAACAACCAAAAAATTAACTCGATCCCTATTTGGATTAAATTATTAAGGATTATTTTTTACTTCTATCATGAAGCAATTTTGAGGGGTATTGTAAAATTAATTGATGAGTTTATTATGCTAGATGCTTCTACTAAATCAATATCGTAAATATTTTTTGCTCATATGTGTGTGATTGTATATCTAGATGTTGATCTACTTGAGTCTATATAACTTTTATCAAAGGTGGGTAATAGGAATCAAGCCATCCTTTATGAGAATAATCTTGGGGTCTATGCTTAGTGTAATTATTACAACAATATATTTATATGATTCCATAAGAAGCTTGTAGCTAGACCCTTAGAAAAGGTCCTTGCTAAACAACCTACAAAGGAGATTGAGATATTTTTCTATGAAAATGCCAAAACTGATCCATAAATGACATCGAGCGAATAGAATCACATTAATGTATCAAAAAGGAATAGTTGAAAGGCCTTGAACCCTCATTCAATGCAAATTTTAGAGAATCCCTTTCCTTGTTTGGATTTTGAGTCAACTCCTAAAATGAAAAAAGAGTCTGTGATGGATTTAATTAAACTAAAGGAGCTCATTTCACCTTTATCAAAACTAGGTTTTTTGAAAACAATTGAGTCCTTAGACCCTATAACTCATCAAAAAAATGAAGGTAATGTTAAAAAAGCCCCGTTGGATGTTTGCTTAAATTTGGTTTCTAAAGCAAGAGCAGGAACATGTCAGAAGTAATTTTCAGTGTCCCTTTCCACCATGCAGATTTTGTGCAAATTTTCTATTCAGATTCAATTTTTTTTTGGTCCCCTAGGAGGGATAGTGGCATTTATGGCCAAGTTGTTATTGTTCTTTATAACTCTTTAATTTCTAGCTGGTTGAATTTCAGTAGTAGTCATTTTGGGTCTTATGTTGCATTCAAAATTCAAGTTATTTTTTTTATATATCTCCACAATTGGCACCTGATTGGGAAGTGTGGTTGGTAGTAGCTCTTTGGAATCCGTGTCAATTTATTGAGATATTCTATGCCTCCCAGGGTGACTATATTTTTTAATCAATGCTTGTACATATTGTTTTGTGATGGGTTGTCTTTTTCCTTTCTTCAAGCCGATCTTTTGTTTCCTTTTTGTTAAAGGGAAGGACTCAAGTTAACAAGTGGTTGAGTGGTAGGGATGTGTTTTTTGTTTTGGGATATTATCTCTTTTGGTTTTTTGGGTTGTTATGGGTTATTGAGGGTTGTCTTTGGATGGGACAACTTTATGATTAATTTTTGGCTTCCAATGTAAAAGGTTTTGGTGCCACTTTCAAAACCCTCTTCTCAATCTAATAAGAAAAAGATATAATAAAATAATACAATAAATTAAACACATTATAATTAATCATACCCATTTTACCTTTAGATATTTCTACACAATGTTAGAGAGATAGAGAATTATTTTGTCACTCCTCTTCTATCTTTGAATCAAGCTCTTGGCACATGATTAATATATTTTTCCTCTTACATGTGTTCTTTAATTATTTTTTTATTTTTATGTTAGGTTGACATTGCATCTAAATATCCATTTTTATCCTTTCCTTATGTTGTCATATATCATCTTCCATTTATGATTCAGTTATTTTCTCCATACATCATATTCAATAGTCCATTAAATTTTATTAATACAACTCCTTTAAATCTATATCACTTGGATATTAGGTTATCATACTAAGGATAAAGAAATTAAAAATAAAATCAATTATAAAAATGACTAATTATAATCAAACGAGATTAGCTCAACCAGTCAAGTTCCTTACCCTCGAAGGAAGAAACCAAGGTTCAAATATTTCGAAATAATACACACATAATTTTCAAGTCATTTTAATAACATAATGTGGTTATAATGTAATAATTATAGGCCCATTTCAATCCTATATAATCCGTTAAGACAATTATAAATAAAACTTCTCATTAAGCCTCAAATTTTTTGATAAAGTATTAATGACAAATATCTTAAAAGGATTATAATTATTAATGCATTTGCTATAAATAGCACAAGAATTTAAATCATTTTAAATACACAAATAATAATCAAATTAATTATTGTAAAAAAAATAAAAAAATTAATGTAAAATCAAATACTTATTTATCAAATAAAATAATAATCTAATTAACTGACTATGTGCTATCCTTTTCACTATAGGACCTTAAAATTAAAATAAACAAAAAATCCAAATTTGGCTATATTTGATGCTCTATAAAAAATAACTAATAATATATTAGATATAACTAACACTTCTCATTTGGTTTCAACAATTCTCCTAAAGTATATAAAAGAAGTATTATAATTAGTGAACTATAAATATTAATTTATTTGATAATAAATTTTAAGACATTAGATATATATTATTAAAAATAATAATTAATAATATATTTTATTTATGAAATAAACAGGTAAATTATTAAAAATTATTGATTAAAAAGGTAATGATAGATTAGAAAAATCATAATCTATAATATGTTTATATATATATAATAATTAAAAATATGCATGTGATGTTATTAATTCAACAAATAAGGCATTACATAAAATGATGTTTAGTTTATTACTATTTTTTCAATAACTTAACTTATTAAAATTGATAATAAATAACACAAGTTCTTAATTTTTTTTTTGTTACATGGGATTGCAATATGCTTCACCCATATTATATCATAATTATTTTTACAATAGTTTAGATATTATATATATATATATATATATATATATATATCGTTTGTCAATATTTAAACCTAAATCTCCTTTTTGAATGTTGGTAATCTAACTTGTTGAGTTAATGATATTTAATAAATAATATATAATTTTAAGTTATTTGCTCCTTCTAGATGCCAAGATTTCAATGTATACTAATATGGATGCTTCTTAGTATTATAATTTTTATTTTTATTTTATAAAAAGAGGGGGAAATTTTTTATTGAAATCAGAAACACATAGAAGAGTCAAGAATCAGATTACAACAAAACTACCTCATCTAGGCATATCAAATTTCAATAAACTAGTAAGAGTTTGAGGGCATGTTGAAGGAAGTTGATGCCACTCCCTAAAACTCCAATCTTCTTGAAATTCAGAGGCCCATTTATCCAAACAATCATCAACACCATTCCACTCCCTTGTAATATGAGTAAAAACGATGAAATCCATATGAAAATAAAAATGAATAATCTCCCTAACCACCCCTTCCAACCTCCAATTAACATTGGTAATATTACAAGCATTCAAAAAATTAATTATAATTTGATAATCTGATTCAAAAATTATCTTGTGCCAATCCAAAGAATATCCTTTCTCCAATGCATAAAGAACAACAAGGGCTTCCATATAATTATTGGTATACCTTCCTTTAAAATATGAGAACAATAAGCATACCACACCACTGCAATCATGTCCCACTCCATCAATACCAACATTTCCAGGATTACCTCTTGAAGACCCATCAATATTAATCTTAAGAACCCCCCTAGAAGGGGGCTCCCATATGCCATATCTTTGCACTCTATTATTGAATACCTTGATGCTAAAAGAAATAGTAGCACATGGACCAGACATCGTCAAACCCAAACCATGCATAATCTAGACCTCCACTATGTTCATAGGAATATTAATATGACATTTAGTAGACATAGTTTCTTGGATCATTCTCAAAATTCTTTGTCAGACTTGAAAAATAGAGAGCTTTCTCCCTTGAAAAATTCTCCGATTCCTTTCAAGACAGATTTTCCAGAAGATGTAGGAGGTACCAATATGCCAAGCAACTTCTAAAAATAAGACCTTAGCTAGAGGCCTTCCCAAACTCCTCCAGAAATATAAAAGAGAAGAAGAATGAACACAAGACTATTTCCACACACCCCACCACAAATACCAAAGCTGACATGCAAAACCACATTGAATAAGCACATGACCAACAGATTCCTCACTATTCTCACATAGGAAACAAAATAAAGGGCCATAAAAACCTCTATTCTGAAGGTTATCCCAAGTGATACATCGATTAGGAGTGGAAAAACATAAGTAAAAATTACACTTAGGCCATGCGAATTTATTCCACACTTGCTTCCACCAAGGAACTTCCTTAGTACCATAACGATGGTGAGCCAATTCATGATATCCCGAGGCAAGTAGGAAAATTCTTCTATTGTCCTGACCCAAGCCAACACATCATCATATTGCGAAGAAGAGCATTCTCTACAAGCCAGAATGTGTGACAACTCCTCTCTATCCTCCATAAGGCCTCCAACAGGCCATTAACTAGGATCTCTCCTTTGGAACATTTCCATCTGATAAATTCTCTTAACAAATTTAAAATCCATCACTCCAGACCAACCAAAAGCCAAAAAATATTATAATTACTTAGTTTGTTATTTCAATATTTTAGATTTTAATTTAATATTTTATAAAATATATGTAATTTTTTTAAATGTTTACATTAATCAAAATGTTAAAATATTATATTTTTAATAAAGTTAATAAACCATATTCAAACAATTTTTTTATTAATAACTTTTAATTTATGATTTAACATACTTTTAACATCCCTCTAGCTAATAGCATTTTTCATCTCACATTTTAAAATTTAAATGTTGCTACTGGAGTCTTTTTGAAGAACACAAGTTTATATTGAGAGGGGGGAGAGGTGAAAAATATAAGATAAAATTTTACCTTTATTTTTTAAACAATATTATTCAATGCTATCAATTGCAATACCAATAGAAATAACAAATCAATGCATAAATCATCACACACATGAGAAACATAGATTTAACGTGGTTCATCCAATGTGGGTTATGTCCATGGAGAAAATATTTCTTATAAATTTTCTCAATATATTTCTTGGGAATCCATTCCCTATTACAATATTTATGGACCTCCATCTAGAGGAGACACCAATCCCCTATGCTCTAGTTTGTGGACATCTATCCAAGAGAAAACTATATTCCCACTGCTCTGATTTGTGAATCTCTATCCACAGGAGAAATCTATCCCCTTTGTGTTGGTTCATGGAAATCTATCCATAGGAGACACATGTCCACACTATGCTAGTTTATAGAACTCTATCCATAGGAGACTCCTCTCCTTTGCTCTAGTTTTTAGAAATCTATCCATAGGAGACTCCTCTCCTTTGCTTTGGTTCATGGAACTTTATCCATAATTGAACTATATCCCCTTGCTAGTCTAGTTCATGGAACTTTATCCATAGGAGAACTCTATCCCCTTGTTGGTTTAGTTTGTGGAACTCTATCCATAGGAGAACTCTATCCCCTTGCTAATTTGGTTTGTGAAACTCTATCCACAAGATAACTATATCCCCTTGTTGGTATGGTTTGTGGAACTCTATCCACAAGAGAACTCTATCCCCTTGCTTGTATGGTTCATGGAACTCTATCCATAGGAGACTCCTCTTATTTTCTCTGGTTACATATAAATTTGATACACGCCTCTAATTTGATTCTGATCCACACCTACTCATGAGGCTTACTTGCATATGCTCATAAATTTATCCAAAACCTACTTCAAGTCTGCACAAATTTATCCAAAACCTACTTCAAGTATTCTCACAAATCTACTCTAAAATTTATCCTAAATTTGCACACATTACATACACAAATTTGTTTCAAATCTATCCCAAATCTGCACACACTACATGCACAAATTTGTCTCAACTCTATCTCAAACATACATACATTACATGCACAAATCTGTCTCAGCTTTGTCCCAAATCTCCATATATTACATGCAAAAATCTATCTCAACTCTATCCCAATTTGCACACATTACATACACAAATTTGTCTCAACTCTATCCCAAGTCTTCTCACAAGACTTTCTCAAATTAACCTCAAACTTGCTTTAAGTATTCTCATATACATGATCAAATCTACCTCAAACATGCTTCAATTCTTCTCACAAGACTTTCTCTAATCCACCTTAAACCTGTTTCAAGTCTTCCAACAAGACTTGGTCAAATCTACCTTAAACTTACTTTAAGTATTTTCACAAGACTTGCTCAAATCTACCTTAACTACATGCTCAAAATAAATTATAGCACATGCTCAACCAATCCTAAATATTGCACACAAATTATATTTTTTTTTTGAAAAATTTGAAAAAAGCTTGCATTAAAACAAATTACAGTTACAAGAGGGAGAATGGGCATCCCAACCAAGAGCAAAGAAACCAGAAGAACAAAGGGCACGAAAACGCGACAAGTCATGAAAACGCGATAAGTCACGAAATCGCGACACCAAACCTAACAACCGCCGCGCCACGACAACCGATCGCGAAAACGTGACATGTCGCGAAATTGCGACATGTCGCGACATCGCGACAAAAATGCGTCGAGGCCACAAAACTCAAAAAGTGTCACGAAATCATGACAGCATAGCTCCAAAGCGCCCAAATGCCAAAAACGTTGTGAAATCGCGACGAGAAAGCCAGAAGGCACCTGCTCACCAAAATTGTCACGAAATCGCGACGAGTTCTCCCTTTGACAGCAACCTTGAGAAAGTGTCGCGATATCGCGACGACTTTTCCTTAAAGCACCAGTTGGCCGGAAGTGTCGCGATATCGCGACAAGAATTCCATTGGGCGCCCCTTCCACAAAAGTGTCACGAAATCGCGACATGTTCTCCCCGTGGTGCCCTTTTCTCAAACTAGTCACGAAATTGCGACGTTTATCCTTCATGAAGTTTGTTCTCCAAAACTATGGCGAAATCGCTACAAGTTTGCCCCTTTGCTTCCTTTTCTCAAAAATGGCACGAAATCGTGACAAATTATCCTTTGAGAAGCTTTTCACAAAAAATGTCGATATCATGACGGTTTTTCCCCTTAACGCAATTTTGCTCAAAGCGTCGCGAAATCGCGACGACTTTCCTCCAGCAGCGAAACCGACAAAAAAGGTCGCGAAATCGTGACATGTTCTCCCCGTGGTGCCCTTTTCTCAAACTAGTCGCGAAATCATGAAGTTTATCCTTCATGAAGTTTGTTCTCCAGAACTGACACGAAATCGCTACAAGTTTGCCCCTTTGCGTCCTTTCCTCAAAAATGGCACAAAATCGCGACAAATTTTCCTTTGAGTAGCTTTTCACAAAAACTGTCGTGATATCGCGACGGTTTTTCCCCTTCACGCAATTTTTCTCAAAGCGTCGCGAAATCGTGACGACTTTCCTCCAGCAGCAGAACCAACAAAAAAGGTCACGAAATCGTGACACCTTCTCATCAAAGACCGCGATGATGCAACAAGTCACGAAATCGTGACAATTTTCCTCCCAAGGCCGTGGCAACAAAATAGGTAGCGAAATCGTGACAATTGTCCAGGAAAGGTCGCGACAGAGCAGCATGTCGCGAAATTGCAACAGCTTTCCAAACAAGGTCGCGATGGCGCAATATGTCATGATATCACGACAAAAACTAACCTTAGCCATTTTTGAGCTCATGGATGCAGGGATCGTTCCAGACCACTCCGAATCTCTTCATCTATCATAGGCATATCACTGTGCAGCTGAACACCTACCTCTTTCTCAGCACCCATATTCGCAAGGAAGTCAGCTATCGTGTTCAAATTTCTACTCACATACACAGGGATAACATCATCTAACTCCCTCCATAACTCCTTGATTTGGGATATCAAAATCCGCAGTCTCCAAGCTTTTAATGAGAAATTTTGCAAGCAATCAAGATCGCCGATCAGGACTTGAGAATCTGATTCAAGAATTATCCTCCGATAACCCTGCTTAACAGCCCAGATAGACGCTGACTTAATGGCAAAGGCTTCAGCTTCATTGTTCGTGGCTCTGCCCAATCCCTACAATTCCCAGTAAAGAACCGCACTCGAGTGATCCCGACAGACAACACCAATTCCTGCGCTGCCCGGGTTGCCTTTTGTAGCCCCATCAGTATTGATCTTTATCCAGCCAAGGGGGAGGTTTCCAGCATGCTCTGCCTTGCCCCTCATGTCCCTCAACCCCCTCTTCAAGATGCCCAAGAGCTGCCTGATTCTCTTCATCAACATAAATAGCAACAGTTTCTGTGACTTTGCTCCAGATGACCTGCCAAACGCCATCAATCGAGGAGAAAGTGTCTCTAAAGATCCGGGCGTTTCTCTCCAACCAAACTTGCCACCAAATGAAGAGAAATCCTAACTTCCAGCCAGTTCGGAGAGCTATGGATTTGAACCTGCACACAAATTATATTCAAAACAATATTTATATCTCTTTTAGAAATACTTTATTTAACTAGGAAGTTCAAACATATTCTACCTAGAATTCATTTAACCTCTTGAACATATATGTACTATAAAATACTCAATATGTTCTTCACATTTACATATATTGCATTAATAAAATAAGATCTCTACTTCTTGCAAATCCCTTTCAAATCAAATCAAACTACTGTATAACTTTATTTCACAAAAATGGTTTATATTCCTTGCAAATTTACTCTCAAATATCAAACACAATAATGCACAAATTGCTTCACAAAACTGGTCTCTAACACTTACCCATTCACATTCAATGTCACTCACATCAATGCCTAAGTGCTTCACAAATATTTTCAATAAGAATGCACAATTTGTTCTTAGAAACCCTAGCACAAGTGTTTCCAATTTCACTAATCAATGATGCACAATTTGTTCTCAATTTCTAGCTCAAATATTTCCAACAATACACAATAATCAACCCTTTTATCTCCACCTTATTAATCTGAAATATTCGCTCAACCAAACACCTTAGAGAAGGAATAATGTCAACATACCTCTTCAAACATGTCTCAAAATAATTTCCTCTTCAAAATGCCACTTAAAAACTGATTAGTAGATTTCTCTTTCAAACCATCAACATTAACTTTCTTCTTAAAAATATGGGCTCAATGAAATCTGAAAATGATGTTCAATAATTCTTCTTTTTTTCTCAAATTATAGGACATTAACAATCATTAAAACCCCTCAAACTTACTTTTCACCATACAAAAATTTCAGCCCAAAAATCAAACCATAATAACACCTTATAACTCCTACTTCACAATGCAATAATTATACCCTTTGAATTTTCTCTTTATGCTCTTTGTAAAATAAAAATTTATAAAACACCTTTATAATTTATATTTGCAAAATAGAAAGCTTTTATAACATATCCTTATAACTCTTAATTTGCACACAAGACTTTATTAACTTGCACCCTTATGACACCCTAATTGCAAAAACAAAAACTTTATTAAACTCAACCCTTATGACTCCCTAATAGCCAAACAAAATTTTATTAAAAATTAATCCCCTTACCACTTCTTCCAAATAATGGAGTAAAACATTAAATATTATGGATCCCATGCTCTAGCATGAGCTAGAGTGCCAGCTAGGTTGTCCCACCTGCTGAAACCAAAAGTGCATAATAATAATTTTATCAATCTTTTCTTCTGCCCAACAATAGTTCAAAAACAACTGTTGCTATGACTCAAACCCAAAATATTCTCAAAATCAATGCCTTAGGCATGATTTTCCTACCACTTGAGCTCACTTACCCATTGTAATTAATTATTATATGCTTTCTATCTTGAGGTTCGTGCACAATCCACCATGCTTTAAAACTCATGCACCCTCCTTACTCCTCACTGCCTTTACATTAAACTTTGTGTGCTACCCTAATGAATGGAATGAATGACACTTATATCTCAATCACCTTCTCTTTTCAAATTATTTTTATTTTCCTCCTTATATATGCAATTTGAAGTTTTGGAAGATGTCGGTTCTCTTGGTACTATTTGAATTTTAATTTTTTGTGCTATTTAAAATTCAATTATTATTTTTTTTTGTGTGGAAAACATCCCAAAAGGGATGCCACTTTTGGGTAAGACCCAAGGAGGTAGGGGTATCCATTCCGCAAAAAATGCCTAGGACTCGGACCTAGCCTACCACCTTTGACACACTCAAGGAGCAAACAAACACACAAACCCAATTAAAAATAAGCAGATAACAACAAAAATAATAAAATAAAATAAAAAACATGCTCCTTGAGTGTGTCAAAAACAAAAGCACAACCAAACACACACAATAAGATAAAAGAAACCACAACACAAACCAGATATAAAAATGCAAGAAACACATAACAAAACATAAACAAGACAAAAACAACAGAACACTACAAAGACATAACCCAAAAAAAAAAACAAGAAAAATAAACACAACCAAAACCTAAAAAATTAAAAAATTAAACAAAAATAAAAATAAAAAACAACCAACAACAGACAATAAAAAAAAACAAAAAATATAGAAAACACTCACCCATAAAAATACGAAATAACACAAACAAAGAGAAACCCAAGAACAAGAATGAAAAAAAACACAAGAACAATAACAAAAAATATATTAAAAAAAACAAAAAAAAAAAAAACACAAGAACAACAAAAAACAACACAAAGAACACAAAAACAAAACAAAATAAAAAAACCCACCCACATTAAAAAACTAAACAAAAAAAAACAAAAAGAAAAAAAGAAATAAAAAATGAACAAAACAAAGACCTATCTAGAATAGAAGACTATTAATGCAAGAATCAATAGAGGAAACAAAATAAAGAATAGAATGAGCTAGGGAACTAAAAAAAATTGAATGAACCAAAGAGAAGCAAAAAAAAAAAAAGAAACTAGGTACCTTCAGAACTGGAGGCATCCAAAGAAATGATAGAAAGAAGAGCTTCCCTAATTTGAGAAGCCCACCATATAGGAGGGTGGCCATAACAAGTAAGATCACCTTTGTCCAAAGCCCAATTAGCTAAAGCATCAGCACTCTTGTTTTGATTTTTTACCAAATGATTGTAATCAACTTTCAAAAATCCCATCTGGATTAACTGAATCTTCTCAATAATTCTTTTTATTCTCCAATCCACCTTATGATTCTTAGAAGGATTCTTCAAGAGATTAATCATAAGTTGAGAGTCAGACTCAACTATCACCTTTTTAGATCCAACCTTAGTAGCCTCCTGAAGACCTTTGAGGATACCATACCCTTCAGCAAGGTTATTGGAAAGAATACCCAAATTCTCAGCAAAAGTAAAAACCAGGGAGCCATCTAAAAGTCTACCAATTCCTCCCACACTAGCTTTTCCAGGGTTCCTTCTAGAGGCTCCATCAGTATTGACTTTTCCAAAATCCTTAGGAGGAGGTTGCCAATTTCTATTCCTATCCAAGTTACTAATACTCACATTCCCTTTAAGATGGTTGCCCTTAGAAGGTTTAATATTCAAATTTATTTTATTATAATATTTAAACTTTGGTTTAAATGTTATAATTTATTTTTTAATCTTTTGTCCTTTGCTCTTGAAATCTTTTTTCACCCTTGTAATAAATAAATATTTTTCAATGGAACCTTGTCTTCTTCTTGCAAACATAACCATGGATAACCTTATCTTTTTTCTTGCACATATAACTTATGCATAACCTTATTAACAAAATAAAACCTTGTTATTTTCTCACACACAACCATAAAGAATGCTTTTACCTTGATAATTATTGTACCCTTGAAGATATTTGCCTTGCACTTTAATATTTCAACATTGAATATTATTTTCAACAATTTTACCTTTTACATCAATGACAACCAATATACTCAATATTTCCAACAATATCCCCCTTTTTCATTGATGGTAACCCTTCCTAAAAAAGAAAAATTCCAACCACTAAATTCCAAATCTGCTTCCCTTGAGAAGTTGCTTTCCTTACTGATATCTCTCCCCATTACTAAAACTATCCCCCTTTGACATCAATGGCAAAGGGACTCCTTTGGGGCTAAAAAATATGACTCTTAGCTCAGCCCCCTCACCACCTCCTCTCCTTGATGTGATTAATTTTAGTGTGGGAGTAAGACTACTCCCAACATACAATATTCTTTTTCCTTTTCACCCTTCTTTTTCAGCACCTTTGTAATCATATCATTTTGATCCTTTTGAGTGTCCCTATTATTTCTTGAATCTATAATTTATGTAAACTCTGTTGTACACCACTTGGTATTATGTCAAATATTATTACAATTGTAACACCCGGTGTTGTAGTTTTTTGAAGGTGCAAATGACTTGAAGTTCCTCTTGGTGAAGCCATAATAATTTTTGTCATGAACCCTACAGTGTATAGATTTATGACAGAAGTGATTATATGAGTGGCAATAAACTTGAAAGAAATATCCATATTTGAATCATTTGAAGTTCCTCTTAGTGAAATCATACTCCTTATTTCCATGAACCACACAATGCATAGATTTGTGACTAAAATGATTACATGAAAAACAATACCCTTGGAAGAAATATTCATCTTGGAAGAAAAAAAAATACCTATATATATAGATAGATAGATAGATATATAGGTTATTTTTTAAATATTTATTCTATTATTAATTAGAAGTAAGAAACAACACTATCATTGATCTAATCCTCATATTCATTTTTATTAATAATTAATAATAACATGTAATAGATATAACATTCTATTATTTTAAAACCAAAGCTAGCTCTCTCATGCACACACACATTCAAAAACATATGATTAAAATACAAATGTCATGAAAAGGGACACATGATGAGATATTCAAAAGTAAAAATGGTGGAGAAAGAGATCACAAATTCTAGGCATGAGGAAAACTTTAATGTAAAAAAAGTAACCCATACCATAACAAAAATTGTTCAAATACAATATTCTCTATTCCCAAGAAATTGGTAAGACAACATTTATGTCATCAAAGGAAAAAGGTCATTATATTTCACATGAATCAAGAATTAGAAGAAACAAATGACACAAGGGATAAGGAGGTAAATTTTAATGTGCAAATTCAAATAAAAAAGGAGTTAAAGGTTCTAAGATGATGAGGTAAAGTTTAATATAAAGAAATATTGAGAGATAAATTTTAAAGTTAATGAGGTGAATTAGGTCAAGGTTAATCTAGGTAAATAATCTTACTTTTCTTCAAGTAGCATAAAATAGTCTCCTTACAATAAAATTAAAGTAGTGCAAAGTGTATTCATTACACTATAAGGTTTTAAGAGCAACATAATAAATAAAACCATATGGAGGATATCCATGGAATTTTAGTGTTTCAAGTGTAGCATAAGAAAGTAATGACAATGGATGATCATTTATGCACTTTAGGGTTTTTTAGAAAATACCAAGAAAAAAGTGTTTATGAGGCTATTCCTTCTATTTTAGAATTTTTATAGCAACATTATATATATATATATATTTTGTAAATTAAAAATTTATATTACTGAAAAGGGTTTTAAGGATCCCTAAACCTTGATACAAAACCAACAAAAATAGTTGTAATATGAAGAAGGATGTACCAGGGACCCCCTATAGACCTTAGAACAACAAGAGCCACAATGGAGGACATAACCTCAGGCTTAAGGACACAGAAACACCAGAATAAACAAAAATGAGAGGTCACAGCCTCATACTTAAGGACATAAATAAAGGACACACCCTAAGATGTAAAAACCACAACACCAGAAGGAAAGGTCTCTATGCAGGGAAGCCGCAAGAAAAAAAAAATACCCACTACTAGAGGAGGACCAGGCTCCATGTAGGGTAGACTTATAAGCAAAAACTATGGATAAGAGGATATTAATCCTTAGCTCAAGTCTTGTCTTTATCCTTGGTGTCCTCCTAATTAGCATTCGTAGGCTCAGTATCCTGAGGCTCCTCCTTGACAGATGATATGGGAGTGTGCGAAAAGGATAGCAGATTATGCAGGCAGAGAAAAATAGGTTGGAAAGTGAAGGCAAATTGGGGAGGACCTGTATCTCTCCAAATTTTTTGCATCCTTACCCTCAGGCTATAGGATCCATACCCAAAATGGGGATGCGAGAAGGATGGGACAATACCTTAGACTGAGAGGCCCTTTGAAGGTCCCCCCTCTCAGGGGAGGGGTGTAAGGGTGAATTTTTGACGGATGGTAGGTTCACCAGGAAACTTTTGAGTTGCAGTTTCCACACCTAGGTTGATAGTGGGTTTGATGTGTTCATTTTTATACTTTAATCATTCAACTCCTAGGTTTGACCAAGATAAATCTAAACTATTCTATATGCCAATGCTGATTTAGATGAATACAAAAAATACGAATGAATGCTAACCACAGAGAGTATGCTAGCTAGAACATAACATACCTGATATCGAATGTTTGATGAAGATTATGAGTTTTGTAACAGTCTAGATCGCCTCAACTCGTACGTAATCATATGATATTTCATAGGATCATCTCAAATCACAGTCGGTCATCTGAGATCAGATGGAATCATCTTAAATCTGATGAATTCATGAGATGAATTTGTCAAAAGCCTACAATCACAAAAACAGATACAAAATACCAAATATGCAACTGCAGAAGCAAAGTAAAATGATAGCAATAATAGCAAACATGCCTAAATGATAGATCAAAATAGCAATTAAAGAGGAAATGCATCAACTTCACAATTTATTTTGATCTTATCATGCATTTATATTAGATGAGGTGAACTCCAAGATGCATAAATATAATAATTTAAGATAGTGCAGAAATATAATAGGAAAATGTAGAAAAAAACTAAGGAAATGCAAAATCTGGGCTCTGATTGCCCCCAATCTGGACTATAGTCAGGATCGCCTCCAATCATACAAGATCATCTATGCTCCTCGACAAGATCATACAAAATAGTCTTGAATCGCTTACGATGATCCAATCTTGCTTCGACTGAAAAACATTAAAGTTCTTGCAAGAAAACATGAAATACCAAATACAAATGATAGTACGAGGGTGTTCTAATGCACAAGGAGCTAAATTTGTAGGGAAATCAGTCAACCAAGAGATTCAAAGGGGGTTTAAGAGGATAAAATAAGAAAATCCCAATTTATATAGGATTAGGGAGAGGTTAGGAGGTTGGAGATCATCCCAATTTGGGAGATCTCCAATGAGGGAGACTCTAACTATGCAGACACACTTTCTGCCTAGGTTAAAGAAGCTGTTGAACTTGCTTTAGCCTCTTCTTCCACTTATTTTTAGGTTCATAATTCCTGCAAATATCATCTCAGATAATGGAACTTGTTTCAAAAATAAAGATGTCAAGAAATTATGTCAAAAATATAAATATCAACATCGTTGGTCCACTCCCTATTATCCTCAGGGTAATGGCCAAGCAAAAGCATCTAATCAAACATTAATCAAAATCCTTAAAAGACTGGTCAATAATTTTGGCCGATATTGGCACATCCAATTATATCCTACTTTGTGGGCTTATCGAACTAGCGTTCGTACCCCCACAGGAACTTCACTGTTTGTTTTGGTTTATGGTGTTGAAGCCATTTTTCCCTTTGAATTAGAAGTTCCTTCTTTAGATCTACTACTTCAAGATACTAAAGTAGGAGATGAATATCGTGCTGGCAGATTTAGTTAGCTAGAACTTCTAGATGAAAAGCGCATCAATGCTTTGGAGCATCTTCGTGCCTACCAAAACAAGCTTAAATGAGCATACCTCAAGAAAGTTCATCAACGATCCTTTGAGATCGGCGACCTTGTCTTAAAAGAAAATAAAAAAAATACTAATGCAACTAAAGACCTTAAAGGTAAGTTTGAGCCCAACTGGCTCGGACCATATGTCATCACTACTAAATTTGGATCAGGAGCATATTGATTAGCTACCTTAGATGGTAAATATCTTAAAGAACCTATGAACATTATGCATCTTAAGCATTATTATGCATAACATTGGGTCATTTCATTATTTGTATATATTGTATTTTGCATATTGTTTCATTTTAGCCATTTCTATCAAAATCTTTTTCAAAAACATTAATAGTACTTATTCTTGCAATTCATCAATCAAAATCAAAATATAAAAATATAAAAACATCAAAATCATCAAAATCTTCAAAAAAACATATTTTATTTTCATACTTGTCAATTCTTGACAGTGTTGCAGTTATATTTTCAATTATTTTGGACAAATTAGCATTTATTTGGAATCCCACACTTTCACATTCACATGAATAAATATCTTGATTTTATTTTGTATGATTATTAATCTCTCTTATATCAAAGTCCACAGTTGAATTAAATAAAGTTTTGAGCATAAAGAATTGATCTTGTTATTTACTTGAACCAAGTATATCTCTTCACATTAAAATTATTTCATTGCAAATTCGATATGATGCTACATCGTAGAAATGGTGTCTTGAGCAAAAAGTTTCCTCTGCTATCCTATTATGCACATGGTCTAGAATCTTTGAGAATTGAAAAAAGGACAAGCTCACCCCTACCCATAATAAAAATCCCCTGCTCTACAGCTAATCCGAGAAAGTATCCCTAGCATAGGAAGAAAAGAAAAGTTCAAGAAAAAGAGAAAAATAAAGTTATTATTTTGTATCATCATAACAATATTTCAGCATTATCTCAGTATCAAGTAAAAAAACAAAAAAAAAATCAAACAAGAGAAAATCAAAAGCAAAATGCAATAAAATCCTTTCCCTACCCCTTGAAAATAAAAGAAGGGTGAATGAGCTTGAATCCCTAGAATTCTCAATTATTCGAAAACTGTGAGGTAAGCCCCATAACAGGTGGTTTGTGCCCAACCCGCTTGGCCTTGGGTAATCCATGGAATTCGTCTGGAACAGAACATCCAAATGATTTCATCCCAAAACCAAATTTTCATAATTAGCTTCTATTCCAACAGCTTCTCTAACCTAGGTAGAAAGCATGTCTGTGCAGTTAGAGTCTCCCCCATTGGAGATCTCCCAAATTGGGATGATCTCCAACCTCCTAACCTCTCCCTAATCCTATATAAACTGGGATTTTCTTAGTTTATCCCCCTGAACCCCCTTTGAATCTCCTGGTTGACTAATTTCCCTACAAATTTAGCTCCTTGTGCATTAGAACACCCTTGTACTATCATTTGTATTCGATATTTCATGTTTTCTTGCAGGAAATTTACTATTTTTCAGTCGAAGCAAGATCGGATTGTTGCAAGCGATTCCAGACTATTTTGAACGATCCTGTCAAGGAGTGTAGACAATATTGTATGATTGGAGGCGATCCTAACTGTAGTCCAGATTGGGGGCAATCAGAGCCTAGAGTTTGCATTTCCTTAGTTTTTTTTTGCATTTTCCTATTATATTTCTGCACTATCTTAAATTATTATATTTATGCATCTTGGAGTTCACCTCATCTAATATAAATGCATGATAAGATAAAAATAAATTGTGAAGTTGATGCATTTCATATTTAATTGCTATTTTGATCTATTATTTAGGCATGTTTGTTGTTATTGCTATCACTTTCCTTTGCTTCTGTAGTTGCATATTTGGTATTTTGTATCTATTTTTGTGATTGCAGGATTCTGACGAATTCGTCTCACGAATTCATCAGATTTCAGATGATTCCATCTGATCTCAGATGACAGACTATGATTTGAGATGATTCTATGAAATATCATATGATTACGTACTAGTTGAGGTGATTTGGATTGTTAAAAAACTTAGAATCTTCATCAGACATCCATAGTCAGGTATGTTATGTTCTAGCTAGCATATTCTCTGTGGTTAGCATTCATTCCTATTTTTTGTATTCATCTAAATGAGCATTGGCATATAGAATAGTTTAGATTCATCTTGGCCAAACCTAGGAGTTGAATGATTAAAGTATAAAAATGAACACATCAGACCCACTATCAGCCTAGGTGTGGAAACTGCCACTCAAAAGTTTCCTAGTGAACCCACCATCCGTCAAAAATTCACCCTTACATCCCTTCCTCGAGAGGCAGGACCTTCAAATGGCCTCTTAGTCCGAGGTATTGTCCCATCATTCTCGCATCCCCATTTCGGACATGAATCCTATAGTATGAGGGTAATGATGTGAAAAATTTGGAGCGATACATTTTGGTGAACCCGACGTAGCCCTATTTTGGTGAACCTACAAAATTTGGATGCTAACCTGTCGATAGCCCTATTTTCTTCTTTGTAAGCATATTGAAAAATGACTTCTTGCATTTCAAGGACCAAGGTCTTGGATTCTTCGATGTAGTCTCCAACTCTCCAATATGGGCTTTAATTACTATGCATTAGGTAATTAATGATGTTGAGGGAGTCTCCTTCAACTATCAGCTTGTTGGTAAAATTCTTTGCAAGGGAAAGACCCCTCCACATGCTTTTAGCTTCAGCAACATGATTTTTCTGCTCACCCAATCCTTCAGCAAAAGCAAGGATGACTTCTCCTTGGTGGTTTTTGAGGATACCTCCTGCCCCTGCTTTCCCTGGGTTACCTTTAGTAGCTCCATAAAAATTAATTTTGAACCATCCAAGCGATGGAGGAATCCAATGAGAATCAACTCTAAGGTTGGTTGGGGGACAAAACTCCTCTAAGGATAGACCAAGATCCTTGCCAAGATCATATTTAGACTTGGAGGTTGGCTTAGGGGATGGGGAATGAGGGAGGTATTCTCCAAGGCATTGGCCAATATTTTAGAAGAGATAAACTTAGGGGCATTTGGACTTTGGTAGAAGATTTTGTTGTTTCTTTCAAGATAAACTTTCCAGAGGAAGTGGTGGAGACAAATATTCCAAAGGAATTTGAGGTGGGGGTCATGATAGGGGGAGGGCAAATGGTTGAAGAGATCACCTATGGAGCTAGGTTTTGCCCATTGGATATGGAAGGAATGGAAGATGGAGTCAAGGATGGATGAATAAAAGGGGCAGTGGAGGAAAATGTGAGATGTGGATTCCCAGGCATTAAGGCAAAGATAGCATCTGTTAGGGATGGTAATGCCTTTCTTGATAAGGTTGTCTATAGTAAGGATTTTCTCTTGAATAGCTAGCTAGGTAAAGAAAGAAACATTTGGAATGAGAGACTTGACCCAGACTAGGTTGAAAGGCAACAGGGTATCCTCATCATCAAGGAGGAGGAGATAGGCTAATTTGAATGAGAAATTCCCAATTTCTAAAGGATCCCATATGAACTGATCTACAAAATTATTTGAAAGAATGATGGTGGAATGCAGGAGGAAATTCAGGATAATTTATTCATTAGGGAGTGTAGGGATGAAGGAAGAATGATCATTTTATCATTCAGTGTGTGTAATATAAATATTACACAAAAGGTCTATAATAGCCCGGTGGTTACGAAACCATCCGAGGCTAATATAGGCTTATGTTATAACAAATAACATAATGCCTAAATAAGCTAACAACCTTTAGCTAATAATGAAATAAACTAACAGCTACGCTAACATCCCCCCTTATTACATTATTTGGATGAGAAGATAATACTAGTTATACTAACATCCCCCCTGATTACATAATTTTGCAATACAAAGAGAGCTGCGAAACAATTCAAATTTGACACGTGCAAGTGCCTTAGTGAAAATGTCTACAACTTGAGCATTTGTGGGAATGTACTAAAGCTGAATTCTATGCCTTGGAACTTTGTCTCGAATGAAGTGACATTGTGTGTCAATGTGCTTGGTTCTTTCATGATGTACTAGATTCTTGACAAGGTTCATAACACCTTGGTTGTCGCAAAACAAGTGAATTGGATATTTGGATGGAAGACCCATACTTGTCAAAATGTGATGCAACCATATCACTTCGCACATAGCTTCATGTGCGGCACGATACTTTGCCTCTATAGATGAGATAGCAACCACCTGTTGCTTCTTGTTGTGCTAAGAGACAGGACCGAATCCAAGATGAAAAATATATCCTGAAGTTGACTTGCGATCATCAAACGACCCGACATAGTCAAAGTCCGTGTATCCTTGCAAGAAGAATTTACCATTCCTCTTGTATTCTAGGCCATATTCCATAGTACCACGGACATAGTGAAGAACACATTTTGCTGCTTTCCAGTGAGTAGTCTTAGGTTCCTGCATGAACCTCGAAAGATAGTTAACAACAAACACAATATCTGGCCTAGTGTTTGTCAGATATATGAGACTCCCAATCAACTGGCGATAAAGAGTACCATCTACCTGAGGTGAATCATCATACCATGATAACTGAAGCCCTGATTCCATCGGAGTTGCCATTGGCTTGCAATCAATCATGTGATATTTTTCTAACAATGTCTTGGCATATTTTTTTTGAGACACCTTGATGTAGTGCTCCTTCTGGATTACTTCCAGACCAAGACAATAATGGAGAAGTCCGAGATCTGTCATTTCAAAATATTTACATAAGTCACTTTTGACAGTAGAGATCATAGTTTTTGAACTCCCTATAATGAGCAAATCATCAACATAGAGTACAAGCAACACTATCTCAAAATATTTTTTCTTGAAATAGAGGTTTGCATCTAATGAACATCTCTTAAATCCATGCTATAGGAGGTGATTATCCATTTTTATATACCAAGCTCGAGGAGCTTGTTTCAAACCATACAAGGATTTGACCAACTTGCAAACTTTCTACTCTTGGCCTTCCACTTCAAATCCTTCAGGTTGAGTCATGTAGACTTCCTCTTGGAGATCACCATTCAGAAAAGCACTCTTGACATCCATTTGGTGAACTTTCCACCCATATTGTGCTGCCATAGCACAAAGAACTCGAATGGTGGTCATCCAAGCAGTAGGTGCAAAAGTTTCCTCATAGTCAATGCCTTCCTTTTGAGCATAGCCCTTTGCAACAAGATGGGCCTTATGCTTATCAATTGTCCCATATGCCTTGTACTTGAATTTGTACACCCATTTGCAGCCTATGGGCTTCTTTTTGTATGGCAGATTGACAAGCTTCCAAGTTTTGTTTTTCATCAGAGACTGATACTCAGCATCCATAACAGCTTTCCATTGTGGCTCACTAAGGGCATCTTGCATCGAAATGGGTTCATGTTCATTCATTGAAGATATAAACACCTTGTCCTCATCTATATCCATATCCTCTATTGGTCTCTCTGGATCAACAGAAAGTCCCTCAAAATATTGACAAAGATCATCAACCCTAGTAGTCTCTATTGCTGCTCTCTCCTATCGAGCCATGCTATGAGTATGAGGCCTATCCAAAGTCAAATCAGGTGGAGTAGATAGCTTGGAGTCTCTGATTGTACTTGTATACCATTTTGGATTCTTATTCTATGATTTTGAAGAAGATGGAGAAGAACCTCCAATCTTTGATGATGAAGGAGACTTCTCAACTTTAGATTCCACAAGATCTAGGTATACATCTGATGTGCTTTGTGATGTGAAAGCCTCATCAAAAACAACATCTCTACTGACATGAATCTTATTGGTCAAGGGATAAATCAAATGATAACCCTTAGAGTGCTCATCATAGCCAAGAAGAATACACTTCAATGTCTTCTCATCTAGCTTCTTCCTTTTCTCTTTTGGTATGTGCATGAAAGCTTTACACCCAAAAATGCATAGATGAGAAATGGAGGGTTTCCTACCACTCCATGCTTCCTATGGATTCATTCCTTGTAGGGCCTTTGTGGGTGCCCTATTCAATAGATATACTATTGTGGTGACAGCTTCTGCCCAATATTGTTGCCCAAGACTAGCTCCTGTGAGCATGCAACGAACCATTTCCATGATGGAACGGTTCCTCCTTTCAGAAACTCCATTTTGCTGAGTATAAGAAGTAGTTAATTGTCTCGTGATCCCATGTGCAGCCAAGAATGCAAAAAATTCTTTAGAGGTAAACTCCCCCCTCGATCTGAGTGAAGAGTCTTTATAGAAGCCCCTGACTCCTTCTCAAAAGATTTCTTGAATTGCTGAAAGAAACCAAATGCCTCATATTTTAGAGTAAGAAAGAACACCCACATTTTTCGTGAGTAATCATCTACAAATAACTGAAAATACCTCTTCCCCCCACAACTGATGGGTGTGAAAGGACCGCACAGATAGGTGTGAATCAACTCTAGAGGTTTCTTTGCTCTTGTAGAGCTTTTCTCAAAAGGTACTCTATGTTGCTTTTCTACCAAGCAGTCAGAGCACACTGGCAATATGGTAGAAATGGAAGGAAGACCCTTTACCATCTCATACTTACTTAGCTCAAGTAAGTAACCAAAACTAAGATGCCCATATCTCTTGTGCCATAGGGAAGTTGCCTCCTTTGTAGAGACTGTCATGGCGACATGTGGAGTAGAGATAGCATCTAAGGCAAATAAGCCATGCTTAAATGAAGCGGTTGCAATGTTCTTACCCCTCTTGGTAATAGAACAACACTTCTTGCCTCCCTCAACACTAAATTTCACAACCATATCTTTGTCCAGAATTTGTGTGACTGACAACAAATTATTCACCAATCCTGGAACATAGAGGACTTTTTCAATCTGACACTTGCCATCAAAAAGAGTGACTGAAATAATACCTTCTCCCTGAACCTTGTAGGTTTTATCATCAACAATAGTGACAGGTTTGCCCTCTTTGGCCTCAAAAGACTCAAACCATGATTTATCGCCAGTCATATGCTTACTAGCGCCAGAATCGACATACCATACAGGATCCATCTGCTTGGAGGCTGTGGTAGTCATGAGCACCTTGTGTGCCCACTCAAAATCCAAGTCAAATTCTTCAACAACAACATTCACCTTGGGTTGCTTGTTCTTGTTGTGTGGTTTGTTCTGGCCTTTCTATTTAGGTTGTTTATTCTTATGCCAACATCTGTTTGTATCATGACCCTCTTTGTCACAGATCTTGCAATATATTTTTTTTTGTTGAGGTTGTTTCCCTTTTGAATCCTTTTGAGAACTACCTCCCTTCTAAAAATTACCCTTCTTCTTGTGTTGCCCCTTCCTGTTGGTGTATAGGGCAGTGTTAGAAGAATCATCTCGTTGTAGTTGGCGTGCCTCCTCTTCTTGAAGCATATTAACCAACTCTACAAAGGTAACTTTCCATTGGGACACCTGAAGGGAAGTGATCAACACCCTATAAGAATCAGGTAAATCTCTCAATACAATTGAGGTAAGGAGCTTGTCATCAACTGGTTCTCCCAAAGAATTCAACTTTGCTTTCAATTCAGACACTTTGCAAAGAAAGAGTTCAACTGTCTCCCCCTGCTTCATGCTTAGACTGTGTAATTGAGTTTGAAGGAATAGAATAGTGGAATCATTCTTTCCCTCATATATAGTGTTAAGGGCATCCCATGCCTCTTTACTATGTTCACAATCAGCAATATGGGGTTGAACTTCATCAGACACAACAAGCAAGATGAGCACTTTGGCTTTGCTGTCTTTCTTGTCAAAGTCTTTCTGATCAGCAGATGGAGTTGTAGCTCCAAAAATAGATGAAGGTCTTGTTGTTGCTCCAGATACAACATCCCATAAGTCATCCATTGCTAGGATTACCTTCATCTTATTTTTCCATGGTGTGTAGTTAGGACCTTTCAACAACTGATGAGAATCAGTCATTAATTTTGTAGACATTGTGAAGGTTCCTTATAACACCAATTGGTCCCCCTTTCAATATACCTTAATGCCAGGACTTTATACCGTACAAAATACCCTCCCTTATGTGAGGGAGACTATAGGTATTTTGAAAAAACCAGAAAAATTACCCGCCCTTACGTGAGGGAAACTGTAGGTAATTTTAAAGATTTTACGATACGTGGAACTTAGGCGGTAATGAAAGGGAATCATCTTGTTGATGGAACCTACCATAGAAAGTCATCAATACTCATGCATGGGGCGTAACTTCCCCTAAACACTTCGGATTTCAAAACTTTCATCAGGATTTACGCCTAAACACAAGAACGATTAGGGTAATGGATGGAGTAAAAAAAATGCAAAATATGGCAAACTTATCTCTCCCCGATGATTTATAGAGAACAAGCTCAGACGTCATTTTGGTAGCTATATTAGGCGATGGATACAATAGCGCAATCACGATAGCTTTACCTGTAAGTGCTGGCCAGAGGTATCACAAATACCGAACGTTATAGTGCAATAAATTGCATGGATGGGTTTAATTATTTTGGGGACTTAGGGAGTGAATTTGATTTTAACTTTTAATGATGTAGTGCAAAGCAAGAAAAAAATGTAACATACAACATAAAAGTGCCCATAGAAAATAAACCACTAGGTGTCGAGAGTTGTCGAAAATGCACCTTTACAATAATGCCAAAAATTGCTTTTTCAAAATACTCTCTATCCCCCCTTGATTTTTGAAAAAAATACTCCCCCCTTAGATTTTTCCAAAAAAAATGGACTCCCCCCTTTAAATTTTTTCTTTATAAAGCATTTTAAAACATTCTTTTAGAACTAAAGTTAAAAAAATAACTTTATCTTATATAGTAAAAAATTATATATATATTTATAAAAAATAATAACTTTAAACTATTATAAAATAAATTAAAATGTTATTAATTTTAATTTTAATTAAATAATATTAAAAAAAACTTAAATAATAAAAAAAAAATTATACCTTTGTTTTGGGGGGGTCGACAGGACTCGAACCCACGACCTCAGGGCTCCCTGAGCCCTACCGCTCAGCCCACAACCAGGTGGGCTAGCGGGCTGATCCGAAAGGATCAGGGGACCCCCTCGTATTTGAGGAGTCTCCCCAAGCTTGTCCACTTCTTGACACCACTCCGCTCAACGGTGGCTCTGTCACATTGGGCGGTGGTTCTGTCATGTTGGGACCAAAGGGAAAAATCCCTTATTTACTACACGGTGCCTCCTCCAAGTGGGCGGTGCTGCAAAATCAGTTTTGCTTTCTTGCTATGGTCATCTTCAAGCAAACATGGCCAAAAAACAATGTCGCCAACAATATAACGTCCGAGGCACCCATCGTGATATCTGAAGAATAAGAACATATGTTATCTGAACCCGTCGGTCCTGCAATTCCACGACTGCATGATAGTTGTCCTTCAGAGCCAAACTATGCTTTGCCTAGCAAAAATCTCAATCTGTGTCAGGTGGGCAACAATCTATTGTAGGTGGAAAATGATCTATTTTTGCCCCATCATTTTGCAACCCTGTGTGCACTCACTGCATCGGAGAAACGTTTGCGTTCTCCTCCAGTCGATCTCCAAGAAACTAGCTGCAATGTGCTCGAATTCATCTATAAATCACCTCACGACCACCAGATATGGGGCTAATCTCCTCCGCTATACAAAAAAATAGTGCGAGATTTGCAAATGCGTATGTTGGAGCTGCAAACGTTCGACAATCGTTTGGCTCCTCCTATCGCTTCAGGCTTAGAATCCTTCATGGCTGCTACAGTTGGCATCCAGCCTTCGATCCTCCATGACCACGCTAATCACCACCAGTAAGGTGCAAATTCTCTAGAAAAGTTTGTAACGCGTCTGCGCAGGTGAAGATCAAATGGTGGTCTATTATCCCAGCGTTGTCAACCGCGAGTGCGAATCTTCACGTCGTTGCTTTGCTATGACACGATCATTGCAAAATGGCAGTGTCATTAATCATCTGCCACGACAATAAAATGCTCGATGCCTACAGATCCCCCTCTACTCTGCTCTGATACCATGAAGGAAGAACGATCATTTTATCATTCAGTGTGTGTAATATAAATATTACACAAAAGGTCTATAATAGCCCGGTGGTTACGGAACCATCCGAGGCTAATATAGGCTTATGTTATAACAAATAACATAATGCCTAAATAATCTAACAACATTTAGCTAATAATAAAATAAACTAACAGCTACGCTAACATACCTAATGAGATTCCAACTAGTGGTGCTATTCTAGGTATTAAGGAAATCAGAGACCTTATGCCCTATCCTAGAGTTAGTAAAATATTTGAGTCTGGATAAAATAGGGTCCTTGATTAGAGGATCTTGGGTGATCCATTTGTCTTACCAAAATTCAATTTTTCTTCCATATCCCAACTTCCACCTTAATTATTTCATGATGAGAGACCTCGTGCTTATGATGGAGTTCCAAAAATCCGATCCTCGTCTAGGGGTATCATCATTGAGGAAGTTGCCATCTTGAAGATACTTCCTTTTTACAATGGAAGTCCACTCATTTCTATCACCTGACACCAATCTCCATGCTTTCTTGGCTATCAGAGTTGTATTGAGGGAATGTACTCTTTTGATCCCAACACCCCCTTTGTATTTGGGTTTGCAAACCTTGTCCCAGGACACCAATTGGATCCCTTTTTTCTTCTCAGCTCCTGTCCATAATTTTTTTTTCTGAATTTGCTCTATTTTGAGGGAGACTACAACAAGTGCCCAAAAAATAGAGAGGAAATACACAGGGATACTTTGAAGGGTAGCTATAGTTAAAGTGCATTTGGATGCTTGAGATAGGAGATTACCCTTCCATCCTACAAGTTTTTTTTGGATTCTCTCTATCACATTATTCCACATTGGAGCTATAGGTTGGCCACAGAATAAAGGGAGCCCAAGGTAAGTTGTAGGGAGAACAACCATAGAACATTCAAGAATTTTGGTAATCTTGATCTGTCTTTGGGTAGGTGTATTTAAAAAATATAGTTTACTTTTGCTGAAGTTGAATTTTTGCCCAAAAACTACTTCATAAAGCTTAAGAATATATTTGATCACATGCACTTCAAAAATAGATGCATTGGTAGACAATATGGTATCATCCACAAATTGTTGGTGCAAGACAGGATTAGTCTGATATGAGGCTTTGATTCCTGATAGGAGGCCAATTATGCAAGCATATTGAATTGTTCTTCCTAAGGCTTCGACGATGATAATGAATAAAATGGGTGAGATGGGGTCCCCCTACCTAAGGCCTCTACTATTTTTGAAATAACCAGTGGTGGATCCATTAATGAGGACAGAGAACCAAGGAGAGGAAATGCAAGCTTTGATGAGGTCAACCCACTCAGGATGGAATCCAAACTTGAGCAAGATGGCTAAGAGAAAGTCCCAATTGACTCTATCATAGGCTTTATTCATGTCAAGTTTGAGAACAAAGGTGGGATTTTAGTCTTTGAAGCTGAATGTAAGGCTTCATGGATGGAAATGACCCCATCAAGGATTGATCTACCTTGGATAGAACTTCCCTTGCAAGGATCAATGATTCTATGTAAAATGATTTTCATTATATTAGCCATGAGATTTTTTTTATTTTTTTTTATTTTTTAAAGCGAAAAACCCCTTGCGGGGCCACCTTGGTCTGAGAGACCACGAACAGGGGGTTCTATACCGTCAAAGTCACCCGGGAATCACAACCAGCCCTTCCCGTATCAACATTATCAATTGGATTTTGGATACCCAATTCAGATTTTTGGTAGGGTGGAAATTCGAACTTGGGACCTCCCTTGGAGGATTGCCCTCTCCTCTACAACACACCTACAACACCTGGGTTATTAGCCATGAGCTTAGTGAGGATATTGTAAACAACATTGCATAGGCTAATTGGTCTGAATTCAACTAAGGATTTAGCAGCAAGGTTTTTAGGAATGAGAGCAATAAAAGTGGAATTGTACCCCATGAGATTCTTTTGAAAGGCTAAAATTATCTAATGACATGGCATACATCAAAAAAACAATATCCTAGAAATTTTTAAAAAAGCAAGGGGTAACCATCAGTTCTGGGGGCTTTATCAGGATTCATGAAGAAAATGGCATATTTAATTTCTTCATCCTAAAAAGGGGCAATTAAACAGGAATTGACATTTTCTGAAATGGATTTGGGGATGTGGTGAAGCATGGAAGCTTGGGCCGAGGCTGAGCAAGATTTTTCATCCTCGAGAAGGTTTCTGAAATAAGAACTTGCTTCATTTCTAATTTCCTCTAAATCTGAAGTGGAGGTATCATCACTTTTAGTCAGTTCTTTGATGTGATTGTTGCTTTTGTTCCTTAGAGTAGACACATGAAAAAGTTTAGTATTGGAATCTCCTTCTTTGATCTAGAGAGCTCTAGAATTTTATCGTCAAAATGTATCTTCACAAGCAAGGAAATTATGGTACTCAATAAGGATTTGTTTCTCTTCTTCTTTGATTTGATCATCCAGTGCACCATTTTATATTTTTTTTTCAATCTATTCAAGTCTTTCTTTGAGAGATTATTTGTTGGCAAAGACGTAAAAAACTTCTCTATTCCAAATTTTTAGGTCTTCCTTGAGAGTTTTAAGCTTCTGAGCTAGTTTATAGGAAGGATGTCCTTGAAATTCTTATTTCCAAGAGTGTGAAACTCTTTGCCTTAGATCTAGGTGGTGTATCCACATAGCCTCAAATATGAAGGGTCTTTTGTAAGGATTGGATTTGTCAATCTCAAGGATGAGAGGGTTATGGTCAGACCCAATTTTAGGAAGAGGATGGAGACAAGAATATCCAAACACATGGATAGCTTCCTGGGAGATGAAAACCCTATCTAACTTGACTTGAGTATGCTGGATCCTAGATATTCTATTAATCCATGTGAATATTACTTTTTTGAGGTTTATGTCTGTATCGTTCCAAATTTTTTGCACCCTTACCTTTAGGCTAAAGGATCCATGCCCGGAAGGGGGATGGGAAAAGGATGGGACGGTACCTCAGACTAAGAGGCCCTTTGAAGGTCCCGCATCTTGAGGGAGGGGTATTAAGGTGATTTTTCAACGGATGGTGGGGTTCACCAGGAAACGTTTAGTGGCAGTTTCCATGCCTAGGTTGAGAATGTGTTTAATGTGTTCAGTTTTATCTTTAAACATCCAAGTACTAGGTTTGTCCAGATGAATCTAAGTGTTATATTATGAAAATGCAAATTAAATAAATACAGAAAATAGATTTGGACAAAAAAAAGAAAGAATACGCTAAAGAACCATACCTGATCCAGATGTCTGATGAAGGTTCTGATTTTTGTAGCAGTCCATATCGTCTAGAATTTGACAGGATCATCTGAGATCTAACAGGATCATCTGAGATCTGATGAATTCATCAGACGAATTTGTCAGAGACCTACAAACAGAGAGATAGATACAAAATACCAGAAATGCAACTATTCTAACAGAGAAAAATGGTGTAAAATGGCAACATAGATGCTAAGGTGATAATCACAAATAAAAATTCAAGTAGATTATGACATTCTAATGACAAATTATGACTTCATTGTACACTTAAGCTATATGGGTGAACTCCAAGATGCAGAACAATAAGGAATAATAACAACTTTAACTAAATGCAGGATAAATCAACAAATAAAGTGAGAAAACACAAACTCTCGGCACTGATTGTCCCCAATGTTGACTGTAGTCAAAATTGTCTCGGATTGGTACGAAATCATCTCGAATTGAACAGGATCATCTATGACGATTTGAGCTTGCTTCGACTAAAAAACAATGAATTTCCTACAAACAAACTTGGAAAAATACAAGTGCAAATGGTGGTTTAAGATAGTCTAATGTATGTAGAATTCGTGTTACAAGGAATTTCAGCCAGGGGGAATGCCAAGAGGGGGTCCTAAGGTTAAATAGGCTTAGGAGGGAGATTAGGAGGTTGGAGTCATCCTAATTTGGAAGATCTCCAACGGGGGAGGTCTCTAACGACATATACACGCTTCTGCCCAAATTAGAGACATCGTTGAAATAGAAGCTAACTATGCACAAATCAATTTGGGACGAGATCGTCTGGACGTTCTACTTTAGACAAAATTGTCTGATCTGAGGCGATATCGTCTGATCGACGATGATATCATCAAACAGACAAAACAAACTCTAAAAATGTCATGAAAAACAAGGAAATAGGTAGCAGGCGGTTTGGGAGCGGTTTTGGGGTTAAAATTTGAATTTGAATTATTACTAATGTAATTTTAATTATTTGCTAAGGTTTAGTGCGCCAATTTTAGGGTGCTAGATTTTGCCCCCTCTTTAGCAAATTTTTTTAGGAAAATGTGTTAAAGATGATTTCTTCTCGATTTACGAGAAAGCAAAAATTATTCTCATTTTTAGGCGATGATTCTTGGTCGAATCGTACGATAGCTTACTATGATGCCCCCTCCGTGTTTTTACCCAAATCGAACGTTTGAGGTAAAAATGCAAAAAAAAAAGATTAAAATGTTTTTAATTGTTTTTTGAATAAAATTAAGAAAATAGGGAGAAACCCTAATTCATTTTTACTGTTCATTTTTTATTTTTTGGTTTCTAGAGCTCTGCAAACAAGATGGTCGAGACAACGCACAGATCGACAGAGGTCCGGCGCGGGCTACAAGTAAGGGTCTAAACTTAGTTTAGAAGGATTGAATTTTGAATTTCATGCTTTTTAGATTAAATTTTGATGATTTTTGAGCATCGCGGCCATTTTTGGGCCGTCGATGTCGTTGAGATGAAATTGTCTCGATTTCGTCGAAATCGTCTTGATATCACTGATTTCGTCCAGGGGTGAAATCGGCAAAATGGGGACGATTTCATCAAAAAGGGGACGATTTCTACTGGTGAAATCGGAGACGAATTTACTCAAATTTGGGACGATATCATCCAATAGTGGATGATATCATCATTTATGAAATTGAACTTTGTTTTACTTGCATTTTTAATCAATGATTTATTAATGATTTTTATTGTTTTGTTGTTTATGTTGCAGAGAGGATTACTAAAGAGTAGAGAATGGAAATATGATGGGTTGAGGGATGACTTGGCTGCTCTATCTCAGGCAGAGTGAGATCAGCTAGCTCAGGTCGGCTTACATCATGTGGTAGAGATGCCACAAGTTTCTACAGATATGGGGCTATTGACAGCCTTAGCAGAGAGGTGGTATCT
This sequence comes from Wollemia nobilis, assembly GCA_028583015.1. Taxonomy (NCBI): domain Eukaryota; kingdom Viridiplantae; phylum Streptophyta; class Pinopsida; order Araucariales; family Araucariaceae; genus Wollemia; species Wollemia nobilis. The sequence continues at coordinate 614,405 of JAQPPZ010000629.1, read as the reverse complement.
GGGTTCTTCCTGTTTCTGATTACCGACAGGGGAGATGACTCCCACACTAGAGGATGTATGGAGGATTTTGAGGATCCCAATACAAGGATGGATAATAACTCCCATGGCCAATCAGGGCCACACGATGATGTGACTATGCAGAGATCCAAGCTTCACCCAGGAGAAGGGCGGAGTGAACATCGAGTCTCTACGATAGATGCCTGGGGCATATAGACTAACACAAGTTTTGGCTGGGGTTGTAGGTGGTCTGCTGCTATGCCATTAGAGTGGATGCAGAGTACCATGGCTATTTACAGATGTGTTCTGTGACATGAGAGACCATGGATATAGGTTTTATTAGGGGAGCTTTGTACTATGCCAATTGTATAGGATCCTGCATGGGGTTGTATATAAGGGCGGTCGATGTCCGATTATGACATCTCTACTGTAGGTTTGGTGCTAGGAGCACATCACAATGAGGAGATCGGTAGGGCTCCCACTGATAGGGATTGATGGGGAGAGGCCTAGAGCTTTCTACTGGTGGCTCCAAAGAGGGTCACAGTGGCGGATAGATCTGCCAATGTCTCGAAGACTACTTGACGACCTTGTCTTCGACCAGATCACCTGGAGGCCTTGGAGAGGTCATCCAGGGTGGGATAAGGATGGATAGGAGCTCGCTCACATTAGGTGAACCTATTGGATAAGGATGGATAGGGGAGAGGTAGAGCTCCACTACTATGACTGAGTTTTGAGGCAATTCGGTCTGCAACAGGGGATCCCATCTCTCAGAGACTATGAGTTTTCTTGGACTGTCTGAGATAACACTACAGTTAGTAGGGCTCCAGATATGCAGTGCTTCTGGGGTCTGAACACAGATGATTCCCCCATTTAGCTAGTGGATGGGGACGATACTGGGGTAGCTGGTGGCTATGATGCCTTGTACAAAGGCATCTGCCCTCCTTGAATGACGAGGGCTCAGGGTCCGATTTACACAGTTGTGTGTCGAATGGGGAGGCAATGCCAAGCGACCATTGAGGTGGCATAAGATCATGACGGGAGAGAGTAGAGGAGACCACAGGCTTAGCAGAGGCCATGGTAGCAGGAGAGGAGGGAGGAGAGACCCCATTCTCCACGAAGAGAGAGACCACCATCACCCGATAAGAGTAAGGGTGTGGACACAGGAGAGAGTAGTGAGATGGCTACTCTCTGGGTGGAGACTGTTTGTCTCCAGGCAGAGGTGCAGACTCTACAAGATGAGGCTGCACGACACTAAGAGGAGGCCACACATCTCAGAGATGAGGTAGCATGCCTCAAAGCATGGAGTGGAGGGGTGAGCACTCAGGATCTAGCAGGGGCTATTGCCTATGTCACATTCTATCAAATACTATACCACCATATGGTGCCAGAGGGGCAGAGGTTACCGCTGTCGGCCCATATTGCGGAGCCTATCGGGATGAGGTCATCGAGGACATCATCACGATTAGAGTCCAGGACTCATAGCACCACATGAACTATGATGGGGCCACCTCACCCACCTCAGGGCAAGGGAGGATATGAGGCTGAGAGCTCAAGGGGTTATCGAGGCTAGCTGCTATAGATTGCACTACACAGATTGATTATAGTGCTTATTATTATTTTTGATAGGGGATTGAGTATGCCTAGGTACAGATTGTGGCATACCAATCTAGTTTTGAGATGATGTACATATATTGTTGAGATATATATAGATGAGATATTTTTGATCATATGACTTGTCTTATGTATTTGTATGATGCTTTAATGTTTTGATTGATTGATTCGATGATTCATGTAATTATGCCATTTGGAAATATGATGGTTTGAATGTCATGTTTTTTTTTTTAATTTAAATGAAATAATCTGATGTAAACAAATTGGTTTTTTGTGATGTGATAATTTGATAAAAATAAAAGGGACTTTTAACAATAATTTCAAAGGACATTGTCGCTATTATAGACAATTTCATGGAGTCGCCGCTCACTCGGTCGTCAAGCTAATCCTAGTATAGAAATATTGCTAAAAGTAAAAGAGTGCTTAAGAGACTGTCTTAAGACTTTGTTGTGATGATGCAAATGATGATGATGATGATGATTTGTTTTTCAGATTTCCATGAAAATATTATGCATGAAATATTTTAAAATGACTTTTGCTAGGCATAAATTCCTAAGTGTGATAATTTTTTTGGATAATTCCCTAGGAATTATACCATCATTGTAAAATTGAAGTTTGACATAATAACATGAAATAGAATAGGTGTTTGTTTGTTTTAAAGCATAATTGTGTAACATAATGATTTAAGTCATATGTTTTTAGGATTTTAAATAAATGGGGAATAAAATTGGTACAATGGTTTGCACTAGGCATAGAATATTTAGGTATAGACTTATACCATCATCGCGAAATCCAAAGAAGAAAATAATAGTTTTATTGCATGGTTGATTTTTTAATTTTGGTCTTCAAAAAATATGAATACGAGGACTTGCGCTAGGCATAAAATTTCAATTTTGGTTTTTGGAACTATACCATCATCGCGAAAGTCAATAATATATATAAATGTAACTTGATTGCATGTTTGGGAAAATGATTTTGATTTTTTTGAGAATGCATGTAGTTGTCTTTATACTAAACAACTATTCTTCAAAGAAGAAAATGAATTTATTCCAAATAATTTGAAAAAATATTTCAAAGTATCTTAAAGACAAAAGTTAGATTTATAAGGAATCCCATGTGCGTATGTGATTTCATTACCAATCTTGATTTAGCATAATGATACACAAAATCTCTCAAATACAAATGTGTATGCAATTGCATTGTTCATTTACCAAGTTTTGAGCAAGATAATTTGATACAAGTGATTTGAATGAACCAAATAAGTGTTCATTAACCATGATTTAGATGCATATAACCATACAAAACTACTATGTAGGTCGGGTTATCAAGAGCTAGCCAATCCATATGCAAACATAGGTCTGTACAAAAGAAGGTTGCTAATGTGATAGACATATCACCAGGCTAGGGATTACCCAAGGCCAAGCGGGTTGGGCACAAACCACCTGTTATGGGGCTTACCTCATAGTTTTTGAATAATTGAGAATTCCAGGGATTCAAGCTCATCAACCCTTCTTTTCTTTTCCAGGGGTAGGGAAAGGGATTTTATTGCTTTTGCCTTTTTTTTTTTGTACTTTTGTATTTTGGCTTGATATTTGAAATAATGCTGAAATAACTTGTTTCTTTTTTCTTTTTCTTTTGAACTTTTATTTTCTTCCTATGCTAGGGAAACTTGCTCGAATTAGCTATAGAGCAAGGGATTTTTATTTTGGGTAGGGGTGACTTGTCCTTTTGCCAATTCTCAAAGATTCTAGACCATGTGCATGATAGGATAGCAGGGGAAACTTTTCGCTCAAGAACCACTTCTACTATGTAACATAGCATGGACATTAGAAATATAATCATTTTATTGTGAAAATATAGGCTTGGCTTAAGTAAATAACAAGATCAATTCTCCATGCTCAAACTGTATTTAATTAAATTTTGTGGACTTTGATATGAGAGAGATTAGTAATCATGCCAGATAAAATCAAGATATTTATTGTTGTGTTTGTGATAGTGAGAGATTCCAAATAAATGCTAATTTATCCAAAATAACTTGAAAATATAACGACAATGCTTGAAGAAGAAATATATACAACAAATATTTGTGAAGGGTTTGATGATTTTGACTCTCTCTTTCTTCTTTATTTTTTTTTTTTTTGGGTTTCAAAAGAGTCAGTAATATTGCTCTTTTGACTTTTTATTTTTTCATTTGTTTAAATAGTTTTTATATATTTTTTTTAAATGAGACAACATGCAAAATATGTACAAATTATGAAATGAACAAATTTTATGCATAGTATCGCTTAAGATGCATAATATTCATAGGTTATTTTAAATCTTTACCATCTAAGGTAGCTAATTTGTATGCTCCTGATTAAAATTAGTAGTGATAATATATGGTCCAAGCCAGTTGGGCTCAAATTTACCTTTAAGGTCTTTAGTTGCATTAGTATTTTTTTGATTTTCTTTTAAAACAAGGTCGTCGACCTCAAAGGATTGATGACGAAATTTCTTGGCATATGATCTTTTAAGCTTGTTATGGTAAGCACGAAGATGCTCCAAAGCATTGATGCACTTTTCATCTAGAAGTTCCAGGTGACTGAGTTTGCCAGCTCGATATTCATCTCCTACTTCGGTATCTTGAAGCAGTAGAGCCAAAGAAGGAACTTCTAATTCAAAGGGAAAAATGGCTTCAACACCATAAACCAAGACAAAAGGTGAAGTTCTAGTGGGAGTTCGAACACTAGTTCGATAGGCCCACAAAGCTGGATATAATTGAATGTGCCAGTCGTGACCAGTTTTATTGACTAATATTTTGAGAATTTTGATTAAGGTTTTGTTAGATGCTTCTGCTTGACCATTACCCTGAGGATAATAGGGAGTGGACCAGTGATGTTGAATCTTATATTTTTGGCATAATTTTTTAACATATTTATTTTTGAAACAAGTTCCATTGTCTGAGATGAGATTTGTAGGAATTCCAAACCTACAAATGATTTGATTAAAAATAAATTTAGAGACTTGAGTTCCAGTGCAGGAAGCTAAAGGCATAGCTTCAACCCACTTCATGAAATACTCGATGGCGATTATGATGAATTTGTGTCCATCAGATGACACAGGATTAATTTTGCCAATAATGTCGAAGCCCCATTTTGAAAAGGGCCAAGGAGATGAAATAGCCTGTAGCTCTTGTGCAGGTGCATGGACAAGGTCAACATGTTTCTGGCACTTGTCGCAATGGCACACATAATCATGTGCATCCTTTTCCATGGTAAGCCAAAAGTAGCCAATCCTACGAAGATTTTTAGCAATGACACTACTACTGAAGTGTCCTCCACAAGATCCATCATGGGATTCACTTAAAGCTGATTTGGATTCTTCTAGATTCAAACATCTCAATAGGATACCTTAAAAAGATCTATATAAAGTATTGCCAATTATTACAAATCGACTTGCTCATCGACGTAATAACCGACACTGGTTTCTATTAGAATTGGCAGGGAAAATCCCATTTTGGAGAAAATCAATTATATCCGTATACCAAGGTTCAAGAGTAGTTTCATTGATTAGAAACACATCCAAAGGTTCTAAACATGACTTATTTGAAGCGGGTTCCTAGAGTCGACGAATAATGATGGTGGCATATTTGTCATCTAACTCCAAGGGCAAAAGAGATGCAGTTGCGGCCATAGCATCAGCTGCACGATTGCTAGTTCATAGAATAGCTTCCAAAGTAACTTTATCAAAAAAGGATAACAATTGCAAAACATGTACTTTATATGGGCACAATTTATCATCTTTGGTCTGATAAAATTCATTAATTTGGTTTATGACAAGCTGAGAATCACCAAAAACTAGCAGATGTTTGATTTTTAACGCCAATGCAGCTCATAATCCAAGGATTAGAGCCTCATATTCGACAGTATTATTAGTGCAAGCAAATGTTAATTTAAAGGACAAAGGTATAATATGTTTTTGTAGGGATATTAAAATAAAACCCACACCAGCCCCACTCATGCATCGGGCTCCATCAAAGTATAAGGACCATTGTTCAATATGGTCCGCCCCTAATTGAAGGCATTCTTCAGGAAACTCAATGATGAGGGGATGGGTAGATTCTAAGGGTGCAGCAGCTAATTGATCTGCTATGATTTGACACTTAACAGACTTCTGTCCTATGAACGTGAGTTCAAACTCGCTCAAAGCAAGAACCCAATTTGTTGTGCGACCCGATAAATAAGGTCGACTCATGAGATACCTCAAGGGATCATATTTAGCAATGACATACGTTTTTTGACTGAGCATATAATGACGTAATTTTTGCATAGAAAATATGACTGCTAGACATAATTTTTCTAATGTTGTATAACGGGTTTCATAACTAATGAGGGTTCGGCTAATGTAATAATTAGCACGTTCTTTCTTCTCATCATCAAGCTAAGCTAACATAGCTCCTAAAGCAAAATCTAAAGCTAAAATATACAAGAGAAATGGGCGATTAGGTCTAGGCGGTGAAAGCATAGGTGGGTTATGGAGGTATTGTTTGAGAAGTTCAAAAGCTTCTGTACATTCGTCGTCCCAGTTAAAAGGAACATCCTTCTTACGGAGCTTAAGAAAGGGAGTGGTTTTGTCCACCAGCTTATCGATGAAGCGACGAATGGCTTGAAGCTTACCTTGTAAACTTCGTAACTCAGATATATTGGTAGGTGCGGGCATATCAGTGATAGCCGCAATTTTGAGAGGGTCGATTTTGATACCACGTAAAGAAACTAAAACCCCTAATAGCTTACCGAACTTAACTTTGAATATGCATTTGGCTAGATTTAATCGAATAAGGTATTCTCTTAATCGATTAAACACTTTTCTCAAATCAGCTAAATGATCATCTTCTTTAATAGAGTGAGCTTTAATATCATCTACATAATCATGTAGGATATCATGCATCATATCATGAAATATATAAGTCATAGCTCGTTGATATGTTGCACCAACATTCTTTAAACCAAATGGTATCACCTTCCAAAAAAAGGTACCCCAAGGGGTAATAAAGGTTGTTTTAGCCTGATCTTCAGGAGCTATCCTAATCTGATTATAGTTGGAGAATTCATCCATTAGGGACATCATTCCACTTTCGGTAGTAAAGTCAATGATTTGATCCATGTTTGGAAGAGGAAAATCATCTTTAGGGCATGCAATGTTAATATCTCTAAAGTCTGTGCAAACCCTAACTTTGGTAGCTTCTTTCTTGGTGACTGGAACTACATTCGAGATCCATTCAACATAATCAATAGCTTGTATGAAAATAACATTCAAGAGTTTTTCTAACTCCCCTTTGACTAGCATGCCACTTTGGTATGCATTTTTCTAAGTTTTTATTTAATAGGTTTAGCATCCGGATGGACTACTAGATGATGCATGACTACAGAAGGGTCCAGACTTGGCATATCGTCATATGTCCAAGCGAAGACATCTTCATATTCTTTAAGGAATGCAATGTATTCATATTGTTTTTCTTGACTTAATGCTGATCCAATATTGATTATGTGAGGAGTATCCTCAGTTCTAATGTTAACTTTAATGATGTTTTCTACTTCCATGTGTAGATCTCTTTCAAAATTAGGTGGGGCGGCTGAAACGCCCAATTCTTGTAATTCTTTTAAGGTTAAGTTGGATAATTTGTCTTGATGAGTGGTGGCCTCAAGTTGGGCTATAGTTGGTATAGAACCATCAAAATAAAAACCATTGTGTAACAACTCTTCAACGGAGACATCATGGAAAATATCTCCTTCCAACTCCTCATCGGATTCAGCAATCAATTCAGGGTAAGCTATGGATAGCATATTACATGTAAATGGCTGATTCGTTGGACATAAAGAATCTTGTTTATCTAGATAATCTTGATAACATATGAGTTGATCATCATCTTCAAAAGGCAAGGGTTGACCCTTACTAGGAAATAGGCCCACACCACATCGGGCGGGCCATGGTTCTACCTCGATAGGTTCTTTCATGCCATTTTGGAAAGGTCCCAAGCCTTTCCCTTTATATACCATTTTAAGAATTATGGGTTTAGCTTTAATATATTCATTAGTAAAATAACATCATGCATATCCCTCATGATGAGTTTTGATATTTCAAGGTATTCTTCCCCAATCATATCCTTTATAAATAAAAGCACAACTCCCGACTTGGTAAGTACTTCCCATAGGTTGTGGGAGGCCCAACGTACGAGGAGATGGTGGCAAATTATTTAAAATAATTGAATATTGCATAAAAGCATTTGTTTTTTTTTATATTAAGATTGTGGATAATTCCGGTAAAATTTCATCAGAAAGAGCATAAGATGTAGAAGGATCATTCCCTATATCTTTAGATGTGGAAGGTATGATAGATGTTGATAATGTGGAGGTGTTAATGAATGGGTCTATAGGTTTTAAAATGATAGGGATGGAACATGAAGAATTGGTTGTGGATTTAAGATCTTTTGAGGTTCTAGTGTGGTTTGTTCAGAAGATGGTTGAGTTAAATGTATAGGTGTAGTTGATGGAGTAGATGATGTTATGTGTGTGTTTTTCACACGTTTAGATGAAAAATAAGAATTAGGATGTGTGGATGACAGAGCGGGGCAAAATTGCACTCCAACAGAGTTCTGCCAAAGCACACATATCAAAGGGTCTAGGGTCACCATGGATAGTGACCAACTGGTTTTTAAATTCAAATTTAACACATTGGTGTAAAGTGGAGGGAACCGCTTGCATCGCATTGATCCAAGGGCAACCCAAAAGTATATTGTATGATGCAGGGCAATTTATAATAAACATGATTGTATCTAGGGTTCTAGGACCAACTTGCAAGGGTATAGTAATGACTCCACATGTTTCTTGTGTCTTGTCATTGAAAGCTTTGATAATCATGTCAGTTTTCTTCATTTCATCACTTATAAAGCCAAACCATTGGTAGAATTCAAAAGTGCAAATGTTTAGAGATGAACCATTATCAATCAAGACTCTTTTAACGACTACATCTCCAATTAGAGCAGTAATATATAAGGGGTTATCCTTATGTAAACTATGTTGTGGGATATCTTTATCCCGAAAGTCAATACAATCAACTTCTCGAGTGATGATAGTATTGGACATGGCTTCAGGTTGAATATTTTGAGGTACCATAATTTGGCTTAATGTAAGCATTAACTCATCCCTATGGGTGGGATAAGATCTTAACAAATCCAACAGGGAAATTCTGGCTGTAGTGTTGGATAATTGTTCATTAATATTGTAAGGAGGCTTAAGTTGAACATTACACATATGATTCCCTTTATTGGGATTTTTCAAAATAAATGGAGCTGATCCATCATTTCGAGTTTGATCCTGTTGAGAGTTTTGAGCTTGTTGTCTGGTAACAACTCCGATGGTACCTACAATGTTATATTGAAGATGTTGAACTAGTCTTGGTTGAGCGTTTATGGCTTGTTCATTAGGAAGGAATTGATTAGAAGAGGGTTGAGTAGTAACTCTTCTAGGAAATGGTTCTTCTGGAACCATAGCATTTGTGATGGGTTGAATAGGATCTGATTCATTTTTAGAACTATTCGATTGGTTTGAGGTGATGTCTACTTCACTTTCAGTATCCGATTCTACATCACTAGGATCGGGAGTTTGAATATTATGTAGGGGCCTAGTTGTGACCAGGGATAAAGTTGTGTCAAATATTTGAGGATCTTGAATAGGTAACTGTCCGCTAATAGTCCCTACATATCGGGTAGGAGGGGGAACATTATGATGTTTGATTTGATTGGCCACTTCTTTACCATGGTTTGGTAAAGGATGTTGAAATATATCCAATGATTGATTAGAATTTTGATTTTGATTTTGGGGAATGGTCTTTTGAGTGTTATTAGGAGCATTTTGTTTAGGTTGGAAAGCTTGCACCTCCATTTCATTATTATCAATCAAGTCTTGTATTTTATGTTTCAATATTTTGCAAGAATTTGTAGCATGTCTAGGTCCTCTATGAAAGTCACAGTGTAGATCGGCTCTGTATCCGGGTATAGTTGGATCAGGTTCTCGGATAGCTGGTAATTGAATCAAGCCTCATGCTAATAATTGAATTAGAATGGTTGATAAAGGTTGATTCAATCTAGTAAATTCTCGAGGAGGTTTATCAAGGGGTTTTAATATAAATTTTACTGTTGTCTTTATTGTGTTGATATTAGCAACGTTTTTACTGTCAGTGACTCCGTCACCTACAACTTGTTTGTTTTTATACTGATTTCTAGATTTTTTCTCATCATCTTTCTTTTTGAGCTAACCTCTCCTAATGAGAGCATCTTCTACCCTTCGAGCTAAGTCTATAGCTTGATTGAAGGTGGTTAAGGTAGCAGTTGATAACTCATAGGAGATTTGTTCTTGCAAATTATTGATAAAAATGTCCAACATTTCCCTATAAGGTAATACAAAGTGCAGTTTTCCTGTCAACTACCTTCATATAGCTAAGAAATCAGCAAAACATTCATATTTTTCATGTTTTAAGTTGTACAAATATTTAATGGTGACATGCCTCTCGATGTAGGCACTAAATTGATGGACAAATGATTCAGCTGTTTCTTCAAAATTTCTCAAAGAATGAGTGGGAAATTGATAGTACCACTCTAATGCCATTCCTCATAAACTTTTTGGGAACATTTTTAGTAATAGCAAGTCATCATGTGATATATCATGACATCCTAAACATACGAAGATGCTCTATGGGATCTTCCATTCCTTTATATATAGGTATTATGGGCATGGTAAAGCGTTTAGGGTATGGTTGTGCTACAACTATGGGATCCAAAGGTTGACTACATATCTATCGATAATTATATGAGGGATGGTAGGGATCTATCTGGTCCATACGCGAAGCTAACTATTTCACCATGGCTTCCAGATTACTAGTTTGCCCACCATATTGGTTCGGTAGGGCATTAATATGAGATTTGTGAACATATGGAGGGACATGAAGATTAGATGCTATGTTGCTATTGTGTAAATTGTTGGTAGGAAAGGTGTTATGAAGAAATCTTGAAGTTGTATTATGTTGTATCCCAAATTGTTGAAAATTGGTGTTTGGCTTCGTTTTAGGTTTTTGTCGATTTGAAGCATATTGATCAATAGTTTGGCGAAGTAAAGCAGTGAAGGAAGTTTTATTTTATGTGGGAATGATTTTAGGCTCAATAAAAGGTTCCTTAGGGGGTTGGGTAACCTGTTGTTTTGGCATGTTCTGAATCATAGTGACCATATCTCTATTGGATGGTCCATCTTTATCACTTTATTGATCAATGAAAGACAAGGGATTAGTGTGTATGTTAAACATATGTTCCATGGCTGCTTGAGTGTCACTAATTTTCCCTTTATCAATACAAACTGCCATATTAAGAGCACCAATGTTATTATTGAAAAATTTCTAGAAATGATCTAAGTTATCAAAAGCAATAGTTCCATCTGAAGCTATTCTAGGTGATGAGGATCCTTCCTATTTAAGGTTTTTTTGTTGTTCATTTTCTTCAGCCAGGTCATCTTCTAGCTGTTCTAGAGTTTCTCCTTCCAGAATTGGATCCTCAGGAAGGACATTTGGGTTTGTAGTTTTGCCTCCCAACCAATCTTCTTCTTCTTGTTCAGTTTGTTTACCATTTCTAAGTTTAGGCATTGTGCTTAAATTTAGACTTCAAAATATATATATATATACTTGTATATATATATATGTGCAACAAGCTTAAGAGGTATATATTTTAATTATATACCTACTATAGTATTTGAAATAAAATGTTTTTGGGTTTTTGTTATGTTTTCTATTTTTTTTGTTTTTGTAACAATATTATAAAGATAACAAACAACAAATAAATGCAAGAAATAATAATGAAAGCAATGATCTAGTTTTCTATAAATAATTTATAAATGTCATTAATGGGCTCGAGTTCTTCAGGAGTCATGAAGTGTTCTTCTTCAAATTGGAAATTTTCTTTCAAGAATTTAACAAAAAGTGCTATAGTGATATTATCTGTCTCAGACTCTAGTTGATAGAAATAAAGTTCATGGCAATACTCTCGATATAACATAGCTCGAGGAACTCTCCTCCATATTTCCCTATCCCTAAGAATGAGCTCTTGATCTTCTACACGACCTAGGAATTGGTGTATAACAACTACGTTCTCGAGGTATTCCTCGAAGGTGAACAATTCTGAAGACACAAGAGCTCTCCTATAAGCTAACCACCTATGGCAGGCTCTCTAAAGTTCATGATAACAAATGAGTTGATGAGGATCCAGGATCCTATATAGGGCAAACCTCTTGATTTGTCTAAGTTCGGTTGATCTAGATGAAATGATACCTAGTCTCCTATTAAGTTTGTCCCACAAAGGCAGGACTCTGTATATTTGAGATGTTCTAAACAAAGAATCAACCTCTATGGCTATTAATTGATTTGCAACATTTATAGTAACTGCTAATATTTTCTTAGGAGCTACCATCTAGAAATGATATGCAACTTGGTAGTTTTCTAATGATTTGAAATGCATCTATGTTTTTGTTTTTTTTTTTTTCAAAATGTTTTAGTTTCACATCGGGTTCACCAAAATGTATCGTTCCAAATTTTTCGCACCCTTACCTTCAGGCTAAAGGATCCGCGCCCAGAATGGGGATGGGAAAAGTATGGGATGGTACCTCAGACTGAGGGGCCCTTTGAAGGTCCTGCCTCTTGGGGGAGGGGTATTAAGGTGATTTTTTTATGGATGGTGGGGTTCACTAGGAAACGTTTAGTGGCAGTTTCCACGCCTAGGTTGGGAATGTGTTTAATGTGTTCAGTTTTATCTTTAAACATCCAAGTCCTAGGTTTGGCCAAATGAATCTAAGTGTTCTATTATGAAAATGCAAATTAAATAAATACAGAAAATAGATTTGGACAAAAAACAAAAATAATACGCTAGATTAAAGAACCATACCTAATCCAGATGTCTGATGAAGGTTCTAATTTTTTTAGCAGTCCAGATCGTCTAGAATTTGATAGGATCATCTGAGATCTGATGGGATAATCTGAGATCTAATGAATTCATCAGACGAATTCGTCAAAGACCTACAAACAGAGAGATAGATACAAAATACCAGAAATGCAACTATTCTAATAGAGAAAAATGGTGTAAAATGGCAACATAGATGCTAAGGTGATAATCACAAATAAAAATTCAAGTAGATTATGATGTTCTAATGACAAATTATGACTTCATTGTACACTTAAGCTATATGGGTGAACTCCAAGATGCAGAACAATAAGGAATAATAAAAACTTTAACTAAATGCAGGATAAATCAAAAAAACAAAGTGAGAAAACGCAAACCCTGGGCACTGATTGTCCCCAATGTTGACTGTAGTTGAAATCATCTCAGATTGGTATGAAATCATCTCGAATTGAATAGGATCATATGCGATGATATGAGCTTTGCTTTGGCTAAAAAACAATGAAGTTCCTGCAAACAAACTTGGAAAAATACAAATGCAAATGGTGGTTTAAGATAGTTTAATGTATTTAGAATTCGTGTTATAGGGAATTTCAGCCAGGGGGAATGCCAAGAGGGGGTCCTAAGGTTAAATAGTCTTAGGATGGAGGTTAGGAGGTTGGAGATCATCCTAATTTGGAAGATCTCCAATTGGGGAGGTCTCTAACGACACAGACATGCCTCTGCTCGAATTAGAGACACCATTGAAACAAAAGCTAACTATGCACAAATCAATTTGGGACAAGATCGTCTGGACGTTCTGCTCTAGATGAAATTGTTCGATCTGAGGCGATATCGTCTGATCGGCGATGATATCATCAAATGGGCAAAACAAACTCTAAAAATGGCATGGAAAATGAGGAAACAGGTAGCAGGAGGTTTGGGAGCGGTTTTGGGGTTAAAATTTGAATTTGAATTATTACTAATGTAATTTTAATTATTTGCTAAGGTTTACTGTGCCAATTTTAGGGTGCTACAATGTCCATTAAGTTGTTGGTATTGAAAAAGTAATTAAAATCCTCCATGCTTCTTTTTGGGGTTTTAGATCCTCCTTTTTTGTCTGAAGGATAAAGGGGGGTGTTAAAGTCTCCTGCCACAATCCAAGGAATATTTTGAAAGGAATATTTTATTCTACTTAGGGTTTCCCACAACTAAGCTCTCCCAGAAATGATGTTAGAAGCATAAATATTAATAAGGATATAGGACAATTTGTTATTGTAGTCATGAAAAAGAACACTTAATATTATGTCACTAGAGTGTAGGAAATGCCCCTCAACTTTTTTTTTGTCCCATAGGAACATAAGACCTCCAGAAGATCCTCTAGCATCACTAAAAACCACAACTGATTTTTTACAGATCATATTGACAACTATTGTAGAAATTTTAGCATTTACCTAAGTTTATTGCATGATGAGAATTAAGGGTTTGATATCTCTCCTCATAGACTTAACAAGTATTTATTTAGCTGGACCATTGAGGCCTCTCATATTCCATGAGAGAATCTTCATTTAGAAGATTTGGGTATTTTTATGCCTCCCCTTCCTTAATGGTGAGGGGGTTTGGAACTTCTACTCTCCTCTCTATGTTGAGAGGTGATGGTGGGAAAGAGGGTTTTTTGAATTCCATTGGAAATGTCATTCGCAACACCATTATTATAGATTTCCTCTTTGAAAGGCCTTCCTCTTTTTTTCACTCCCTAGGGGATTTGGTGGTGCTTGTGGTTTGCTTGAAACTGAACTTATATGGAATAATATGCTCCAGGACAGGACTAATAGGTCTGCTATTGGCCTGACTTAAGTGGGGAGATAACATTTCTTCCACGAGTTTATTATTAGAGTTTACCAAACTTTCATCCTGAGGACTGTGAGAAGGTCCAGACTTAGAAGGGGTGTTGACAAAGCTTAGGTCAATGTTTAGATCAGGAGGAATTTGGGTATCTTGAGAAATCTTAGTTGTTGCTTGAGGCTGAATGGGAGAACCTTTCCTCTCTTCTTGAAGAGGAGGGTTGGAAAGGGGAATCTATGAATTCTGGGGATTGGGATTTGGGGGACCACTCTTCGATCCTATTTGAGTAAGGTTAGGAATACCTTTTTGAGTTTCCTCAGAAGGAGGGTTTAAACTAGAGGAGATCATAGCATTTCCTTCTAGAATATTATCATATTCATTTAAGATGTTAAATCTATTGGAAGTCACAAGAGGGGAACTTACTTGATGCTGGTCTAGATTCATCATTTCCTTGCCTTTGAGCGATTGTGACCCTCCTTGAGGTTTTGGTAGCTTTTGTTGTTGGTGATGACTTTCCCTGTCTGATTCTGATGCTGTAATTTCTTTTGTGGTTTGGGGAAGCCACTGATAGATGGATTTCTATTACCTTTGTGTTGGTCTATAGGGTCCCCTTGGGAACGGATGACACCTTTGTCTTGTCTCTTATCTTTCTCCATGGTAGCCTATGCTTTGAGGTTAGGGCACTGAGATCTAAGGTGCCCTTGGGTGTGACACTCCATGCAGAAGGCTAATTTTTTTTCATACTCCAGGGGTTGATTTTTGTAGTAGGACTTATGAATAATATTGATATAGGTTGGGAGATTTTACTCTAAGTTAGCATTGATATAAATCAATGGCAACCAGATCCCCTATAACATTGGAAATGATGAGGAGAATATCGTTATGCCAAAGGTGGAAGGGGAGATTAGGATAGATAGGGGTGTAGTTAATATCCTAAGTTTCAGGATCAAAGTACATGGCCCATTTTCTTAGGAATAAGCTTTTATGGCCTAAAAACTAGGGATACCTGTGAGGATGCAATTGGTGTCTTTGTCATTGCTCAGTATAATAATAAAAAAACCTCTAAAAAGAGAAACCATCCTCATATCTCCCAGGGTATTCCATTTGGTGATAGCCCATCTACGGATGGTCTCCATATTGGGTCTACCTCCAAAAAAATTTCCAACAAGAGCATATCATTCCATAGAAAGATAGTTGTTGGCGATATTTTTAGGTATGTAGATGTTCTGTCCGTTAGGAATAATAGTGGTAGTAGGAAGCTTGTGAGGACATATTCCTTCATTGGAAAGGATATTAGCATAGGATGCTACCTTGGTAGTATCACCAATGGGTCCCTTAGATCATAAGGGAGGGGGCCTAGTGTCGGGAGGCTCATATCCCCATAAGATCATGGCTATTTATGAGATTTGGTTGTATTTGGTCGTCCATAAATTGCATCATCATTGTACTTATTACTTCCATCATGGTCCTTACTATCATCCTGTGCTCCTACTTTACTGCCATCCTTTCCTGCACCACAATATTCAAAACCAAGTTTCCCACCTTCGCCATCATTTTCCATCCCCTAGTTTCTCACTAGCACTCTCATTCAAACTAGGCAACATAAATATTTCATGCAAGTCTCATTATGGACAATAAAAAACTAAAGATATTGATGAAGACGAGGGTTCTAGTGAGGACAAAAAAATGTGAGGAAGGTGATCAAAGCTTGAACAAATAGAAAAAGAAATTCAAAGGGATATCAATTTGGAAAGCCAAAAAAAATAATCACATGTTAACAAGAAGTAGGGCTAATATCATTAATAACAAGAAAAAATTAATATAATGAAAATTATATCATGAAATATTGAGGGTATGAATAAGAACCCTAAAAAAAGAGTTGTTATGAAATTAATAGGTTGTTTTAGTCCTATATTTATTTTAATACAAGAAATAAAATTAGGTAGTGGGGAATGTAAGTATACTTTTAAAAATATTTGGAAGATGGATGATTATCTAACAATTTGTTCTATAGGATGTTCAGGCTATATTGCAACAACATGGGACAAATACAAATAGGATGGAAATTTTTGAGAAGCAAGACGTAATTGGATTGTTGGACTATTTTTTAGGAAAGAGAAAAAAATCAATGTTAGGGTTATAAATATATATGTTCCAACTATAATTAGTCCTCGTGAAAGATGTAGGAAGAAATTTATCATTAAAGATGCTTCATTTTGATCTATGGATTCTAGAGGGTGATTTCAACAATGTTCTATCTCCATTGAAAAAAATGTGGTATTCCACGATAGTCAATATTAATGCAAGATTTTAATCCATTTGCAAATTTAAATAACCTTTGAGATGTTAGTCTGATTTTTCAATATACCTAGGATAATATAAGCATTGGTAAAACTCATATAGCATAAATATTGGAAGATATGTATTACCAAATAAATAATTTGAAACAAAGTATACAATCTCTTTTGATATTTTATAGAAACTAGGACCAAATCATAAACACATTCTTTTGACATGTCATACCCAATGTCATTCATCAAAATCCCTTTTGGTTCTAGCCTATGTGGCTCCAAGACACCGATTTCTTGCAAATGGTTATGATATGGTGGGATGAAGCAAATTTTTAAGGATCATATATGTATAGGGTTGTTCAAAATATGAAATATTTAAAGAAGTAAATGAATATTTTAAATACCAAATATTTTGGTAACATTTTTTGAATAAAAGAAATAAATTGAAATACAAGCTCAAAAATTTACAAAAGATAATATAAATTAATAGAATAATTTAGGCTTCTAATGTGGAAAAACTAAGTAACTTTTCATTATCATAATGAATTGAAAAGGAGTCATATTGGTTCTAATTTTTTTTTTTTAATTTGTGGAAAACATCCCAAAAGGGATGCCACTTTCGAGTAAGACCCAAGGAGGCAGGGGTATCCAAAACTAATTTATAGTGGAAAACACCCCTTTCGAGGTGCCACTTTCAACAGGTTGGGCATAGGAGGAATGGAGCCTTGTCGGCCTCTACCAGCACATAGGACATTCCTAACTATACCATATATCTGCAGGATGGAGACAAGGGGAATGGAACCTGGGTTGGCCTCTACCAACACCCATGGTATTTACCACTTCACCACAACAAGCAGATAAAAATTTGAGTAATGGCTCAAGGAAGGAGATATAAATACAAATATTTGTATATAATAGAAAAAGTAAATTTTTGTTTTGTCACATCAAAAATAGTATAACCCCACATGAAAGAACTACTGAGGAAGAATATGATATAAGGTAGGAAAAAATTAACTATTTGAAAAAAAATAGTTAATCAAGAAGATAAGGATTCATAGGATAATGTTTTACAAAATTTTCCGTCAATTTTCACATAAGGATAACATAAAATTTTTATGAAGAAGATATCTATAAGGGAACTACATGAAGCATTTCTCTTTCCATCCTAACAAGGCACTTGGCCCTCATGGATTTCTTGCAATTTTATTTTTAAAAATTTGAGTGTTATTGGAGTGATATGTTAGTTGCCATTGAAGAGGTTTGAAAAATAAATGTGATAATAAGTGACACAAATGACACATTTATTATGTTGCTTCCCATGAAATATGATAACATTTTTAATAATATTTATCCAATAGTATTAGTTCATAAATTATGGCAAAAAATTTCAAATCCATATTACATTGTATTATCTCAAAGGAACAAGGTTTTTTGTTTATGGTAAACATATTATTGTTGTTATAATAATTGCACACGAGGTCGTACATTATCTTCATTCCATGTAAAAAAAAAAAGGTATGCAAAAAATCATATGATAGAGTTTCCTAACTTTTTTACAAGATATTATCAAAAACTTAGTTTGATTATAGTTTGCATGAATGGATTAAATGTTGTTATAACACCATATAATATTATACTTTAATCAATGGTTCACCTATTGGTTACTTCAATTTATCTTATAAACATTGCTAAGGTGATCCACTATCTCCTTATATATTTATTACTCTTATGGAGCTATTAGGAAAAGCCTTCTCAAAGAAAAAAAGAAAAGAAATAAATGTCAAAAGTGTTCAAGTTGCAAACAATGGTTCCTTTGAATTTCATCTCCAATTTGTTGATGACACTTTTATTTTAGGCCATGGAGTTTAAATAAATATTATCGTGCCATGAGAATTTTATTAGATGGTTGGTTAATATTACTAAATACAATATTTTATATTAACACTACTCTATATTTACAATGAACTATTAGAAAAATTTTAACAATTAAAATTGAAATTTTCCATCAACCTACTTGGGTATTCCTTTGTCTTATAAAGGAAATAAAAAGGAGCTTTAAATCTCTTGTTTGGATAGGAGCTTTCGATCTCTTGTACGGATAGAATTAAATCTTGTTTGGTAGGTTGGAAAGGTATATTGTTAATCATAGTTTTAAAACATGCAACTCAAGAAAATCTTGACAACAACTAGTTTGGAGAGTTTCACAGCAAATTAGGAAAACTCCACAAAAACATGGCCAAAAAAAAAGTGAAGAAGTTTTTTCAAGAAACAATAATAATTAAGCAATAATTAGAGTGACTAAATTTTTATTTTCTACTATATATTCATTTCAAAGAGTACAATATCCAACTAGATAATGATCTAATACAACTGGAGTTTCAAAATATTACACATATTATAAGCATCTCTCATACTTAGCATATTTTAGCCTATTTGTCACCTAAAATTCTAATTTTATCTTCTACATTATTTAATTTGACTTTTCATATAATCAAACTAAAAGTGGATGACTTATTTCTAAAGTTGAAACGTAACCCAATTAAAACAAACATTTGTTTTGATAAATTATAATATTGCATTATGAATGATCCAATACATAGATTAATGATTTCCAAATAATTCAACAAATTTAATCCTTTGTAATATTGTAATATAATGGTATAACCTAATAAATTCAAACAAAATGAAGAAATTTGGTTCCTTATATTCTGAGTTAATTTATTATTTTATACATTACTAACACTCCATATAATAATATTAGGCATTATACATATGACTATTGTACAAGACTTTTCTTTTCCAAAAGATTAGCTAGATGAAATAAAACATAAGCATGATTTCATTTATTATGGTTAGAGGATTTCTTTAATTTTCTCCCTCTACACTTTATAGTTTTACATAAACAAAATTATAAAAATGAAGTTCACTTAAGTTATACATAACTATAAATGATGTTTTTATCCAAAAACTAAATTTTGCTCCTGCATTCTACCGATTGGAGTTTTGGGGAGACATTATTGAGAACTTAAAAAATAAATGTCAAGAAAATCATGGAGACTTAGTAGGAAATATGGCTTGAGTTTTAAAAGAATAATTCAGCAAGTAGTTTCACTTTCAAAAAACATGATTTACCATAGGATCTTAGCAAGTTTTAAAATATTATTCATAATCACGGTAGGAAGGCTATAACTCATAAATACTACATTACAATCTATCTCTATTTATACATCAATTTCAATATTGTTAGTAGATATAGTAAGTATGGCATCAAAATATTGATAATATTTAAATTGACATTCTTTTGAAATGATGCAAGGAAAAATTTAGGTTTCTCCTTTGTAAGTGGGATAGGGTTTATAGAGGAAATAATATTGGAGGAGTAGACTTGTAAAATTATTTATGGGTAAATATTGGGTGGAGATTATTTAGAGATCAAATAAAAACTCAACAAAAACAATTTTCAAAATAATATATGTTCTCTTAATGCAATAAAATTATTTAGGATCACAAACCTACATAAAATATCATCAACATGGAACTCCATATCATATAGTTTCCAATTGATAAAATATATATTAGATGGTTAGTCACTGAGGGGAATTATGTAAATTTTTTATTTGATGCCTAGTTAAAGCCTTGTTCTCATATATTTGACTCAAAATAGAAACCATTAGTTTAGGTATGCCTAGCTTGTAAATGTTCAAAGGTCAAAGACTATTAGAATGAGAAACAATTCTAGATCATGTATTTCTATTAGTAATCTGGTTGAAGAAGACGAACTCAAAGAAATTGTTGATGAAATTTAAAATATATTCAAGAGTTTCATTTATCAATATTTATGCAAAAGTATAAGTTGATTTTGAATCTTCAAAAATGGTAGAAAATCAATAAAGTGTGGAGGATTTAGAGCAATCAAAATTTTCAACTCCCAAATATTTTCCTTGTAATAATGTTTGGTAACTAGAGGCTCTCCCTAAGGCCTCAACATTCCTTTGGTTAGTAGGTTGAAAGTGGGATTCTTAAAGGGGAGAACCCATAAAAAAGAGGATATCATAGGCATTTTAGATGTACCTTGTGTGAGAGGGATTTATAAATATTAGAACATTTATTTGTTCATTATCCCTTTGCTTACACCATATAGGGTTACTTTTTTAAAAAATATAAAAGTATGTTAGCACCATCAACATTAAAATAGTTTATGAAATGTTGGATTAATTATTTTAAAGCTAAAGTATTATGTATTTTGTGGAGGATTGGCCTTATGTTAGAATTTATGGGTTGAAAGTAATAATACAGTGTTTTAAAATAAATGTCAAAATTATGCCCAAATTTGAGACTATATTATGGCTTCTCTTATGGAATATTTATAGATATGGTGCTCATCATGAAAATTCTCAAGTGCAAGAGGTGGTAACAACTTGGTTATATGATTTAAACATATATGAAAGGCCATCTATGATAATGAAATTAAAACCAAGGATCTACTTCATCATAGGGTAAAATAGAGATGTCCAAATTTTAGATTTATCAAAATTAATTTTGATGATGCTTTTGAAGAAAATGTAGGAGACGTTGGAGGTGGTGCTTTTCAAAATAGTAAAGGTAATTTTTTTCTTATTTAATTTGAATCATATGGAACTTCAAATAACAACTATGGAGAGACTAGGGTACTTCTTACAAGGATCAATATTACAATAAAAAATGTTTGAAATATATTTCAATTGAAGATGGTTGATAAATTATCACCAATACTATCAACAAAAATGGATGTAAGAATTATATAAAAAATAATATTAACGTACTCTTTTGGAAATGTGAGCATATTTATAGAGAGGGAAATTGGATGGTAGATAATTTATCCAAACATAGTGTTGATCTTCATCTTGGTAGAATTAAAAATTAAGAAGGCATTTATCCAAGTGAGGTTTCATCTCTTATTCAAAATGATGTCAAACAACAAGATCTGATTGTGTAAACATAGCACTTCAAGAAAGTTGAAGAATATATTTCATATAAAAATAAATAAAAAATATTTGTGATAAAAAAGCATGTTTGACATGGTTTAATGAACCTAACATTAAATATAATATTTTGGGTTTTTATAGGAGTGGTCCCCAATAAATGTAACATTTAATTATTAAATTAAAAATGTGATTAAAATAAATTTTGAATATGTTTAACCTGTAAAGTAGGAAAATTTAACTTTATCATGTGTACACACATTTAAAAACATATAATTAAAATGCTAGTATTTTTATAAAATAATATTTAATTTTATCAATTATTTTAATTTTAAAATTAAATATAAATATGTTTTTTCATGGGGTTTTACAATAATAATATTTTTATTATATATATGTATTATGGGATAAAGTCCTCTCATAAAATCCTGTGTAAACTCATTGAAAAAAATTGAGTCCCCAATAGCTAGGTGGATTGGTAAGTCCTTGTCTGGCTAGGCACTTACCAAGAAGACATCCAAGTTCAAACCTCAAGGGAAACTTGGAAAAGGTAGTAGTTTGACTTGAATTATTTCAATGAATTCTAGACCGATGATAATGGTATAAATATCAAGTGATTGATGGTCCCCTTCACACCGGGTCAATAAGGAAGAATAGGTTTGGTGGGAGCATCTCTTGAGCTTTGAACCCTAAAATTGTTAGTTACTAAAACATTGTGTGATTGTGACCAACTCTCCTCTGTAACCCAAAAAAAATTCTTATTATACCTTAGAATACTAAATGTATTCACCATCTACTACAATAATAATAAAATACATATTCAAAATTAATTATTTTATATTTTAAAAAAATCATTATTTTATTTTTTTAAATTAAGGATGTATAATTCATTAAAAATAATAATACTATTATTATTATCAATAAAGTTTCTTAGTACTATGCCTTACAAATTTATCATGTTCATGATATCAATTACCAAGATTTAGTTTACGAATAATTTTTTTTATTATTCAAAAGTATTTTTTTAAGTTTATATTATTAGATTTATGTTTTTTCTAAATTTTAAAAGCAATAAATTTTATTTGTTAACAGTGTTATTTATTTTATTTGGTAAAAGAAGGGGTTTTTAAAGGGTCCTCAAACCTTTTATAAAGGATTTGTTCAAAGGTCACCTAACCTAAACAAACAAATATTTAATAAGCACTGAGGGTGGAACAAATCTGATTCGATAATTGGCAAAAAATATTTGAAACTGAGTGCCCAAAAATATAAAAGTCGATGGACCCCACGGGCACTCTAAAAAATATATAAATAGGGAATTCCCACTAACCTATGTAGCATACAATGTGAAGTTGACCTAATCGTAAAATGGAACACTAGCACTAAAAAATATTTTAAAATTGAACCTCCCACTCAAAGTACAAATTTCCAATTGCAACATTCCCACCTAGTAGGAGAAACCATAAACCAGCCTTCCAATACAAAACATTCCCATCTAGTAGGAATTTGATACCATTAGCCAGGAATGCTCTGTAGAGGAACAATAGGTACCATGCAATCTTCAATTGAAAATATCCAAAAAAGTAACAAGACCTTCTAGACCTAGTGCAAGCATCCAAGAAATTATAGAAACTTAAAACATGTGGACCCTATAGTCATTGAATCTAAATTTAAATCTGAAAATGTGTACATAGTACTAAAATATCTATAATAAATATGAGAGTGCTCAAAAAAATTAGGGACTCCATAGGGCTCCACCCATCAAGGAATTGGATCCACTACTCCCAAGCATCTTGTAGCCAACTACCATCATGGTCTCCAAATTTGAAATTGAGCACCCGAAAAGAAATAGCTGATGGAGTTATAGAGGTGCTCAAAAAAATATAGATTAGGCATTCCCACCTAATAATAACTCCCACATCTAGGAACCAGCCTGAACTAACAAACCTACAATTTAGCACACAAGCAAGGGTAATAAAATTTGTATCTAGAGCGCTAAATCTGGATTTAATAATAAAAATTTTAAAAACTCTCATAACCCTCAAATGAATCAAAAACACTGATCTTCCTGAGTAAAGCAATTTTAAGACCTAATAGAGGAGCATCTAGTAGCTATAAACCTGTAAATGAAAGCACCAACCAGTAGTTAAAACATCTAATTCAATATAGGACACTAAGATCTCGAGTCATACACCAAGAGGAACTCGACAAATATAGTAGCCAAGGAAAATAATGAACCCCAGAGCTACAAAGAAACCCCAATAGCTCTAAAAATTTAGCAATACATTACCCCTAAGGGAAGAACCAAGCTCCTTTGGATAAAAAGAACCAAATAGTTGTTGGGCACTAAAAAGAAAGAAACATCTACACCAAAAATGCCCAGTAAGGGATAAAATCCTTGGAACCAAACCCCCTTCATAAAAATAAGGGAGAAGAACTTCCAACCATAGAAAAATTGTTGTAAAAATCAACCTTCTATTGAAAAGCATGAAAGCAGATCACCAACCAAGGGATTTGCCCCAAAATCGTGATACAAAGGGTTGATTATCATCTATTGAAACATGCATGTGGTCTCCCCCAAGGATTTGGATCAAGAGATGCAAGACCAAAAATTATGAGGAAAAATGGATTGTCAAGAACATGTATTATAGCAAGTATCCCCAACAACTTTTTTGAAACACGCAAACCATCAAACATAGAGGTTTCCAGCACAAGCCAAACCCTACGAATAGGAATGCATAATATATCCTCCAAGGGTTTGGAATAAGGGGAAAAGACCACCAAAAAATGAGCTGAGATATCTGACTAGCAGCAAACGCATATGGCAACCACGGGGTCTAAAAATTGAAGTCACATTGAGCATCTAGTAACCAGATAAT
This sequence comes from Wollemia nobilis, assembly GCA_028583015.1. Classification (NCBI taxonomy): domain Eukaryota; kingdom Viridiplantae; phylum Streptophyta; class Pinopsida; order Araucariales; family Araucariaceae; genus Wollemia; species Wollemia nobilis. The sequence continues at coordinate 589,873 of JAQPPZ010000629.1, read as the reverse complement.
ATTCCATCAGAGTCAAACTTGATGGTAGCTTTCCACGGAAACTCTCCTATTTGTTGATATTTTTACTATCCGATAATGTAATGATGAGATATTCTTAGTATTTGTATGACCAAATTGTTTATCACAAATTTCAACTTTTTGTAAACCATTAATCGTATAAAAGAATTTGTAGGTGAAATAAATAAGGGCATGAAAAAGCATATGAATAAAATAAAAAATTTATTACTTTTTAAACATGAATCACATATTATATTTATTGCATCTTAACCACACATGAATTTCAATGTCCCCTAGAATTATCTTATACATATAATTATAATAGTTTAAATTAAGGTTATATATAATTTGACTAATGGTTATAGGTTTAAACTATTTGTAATGTCCCCTCTTCTAGGCAGTCAATGTACCGGGGAGATTAGCCTATACATGAGCTCTCGTAGGCTAAGTCAGTTGTTGGGGAACCATATGGAGAGGTTATTATCTTCATCAACTTATAGAGAGCTCATGTTTACCAGTTGTTTGAGCTTATTTGGAGACCATTTGACTAGAATTGCTATTTTTAGTAGTGTCAATTTCTAAGGTTTCGGATAACGACTTCAATACAATATTATTCTTCGACGAAATGAGTATCTGGAACCATTCACGGATTTTTGCTTTGAGGAGCAAAGGTCCCCATTAAAGTGATTTATTATTTAATGACTTTATATTATGAAATCACTTTATGGATGTGAAAGGGGCCACTTTATAATATAATGTTATAAGGTTAAGTTATAATTTAAAAAAAAACTTAAAGTGGTATGCCTAGGCCAAGGGGGGGACGATGTGGCCCTCTTTATGACATTAAGAGAAAACAATTAAAAATTATAAAATAATAACTTTTGGAAACCTAAAATGGGTTCCCAAACCCTAATTTGATGTTCTCTGTAAATTGGATTTTTGAGGCTCATTTGTGCATGGAAGATATTGTTTTTTTGTGGAGCTTTTCATAGGGATTTTCACCAGAAGATCATAGGGCTTGTTGGGAGCTATCTTAGCAAGAATTTTTTAGTTTTAGGTGTGAGATATCACCTCTAGATGATTGGGATTGGAGCTTTTACATTAGAGAGTTCATCTAAGCATTCACGGGGTAGATAAGGGTTTGCCAAAAATTGAAGTTTTTTGGGTCAGGAAATGAAGCATCTGGGTCTTCGTGTTTTGGCCATATTCCACCTGGGTAGGAGTCAAATTTCCATCCCAAAAATTTATCAATCACATTTCTCAGTCTAGGCATACCAAAATTTTTGGGGGTTTCAACCTGTAGTTTATCAATTGGAAAAGGTGCACCTAGCCTCCAAGAGTAGTTAGTGTTAGACGACACATGATTCAGACACAAAACAGTGAAGATGTCAGTGATTCACTATTTTAACTTATCATCTAAACACATTTAGAGCCACAAACGAATTTTGTAATTTTTTGATTTCAGGTCAGAATAATTAAAAAACCAAATTTCTGTCAATATTATTTGATTTTTTGTGTTTTTAAATTATATTTTTAGTTCATTTATATTTATAAAACCTTCAATATGAAATACGAACAAAACCAGTATTAAACCCTCATAAATTAAAAAAAAAAGTCATATTAGAAAGCAAACTGAAATAAAATAGATCAGACCAGTCTGCAATTCGTTCGTCATATCAGGGTGTACATTTCATTATTAAAATGGTATTCTATAATATGATTGAAGGCTTGAAATAAATTATTATTATTGAATAGATTTGATAAATCTTTTAAATAAATTTGAGTCATTGTTAAGATATTTTAAAATAGTTTTAAATGAATTTTTTTTCTTTTTGAGAAATATTTCTTATACACATCCACCATGGGGATTGAACTTGGGTCACATTATCGATAATGCAAATGATGTCCTTGCTGGTAGACCACATCACTTAAAACTTATATAAAGGTATAAAATACCCATCTGTAATTTTTCTAAAACTTTGAAATAAAAATTACAATTTAAAAAATATATATAAATAGATAAAATTTGTAATGTTATATATATATATATATATATATATATATATATATATATATATTAAAATTTATAACTATAATATTTTAAATGATTTTGTATTGATCATACATCACTTTTGGAAAATTCAATTTTATTATTTGGGTATGACATAATATCAAGCAAACCTACCATTAATTTGTTGTTGATGTGATAGTAGGTCTTTCCATTCACTACTTCCATGTCTTAGCATGTAAGTGGTAATGTTACACAATCCAAGTTGAGTTAGATCCTACATATCAAAGACATACAACATTCCTACGTTAACTTGGAGGATTTAAAAATAAAACTTAAATGAAGCTTCCCACCCAAGCCAAAGAACTAACTACCTTTGGAATTAGAAAATTTGATTGATAGATCTAACATTACAACCAACAATGTTATTTGACGTAAATTTGAATTTAAAATAAAAAATAAAAAGAGCACTCAATTTTGATTTTTTTTGCTCAAACACGAAGAGCACTTGAATTTGAGTCATAGATAAAAATTAGGCCTTCTTGCTCATAACATGAATCCTAATGATGACAACTTTGGCCTCCACCAATAGGTACCTTGCAACCAAAAACAAGAACTCCTACAACCACCACACAAGAAAATCCATTTAAATAAGAAAATCTCGACCAAAGATAGGCTCTCATTTTCTCACTAATTTAAAATTCAAAAATCTTTTCCAACCTAGAAACCATTTTTTTGGAACCAAACTAGACTCTGCCTTCTAATAGTAGGCATGCAAGGTCAAACCTCAAACCAATAAGAAAATTTCTATAAAATCCCAACACACAACCTTAAACCCATTATTGTAGAGAGATCACAATCATACCCCATAACTTCTTGAGGATGAATCCCCAACAAGAAGAAATAGACCAAAGCATCATCAGGTTCCCACCTAAATTTGGATCAAATTCAAATTTAAATTTTCTCCCTTCCCCCACCAAAAATTTGAAAACCTCCATTAAAACTAGGGTGTAGACTACTCCAATATGAATCAAAATGTAAAAATAGAATATTATCTAGTCCATCAAGAACCTTACATCCAAAAATATCGAACTTTAATAGAAAAAACACATCCTATAGCAAGGATTCTAAAATAAAATCTTCTCACCCAATATGAGAAGCAAATATTTGAAACCAAGGGTAGTTAATCATAAATAAAAATTTACATAACTAACCAAAATAGGAACCAAGACAATAGACCATTGGATTCCTACCCAAAACACCAAATTCAAAGGATGTTCAAATTTAAAATCAAAACAATAGACCAATCCTATAGGAGGAACTAAGAAAGATCTAGTCAAGATGCAAAGAGGCTCACTCCCACAACACAAAGAAGGGGAAAAGACACCCAGAAAAAGCATTCTTCCATGCTTCTTCAACCTTCCCAGCCTTCCACTCAACATCTCAATCTTCTACTATAGCTCCATTAGTCAAACTAGTCTTTCATTATCCTTCAAAATTACTGGCCTTCCATGCTCCTTTAGACATCCCAAACTTCCACCTAGCATCCCAGCATTTTGCTACAACTTCTTTAGCCAACCCATCCTTCCATGCTTCTTCAACCTTCTATGCTCCTTCAAGCAGACTCTGGGTTTAAGGTCCCTAAAAAACTTTGGTTAAAAATTTTAGGATAGAAATAAACCTCCAAAGTAACTCTTAGGTGAATATAGTTCCTTATCATTATACCACTATTTAGAGGGAAAATTCAAGATATTTTTTGTGTTATCCTTCATATTATATAGGTTCAAACCATGGACCTCTCCTTCAATGAGATTAGAATCACCTTCTCCTCTTATGCTACAAAGGTGGACTAAACTTTTAGGTTAGAAAGCAACTTTAAGAGCTATTCTTAGGTGGCTAACAATGGCATCTCATCCGAATATACCACTAACTAGAGGAAATACATAAAATATGTTTTGTGTTCCTGTTTGCATTGTGGGGGTTCGAACCGTGGACCTCTCATTTAACAGGACTATACTAGCCTTCTAAACTTGCACTACAAAGGTGAAATTTTATTCTTATGTGTTATTCGATTGGAAGGGATAAATAAATACATTGTTTCCTACAACCCTAATCAAATAAAGGATATATAACAAAAGAGCAATTGCTTCAAGGATAATGAATTTCACTAATTTTATACATAAAATTCAAGGTAGGTATAAAAATATTGAATTACTAAAGATAATTTTTTACCATTGTAATCACTAATTATAAATAAAAGTATTATCAAAATGTAAACAACCTTGAAACATGCATGTTTTATCAAAAAAAATTGCTCTTCTAGAGTTTGGATCTACATCATTCATAAATTTGTCTGGTTTGATTTTGGATACTAATATTACCATCAATTAGGTAGTTGCTCTTCTTTTTATGGCTTCACCATCCATAGATGTAACAATTGTTACAGATACTACAACTCATGACACCGAAGAAATATCAAAATTTTATTTTAAAATTGGTCGATGAGGTAATGATTCTTCTCCAAATATTGTGTTCTCTATTGATCTTTGGATTTTTGTTCAATATTTCTCTCAATTGTATTGCAAGTTATTTTATGCATTTCACTACTCACCATGAAGATGAACGGGGTGGTGCCTCTATTTATAACTCCTACTTGGCTCTAGTGATCATATTTATCATCATGTGGTCTCGATTATTTTAAATATTAATGGGAACACCCTAGGCATTGCCAATATTTATGCACTTAATGATGGACCTAGTCATTCTACCCTTTAGTTGTATCTGGCTAATCACTTGCTGATGGGATATTGGATTTTTTGTGGTGATTTTAATATGGTTGAGCATGTTGAAGACAAATTTGGTTACCTTTCAATGTGTTAGTGTGCTAGAGAGTGTGAGGCATGATTTTTTTTAAACATAGATGGGATCCTTTTGATCTCATTTTTTTTCCAACACAATTGCACGTCTCTACCTTGGTTCACATGGTCCAATTTTTGTGCAGCTAATGATAGAGTCTACAAGTGCCTTGATCAAGTTATGATGTTAGAGAAACAAAAAAATTTATTCTCCTCCATAAATAATAATATTGTGATGGTTTGGGATCAATTTTTGCTATTAGATCATTTCTCGATTTCCTTTTAGATTGAGTGGAGTGGTCGCCAATTTAATTTTTTGTGTAATCAATTTTATTTAAATACTTCTTTACTACAACACCCTAGCATGATTACTACGATTAAGAGAATCTAAAATTGATTACCTTGGTCTCCTCACTCTGTTAGTTGGATTTCTTGGTGGAATGAGGTAATTGTTTGTACTACCTCTTTCATGCGGTATTTTGGCAAATAGATGGCACATGTCATAAAGCATGCTCATTTGGTTATTACGAAGGAGTATCAATAGAATTTACTGTTAGTCAAAAACGATATGTATGATCAATAGTTGTAAACCAAGGTTTTTGGTCTTCACCACCAAATTATAGTCCATGAACGACATGAAGCCATGGGGGGCTCAAATTTAGGTCTATATGCACTAGTTGAGGGTTGGTGATCCCTTATCAAAAGTCTTTTTTAAATCTCTTCATTTCAAGAAGGCTAGAATACATATCAAATATATTCAAGTCGCTCATGATAGGTTGACTCCTCTTCTTGATATTGCATTGCCCTTTGTGGATCATTATAATTGTATCTTTCAAGCACAATAAGATTATCTAGAACATCATATGGTTCTCCAACAATGTCATGATGTTGTTCCTACTAATTTGGTTGCATATGATAGACTTCTTTATGAGGCTCCTCTCTCACTTGATGATATTCACAATGCTCTTATGACTATGTCGAATGAAAAGTCCCCTAGTCTTGATGGCTTTTCCTATAACTTTTATAAAGCGACTTGGAAGTTTACTGGTCTTAATTTTCTCAATATCTATAATGAAGCGCTAGCCAAAAATTCTTTAGGTAATATCATCAATCATGAAAACATTAAATTTATTCCTAAAGCAAGTAATCTAGAGCTGATTACAAGTTTGAGACCTATTACTCTATTTAATGTCTCTTACAATATTTTAAATAAAGTTTTAGCTCTCCATCTTCACAACATTCTCCTTGTGATTATAAGATAAAACCATACAAGTTTCATTATAGGGTGTTACAACATGGATAATATTATTGCTATCTAGGAAGGTTTAGAATGGGCTCATCTATTTGATCAAAATCTCATTTTCCTTAAACTAGACTTTGAGGAAGTTTATGATCATATTGAGTGGCCTTTCATTCCTACCATGCATTAATCTCTTGACTTTGGCCCCTTTTGTATCAGGTCTATCTGTATGTTCTTTGTTGATGCTTCAACTTGTCTTACTATTATTGGATATAGGTAAGAGGATTTTGGTTTATTTTGTTCTATTCACTAAGGTTGTCCTTTGGCACGCTCACTTTACATCCCTTTTATTGAATATTTTGGTTATCTTCTTGCCAATAAAGCATATAAGGGGTTGATCAAAGGTATTATTTTGCCTAACATATCCATATAACTTATTAATGGGCACTTTACAAATGATTTTTTTCTTACAATCAATGAGAATGAGGTTTTAATTTCAAATACTTTGGTTTGTTTGGACACATTTTATAAGGCCTTGAGTTACAACATCCTATGTTCTAAGTCTTTTTGTTTTCACCTTGCTTCTTCTTCTGCACCTACTTGTCTTAGATATTTTTTATGGCATTGGCTTCAAATTTATGAGCATTTTAAATTCTTATGAATCCCTTTGCTTTTGCTTATGATAATTCTTATAATTAGTTGGTTAGACTCCTTACGGATTTTCTTTTGTCCAAGGGAAAGAATTCACATGGTTTTCATCGAGTTGCTTGGGATATCTATTTTACACCTATTGATAAGGGTGGGATGGACATCATTGATATTTAAAGGTAAAACATTTCTTTGTGTGCTAAGTGGGTGGTTAAAGCTATTGAAGTCCCTAAGGCCTAGAATATTTTGATTTACCAATTTATTTATTTAGGGGTATCTTATGGGTGCAAAGCTTGGGCTAGTATTGGCTTTCATACTCTCATCATTACTTCTTATTCAATTAATATCCAAGGTTATTTTATTGTTAAAAGTATTTGGTATGCTTTTGAGGTAGTGAAACCTTATCTTTGTTGGATTGATGATGGATTTTGTAATGGTATTTTGTTTAATTCTCAATATATTTGTTGGTCTCCTATTCTATCTAACTCTTCAATTCTTCTTATTGATATGTTAAGGATTAAATTTTTGAGGCTATTTTGCAAGGGCATTTGCTTTATTAAAGATTTAGTGGACTCTCGATACTAGATTCCTTGGTCTGATCTCAAATAAAAATTTAATATTTAGAATTTAGATATTTCTTCTATTCTTAAGATTATAGATCTTATACCTGATGTCATGCTTCATAAGCTCGGCCTTCAACTCTCGAGTACCTAGTGGATGGATTGGTGTTGGCATGTAGATACTCCTTTCAAGAATTGCTCTTCTTCCTTGCTTTAGTAGCTTCTTAGTCTTGTTTTCCCTAGTGTTGACAAACTTAAAGAGAGAAGGCAGACTCACTCTACCTCTTATACTTGGATTGCTCATCTAAACAATATATGGTAGTTTAATATTGAACTAAATATTACATTTTTCTATAATCTCTTATTTATCAAGGGCTTCTTATGAGAGAGAGACTTAGTAGGCCTGATATTCCTAATCCTAGATGTTCAGATTGTGGTAGTTTGAGACTTTTAAACATCTATTTTGGTTCTACTCTTGTGTTCAATGTACCTAGTCTTGGATTCACTCATTGTTCAAGCCCTTTTATCCAGAATTATTTAGATGGTAGATGATCATTTTTGGAGAGAATAGTTGTTGGTATGCTTATATTGTTGCTCTATGGAAATTCTTCCATGCTATTATTTTATTTCAACTTTGGAAAGCTAAGAATATTATTTTCTATTATAGATATTCAATTTGTAGTCAATTTTCTATGCATAAGATGATTATTGGTAGTTTTTGTTGTTACTGTTTAGATCTATTTGCAAGATTTCAAGTTGACATATGAGTTAGCATATTTGATAAATATTATTAATTATTGGTAAGATGCTCCATGCACTATTAGCAAGGTTTCACCTAACCTCCCTCTACCTCAAGATTCCTCTGTTTCAGCATAGCGGGTTGAGGGGATGATGTTTTCTAGCCTCAGGCCATTTTACTAGTGCCCATAGTAGGGCTTGACCCTTTTCCTAGTTATGTTGTTTATTCACCCTTTTAAGGGTTGATTTTGTTTTTGGCCTCGGGCCTTGTCTTTATAGTATTGATCATTTGAATGGCCTTGCGCTTTGAGCTATAATTTTTCCAACTCCCTTTTTATTGTAACCTCTCTTATTTTTATTAAATATAATTGTTGGTTCTAATAAAAATGTAAACAACATTCTAAATAACCACCATATATTCAAGGATTATAAAACTTCAATTCAATTAATTTAAATTATACCTTTTAAGAAAACTATCTATGAATTTGAATTTAAAAAGAAGAATATATAACCATTTCTTAAATTCATTTTTTTGTATTAAGAGGTTGAAAAGTGGGAACATATCGGGGCCACCCTTCCCATCAATTGAACCTAAATCTTCGTTAAGAGAACCCAATAACTTTTACCATATGGTGTCCATGCCAAGACTTCTTAAATTAATTGTATTAAAAGCTATAAATATAACTAATAAACACAATATTATTGCATATTTAAGACAAGTTAATAAAGATTAAATTTAAATTTAAATAATCAAAAATTTATAAAATTATACAATAAACTAATATTAATTTATCAATAATTATATATTATACAATGAATTATATAGTAGATATTTCTTTCTATTTTGAGTTTCTTCTACATTTTCAATTTGTGTTTTTAAATATTTTTCAATCAATTCTTTTAATATTAAAAATGTTTAAAAGGGTCATCCGGTCAAAAAGATCTCACGTCAACCAAAAAAACCATAAAGGCCAAAAAAAATAATAATAAATTAAAGTCCTATTGAACTTGTGCTTGACCTATGCCTCTTTTAAGTAATATCATAATTTCGTTTTATATAGGTTATCAAAGTTTTATAGCTTATGTCACACTTCAAAGAAGATGTATAGACGTTGTAGCTATTTCGTTTATCAGCGTGGAACAGTTTGAGTGAACAATATCAAGAATTTAATACACACCAGCGAACGCATATCTTCGCTCATCGACATCAACATTTACCCAAATCACCTTTTGAAAAATCCCTACCCAAATGCAATTATATCTTACCACGCGGATTTCCTCCGCATTTATTTCCACCACTTATTAGGTGACATTACATACCTCACATTTTATTTTGTGAGGTCTGCAAAAATATGGCTAAACATTCAATTTATTGTGCAGACGATCTGGTGCGTTCAGCGTTACCCTAACATCTTGGGAGGTCTGGAGGAGGTGGTTCCAATTTTGCCGAATATCCCGGACCGTTCTTCACCCAAAAGACCATGCTCAATCCCCATGTCGTATGATCGTCGAAGTGACAGTGCATGTACCAAGCTCCTGCACAAAACAGTAATAATTCTTCTACTTAGTTCAAAAATCATTTCAAAGTGAAGATTAAATTGAAGGCATACATGTTTTTGTTTGGCACCTGGATTGTCAGCTCTGAATCGGATAGCAGTCCACCCCTTAACAGGAACCTCCACAGTATTACGTTGCGGAGGATCAACCAGATTGAATGTGCGTGGGTCGGTCTGAGGGTTATAGTTACCGGATCCTTCTCCCACAACGTAAAAATCATAGCCATGAAGATGCATCGGATGGTTATCCGCAACGAAGATGTTCGTTCCCTGGAATACCATCTGAACAGTAGCATTGTAATTAAGAACCTTCACATTGGTGCCGGAAATAGGCGCCCAAAGGCTTCGGGGTATATTCTGGCCTGTGTAATTGAACACGACCGGCGGAGTTTGCGGAAAGTCGGTGGTAAAGACGCCATTAATGCCGAAGTATGCAGCTTGCAGGATGGCGACGGTGGGCTCGACAAAAGATACGTTGTTCATGCTGGCCCTAAGCCTCGTGTTGTTAGGGGCGGCGCAGGTCGTGCCAGCTGGACACGGCAGCAGTCCCAGTCCCACGGTTGAGAATATGTTCTCGTCTATGTTCATTGGGACGTCCACCGGGTGGTCCCGGGAAGCCAGGCTTCGGAGCGCTCGGGTAAATCTGAATACCGTTGCAGTGTCGTTAAAAGCCGGAAGCTGAGGAAGTATCTGACGGGCTAATCCGAAGGCGCCCACGTATTGTAGAATGGCGGTGGTTGTGGTGTTGTCAAAGCTGCCAGGTTGCATAATAGTGTACGGCCTTGCAGCCATGTAGTAGCTCCCCGGGGCTTGGTTGGCCGTGAAAAGAACGTCGGCGGTTTGGCCAGGTGCTATAAACATCACATCCGTTGTGTAGGGTTTGGTGTAGGATGCGTCCACTGCTACCACCTTCAGAGTGTGATCTGCTACCTTGAAGAAAAGATCGTTACTGATTGCAGCATTCACTACCCGCAAAAGGTATGTTCTTCCACGTTCTACAGGGAGCCTTAATGTTTCTGCATCCCACATGCTTACATCAGTTCCACTTAGTCCAATAGGTAAATCCCGAAATCCTTGGGAAGGGAAAGAAATTGGTACCTAGACTTGAGCAAGGATACAGATCTCCCGGTTGTCCATTGATAGTGAAAGCGTCTGATATATTGGCTCCTCCTCCAGTTAGATTCGCTTGATTCACTACAACGATGGGGTCTGTGTTCCACCATTCTCCTGTTAAACAGGAATGGATTCCAATTTAATTGAGAACCAAGTATTATAATGAAACAAAATTTGATAATGAGAATATGCCACACAAGAGATGATCATATAGAGTAGATTACCTACTAGGATGGGAATTTCGCCGTGGGGTGGCGCAAACGGATAAGAGCTTCCCCTCCTTGGATAGATGACTATGGCTCCGTAAACCGAGGAACGGAGAAAAGGGATATGAGCGTGCCACCACAGGGTTCCTTCTTGGCCAATAATGGTGAACCTGTATGTGTGACTACCCCCCGGTTGAATTGGACACTCTGTAATGTACGTCGCTCCATCGGCCCACGCTGTACGGATCTGTCTCACTCCATGCCTGTCTTACTCCAAACCAGGTTAATTGGAAGGCAAGAAGAAAAGTACATTTCCTAAACAAAAGTTTGTAAGCGGTAATAAACCATACGAAACAAATTATTTTTGTTTCGTGCCGGATTATCTACTGTAAGAATAATATCTATTTGAATCTTTAAAATTGAGGCTGTAGAAAGGACTGAAAGGATGAATGTGAAGACCACTTACCGACTCTCTGCTAAGGGATAAAACTACATATTTTTATCCTCATAATGATTTTATCTGAACAAACAGTAAATCCTGACACTGATCTCATCGTAGAATGAATAACTCATAACACACGGATCTCATAATATACTGGACAATGACCTCGCAATTTCATGGTCTAAAACAGCTAAGTTGGTAAAAATTGCACAAGCTTTGAGACGCAGAAATTTACCAGTGAAGGGTGGCGTTATACTTTGCTTTGTTATAAGCTTCCACAATAATAGTGTCGCCATTATGGACGTACAGAGTCGGACCCGGCAGCTGTCCATTGACCGTGATGACGCTATGTGTCTGGCATAGCCGACTAAGAGGCGTTGGCTCAATCTGATCCAGCCCAAAAGCAAAATCAATGTCAATTTCTCTGTCAAATCTAGAAAAGCAGAAGCCGACATTAAGATGCTCAGATTAGGACAGTGTAACTTACAAAGAATCTGTAGTGATGAACATCTGCCCATATTAGGGGAACGAAGAACGCAACGTACGTCGCAAGCAAGACGAGAAACCCCAGCGAATGCCCTGTTGAATTCAACACCATACTGCCCAAAAAATCAATATCTTACTGTGAACTGTGAAGAACTATGAATTGCGTGGCAAGATGATTGCATGAAACTAAGAACTTAATGGAAATTCTAAGTACTGCATAATTCAGAATTCCAGTTAAACTAGTTTGAATCAAGACCTTCTTATATAAGTTGAAGGATTAATATGTGAGAGGTATTTGTTACCAAATTCAAAATGTAACTCAGATGCCCACGTTTTCAAATACTAATAACGTGGACCGCAATAGAGAGAAACAGCAACATTGAAACACGGAATTATTTTCTCTCTTCTACCAACTGCAATCGACGAGTCAACAAACTGAAAATTCGTGTCACGCGGACCTGTCAAATCATGTGTGAATTGTAAGTTATGAACATGCGAGGAATCCTACTTGTCCGAAGATTGTCATCCTTTACCTGCAGAGGCTTCTGCACATGAATTGACGAAGCCAACGAATGAGTGGTTGGAGCATAAATCCATGTGAACTTACGTACATCATATTAATTCCACTGCACAAACGTTAGTGGAGTCCAAGTCTAAGTAATAAGAATGAGTACGCTTTAAAATAACCAATGAAACATGGTTGCTTTGAATGGAGGACGATCTAGAATCGCTTTCAACATGTTGCTATGTCAACACCTATAAGTTAGGTATACTTGTCAAAATCAATTAAAATTAGTAACTATTATAAGTAATCAATTTATAAATTTTTATTTATTTTTTATTATTCAAAAACCTATTCTAAAGATATTATTTGCTACCAGACTTCTCCGACGAATGTCTTGCAATTAGGTATCATAGTTTTAGGACCAACCCACCAAAAATGCATGAGCTGTGATTAACCTTGGATACCATTAATATTAATTGAAATTGAAATTAGGCATCGTAATTTTAGACCAAGATGCATGAGTTGTGATTATCCATGTATACCATTAATATTAATTGATCGGCCGACAATGAAAAACTTCATTTGACAATCATTTCGAACCACCAATTAAAGCCAGAGTTGGCTGTCTTCATAAATAAATGCATTACGTCTCTACATGGACATGCTCTTGTCACTTGATAATCTTTTCATAAAGTTCAACGGCCCAATTACCAAATGTTGGAAACGTCGGAGAGAGTAGGTAGAGAATTGCAGATCGTTATTGACTTGAGCCAATTAACCTGCGACTTTTAGAGTCATGTACATCTCGTTCATTGAATTCTCATATGGGACGAGGGTTCCTTTTCAAAATTTTATGCATTTATTCACATATGTTAAGGTTCTTGTCATGTTCTATCTAGTAAGCCCTAGGTGCCCTACCTTGTTTCTACTGTCGCTGAAAAATACTAAAGTTGTGACGAGATAAGCTTTTATAAGTGTCATTTTAGACGAGGTCCACGGGTGTGTCCTATCGTGTTTGTAAAAAGAGAGCTTCACTTTCCAGTTCACAATCATTTCTGCTCTTTGCAATGACTTTTGAGTTAGTGGACATCGACAGGTAAAAGGAAAGCTCTATGAATAAGCAGGTCAATTGCCAAACTTATGGATCACGCGTATTAAAAAATCATGTAAACCAGAAAAAATGGATTTCATATGGAAAGTGTGGCCTCGGTAGGTTTACAAGTTGTCAAACTTTAACCATATAAAAGAATAATTTAACCATATAAAGGAGAATGGCTTTTGCTTGGAAGAATGGTGCCGACATTGTTTCGCTGCCGCTTTGTGTAAGAATGGGCCAATTTCATTTTTATTGTTACCTTCGTTAGAAAAGAAGCACAATCTTTCTAAATCGAGGATGTTAGTTTATTGATTCAATAGGATTGGTAAGTGTTTGTTTGGTCAGGTATTTATTACTTGACCAAGATGTTTACGGGTATTTATTACGAAGATGTTTAGGTTTAAATTTCAGGGCAGTTTGTTTGAAAAGGTGGTAGTCTCATTTGAATCTTTTGAGTGTATGTCTAGATGATACGAATTCTGAATGACGGGTGATCATTTTAGATGGAATATTTTTGGTAAAAGCAGCCCCTATGATTTGAACCCTAGACTTAATCAATTATTAAAAAAAAAATGTAGTTGTGATCACTCTCCTATAACAAAAAAAAAAAATGAAAAAAATAATATAACCTTTATTGCGTGCATACCTAAAACTAGGAGGAAGAAGAAAGCATTGTGTTTTTATGGTTAGAAAGGAAGCACAATCTTTTTAAAATCCAAGATGTTAGGTGATTGGTTTCGATGGAGAGAACATATAAAAAATGGAAAAACAATATAAAATTTATAGCTTTCGTATCAGAAATTAGAGGAACAACAAAGCATTGTTTTTTTATTGTTACAAACGAAGCACAATCTTTTTAAAATTTCTTGCTTGCAATGAGAAGGAAGAAAAAAATATTTTTTTTTTAAGTTGAAAAGGTAGAACGATGAAAATATCAAATCAACGGAAAAAAAAATGGAAGAAAGTTATAACATGTATCATTTCAATACTTATAGCAAGATACAAGTGTATAATTTGCATAATTGTGAAAACAGATTTCGTCTTAAAGTTACATGAGTATAATTTGTATAATTGTGAAAACAGATTTTTCCTTAAAGTTAATATAAGTTTATTTGTTTTACTTTTACATATCTTATTTAATGTTTTTTAAAATGTATTAAACATTAATTTAGAAAAAAATTATGTTATTAAATGTATTTTTTTAAATAGCAAGGAAGGTTGAGTGAAGGCATTGGGTGAGGCTTACCTTAAACATCTTCTTTAAAGTTAAAAGTTGAAGGATTCTTACAAAGAAATAATTGTCGGAAACTTTTTTATTTAGAAAAGCCTTCTATGGAGGAATTAGTGTTCCATTGATAAAAAATAAAAGAAAGAATAAATTTTTAGTAATCCCTCTATTTGAGGCATATGAGAAATTCAAAATGACTACCAAGAATAAGATTATTATGCATTATATAATGGTTCTTAGAAGAAGACTGTTAATATATATTGTCCAAGTTTTTAGGAACTAGAGATTGATTTCAAATCATATAATGGATATGGAGTGAGGATTTTGTTTTATGGATATGGAAAATCTAGATGGAATTCTAGTTTGGGTTAGATATTTTGGACCATAATATCAACTAATGAGTAAGGTTTTGAAGATTATTTGTAATACTCTAAGATAGTTCATCCAATATGGGTCAACTACCAAGTAATGGAAGCATGCCTATGTATAGTAAAATATGTGTTGCTATGAGTAGTCAAAACATCATGAATAAATCTACTAAGAATGAGTTTACATCAAGGAAATGGGACCAAAAGGTGAATTATGAAAATACTATATTTCCATGTCATAAATATAGTGACATTAGATGCATAGTAATGAATTACAAAATACAAATGATCAAGAAAGAAACAATTTTTTTTGGTTATGTGATAAAATAAAATATGAATCAAAGGGTTATATTGTAGTAGAAGATGGATAAATTCATGGATTTTGTAACCCCAAAGAAGTCATAAAGAAATCCCTTCTACCTTACTATTTTTTGAAGGCAACCATATTCCATCTAAAGAAAATATTTTAAGAAACTAAAAAGGACATACAAGTTGAGAAAATGTAATGTGCAAGTTCAATATAGAAGAAATTAAAGTTGTGAAGAAGGATGCAAAGTCAAAGTTTAAATGGTTAAGGAGGGTAGAAGAGGTTAACTCTTTGTAAATCCTTTAAATAATAGAAAATTATTTCCTTGCAATAAAAATAAAAGTAATATAGAGGTTGGTTATAATTTAATATTTGAAGAAAACATAATAGAGAAACTAATATGAAAAATACAATGCAATTTAGAGTTTTTAGGCTAACATGAGAAAGTAAGTATCATGGATGTTACCCCTCAAACTTTAGGCTTTCTAAGGAAGAGTAAAAAAAAGTATTTTCAAGGTTATGTCATGTACCCTACATTGTTAGTGGTAATATAAATATATAGATGATAAGTTATTCAATATGGAAACATGGAAGTGATTTATGCCTATGAAAGAATTAGTGGTATTGATAAGAGAAATAGAAGACCCTTAAAGTAGAAAAAAATGGAAAAGGGAACTTGGAGGAATATTTGATTTGGAAAACTAGACACAAATGTCATACATGTTAATAATAAATGATGCTAAGGTTATAAATAAAAATAAAAAATGAATATGAAGACCACATCTTTGAATATCCAAGATATGAATATAAATCCCCAAAAAGAGTTATTATGGAATCAATAAATTGATATAACCTTAAAATTATTTTTAATATAGCAGACAATAATAGGTAGTGGATGAGGAAAGCTGCTTTGCTAGAATTTTTTTGAGACCTATCTGGTGGGTTCTACAGGGATGGCAGCAGTTTCTGGAGGAGGTATGAACAACTGGAGGAATGTAGTGATGGCATCAAGTCCATCACAGAGCGTGCATGCTAGGGCTGGTATTTCTTTTAAAAATGATTGGAAGGAACAGGATTTCCCATTGCATGTTAGGAATCGCTTGTTAAAGAACAATGGATTTTTGGAACGATGTGAAGCCAGGCCGGTTCTAGTGGTTCAACCAGACTCGATGGCAGAAGATGTGGAGTATTTAACCAAACATGCGCTTATTGGTAAATTTATGGGCATCCAAATTTCTCTTCCCTTTGTGGAGGCTTGGGTTAGGAAGACTTGGAACCCTGAAGGTGATGTGGAGGTGATGCTGAGTGCAAATAGCTATTTTATGGTGGTTTTTTCTTGTCTTGCGGATCGTAACAAAGCATTTGAAGGAGGTCCCTATTTCTGTAACCAAGTGGGACTCTTTCTTAAACCCTGGCATGTGGGTTTCAACCCATTAGAGGAGTGGTCGTCATGGGTTTCGGTGTGGGTTCGGCTTCCATGGCTCCCATTGGAATTTTGGAGAAATGACATCTTGCATATGATTGCCCTTCTACTTGGGAAGCCGGTTGGGCCATCACAACAAATGCTGGATAAAAATGTAATCTTTGTTGCCCATATCTGTGTTGAAATTGATTTAAACAATCCTATTCTAGATTCTATTGAAATATAGTTCGGATCAACCAAATGGGTTCAAAAACTTGACTATGAAGCTCTCCCATTTCATTGCCTTATTTTCCATGAATATGACCACTTACAAAGAAAATGCCCTAAGTTTGTCCTGCTTGTGGCTTCAAATCCTGGGCCCTCTTGAGCTGTACAAAATATGGATAAAGGAAAAGCCCCGATAAAGGAGGGGGATCAGGATAAGGAAGGCTTTGTTACGGTAAAACCTCGAAACAAAGGAAGCAAGGTAAAAAGAGACATTAAGGATAACCAGCCAGATCCTCAACTCAACCATTTTGAAATTCTAGAGAATCTTGATCAGTGCGTGTAGATACCTGAAACATCGCTACCTATTATAGATATAACATGACCAAATCAGTTGTCTCTTCATGAGGTGGAACCAAGGGAACTAGATATAGGGGGTTTAAATGAAGAACATAGGGCTTTGGTTTCGAGTATAGGTGATATGGTTGGACCTAGCCTTGGAAGTGAAGTTATCTTAGAAAATGGCATAGATTTAGACATGCCCTCTCCTACCCAGGCACTAATGCAGTCATCCATGGACTGTAAAACTCATACGATGCTGGGATTGCAGCATAAAATAATTTAAAAAAATGCTTCAAATAAGAATATGAAGGTGGGTCGAAAGAAAGACCAGGATAAAATTAAGTTAATGGGGGAGACTTTGGTAGAGTCGGGTTTGGTGAGAACATTGGACTCCCATTTTTATAACCCCCAAAAATGATTGTACTTTCATGGAATGTAAGGGGGTTGAACAGCATCCCCAGACAAAAATTTGTTCGTGATTTGATTCGTGTTCATTCTTTGGATGTGGTTTTTATTCAGGAGACTAAATTAGCTATTGATAGTTTGTTCAATATTGCTCCCAAGTTGTGGAGAAAGGGGAAATTTCAGTGTATTGGTGCATGTGGATATGCTAGTGGCCTTGCTTGTTTATGGGATCCAGTTAAGATCTCTCCTCTTACCTGGATTTCCAGCAAGTGGTCTATTTCGATGATCGGGCATGATAATGAATCTGGTGAGACCATCCTACTTACAAACGTGTATGCTCCTATTGATTACAATGGTAACGTGAATTTATGGGAGCACATTGGCTTTGTGAGAAGTCTAGCTCCCCTGTACCCATGGATTTTGGCTGGAGACTTCAATTCTATCACTTGTTTGGAGGAAAAACATGGTGGGATTGATCGTCTTGAGCCTTTTTCTTCTGTCTTCAATGCTCATATCCGGGCCTTGAACTTGGTTGACATCAAGCTGGATAATGGGATATTTACCTGGCATAATAGAAGATGTGGGGAATATTCCATTTCAGAGAGACTAGATAGGTTTTTGATCTCTAGTTTTTGGATTGGCAATAATAGAAGCACTAGTTTTGTGATTCTGGAGGGTAGAGGATCTGATCATTGGCCTATCAAACTCTCTTCTCTAGAGTTAGGGCTAAAAAAGAATCCCTCATTTAATTTTCAACTTATGTGGCTACGAGATCCTAAGCTTCATGATTTCATGCAAGGCTGGTGGACTAATGGCAAACCTCCTCATGGCACTGCTATGTACTCCTTTATGAAGCGGCTTCAACTTGTTAAGCATAAATTAAAGAGATGGAATAGACTAAATTTTGGGAACCTTTCCTTGGCTAAGCTAGAAGCTCTTAGGAGGGTGTAAGAAGCCTCAAGGAATATTAGAGATCAGGGACTCATAGAGGAGCTTCTTGTTGAGGAATCTAAAGCTGTAAAAGACCTTGCTGAATGGGAACTGAGGGAAGAAATTTTTTGGAAATAAAAAGCTCGAGTAGATTGGCTTCAGGAAGGGGATAGGAACACAGCCTTCTTTTATAACTCTATTAAGGCTCATCATAATGGTAACCTGATTACCTCTCTTGTTAATTCTCAAGGTGCCCTGCTTTCTTCTTTTAGGGATATTTTAGAAGAGACTAAGAGGTATTTTTCCTCTCTCTTCAAGGAGGATGCCCTCTCAGATGATGAGGAAGAAAAACTTATTCTAAACTGTATTTCCTCGATTGTTTCTAGAGAGATGAATGAGCACTTGATGGATCCAATTTCCCTTGAGGAGCTAAAAAGTGTTGTATTCAAGATGAAAAAGGGGAAATCCCCGGGTCCGGATGGATTCCCGATTGAGTTTTATCAATATTTTTGGGAGTTAATCAAATTTGACCTTTTGGAAGTGGTCCGTGAGTCCCAAAAGAACAAACAGATGCTAAGGGCCCTAAATGCTACCTTTGTGGTGCTTATTCCCAAGAAAGAGGGAGAGAATTCCTTGGATATGTTCAAGCCTATTGCTCTTTGTAATGTTGTATATAAGATCATCACAAAATTTATTGCTAAGAGGTTGAAGATATGGTTGAGCAAAATCATCTCTGATGAGCAAGGTGGGTTTGTTGCTGGCCGACAAATCATGGATGGGGTTTTTATTGCTACAGAAGCTATTCACTCAATGGAAACTTCTAAAAAGAAAACTATGTTCATTAAGTTGGACATGGCAAAAGCCTATGATAGAGTTAGATGGTCCTTTCTTAAAAAACTTCTTACTGCTTTTGGCTTTGAGGAGGAATGGATTAGATGGGTGATGAGTTGTATTTCTTTTTCCTCATTCTCTGTTCTTGTTAATAACGAGACTACGGAGCTATTTGAGGCCTCAAGGGGATTGAGGCAAGGAGATCCTCTATCTCCTTATTTGTTTATCATTATGGCATAAGGGTTGGACATATTACTCAAGTCTCAGGTCAGGCATGGTCTCATTCAGGGGTGAAAGTAGGATAATAGTTTTCCACCTCTTTCCCACCTTCAATTTGTTGATGATACTACTTTGTTGGGAGTTGCCACTATCAAGGAAGCTGGAAAAATTAGACAGTCTCTTGACATATATCTTGGTGCTTCTGGACAGGTGATTAATGAGGACAAGTCCTTTATTTTCTTCTTCAATACCCCCCTCTTATTCAAGCCGGGATTTTTGGCATTCTAAGATTCCAGGTCGGGACTCCCCCTTCATTTATCTTGGGATCCCGATTTCATCTCATCCTCTGCCTAGATCTTCTTGGCAGTCTATACTTGATAATTTTAGAAGGAAGGTAAATCACTGGACTGTCAGATGGCTATCCTCTACAGGTAGAGTATTGCTTTTAAAATCTGTTATTCAAGCTTTACCCATTTATAGATGTTTTGTGCAAACAACTCCTCGTTTCATCAAGGACATGGATGCTCTGTCAAGACAATTTTTGTGGTCTGGAAAACTTGATCAATATAAATGGAGTTTGGTTAGATGGGATTCCATTTGTAGGCCAGTTCAAGAGGGAGGCCTTGGGTTGTGACAGGCAACTCTTTCTGGGTAGGCTTTGGTCACGAAACTTTATTGGAGATGGTGTACCTCTCAAGATCAGATTTGGGCTAAAATATTATCTTATAAATACTTGAGAGGTATTTCTGAGGCAGATATCCCTAGAGCTAGTTTGGTTGGGAAAGGTTCTATTAACTAGGACACTCTGAAAAGAGGAGCTAATCTAATTAAGCAGGGTTTGTTTTGGATTTGCAATCGGGGATCAGATGTTCTTTTTTGGGAGGATTCTTGGGATGGCCCCCCTCCTATCTTGACTCAATATCCCAGGTTACATTCCCTGAGCATTTGTTTCTTGGAAGCAAGCTGGTATCATGTGGACGACTTTAAAAAAATCCAATATTTTGGAAATATGGAGATGTATAAATGGAAAGATCCGCAGGAATGGCCCCAAGGGGGATTGGCCGAGGATAGAGAGGTGCTTGCTCTTATTCTTGTATGGAGGTACTGTTCTTCATTGAGGGATAAAGACATTCTGGCTTGGAACCCTAATCCCAAGGGAACCTACTCTGTAGCCTATTGTTATCAAGTTCTTGATAAGAAAAATTTTGGGAGTCTCCTTGTCACATGGTGGAAAAGGGTGTGGAATAGATTTGCTTGGCCGAAATGTAACTTTTTTCTTTGGCTGGTAGCTCGTAATAAATGCCTCACTTAGGATAACTTGAGGAAGAGGGGATTTCAAGGTCCCTCTTTATGTGTCCTTTGTGGTAAGAACGAGGATGACTCTTCTCATTTATTTTTTCAATGCTCCCTTGCCAGAGACATTTGGCACTGTTTGTGGAGTGCCTAGAACCATCCTTGTTTTCATGTGCTCTCCCTAGTGGAGTTTTGGAGTAGTCTGGGCAGACCTCCATCCAAGGCCCCCTTCCTCCAAGTGTCTTGGAATTTGGGCCCTTCTTGCATCATCTGGTAGATTTGGCTCGAATGAAACCAACACATTTTTGAGGGAATTCATTTGGCTGTTCAACAGATATGGCAAAGGATCCTGTGTATGGTTCAAGAAACTATCCATAGTAAATGTGATGTGGAACCCCATTTGGACTCTAAGGAGGAGAAGGTACGACAAGCCCTTGGTTTGTTTGGGGTTGGTGTGAATTCTTCTAGCCCTAGTAGGATTCCTCAACTTAGAAAGAAGGTTAGGAGAGAGGGTAGATGGAGATTGCCCCCTAGAGGAGTTTTAAAAATTAATATTGATGGGTCGTCCAGGGGCAATCCTGGACATGCTGGAATTGGTGGTGTTGGGAGAGATTCTGCTAGCATGGTCAGTTTTTTCTTTTCCATTTATAAAGGTGTTCACTCCAACAATCTTATGGAAGCTCTAGCAATACTTGAGGCCTTGCAAAGGGGGTTTTCTCTTGGCTAGTGTAGGATTCTTTGTGAATCTGACTCTCAAATCTTGGTTAATCTTTTAAACAGCAAAAGAGTGGAGGATGTTAATTGGCAGTTGGCCTCTGTGACCATTCGATTCTCGAGAATGAGTGAAGAGTTCGAATTTATATCCTTTGTGCACATTCCAAGGGAATGGAATGGGGTTGCTGATTACCTAGACAAAAGGGCTTCTGAGTTATTGGATACTCAGAGTATTGATAACTGGGAGAGTCTCCCATCTAGGGATTCTCAACACCTACGGGAGTTGATCCATAAGGATGTTCAGACTTAATGTGGTTTGTTTTTTTTTGGTTTTCTTTGGGAGTTGACCTTGTCTGGTGATTTAGCCTGTCTTGTTGCTTATTTGAGTCCTGGGTGGGGGCTCAGTTGTACTTTGTAATCCAGAATTTTTATGAATAAATTTTTACCCCTTTATTTTAAAAAAAATAATAGGTAGTAAATAATAGGTGGTGAGGAATGTGTAGTATTTAAAAAAATTGGAAGGTGAATGTTTTTCTATGGATTTTTTTTATGGTATAATCAAAAGGTATTGCAATGATATGTCACAATACTAATGTGATGAACACTTCCTAGAAGGAATAGGTTTTTGTTGATATTTTCTATAGGAAAAATGAAAATATGAAAACTAGAGTTATAAATATATATACTCTAAATAATTTACTCTTTGAGATAAATGTTGTAATGGACTCAAGTTATTCATGTTAAATTCAATGATGAATTATAATCTTTTGATTTTTAGAGGGGATATTAGCACAATTCTATACCCTTCAAAAATTAAGGGTCATAAGTATGATAGGCCTATACCGATGGAAGTTTCTTTTACTATTTCAATATACATGAGGATAGTAAGTGTATTCAATAATCTCATATGGTAAAAAAAAATTGATAGATCTTTGACATTCAACATAGTTTGAAACAAATTAAGTATACAACTTATTTTGACATATTGATGCAAGAATGATCAAATTATAAACCAATTTATTTGAGATATGATGTACTAAATAATAGTAACCTAAAAGCACTTTATTTATGTGTATATGGATCCAAGGCCCCTTGTTTCTTCCAAATGATTATGTTATAGTTGGATGAATTAAAATTTGAAAAATAAGTATATACATGTTTTTCAAAGATAAAATATTTAAAGGTTTTTATGAATATTTGGAATATCAAATCCTTTTGTAATGTATTAAAAAGAAAATAAAAAATTTATTCTAATATCAGTAATTTACAAAAGCTAATGGAAATTAATGGAATGGAGAAATATGTCTATAAGCAAGAAAAAATTTATATTGTTAGCACACATAATACAAAAGAAAAATCTATATTGGAACAAAAAATGTACAAATAAATGGATTCAAAAGGGTGATAGAAGTACCAATTTTTATGATATCAACAAAATTATTTTTTTCTTGGATTGAAATTGTTTCAAATCTAATTGATAGAATTATTGAATAACACCAATAATATTAGATTATGAAACAAGCAACCAAATATTTTAAAAATATTTCATCCAAAATTTAGTAGGATAAGGAGGACGAATATGAAATTTTGTAAAATATTCCATCAACTATAACACTAGGATAAAATACATTCTTGATGAGAAACATCTTGATGGGGACCTATATAACATAATTTTATCTAACTACACCTTAATGAGGCACCCCATTACGTTGTATTTCCAATATATTTCTTTCAAAATTTTGGGATATGTTGAAGAATAAGATGTTGGTCATGGTTGAATATACAAGACAAAGAACTGTCTAAAAATTAAATTCAATATCACATTAATTATATCGGTTCCCATGAAAAGGGTATAACATATCAACACTAAAAAATAATAATTACAATAATAATTTATATTTAAATAGAAATAAAAATTAGATATTGGGTTGGAGAGGAAGCAAAAGGAGGAAAACTAGGGTTTGGGGTAAAGTGATGGTAGAATGCAAGTATTAGGTTGGGACTTCTTTGCATGAAACTGTATTCAGAATAATTGTAGGTACTTTTTATTTATCTATTTTTCTCTTGGTGTGAATTGTTAGGGATTTTTTTATTTATTTTTGGTTTGCAATGAACCCCAACCCTGGTGGGCCATCAAATAGTGCTAGAAATATTGAGGAGAAGATAAGAAAAATGGAGCCCACATAGCATCCCTAGAAATGTTTACTATTGATGATTCACAAGTCAATTAGGGATATGTGTCCTTCAACAAAGGATCTTTTGTATAAAAAATTAAGGGTAGTAGTAGGAGATATGTCCACATAGAGGTACAATCTGGAAAACAAATGCAAGAATCTAAAAAATATATATATACATAACCAAAGTAAATATAGAGAAATGGATGTTTTCCTCAAGCAGACTCAGTTCTTATCCTTGAGATTGTAGAAGACATCATGTACAAATCCACCCATGCTTTTATTTATAAATTTGTGGGTTGAGACCATCCCATAGTTTCTTATACAACTTGGAAAGGAAGCATTGGGATCGCCAAGGAGAAGTTGATATTTTGCTTCTTTCGAATGGGTACTTTGTAGTAGATTTTATATTGGTTTTAGATATGACCAAGGATTTTGAATGGGGATCATAAAACATTGGACCAAAAGGTTTATTCTTGCAAACCTAGTGACCTACATTTTATCCTTGTGTGGAACCAATGAATGCCCCAATATGGCTAAATCTCTTTGCTCTCTAGATTGAATTTTGAAGAGAGGATATCCTTGGGATGATTGGTAATATCTTGGGTATGTATATAGGAATATTATGAGAATAAGTAGAGGGTAATCGACAACATATGCAAGGGTATGTGTGGATATGGACTTGGAAAAGCCACTCTCGATAAAAATTGAATTACTACTGGAAAGAAATATATGGAGAAAGCAAGTGGATTATGAATTGATTCCTCTTAGGTGTATATATTACCATGAGTATGGTCATATGGTAAGAAACTATCCTAAAATAGGGAGAGAGGAGATGCATCAACCTAAAACTAATTCTGAAAACCCTCCCTCACAGAAAGAAAATGGTGAAGGGTTTCAAATAGTAACAAGGAGAGTCCAAAGAAATAATTATCAAACAAGAGGATGAAATATAACTAAAGCAAGAAAAAGGAACCAATACCTAGATTAGAGGGCATCTTTCAATAAATATGAAATCCTTAAATTATATGATCCAATGAAATGGCAAGAGGATTCAAAGGTGAAATCGATCATTGACAAGGGCCAAAACCAAGAAGGAGAGCAACATATCCATTGGGAGCACACCCCCATCCCATAGGAGATAAATTCCTCCTAAATTATAATTGCACAAAATTTTAAAATTATGGAGAGTCAATAAAATAAAAAAATTATGACATGACAACAAGAATCAGAGACATCTAGGCCCCCAAAAATTGACTTGCTAGGGGCTTGGGAAGAGCAACAACAAACATCAAAGATATCTATGTTTCAATAAAATGATATGATAGGGACAATGATAGTCCATGTACAAGATCAAAACCCATCAAAAGACATCATTATGGGAGTGGAAGAGAAAAGCAAAGAGAAGCCAATACTAGGAATCGACCACATAAAGAATAACAAAATAATGCAAGTTCACAAAGGATGGTAAAAAAACAATTAAGGATAAAATAAAAAAACAAGGAGAACAAATGAGAGAATTTTGATTGGTGAATTCCATTGCCAAATTCTATAATATAGATCCTCAATGATTATAAACACATGGAATGTTAGGGATTTAAAGAACCACCCTAGACAATTGGTTGTTAAGAAAATGATTTTAGAAAATAACCCAAATGTGGTTTCACTATATGAAACTAGAAATTCTTTAAAATTTATGGATAATATTGCCAAGAAATGTTGGGGGCGGGTAGATTTTATGGCCCAGGCCTCTAAAGAATTTTCAGGAGGAATTACCACTTTATAGTATAAAAACTACTTCCAATTGATGGAATCAGCTTCAAGCAAAGGAATCCTCATGACTAGACTTAGGGAGAGGTACTTTGGGTTGGTTTGGATGATAATTATTTTTTATGGCATGATAGAGGTATGAGATTAAAAAATCCAATGGAAGGTAGTATAACAGTTGAGGGAAACCCATTTGAAAGACTTTTGATAGTGGGAGGGAATATAAATACTAAAATTTTAGTGTAGGATAAAGAAGGAGGTTTGAACCATTTCAATGAGAATGATAGGCTATTGTTGGCTCAATCAGAGTACCTAAATTTGATTGGAATACCCCACTAGGATGCAGAAATGCATGGACTAATAAGAGAAAAGGAGCATTCATAATAAAATATAGACTATATAGGTTTCTTGTGGGGGTGAAAGTCTCCATCCTTCGACACTATAAATCACAAATTTTGAATTGATTAGCTTCTAACCATTTTCAATATCTATCTACGTAGGAAAAATATCTCGCATAAATAATTATCCTTTTAGATTTGAGACTTTTTGGCTCTAAAATAATGATTTACTAGAGCTAATGAAATAGTGGTGAGAACAAAAAAAATAAAACATGGGATCGAATAATTTCAGCTTTAGTCCAGATTAAATTTTATCAAAGCTAAATTAAAAAAATGGAGTAAATCTCATCGAATAGATTTCTAGAAATAAAGAGTAAATATTTCATTTTGAGTGCAACAAATAGCAAAAATGATCTACTCTTAACCTATATATGAAGAGCTTCTCCACAAATAAAGTATTTTTATGCAATAGGAAGAAGAGTTAGACAAGAAATAGGAAGCCTACCAGAGATAATGCGTAAGAATAATCTTGTTGGAAGAGGGAGATAGGAATACAAAGTATTTCCATCACTCAACCACAACATGTAATAACTATAATCGTATTGATGCCTTATCCACAAGGGATGGAAATAGGGAAACTACTACCCTAGGGATGAAAGAAACTGG
This sequence comes from Wollemia nobilis, assembly GCA_028583015.1. NCBI lineage: Eukaryota > Viridiplantae > Streptophyta > Pinopsida > Araucariales > Araucariaceae > Wollemia > Wollemia nobilis. The sequence continues at coordinate 563,214 of JAQPPZ010000629.1, read as the reverse complement.
AAATAAATACTTTTTAATTTTATTTACTATAAATCCATACCATTCCACTCAGTACCAAGAGAAAATTGTAGAAAGCATACCAATGTTAATTTCACAAAAATAAAATGAGGATCTCTTAAGATAGATTAGAGAGGAAGAATTTAGAAAAATAGTTTTTGATATGCATACAGGGAAGGCCCTAGGTCCATATGGATTTCCAGTAGATTTCTATAGAGCCTATTGGGATATAATTACAAATGATGTAACCTAAGTACTAGAAGAAGTCAAGATTAGTTGAAGAATACTTAAAGCCTTGAATCACACCTTTTTGGCTCTCATCCTAAAATATGGAGATATGGAAAATCTCACTAAATATAGACTAGTTTCTCTATGCAATATGGTTTATAATATCATAAGCAAATTGATGGTATATAGGTTTAAAACAATTCTAGCAGGATTAATCTCTCCATAACAAGGCGGATTTGTGTAGTGTAGACAAATTTTGGATGGAGTTGTGATAGCACAAGAAACTATTTACGAGATTTGACAAAATGGAAAAAAAGGTATGTTCCTTAAGCTAGATATATCCAAGGCATATGATAGAGTAAGTTGGGAATTTTTAGCCCAAATATTGTAGAATTTTTTTTTTAGTGAAGAATGGATAAAATGGATTATGGAATGCATCTCTACAATTTTTTTCTTTGTTCTAATAAATGGTAATCCATCCAAACTATTCAAATATTCGAAAGGAATCTAGAAAGAGGATCCATTTTCACCATTTTTGTTCATCATTTTTACAGAGGACTTAAGAAGACTCATACAAAAGAGAAAAACAAAGAATACCATTATAGGGGTAAGGATAAGCAAGAACATAAATATTACTCACCTCCAATTTGTGGATAACATAGGAATTTGGGGGGGAAGTAAAAATAAGAGAAGCAACCACTATCAAAAAAATGTTGGAGTGCTACATAGCGGCTATTGGATAGCTACTAAATGAAGATAAATCAATAGTGTTTTCTAATGTTATAAAAACATTAATAGAACGAATAACCCACATCCTCAGATTATCAGAGGCATCACTATCCTTAGAATATTTGGTCATCCCCTTAATAGATAAAGGCCTTAAAAATAAAAAATAAAAAATAAAAATTAGTAAGAGACAAAATGCACTCGAAACTTTTGTATTGGACCTATAGGTGGTTAAGTTTTAGAGGAATAGTAACATTGCTTAAATCAGATTTATAGGCAATTACAGTGTATAAATTATCTATTTATGCTGCCTCAAAGAGAATCGTAAAATATTTGGATAAGATGATGAGAAAATTTCTTTGGTCTAGAGTGTAGGGTAACCACACAAGAGAACTAGTGAGTTGGGATAAGGTTTACAAGCCTAAGGAAGTTGGAGATTTTGGAATTATAACAACAATGACAAACAACCAAGCTCTCACGACCAAATTATATTTGAGATGCATAACTCATCATAACAAACTATAGATCAAAGTATTAAAATTTAAATACTATCCCTTACAAAACACAAAATATCTTCCTCGTATTTCAGTTTCAAGAGACGGATCAAAGACCTAGAAATCTCTAAAGAAAGGAGCATCACTTATCAAATAGAGGTTATACTATAAAGTGGGATATGGTAAAACTACTATATTGTGGGAATATTATTGGGAAAATTTCCCCCCCATAATTTATTAGTACCCCCACTTAATAGGACTCAAGGAAAACTTTCAAAGGAAACGGTGGAATCTCATAAGCCACTATTTTAAAATGTCATATCAACTGTAGGATAATCTTAGTCAATGGCAAGTCCTAGAGGATTTGAGGGAATAATGGACTAAGGATAAAATAGAACTAAAATAAATATGGGATAGATGTAAGTGGCCAAGGAGTAATGGACCTGATCAACTTGGTTGGGGATATACCTGTAGGTAGTGGGAAAACCTCGTGTTCTTTTCCCTTTTAATCTAATTAATATCAAGTGTGAGTGGGGAGATTCATAAGAATATTTTCTTCCCCACTTGAGGACCTCTTTCCAAAGGATATCCTAAGGATATATGAATCCTCAACACAACTAGACCCCTACTGTTCATAAATTATCAAGGTCATGAAAGGTTTATGTAATACTTGTTTTGCCATGTTTTATGTGTTCAATTAGGACAATCACCTAAAAGTAGTGGATCCTTAGTAATCTTGACTCTTTATCAAGCCTTAACGGTTATTTGAACCTAAATTATCAATCCACACAAATGTAAACAAACAATAGCTATCCTAATTGTAATTCAAGTTTTGAATGCAATAGTCTAAGGAGGTTTTCATTTTTAGGGCAAACAAAGAAGGATGCAATCAAACAAGATTAGCCTAATGCAACTAAATGCAATTCAGATTTCTTGCCTAAGTACTTAATTATAAAAGATATGCTAAAATAGGATCTAAGGTTCTTTAATTAACTGGTCCTTAATTTTTTTACGAGGAAATTTCTAAGTTTTGTAAAGAAATTTCTAAGTTTTGCAAAGAAATTAGTATGTTTTGTAAAGTTTTGTCTATGTTTTGTAATGAAGATTTGAAGGTTTACAAACAATATTGTGTTTTAATTGAAGCTCCTTAATTTCCCAAAGTAGATGTGTTTTATATTTTAGAACGGTAAACAATCAAAAACTAAACACACATAAAGGAAAATACAGAGCTAGGGAAGGGCCAAGTGGTTGGGTTACCTCTATCGGAGCCTATATGTCAGATTCACCACAAAACAGAGCTAAATTTACCACATCATAGATCCAAATTCACCACTCAAGCCAAATTTATTGTAGGGGAGGAAAATTTTGTAAACCTACACAAAAACGTTGAGTATGAATGCTTATTTTTGGAGAAATTTTGCTTGTTACCAAATTCACCACTGGGTTCTACCAAATTCACCACTACTGAATTTGGTTTGAGTGGTAAATCTAGTTCTATGAAATAGAGTGCTAAATTTTCCACAAGGGTGGTGAATCTGGTCTTGGGCGAAGAAATAAAAAATTTGAGGTCGATTTCAGTGGGTTATACTAGGATTGTTGAGATAAAAAAAAAAATAGAGGGTCCCTATTGAATTCTAGAGGACTTGTGAGTGGAAAAATCATAGAGAAGAGTCTCAAAAATTAATTTTTTCCAAATTTATCACAAGGCCATTTGGTTATGGGAATAGTTTTTTATTTTTTAGAGTCAAATTAAGGGTAGATTTGAGCTGAGTTTGAATTGAAACTAATAGGGAAGATTCCTAATATGCTCTAGAAGGTATGTTTATAGATAATTCAAGGGATTAAGGTCTCAAATATAAGAATTGATGGACTAAAATAGTGCTAGTGGTAAAAAGGATGAAATCCCCAAAGGGGGATTTGCAAGTTTAAAAAATACGACTTGTGATAGTCTATAAAAGGGAGAGTAGAGGCTTAGGAAATGCTAAAACAAGGTGAAGCCACTTCCTAACAATGCTACAAGGATGAATTGAAAGACTATTTTGGGGATTTGACAAAATGTATCAAGGAATTGTTCAAATTTCAAACTAAATGAGCAATAACAAGTAAATGTGAGAGCATAAATATGAAATTAAATTCTACATAAGCATAAATGCATGTAAAATCAGATGTAATACAATAATAAATTACTAATTGCCTTTAATTCTAATAAAAATACAAGTAATCTTCCTAAAATGGTGAGAAATCTCACATATGAAGCTGAAGAAAATGTTAGTAAAAATGCTTGAAACAAAGAAACAATATATGAAAGAAGAATGCTAAATTTATGGCACTAAAATAGCATGAAAGGAAAAAATATTAGATCAATATGTTGTAGGAAGAACAAGGGTTTATAAAAAAAGGATTAGTAAGAAAACATGTAAATAAAAATATGGCAAAATCCTGCAAAAATAAAGGATTACATTCATAAGCTATGGCATAAGAAAGGATATATTAAAGGGAACCTACAAAAGAAGTGTGAGAAATGGTAATATGGAAATCAAATATATGAAAAATACTCTTCAAAAAATTGTTAGAGTGCTACAAAAGCTAAGTTAGAGGCTTTCAAATGGAGAGTTAGAGGAATTAAGATGAAAGACTAGGCATTTGAAATAAAATGCACCAAAGAAAATTAGAGATGTTAAGCTAGAAAGGCCACAACCATGGGGTTAAATTCTATAGAACCAATATTAAAGGAGAGAATAAGGGAGCTAGGAGCGCTTTCCTCCTTGCATCCAATGGTGACCTCCTTACTTCCAGGTCCTCCCTAGCCTTGCTTGGCTTGTCTCCAATGCTTGTGAAGAATACTCTAATACTTGAGAAATTTTATGTTATTGCTTGAGAAGAGCCTAAAGAAGAAATGCAAATGCTAGAGCAATATGGTCAAAACTTTTCTACCATAGAAAAACTTACCAAATGCCTACCCAAGGAGGTCCTTAAATAGGATATAGAGGGGGGATTGGAGGAGGAATTGGAGGGAAATTGGATAAGAATGCATTCAAAATAAAAGTATCAGATCTTTCTATAGTGTATAGGATCAATGGTGGAGGTAGAAAGATGCTCAATCTGCATCTACCTAATTTTTTTGAAAGATGTTTGGTCATTTTTCCAAACTCATCATTGTTTACCAAATTCACCACAAGTGTGGCAAATTTGGTTTAGAGTGGTGAATTTTGTAACAAATCAAATTAGATTCATGATATTTGAATTTTGAAAAGGGATGCCAAATTCACCACTAGACAAATTCACCACAAGTGTGGTGAATTTGGTAAAAACTAACTTTTGGATAAAAAGCCCCAATTTTGTAGTTTTGCCAAATTTGTCACTCAACTTGCCAAATTCACCACTAGCAATTTTTGTCAGAGTGGTGAATTTGGCAAGTTGAGTGACAAATCTGGCAAAACTACAAAATTGGGGCTTTTTATCCAAAATTTAGTGTTTACCAAATTCACCACACTTGTGGTGAATTTAGTAAAGATGTATTTAACTGTTCGGATTAATGGGGAATGATGACCTTGAAGTTTTGTGAAGGTTAGAATAGGATTTGGGAAGGTTTGGTGTAATTTTAACTAGTTTTGGAAAATCATAATAAGCATGTCAAAATTAGATGTCTACATTTTATCCCAATTTTGATGTGATATCTAATATGTTATGTCAAAATTTAAGTTGTGATACTTAAATTTGATTTTGTACAAAGTTGGAATGATAATTTGTTGTTGCGTGACATTGATTGAAGATTTTAGTTGGGGATATGACTTGTCAAAAACCATATGCTATATTATAGATTTCGGTGCGAGTTTTCAAGATGAGGAGTGTTTTGAATTAATTAGGGTTTTAGGGTTTAAAAGCTAAAAGAGAGGTGAAAGTGACCTCATTTGCACTTTTATACTTTTTAGGAAGTTGGAGAGATAAGAGTGAAGTTATCAGAGGAGATGATGAATATTTGAGGATGGGTCCATCGTGCTGATGCAGTTCAGGGGAAAATCGAGGTGTCAAAGTGAGATTGAGAGGTAGGTTCTAATCCCGATGTTAAAACTTCTTATTTAGGATATATTTTTCAAGATTTTCAAGATGTGTGGTGAATTTGTCACCATTAGAAATTTTGGTTGAGGTGCCACTAGGGATTTTGGTCCCAGTGGCAAATTTTGCACTCGAAAATTTGGTCAAAACAACCTAATTTTATTTGATGTTTTTCAAGTTTGATATGCGCAAAAATATAGTCATATTTATACTCACCGAAAATATCTCTTTGAGAGCTATCTAATAGTACTATTTTTGTGAAAATTTGAAATGATTTTTTGCCTTGTCTCACTTATTATTTGTGGTGGATTTTGATAGGGGATGAATAATTTTGACCAATCAGGAGCGTCATCCTAAGTGCTTAAGGAGCATCTTAAGGGGTGACCGAAGAGTTGAGGATATGGTAATTTTTATATCGATGGAGTTGTATTACATCAGATATATGTCTAAGTTGGAGTTTGACTATTTTTTGTTGATAATTCTCATAGAGAGGTAGTATCTATCCACAAATACTTTTAGGTTATCGATGGATGAGATGATAGTCACTTTAGAGGATGTATGGCATATTCTCTAAGTGCTAGTTCAAGCAGTTCCTATTCGTGTGGGGGTGAATTTGGTCATAGGGAGATTAGAATTTTCATAGGATGGTGATTTCTTGGGTATGCAAAAGGGCTTGAGGATCAATGATGCCTACATTGGAGGGCACATTGATAGGAGCATGATACTTCTAGTTGTGGTAGTATCAGGGTTGATGATGAGTGATACCAGTAGGAGCTTCATGTCATGGGGATGGGGGCACATCATAGTGGGGATGACAGATAGTCAAATAGTATTTTTCTTGGGCTTCAACTATTTTAACTAGATTATACCATACCCTATACAGAGTGGTTTATCAATAGGGTCATATCTTGACCTGTTGTACCTTACTCCAAGTTTGGTCTAGGGGACATATAGTTATTTGACACCCCATATTTGTGATAAGTATGATTGACTATGAGATTCTTGTAGTTTATCAATGGGACATATGCATTCGCCCTTTGTCTTGTAATTTGGTTTATGTGAGGCATATTATCGATGATATATACCTCATGTCAGTTGGTGTGCTCAAAGAGGTATGTATGCATGGTCTAAGGACCACAAGGTGTTGGCTAGGGTGAGGTGAGTTTGATGGTTGAATGATGGTAATAAGACTTTCAAGTTGTATAATTATGATTAGATGACTCATCATTTTGGATAGGTATAGGGGATACCGATTGAGGGAGAGGTTTGGATACAATGAGTGCATCATGAGACTTGGTGGGATCCTATGGATCCTCTCACTTTTTTGGAGGTCAATGAGGATGATCATGTGGTCGTTACTCCTATGTTGGATGATTATGTGTGATAGTAGATTACAGTGGTTGGTATAGGTGATTTATATCCCATCACCTGATAGTAGGTCCATCACAAAGGGATCAGAGGAAAATATTCTTGGATATGAAGAGTGCTTTACAAGCAACTAGGCATCGCACTAGGAGATAGGAATGGTGGAGGAGGATGGTTAGATAGAGGGTGAGGATATAAGCTCCTTTAGAAGTGAATCCATTTGTTGTAGTCCCTCTCCTATGTGCCCTAACCAATGGAGGGGTGTCAAGCTCAGGTGGACATGATACTAGTAGGGCAGGGCCAAACTTTGGTGGAGATATAGTTTTGAGTAGGGAGGATATGGATATTATAGCAGTGGATTTGAGGGTACTATGCTACACCTTGGAGGATGTGAGGGGTTTTTTAGTGGCTTTGAATTTCCTACAGTTGGTATAGGTATCTCAACTCGGGGATTATATGGCATAGGCACGAAAATAGTAGGGAGACCATTTCAAGGCTTTAGTCTTCTTTGGATTAGGTTGTGTCTGAGCATACCCTTGATTAGGTGATCATTTCTAGCCTCAAGTTTGATCTAAATTAGGTGACAAGCGAGAGTTTTGAGGCACATGATGCAATGGGGTAAGGTTTGTATAGTAGGGTAGTGGACGTCATTATGGGGCCACTTGAGTGAGAGTTAACAACTTATAGGGCCTTGTTGGAGAGTATGAGATCAAATTTTATGAATTAGGTGTGTCACTTGACTATTCAGGTTGAGAGGGCATGGAGAAAGGTCGTACGATATCATGATCTATATCATGCAGTGGGATCTACAGAGCAACGGGCACCATCTCCATTGAGTATGTAGTCAAAGGCTATGATGGTGAGTGGTACATGGGGGATTGTTCACCTCTAGCAACCACATCCTTCTAATCCAACAAGGGACTCCAAGGACATAAAGGTCTCAAGTTAGGGGACTTTTTGGTATAATTGGGATTGAATACAGTGATTTTGAGATTGTAGTGAATCCTCCTATGATATGAGTGCATCATTTTCCTCTTGTGATGCTCCTCTTATTGGCTTGTATGTTGCGAGGCATATATATATATATATATATATATATGATGCTTTGGTTTTTTTGTGTTATGATAATGCATTTTTGTGTCTATGTGATGTGAATGTTTGCTTTTGTCAATATTTATATAGAATGTTACAGATGAGGGGGAGATGCCCCGAATTGAGATATGTTGAATGATTTAGGTGATGAATGAAGATCCCAATATAGTTATATGTGAGTTGTGGTCTCTAGACCTGATATAGGGTGATGCTCATTAGGAGGTAAGATTTACCATAATGTTCCTATAGGCACGAATATGATCTCATTATGTCTAAATGGTGGCCTATAATACCATATTTGTGATATCATTTAGAACATAGTGAGATACCTATAATATTTACAAGAGATATGAAATATTTTCTTCTCATCAGTGTTCAAATGTTGCTCTCATGAACAATTGACTGCATAGATGAGGTACCTATAATATGTACATGAGATAGTATAAGGTTTTTCTTATCATTAGTGTTCAAATGTTGCTCTCGCAAATATTTGACTGCGTAGATGAGGTACTTGTAATATGTTAATGATACAGTATATTATTTTTCTTCTCATCAGTGTTCAAATGTTACTCTCGTGAACATTTTACTACGTAGATGAGATACCTATAATATGAAATTTTTTCTTCTCATTAGTGTTCAAATGTTGCTTTCATGAACATTTGATTGCGTAGATGTGGTATCTTTAATATGAAATGTTTTCTTCTCATCAGTGTTCAAATGTTGCTCTCACGAACATTTGACTGCATAGATGAGGTACCTGTAATATGTACATGAGATAGTATATTATTTTTCTTCTCATAAATGTTCAAATGTTGCTCTCATGAATATTTGACTGCATAGATGAGGTACCTATAATATGATCCTTATCAGTGCTTGAGTGATGATCTCTGCAAACATTCAACTATGTAGATAATGGATATGTAGTATGATCCTTATCAGTGTTCAAATTATGCTCTCTATAAAAATTCAACTACATAGATAAGTTAGACGTAGTAGATCCTTATCAATGTTTAAATGTTGCTCTCTATAAATATTCAACTGAATATATAAGGGATATGTAGTATGATCCTTATCAGTGCTTGAATGTTGCTCTCTTCAAACATTCAATTGTGTATATAAGGTAGATGTAGTATGATCCTTATTAGTATTTGAATGCTGCTCTCTACAAAAATTTGACTACTTATATAAGGTAGATGTAGTATGATTCTTATCAGTTTTTGAATGCTACTCTCTGCAAACATTTAACTATATAGATAAGTTAGATGTAGTATGATCCTTATTAGTGTTCCAATGCTACTCTCTACAAATATTTGACTACGTAGATAAGGGAGATGTAGTTTTATCCTTATTAGTGTTTGAATTTTGCTCTCTACAAAAATTCAACTACGTAGATAAGGTAGATGTAGTGTAATCCTTATAAGTGTTTGAATGCTACTCTCTACAAAAATTCAACTATGTAGATAAGGTTTTAGATCTGATTTTTTTTGTGAAATAATGATGATGTTGTAGATTTAGTGTTTCTTGCAAAATATTCTTGCAAAGTGAGGGTGAGTGGCCTTTACAAGTGTTGTTGTAAAGCAATAGGATGACTATCTTGTGATTTTATTTTATGTTCTTTGCAAATTTTTTTGCAAAGTGATGGAAAATGATATTTACAAATGTCTTGTAAAATTATTTTTGCAAAGTGATGGAAAATGCTCTTTTATAGATGCTTTGTAAGGTAATAATATGGTTTTGCAAATGCTTTTATGACTTGATTATGCTTTCTTTGCAAATATCTTTGCAAAATGAGTGGAAATGATTTTTACAAATATCTTAAAGAATGATAAATTGGTGTTGTAATTGCTTTGTGATGATATTTTTTCAATCATGAAAGCTCTTGTCAATTTTGTATTTTATGAACAAAAATTTTCAAAAATAAGGGTAGAGTTCCCATATGTAAAATCCCAAAGAAAGATAGATACTTCTCTCATGTTTAGTGTATGTAAACATAAATGTATATGCAAGGAAATGGGATAAGGAACTTCCCTAATCTCGAATGTGCATACAACAATTGTGCCTTGAGTTAGTATGAACTTGTTTAAATGAATAGTCATTTAACACCCATGCTATATTATAAGTTATTATTATGCACAAGGATTTTATAATTGACTGCTTGCATGTAGGCAACAAATCCACCTCCCAAAAGAAGAAGAAGTGACAAAGAGGATTTGCCTAATTTTGACAATTTTGATAGTTTTGGTAAAACGTACAAAGTAGGAGTAAAACATACAAGGAGGAAGAAAAATGCATAAAATAGAAGATAAAATGGATAAGGTAGAATGTAATGCAACAAAATGTAGATGAAATGCAATTTAAGTTGTATTTGTGAAAGAATTTGATAATAAATATAGTTAGACTTAGTAAAGGGTGTAATTAAGAATTATATTATATGTGGGAAGTTGTAAATAATGAATTTCCTCAATAACCACTTGGAATGACTTAGGAATATGTTATATAAAGTCCCCCTTTTAATTTCATAGGTCTAGTTATTGAATGCATATATCTGATCATTGTGTGGAATTACTAGTTTATTGTGTATCATTGTGGAAGTTGTTAGTGATTGTAATGTACCATTGAAGAGTAATGAATTAAGAACCACATTACATAGCATTATATCACATCATTGTATGATTATAGAATGATAAATTAGTGTTTTATAGCATCTGATTGTTGCATGTTACTTATATATGTTTATGGATGATGTTATGCACTAGTATGAATAATAAAGTTGAATTGCCACTGGTGTGAGCCTTGGAAGTGATATGTTAGGAATATTTCATCAAGAAATATATATTTTGATCTTATGTATGATTTTTTAAGATTGCCATTGTGAAGAACTTTCTCAAATCCTCAAGATATAACTTACATGTTGTTAAAGATAAAATGATTAACATTCCAAAACTTTCTAAAAATTATATGAGAGACATTAGTAAAGAAACGTATCTAATTTTACACCTTGCTAAAATTATTTTTCATACAAATTGTACACCAGAAATATTATAAATCATACAAAATAACTTTCCCCAATTTGGCAATTAGGCGATTGAAGAAAACTTACCTGATTTGGCAAGTTTAGTAAATTGAACAAATTAGTTATAAAAATGTGTATAAAAATTTACAAAACTAAATTTAAAGGATTTATTGAGTGTCAAATCATAAAAGCACTTATATTGTACAATTTGGTATCATACAGTTGTACGATTTGAGTATGTACAAGCTATTTTGAAGTCGCATATTGATTGTTGGAAAGACTGTACGATTGTACAATTTGGGTATTTGAACAAGAATAGTAAATTGATCATTCCAAGACTCTAAGAATCACATCCCCATTGGGAATACTACAACCTTATGCTACATTGAAGTTTGACTGAGTGTCAAATTTTACAAGCATTGACACTGTACAATTTAGGATCATACAGTTGTATGATTTGAGTTCGTACAAGGTATTTTGTAGTCACATATCGATTGTTGGGAAGACTGTATGATTGTACAATTTGGTTATTTGTACAAGAATATTAAATTTATTATTCCAAGACTCTGATAATCACCTCCCCACCAGGAATACTACACCCCTATGCAATATTTTGTATCGATACCTTATCGAACTTAGTATTTTTGTTAAAACGGGTCAAACTGATAGAGTAAGAATATTACAAAATTGGATGTGAATGACATATACCAATGTGTAAATACATAAAATACAAAAATTATGAGAGGAAATTCCAGTGAGAAGGAGCACAAGAATTGCTCAAATAGGGAATGTAATTAATTTTGACCATAGTACACTTGAACCAAAAATAGAGTAAGTTTGGACATCTAAAAAAGGATATTTCAAGATGCTATTGATAGAAATATAAGAGGAGGTACCAAAACCACTTAATATAGAGGAACAAGTTGACATAGAAGTGGTGCATGACGAAGGAGAGTAGATGATGACACCTGAGAAAGTGATGGAAGGGTTTCAATGGAGCGCAAAGGATGGGAGTCAGGCACTAGGGCAACAAAGCATGGGGTCTCAGGAAGAAATACTAAGACCATATCCCTCACATCAATTAAGGAAGTCATAGAGTGAATATGCACATGAGTTCATTCAATGAATTGTGGGAGAGTACAAGATACCTCGAATAGAAACTTTTGATGATGAGTTTAGTGAAACACCCCCAAGGAGGAATCATATAGAATTCCAAAGGACACCTCAAGTGATGAGGATGATTCACTGAAGATGGCTAATAAGACAGCCAAGCAAATATATCCACCCTTTACAGGTGAGGGTAAGGAAGACCCCACAAGGTATATTGAAACCTACATAACCATTTGGAGGGCAAATGACATAGATTAGCCAAATTACTGGTTGAATTTATTTCCTGCTACCTTAAGAGGATAGGCAATGGATTGGTATCTAAAAAGGTAAAATGCATTATATTTCTAAACATGGAATCAAGTGAAGAAAAATTCTATTGAATAATTTCATCCCTTGAAGGATGATGGAGACATTATCACTGAACATTGTATGACTAAGCAAAATTCTGATGAATATGTAAAATCATATAATCATATATTAAAGTAGTTAGTAGACAAGATGTAGATGTATTTGGTATATGTATTGGTAAAGTGATGTTTCATAGATGGATTGCTACCAAAATATAAGAAAAATATGAAGGTAATATCATCGAAAATATATGATTAATCTATAAAGCATGCAAAGAATTTTGAAAGTCACTCGAAGTAGATGTATACAAGAATATTATATCATCCCAATTTCAATAATTTAGATAATAGAGAATATGACACTATACAAAGGATAGTAGCATCATTTCATGAGGAATTTGACAATATCATTAAATAACAAAGAAGCAAGCTTCATAGGAATGAAATTTTATGCACATAATGTAAAACCGAGGGCCATATAAATGTAAAGTATCCACTAAATGATTACTATAATATTTGTAACATGCTGGGACACGAGGTGATGCTATGGTTGTATAATGCAAAAGTGCATCCACAGGTCATGCCAACCCAGGAGCAGGAGGAGAAACCAAATATCCTAGGAAGGAAAAAAGGAACAAGTGGTGGTTATAGAAATAGCTAGTGTGGTGGAAGGCAGAACTAGGATAATTGATAAGTAGGATAGAGCCATTTGTAGTATGACTCAAAAGATATATCGATCATACAATATCATAATTTTTAATAGTGGAGATATTTTACTAAAAATTATCCTTCATCTAAGATATAATAAATTCATCAAGCAAACACTACACACATGTGTAGGTGGTGTGCTTTGGGTAACCATGAGGAAGTAAATTTCCCCAAGTAGACAAATTCAAGTAAACCATAAAATGTAAACTATTTGGATATTGAGGTTCCTCAAGTTAAAGAGGAAACTCAAGAAGTTTTAATCATGATAAGAAATCAGGATAAAAAGGATAAGTATCCTAAGCCAGTAAAATAAAAGCAATGCTGGCAAGCAACCAAGAAAGTACTAGAATATGAAGCATAAAAATCTAAGCAAGTAAGGTTAGCAAAAGAGAGGGAATTAAATAAACCATCAGAAGATAAGGCAATTGTGCAGAATCTCATAGCACATGTTTTGAACACCACAGTAGAAATAAAGATGGGTAATTTATTGGAAGCCATCCCATCATTACAAAAAGTGATGGTGGAGGAGATACAACCCCACAAGATGATGGAATTTCAGGGTCAACCAAATCAGGAGAAGAAACAAAAAGTTCAAGTCATGGACCCCACCATATTAATGATTGATGTGGGAAAGAAACCCATATTAGTTTATATGTATATTTTAGGGAACCAATTGCTGCAAGTTATCATAGATGGAGGAACCAGTGCCAATGTGCTACCTAAAAGGACTTGGTTAGAACTTGGTGCTCCATCTCTATGGACACTGAGCTTTTGACTATATGGTGCTAACCATTATTGTATTGAGACAAAGGGATTCTTGATAGCATATGAAGAACACAAGCTTATACTGAGAGGGGGGGTGAACAGTATAAGACCACTGGGGGTGAACAGTATAAGACCACTTTTAAATTTTTCTTTCAAAGCAGCTTTCAATTCAATAACATGCAGCATAAAGATAGCAGAAATCAAAACAATGCACAAAATACAATCCACAAAGTGACACAACAATTTACGTGGTTCACCCAAGGTGGGCTACTCCACGGATAAAACTTTCCTCTAAAAGTAATATCAAAGTCCTCTGGGAATCCTTCCCGATTACAATGTTTATGAGCCTCAACTCAAAGGAGACACCTTCCCCTAATTGCTTTGGCTGGTGATCCTCTAGAAGACCTCTACCTCCTCTGCCCTTAGCAAGTGGAACTCTATCCATAGAAGACACCTATCTTCCCTGCTCTGGCTGGAGATCTCTGTCCTCAACTCTATCATCAAAAATCTGGTCCTCAAATTTGCACTAAATGTAGTCCTTCAGTCTAGCACAAATGTCCTCTTCTACCTCAATCTATGTCCTCAATATGGTCCTCAAAAATTGGTTAAAGAAAAATGGTTCACAAGCTTTCAAATGCTTGCTCAATGCTATCCCCAAGTCTTTACTGTTCTGTCACAACTGTATTTGGTCGAAACCAACTCTCGCACAGTTCTGCGTAGTCACAGCAGTACACAACACTTCGGCTATCGAACTCTTCACTTCTACGTGTTGTCTTCGAATGTCGCAACACCAACAGCTTCTGCTCCTTTGCACATCCACCGCAGTATAGTCTTCACACACTTTGTGCAACCACAACAACACAAACTTTGCACACTCTGCTTCTTGACGATCGAACTTCTCCCCTACACTTTACTTGCATAGATCGCACTACGAATGCACACTTCGATCGATGCACAAAACATTCAAACAACCCTCCTTTAATACTCACAATCTCAAGATTAGAACCTTGATCTTAGTCAGTTGTTTACACTTTAATCACGTCGGCTGCAAAACCCTGTGCTGCGTCGGCCCAGATTTAACTCTATCGGCTTCACTGCCTCCCTGTAGCTTTTGGCATGAAACTTTGACATGTTGCGATATCGCGACACCTTTTCCTGTCGTACAACTTCTATGCTTGTTGTCACAAAATCGTGACACTACTGCCTTTGTCGACCTCCTTACCACTTATGTCATGAAATCATGACACTTCCTGTCTTTGCTGATGTCATCTTCTCTTCTGTCATGAAATCATGACCCTTCTATCTTCATGCCCTTCCTCTCAGCTTCTGTTGCAAAATCATGACATTTTTTATTTTTGCTAACGTCATCTTCACTCTGTCGTGAAATCATGACCCTTCTATCTTCATGCCCTTCCTCTTAGCTTTTGTCATGAAATCGTGACACTTTTTATTTTTGCTGACATCATCTTCACTCTATCACGAAATCACGACGCTTTCGTCTTCATGGCCTTCCTCTCAGCTTTTGTCGTGAAATCGTGACACATCGGCTTCTGCTGACATCATCTGCAACTATGTCATGAAATCATGACACTTTCTGCAACTGCAAGCTGCCAACTCAACCTATCATGAAATCATGACACTTTCTTCAACTACAAGCTGCCAACTCAACCTGTTGCGAAATTGTGACACTTTCTGCAACTGCAAGCTGCCAACTCAACCTATCGCGAAATCGTGACACTTTCTACATCCGTACATCTTCTTTGTAGCCTGTCGCAAAATCACGATGCTTTTGGATTTCTAACGCTTTCTCCACTGCCTGTCGCAAAATCATGACACTTCTGGCTTCCGTACGCTTTCTTCACTACTTGTCATAAAATCACGATGCTTCTCCTTTCAGGCTCTTCTCTTTGCTACAAGTCACGAAATCACGACAGTTCTCACTCTAAGTTTTTTAGCATGTTGCAAAATCATGACAGTCCTTCCTTTGATTTTTGCATCTTGTCACAAAGTCACAACAGTCCTCACTTTGTCTTTTGCATCATGTCACGAAATCGTGACAGTTCCTAAAACACTTTCTCTCTCTTCAATCTTGTCGTGAAATCACGACAGTTTACACTGCAGACTTTCTCTTCTTCAACATGTCACGAAATCGTGACACTTTTCCTTTTGGACTCTCTCTCCTGCAACATGTCGCGAAATCGCGACACTTGCTCATCCGAACAACTTTCCTGGCAATGTGTCGCAAAATCGTGACACTTTTCTTTCTCTGCCTTCCTACGCTTCCCGAGTCGCAAAAATGTGACATGTCACGAAATCGTGATAGTTTTATCTGCTTCGTCTCTGCCTTCCAGCATGTCATGAAATCGCGATAGTTTTGCCAGAACTTTCTCTCTCCTCAAACATGTCATGAAATCATGACAGTTTTTCCAATCGCCTGCAAAAATTTTCTAACTTATCTTTTTCTTGATCTTTTGCAACTGGGCTACTCTGATTTTCTTGGAGACTTATTGACCAGTTGAAACCTTCATCAAAACACATTCTTAGACATAAAAACAAATTTCTTCAAGAACTCCTTGACATCAATGACAACAACTATACTTGAGCAAAGGCAATGTACTCAAGGTACCCAAAATTGCCAACAATCTCCCCCTTTGTCATTGATGGCAAACCTTTACTAACAACACATCTTCAAGAGCCAAAATTGAAATTAATCTGAGCTGACAACTGAGAATATTTCTTTGAAGTTTTGCTCCCCCTGACTTGAAGCTTTCCTCTTCACTTGAAGCTCTCCCCCTTACTCATATCTCTCCCCCTTTGTCATCAATGGCAAAGGGTCACCTTTGGGGCTTGGGACTAAGAATGAGCCTCTTAGCTTAGTCCCTCCCCCACCTTCTGATGAGGTGATTTAAAATAGGGTTGGGAGTGAAACTCCCATTAGACACTCATCATCATCAGTGTCTACAATTTCTTTGTTGTGCCTTCTCTTGATTTCTTTGTCTGTATTTCTGTTTCTATCACTGTTCTGATCCTCGGACCTGTTCATACTACTGTTCTTGTTTCTTTTATCATTCTTGTTCTTATCCATACCTTGATCCTTAGACCTGTTCATATCACTTTTTCTATTCTTGTACCTTGGAAGATCAGCTCTGCACTGTTTGGCTGTGTGACCTGTATTGTTGCACTTATAGCAAGTAACAGTATTATTTCTTTCAGGCATAGCTATTTTTTGAATCCGCCTGTTCTGACTAACCCAGTTCCTGATATTTGCCTTGCAAAAAATTGCTTTATGCCCAAATTGATTGCAAGAGTAACAATACCCTTGGAAGAAATTACCACTTCTGAAATTATTGTTAACCCTCTTCATTTGAGATATGCAATGTGCAGCCATGTGTCCAAACCTGTAACACGCAAAACATCTACCGTGAAATATTCTTTTAATTGATCTCTTGGGTCCCAAAAACTTTTGCTTCACATTCAGAAATTTGTTTTCTATTTTTACGCATTCATCACTCACGGACTCATGATCTGAAATACTTTCTTCATCAGAACTTTCTTCCTTTTGAAATCTCTTGCTAGATGTCCCAACCTATTTCTTGTGCGGCTCAACAAAATCGAGACCTATTTTATCTGTTGGTTTTCTTTGTCCTTTGATGAGAAATTTAACCTTCTTGGAGCTATCCTGAAATCTATAGAGCTTATCCTTGTACTCTTTATTTTCTTCTTTCAAAGAAGCCATTTTTTGTTCTAAATCATTATACTCAAGAATCTTAGACTCTAACTCATCCTTGAGTTCCTGTGTTTTAGCTATAGAGAAGTCAAGACTTTCTATAAGATCATCTCTCTCCATACAACATTCATCTAACTTAATCTTGAGTCTGTCATTCTTCTTTCTTTCCTTTTTCAAAACACTAAGAGCATTATTGAGTTCACATTCAAGATCCTCTATTTGATTGCACTTTGAATTATCAAGGCCTTTTTTAGATTTCTTATCACTAGAGGTGCTACCTTTTTCAAAAACCATACAAGCATCTTCCTTATCATTTTCTGAAGCATCCTCATACATACTAGCAACCAATTCATTATTTGTGCAATCATCCTCAAGGTGCCCAAAATTTCCACATCTAAAACATTTCATGACAATAAATTTATGTTTCGGTTCTTCCTCTTTTTCTGAAATGAACAGCATCTCATTTTCATCATCACTAGAAGAAATTTCACTATCACTGCTAGAACACTTACTTGCTTTGTCCAGATAGAAGCTCTTCTTGTTCTTGTGTGAATATCTCTTTCCTTGATTGTTGTGCTCATCTTTGTTCTTTCTGTAATACCTGTGCTTTTCAGAATCCTTGCTCTTAACATCCTATATATCTTCATCACTTTCATTCTTGGAAACAGTACAGTTAGTAGCATAATGACCAAATTTTCCACAGTTGAAACATCTTATATTTTTCTTGCTTTTGTGCTTTCTAGAGAACTTGCCTTTCTTGCTATAATATGCCTCTTCCTCACTAGAAGACTCATCACTCTCTTGAATCTATTTGCCTTTTGATTTCTTGGTAGCTTTGAAAGCTGCCTCTTTCTTTACATCAATTTTCACTTGAGTTCTCAGCTCAAATGCTTGCAAGAATACTATGGAGCTCATCCTTTTTCAACTTATCTAAATCTTTAGCTTCCTCAATAGCAGAAATATTTTCACTAAATCTATTAGGAAGAGATCTTAAAATCTTATCACACACATCATTTTCAGCAAGTTCAAGACCTAAGTATTTCATAGAATTAACAACTTCATCCATACGGAGCATATAGTCACTAATATTTTCATCATCATTCATCTTGAGCTGTTCAAACATACCTTTGAAGTGTCTCAACTTGGCCTTTCGGACATTTGCATCACCTGTATGAACAACCTGCAATTGTTTCCACATTTCACTAGTTGTCTTACAGTGAATAACTTTGGTAAGATCAGCCTTCTGTAAACCCTTCAGGATTGCATTCATGGCTTTTGAGTTGCTATGATGTAGGAGTCTGTCTTCTTTAGTATAAGGACCATTTGTAGGAATGGTGTACCCATCTTCAATAACTTCCCATACCTCATTACCAAGTGCCATTAGATAGACTTTCATTCTTGCACTCCACAGACCAAAATCTGATCCATCAAGAATAGGTGCTGCATTGCCACTTGAATAATCCATTGTGTTCTTTGCAAGCTTTTCCTTCAAGCTGTTAAACTTTTCGAAGGTACTAGCTCTGATACCAATTGAAGAACACAAGCTTATACTAAGAGGGGGGGTGAATAGTATAAGACCACTTTTAACTTTTTCTTTCAAAGCAACTTTCAATTCAATAACATGTAGCATAAAGAGAGAAAAAATCAAAACAATGCACAAAAATATAATCCATAAAGTGATAGCAATTTACGTGGTTCACCCAAGGTGGGCTACTCCATGGATAAAACTTTCCTCTAAAAGTAATATCAAAGTCCTCTGGGAATCCTTCTCGATTACAATGTTTATGAGCCTCAACTCAAAGGAGACACCTTCCCCTAATTCTGCTTTGTCAGGTGATCCTCTAGAATACCTCTACCTCCTCTGCCCTTAGCAAGTGGAACTCTATCCATAGAAGACACCTGTCTTCCCTACTCTGGCTAGAGATCTATGTCCTCAACTTTGTCATTGAAAAGCTGGTCCTCGAATTTGCACTAAACGCAGTCCTTCGATCTAGCACAAATGTCCTCTTCTGCCTCAATATCTGTCCTCAATCTGGTCCTCAAAAATTGGTTAAATAAAAATGGTTCACAAGCTTTAAAATGCTTGCTCAATGCTATCCCCAAGTCTTTATTGTTCTATCACAACTGTATTTGGTCAAAAGCAACTCTCACACAGTTCTGCGTAGTCACAGCAGTACACAACACTTCGGCTATCGAACTCTTCACTTCTGCATGCTGTCTCTCGAATGTCGCAACACCAATAGCTTCTGCTCCTTTGTGCATCCACCATAGTATAGTCTTTGCACACTCTGTGCAACCATAGCAACACAAACTTTACACACTCTACTTCTCGATGATCAAACTTCTCCCCTGCACTTTACTTGCGTAGATCGCACTACAAACACACACTTTGATCGATGCACAAAACATTCAAACAACCCTCCTTTAATACTCACAATATCAAGATTAGAACCTTGATCTTAGTCGGTTGTTTACACTTTAATCATGTCGGCTGCAAAACCCTATGCTGCGTCGGCCCAGATTTAACTCTGTCGGCTTCACTGCCTCCCTATAGCTTCTAGCATAAAACTTCAACATGTCGTGATATCATGACACCTTTTCCTGTCGTACAACTTCTATGCTTGCTATCATGAAATCGTGATACTACTACCTTTGTCAACCTCCTTACCACTTATGTCATGAAATCATGACACTTCTTGTCTTTGCTGACGTCATCTTCTCTTCTGTCATGAAATCATGACCCTTCTGTCTTCATGCCCTTCCTCTCAGCTTCTGTCATGAAATCGTGACACTTTTGATTTTTGTTGATGTCATCTTCACTCTATCATGAAATTGTGACCCTTCTGTCTTCATGCCCTTCCTCTTAGCTTCTATCATGAAATCACGATACTTTTTATTTTTGCTGACGTCATCTTCACTCTTTCGCGAAATCACGACACTTTCATCTTCATGGCCTTCCTCTCAGCTTTTGTCATGAAATCGTGACACATCGGCTTCTACTGACATCATCTGCAACTATGTCACAAAATCGTGACACTTTCTACAACTACAAGCTGCCAACTCAACCTATCATGAAATCGTGACACTTTCTGCAACTACAAGCTACCAACTCAACCTATCGTGAAATCGTGACACTTTCTGCAACTGCAAGCTGCCAACTCAACCTGTCGTGAAATCATGACACTTTTTGCATCCGTACAACTTCTTTGTAGCCTATCGTGAAATCATGACGCTTCTAGATTTTGAACACTTTCTCCACTACCTGTCATGAAATCGTGACACTTCTAGATTTCGTACGCTTTCTCCACTACCTGTCGTGAAATCGTGATGCTTCTCCTTTCAGGCTCTTCTCTTTGTTGCAAGTCACGAAATCGTGATAGTTCTCACTTCGAGTTTTTTAGCATGTCACAAAATCATGATAGTCCTTCCTTTGATTTTTGTAGCTTGTCACAAAGTTGCAATAGTCCTCACTTTGTCTTTTGCAGCATGTCACAAAATCACGACAGTTCCTGAAACACTTTCTCTCTCTTCAATCTTGTCGTGAAATCATGATAGTTTACATTGTAGACTTTCTTTTCTTCAACATGTCACGAAATCATGACACTTTTATTTTTGGACTCTCTCTCCTGCAACATGTCACAAAATCATGACACTTGCTCGTCCGAACAACTTTCCTGGCAATATGTCGCGAAATCGCGACACTTTTCTTTCTCTGCCTTCTTGCGCTTCCCGAGTCGCGAAAATGCGACATGTCACGAAATCGTGATAGTTTTTCTTGCTTCGTCTCTGCCTTCCAGCATGTCACAAAATCATGACATTTTTGCCAAAACTTTCTCTCTCCTCAAACATGTCATGAAATCGCGACAGTTTTTCCAACCGCCTGCAAACTTTTTCTAAATTATCTTTTTCTTGATCTTTTGCAACTGGGCTACTCTGATTTTCTTGGAGACTTACTGACCAGTTGAAACCTTCATCAAAACACATTCTTAGACATAAAAACAAATTGCTTCAAGAACTCCTTGACATCAATGACAACAACTATACTTGAGCAAAGGCAATGTACTCAAGGTACCCAAAATTGCCAACAAGATAATGGGTGGTTATACCTAACCAAGAGTTCATATTAGATTTTATTATGATTAGTATGCAGAACCCTACATATGATGCTCTATTGGGAAGAGGATGGCTAAGTGTAGCCAAAGCTAATCACAACTAGGGAAATAATCAGATCACTTTTAAAAATGGATAACATAATTATATTATTAATTTTCATAATCAAAGGGTTAGTTATTATGTAGCCATTATTGAAAAATTATAAAAATCTTCAAGAAATGAAGGATATGAACTTGACAAAGAAGGAATGTTGTACCTTGATTAATGTAGTGAAGATGAAGCTAGATCTTATATCAGAATTCTTCATTGGAAAATGGAGGAGTACAAAATTTTTCATCCCAAATACCTTTGTATTAACTCAAAGGAGATCAAGAAAAAACAAGATGAAATCAAAGTCAGCTAGGAACCTAAAAATGGAGAGAACGAGAAATGGATATTTCCAAAAAGTTTTGTAGAATATATAGTAGGAGATGCAACCCAAAGAATGTAGAGCAATGAGTGAGTGAAAAAATATTAAATATGAAGGACCTCAGATAGTGTACATCAATCTAGGGATGAAGGAGGAACGTAGGATGATTCACTATGGTGATGATTGGAATCATGTATTGAAAGCGATGGCCTTTAAGATATTATTAGAATATAATGATGTATTTTCATGGACATATAAGTAATTGAAGTTATTACCACATGATTTACGTGTCCATAAGATCATGTTGATGCCTATAACACAACCAGTAATGAGAAGATCATATAGGATGAAACAAAAATATGTTGCATTAGTCAATGTAGAGATAGAGAAGATGTTGGAAGTAGGAATCATATTTAGGATTACAATCAGTGAATTGGTATCAGCTATAGTGGTCACTTTGAAGAATTAAATGGACAAAACTAGAATATGTGTGAACTTTAGAAGTCTAAATGCAATAACCATTAAGGATCCCTTCCCTATTCCCTTCATATATTCCATCCTGGAGGAAGTCGCGGGACATGAGATCTATTCATTTTTGGATGGATTTTTGGGTTACAATAAAATAAGCATATCCAAGTAAGATATTTTGAAGACCACATTTATTGTGGATAATGGCATATATGTGTATAATCGAATGATATTTGGGCTTTTTAATACCTTAGCTACATTTTAGTGCATTATACTGTATATATTTTATCATTTGGTGATGGTGAACTTCAAGGCATTTTTGGATGATTGGTCCATTTATGGGAAGATCAATGAGCATATTCCTACCCTCAGTGAATGTATGAGTAGGTGCAAAAATGCATAGATCTCATTAAACCTTGGAAAGTGTTACCTGATGGTATCATATGGAAAGTTGTTAGGACACAGTGTGTGTAGTGAGGGAATATAAAATAGATTTTGATAAGATCCATGTGATATTGCACATGGAAGAACCATATGACATGAGTTCACTTAAAAAATTTCTTGGATCAATGGGATATTATAAAAGTTTTATCAATAATTATGCACAGGTGTCTTATCCAATGGATTCATTGAAAAAGAAAAAAAATTCCTTTCATATGGATAAAGGAGAACCAAGGAGCCTTTGAGGAGTTGAAGGCCAAGCTTGTTAGTAGCCCGATTTTGTTGTTCCCAAATTGGGATAAGGAATTTCATGTCCACATTGATGCTTTAAATTTTACAATTAGATGTGCTTTAGCACAAGAAGGATAGTTCAGGATGGATCAGCCTATTTTATTTGTTGGTCATCTATTATTAAGGGTAGAAAGAAACTATAGTACAATAGAAAGAGAAGCCTTGGAAATGGTATATGTAGTTTAGAATTTTAGGTATTACTTAGTGGAAAATAAATTTTATTTTTATGTATATCACCAAGATTTGTTGTACTTGATAAACAAACTAGTGATACAAGGATGGATCAGTATGTTTCTTGTCACCCTATAGGAGTTCATATTCTGAGTGGTAGTTATACCTAGTAAGAAGCATGTAATTTCAGACCAACTATCTCAAATATGATTAGGAGATCCTGTAAGAAAAAATATTCCGAATGAATTCCCCAATGCACAGTTATTCACCATCAATGTTGTTACATCAAGCTACAATTTTATTGGCCTATATATATCCATAGGAGAGTTACTAGAAGAGATGATGGCAAATAAGAGAAAATAATAATTATGAAGTCAGCACCCTTCCAATTGATAGTAGGATTGTTGTATAATATGGGAAGTGATGGTATCTTACGAAGATGCATAATAGAGAAAGAAGTTAAAGTGATATTAAAATAATCTCATGAAGGCTTAGAAGGAGAGCACATGAGACCAGATGCCACTAATAGAAAAATATTACTAGTAGGATTATGGTGACCCACACTGTATAACAATGCAAAAGAATACATAAAATCCTATGATACTTGTCAAAGGATAGGGAAGCCATTAAAGAGAGACTTTATGCCATTGCATCTATAACAACGCTAGTAACTATTTTAAATATGGGGATTAGACTTCATCGAACCATTGAAAACCTCTCGAATAAGGAAGTGTAGGTACATTGTGGTAGTAATAGAGTACTTGAAAAAGTGGGTTGAAGTGAGAGTGTTACTTGATAAATCAGCTAAAATTACAACAAGATTCTTGTACTAGCAAGTAATTACAAGATTTGATATTCCACTACAAATAACAAGTGATCAAGGAGGACACTTTGTAAATGAGATCATTAAGATGCTAACAACCAAATTCAATATTTTACATTCATTGTCTAGTCGATATTATCCTAGAGCCAATGGGAAGGCAAAAAAACAAATAAAAACCTAGTATCTACTTTGTACAAAATCTATGGAGTATAAGAAGTGGATTGGGAGGAAAGGTTACCATCTATTTTATGGGTATAAAAAACAACTTTTAAAATAACAACAAAGCATACACCTTTCCAGTTGATGTATGGACAAGAGATAGTGGTGCCAGTCAAATTCTTGATACCAAGTATGAGAGTTGTAGTGGAACATCGCTTGGATGATGAGGAAAGTTTGGAGGAGTGACTAGTAATACTGATTAAGTTGTATGAAATAATATTCATGACACAATGGGAAATTGAGGTAGCCTAGAAAATAAGGAAACTTTGGCATGACAAACACCTGAGGAAACTAAAACTTAGTCCAGGTGACTTAGTTATAAATTTTAATGGAAAGCAAGAAATCAATCCTTGTAAGTTGAATATTTTTATGGCTTGGTCCCTACCAAGTGGTCTAAGTAATTACCAATGGAGTAGTCAAGTTGAAAAACATGAATGGGACTGAGGTACCTGATACTGTAAATGGCTCAAATTTGAATCCGTATAAAGTATAGTGCTTATTCATTGCTTTGAAAGAGATTAAACAAAGAATATGAGTAGGATATCAATGGAGAACTCAAGATGAGCAAGTTTCATCACAAGAAGAGCCTGACATGGGACTTACATGCTTACTTTCATAAGGGGAGGAGACACAATCAACTATGGAACAACAAGAGTTGGTACCTCGACCCGAAGAAAGTAGAAGATTACGGGTTCATGTTAGATTTACAGATGGATCCGAATGAGTAACAAAGGAATATGAAGAGTGGATTCCTCCAAATGAAATAGTATAGTAGGATATAATATTGTTATCCATAAATAGGGGAAGGTAAGAAGA
Organism: Wollemia nobilis; assembly: GCA_028583015.1. NCBI lineage: Eukaryota > Viridiplantae > Streptophyta > Pinopsida > Araucariales > Araucariaceae > Wollemia > Wollemia nobilis. The sequence goes on along the minus strand of JAQPPZ010000629.1, from coordinate 537,835 downwards.
AGCACCCCAAAAAAATCAAAACATGATGTATCCTTAGGTGGAAAGTAGATAACTACCCCAACAAGTAGAAGGATAAATAAGGATACAGTTAACAATATGATATGAATATAGAGTGGACACTTTTACAATAGAATTTCCAGAAGAGAATGTGAATGAGACCATTGACAAAGAATTGGTTGGACTTACTCCATTATCTCTAATAGGGCTATTACATCAAAGAACGCAACTATAGACCCAATAACTATAGGAGGAATATCAAACACTACAAGGTCATCATTTAATATTAATGGAGCAAATCATCCAAGAATTGGATGGTACAATATGAAGGTTGGTTGAGAAAAGAGTAGCAAGACTATAGGAACTAGAATAGGAAGCTGAGGACAATGAGTGGATAGCATAAAGAAGTGGTATAATAAATGATGGTGCAAGCACAAGTGGAGTAATATCACAAGTAGTAGTAATTGATCCACAAATGATAAATGGAGATGTAAAAATAATTTGGTGAGACATTGAGGAAGCAACCACATCACCTAAACATCAAGGTAACACACAAGTATATTCAAATGAATCTAGTGATGAAGGAATACATTTTCCAGTAAGGGTACCTAGCATAGAGAGTAGTGGTGATGGTGACTGCCTAAGAAGACCCCAAGAACCTCAATTCAACCCTGATCCTCAAGCTTATACAATGTTCTATCAAAAACTATGAAGATAAAGGAGAGAAGTAAGGATATTGGAGAGATTTATAAACTTACTAGTAGATTGGTCAAATCAAAGAGAGGATAATCAAAATGACTCAAGTTCTAATACAAAATTTTCCAATGCATATAGGGAAATCCTGGTAATCTCATATCCATAGAGATTATTTGAGGAAAGAATATGGATATGTCACTTAATATGTGCATATCATAGAATCAAAGCACTACGACAATTGTCACTAAGCGTAATATGAAGTAGAAGTCCACTAGCCATTATTGAATTGGTAGATATAACTCTTGATAATCAAGCAATGGGAGGGAGGAATTGGAAAATACCCTTAAGGATTCAACTAGGAAGTGGAGGAGTTATTCAACCATGGAATGAAATAAGTCAAGGTGATATTACACCAAGAGGATGAAGAGGATGTGGAAGTTTTTGACCCCCTACTCTTAGATGACCAAGAGACACACCTTTGGCATGGTTGAACTGGACAAGGAATTTGTAAGGTATACCAAGGATAAGAGGAATCTTACCAAACCCTATAGGGTGGTAACCAGTGGGACAACCACCACTAATTTTCTAAGGATCTCAAATATTAGGAGGCAGAGGATTACCCCAAGGAAGGCAGGAACCACCCATTTTTTAGATAGGTTCAATGTCAAGAGGAGTAGCACATGTAAGGCACTTGCAAGGTAGAGGATTTTCTAGTAGATGAAGAATGATTTTTGTAGATGAAAGAAACCATGGATAGCAAAGGAATTGATCGCCAAGTATGGAGATAGAATTGATCTAATGATATAGGTGAAGAAGTCATTCAAATGAAAGTATAATAGTGAGAGCATCACCACTAAGGGATCCATCACATATACAACAAGAGGAAGAGACATCAAGAGAAGATACTCCAACTTGCAATTGTACAATTCCAAATTGTATACATGGTAGTGGAAAACCAGGGAATTCAATAACATCACAAGTCGATACGAATCACCCTAGAGAACAAGTGGCACAAGATGATAAAATCACTCATAATTTCATGATCGAATCTCCAAGAGAAGAATCATATGGGATTGTGCAAGTGAATGTCACTATGCTATTCCCACAATGGTAAGTGTAAATAGTATTAGGAAATGAAAAAAATGAAAAAAATAAAATTTCCTAGTTGTGAAAATTTCTTGGGATGTAATTAAAAATGAATTTGGTTGAAAACCAAAAATTACAACCTCTTCAAGAGAAAAATGGAAAATTTCTGTAAGTGATAGATCGTACAAACCAGTTGAAGGTGAAAAAGTGCAAGTTTGAAATCATACAAGTAGAAATAGAAAAGGCATAGGTGGAAATCATACAAGGGAGTCTATTGTATGATTTATATTGTATGATTATGATTTGATCATACATATGTATGATTTACAACCACCAAAATTAATATTTGCATGTGCAGAATAATGAGTTTTTGAGAAATACAAAAAAAAATTAAATTGCATGTGAAAAGTAGTGATTTTTCGATCATCTAAGAAAAAGAAGAAAAAATGCATGCAAAGAAGGTAAATTGGTACAAATTTAAAAAATTGAATGGTTAGGGTTTTCAGTCATTTAAATAAAGGATGCTTGAAGTAATTTTGTAAACCATACAAGGGTAAATTCAAAATTTAGAGGAGAATGAAGGTGAAAAGAATGAAACCAGATAAAATATTCTACATGGACATGGAAATTCATTAGTAGAACTATAGATTACATGACCCATATTAAATTTGTACTAGGGAGACTTTTTGCACTCAAATAAATCAAAATGAAAGAGAAAAATTTAGGTTTTTGTCTCCATTAAAATCAAATTTCAAATTGTAGCTGAAGGGAAGTAAGGGTTTGTAGTAGAAGGTATAAAATAAGAAATATATTATTGAAACAATCCACCTAGGTTTCAAGTAAATTATAGATTGGAACTAGAGTGAATAAATTGAAAGAAAAAGAACCTATAAGCCTTAATTAGAGAAAAAGTAGCAAAGATCAAAAAACAAATTTTGGGAGTTGTACAAGGCAAAAGGAAAAGGGGAGATGACATTACATCTCTACAACACAAATAAGAATGTTTTTTTTGGGATAAATTATGCCAAGTAAAGAAAAAAATACATATTTACTCCAGAATTGCACTGGAAAGATAGATTGGGACATTTTAACAACTGGATCAATGATAAATCATGGAAAGGGAGTGAAAAATATAATTTTTAGGCAAATAAGGGTTTTAGAAGATGTGTTATATGATTTGCAGGACAAATTGTATGATTTTAGGAAGAACTTGTGTGATTTCAAGCAGTTCGAAGGCTGATTTAAGCCTCACTGATCAAATCATATAGAATCGTACGAATACAGCAAAGGAGAATAGTAGGAAAGGGATTTTATATAGATTGGTACATGCCCTATATATTTTGGTGTAGCGAGTGTATGATTTGTAGTTACTAAATAGTTTTTGGAGCAATTGTACAAAATTGTATGATCAAGAAGTAGTTTGAAGGATTGTATGATTTGGAGGTTGTTATGCAAACATAAAATGTACATGAATGGTTTGGATGGTGTATTGTACAATTTATAGTAGGATTTTATGATTTTCAAAAGACTTCTAGTTGCATGATAGTTGATGTTCAGAAAGTAAATTTAACCAAAGGAATGATAGGAAAATAATTTTAGCCAAAGATTTTGTATATTGATTAAGAAGAATTGTAGCTAATAGAATTGAATGGTCACCAAGACCTCTACACGAGAGGGAGTCACATCCATGGTAACACCAAGGATGATATTTTTAGTCTGATAGTTGGTATGGTAATCATCCTTGGAGTAGATGAGGATACAGGTCGTGGAGAGAGCAGACGTATTGGAGGGTTGATTTAAGGACATCATCAAGGTTTCGAGAGGAGGAAATGGCACAAGAAAGAGCCCTAAGGAGGAAACTATATAGTGAATTCCATTACATAGAAACTAAATATCTAGAGGATGATATAAGTATTGAATCCAAGGAGGACCATGTTGATATAATGAGGATATCATTTATACATCATAGGGGAGACACATGCTAGAAGTGGTGGAAAAAATAAGAAAATAAGAACCACCCATGGAGAAAAGAATTTGATAAGTATGGTGTAGCTATGATAGCACAAGTTCCACCACAATAGAAGACCTTCTTTTATAACTATTTATCACAAATTTTTTAGGCATACGATCCTGCAATAAGACTTTCCTATGTTAATGTGAGCAAACGGTCAGTGAAGGTAAAGTTCATAGTAGGAGCATTCTGAAGAACATCTGGATTGTCATAAAATAGCATTGAGATAGTAAAGAAGTTTCTTGATTCAATTAAGACACATTGCATCATAAATTTACTCACCAATGAGAAATAATTGACCGAAGAAAATATCTTGTGTGCAAGAAATCGAGGGATTAAACAGATCCAATTGATAGAAAAGAATTTGCCATGCACCATGAATATTGTAATGGATCAATTTTCATAAGAAATAAAAGCCACAAATATGCAAATATGGATGGATCAATATGTGGAAGGTATTACCAAAGGAATTCAGTACAATTGGGGTACTTATCTAGAGAGAAAAATGCATGACATACTGACAAAAAGGCCAAATAATTTTGGTATGACCTTCCATGCCATTGGATTGTTATTAAAAATTGCTAGAAAGGTAAGAATTCATTTGATAGAGCCTAGGAATATTGATGTAGGTAAGCCAACCATTCTACGGTGGTAAAATTCACTACTAATTTAGAAGGAGACTCTAGATAAGTTTTAGACAAAGATAACACCTAAGCAGTAGGCCACTTTAGTACATGAGGATACTCCTTTAGATGAGGAGGTACACCATTAAATTAAAAGACCTCAAAAGTTGCAAACTAAACTGGAACAACAAGCAATTCAACAACAGTAGTAGGAGAATCTATCAGTTCAATAAAGGGAGGATATTTTAGGGAGGTAATCCATCCCAGTACAAATAAGAACAAGAAGACAATGGGAGAGAAGAAAAACAATCCCATTATAAAAGTAAGCTAAGACTATATAGGAGAATGAGAAAGAGGAAGAACAGTGAGACTCGAAGAGGCTAGATTTACACAATTAGGATTAGGTATATGTAGAGGAGATGGTAGAGTCCCCATATATTTTCTAGTCTATCGATATTAAAATTTTGTACTCTTCTAAAATTTTGGATGATACATAAGTGAGTCAAATGGTATAAGAAGTGATATCCACTACATAGGAAGTAAGGGAGAAATCCAAGTTGATAGTGTAAGCCTCGAAATAAGAGTCAATACAAAAAAATAAGCCTCGCTTTATATTCATGATGGGAGGAAGCACTAATCAAACTTAACAGTGTTATGCACAAGAAGATACAAATGCATCATAGGAATTAGAAAATCCTATTTTTGAAGAGGTCACAGTGATGTAATTTTAGTAGAATCAGTAATAAAATTAGGTGAACAATAGGTGGACTTGCTTGAATGGAAAAAAGAAGTCTAGGAACTACAAAGGAAACATCAAGATCATCCTGAGGTTGTTGATATTGAAGATGATGCAAAGGTTGAGAGATCTACTGTACAAAATCCATCATAGAAAAATATAAACATGGAGAAAGCACTAAGGGATCTTGGGGTAAGCTCTGGTCACCACTTGTAAGAAGAGGAAGAAAAAAATCCTACATAGGAAGAACTGTGGATTATGCAGAAAAGCTACCTCCTAGAAATACCATAATTCTCAAAGATTTAAATGGAAGAGGATGCAAAATGAGGTAGAAGAACAAGTGGACCATTTCTTATCTTCGATGGGTAATTCCATGGCCAGCATCAAACTATAGTTTTTTATTGGATGCATAGGATATTTCAAGCTATGGTAGGAACAAGTGTTTATCGAACTAGAACATATAATAGAATGGGTGAGTAGTGAGGATTGTACAAGGATAATTGTTGATATCCATGTACAACACCCATGGAGTTTACCCAGGGGAGAGGTAACAATGATTTTAGGAAGAGATGACTTACCATAAAGATTTAAAACCAAATATAGGAAGCATTCGAGGTTGTATCTAGATAAAGCCAATTATCCGATTTATCCCTTGAATACAGTGGATTTGAAACACAAGAGGGTAAAATTAGTATTGGCTATCACTTTGAGGAAGTTTAACTTCCTAATACATTAGAGATAGCGGTTGAGCATAGGATTGGAGTAGATTTATCATCTCATGAAAACTCAAAAAGAAGAGACATAGGCCACTCGAAAGGAAATGGTTGTAATGGAGGAAGAATTGAATAAGAGTAAGGTTGTAGAAGAAGAAAAGTGAAAGAAATTGGAAGAAGAACTACAGAATAACAAGGTTGGTTTTGAGGCTAAAATTAGTTCTCTAGAAGGAGGAGAAGTGATAGGTCTCACAAATAACACAAGAAAGTATCAAGGAGTTGGAAGCTCAATTAACAACAAAATAAGAACAGTTGCAAGAAAAGGATAAAAAATTGAAAACACATATGGCTATGAAAGATGAGCAACTAACCATGAAGGATAAGAAGATATAAGAGTTTACAAAATATATTAAGTAATGTAATTATATGATCCTAGAGAAGCAAACACAATTGAAGGTTAAGTAAGAGATTGTTCATGCTTTGGAGGTTGATATTATTCACCAAGAGTTAGTGAAAGCAGCTCAAATAGAAGCAAATTTATAGGAGAAGATTAAGAGTAGTGCTACTTAGTACGAATAAAAATTAAGGAACTCATGAAGATTTCCAAGGAGACAACCAACCAACATGGTATAAAATTAGTAGAAATGGGTAACTACGTATCCAAGTTGTAGAAGCAATGCATAATTCTTCGTACCCATCTAGAAGACAGTGAAGCCTTAGTCAAAAAATATGAGGCCCAATTAAAATATAAATACGAGTCGGTGAGGACACTAACCAAAGTAAATGTTAGGGCAAAATAATAATAAGAAGAAGAATATGTGACAAAGAGAATTTACCTAGTTGTGGCATTTTTGATAGTTTTCGCAAAAAGTACAAAACAGGAGTAAAATGTATAAATTGGAAGCTAAAATGTACAAGGTACAATGTAATGCAATGAAATGTAGATGAAATTCAACTTGAGTTCTATTTTTAAGTGAATTTGATAATAAATGTAATTAGACTTAGTAAAGGGTGTAATTAAGAATTTTGTTACACATGGGTAGTTGTAAATCAAAAATTGCATTAGGAACCACTTGGAGTGACCTAGGCAGATGTTATATAAGGCACCCCTTTCAATTTTATAGGTCTGATAATTGAATGCATATATTTAATCATTGTGTGGAATTACTGGTTTATTGTGTAGCATTGTGTAAGCTATTAGTAATTGTAATGTACCTTTGAAGAGTAATGAACGAATAAAAATATTACATAGCATTCTCTCACATAATTTTATTATTTTGGAATTATGGATTAGTGTTTTGCAGTATCTGATTGTTGCATGTTACTTCTCAATATCTATGGATGATGTTAATGCACTAGTATGCATAATGGAGTTGAATCACTACTATTTTAAGCCTTGGAAGTGATATATGAGGAATATTACATCAATAAATACATATTCAGAGCTGTTGTATGATTTTTGGAGATTACCATTTTAAAGAAATTTCTCAAATCCTAAAGATAGAACTTGCATGTTGGTAAAGATGAAGTGATTGACATTCCAAAACTTCCCAAAACTTGTATGAGAGAGATTAGTAAATAAAAGTATCCAATTTGGAACCTTGATGAACTTTTGGTTCATATAAATCGTATACAAGATGCATTACAAATAGTACAAAAGAATTTTACCCTATTTGGCATTTAGGCGATTGAAGAAAACTTACCCGATTTGGCAAGTTTGGTAAATTGAACAAATTAGGTACAAAACTGTGTACGATAGCTTACAAAACTAAATATGAAGGATTAACTGAGTTTCAAATTTTACAATCACTAACACTGTAGGATTTGGGATCATACAATTGTATGGTTTGAGTTTGTACAAGCTATTTTGTAGTAGCATATCGAATGTTGGGAAGACTGTACGATTGTACAATTTGGGTATTTGAAAAATAACAATAAATTGATCATTCCAAGCCTCTAAGAATCACCTCCCCACTACGAATACTAAACCTCTATGCTACAACATAGTCATAAATGATTATGGGTATATGAAGTGTTGATTACCAACCCTTGATACCTCCAAAGAGCATATAAGGTAGCCAGGATGTTTTGATTTTAGAAGAAAGATTTGGTAAGTTGCCATCACCTATCAAGAAGGAGGAAGTTCTCTATCTATTTCCTATGGATAGATAGAGAATATCCATTTGATAGGTGACCAATTTTAGGTTTATGATGTTTGATTGCATATTTGCATAATATGACTGACTAGAAATAGAACTCTATTGATCCAGTAGCATTATTAGGCAAATAGATAATGTTGAGAATATGATTTTTGGATGTTCTACTATCATAGAGGCTCAGGTGGCTATGAAGACAATATCGATCTAGTATCTAGTGAAGCATACAAGCAATTGCATGTTTACAAGGCATTGGATCCATAAGGTCTCATAGTCCGGTAGATCCTTTTAAACAATAATTTGTGAGAGACTTGATTTTGTTTGATGGAATGCGCATGACAGGATCCAGGAGGATACAAAGATAACATTGATCTAGTGCCTAGTGAGGCACACAAGTAATTGTGGGCCTACGAGATATTGGATCAATGAGATCCGTAATACCCTCATGGATTATTGAAAGCATTCATTGAGATTTTTATGTGGTTGATAGCATGTCAACACAATAGATCAAAGAGGAAATAAAAGTAACCTTGATCTGGTGTCTAGTGAGGTCCATGGGGAAGTTGCAAAACTGCACATCATCGGATCAAGGGAACCTTACAGTTCCTATGATTTATTGGAAAAATAGTGTGTGAGAATCTGATTTATGTTTGATCGCATACCAAAATGGTATGTCGAGAGAGGAGTACCCTTAATCATCCATTCGTATATAAAGTTGACAAGTAATTGTTAATCCATATATGAATGGATTATAAAAGGACTCCTGGCCCTCACGACCAACCGAATGAGTAGGCAGGTGTTGATGTATTAGGTATGATATTGTGAACTCAACTGATAGGCCAATCAGGGAAGAGAACCCCATTCAACTAGTAACTAGTAGAATTCATAAATGATTATGAATCTATGAGAAATTGGTTGAATGTGATTTCCCATCCCTGAATGGACTATCATATGAGTTATATGTGGAGAATGAGATGTGTGGATATCGCAATACATTCGATAGACTACTCATGAATTCTCTTATACAATACGTTGTTCTGCATTGTAGAAGAGAAAGAGGTTTCTTTGAGGAGTCTATAGAATAATTGTGAGGGTTGTTGAAAACATAAAATCCCTTTGTTGAAAAGTGTAGATATATATTATTGATAAGGTTGTAGAATGTTGTTGAAATTGATGAAGTGAATTATGTGCAAGATAGAATAAAGTAGGTTGTATGTATTGCTTAATTTTGAGGGGTAGAGGAAAGAGTGTAGATAGAAATTTGATGGTTGTTTGTTTGTTTGATTGCCCCCAATATTGGGATAGAGGAAAGGGAGAAGGGTGGGTCATCAGGGCCATGGATGATCATGTCATACATCACTTAACCCAAGAGAGGGAGAAGAAGAGAAGAAATATGAAGATAACAAAGTGGGATATATAGAAGAAGGTAGTAGAGGATAAGATTTTTGGACTGGGAGAGTTTACTCAACATATGAGTTAGCCTAGGTGGATGCAATGCAGATGTATTTATAATAAGGTTTGGCCTTTGCATCATAGTAAACCCTCCTGACTCGATGGTATGATCAAGAAAATGAGGTAAACATGCAAGGGGTAGAGTGTGCATGATTATGTGATGATTCTTATCATGTGTCAATCAAATGAGCAAGCAGTCGACTCGATTGTGATTTATGCATAGTATCATTTGAGGTGAATGATGTTAATTGGTTCTTTATGTTCTTGACCATCCAATGTGGCTAGGTGGTAGGCTCCTGATCCAAATTTGGTTGTGACAATAAAGGGACCTAACCAGTTGGGTTCAAATTTTCCTTTGAGATCGACATCAACGTGGGTGTTCTTTTGATTTTCTTTGAGGACTAAATCCCCAACTTCAAAAGACCTATGATACACTTTCTTGTTGTAAGCTCATTGGAGCCTGTTATGGTATGTTCTAAGATGTTCTAAAGTATTGATGCATTTTTCCTCTAAGATTTCAAGTTGTTGTAGGTGGTTTGTTTGGTATTCATCTCCTATAGATGAATCTTGCAATAGGACCCTTAAGGAGGGAATCTCGAGTTCAAAAGGGAAGACTACTTCCATACCATATACTAGGGCATAGGGTGTTTCCCCAGTGGGAGTACGTACACTTGTGCGATATGCCCATAAGGTGGGGTAAAGTTGTAGGTGCCAGTATCGACCATTTTTATTGACTAGTTTCTTAAGGATCTTGATTATTGTTTTGTTAGAGGATTCAACTTATCCATTTCCTTGTGGATAGTAAGGGGTGGACCATATTTGTTGGATTTTGTACTTGGCACATATTTTGGTGACCTATTTATTTTTAAAGGGGGTGCCATTGTCTATGATTATAGTTGAGGGAATACCATATCGGCTAATGATTTGATTTAGGATGAATTTTGATACTTGAATGCTAGTGGTAGAGGATAGAGGCATTGCCTCAACCCATTTAGTGAAATATTTTGTGGTAGTTATAATGAATTTATGTCCATCGGATGATTGAGGATTTATTTTACCTATGATATCCAATCTCTAGGAGGAGAAAGGCCATGGGGATGTTATAGGCTATAATTCTTGAGAGGGGGTATGTACCAGATTATCATGATGTTGACACTTATCACATTTCTTGATGTAGTTGTGAGTATCCTTTTCCATGGAGGGCCAATAATAGCCCATCCTAAGGAGATTTTTGGTGATGGTTAAGCTGCTAAAGTGACCGCCACATGATCCATCATGGGCTTCTTTTATGAGGGTTTGTGCTTCTTCTAAGTTTACGCATCTGAGGAGTATACCTTCAAAGGAGCGTCGATATAAGATATCTCCAATGATGACATATTTACAAGATTTTAGCCTAAATTGCCTATGTTTCTAGGAATTGAATCCCTCAGGGAATGTTCCTTCCTTGAGGAAATTGAAGATGTCTTGATACCAGGGTGCTTGAGATATGGTTGCATCGATACTACATATATTGAGTGGTAGGAGGTATGATTCCATGGTAGAAGGTTCCTTGATTGACCTTATAATGATGGTGGCTTCTTCATCCTCCAATTCTAGAGGAATGAGGGATGCAACTATTGCCATGGTGTCAACATGGTGATTGCTAGAGTGAGGTATGGCTTCTATGGTTATTTGATTGAAGTGAGTTTTTAGTAGGTCTACAATGTCTTTATAGGGTTTTAGCTTTTCATATTTGGTCTGATAGGTATCATTTGTTTGGTTGACTACTAGTTGTGAATCACCATATATGGTTATGTTTCTAATGTTTAGTTTTATCATAGCCCTAAGCCCTAAAATAAGAGCTTCATATTCTACCATGTTGTTGGTGCAAGAAAAATGGAGCTTAAATGATAATGGGATGAGTTGTTGTTGTGGAGTGACTAGGACAATTCTTGCCCCTACACCTTTTGTGCATCATGCTCCATCAAAGTATAAGGCCCATGTTTCGGGTTCTTGGGCCTCTATTGATGCAACCATCTCATCTGAGAAAGAGATATTTATAGGATGTTCAACTTCTAAAGGGGTAGCAACGAGTTGGTCAGCTATAACCTACCCCTTTAGTGATTTTTGGTTTATGAATTCTATATCAAATTCACTAAGGGCAATGACCCATTTGGTGGTTCTTCCTGATAGATAAGGTTTTGACATCAGATAGCATAAAGGGTCTACTCTTGCTAGAATGTAAGTCTTTTGGCTAAGCATGTAATGCCTTAATTTGATAGATGAGAAGACTACTGCTAAGCAAATCTTCTCGATGGGTGTATAGTGAGTTTCATAGTTTACCAAGGTTCTACTGATGTAATAGATCACCCTTTCTCTATGTTGATCATCATATTGGGCTAATAGGGCTCCTAAGGCATGTTCTGTAGTAGCTATGTACAATAGCAGTGGTTGGTTTAAGTTTGGTGGCACTAGAACTGGTGGTGTTAAGAGATAGGCTTTTAGGGTTTCGAAGGCTTCTTGGCATCCTTCATCCCATTCAAATTTTTCTCCTTTCTTCATCAATTTAGAGAAATGTTGGCACTTGTCCACAAGTTGTGATATGAATCTACGTATAGCTTGTAGCTTTCCCTAAAGGCTACATAGTTTAGTTAAGTTTTTGGGAGGTGGCATGCTAGTTATGGCAGTGATATTTGAGGGATCGATCTCAATACCACGTCGGGATATGATGAACCCAAGTATATTTCTTGATCTTACCCCAAAAATGCACTTAAGGGATTTTATTCAGACTTTGTAGTCTCGTAGTCTTTGGAAGATATGTCTAAGGTCTTGGGTATGGTCCTTTATTTCTTGGGATCGAGCTATAATATCATCCACATAATATTCTACTATTTTATGCATAAGGTCATGGAATATGTAGGTCATGGCTCTTTGATAAGTTGCTCCTACATTTTTGAGGCCAAAGGGCATGACCTGATAGTAGAAGGTTCCCCAAGGGGTGGTGAAGGCCATTTTAGATTGGTCTTCTTCCATGATTTTGATTTGGTTGTAACCTGAGAAGCCATCCATTAAGGATAGCATCTCGGATCCTATGGTGAAGTCGACTATCATGTCTATGTTGGGTAAGGGAAATTCATCTTTAGGAAAAGCATTGTTTATGTCTCTAAATTCAATATAAATTTGAATGGATCCTTCCTTCTTAGTGATGGGAACAATGTTGGAGATCCAGTCTGAATAATCTATGGCTTTTATGAACCCAACATCTAGTAGTTTCTGGAGTTCATCCTTTATTAGTAGGGTGACTCTTGGATGTATCTTTCTTAGTTTTTTCTTGATGGGTTTCACATCGGGGTGTACCACTAGGTGATGGACTACTAATGAGGGGTCTAGTCCTAGCATATCATCGTATCCCCAAGAAAAAATATCAGAGAATTATTTTAGTAGGTTTGTGTATTCCATTTGCTCTTCTTGGGTTAGGACCTTCCCTAGTTTGATAAGGTATGGATCTTGATCGGTTCCAATGTTAACCTCTATGGTTTCCTCAATTAAGGCTTATGACTCATCCTCGAAATGGAGAGGGGCATCTATGATCCCTAGCTCTTTGAATTCTTGAGGGTCCATGGATATTTCTTCTAGGTTGGGAGGTTGGGCCACGTTTAGGTTGAAGATCTGGTCTAGAGATTCTTCTATATGGCCATCATATAGAGATCCTTCGAGATCCTTATTGATTGAAATAGCCTCTGGATGAATTAATTCTAGCATGTTGATGCTTCCAAATCATATGGTTTTATGAGGGGTTTTATTGAGGAGAGACCAAAGTTCTTCTTCATCCTCTTCACCCCATTGAGAGCCATGTATCAAGCCAGATTGGTCATCTTCATCTTCTTCTTCGGATAGAGGAGAGGGTTCATTTTTGTTAGGGATGAATCCAATCCCACATCGTGTTGGCCAAGGTAAGACTTCCATAGGTTCTTTAATGCCTTGTTCATGGTATCCTAGGCCTTTACCTTGGTATCCCATGTTGGTGAGCATTTGTTTAACTAGGGGGTACGCAGGTGACATGTAACATGTGGCGTAGGTTCGTTCAGAGGGTGAGAAATTACATCCTTGAATATTTTCATCGAAGGTGGTTCCACCATGGATGAAAGTGTAGGATCCTATCTGAATTTTAAGTCCCCTTCTACTAGGCATTCCTATGTCTCGAGGAGAGAGGAACATGCTTACTAGTTCCATGAAAGGATCTGGTTTGTGATAAATGTGGTTGATTTGATTCATGCTAAGGGAGGGTTGGGGGGTTTCTTCTAAGTCTATAAGAGGCTCTTCTACTATTTCCTTCCCTTTATCAACTTTCTCTTGATCATTTGGTTTGGCTGGTTGTATGGAAGGACAAAGGTTAAGCTCTTGTAAGTCTATGGAGTTGCACATGGTAAAAGGTTCTGGGTCTCTAGGGATGTGGATAACCCTTCCTTGATATTCATATTTAAGGCATTGGTGTAAGGTAGAGGGGATGACCCTCATGGCATGTATCCATGGTCTTCCAAGGAGCATATTATAAGTTACATCACATGATATGATGTAAAAGAGGGTGTTCAAGACATGAGGTCCTACTTTGATGGGTAAGGTAATGGTGCCCATTACTTCTCATTCTTCATTGTCGAAGGCCCTAATAATGAGGTTTGATATTTGTAGGTCACTTTTAGTTAGGTTAAAATTTCATAGAAATTTGATATTACACACATTTAAGGTTGATCTGTTATCTACTAAGACTCTTTTGATGTATTTATCACCTATTTGCATTATAATATAGAGGGGAGAATCCCTTGATATAGTCTCGAGAGGAGCATCTTCCTCATGGAAGGATAAAATGGTATTTTTAATTTTGGTAAATCCGACCATGTCGGTGATGTCATTTGGAGATAGGTCTTGAGGGACTTCTTGTTCACTCAAGAGTTTTATCAATATCTCTCTATGGGTAGGTGATGTCTTTAATAGTTCTAAGAGGGATATTTTAGCGGGTATTTCTTCTAATTGTAGATGAAGATCAAAGGTATGTAAAGTGTTTTGAGAAGGTGTAACCACTAAAGGTGATTTATTGGGGATGTTGACTTTTTCTTTCGGGACAACCACTAGGGGTTGGTCCAAAAGTTGATTTTTTCTTGTTGCCTTGTTATGGCATGAGAAGATCTTGATAGATGGATGGCACCTATGAAGTTAGCCATATTTTGGTCATGCATTGGTAGGGGATTTTGAAAGATCCCCATATCTTTATTAGGGTTTGGTTTTCTATTGATTGTTACCTTTCCTTCTTCGATGAGGTCTTGGATGATGTTCTTGAGGGTTCTACACTTGTTGGTAGTATGTCCTTCTATTTGGTGATAATCATAGTATTCATATTTTTTATACCAAATGGGTGCCCCCTTTGATAATTCCCATGGTCTAATGGGTGTCCCCTTTGATAATCACATTATTCATATTTTAGATACTAATTTTTGAGGAGTATTTTGAGTAGCATTTACATTGTTGTTTTATCGAGAATCGGTTACACCATCCCCTACAACATGTTTATTTTTGTATTATCCTTTGCTAGGGGGTTTTTCATCTTCTTTCTTGTTATAGTTGAGTTGACCTCACCTTATAAGGATGGCCTCTACTCTTTTAGCCATGTCGATGACTTCTTCAAAGGAGGTTAAGTTTGTCATCTCCAAGGGGTATGATAATTGTTCATGAAGGTTTCATAGGAAAATATGTAAGAGTTCTTTAGGAGGGGGAATGTATTGGAGTCTACCTATGAGGGCTCTCCATTTGGCCAAGAAATCCATAAATTTCTCATTCTTTCCTTGTTTAAGTTGGTAAAGGTCATCTATGGTAACCTTATCTTCTATATAGATTGAGAATTATTTAACGAAGGCTTCCATAAGTTCTCTAAACTTTCTAATGGAATGACGAGGTATTTGGAAGTACCATTCTAAGGCTAATCCACTAAGGCTCTTTGGAAATAATCTAAGAAGAAGTTTTTCATCGTGGTTAATGTCATTGCACGCTATTTGGAATAGCCTTAAGTGGTTGATGGGATCTTGTTTTCCATTATACATTTGAAACTTAGGGGTTTCAAAATTCTTAGGAAATGGGTGATTAAGAATTTTGGGATCCAAAGGTTCATTGTAAAATTCCTCAAAAGAGTACTTGAGTTTAGATGTTCCTTGAAGGGAGGTAATTTGATGTTCAAGTTCTTCAAACTTGGCATCTCTCTTTTCTAGATCTAAAATTTTGGTGTTAATATCTTGGATATCATTTGATCGAGGTTGAGTTTGTGATTGAGAAAATGTGTGGGTTGCGAGAGGTATACTTGTAAGAGTTGGGATGTTTTGGTTTGAAGTTGTGATTTGGGGAATTTGACTAATACCCATGTTGCGAGTGAGAAAAGGGTTTGTGGTGTTGGTTGCTTCATTAGAAAAGGGGTTTATTGAAGTGGGTATTTCTATGGATAAGGTGGGAGGTGTTGTAGAATCAGTAGGTCACATTGTAGCCACATTGAGACTTGCAAAGTTATTTTGAATTTTATTATTTTGAGTGGTTATTGATTGTTCATTAGAATAACCTAAGTTTTCATGCATTGTGGTGGATTCTACTTTCTCTTGTTCTCTAATTTCATATTTAAGAACATCTAAAATGATGTCTTTGTTTCTTTTGATATAATCTCGAACATGGTCCAAAGTTTGATGAGATATTTGTTCTAGAACTAATTGTTCTCTTGGCCCTTGTTGTGACCAAGGATTTACTTCTAGTTCAATTTTCTCTTGAGAAGAGGATCCTTCCTATGAAGGAATAGGGACACCCTTGTTTCAGGTGTTATAAGGATGTTGAGACATAGTTAGAAGACTTAGCTTCAAAGAGGGAGTTAATTTATTAGAGTTTTGTTTCTAGAGTACTTATAGAAAAGAAGAGAAGATGTTTGAGATCCTTATGTCACCCAGATAAGCAACCCTCCTTATGACTCCCACTAATCCACCATAATATACTAGCCAAAGAATATTGCTCCCCTAAGGTTCGTATGTCGGTTTACTCAAGGGGTCGTTAACCTTCCCCCAGTAGGATTAGCAATTGGTTATGTTCTTGTTATCTTAATTTAATGTGATGTAAACTAAGCAAACAAATTAAGTGGTCTATTTAAGTTCAACAAAATTTTATCTTAGTTAAGGCAAAAGGAAGTGTTCACATCGGGTTCACCAATTTATGTAGGTGGTAGGAAAACCTCGTGTTCTTTTCCCTTTTTAATCTAATTAATGTCAAGTGTGCATGGGAGAGATTCATCAGAATCTCTGCTTCCCCACTTGAGGACCTCTTTCCAAAGGAGATCTCGAGGATATATGAATCCTCAACACAACTAGACCCCTACTGTTCATAAATTATCAAGGTCATGAAAGGTTGATGTAATACTTGTTTTGTGGTGTTTTATGTGTTCAATTAGGACAATCACCTAAAATTTTTGGATCCTTAGTAATCTTGACTCTTTATCGAGCCTTAACGGTTATTTGAACCTAAATCATCAAAACCATATAAAATGCAAAGCTTAGCTTAATCCACACAAATGCAAGCAAACAAGAGCTATCCTAAATGCAATTCAAGTTTTGAATGCACTAGTCTAAGGAGGTTTTCATTTTCAAGGTAAACAAAGAAGGATGCAATCAAATAGGATTAGCCTAATGCAACTAAATGCAATTCAGATTTCTTGCCTAAGTACTTAATTATAAAAGATATGCTAAAATAGGATCTAAGGTTCTTTAATTAACTTGTCCTTAAATGTTTTATGATGAAAATACTATTTTGCAAATAAATTGTTAGAAAAAATAATTATTCTCTTAAGTTCTACTAGGATATACTTACTTGATTTAACACTCTTCCATGAGTTAGGTGAACTCTCGGTTTAGACTAGTTCAGATTTGATGAGTTGTTGTAATCCAATGGCTCTCAATGATCAAATTTGCTATTTATACAAAATTGATCCATGGAATAAATCAATCAGTTCTTGATCTTTCAATAATGCTTTGCATATCTAATCGATTTTCTTTCAATACTACTTTTAGAAAATTTCTACATGGTACCAGAGCAAGGCTAGATTTTGCAAGCATTCACATCTTCATAGATCTGGTTCTTTTTTTTGGTAGCTCTTTGACTAGCTCTACTTGCTTGGAAGAGTAGTCATTTGTTATTATCCATTAAGTTGTTTTTGCTCATTTTTTTACAAAAATAAGCAATTTTTTTCCAGCATATATGATTATTGGTTCTCTTTTTCTAGAGCCTCCTTATTTCTAATCATATTTTATGCTTTAAAAAAAATAGGAATATTTTTTTCCTATTGTTAGTGTTTTTCCATTTCAGGGAAATATTTACCGCTGCTTGCTCAGTGATGCAACCAGAGCCTCTATATAGCACTGTATACTATTTTTTCTCCTTCGCTAGCACATCTTGATTGATGTCTCAAGTGCAATTTCCTTTTTTTTTAGATGAGTTTTGAATTCCATATTCAACTTATTCTAAAGTTAATTTTTTTTGGAATGTGGGTTCCACCAATCTACATGTATAAATGTGGGTTTATACCCAATGAATGGCACAATAGTAAATATGCCAATGACTCCCTATCATTAAAAACATCACCACCACTTGTAAATAAAGCACCAACAAAAAGACATCAACAACTCCCTCAATAGCATTCAATGACTCCTTCTCATTAAATATGTCAACCGCCACTTGGAAGCCAACAACACTTCCTTTGTTTATAAAGAGGATATTTTTAGGCTTGAACTCATTGAGAAATTAAAGATATTGGTTCTCAACTAATAGCTTGGATTTCTCTTTGACATTGACTTGTGGTGCCATTTTATTTAAAATTAAGGTTGCCATTCGAAATCATACAGTTTTGAGTCTATTCTGAATGCATCCTATCTCGTTCACTATTCGTATCACTGTAATCAAAATCTTGGATTTTGTTATTGGATGTTTGTGTCACTATGTTCAATTTTATGTTCACTTTACTATTGGTGTCACTATTCCCAATAACTTGGATCACATTGTACCAGTTGAAGTCACTCAGAGGTGCTTCCTTGCTTGATATTTATTTTTGACTACATCAGATAAAAGGTTATATCTTGGTGGTTGTGCTCCCTCTTCGTGGTTGTGCTCAAATCTTGGTGCCAACCTCTGATTTATGTCCTTTGTACATCCTCTTTGTGGATGTGATCGAAGCATGGAGCCAACCTCTGCTCGTCATCCTCAATGACGTCATTCGAAGCTAAGAAAGTGATATTTTTTTACTTTGGGTTTAAAATATATATATATATATCTCCATTTATGTCATAACCTATAGGTTTTCATATCACAATATTTCTAAATCTGCCAACAACATTGGAGGTTTGACAACATCAATGTTTTTTTTTCAAAGAAAAATTTCTCATTTTTTATAAAGAAACTCACTTCTCTGATTCTGAAAATCTTCAAATATTGTAAAAGAGTCATTTCTTCTGAGAAAAAAACTCTTCCTCTTAAGTTTTTTCAAAATGGTTTAAAGACCCCTCAAGGACTAATGTCATTTTTTTTGTTGATCTGTGCCTATTTTGGGCAATCAACAAAGTGACAAGTCCATTTGTAAACTTAATAAAAATATATATATATATTTTTTTTTGGGGGGGGAGGGTTTGAGAGGTGCTACTTCTTGCACCAAATTTGAAGAGTGAAAGGGGGGTTGTTAGTGTTGGTCCTTGCATCCTTTTTTCATTGGATTTCTTCATAAGTTCTTCTTTATGCTCCATTCCTTTAAGCACAAGAACATTTTGGTGGAGGGATCTATTTGTGGCACACTTTTTTTCCACATGATATGTAGCTTACATCCCAATTTCAACATCTTCTAAATGTTCAAAATACATATATGTTTTTTTTTTAAAACATGAACATTTGAAAACAAAGGTAAACAAAACTTGAAATTATTCTAAATTATATCATGCCCACATACTTGTAATAGCCTATGTTACACGTATCGTCCTTCTCATTAACTTATATTTTCCCTCACGTAAGGGTGGGTAATTGAGAAGTTCAGTATAAATGTCTGGTTATTACTCTTGATTTATAGGCCTAAGTTTCACGTATCAATTCTCCTAATTTACTTATAGTTTCCCTCTCATAAGGGTGGGTAATTGAGAAGGTTTGGTATAAAGGTCTAGCTGATTACTCTTCCTTCATAAGCCTAAGTTCCATGTATTTGTTCTCCTCATTTACTTATATTTTCCCTCACTTAAGGGTGGGTAACTTGAGGAGATTGGTATAAAGGTCGAGCTTCTGTTGTCTCCTTAAAAATAAGTGTTTCTTATAGAGAACAATTGTATTCTCTAAGAGGTTATTGAAGTTAAAGGTGGCATTATTAGTTCACTTAAAATTTTCTCTAGAAAAATGAATACAATTCATCCACTCACCCCTCATAACTATCACACATGGAAGCCAAAAATATTAAACCTCATTTCTCAAAAAGGGCTCACACACTTTCTAGAAGAGAAGCAGCCTGAATTTGAAAAATAATATGAAATATTTGTTCATAAAGGGAAGATGTATGAAACAATGGGTATTATAAGCACAAATGTAAATGAAAGCTTGTGGTTTCACATTTCAAAATATAAAACTCCATATGAGAGTTTGCAGAAACTAAAGAACTTGTTTGGAAAAGTGGATCAAATAAGATCAATGTAGTTAAATGTAGAATTAACAATATTATCTCCTAAGGACTTTAGAAATATTGTTGAATTTCTCACCAAATTTAAAGAAGTTCTTACTCAATTCAAAGGCAGTGTCAAGAATAAAATATAATAAGAATGCATCTATCTAATTCTTTCCAAATTAAATAGTGTATTTCAAATTTTTGTAACCACATTTTTATTTACAAAAGATGCTCTTGGTGCAAGTTTTAAAATGCCCTCTTTAGAGGAATTTTATGAGATTCTAACTAGAGTGAAAATAAAAATTGCAAAATATGAGATCTCTCCCTCTTCCTCAACAACCTTAGTAGCATCCACCTCCACTAAATAAAAGTTCAAAAATAAATAAAGAAGTTCTATAACTTGTACTCACTGAAAAAGAATGGTCATTCTATGAAAAAATGTTGGTTAATACTACAACAACTAGAGGTAGCAATGAAGGATCACAAGATATATGCTAAGAAATACATAGGAAAATCCTTAAATATTTAGGGTAGAGCTATAAAAACTTCATCAAAATATTGGGTTCTAGATTCAGGAGCAACTCATCTTATGACTTCCTCATATGAGTCACTCACTTCAATCTCCTCAAGTTCAACATGTAGCATAGAAGTTGGAGACTCATCCTTCATCCAAGTCAAAGGAAAAGGTGACATATCTATTGATGGTGGTTATATCAAAAATATTCTCTATGTCCCAAAAATAGCTACAAATATCCTCTCCATCTATCAGATTTGTACTTCTGAAAAAGGAAAAACATTTCTCTTCTCACTAACTGGAGTTGAGATAAGATACTTTGAAGAACCAAACACTCTCATAGCAAAAGGAGATATTGATCACAACACTCGCCTACTTCACTTCAAAGGATTCAAAAGTTTTGAAGGGGACTCCTATTTTGTTCCACATGGAGATCTTGAAAGCAAAATTTGGCATGAAAGGTTTGGATATCTCAGTTATAACTACCTAAAGTAATTAAACACCCATGAAATGGTAATAGGGTTACCAAAAGTCTCTTCCATTTTTTGGACATTTTGAGCTCATTTAGTTGTCATTGATCTCAAGATGAAAAGTTGTCAAAATATTGTTTTATAAGGATATTTATACATTGTGATGGCAAAATTAAGATTTTTATTAAAACCATGGTGGCAGAATAATTTACATCAAATCAATGGAGTTCAAAGAAAGGTTTAAAGTTTATCTCAAGAAGGATTTAATTTTTATTAAAGTCAAAGGTTTATAAAAATTAAATTCTTTAAGAATTTAAATAATTTATAAATTATAAATATTTTAAAGAAGCACCGACATAATAAATTTAGTGGAGCACAAATGTCTATGGAAAAATGTGGAAATAATGTATAAATACCATGCCAAAGGACATTAAAACTTACCCTTATTCGATTAAATTTCATGCGACCAAGAGAAAGAATAATTCATGCAATCGTTGAGGAAGAAGATAAATTTGTGTTGTCTTTTAGCACTAGGGAAAATATGAAAAGGGAGTAATTAAGGCATCACTCCCATTGGATGTGATGGTCCATTGGTAGCACATGTTTTACGAGAGCATTGGGAATGGAAGTGACCACAATCAATTCACGTGGAGGTAGTTGGCATGTTTTTATTGAGCACTATGGAGGAAAAAGTTTTGGTACATGCTCGTGTGAGCACTAGGCTTTGAAGAAAGAGCACAAGGTGCTCTTAATATTCCAATAATGCATCTAGCACATGTAGTGGTCTATCCCGTGGCTAGGTCGCACGAGGAGGCAGATATTGGGGGTTCAAATCTCATAAGTGGCAAAGGTATTATTTTTGTTAAATAAATTTTTATTTTCCTAAAGTTTTTCCTAAGGTAAAAATGAATTTATAAGGGTAGAATAAAAATTTGCATGTTTGGTAATTGATTTATGTTATTGGAGTTATAAGGAAAATGGATTTTATTTATGCCAAATTTCTTCTTTCTATTAAAACTTAATTAAAGAGGTTTTTGAGTTAAATTTTGGTGGATGTTAAATTTATTTTAATTGGGAGATTATAAGGTGTTATTGGAAACTATTTTTATGTATGTTGATGGTTTTTTTTATAGATGGAGTGATAAGGTGTAATTGAGATTTTGCATTATGTTGTGTAGACACCAAAATCGTGTAAATTGGATAAGACTACTAATGCATCACATGCGCCACTCTTATCAACATAATATGGCCCCATTGGGCAGCCCTATAGGGTAATATATAGATCCATAGCATTTTTGGGAAGGTTCCCAATAGTTTTCAGAGGTTTTAGGGCATATCCTTATGACTATCCCACCAAGGTATGGTCATAAATGGTGACCATACCACCTAGGGACAGCCATCCAAAATCGAACATTAGTGGGATGCTCCCTAAATAGAAACACCAAAATTTAAAGGGGCAGAGAAATAGAAATAAATTACTACCATATTCTCTACCCAATCACCAAAAATTTATTGAGAGCCTATCATGGATACCAGAAACTCCCAATTAGAGGCCCCAAATGGGCAACCTCTTCTACCCAATCGTAGTAAGGATTTTAACAAGTGGTAACACCTACCCTACATGCAAATACTTACCCATTTTACCTATATTCTCTATTTGGGCTATAAAATGAGGTGTTTTCACCCAATTTAAAAGGTAATATTTGAAGCATTTTGACAATGAAGTGCTACCCAATTCTACCCTCTCTTCTATCACTGCTTTTGCCCTCACATTTGCTTGAAAATCTCTTCATTTGAAGGTGCTTTTAGGGGCATTTCAAATACACTAAACCCATTCAAAAACCAGTCATATTGGAGAGAAATTTAACCCCATTTTTTGATAGCACCTTTAAGACAGTTTCAGACCAGATCCCATTGGAATTGGTGATAAATTCCAAGCAAATTTGTAATCGTCCCACCTGGGGATGATTAGTAGTAGGTGGTTGCACCTGTTAGGGATGGTTAGAAAATAGTAGGGAATTTTGGTTCAATTCCACCATAGGTCATTTAAGGATGTCTATATTAGCCTTGTGGTCAATTTTGGTGAGATTTGGAGCAGTTTTGATGGTCTATTTGGAGGTTTCATTATTGCAGGTCTAGTTGTCCCTGTCAGGGATGGTCATAGTTTTTGCTAACATTTTCCCTTCATTTCATTTTTATATCATTCCAAAATAATCTAGATAACATAATTATTGAATTCTATATCAATTATAGTAATTTTTATTTGCTATAGATAAGTTTTGTTATTGCTAGTTTAATGTATTTATATGGTTTTAAGGCTTTAAATATATAATGCATATGCTATTAACTCAATTTCAATCCCTTGTGTGTAGGTTTAGGTATTATATACAAGAGGGAGGAGCTAAGAGGCACATAAGGATGGGCACAAGACTATATCTCGAGTGTGGGATGCAATATGAACAATAGAGCACGCCATTAAGAACCTTTCAAGGGATTAGATCCCTTGTACATTGTAATGTTGAGATGTATCAAATCATAAAACCCTCAAAGGGGGATGTATTGTAATATAATTTCAATAACTAAATAATAAATAAAAGGATAAATCCACCTCTTTTATTGCACATTACTCTTCATTTTAGTAGATTACTTATTGTGCACTTTCCCTTTGAATGTTTGCTTTAATATGTTTCACATTGCAATAAAGAGCCCTTAAGGTGATGTTGTAAATTTTTCTTCTTTAGTGGAAATCATGGTATTTGAGATGATTTATTTCTCCCATTTAAATGTGTCCATTTTTTACCACCATTATTTGTTTTGAATGTTGTAGGTTTTGACTCTTATGAGCAGAAATGACCATTTTTCTACTAGGTGACACAAGGTGGGACGACCAGCTAGGTGACACTACCAGGGATGACCCCCAAACTGCTAACCATCCCTACCAAGGATGGTTACAAAAATAGAGGTTTTCTACAAAAATTTGTAGAAACAGAGAGTTACAGGTCAGAAAATACACCTCTCTAAACCTTCAATTTGCAATTATACTGTTCAAATTAGCTAAAATTTCAATTTTTCTTGTCCTCTTTGTGCATGTGAAAGTTATATGTCATACTTCTACATTTTGTATTAATCAAATCAGGAAAAATAGGAAAAATAATAGTATTTTATGCTACTTGCAACTTGTCAAAAATAAGGTTAAGTTTATTTATGTTATTAATTTTAGTGGTTTCCTTTTTATGCTACTAACAAATCTGAATATAAAATGCACTTTCATGCATTTAGTAAATCATCATTTATGTGTTGTATTTTTTTATTTTAAAATTTTAAAAGGAACACACACACACCATGATCTTAAATGTTGGTGAGTTGGACTTCATTCCCAACCACTGATAGAGTTCAATGACGGTGGGTTTCATCTCCATCCATTGACTCAAAATACCATGTACCTTGTTTTATTGGCCAATATGAACTCCAAGATCTATCCTAACCATACAAAATACCATGCATCTCTCTTAGGATGGGTGTATCACTATGCATAGGGTGTTGGGTGAGGATCGACAGGACCTATGCTCCCTGATTGGGTATGGAATTCATCACCAAAATTTGGTTGGTTTATGTGACCAGAATTTCATTTCCCATTGTCAAGATGCGAGTATATAGGTGAAAACATTTAAATATTTGATAATTACATCAACATTAAAAACACACCAAGTATTTTATTTACAAAGAAACACATCTTCACCTAGATTCCAAGGACATGGTCATACCTCCTTGGAGACCACCTACTCTTCCTATCCCTAGAAGGACTGATAGGAGACCTAGGCAACAAGGGACCCCTACATGGGGTACCCCCATAGGTGATGGTCTCAACTTAGGAATTAATATCCCTAATCACCAAGTGGTAGATTATCCTCATTCAAATGTGTCAATGCAAGCACGTTGTACCTCTAAACCAGTATATTATCAAGAAAATCTATTTATGAGTGAGCCTCAAGTCAATGTAGACTACCTCAATTGAGGGAAAGTTGTAATAGATCTCATGAATCCCCTTGAAAAATATATATATCAGAGTAATAGTGCTAATTCACTTAGACCTAATACAACTGATCAGATCAATCAGTTGGTAAAGAAGTATGTTGACTGCCAGGTCAATTTTAATCAACTTAGGTCTGAAAAACATCACCTAGATATCTTAGATCAGTGGAAACAATTACAGAAAGAAATACTTGAATGCCAAATTCAATAAACTTTGTGTAATGGAGCTTCTACTCCAAATACGCATAGACGTGAGGCTCACCCAAGGCAACCAACCCTCCAACAAGATATGTCTCCTAGACCTAATCCAATGTTACCTCCTAGACCTCCTAGGCCTGAATAAAATGTATATGATAGGCCAAACATAGATCACCTTAAATATTCATTCATTCCTTCTTGTAAGCCCATACCTGATACACCCTATGGGGCTTACGATGACTTGGAATAAAATGAGGCTTATGTAGAAGCACCTTATGGAGGCATGGATTATGCCAATCAACCACCCCAACCTATGCTTAACATTCCTCATCCACCTCTAAGAATTCAAAACAAGAAATAATAATATCCTTAGATGCGTATCAAGATTTGCTTACATGTATAAAAACTGTAGAAGGTAATACATATGGCAATGGGCTTCAAAAACCCACTTTGCATCAACTAAAGAATCAACCATTACATCCATACATTCCTTCCTCGATATACCCTGAGAATTTCAAAATTCTGAAATTGGATAGATTCAAGGGGGAAGAAGATGCTTAAGAGCACATTACTATATTTTTAAATATATTCTTTAACATATAGGACAATGACACATTGTTCCTCAAAAATTTTCTAAGTACCCTCTCTGGCCCTACCATTGATTGGTTCAACCAACTTCCAAAACATAGCGTCTATACATTTGAACAATTTGTAGATTCATTTTTGGAATTTTTCACTTTTAACACCAAAAGGAAGGTGACATTAACAGGGTTAAAAAAAATTGATGAATGAATGCTTTTGGTTAAGCTACCTTATCTATTGCTAGTGAATGAGTTAACTCAGTTTATTCAAAGAGTTTCTTAAAACCCATATCTTTAATATTGCAATTACATCAATACCCTACCTTGGAATAAGCTCTAGCACATGCTAGAAATATAGAAGAAATAAAAATCCAAGAGGGATAAATAGCCAAACATCATAAGGAGTGGATAAAAAATCCTAAAAGTAGCTTGGTACCTGCAAAGCCAGCAATGGTAAATCAAGTGACCATAAATGTCTCAGGGCCTACACAAGCAAAGCTTCCTCAAAAAGTGAACTGTCAGGCCCAACATCCTCCTGTGATTTATAATATTAATGGTCAAGCGAATCAGGGATAGAACCAACAATGTCACCTTAAGAGATAATTTACTCCCTTCGCTAAATTTATGGATTCTCTATTCGATCAATTGTGGGTTGCAAAAATGATTAATATTCTAGATATCAAACCCATAAAACTAAAAATAGGCAAACCCAATTCTATGGGACGTCGAGAGGATCAATATTGCAAATTTCATCAACAAAGTAGCCATGATTTACCAACATGCGATGGTTTTAAACACCTAGTACAAGACATGATTGATAGCAATGAGCTTCAAGTATATGCTCCACTAGACCCTACCAATCAGTAGATGGGTATATACAAAGACCCATTACCAATTCATGAGGTACATGTAGTGCCTACTAAACTAATGAATGAGGTGAAGAAAACACCCCCTATCCAAGGGTATGTTGGGATGGTGAGTATTGTGACCAGGAACAAAATATATCCAAGCCAAGTTGCACCAGCTACAACTTCAAGTGATGTTCCAACTACGTCATAAACTACACCACTTGTAGTACAGGGCCTTCCATCTAGTCCAACATTAACAATAAATAATAAGCTTGCATAAATCCTGAGGACAACATCAAGGCCATTGTCCATCTATGAGTTAATCCAAAAAACCCCTCCAAATTAGGATGCTTTGATAGATATTCTAAAGTCAATAGAGTTGCAACCATAGGAGTCTAACTCCATTGATTTTGTGGGTCATGTGTAACAGTGCAAGGAACTAGTAATAAAATTTCATGAGCATGAGCTTAAGGAAATAGCCAATGATGTGGTAGATCCTCCTTTGCACATCATTGCATGTGTAAACGAGGTACCATACAAGAGAGTGCTCATAGAAACTAGTTCCTCAAGTAATATCATCACAACCACAACATTAAAATATATAAAATTTCTAGTATCTCATGTTGTCGTGTCAACTTACACTCTTCACACATTTAATGATGCAATATGCTCTATCGTTGGTACCATAGTCTTACCCATCCATGTGGGGCAGAATATTATACCAATATTGTGTCATGTGTTGGAAGGTGATATGGCCTATAATATTTTGCTATGTAGACCATGGATATGGTATATGAAGTGTGTCCCATCCATCATGCATCAATATCTCAAATACACTCATAAAGGGCAAGTGCATGTAGTCTCCGCAGATCTAGAGCCCTTAAAATACTACAATATGGTACAAAAGATGCCAGAGTCAATATTACCTTCGACTCATATAATTCTTAATGAATACACCTGTTCAGGGTCTATACATTCCACCATCACCTTCCATTTCACCATCTACATCTTCATCCATCCCATCCTCATCATCGATAGCTTTAGATATGTCTTTGACATCGTTAGATCCTCCATCGAGGAACATGTCAAAAAGGCCCATTGATGAGAGCCCACCTCTAGTTTCCACCATATCCACGGAGAGATTCCTTGTGTAGTAGACAAGGAATAACTTCTAGAGCTTCACATTGAGTCACCTCAAACCTCACTTCCATTTCATCCACCTTCACCATCCTAGGTCACAGTGCATATGTCTAGTATAGGGATAGGAGAATATATGGTAAGAAATGTCACAACGATTCCATCTATAGAGATAGTGCAAGATATGGGGCAACCTCATCTTCCCATAGGTATAATTGTGCCTCTTGGTCTACCTCCCAATCAAACTAATTTTGTATATGGGGGTTTATAGTATGGAGCTCTACCAATTCCTCAGAAAGAAGAATATGATGAACCTTTTTTTGAGAATGTAAATATTTTTCAAATCCATATTATGCATTGTGGTAATTATATCGCTACAATTGGCATGGTTTTGGTTTCGGCCTATATGAGCAGGGTACTCATGTTCCATGTTAGCCTCAATATTAGCTACCTTATGATAAATTCAGGTTAGGACACAATAAGCCAGTACCGTTGGATGTCATCATAGAGAGTCTAGAACACCTATGTCTAGGTTATCAATATAAGCTTACATGCGATCCATATGCCAATCAAAATAACATTAATTCATTAGGGGATTATTTCCACATAGATATGATAGATCAAGGACTATCCAGTGATTTTTACCAACTCCATGAAGTGTGGGAAATCTCACATACCTTAAAATATGATAGTGAGGAAGAGGATCAAGTTCCTCCTCATGAATGGACGAGTTATGATGAATATGATTATGGTGACGCACCCATAAACTATCATAGCTCAGATGATGAACACGAGCGAGTATTCCCCTTGGATGATGAGGATGAATATTATCTTCACATGTTATTCCCCATACAAGGCCCCATCTTATGTTAGCTCTTACCATACGGAAATTAGGCTCATCCTATTTCACATATGCCACATCCAGTTATTCCACTTCCACCAGAGCCACCCCCATGAGTTATGAGACAACATCAGGTCTCTAGAACCACTCTCCCTAGAATGGGAGATCATGTATCCATAAACATGATTTCCATAGATTTAACCACACCATTACTATATCCAAATAACCCATTAAATCCGTTGCATCTCAACATTGAGGCAATTGACTTTGATCGAGGAGATTCTACACCATCATCATCAGAGTATTAGCCTTACAAGTAAATGCTACAACCATTTTAATTTTCTCTAAGAACTACTTAGGATGTTTTTCAAGCCAAGGTTGATCTTGAATTTCCTATGGATGAATAAAACCCATCTGATTAAATTCACTTGATTCCCACTCCACATCAGTTGGAATATGGGTCTCATATGTCAATTGAGACAATAATTAACAAGGATATATGTACATATCCCAATAATACCCATATTGTCAAACTAGGGGAAGGTAGTTGAACATGATGATTTCACAAGAGCATTCAAAGAAAGGATGAATGATTTTTCTTGGTCTTATAAAGATATATCAGGACTAGACCCAAATCCAGTTATGCATAATCTTACATTGGACCCAAAGATCAAATCTGTCAAGAAAAAATTTCATAAGATACACACAAAAGTAGCCTTAATGGTGAAATATGAATTGCAAAAGTTGTTGGATACTAATTTCATCATATCAGTAGACTATCTGCCATGAGTTTCAAATATGGTTATCATCAAAAATCTTGATGGGAGGATTCGTATTTACATCGACTTTAGATATCTCAACAAAGCAAGTCCTAAGAATGAATTTCTCTTACCAAAAATTTATGTGTTGGTAGACGCTATAGTAAGAAATGAAATGCTATCCCTCATGGATGGTTTTTTTGGATATAATAAAATTTGTATTAATCCAGAAGACCAAATCAAAATGAAATTAACAATACGTTGGGGGACATTATGTTATAATGTCATGCCTTTTGGCCTTAAGAATGCTGACGCCACCCATCAATGGGCCATGAAATATATTTTCCATGACTACATGCATAATATTTTGGAATATTACATGGATGACTTATTGGTAAAATCCCTATTATACCATGAGCATATCAATGTATTATGTAAGTTTCTAGATCACCTCATTGAGCACAATGTTAGACTTAATCCCAAGAAGTGTGTCTTTGGTGTCACATCTGGTAAACTCTTGGGATTCGTAGTCTCCAAGAGAGGCATAGAGGTAGATCCAAACAAGGTCAATTTAATATTATAAATGCCTCCCGCCATAATGATTAAGCAGCTACGCAGCTTGCAAGGAAAGTTTGCATCTATAAAATGCTTCATAGTGCAATTATCGGATAAGTGTCAACCCATGAATAGGTTGCCACCCAAGGAGATCTCATTTCATTGGGATGAAGAATGTCAAAATGCCTTTGATGAAATTAATAAATACGTGGCTTCACTTCCTGTATTGGATCCTTCATGACCAGGAGTGTCATTCTATTTATACATCTCAGCTATTGAGTTAGCATTGGGCACCATGTTGTCCCAAAAGAATGAATTTCATAAAGAACCAGCTACATATTACCTTAGTTGCACACTTATCAACTATGAAACCAAGTATGCCTACGTTGAGAAGCTATGCTTAGCAGTGGTATTTACCACTAAAAATCTATGCCATTACATGCTCAATCATACCATGTATGTCATATCTAAGGAAACTCCATTGTGATATATGATGACTCAAACATATCACAATAGTCACACAACAAAATGGATAATATTATTGATGGAATTTGACCTAGAGTTCATTGGAAAAAAATAAATCAAAGAACATATAATAGCTAATCAATGAGCAAAGGCTCCTCTCTAGGATGACCAACCTATGAATGTAGATCTTCCCTATGATGGAGTGTTTCATATCTTAGAATCACCTAATTATGTAGATCCTGAGTCATAGGTGGACATAACTCTATTCTTTGATGGTTCTATATGTGAAGAAGAGAGTGGCGTAGGTATCATGTTTTTCACATTGCAAGGGGCTCCAATACCTGTTTTGTTTAAACTTGATTTCCTGTGTACCAAAAACAATGCCAAGTATGAAGCCCTCGTCATAGGCCTTCAGACAACAATCACCATGAAAATAACTAAGATAAACATTTTTGATGATTTATTGCTCATAGTTAATTAGGTTAAAGGAATATTATAGTGTAGGTGTCTCGTCTTGCAAGCCTACAAAGCCCTAGTGGATAAAATTTTGGTACAATTTGAATGGTACGATATTGAGGGACTCCCTCGATCATATAATAATTTTGTGGATACAATGGCTTACTTAGGGTCACTAATCCCGCAAAACCCTTCATATGATATTACTACTATTCAAGTAAAAATTCTAGTGTAATATACGATTGAGTGTAATGAGCATAATGCCACACCAGTTGTTCACATGATTCATATTGAGCCTTCACATGAATAGTTCTCTCAACTACATAATTATTTGTATAACGCTCGATGGGGGACTTTGTTCCCTCATAATTATTTTAATATTAGCACAATGTTATATCTTCAATTTCATTCTCAATCAGCATTCGCACGAGATGAACATCAAAAGGATTTTGCGAATCATACTATTGAGGCTTCTTCAAAGTAATATTGAGCCATACAGATCAAATATTACTTAAAATTGGGTAATATTCCGCCTGGATTGTTGAATGCCACAAAACGAGCATTTAAGAAAAAAGTGGTAAAATATATCTTATTAGGATACATAATGTATCATCGTATCTATGAAGGTATTCTCCTTCGTTGATTAGACTCACAGGAGTTAGCTTAGGCCATTGCCCAAGCCCACGATGGTGCATGTGGTGGTCATTTTAGCAGTATGGCCATCGCTAAGTGCATTCTTTGCATGGGATATTACTGGCCAAATTTAGAGCAATATTGTTATGCTTATGTAAAGAGGTGCGTAAAGTGCCAACATCATGCAAATTTGACACATGTACCTTCATAGGCCTTACAACTGATTCAATTGGTCTGGCCATTTGCATAATGGGGGTTTTATTTAATTGGAAAAATCTCACCTACCTCTTCGGGCCATCACACGTTTATCATAACGGTGACCGAATACTTCACCAAATAGGTGGAAGCAATTCCCCTTACCACTACGACTGGACCTCGCATCATAGAGTTCATGCTACATAACATCATATATCATTTTGGTATTTCATCAAAAATAATATTGGATAATGGAACACCCTTTAAAAACAAGGATGTGCATGCATTAAAAACAAAGTATAACATAAAGCACAACTTTTCCACACCCTATTATCTATAGGCCAATGGGTAAGTGGAGGCATCAAATAAGATAGTAGTAGCCATCTTGAAGAAATTCATTAAGTAAAATCATAAATATTGGCATAATCAATTACCTCTTGCCCTTTGGGCCTATCGCACTAGCATTCGGATGCCCATTGGGGCAACTCTATTTTCACTAGTGTATGGTACTAAAGCTATCATGCCTCTAGAATTAGATATTTTGTTGCTATGCATTTCCATGCAAGAATTCATCGATGATGATTCCACTAGGCAAGCTCATTTAGATCAACTAAAGTTCCTTTATGAATGATGTGTCAATTCCCTTGATCATCTACGTGTTTATCTGGAATGCCTTAAGAGAGCTTCTAACTTGAAAGCACACCAGAGAGACTTTCAGGTTGGTGATCGAGTTCTAAAGGAGAACCAACAAAACTCAAATTTGCCATCCAATTTATAGGACAAATTTACAGTAAACTGGTTAGGTCCATTCATCATTACTAGTCAGATTAGACCTAAAACTTATCACTCAGCATCCATCTAAGGAATTGAAGAGCTTGAACCAATGAATGTTAGTCATATGTGGCCTTTTCATGCTTAGAGCACCGTTAAATGCTCCTAGGCAATCCATGACCGTCTAGGTCAACCCAAAATACCCTTAGGTATTCTATGATCGTCTAAGTCAAAATAAATTTTTCCTAGACTATCTACAATCATCTAGGTCAATCCAAAAATCACCAAAGGCATATATAAGCCCTTTGGTCACCATAAAATTCCCCTAGGTGATCCATGACTGGCTAGGTCAACCCAAAATGCCCCTAGGTGGTCTATGACCATCTAGGTCAAAATAAAATGTTCCTAGACTATCTATAATCATCTAGGTCAATCCAAAAAGCCCCAAAGGTATCTATAAGCCCTTTGGTCACCATAAAATGCTCCTAGGTGGTCCATGACCATCTAGGTCAACCCAAAATGTCCCTAGGTGGTCTATGACCATCTAGGTCAAAATAAAACATTCCTAGACTATCTACGATCATCTAGGTCAATATAAAAAACTCCAAAGGCATCTATAAGCTCTTTGGTCACCCTAAAACGCTCCTAGGTGGTCCATGACCATCTAGGTCAACCCAAAATACCCCTAGGTGGTCTATGACCATTTAGTTCAAAATAAAACATTCATATATAGTCTATGATTGTCTAGGTCAATACAAAAATCCCCAAAGGTGTCTATAATCCCTTTGGTCTCCATAAAAGATCCCTAGGTGGTCTATGACTATTTAGGCCAAACTAAAATGTTCCTAGGCAATCTACGATTGCCTCAGTCATTCCAAAATGCCCCAACGGTGTATATAAGCCCTTTGGTTGCCCAGAAATCCCAAATTGCATTTAATTAAGTCCATTGGTCAAACTGTATATACATATATATAAAAAATATAAAAACATCATTAAAATCATCAAAAATACAAAAATAGTGCTTCATTGCACTTCATATAAATTTCATTAGTTATACTCATCATTGCATATATGCATCGGTCAAAATTTATCATACATGTCTAGAACCAGGTCTGTACACTAGGCATCTATTAAAATAATTGTTATTATATGTTAATATTACCACCTATTTACATTACATATACCATTTACATTTACACTCCATATTATATGTTTGTTTCCCGTCACTTAGCCATTGTTTAGAAGACATAGTTAAGGTTTTTTGGTCACTCAGTCATATCTAGTTTTATTTTCAGATTTTGTAGAAAGCTATCATATTTTTTTATAAGGTAGAATCCTTCTTAGATTATACCTTGTATACATAAAAATCCCAACACATTTTCATATTAATAAATCCAATTCTAGCACAAGGAAAAATGAAATTATAAAGTGGTTTATGTTGCTTTAAGAGAAAATCCATTACACGGTGTTATAATAACATGGAAATAATAAATATACATTTTGTACAATCTATGGTGCTAGCATATAATGTGTTAAATAACCATCATAAATCCATCATACAAAATTAAATTACATCATCCATTGCATTTTGTATATACACATATACATATCATCAAATCACATCATAGGATAAATATATGCATCCATGTTAGACATCCATCATAGCATCATAAAGCATAGAATAGCATACATATCATAAAGTAGTAAAATATGACATAATGATCAAAACAAAGTCATACATATATATATCTATATGTAAAATCCAAAAGCTACATCATAGTCCATAAGCTATCCATAGGCTACAATAAAAGTGAGTCATCATACTTCACACTAAAAAAAAACTAAAAGTCTAAAAAGAACCATCAGAGTCTACTAACCATGGTCATGAAGGAATTGGTACCACAACTCTCTCCTCTGCCCTCAGTAGGAGTCCATAGCAAGCTCCCAGACCTGCTACCCCTAGAACTACTACCCCTATATGTTTTCATCCTTCATGCAAAATTTAGAGCCCTCATCCGAGTAGATGACTGTCCTATCTCACTCCTGTAGCTATGTTGTCCAATAGACAATGCCCTATCTGGTATGTGCCCCTTAAGGCACACTATCTCATCCTCCATCATATCCATGTAGGTCTGATCCTCCTAGAACCAAGTCTAATAGGTCACTACCAAACCATAGACATGTACCATATCCTACCACATTATGGTTATCTTATCACTGCTGGACTACCCATGGCTAAGGCCCTGTACACCAACCTATTCTTAAAGAATAACTATCAAATCTGCATGCCTCTCCATATCAGTCCATGTACTCTACACCTATTCCTTTAGAAGAGCTATTTCATCTACAAAATACTATTGTACCCTACTGATATCACCCCACATCTCTACAATTATAACATCTCATGCTACTAATTGTTCCTGCATACCATGATATCCAAGGTCCTCCCCATAAAGTCTAGTGGATCATGTACATCAATCAGCTCCAGCCTATCCACAAACACATGATGACACACAAACTGCTCACCTATGTTTTTCTCCTCATCATATGGAGACTCATCCTAACCCTCCTCATCCATATCACCCCTAGATACATCTATTGCTCTAGTAGCTGCATCCCCTCTTTGTGGTCCTTCCCCTCACCACTGTCGTATGACCCACCAAGCATTATACTCCTTAGTCATGTCTGCATCATCCAACTTAAAAACTACTACCACAAGATTTTACTCTTATCCTAATACCTCCACAATGGTCCATTCTAGAGTCCTCTCAACCCCACAAAAATGATATATCATATGTTCCCTAGGAAACCCTTGGGGTAGCCCAAAATATCGTAAGACACAATCATAATGGAAGTACTCTCACTCCATCCCATGTCATCCTATCAACCACCTACCTTGTTAAACTTGGAATAGTTGTTTCTTAGCCTCCCTCCATGCAAGATAATCCCTATAGGGTCTCCATACAATGTATACCACTCTAAGCCATGAAAAATCCTCTACATAGTGCTCAACCTCCCTAGCATGTCGATAGCTATGGCCTAACTCACATGACCTCTGCCATAACACCCCATAACCAATCTCCCTATCTGGTAGCTCTTCTCGAGTAGTCCATGGTAGTACCCATGGTTGCTCTACAAAAATATGCTTCCAATCCTAAACTTGTAGCAAAAATATACAGAACAATCCCTTCTACCCATGAGAGTGGATCTCATATAAATCCTCATACATCTGATCTAACAATGTAGGACCCCAAGCCATCACTATAGGCTCATCCTTTGTACACTCCACAAGAGTGAACACCAGCTCTATAATGTTCCATGGGAACCTGGTACCTGAAAAGTCGAGAAGTAACATTTTGCTGATCAATATCATCAATAAAGTGTGCTTAATATTAAGCACATCAACTTGAAACCATGAGACCACTAATATACCTCCACTGATAAGATCAATCGATGCATCCTCCCAATGCACACCAAAGTACCTCCATAGTATGACCTCCCCAGGGATGGCTACCAGTGACTGTCCCTTACAGGGATGGTCCCCAAAAATGGCTAAAATATGGTCATTTTGATCCCTAAAATAGCCTTAAAAAGGCCTAAAAATCATAAAAAATAACATAAAAAGCAAAATTTAAAGCATGTAAAAGTCTAATAAAAATTAAATATAATATATTACACTATTATTAGGGTTCCTTAACCTTTAGTTAATGTGTATTAAGAAATTTCAGGCAGAATTTATGATTTCACAATAAAATAGGGAAGAGAAGGAAATGTGTTCCATACCCGTTTCACACCGGCTCCATCGCCCATCACATCCACTAGCTAGATCATGTTGTTGGATATATATTTAGGTAGTAATACACTTCATAAAATCACTCTCCTACCTATTTCCTCTCCAAACGCCTCCAAACACAATGCACAAATGAGACTTTTTGCCTAATTTTGGGCTTATATAGCTCCAAAAGAATCTGACTGCATCAAGGTGGGATGAGGGCACAATTTTATATTTGGCCCACCCTATTATGGTTATAAAATGTGTAACCACCCCCCTGAGACGTTCACCAAATGTTTTTACAAAAAAAACTCAAAAACATCAAAAAAAGGTCAAAACCCCACCAAAAATAAGGCAAAATTATCACCAAATTAGCAGGGATCAAGATTAAACAAATAGCATTTATGTATGCATTAAAATTCAGAATTTTATTCCCCAATAAGGACACCATGGCTGGACTGCTCCTCGGGAATCAATTTTTTAGCCTTTTGCTAACAAAAACGCTCATCAAAATGATCAAAATTTCCCTCCAAACAGGTATATAATACCATGGGAAAAATAGAGAGTTACCCCAATTTACTCATATGTGTTAAGCAACTCATCACTTTATCATTGGTAATGCCCTCATCGACTCGTTCCTTGAGGGGGTAGTCATAATAATTATTTCATAAATCAAATCAATACTAAAGCACTCAAAAGTGTAATTTCCATACATTCAAAAGAATCTTTGCGAAAGACAAATTTTTAAGCCCATATTGGGGCAAATAATCAGCATAAGCAACAAAAATTGGCTTGAACTCCTTGAAGCCTCAAGAATCCACCAATGTAAAGGCTTAAAAGAACACAAGGCACCAAGAACTAGTATACCCTAAGCCCCTACAATTGTCATTACAACATGGCATAAAGGTATACCCAAATGAATCCTTTGACTATGTCAAAAGCAAGGATTCCAAGAATGTATGCTCTTCCCACAATAGATTCATCCAAATTTTGTTATTTTAATGAACAACCTTAATCATTTAATGATTTAGTCATATATTTTTTCTCAGCACTTTGTTGCACATAGCACGTCCCAAAAAGGGGCATATGTAGACACCAAAATCATGTAAATTGGATAAGACTACTAATGCATCATATGTGCCACTCTTCTCAACATCATATGTCCTCATTGGGAAGCCCTCTAGGGTAATATAGAGCTCCATAGTAGTTTTGGGAAGGTTCCCAGTAGTTTTGGGAGTTTTTGGGGCATATCCTTATGATCATCCCACCAAGGGACAATCACAAATGGTTACCATCCCACCTAGGGAAAATCACAGATGGTTACCGTCCCACCTAGGTACGACCATCCAAAATCATCCTTTGGTGGGATGGTCCCTAAAAATACACCCCAAAATTCAAATAGGAAAAGAAATTACAATCAATTACTGCCATATTCTCTACCCAATCACCAAAAATTGATTAGAAGCCTATCATGGAGACCAGAAACTCCTAATTAGAGGCCTCAAATGGGCAACCTCTTCTACCCAATAGTGGTAAGGATTTTGACAAGTGGTATCACCTACCATGCATGCCAAGACTTTCCAATTTTCCCTAGATGCCCTATATGGGCTATAAAATGAGGTGTATTCACCCAATTTAAAAGGGAAGAGTTGAAGAATTTTGATAATGAAGTGCTGCCCAATTCTACCCTTGCTTTTATCACTTATTTTTCCCTCACATTTCCTTGAAACCATCTTCATTCGAAGGTGATTTTAGGGGCATACAAAATCCATTAAATCCATTCCAAAACTGGTCATATTGGAGAGCAATTTGACCCCATTTTTTGACAACACCTTTAGGATAGTTTTAGACCAGATCCCATTGGAATTGGTGATAAATTCCAAGCAAATTTGTAACTGTCCCACTTGGATAAGGTTAGTAGTAGGTGGTTGCACATGTTAGGTATGGTTAGAAAATAGTAGAGATTTTTTGTTCTATTCCATCGTAGCTCATTTAAGTATGTCTAGATTAGCCTTGTGGTCAATTTTGTTGAGATTTGAAGCATTTTTTATGGTCCATTTAGAGGTTTCATTGTTGCAAGTATAGTTGTCATTGTCAGGGACGGTCACAGTTTTTGCTAATATTTTCCCTTAATTTCATGCTTAGATCATTCTAAAATCATCTATATAACATCATGTTTGAATTCTAGATCAATTACTATTGGACATTTTGAGTCCCTAAGTCAAAGTTGTCATTGATGTCACCATATGAAGTCATCATTAATAATCAAGGATTTCAGTAGGAAGAAAAGGGGATAAAAATGGTTATTTGATATCCAGGAAGAAGGCCAAAGATCAAGAGAATCAGTGCAAAAAATAGAAGTTAAAAAGGAGATATAATATTTATTTTTATAAATTATTTAAATTCAGTGAGAATTTAAATTTTATAAATAAATATTATTTACGACATGGAATACAGTGAGAAGGAGATATTTTATCAAAGGTATAATATTATAATAATGGTTATTATAATATTAAAGGTGATATGGTGAAAACCCAAATAAAATATTTATAATTCTTATTATAATATTTTATAATGCAAAAGTGGGTTTTATAAAGTCTAAATATATTTTATAAACCCAAAGGTTGGGTTTAAGATAAAAGGCATTCGAAGCCTTTATAATCTCCGTCGACGTCATGGAAGATAACATGGAGAGCGCCGACATCTTCAAAACAATGGAGGAAGCATATAAATACAATGCCCAAAGTTCAATTAATTATCCTTGCTCAGAAATTAAAAATATTGCATGCAAAGAAAAGAGCTCGTGAGTTTTTGTGAAAGTCATGACAGAGAAGCATTTAAGGGAGGAAGCTTTAATCCTCGAATTTGCATAGGACAATGTGGCCTAGTGGTATTTTGGGAAGTGCAAAAGCGTTGGCTTGCAAGAGGGTTTGCGTTCGAATCTCGATGGGTGCATCGTGAGTTGTGTTGGTTAAGGCACCTACGGTGCACGTTCTTTTTTCCAAGGTGGAAGGTGTGAGGAGATTAAGAAGCACGTGGTGCTTCATTAATCTCAAATGAGCACTTGGCTCGTGCGGTGACTTTGGTCGCATGGCTAAGGCGCACGTTGGGGGCAACGTTGAGGGTTCGATTCCCTCCGAAGACGAGGTAATATTTTTGGTTTTAATTTTAATTAAATGCCTAAGTTGGAGGTATAAGGTTGTTTAGTGGTTTGTGTTTGGAAAGGTTGCTTTGTAATAAAGTTGTGGTAGTTGAGAATTATCATTAGGAGTTATAAGGATATTTCTATTTTTAACT
This sequence comes from Wollemia nobilis, assembly GCA_028583015.1. Lineage (NCBI taxonomy): Eukaryota > Viridiplantae > Streptophyta > Pinopsida > Araucariales > Araucariaceae > Wollemia > Wollemia nobilis. Next base: position 498,161 of record JAQPPZ010000629.1, on the reverse strand, counting down.
TTTAATAAAGTCTTAAATTGCTATAGTGGTATATTGGAGGATTAAGACTTTGTGGGTATTGTGTTATTTTGAATTAAGGGTTTTTGTGATTATTGTGAGGGTGTTGATTATTAATCAAGTTGGAGTGATAAGGTGTAAATTTGATATTATTTTTGTGTTATGTTTTGTTGAGAAAATTATCCTCTAACCCTTATTGAGATTGGCAAAGAAGTAATTGTGAGTGTGGCAGATTTGTGAGATCAACTACTTGTCAAGAAAAAAGGTATGGGAAAATTCTTCTTTGGTTGAGTTGATTGAATGGCTTACTAGAAAATAAAGTTTGGAGTGAAAAGGATTTGATTAGGGTTTCCTTTTCAAAAGTGTTTGAGTTAATGCTTCAAGGTTTTCTGAAATTAAGAGTTGTGATTAAAACCTTGTTTTATAAGCATTGTTGTTGAAGCCATTGGTTGTGTGAAGAACTTGAGTTAGGGTTTGAAAAGATCATGAGTATCATTGTTATGTGAAGAATGTTTTATAAGCATGGTTGTTGAAGTGAGTTGTTATGCAAAGAACTTGAACTAGGGTTTGAAAAGATCATGAGTATCATTGTTATGTGAGATTTGTTGTTGAGCATTGTTGGAAATATTTTGAGTTGGATGATACATGCTTGGACTAGGGTTTGTGAGCAAGAGTTGTTTCTTGAGTGATTGGTTGAGTAAGTTGATTGAGCCTAGTCAAGTGGATGTATGAAGTGATTGTTCAAGTTCCATAAAACAAACTATTCTATATTCTTATTTGAGTTGTGAAAGAGATTGAGTTGTGAGAATAGAACATATTGAGTCTCTAACAATTCTCTTTATGCTTCTATGAGATTGATTTGAGTTGAGAAAGTGATTGAGCTTTGAGTGTAGAACATATTGAGTCTCTAACAATTTTCTTTATGTTTCTATGAGATTGGACAAGTTCTATGTGGACTTGTTAAGTATATTTGAGGTAAGTCTTTGAGAAGACTTGTGGACTGATTTTGTGTGAGCTTTTATGGAAGCTTACAATACAAATTTGGTTAAGTCCTAGAGAGGACTTATTGAGCAGATTTGGACAAGTTTTGTGTGAGCTTGTTGAGCATATTTGAGCAGGTTCTAAGTGGACCTATTGAGCATATTTGAGTAGGTTATGAGTGGACCTATTGAGCAGATTTGAGCAGGTTCTGAGTGGACCTATTGAGTAGATTTGAGTAGGTTCTGAGTGGACCTGTTGAGAAGATTTGAGAAGGTTATGAGTGGACCTATTGAGTATATTTGAGTAGGTTCTAAGTGGACCTATTGAGAAGATTTGTGCTAGATTGATTGGACTATGTTTAGTGCATATTTGAGTGGACTTGTGCTAGACCGACTGGACTATGTTTAGTACAAGAGTTGAGCAGATTTGTGCTAGATCGAATGAACTATGTTTAGTGCAAATTTGAGTGAGCTTGTTGAGTAGACTTGTGCTAGACCGATTGGACTGTGTTTAGTACAAGAGTTGAGCAGAGTTGTGCTAGACCGACTGGACTATGTTTAGTATAGAATTGAGATAGAGCTTTGGAGGTGATAGAGTAGAGAGGATAGTAGTCTCTAATGGATAGAGATCCATCAGCCAGGGTAGTGAGGATAGGTCTTCTGAGTGGGGACAAGAGTCTTCAGTGGAGAGAGATCCACAAGCCAATGTAGTGGAGGTAGTAGTCTTCTAGAGGATCACCAACCATAGTAGAGGAGAAGGAGTTCTCCTATGGATAGAGATCCACAAACTAGATTTAGGGGATCAACATCTCCTTTGGATAGAGGTCCATAAACATTGTAATTGGGAAGGATTCCTAAGAGATTGATTGAGAAAATTTAGTGAAATATTTTCTCCATGGAAGTAGCCATATTTGGGTGAACCACGTTAAATTGGTGTCTCTATTGTGTATGGTGTTTTGTGCATTGCTTTGATTACTTCTATTGATACTGCTATCTATACACTGCATAATATTGATTTGGAAAGAAAAGTAAAAAGTGCTCTTATACTGTTCACCCCCTCTCAGTATAAGCTTGTGTTCTTCAATTGGTATCAGAGTGGGTTCCTTCGAAAGAGTTTAACAACTTGAAGGAAAAGCTAACAAGAACACAATGGATCCTAAGGATGCATCCTCAAGTAATTCAACACCAATATTTTATGGAAGTGACTACATGTATTGGAGTATGATGATGAGGTTCTACTTGATGGCACTTGGCAATGAAGTTTGGGATGTAGTGGAATTTGGATATGATCTAGTAGTCAATCCTCCTACAAATAAGGAAGGTAAGCTACTACAACACTATAATTCAAAAGCAATGAATGCACTTGTGAGAGGTTTGCGTAGATCAAAATCTATGAAGGTTATGCATTGTAGAACTACAAAAGAAATGTGGGATAAATTGCAATGTATATATGAGGGAGATAAAAGTGTCAAGAAAGCAAAGATACAAAATCTCAAAGGACAATTTGAAGCATTGAGAATGAATGATGATGAAAATATTAGTGCTTATCTAATTCAAATTGATGAGGTTGTTAATGATATGCAAGGACTTGGAATGAATATTGATGAATCAGATGTTTGTGATAAAGTCTTAAGATCTCTTCCAAATAGATTCAGTGAACATGTTTTTGCTATAGAAATATCATTGGATGGTGATACTTTGACAAGAGATAAGTTTCTTGGTATGCTAACAACTTTTGAGATAAGAACAAAATATCCTACTTCCAAAAAGGAAGCAACATTCAAAGCAATCAAGGAAACAAAGGGTAAGAAGTCAGAATCAAGCAATGAGTCATCTAGTGATGAAGAAGCTAATTATGGTAGAAGAGATAAAGGTTCTAGAAGACCCATAGATCTAAGATCTATTAAGTGTTTCAATTGTGGAAAGTATGGATATTTTGCAATAGATTGTAAAGAACCAAAGAACAACAATGGTGAAGAAAAATAGGATCACAGGTACAGGGAATCAAAAAGATATAGGCATCAAAAGAAAAGCAAGGATGGACAAAGTAGATAAGGAAAGAAGTTCTTCCAAAGACAAAAGAGGAGCTACTATGCGGATAATGCAAGTAAGTACTCAAATGATAGTGATGCTAGTTTTTCAGACAATGATAGAGATGAAGTCCTATTTATGATTGAAGAAAAAGAACCAGTTAAGAAAAAGACTCTAATTATTCTCAAGTGTTTTAGATGTGGTAACTTTGGACATCTTGAAGATGATTGCACAAGGGATGGTTATAGTTTTAGTGATGATGAATATGAAGATGCACTTGAAAGACCAGATGAAAATATTCTAATGGCATTAGAAGAAGAAGTGAGTGATCCTATAGAAGACAAGCCAAAAGAAAGTAATGATGTGGACAAAGGTAAAAAAATAGAGGATTATTCAGCAGAGAATGGTTATGATCTCAAGGGAGAACTTATCTATGCCCTTGACATGGTAAAGAAGGTAAGGAAGCAACACTCTAAACTTGAAATTCAGTTTCAAGAATGTGATGAAGAAAGAAGATTGCTCATAGAGGATTTAGAAAAATCAAAGGCTAAAGCAAGGAAGTTCAAAGACAAGTTAGAAGCAAATATTTTGGAATGTGAGAAGTTAGCACAAGAAGTGGCACTACTAAAGGAAGATTTAGAAGATTCCAAGAATAAGCTATACAAGTATGTAAACAATGCAAAGAGTGTGGATAAAATAATCAAGATACAAAGAGGAGCAACAAACAAAATAGGTCTTGGTTCTAAACATGTTCAAAATAAATGGGAAGAGGAGTCAACTTCAAGCCTTGAAGAAGAAGAAACTTCAGATGAAGATACATCAGAAGAAGACAGTGTAAGAGGGAGTGAGACATTAGAGGATGAGTTGGACAATAAAGGGTTCAACAAATATAGGAACAATGCACAGAGAAGATACATATGGAACAACAATCAGAATAGGAGACCAATGAGGTCAAGATAAGGAAGCTTCAATGGAAGATGTTTTTCATGTCATAGGTTTGGGCACATGGCTTCATAGTTCAGAACACATGAAAGATATGAATATAGGAATAGACAACTTTTCCATGGGTATTGCTACTCATGTAATCAGTTTGGTCACAAGGCAATGAATTGCAAGGTTCATGACAGAAGAGGATATGGCTTCACTAGGAGAAATCCTAAGACATTTGCACCTCCAAGGAATAATAACATTAAGTGTTATAAGTGCAATAATGATGGTCACACAACAAAATGGTGTAGAGCAGACATTCCAGAAATAGGTATGAACAAGAACATGAACATGAATAGGAACATGAATAGAAATAGGAATAGGAAAATGAACATGGATGTGAATAGGAACAAGAACAAGAACATGAATGATGATAGGAACAGGGATGATGACACAGATAGAAACAGTCAGAGGAATCAAAAAACTCAGAAAATAAGGGAAGAGGATAAAGGCAAAGAACAATGCCTTTTGGGAGTAGAAATACTCCCACCCCAAAATTAACCACCTCAAAAGGAGGTGGGGGAGGGGCTAAGCTAAGAGGCTCATTCTTAGCCCCGAGCCCCAAAGGTGACCCTTTGCCATTGATGTCAAAGGGGGAGATATTTGTGTAATGGGGAGAGATTTGATATTTGAGAGAGCATTGAGCCAGGGGGAGCAATGTCCTAGGGGGAGCAGAATAAAAATAAAGGTCAGGTTTTGGTAAGAAGAGTATGGGTTGCCATCAATGAAAAAGGGGGAGATTGTTGGACATTTTGAGTCCCTAAGTCAAAGTTGTCATTGATGTCACCAGATGAAGTCATCATTAATATTAAGGAATTCAGCAGGAAAAAAAGGGTATAAAAATGGTTATTTGATATCCAGGAAGAAGGCCAAAGATCAAGAGAATCAGTGCAAAAAATAGAAGTTAAAATGAGTTATAATATTTATTTTATAAATTATTTAAATTCAATGAGAATTTAAATTTTATAAATAAATATTATTTATGACATGGAATATAGTGAGAAGGAGGTAATTTATCAAAGGTATAATATTATAATAATGGTTAAAAAAAAAAAAAAGCAACCCAATTTTTTATCACTATAGGTTTTGGATGCAACCGAAAATGCACCTAGTGTAGTCAATTTTAAGAAAATGTGTCGAGTACAATCGAGAATGCATATTTATTACTCTGAAATATCCCCTCTTTCTATTGAAAATTTTGCAAAAAATAGAATCACAAAAATATGACTTCTATCCCCCCTTAATTTTTACAAAATTGAAAAATTGAGCACTCCTTTCAAGACAAGTCGACACATGACCCACGTTTGAAAGGCTTCCAAACCAATCGACACATGACTTGGTTTACGTCTTCAAATTTGAGCATTAGGATTAAAAAAAAGGTTCAAAATATTTCTCAAGTTTACAACAAAAAAAGGTTGCAATTTTATTTCTTATATCTCCTTTGTGAAGGAGAAAACAAATGCAAATTTTAGATTTTGTTGAAAAAAACAACGACCTTTGTCCTTGCCCAATGTTTTAAATATTTTTGTTTTGCAATAGAAGTTTGAGTTTCTATGTCCTTTTATCTCCAAAAAAGTGTGAAGAAAACTATAGAACTTTGAGAATTTTATTGCAAAAAAAAAAATGTTGAAGAAATCCTTGATTTAGCAATTTTTTTTTTGTCTCTTTATCTCCCAAGCTGGAAGAAAACTAAAGAAAGTTTATTTGGATTTATTTTTCTAAGGATTTGTTTGAAGATATAAAATTTTTAAGGTTTAATACTTTAAAAAAAAATTAAAGATTAAAAATTATATAACAAAAAGTTTTGAGGGAAAAAAACTTAAATTTGATTAAAAAAAATTCAATTTCCTCCAAAAAATTCTAAGTTATATAAAAAATATAAAAAAAAATTAAAATATTTGATTAAAACCTTTAAAAAAAATTGTACCTTTATAATTTTACGTAAGCCAAAGTTGAATGTGCAAAAAATGTGTTATGGGTAGGATTCGAGCACTAGATCTAGCGATGTTAAGGCGAAAGCCTTGACCACTGCACTGTTGGGGCAGCTTTGAAAGCCAGCCCATAGTTGCAGTAGTTGAGGAAAGGTGTTTGTTAGTAAGCCTTTTCATGGGAATTATCCCACATGCATCTCGTGTAGGGATGTGAGGGTGTTTAAATCCCTCTCCTCACCACTAGTCCCTCGATTGCCTATGGGTAATCGCCTACCAAACAATGGCTCCCATTTGCTACTTGTGACTCGAATAACCAATCTCTCCTCACCACATGGTGCCTTAATTCCTAGCCAAAAAAAAAAATTACCGCCACCATGTCACCTAGCTAGTCCTACCCCTTCTGCTTTTGTTGCCACTTATCACCATGCGGTTGGCTCTTCCTCCAAGCGTTAGTAATCTAGCTTCACCACGTGTCACCTCGATGTGTGTTCCACATGTCAATATTAGTAGGTCTAGGGTCCAACATCAGTAATATAGGTGGTTAGATATGGTGATGTGCCACATGTATAGGTCTAGTTGGTCATCAGCTATTGAGATCTATCTCAAGTGGGCCATCGATCTAGATCGGCTTTCCTAGAGGGTGCTCCCGTCCTCTAGGCTCAGCCTATGGATGACCATCAAGTGGGATTGAGAGGGTGCTCTTACCCTCCTCGTGATCCTTCTAGTTGGTCTGCAAGTGTAGTCTTGATTGTGGATCGCAACCACATGGGATCATGAGGGCACTCCTACCCGCCTGACAATCTTGTTGCCTTGACTATGGGTACAATCTAGATTATGGACCATAGCCACATGGGATCGGGAGGGCTCTCCTGCACTCCTTATGATCCCACTAGCTGGACTATGTGCATGTTCCCAATTGGCTAGTGGTGGCCTCAGGATCACGTGCCTAGCAGGATTCGACCTGGCAGGTAGAAATTCCTACAAGCAGTCAATCAACGTCGATTGCCTTGGTGATCGATCATGGCTGATTGAACCAAGGCTATTCCTTAGGCCATGGTAGGTCGAGTTGACTTGGCCAAAATTTGGCCTTGTGTGGTCACTCCCGCCATCAAGATCACCTGTTGAGGTGGGTTTGGTGGTGACCAAATGTCACTAGCTCATCCTTCGGGTGAGCAAAAAATATTGGCTTCGATGCCAATGATGAAAGAAAATAATAACAAAAATAATTATTAATCAAAACTATTCATTAACATTAGCTTAATAAATACTAAGCTCTCGAATCTAGATATTGAAATTACTTGCATCTATAGTGGCTGGAACTACACCCTTGGAATGGAGGAAAAAAGTTTTTTGCTCTGCTAGGGTTTGATGAGGAAAGCTGCTTTGTTGGAATTTTTTTGAGACCTATCTGGTGGGCTTTGCGAGGATGGCAGCAGTTTTTGGAGGAGGTATGAACAACTAGAGGAATGTAGTGATGGCATCAGGTCCGTCATAGAGCGTGCATGCTAGGGCTGGTATTTCTTTTAAAAATTATTGGAAGGAATAGGATTTCCCATTGCATGCCAGGAATCGCTTGTTAAAGAACAATGGATGTTTGGAATGATGTGAAGCCAGGTCGGTTCTATTGGTTCAACCAAACTCGGTGGCAAAATATGTGGAGTATTTAACCAAACATGCGCTTATTGGTAAATTTATGGGCATCCAAATTTCTCTTCCCTTTGTGGAGGCTTGGGTTAGGAAGACTTGGAACCCTGAAGGTGATGTGGAGGTGATGCTTGGTGCAAACATCTATTTTATAGTGGTTTTTTCTTGTCTTGCGGATCATAACAAAGCATTTGAAGGAGGTCCCTATTTTTGTAACCAAGCAGGAGTCTTTCTTAAACCCTGGCATGTGGGTTTCAACCCATCAGAGGAGCGGCCGTCATGGGTTCTGATGTCGGTTTAGCTTCCATGGCTCCCCTTGGAATTTTGGAGAAATGACATCTTGCATATGATTGCCCTTCTACTTGGGAAGTCGGTTGGGCCATCAGGACAGACGCTGGATAAAAAGGTAATCTTTGTTGCCCGTATATTGATTTAAACAATCCTATTCTAGATTCTATTGAAATACAGTTCGGATCAACCACATGGGTTCAAAAACTTGACTATGAAGCTCTTCCATTTCGTTGCCAGATTTGCCATGAATATGGCCACTTACAAAGAAAATGCCCTAGTTTGTCCTACCCATGGCTTCAAATCCTGGGCCCTCTCAAGCTATACAAAATATGGATAAAGGAAAAGCCCCGATAAAGGAGGGGGATCAGGATAAGGAAGGCTTTGTTATGGTAAAACCTTGGAACAAAGGAAGAAAGGCAAAAAGAGACATTAAGGATAACCAGCCAGATGCTTAGCTCAATCGTTTTGAAATTCTAGAGAATCTTCATCAGTGCGTGGAGATACCTGAAATATCGCTACCTGTTATAGATATAACATGACCAAATCAGTTGTCTCTTCATGAGGTGGAACCAAGGGAACCAGATACAGGGGGTTTAAATGAATAACAAAGGGCTTTGGTTCTAAGTATAGGTGATATGGTTGGCCCTAGCCTTGGAAGTGAAGTTATCTTAGAAAATGGCACAGATTTAGATGTGCCCTCTCCTACCCAGGCACTGATGCAGTCATCCATGGACTGTAAAACTCCTACGATGCTAGGATTGCAGCATAAAATAATTAAAAAAAATGCTTCAGATAAGAATATGAAGGTGGGTCGAAAGAAAGACCAAGATAAAATTAAGTTAATGGGGGAGACTTTGGTAGATTTAGGTTTGGTGAGAACATTGGACTCCCATTTTTATAACCCCCAAAAATGATTATACTTTCATGGAATGTAAGGGGGTTGAACAACATCCCTAGACAAAAAGTTGTTTGTGATTTGATTCGTGTTCATTCTTCGGATGTGGTTTTTATTCAGGACAGAGTATTGATAACTGGGAGAGTCTCCCGTCTAGGGATTCTCAACACCTATGGGAGTTGATCCATAAGGATGTTCAAACTTAATGTGGTTTGTTTTTTTTTTTGGTTTTCTTTGGGAGTTGACCTTGTCTAGTGATTTAGCCTATCTTGTTGCTTATTTGATTCCTGGGTGGGGGCTCAGCTGTACTTTGTAATCCAGACTTTTTATCAATAAATTTTTACCCCTTTATTTAAAAAAAAAAAAAAAAGCTTAAGAAATACTAAGCAATATATATAGGTTACAAAATAGTATACCAAACTATATTCTCACTATCCATGCTAACCAACGCATCATAGGAGGTAGAGAGTTTGGTTTAGGTTTGTTAACCTAGGATATTTAAGAATTAACCATAGTTTACCATTAGATATTTGAAACAGTAAATATCTACATGGTAAGTAGTAAAAAGTAAATATATGTGGTAAAAAGTAAGAAATAACTTTTTACCATGTGGTAATATAAAATCTACCTAATGTAGGAAATAGGTAATTATCCCAAATGATGGAATATTACTCTAACAATTATAATATTAAAAGTGATATGGTGAAAACCGAAATAAAATATTTATAATTCTATTTTATAATATTTTATAATGCAAAAGTGGGTTTTATAAAGTCTAAATATATTTTATAAACCCAAAGGTTGGGTTTAAGACAAAAGGCATTCAAAGCATTTATAATCTCTACTGACATCATGGAAGATAACATGGAGAGCACCGACATATTAAAAACAATGGAGGAAGCATATTTTTTTTATTTGTGGAAAACATCCCAAAATGGATGCCACTTTTGGGTAAGACCCAAGGAGGCAAGGGTATCCATTCCGCCAAAAATGCCAAGGACTCGGACCTGGCCTACCACCTTTGACACACTCAAGGAGCAAAAAAACACACAAACCCAATTAAAAATAAGCAAATAACAACAAAATTAATAAAATAAAATAAAGAACATGCTCCTTGAGTGTGTCAAAAACAAAAGCACAACCAAACACGCACAATAATATAAAAGAAACCATAACACAAACCACATAGAAAAAAACAAGAAACACATAACAAAACACAAACAAGACAAAAACAACAAAACACTACAAAGACATAACCCAAAAAAAAAAAACAAGAAAAATAAACACAACCAAAACCTAAAAAATTAAAAAATAAAACAAAAATAAAAGTAAAAAACAACCAACAATAGACAATAAAAAAAAACAAAAAATATAGAAAACACTCACCCATAAAAACCTGAAATAACACAAACAAAGAGAAACCCAAGAACAAGAACGAAAAAAAACACAAGAACAATAACAAAAAAAAAAAATAACAAAATAACAAAAACACAAGAAAAAAAAAAACAACACAAAGAACACAAAAACAAAACAAAATAAAAAAACCCACCCACCTTAAAAAACTAAACAAAAAAAACAAAAAGGAAAAAAGAAATAAAAAATGAACAAAACAAAGACCTATCTAGACCAGAAGACTATTAAGGCAAGAATAAACAAAGGAAACAAAATAAAGAATAGAATGAGCTAGGAAACTAAAAAAAAATGAATGAACCAAAGAGAAGCAAAAAAAAAAACAAGAAGAAACTAGGTACCTTCAGAACTTGAGCCATCCAAAAAAATGATAGAAAGAAGAGCTTCCCTAATTTGAGAAGCCCACCATATAGGAGGGTGGCCATAACAAGTAAGATCACATTTGTCCAAAGCCCAATTACCTAAAGCATCAACACTCTTGTTTTGATCTCTGACCACATGATTGTAATCAAATTTCAAAAATCCCATCTGGATTAATTGAATCTTCTCAATAATTCTTTTTATTCTCCAATCCACCTTATGATTCTTAGAAGGATTCTTTAAAATATTAATCATAAGTCGAGAGTCAAACTCAACTAACACCTTTTCCCATCCAACCTTAGTAGCCTCCTGAAGACCTCTAAGGATACCATACCCCTCAACAAGGTTATTTGAAAGAATACCCAAATTCTCAGCAAAAGTAAAAACCAGGGAGCCATCTACAATTATACCAATTCCTCCTACACTGGTTTTTCCAGGGTTCCCTCTAGAGGCTCCATCCGTATTGACTTTTCCAAAATCCTTAGGAGGAGGTTGCCAATTTATATTCCTATCCAATTTACTAATACTCACATTCCCTTTAATATGGTTGCTCTTAGAAGGTTTAATATTCAATCTTTGCATCACTTGATCCCATATTTTATGGGAGTTTTGGGGGTGATTAAGGAGATGATGGACTGATTCAACTAAGTTGGCTATGGTCTTTTGCAAAATATAGTGAATATCCTTCCTATCTTGATTAAAAATTCAGTTGTTCCTTTCATTCCAAATATTCCAAAGAAGAATGGTAGAACCCATCCAAAATAAATACCTAATAAAATGATCAACACCCTCTTGATTAGGCCAATCCCTCCAAAATTGTTCAAAAGTAAAAAAATTGGACCACTGTAAGCCAAGTAAAGTGGCCATTCTCCTCCACAGCTCAGAGGCTAAAGTACACTCAATAAAAATATGGTTGATATTTTCTACATTCTCTTCACACATTTCACATCTTAAAGGGCCATGAAAACCATGCTTCATAAGTTGCTCACCAGTAAGCACCCTACGATGCAATAAAATCCAATTAAATAACCTCACCTTAGGCCAGAGCTTTTGAGCAGAAAAAATGGAGGAAGCATATAAATACAATGCCTAAAGTTCAATTAATAATCCTTGCTAGGAAATTAAAAATATTGCATGCAAAGAAAAGAGCTCGTGAGTTTTTGTGAAAGTCATAACAGAGAATATTTTAATGGAGGAAGCTTTAATCCTCAAAGTTGCATAGGATAGTGTGGCCTAGTGGTATTTTGGGAAGCTTGAAAGCAATGGCTTGCAAGAGGTTTTACGTTCGAATCTCGATGGGTGCATCATGAGTTGTGTTGTTTAAGGCACCAACAGTGCACATTATTTTACCCAAGGCAAAATGTGTGAGGAGATTAATAAGAATGTGGTTCTTTATTAATCTCAAATGAGTGCTTGGCTCGTGTGGTGGCTTTAGTCATGGCTAAGGCACATGTTGGGGGGAAACGTTGAGGGTTCGATTCCCTTCGAATATGAGGTAATATTTTTTGTTTTAATTTTTAATTAAATGCATAAGTTGGAGGAATAAGTTTGTTTAGTGGTTTGTGTTTGGAAAGTTTGCTTTGTAATAAAGTTGTCATAGTTGAGAATTATCATTAGGAGTTGTAAGGAAATTTCTGTTTTTAATTTTTAATAAAGTATTAAATTGCTATACTGGTACATTGGAGGATTAAGACTTTGTGGGTATTATGTTACTTTGAATTAAGGGTTTTTTTTATTATTGCGAGGGTTTTGATTATTAATCAAGTTGGAGTGATTAGGTGTAATTTTGATATTATTTTTGTGTTATGTTTTGTTGATAAAATTATCCTCTAACCCTTATTGAGATTGGCAAAGAAGTAATTGTGAGTGTGACAAGTTTGTGAGATCAACTACTTGTCAAGAAAAAAGGTATGGGTAAATTCTTCTTTGGTTGAGTTGATTAAATGGCTAACTATAAAATAAATTTTGGAGTGAAAAGGATTTGATTAAGGTTTCCTTTTCGAAAGTGTTTGAGTTAATGGTTCAAGGTTTTTTGAAATTAAGAGTTGTGATTAAAACCTTATTTTATAAGCATTGTTGTTGAAGCCATTGGTTGTGTGAAGAACTTGAGTTAGGGTTTGAAAATATTATAAGTATCATTGTTATGTGAAGAATATTTAATAAGCATGGTTGTTGAAGTGAGTTGTTATGCAAAGAACTTGAACTAGGGTTTGAAAAGGTCATGAGTATCATTGTTATGTGAGATTTATTGTTGAGCATTGTTGGAAATATTTTGAGTTGGATGATACATGCTTGGACTAGGGTTTATGAGCAAGAGTTGTTTCTTGAGTGATTGGTTGAGTAAGTTGATTGAGCCTAGTCAAGTTTTTGTATGAAGTGATTTTTCAAGTTCCATAAAACAAACTATTATATATTCTGATTTGAGTTGTGAAAGAGATTGAGTTGTGAGAATAGAACATATTGAGTCTTTAACAATTCTATTTATGCTTATATGAGATTAATTTGAGTTAAGAAAGTGATTGAGCTTTGAGTGTAGAACATATTGAGTCTCTAAAAATTCTCTTTATGGTTCTATGAGATTAGAAAAGTTTTGTGTGGACTTGTTAAGCATATTTGAGGTAAGTCTTTGAGAAGACTTATGGATTGATTTTGTGTGAGATTTTTTGGAAGCTTACAATATAGATTTGGTTAAGTCCTAGAGAGGACTTATTGAGTATATTTGGACAATTTCTATGTGAGATTTTTGGGCAGATTTGAGTAGGTTCTAAGTGGACCTCTTGAGCAGATTTGACCAGGTTCTGAGTAGACCTATTGAGCAGATTTAAGCAGGTTCTGAGTGGACTTGTTGAGCAGGAATGGACATGTTGATAACACTTGAGGAGGTTATGATTAGACTTGTTTATAATATTTGAGTAGGTTCTGAGTGGACCTATTGAGCAGATTTGTGCTATATCGATTAGACTATGTTTAGTGCAGATTTGAGTGGACTTGTGCTAGACCGATTGGACTATGTTTAGTACAAGAGTTGAGCAAATTTGTGCTTATACTGAATGAACTATGCTTAGTACAAATTTTAGTTAGCTTTTTTATTATAATTGTGCTAGACCGAATGGAATGTGTTTAGTACAAGAGTTGAGCAGAGCTGTGCTAGACCTACTAGACTATGTTTAGTGTAGAATTGAGACAGAGCTTTGGAGGTGATAGAGCAGAGAGGACAGTATAGATATCCATCAGCTAGGGCATTGAGGATAGATATTTGAGTGGGGATAAGAGTCTTCAGTGGAGAGAGATCCACAAGCCAATGCAGTGGAGGCAGTAGTCTTCTAGAGGATCACCACCCAGAGCAGACAAGAAGGAGTTATCCTGTTCATAGAGATACACAAACCAGATTTAGGGTATCAACATCTTCTTTGTATAAAGGTCCATAACCATTGTAATTGGGAAGGATTCCCAAGATATTTATTGAGAAAATTTAGTGAAATATTTTCTCCATGGAAGTAGCCATATTTGGGTGAACCACGTTAAATTAGCGTCTCTATTGCGTATGGTGTTTTGTGCATTGCTTTGATTACTGCTATTGATGATGCTATCTATACACTGCATAATATTTATTTGGAAAGAAAAGTAAAAATTGATCTTATATTGTTCATCCCCCCTCTTAGTATAAGCTTGTGTTCTTCAATTAGATTAGTTTTTATTTGCTATAGATAAGTTTTTTTATTGCTATATTAATGTATTTCTATGTTTGCAATGCTTTAAATCTATAATGCATATGCTATTAACCCAATTTCAATCCCTTGTGTAGGTGCATGTATGTTATACATGAGGGAGTATCTAAGAGGCATAAAATGATAGCACACCATTACGAACCTTTCAAGGGATTAGATCCCTTGTACATTGAAATGTTGATATGTATCAAATCATAAAGCCCTCAAAGGAGGATGTATTGTAATATAATTTGAATCATTGAATAATAAAACAAGGATAAATCCACCTCTTTTATTACACATTACTCTTGATTTCAGTAGATTACTTATTGTGCACTTTCCCTTTGAATGTTTGCTTTAATATGTTTTACATTGCAATAAAGAGCCCTTAAGGGGATGTCATAAATTTTGCTTCTTCATGTTGTGAGAAATATTTATCTTCTAACCTCTTTGAGTTTGGTATAGAAGTGGTTGTGGTTGTGGCAGATTTATAAGATCCTTTAATCATCAATAAAAAGGTATGAGTACATTCTTCCATAATTTAGTTGATTGATTAATTTTCTAAAAATAAGTTTGGAGTGAAAATGATTTGATTAGGGCTTCCTTATTGAGTGTGTTTTAGTTAATTCTTCAAGGTTTTTTAGGTCAAAGAGTTGTTATGTGAAACTCGTTTTATAAGCATTGTTTTTTAATCCATTTGTTGAGAAAAAACATGAACTAGGGTTTGAGTATCATTGCTATGTGAGGATTGGTTTATAAGCATTGTTTTTGAAGTGAGTTGTTGAGAAAAGAACTTGAACTAGGGTTTGAAAAGAACATGAGTATCATTGTTATGTGAGATTTGTGGTTGAGCATTTTTGAAAACATTTTGAGTTAATTTTTATATTCTTGGACTAGGGTTTGTGTGCAAGTATTATTTCATTGAGTGATTGGTTGAGTAGATTTGGTTGATCCTTGTCAAGTGGATGTGTGAAGTGATTGTTCAAGTTCCATTAAAAAAAACTATTCTATATTATGAATTGAGTTGATTTTGAAGCATATTGAGTCTCTAACAATTCTCTTTATGTTTCTATGAGATTGGACAAGTTCTATATGGACTTGTTGAGAATATTTGAGGTAAGTCTTTGAGGAGACTTGTGGACTGATTTTGTGTGAGCTTTTGAGGAAGCTTACAACACAGATTTGGATAAGTTTTTGAGAGGAATTATTGATCATATTTGGAAAATTTCTAGAGAAGACTTGTAGAGTAAATTAAACAAGTTCTAGAGAGGACTTGTAGAGTAGATTTGAGAGCATAGTTTGGTGTAGATTTGGGGATAGGTTTGTGCCATATCATAGATAGAGATTGAAATAATACTAGACCTAAGGACTATATTTAGTTTAGATTTGAGATAGAACTTTGGAGGTGACAGAGTAGATAGGACAGTAGTCTCCAGTGGATAGAGATCCATTAGATAGGGTAGTGATGACAGGTATTCTGAGTGGGGACAAGAGTATTTAGTGGAGAGAGATCCACAAGACAGTGTAGTGGAGGTAGTAGTCTTCTAGAGGATCACCAAACAGAGCAGAGGAGAAGGATTTTCCCTATAAATAGATATCCATGAAATTGATTTAGGGGATTGATGTCTCCTTTGGACAGAGGTCCATAAACATTGTAATAGGGAAATGATTCCCAAGATATTGATTGAGAAAATTTTAGTGAAATATTTTATCTATGGAGTAGCCCACATTGGGTGAACCACTTAAATTGTGGTGTCTCTATTGTGTATGGTGATTTGTGCATTGCTTTTATTATTGATGTTGATATTGCTATCTATACATTGCATAATATTGATTTGGAAAGAAAATTAAAATGTGGTCTTATACTGTTCACCCCCCTCTCATTATAAGCTTGTGTTCTTCAATTGGTATCAAAGTAGGTTCCTTAAGAAGAGTTTAATAGCTTGAAGGAAAATCTAACAAGAACACAATGTATTTTAATAATATATCCTCAGATAATTCAGCACCAATATTTGATGGAAGTGACTATATATATTGGAGTATGAGAATGAAGATCTACCTGATGGCACTTGGTAATGGAATTGGTAAGTAGTTGAATTTGGATATGATCCCTTAATTAATCCTCCTACAAATAAGAAAGGTAAGCTCCTACAAAATTACAATTCAAAAGCAATGAATACACTTTTGAGAGGTTTGCATAGAACAAAGTCTATGAAAGTTGTGCATTGTCAAAATACAAAAGAAATGTGTGATAAATTGCAAAATATATATAAAGGAGATAAATGTGTCAAGAAATCAAATATGCAAAATATCAAAGGATAATTTGAAGAGTTAAGAATGAAGGATGAGAAAAATATTAGTACTCATCTACTTTGAATTGATGAGGTTGTTAATGCTATGTAAGGACTTGGGATGAATATTGATGAATCTTATGTTTGTGATAAAGTTTTAAGAACTCTTCCAAAAAGATTTAGTGAAATTTTTTCTGCTATAGAAGCGTCAATGGATGGTGATACTTTGACAAGAGATATGTTTCTTGGTATTCTTACGACACATGAGATAAGAAAAAAAGAGGAACCAAATCCTCAAAAATAAGCAACATTCAAAGCAATCAAGAAGACAAAGGGTAAGAAGTCATAATCAAGTAATGAGTCATCCAGTGATGCTGAAGTAAATTATGGTAGAAGGAATAAGGATTCAATAAGATATAGAGATACAAGATCTGTTAAATGTTTCAACTGTGGAAAGTATGGTCATTATGCAACTGACTATCAAGAAGCTAAGAATAACAATGATGAATAGGATCACAAGAACAGGGAATCAGAGAGATACAAGCACCAAAAGAAGAGCAAGGATGGACAAAGCAGACAAGGAAAGAAGTTATTTCAAATAAAAAATAGAAGCTACTATGCAGATAAAGCAAGCAAGTACCAAGTGATAGTGATGCTAAATTTTCATACAATGATAGATATGAAGTCCTATTTATGATTGAAGAAAAAAGACAACTTAATAAAAGGACTCCAGTAATTCTCAAGTGTTTTAGATGTGGTAAATTTGGACATCTTGAATATAATTATACAATAGATGGTTATAGTTTCAGTGATGATGAATATGAGGATACAATTGAAGGACCAAATGAAAACCTTCTAACAAAATTAGAAGAAGAATTAGGTGATCCTATAGAAGACAAACTAATAGAAAATAAAGATGTGGACAAAGGAAAAAAAATAGAGGAATATTTGGAAAAGGATGGATATGATCTCAAGGGATAAATTATTTATACCTTTGACATGGTAAAGAAGGTAATAAAACAACACTCTAAACTTGAAATTCAGTTTCAATAATGTGATGAAGAGAGAATATTGCTTATAGAGGATTTAGAAAATTCAAAGGCTAAAGTAAAAAGGTTTAAGGATAAGTTATAAGTAAAGATATTAGAATGTGAAAAGTTAGCACAAGAAGTGCAACTATTGAGAGAAGATTTAGAATACTCCAAATTAAAGCTAAAAGGGTTCAAAAATAGCTCAAATAACTTGGATAATTTCATCAAGATACAAAAGCCTACATCAAGCAAAACATGTCTTGGATTTGAACAGGTTCAAAAGAAATGAGAAGGAAAGTCAACCTCAAGTTTTTGATGAGAAGATACTTCAGAAGAAGATAGTGTAAAAGAGAGTGAGACATCTGAGGATGAGTTGGAGAATAGAGAGTTTAAAAAGGACAGGGACAATGCACAACGAAGATACATATCGAACAAAAATCAGAATAGATCAAGAGAGACTAAGAGACCAATGAGGTCAAGACAAGGAGGATTCAATGGAATATGCTTTTCACATCACAAGTTTGGCCACATAGATTCATAGTGTAGGAAATAGGAAAGACAGGAATATGGAAACATATAACTTTTCCATGGATATTGCTACTCATGCAATCAGTTTGGTCACAAAGCAATAAATTGTAGGGTTCATGACAAAAGAGGATATGGGTTTACTAGGAGATATCCTAAGACATTTGCACCTACAAGGAATAATAACATTAAGTGTTATAAGTGCAATAATGATGGTCACATAGCAAAGGGGTGTAGAGTAGATATTCTAGAATCAAGCAGGAACAAAAATAGGAACAGGAATAAGAACAAGAATATGGATATGAACAAGAATAGGAATAGGAACAGGAACATAAACATGGATAGGAATGTAGACATGGATAGGAACATGGATATGGAAAGAAATAGTCAAAAGAATCATAAGGATAAAATAAGAAGAAGAGATGATAAAAGTAAAAAATAGTGCTTTCTAGGAGTAGAAATACTCCCACCCCGAAATTAACCACAAGAGGATGTGGGGTGGGGGCTAAGCTAAGAGGCTCATTATTAGCCCTGAGCCCCAAAGGTGACCCTTTTCCATTGATGTCAAAGGGAAAGAGATTTGGTATTTAAGAGAGCATTGTTCCAAGTGGAGCAGAACAAAGGAAAGGTCAATTTTTTGATAAAAATAATTTGGGTTGCCATCAATGACAAAGTGGGAGTTTCTTGGACAATTTGAGCTCATTTAGTTGTCATTTATGTCAAGATGAAAAGTTGTCAAAATATTGTTTTATAAGGATCTTTATACATTGTGATGGTAAAATTAAGTTTTTTTTTAAAACCATGGTGGCAAAATAATTTACATCAAATCAGTGGAGTTTAAAGAAAGGTTTAAAGTTTATCCCAAGAAGGCTTTAATTTTTATTAAATTCAAAGGTTTATAAAAATAATTTATAAAATTTAAATTATTTTAGAATTTAAATAATTTATAAAATTTAAATTATTTTAGAATTTAAATAATTTACAAATTATAAAGGTTTTAAAAAAGCGTCGAAATCATAAATTTAGTAGAGTGCTGACATCTATGGCAAAAGGTGGAAATTGTGTATAAATACCATGCCAAAGGACATTAAAAATTACCCTTCTTTGATTAAATTTCATGTGACCAAGAGAAATAATAATTTGTGCAAGAAAAGGGAGGACTAAACGCCTCACTCCTATTGGATGTGGTGGTGCATTGGTAGCACATATTTTACGAGAGCATTGGGAGTGGAAGTGACCATGATAAATTTACGTGGAGGTAGTTGGCGTGTTTGTCTTGAGCGCTACGGAGGAAAATGTTTTGGCACACGCTCGTGTGAGTGCCAAGCTTAGAAGAAAGAACACAATGTGCTCTTAATCTTCCAAGCACGCGTCTAACACACGGGGTGTTCTAGCCCATAGCTAGGGTGCACGAGGAGACAAATATTGGGGGTTTGAATCTCATAAGTGGGAAAGGTATTATTTTTTTGAAATAAATTTTTATTTGCCTAATTTTTTTCCTAAGGTAAAAGGGGAGTTATAAGGGTAGAATAAAAATTTGTATGTTTGGTAATTGATTTATGTTATTGGAGTTATAAGGAAAGTGGATTTGATTTATGCCAAATTTCTTATTGGTATTAAAATTTAATTAAAGACGTTTTTGAGTTAAATTTTGGTGGATGTTATATTTATTTTAATTGGGAGATTATAGGGTGTTATTGGAAAATATTTCTATGTATGTTGATGGTTGTTTTTATAGATGGAGTGATAAGGTATAATTGAGATTTTGCATTATGTTGTGAGAAATATTTATATTCTAACCTCTTTGATTTTGGCATAGAAGAGATTGTGGTTGTGGTAGATTTATGAGATCCCTTAATCATCAAGAAAAAGGTATGAGTACATTCTTCCATAATTGAGTTGATTGATTGATTTTTTGAAAATAAGTTTGGAGTGAAAAGGATTTGATTATGGCTTCCTTATTGAGTGTGTTTGAGTTAATGCTTCAAGGTTTTATAGGTTAAAGAGTTGTTATGTGAACCTTATTTTATAAGCATTGTTTTTGAAGCCATTGGTTGAGAGAAAAACTTGAACTAGGGTTTGAGTATCATTGCTATGTGAGGATTGTTTTATAAGCATTGTTGTTGAAGTGATTTTTTGAGCAAATAACTTGAACTAGGGTTTGAAAATAACATGAGTATCATTTTTATGCGAGATTTGTAGTTGAGCATTATTGGAAACATTTTGAGTTTATGTTTATATGCTTGGACTAGGGTTTGTGAGCAAGGATTATTTTATTGAGTGATTGGTTGAGTAGAGTTGGTTGATCCTAGTCAAGTGGATGTGTTAAGTGATTGTTCAAGTTCCATAAAATAAGCTATTCTATATTCTGAATTGGTTTGAGAAAGTGATTGAGCATTGAGTTCAATTTGAAGCATATTGAGTCTCTAAAAATTCTCCTTATGTTTCTAAGAGAGTGATTGAAATTAATTGATCATTGTGATTAGTATAGAACATATTGAGTTTCTAACAATTATATTTATGTTTCTATTATATTGCATAAGTTCTATGTGGACTTGTTTAGCATATTTGAGGTAAGTCTTTGAGGAGTATTGTGGAATGATTTTGTGTGAGCTTTTGTGGAATCTTACAATATATATTTGGATAAGTTCTTGAGAGGACTTATTGAGCATATTTGGACAATTTCTAGAGAGGACTTGTAGAGCATATTGGAAAAGTTCTAGAGAGGACTTTTAGAATAGATTTGAGAGTAAATTTTTGTGCATATTTGAAGACAGGTTTGTGCCAGATCAGAGATAGAGATTGGGTAGAGTTGTACTAGATCAAATGACTATGTTTAGTGCATATTTGAGATAGATCTTTGATGGTGATATAATAGAGAGGATAGTAGTTTCTAGTGGATAGAGATCCATTAGCCATGGTAGTGAGGACAAGTCTTCTGAGTGGGGACAAGAGTCTTCAATGGAGAGATATCCATAAGCTAGTGTAGTGGAGGTAGTAGTCTTCTATAGGACCACCATCCATAGTAGAGGATAAGGAGTTATCCTATGGATAGAGATCCATGAACTTGATTTAGGGGATTGATTTCTCCTTTGGACAAAGGCCCATAAACATTGTAATAGGGAAAGGATTTCCAAGAGATTGATTGAGAAAATTTTAGTGAAATATTTTCTCTATGAAGTAGCCCACATTGGGTGAACCACGTAAATTGTGGTGTCTCTATTGTGTGTGGTTATTTGTGCATTTATTTGATTAATATTGTTGATATTTCTATCTATACATTGCATAATATTGATTTGGAAAGAAAAGTAAAAAATGGTCTTATATTGTTCACCTGCCCTCTCAGTATAAGCTTGTGTTCTTCACCATTTATGGAGTATGTCCTGGTTGTGCTCTTGGAAAGCAACATCAAGATCCTTTCCACCCAACTGGTTCTCAAAAATATTCATACCCTCTAGAGTTAATCCATGGTGACTTGATGGTCTTCCCAGAACCTTCTTTCAAAGGAACAAAATATGCTTTAACCTTCATTGATGATTGTTACAAAATAACTTGGGTCTACTTTCTAAAATATAAAGGTGATGTTCTATCCCACTTCAAATATTCAAGGCCTTAGTTGAAAATCAAGCCACTTGCAAAATCAAACAAATTTGTAAATATAATGGGGGGAATACTTCAGGAATGAGTTCTCAATTTTTCTCTCTAGTCATGGCATAATTCATTAGCACTCAGTCTCCCATAATCCATAGCAAAATGACATTGCAGAAAGAAAAAACATAACTTTAAAGAAAATGGTAAATTGTATACTTCTCTCAAGAGATCTTCCAATAGTTTTTTGGGCTGAGGGAATTAACAATGCAAACTATATTCAAAACCGCACACCTCAAAAAGCTCTTGACCATTTGACTTTGGAGGAAGCATGGACTAGATCAAAACTTGATGTCTCTTTCTTCAAATTTTTTGGGTGTATTGCTTGGGCACATTTTCCAAATAAGAAAATTAAGGCTTTATATAAGAAAAGCAAACAACTCATCTTTGTTGGTTATTGTGAGGAAATGGGAGCATATAGTCTTCTTGATCCCAAAAGTCATGAGGTCTTTTTCATAGAAATGTTCAATTTGATGAAACATTCCCTAATAAAGATCCTCAACCATCCTCTTCCAAAATTATTTCTCTTGAGCCATATCCAATATTAAAGCCTCAATATAATGAAGATCCCATTTTGGAGATAAATTATCAAAATGACCAAAATGAGGATCCTATACTACAAAATCCAATTGAAAGCCTTGTCACTCCAATTAATCCTTCCACAATGCCAAAATGGGCTCACACCATAGTTGAAGAAACCACTCCTTACATCCAAAATCTTCCATCATCCAAATTATGCAACACCACAAGCTCTGGTCTTATATGTCAGTCCATATCTACAAATCCTCAAACCTTCAAGGAAGCAATTGGAATAAAAGAATGGGATGTTTCCATGGAAAATGAATTCTCTTCCTTAATCAGAAACAACACTTGGGATTTAGTTCCTCTACCTAAGGGAAAGAAGTTAGTTCACTGTAAATGGATTTACAGAACAAAGTATGGACCTAATGGAAAAATCTACAAACACAAATATTGCTTGGTAGCTAAAGGTTTCTCACAAATTGAAGGTATTGATTATTCTGAAACCTTTGCATCAGTTTCCAAAATGGATTATGTTAGGCTGGTTCTTACACTAGCTTCTTCCCAAAAATGGCCTGTTTTTCAAATGGATGTTAAAAGTGCTTTCTTACATGGGGAATTAAAAGAGGAGATATTCATGGAACAACCTATTGGATTCACTCAAGACTCCTCCCTTGTTTATAGACTAAGTAAATCTCTCTATGGCCTCAAAAAAGCTCCTAGATCTTGGTATGAAAAAATGGACTCCTTCATTCTTTCCTCAGGTTTTTCTCATTGTGAGTCTGATACCACAGTCTACATTTGGAGATATGAAGAGAAAATCACCTTAATTGTTCTCTATATTGATGATATACTCTCACTGGTAGAAAAATTTCTCACATTCAGACTATCAAAGACTCCCTTTCTAAAAAAATTGAAATGGTTGATCTGGGTTTAGGTCATTACTTCCTTGGTATTCAAATAAATTAGACAGATGCAATAATTTTATTGTATCAATAGAAATACACTCTAGACATTCTTAAATGATTTAATATTACTGATTGTAAGCCCTCTTATACACATTTTTAGTCTGGGGTCACTCTAAAATACTTCTTGTACATCCCCTCCATGTGATGCTACTGTATACCGAGAGATTGTAGGGAGTCTATTATACCTCACTCATACTCACCCAGATATTTCATATGTTGTTGGCTTGATATTTAGATTTTCACATCAACCTTATTTTAGCCATTGGCAAGCAGCAAAAATAATCCTACGCTACTTGCAAAGAACTACTCAATATGGGCTCTTATATGAAGGAAAATACATGGATATCATTGGTTACACAGATTCTGTTTGGGTAGGTTTAGTAGAAGATAGATGTTTGACTTCTAGATCTGTCTTTTGTCTTTCTTCTTCATCAATTATTCGGTCATGCAAAAAAAAACAAGCAGTAGCATTATCATCTACAAAGGCAAAATATAGGGCATTAGTCTTAGCAAGTCAGGAAGCTCTTTGGCTTTGTCAGATACTGAAAGAATTTGGTTTTTTCCATGACAAACCTATTACTCTTTGGTGTGATAATCATAACACAATTCATATTTCCCGTAACCCAATTGAGCATTAGTGTACCAAGCACATTGAAATTCTCATGCACTTCATTCGACAACATATTTAGAGAGGGGAAATACACTTGGACTATATTCCCATAAAAAATCAAATTGCACACATCTTCACCAAATCCTTTCCTTCTCTGTGTTACATTCAGTTGTGAGAGAAAATTGGGGTAAGGCAGATGCATTAGAAGGTACAAAAGAGGTTTTCACCTCTCCTTTCTTCTTATTGTTTCTTTTATTTTGAAGATGGTTTTTTCCCATTTGGTTTTTTTCACCACATCTCCTATATGTAATAACATTCTACATGAGTACCTCATCAAGCCCAGTTGTTGCGACTCATTTTTTTTTTCAATGAGGACAATATTCACCATCCGAAGACATGCCTCTTCCCTTTTATTTTTATAGATGGTTTTTTCCATGTGGTTTTTTACCATCTCTTCAATAAGAATCATTGTACATGAGTACCTCATCAAGTCCTATTACCGGGACACAATTGTTAAATACACCCCTAGTATCACTTAGGGGGGTGTTAGAATAAATAATTATTCTCTTAAGTTCTACTAGGATAAACTTACTTGAGTTACCATTCTTCCATGTGTCAAGTTAACTCTCAGTTTAGACTAGTTCATATTTGATGAGTTTTGTAATCAAACGACTCTCAATGATCAACTTTGCTATTTATACAAAGTTGATCTATGGAATAAATCAATCAATTCTTGATCTTTCAGTAATGCTTTGCATATCTAATCGATTGTCTTTCAATACTACTTTTAGCAAATTTCTACAAAAACTTCTAAGTTTTGAAAAGAAATTACTATATTTTGTAAAGGTTTTTCTATGTTTTGTAATGAAGTTTTGACGGTTTAAAAACAATATTGTGTTTTAATCTAAGTTACTTAATTTACCAAAGTAGATATGCTTTAGATTTTATAACAACAAACGATAAAAAATTGAACACATGGAAGGGAAATGATAGAACTATGGAAGGGCCAAGTGGCCAGGTAACCTCTACTAGAGCCTGTCTGCTAGATTCACCACAACATAGAGCCAAATTCACCACTCGAGCCAAATTCACCATAGGGATGGAAAATTTGGTAAACGTACACAAAAACCAAAAAACAATTAGAGTTTCTATTTTTGGGGGCTTGTCTAAGGGTAGAGGTTGATAAGCTATCTCTTCTACTTATTAGACCCCTTTTTATGCAAAAAATATGAGTATGAATGCCTATTTTTGGAGCAATTTTGGCCTATTACCAAATTCACCAATGGGTTTTGCAAAATTTACCACTGGTAAATTTGGTTAGAGTGGTGAATATTTGAAACTGACTACCAAATTTGCCATAGGGGTGGTGAATCTAGTCTTGGGCAGAGAAATTAGAGTTTCAAGAATCAATTTTAGTGGGTTATACTAGGCGTTTTGAGATGAAAATTTGTCAGAGGGTCCCTATTGAAGTCTATAGGACATGTGAGTGGAAAAAATAGAGAGAAGAGTCTTGAAAATTAGGATTTTCTAAATTCACCATAAGGGTGCCGAATTTGGTTTTGGACATGGTTTTTAAATTTTTAGAGTTAAATTAAGGGCATTTTGAGTTGAGTTTGACTTGAAACTAATAGGGAAGATTCCTAATATCCTATAGAAGTTCTATTTATAAAAAAATTAAGGGATTAAGATCTCAAATATGAGAATTTATAGACTAAAATATTGTTAGTGGTTGTATCGTTCAAAATTTTCCACACCCTTACCTTCAAGCTAAAGGATCCATGCCCGAAGGGGGATGCGAGAAGGATGGGACAATACCTCGGACTGAGAGGCCTTTTGAAGGTCCCGCCTCTCAAGGGAGGGGTATTAAGGTGATTTTTTGATGGATGGTGGGTTCACCAGGAAACGTTTAGTGGCAGTCTCCACGCCTAGGTTGGAAATGTGTTTGATGTGTTCAATTTTATCTTTAATCATTCAAGTCCTAGGTTTGGCCAAATGAATCTAAACTATTCTATATGAAATGCAAATTTAAATGAATATAGAAAGTAGCAATGAATATCAAGTATAGAGAATATACTAAATAAAGACAAGTTAAACCTAATTCTGGATGTTTGATGGAGGTTCTGATTTTTTTTGAAGCAGTCAAGATTGCCTTTGATCTGACAGGATCGTCTGAAATCAGACAGGATCATATAAGATCTAACGAATTTGTCAGACGAATTCGTTAGAGACCTGCAATCAGGGAAATAGACATAGAACACAGAAAATGCAGCAATACTAACAGAGGAAAACAATATAAAATGATAATATAAATACTAAAACGATAATTACGAATAGAAATTCAAATAAATTATAGTATTCTAATGAAAAATTATGATCTTATCATGCACTCAAGCTATATGGGTGAACTCCAAAATGTAGAATAGCAGAAAATAAAAATAAAATGATCTAAATGCATAATGAAAATAGTAGACGAGAAAAGAAAAGTGCAAACTCTGGGCACTAATTGCCCCCAATGTTGACTGCAGTCGAAATCATCTCGAATTGGGGCGAGATCGTTCAATATCGTACAGGATCGTCTGCGATGATCTGAGCTTGCTCCGGCTGAAAAACAATGAAGTTCCTGCAAACAAACTTGGAAAATACAAAGACAAATGGTGATTTAAGATGGTCTAATGCAAATAGAACTCGTTTTACAGGAAAATTTAGCTAGGGGAATGTCAAGGGGAGGGCCTAAGATTAAATAGGCATAGGAAGGAGGTTGGGAGGTTCGAGATCATCCCAATTTGGGAGATCTCCAATGGGGGAAGTCTCTAACTACGCAGACACACTTTTGCCCAGGTTAGAGACGCCGTTGAAACAAAATCTAATTATAAAAAATTAGTTTTGGGACGAAATCATTTGGACATTCTAGTCTAGACGAATTCGTTTGATCTGAGGTGATATTGTCTGATCGGCAATGATATCATCCAATGGTCATAACAAATCCTAAAAATGGTGTAAAAAATGAGGAAAGTGGTTTAACAGGTGGTTCAGGGTTAAAATTTAAATTTTGAATTATTACTAAGGTAATTTTAATTATTTGCTAAGGTTTACTGTGCCAATTTTAATGTGCTACATTTTGCCCCCTCTTTAGTGAATTTTTTGAAGAAAATGCGTTAAATATGAGTTCTTCTCGATCTACGAGAAAGCAAAAATTATTCCCATTTTTAGGTGACGATTCTAGGTCGAATCGTATGACAGCTTACTATGGTGCCCCCTCCGTGTTTTTATCCAAATCGAATGTTTGAGGTAAAAACACGGAAGAGAAAAATATTAAAATGTTGTTAAGTGTTTTTGAATAAAATTAAGAAAAATATGGTAAAACCCTAATTCATTGTTACTATTCATTTTCCTGGTTTCTAGAGCTCTGCAGGCAAGATGGTCGAGACAGCGCACAAATCGAAAAAGGTCCGACACGGGCTACGGGTAAGGGTCCAAACTTAATTTAGAATGCTTTAATTTTGAATTTCATGCTTTTTAGATTAATTTTGAATGATTGTTGAGCATCACGACTATTTTTGGGCCGTCAATGTCGTCGAGACAAAATCGTCTCGATTTTGTTGAAATCATCTCGATATCGTTGATTTCGTCCAAGGGTGAAATCAATGATATGGAGACGATTTCGTCCAATAAGGGATGATTCCCTCTTGCAAAATTAGAGACGAATTTGCTCAAATTTTGGAAGATATCGTCCAATAGTGGACGATATCATCATTTGTATGAAAGTGAACTTATTTTACTTGCATTTTTAATCACTGTTTTATTAATGATTTTTATTGTTTTGTTGTTTATGTTGTAGAGAGGATTACTAAAGAGTCGGGAATGGAAATACGATGGGCTAAAGGATGACTTGGCCACTCTATCTTAGGCAAAGCAAGATTAGTTGGCTCAAGTCAGCTTGTAGCACGTGGCAGATATGCCACAAGTTTCTACAGATATGGGGCTATTGATAGCCCTAGCAGAGAGGTGGTATCCGAGTTCCTTTTGTTTTTGGTTATTGACAGGGGAGATGACTCCCACATTGGAGGATGTATGGAGGATTTTGAGGATCCCCATACAAGGATGGCTAATAACTCCCATGGTCAATTAGGGCCACGCAATGATGTGACTGTGCAGAGATCCGAGCTTTGCCCTAAAGAAGGGCAGAGTGAACAACGAGTCGCTATGCCAGATGCTTGGGGCATCTATACTGACACAGGTTTTGGCTGGGGTGGTAGGTGGTCTATTGCCATGCCATCAGAGTGGATACAAACTACCATGGCTACTGACAGATGTGGTCTACAACATGAGAGACCACGGGTATAGGTTTTCTTGGGGGAGCTTTGTACTATGTCGATTGTATAGGATCCTATATGGGGTCGTATACAAGGGAGGTCGATGTCTGGTTTTGACATCACTGTTGTAGGTTTGGTGCTAGGAGCACATCATGGTGTGGAGGCTGGTAGGGCTCCCATTGACAAGGATTAATAGGGAGAGACCCCGAGTTTTCTACTGGTGGCTCCGAAGAGGGTCACAATGGCGGATAGATTTGCCAATGTCCTAGAGACTACTTGATGACCTTATCTTCAACCAGATATCCTAGAGGCCTTGGAGAGATCATCTAGGGTGGGCCAAGGATGGAAATGAGCTGGCTCACATTAGGCAAACTTGTTGGATGAGGATGGAGAGGAGAGAGGTGGAGCTCCACCGCTATGACCGAGTTTTGAGGTAGTTCGATCTACAGTAGGGGATCCCATCTCTCAGGGACTATAAGTTTTCCTAGACTATTCAAGATAACACTACAGTCAGTGGGGCTCCAGATATGTAGCACTTTTGGACTAAGGATGCGAACGATGCCCCCATCTAGCCAATGGATGGTGATGATGCTAGGGTTACTAATGGCTACAATGCCTAGTACGCAGGCATCCGCCCTCCTCGGATGATGAGGGCTCAGGGTCTGATTCACGTAGTTGTGCATCAGATGGGGAGGCAATGCGAGGTAGCCATTGAGGTGGCATAGGGTCGCAACAGGAGAGAGCAAAGGAGGCCACAGGCTCAGTAGAGGCTACAACAGCAAGAGAGGAGGGAGGAGAGACCCCCTTCTCCATGGAGAGAGAGGCCACCATCACCCGATAAAGGCAAGGGTGTCGAGGTAGGAGAGAGTAGCGATATGGCTACTCTTCGGGTGGAGACTATTTGTCTCCAGGCTCAGGTGTAGTCCTTGAAGGATGAGGTTGCATGACATCGAGAGGAGGCCACATAGCTCAGAGATGAGGTTGCATGCCTAAAATCACGGAGCGGAGGAGTGAGCACTCGGGACCTAGCATGGGCTATTGCCCAGATCACATTCTATCAGAATCTATACTACCATATGGTGCCAGAGGGGCAGAGGTTATCGTTGTCGGCCCCCATTGCAAAGCCTGTCATGATGAGGTCATCAAGGACATCATCACGATCAGAGTCCAGGACTCATAGCACCACACATACTACGATGGGGCCACCTCGTCCACCTCAGGGTGGGGGAGGAGATGAGGCTAAGATCTCGAGGGGTTCTCGAGGCTAGCTACTATAGACTACACTACATAGATTGATACATAGTGTTTATTATTTTTGATAGAGGATTGAGTATGCCGAGGTATAGATTGTGGCATACCGATCCAGTTTTGAGATGATGTATATATTGTTGATATATATATAGATGAGATATTTTTGATCACATGACTTGTATTATGTGTTTGTATGATGCTTTAATATTTTGGTGTGATCGATTTGATGATTCATGTAATTATGTCATTTGAAAATATTATGGTTTGAATGTCATGCTTTTAAAATTTTAAATGAAATAATCTGATGTAAACAAATTGGTTGTTTTTGGAATAATTTGATAAAAATAAAAGGGACTTCTAAAAATAATTTCAAAGGACATTGTCGCTATTATAGACCATTTCACGGAGTCGTCGCTCGCTAGGTCGTCAAGCTAATCCTAGTATAAAAATATTGTTAAAAGTAAAATAGTGCTTAATAGACTATCTTAAGACTTTGTTGTGATGATGCAAATGATGATGATGATGATTTGTTTTCAGATTTCCATGAAAATATTTTGCATAAAAATGATTTTTGCTAGGCATAAATTCCTAAGTGTGATA
The DNA here is from genome assembly GCA_028583015.1 of Wollemia nobilis. Lineage (NCBI taxonomy): Eukaryota > Viridiplantae > Streptophyta > Pinopsida > Araucariales > Araucariaceae > Wollemia > Wollemia nobilis. Next base: position 468,172 of record JAQPPZ010000629.1, on the reverse strand, counting down.
AAATTTGTGAATAATTCCCTAGGAATTATACCATCATTGCAAAATTGGATGTTGACATAATGACATGAAATAGTAACAATGTGCGTTCTTTTAAAGCATAATTGTGGAACATAATGATTTAAGTCATATGTTTTTATGATTTTAAATAGATGGGAAAATAAAATTAAAACAATGGTTTGCACTAGGCATAGAATATTTAGGTATAGACTTATACCATCATCACGAAATCCAAAGAAGAAAATAATAGTTTTATTGCATGGTTGATTTTTAATTTTTGAAAATAAATAGAAAATATGAAGATGAGGACTTGTGCCAGGCATAAAATTCCAATTTTGGTTTCAGAACTATACCGTCGTCGTGAAAGTCAAAAGTTATATATAAATGTAATTTTATTGCATGTTTTTTTTAAAAATGATTTTGATTTTTTGGTAATGAATGTAGTTTTCTTTATACTAAACAACTATTCTCAGAGAAGAAAATGAAATTATTCCAGACAATTTGCAAAAATATTTCAAATTATCTTAAAGACAAAAGTTAGATTTATAAGGAATCCCATGTGCGTATGTGAGTTCATTCCCGATCTTGATTTATCATAATGATACACAAAATATCTCAAATACAAATGTGTGTGCAATTGCTTTGTGCATTTACCAATTTTGAGCAAGATAATTTGATACAAGTGATTTGAATTAACCAAATAAGTGTTCATTAACCATGATTTAGATGCATATAACCATACCAGACTACTATGTAAGTCGGGTTATCAAGAGCTAGCTAATCCATAAGCGGACATAGGTCTGTACAAAAGAAGGTCGCTAATGTGACAGACATATCACCATGCTAGGAGTTACCCAAGGCCAAGCGGGTTGGGCATAAACCACCTGTTATGGGGCTTACCTCACAGTTTTTGAATAATTGAGAATTCCAGGGATTCAATCTCATCAACCCTTCTTTTCTTTTCAATGGGTAGGGAAAGGGATTTTATTGCTTTTGCTTTTGCTTGTTTTGCTTTCTTTGCTTTTTTTTTTGTACTTTTGTATTGTTGCTTGATACTGAGATAATGCTAAAATATTTCTATGATGAAAAATAACCTTTTTCTTTTTATCTTTTCTTTGAACTTTTCTTTTCTTCCTATGCTAGGGATACTTGCTCGGATTAGTTGTAGAGCAAGGGATTTTTATTCTGGGTAGGGGTGAGCTTGTCCTTTTGTCAATTCTCAAATATTCTAGACAATGTGCATGATAGGATAGCAAGGGAAACTTTTTGCTCAAGAAACCACTTCTACTATGCATCATAGCATGGACATTACAAATATAATCATTTTATTGTGAAATGATATGCTTGGTTTAAGTAAATAACAATATCAATTATCTATGCTCAAACTTTATTTAATTGAATTTTGTCGACTTTGATATAAGAGAGATTAGTAATCATGCCAAATAAATCAAGATATTTATTCATGTGAATGTGAAAGTGTGGGATTCCAAATAAATGCTAATTTATCCAAAATAATTTGAAAATATAACTGCAATACTTCACAAATTGAGAGGTACAAAGAGAAAATATGGTTTTAAATATTTTGATGATTTGGATGTTTTTGGTGTTTTTATATTTTTAAGTTTATAAATTGAAAGAAATACAAGATAGTGGTTTTTTGAAATATTTTAAACAAATATATACAATGATGAAATGACCAATTTTTATGCATAGTAACGTTTAAGATGCAAAATGTTCATGGGTTCTTTAAGTTCTTTACCATCTAAGGTAGATAATTTGTATGCTCTCGATTCAAATTTAGCAGTGATAATATATGGTCCAAGCCAGTTTTGTTCAAATTTACCTTTAAGGTCTTTATTTGCATTAGTATTTTTTTTATTTTCTCTTAAAACAAGGTCGTCGACCTCAAAGGATCGATGACGAACTTTTGTAGCATATGATCTTTTAAGCTTGTTTTGGTAGGCACGAAGATGCTCCAAAGCATTGATGTGCTTTTCATCTAGGAGTTCTAGATGACTGAGTCTGCCAGCTCGATATTCATCTCCTACTTCGATATCTTAAAGTAGTAGAGCCAAAGAAGGAACTTCTAATTCAAAGGGAAAAATGACTTCAACACCATAAACCAAGACAAAAGGTGAAGTACATGTGGGAGTACGAACGCTAGTGCGATATGCCCATAAAGCTGGATATAATTGAATGTGCCAGTCACGGCCAGATTTATTGACCAATATTTTGAGAATTTTGATTAATGTTTTGTTAGAAGCTTCTTCTTGGCCATTACCCAGAGGATAATAGGGAGTGGACCAGCGATGTTGAATCTTATATTTTTGGAATAATTTCTTAACATCTTTATTTTTGAAACAAGTTCCATTGTTTGAGATGAGATTTGCAAGAATTTTGAACCTACAAATGATTTGATTAAAAATAAATTTAGAGACTTGTGTTCCAATGTAGGAAGCTAAAGGCATAGCTTCAACCCACTTCGTAAAATACTCAGTGGCGGTTATGATGAATTTGTGTCCATCAGATGACACAAAATTAATTTTGCCAATAATTTCTAAGCCCCATTTTGAAAAGGGCCAAGGAGATGAAATAGCCTATAGTTCTTATGCAGGGGCATGGACAAGGTCAGCATGTTTCTGGCACTTTTTGCAATGGTGCACATAATCATGTGCATCATTCTCCATGGTAGGCCAATAGTATCCTATCCTAAGGAGCTTTTTAGGAATGAAACTACCACTGAAGTGTCCTCCACAAGATCCATCATGGGATTCACTCAAAGTTGATCTGGATTCTTCTAAATTCAAACATCTCAATAGGATACCTTCAAAAGATCTCCTATATAAAGTATTGCCAATTATTACAAATCGACTTGCTCGTCTACGTAATAACCGACGCTGGTTTCTATTAGAACTGGCAGGGAAAGTCCCATTGTGAAGAAAATCAAATATACCCATATACCAAGGTTCAGGAGTAGTTTCATTGATTAGAAACACATCCAAAGGTTCTAAGCATGACTTATTTGAAGCGGGTTCCTAGAGTCAACAAATAATGATGGTGGCATATTCGTCATCTAACTCCAAGGGCAGAAGAGATGCAACTGCGGCCATAGCATCAACCACACGGTTGCTAGTTCGAGGAATAGCTTCCAAGGTAACTTGATCAAATAGAGATATCAATTGTAAAACATATGCTTTATATGGACGTAATTTATCATCTCGAATCTGATAAACTTCATTAATTTGGTTTATAACAAGTTGAGAATCACCAAAAACTAGTAGATGTTTAATTTTTAGCGCCAAGGTAGCTCATAATCCAAGGATTAGAGCTTCATATTCAACAATATTATTGGTGCAAGCAAATGTTAATTTAAAAGACAAAGGTATAATATCTTTTTGTGGAGATATTAAAATAATACTTGCACTAGCCCCACTCATGCATCGGGCTCCATCAAAGTATAAGGACCATTGTTCAACATGGTCTTCCTCTAATTGAAGGTATTCATCAGGAAACTCAATGATGAGGGGATGGGTAGACTCTAAGGGTGCAACAACTAATTGATTTTCTATGATTTGACCCTTAACAGACTTATGTCCTATAAACGTGAGTTCAAACTTGCTTAGAGCAAGAACCCACTTTGCTATGTGACCCGATAAATAAGGTCGACTCATGATATACCACAAGGGATCATATTTAGCAATGACATATGTTTTCTGACTGAGCATATAATGGCATAAATTTTGTGTAGAAAATATGACTGCTAGACATAGTTTTTTTAATGTTGTGTAGCGGGTTTCATAACTAATTAAAGTTTGGCTAATATAATAATTAGCACGTTCTCTTTTCTCATCAAGTTGAGCTAACATAGCTCCTAAAGAAAAATCTAAAGCTGAAATGTATAGGATAAATGGGCGATCATGTCTAGGTAGTGAAAGCACAGGTGGGTTAAGGAGGTATTGTTTGATAAGTTCAAAAGCTTCCTTACATTCATCGTCCCAATTAAAAGGGACATCCTTCTTAAGAAGCTTATGAAAGGGACCGATTTTGTCCACCAGCTTATCGATGAAGCGACGGATAGCTTGAAGCTTACCTTGTAAACTTTGTAACTCAGATATATTGGTAGGTGCGGGCATATCAGTGATAGCCACAATCTTGAGAGGGTTTATTTCAATGCCATGTAAAGAAACTATAACCCCTAATAATTTACCGGACTTAACTCTGAATATGCATTTAGCATAATTTAGTCGGGTAAGATATTCCCTTAACTGATCAAACACTGTCCTTAAGTCATTTAAATGATCATATTTTTTGATGGAACGAGCTATGATATCATCTATGTAATCATGTAGGATATCATGCATCATGTCGTGAAATATATAAGTCATAGCTCGTTGATAGGTTGCACCTGCATTCTTTAAGCCAAATGGTATCAATTTCCAACAAAAGGTACCCCAGGGGGTAATAAAGGCTATTTTAGCCTGATCTTCAGGAGCTATTCTGATCTAATTATAACTGGAAAATCCATCCATTAGAGACATCATTCCACTCCCAATAGTAAAATAAATGATTTGATCCATGTTGGGAAGAGGAAAATCATCTTTAGGGCATGCAACGTTAATATCTCTAAAGTCTGTGCAAACCCTAACTTTGGTAGCTTCTTTCTTGGTGACTGGAACTACATTCGAGATCCATTCAACATAATCAATAGCTTGTATAAAAACAACATTCAAGAGTTTTTCTAACTCCCCTTTGACTAGCAAGGCCACTTTGGGATGCATTTTTCTAAGTTTCTATTTAATAGGTTTAGCATCCGGATGGACTACTAGGTGATGCATGACTACAGAAGGGTCTAAACCTGGAATAGCTTCATATGTCCAAGCGAAGACATCTTCATATTATTTAAGGAATGCAAAGTATTGCTCTTGTTTTTCTTGACTTAATTCTGATCCAATATTGATTATGTGGGGATTATCCTCAGTTCCAATATTAAATTTAATGGCATTTTCTACTTCCATGTGTAGATCGCTTTCAAAATTAGGTGGGGTGGGTGAAATGCCCAATTCTTGTAATTATTTTAAGGTTAACTTGGATAATTCATCTTGAGGATTTGTGGCCTCAAGCTGGGATATAGTAGGTATAGAACCATCAAAATAAAAACCATTGTGTAACATTTCCTCAACGAAGACATCATGGAAAATATCGCCTTCCAACTCATCATCAGATTCAGCAATCACTTCAGGATAAGCTATGGATAGCATATTACATGTAAATTGCTGATTTTTTAGAGGCAAATCATCACACCAATCCAAATAATCTTGATAACATATGAGTTGATCATCATCTTCAAAAGGGAAGGGTTGACCCTTACTAGGAAATAGGCCCACACCACATCGGGCAGGCCATGGTTCTACTTCAAAGGCTTCTTTCATACCATATTGGAGAGGTCCCAAGCCTTTCCCTTTATATCGCATTTTAAGCATTATAGGTTTAGCTTTAATATACTCATTAGTAAAATAACATCGAGCATATCCCTCATGATGAGTTTTGATGTTAATGGGTATTCTTCCTTAGTCATATCCCTTATAAATGAAGGCACAACTCTCAACTTGGTAAGTACTTCCCATAGGTTGTGGTAGGCCCAAAGTATGAGGAGATGGTGGTAAATTACTTAATATAATGGAATTTTGCATAGAAGCATTTGTGTTTTTTGATATAATAATTTTAGATAAATCAGGTAAGAGTTCATCAGAAAGAGCATAAGATGTAGAAGGATCATTCCCTATATCTTTAGATGTGGAAGGTATGATAGATGTAGATAATGGGGAGGTGTTAATAAATGGGTCTATAGGTTTTGAAATTATAGGGATGGAACATGAAGGATTGGTTTTGGATTTAAAATCTTTTTGAGGTTCTAGTGTGGTTTTTTTAGAATATTGTTGGGCTATACATGAGGGTGAAATTAATGGAGGAGAAATAGATGAAGTTATGGGTGTGTGTTTCACAGGTTTAGATAAAAAATGAGAATTAGGATGTGTGGATGACAGAGCAGGGCAAAATTGAACTGCAAAAGGTTCTGCCAAAGCACACATATCAAAGGGTCTAGGATCACCATGGATAGTGACCAACTGATTTTTAAATTCGAATTTAACACATTGGTGTAAAGTTGATGGGACAGCCTGCATTGCATTGATCCAAGGATGACCCAAGAGTATATTGTATGATGCGGGGCAATGTACAATAAACATGGTCGTATCTAAGGTTCTCGAACCAACTTGCAATGGGATGGTGATAACTCCACATGTTTCTTGTGTTTCATCATTGAAAGATTTTATGATCATGTAAATTTTTTTCATTTCGTCACTTCTAAACCCAAATCTTTGGTAGAAGTCAAAAGTGCAAATATTTAGATATGAACCATTATCAATCAAGACCCTTTTGACGGCTACATCTCCTATTAGGGCAGTAATATATAAGGGGTTATCCTTACGTAAACTATGTTGCGGGATATCTTTATCTCGAAATTCAATACAATCAACTTCTCTAGTGATGATAGTATTGGCCATGGCTTCAGGTTGAATGTTTTGTGGTACCACCATTTGGCTTAATGTAAGCATTAATTCATCCCTATGGGCAGGATAAGATCTTAACAAATCCAAAAGGGAAATTTTGGCTGTAGTATTGGATAATTGTTCATTAATATTATAATGAGGTTTAGATTGAACATTAGGAGCATGATTCCCTTTATTGGGATTTTTCAAAACAAATGGAGTTGATCCATCGTTCTAATTTGGTTCTTGTTGAAAATTTTGAGCTTGTTGTCTGGTAATGGATCTGATGGTTCGTACAATATTATTTTGAGGAGGCTGAATAGGTCTTGGTCTAGCATTTATAGCTTCTTCATTAGAAAGGAACTGATTAGAAGAGGGTCGAGTAGTGACTCTTCGAGGAAATGGTTCTTTCGAAATCATAGAATCTGTGATAGGTTGAATAGGATCTGATTTTTTTTTAGAACTATTTGATTTATTTGAGGTGATGTCTATTTCACTTTCAGTATCTAATTCTACATCACTGAGATCCGATGTTTGAATATTTTGTAGGGGTCTGGTCGTGACCATGGATAAAGTTGTGCCAAATTTTTGTAAATCATGATTAGGTAAATGTCCGCTAATAGTTCCTACATATCAGGTAGGAGGAGGGACATTATGATGCTCAATTTGATTGGCCACCTCTTTACCATGTTTTGGTAAAGGATGTTGAAATATATCTAATGATTGATTAGCATTTTTATTTTTATTTTGGGGAATGTTATTTTGAGCATTATTAGGAGCATTTTTTTTAGGTTGGAAGGCTTGCACCTCCATCTCATTATTATCAATCAGATCTTGTATTTTATGTTTTAACATTTTACAAGAGTTGGTAGAGTGTCCAGGCCCTCTATGGAAATCACAGTGTAAATCGGCTCTGTATCCGGGTATGGTTGGATCAGGTTATCAGATATTAGGTAATTGAATAAAACATCTTTAGATTAATTGGGATAGAATGGTTGATAATGGTTGATTCAATCTAGTAAACTCTCGAGGAGGTTTATCAGGAGGTTTCAATATAAATTTTTTTGTTGTCTTTGTTGTATTGATATTAGCAACTTTTTTGCTATCAGTGACTCCATCACCTACAACTTGTTTGTTTTTATATTGATTTATGGATGTTTTCTCATCATCTTTCTTCCTAAGCTAGCCTCTCCTAATGATACCATCTTCTACTCTTCGAGCTAAGTCTATATCCTGATCGAAGGTGGTTAAGGTAGTAGTTGATAACTCATAAGATATTTTTTCTTGCAAATTATTAATAAAAATGTCCAACATTTCCCTATAAGGTAGCACAAAGTGTAATTTTCCTGTCAACTGCCTCCATCTAGCTAAGAAATCAGCAAAACATTCATCTTTGTCTTGTTTTAAGTTGTACAAATATTTAATGGTTACATGCATTTCGATATAGGCACTAAATTGATGCACAAAATATTCAGCGGTCTCTTCAAAATTTCTCAAAGAATGAGTGGGCAATTGGTAGTACCACTCTAATGCCATTCCTCCTAAACTTTTCGAGAACATTTTTAGTAATAACAAGTCATCATGTGATATATCATGACATGCTATCCTAAACATGCGAAGATGCTCTATGGGATCTTCAGTTCCTTTATAAATAGGCAGGACGGGCATGGGAAAGTGTTTAGGGTATGGTTGTGCTACAACTATGGGATCCAAAGGCTGACTACACATCTCTTGATAATTGTACGAGGGATGGTAGAGATCCATATGGTCCATGCGGGAAGCTAACTGTTTCACCATGGATTCCAGATTACTATTTTGCCCACCATATTGGTTCGGTAGGGTATTAATATGGGATTGATGAACATATGATGGAGGGACATGAAGATTAGATGCTATATTGCTATTGTGTAAATTGTTGGTAGGAAGGGTGTTATGAAGAAGTTTTGAAGTTGTATTATGTTGTATCCCAGATTGTTAAAAATTGGTGTTTGGCTTCATTTTAGGTTTTTGTCGATTTGAAGCATATTGGTCAATAGTTTGGCGAAATAAAGCAGTGAATGAAGGTCTCTTTTGTGTGGGAATTATTTTAGGCTCAATAACAGGTTCCTTAGGATGTTGGGTAACCTGTTGTTTTTGCATGTTCTAAATCACAGTGACCATATCTATATTGGATGGTCCAACTTTATCACTTTCTTGATCGACAAAAGACAAAGGATTAGTGTGCATGTTAAATCCTTCTTCTAGGATTGCTTGAGTTTCACTAATTTGTCCCCTATCAAGATGAACTACCATATTAAGAGCACCAATATTATTATTGAAGAATTTCCAGAAATGATCTATGTTATCAAAAGTAACAGTTCCATCTGGAGCCATTCTAGGGGATGAGGATCCTTCTCTCTAACATTTTCTTGTTGCTCATTTTCTTCACCGACTCATCTTCCGGTCGTTCTAGAGTTTCTCCTTCTAGAATTGGATCCTCAGGAAGGGCATTTGATTTTTTTGTTTTCTTTCCTAACCAATTTTCTTATTCTTCTTCTTCAGTTTGTTTACCATTCCTAAGTCTAGTCATTGTGCTTAAACTTAGATTTCAGCATATATATATATTTATATATATATATGCAACAAGCTTACGAGGTATATATTTTAATTATATACCTACTATAGTATTTAAAATAAAATGTTTTGGTTTTGTTATGTTTTTTTAAGTTTTTTTATTGTTTTTTTATAACAATATTATGAAGATAACAAACAACACACAAAACGTAAGAAATAATAATAATGAAAGCAATGATCTAGTTTTCTATAAACAATTTATAAATATCATTAATGGGCTTAAGTTCTTCAGGAGTCATGAAATGTTCTTCTTCAAATTGGAAATTGTTTTTCAAGAAGTCAACAAAGTGTGCTATGGTGATATTATCTGTTTCAGATTCTGTTTTGTAGAAGTAAAGCTCGTGGTAATACTCTTGATATAACACAGCTCTAGGAACTCTATTCCATATTTCCCTATTCGTAAGAACGACCTCTTGATCTTCTACGCAACCTAGGAATTGGTGTATAATAGTTGCATTCTCGAGGTATTCCTTGAAGGTGAACAATTTTGAAGACACAAGAGCTCTCCTATAAGCTAACCAGCTATGGCAAGCTCTTTGAAGTTCATGATAAAAAATGAGTTGATGAGGATCCAGGATTTTATCTAGGGCAAACCTCTTGAATTTTTAAGCTTTGTTGACCTAGATGAAATGATACCTAGTCTCCTATCAAGTTCATCCCACAAAAGTTGGTTTCTATCTATTTTAGGCACACTAAGCACAAAATTAATTTCTATGGCTGCTAATTGGTTTTCAACATTTATAGTGACAACTAGTATTTTCTTAGGAGCTACCATCTAAACATGATATGCAACTTAGTAGTTTTCTAATGATTTTAAATCCATATTTTTTTTTTTAATGTTTTTGTTTTGTTTTTCTTTTCAAAAGGTTTTAGTTTCACATCGGGTTCACCAAAATGTATCATTCCAAATTTTTTGCACCCTTACCTTCAGGCTAAAGGATCTGTGCCTGAAAATGGGATGCGAGAAGGATGGGACAATACCTCGTACTGAGAGGCCCTTTGAAGGTCTCGCCTCTCAGGGGAGGGGTATTAAGGTGATTTTTCAATGGATGGTGGGTTCACCAGGAAACATTTAGTGGCAGTCTTCATGCCTAGGTTGGAAATGTGTTTGATGTGTTCAATTTTATATTTAATCATTCAAGTCCTAGGCTTGGACAAATGAATCTAAATTTTTCTATATGAAATGCAAATTTAAATGAATACAAAAAGTAGCAATGAATATCAAGTACAAAGAATTTACTAAATAAAGACAAGTTAAACCTGATTTCGAATGTTTGATGGAGGTTCTAATTTTTTTTTGAAGATGTCAAGATCACCTCTGATCTGACAGGATCATCTAAAATTAGACAGGATCGTCTGAGATATAGTGAATTCATCATATGAATTCATCAGACGAATTCGTCAAAGACCTACAATCAGGGAAATAGACATAGAACACAGAAAATGTAGTAATACTAACATAGGAAAATGGTGTAAAATGACAATATAAATACTAAAATGATAATTGCGAATAGAAATTCAAATAAATTATAGTATTCTAATGACAAATTATGATATTATCATGCACTCAAGCTATATGGGTGAACTCCAAAATGCAAAATAGCAAAAAATAACAATAAACTGATCTAAATGCAGAATGAAAACAACAGACGAGAAGAGAAAAGTGCAAACTCTAGGCACTAATTGCCCCCAATGTTGACTACAGTCGAAATCATCTCGAATTGGGGTGAGATCGTCCGAGATCGTACAGGATCATCTGCGATGATCTGAGCTTGCTCCGGTTGAAAAACAATGAAGTTCCTACAAACAAACTTAGGAAATACGAAGGCAAATGGTGATTTAAGATGGTCTAATGCAAATAGAACTCGTGTTACAGGAAAATTCAGCTAGGGGAATGTCAAGGGGAGGGCCTAAGATTAAATAGGCATAGGAAGGAGGTTGGGAGGTTGGAGATCATCCCAATTTGGGAGATCTCCAACGAGGGAAGTCTCTAACCATGCATACACACTTTTGCCCAGTTTAGAGATGTCGTTGAAACAAAAGCTAATTATAAAAAATTAGTTTTGGGATGAAATCGTCTGGACGTCCTAGTCCAGATGAATTCGTTCGATCTGAGGTGATATCGTCTGATCGGCAATGATATCGTCCAACATTCACAACAAATCCTAAAAATGGCATGGAAAATGAGGAAAGCGGTTTAACAGGTGGTTCGAGGTTAAATTTAAATTTTGAATTATTACTAAGGTAATTTTAATTATTTGCTAAGGTTTACTGTGCCAATTTTAGGGTGCTACAGTGGTAAAAAGGATGAAATCCCCAAAGGGGATTTGCAAGTTTTGAGAAATCAGACTTGTGACAGTCAGTAAAAGGGAGAATATAGGCTTAGGAAATGCTAATAAAAAGGGAATCCACTTCCCAAAAATGCTACAAGTATGAATTGAAATATAATTTTGGGGATTTGACAAAATGTATCAAGGAATTGTTCAGATTTTAAACTAAATAAGCAATAACAAGTAAATGCGAGAGCATAACTCTAAAATTAAATTCTATAGAAGCATTAATGCATGCAAAATAATATGTAATACAATAATAAATTACTAATTATCTTTAATTCTAATTAAAAGACAAGTAATATTCCTAAAATATTGAGAAATATCACATATGAAACTAAAGAAAATGTTAGTAAAAATGCTTGAAACAAAGAAACAACTTATGAAAGAAGAATTTAGGCACTAAAATAGCATGAAAGGAAACAATATTAGATCAATATGTTGTAGGAAGAACAAGGGTTTATAAACAAAGGATTAGTAAGAAAACATGTAAATAAAAATATGGCAAAATCCTACAAAAATGGAGGATTAGAGTCATAAACTATGGCAAAAGAAATGACAAATTCAAAGGAACCTACAAGAGAAGTGTGAGAAATGATAATATGGAAATAAAATATATGAAAAAGAGGCTGCAAAACATAGTTAGAGTGCTACAAAAACTAAGTTAGAGGCTACCAAAGAAAGAGTTAGAGGAATTAAGATGAAATACTAAGCATATGAAATAAAATGCACGAAATAAAATGAGAGATATTAATCTAGCAAGGCCACAACCAGGGGGGAAATTTTGTGGAACCAAGGTGAAGGGAGAGAAGAAGGGATCTAGGAGAGCTTCCTTCCTTACCTCAATGGTGAACTTATTACTTAAGCCCTCCCTAGACTTGCTTGGCTTGTCTCCAATGCTTGTCAAGACTACTCTAATCCTTGATAAATCTTATGTTATTGCATGAGAAGAGCCTAAATAAGAAATTCAAATGCTAGAGCAATATGGGTAGAAATTTTCTACCATAGAAACCTTGCTAAATTCCTACCCAAGGAGGTCCTTAAATAGGATTTGGAAGGGGGATTAAAGGGAGAATTGGATAAGAATGAATTCAAATGAGAAAATATCGGACCTTTCTAGAGAATGTGCGATCAATGGTTGAGGTGGAAATATGCTCAATATGTATCTACCTGGTTCGTGTGAAAGATTCTTGGCCATTTTGCCAAATTCACCAATGTTTGCCAAATTCACCATGGGTGTGTTGATTTTGGTTTAGAGTGGCAAATTTGGTAACAAAATATATTAGATTCATGATGTTTAAATTCTAAAAAGGGCTGCCAAATTTACCACTATCTAAATTCACCATAGGTGTGACAAATTTGGTAAAAACTAACTTTCTAACAAAAAACCCTAATTTTGTAATTTTGCTAAATTTGCCACTCGACTTACCAAATTCACCACTGGAAAATATGGTCAGAGTGGAAAATTTGGTAAAGGTGTTTTTAAGTGTTCATATTGATAGGGAATGTTGATCTTGAAATTTTGTGAAGGTTAGAACAGGTTTTGGAAATTTTTGGTGTGATTTGGACTAGTTTTGGGAGGTCACAATAAGCATGTCAAAATTGGGTGTCTACAATACTCGATTAGGAATTTATATTGTCAAATAAGGTGATAGAAATCTTATCCAAAGTACTTAAATTTGTCCAAAGACCCCTTGGTTGCAATTATGGAAATAAAAAGGATGGCCAAAAATAAATTGCTTTATGTGGTTGGTTGCACATAGCAGTATTATAACTCAGGATAACATGAGAAGACATGGGTTTATTGGACCCAACTGGTGTGTAATGTGTTACCTAGAGGATGAAACAACATACCACCTCATTCAGGGTTATGCATAGTGGTGAATATTTTCCAAATGGGTAAATATTAGGATTTTCAAAATTAGAAATTTGTGAATATGAGGCCCCTTGACGTCAGTCCATTTGCCTAAAATTTTTAGGACAAATTTTTTCTTAGATTCAATTTGCCACAATATATATCCAAACATAGGAATATTTGTACTTGTTGGAAATATATTTTCAATCCTGGTCTAATGGTGGTATTTTTAGGAAGTTATAATATAATTTAATATATCAAAAGTCACCCCAAATATGACATTATATTTTAGGGATTCAAATACCCCAAATTTTGGTCTGAAGATGCTCGATTTGATTTGCTTAGGATTATCCATGATTTAACTTGATTTTTATTATGATTCACCATTATTTTACAAGTACATTTTAAGTCCAACACCTTATGCATAACCCTGACCTCCTTTTTTGTGTCCCTATGCCCAAACAATATGGATTTTATGGTAAAGTATTTTTTTCAATCAGATTGATTCATTCTCACTGAGAACAAATTTTGGGAGAATTGGAAGACTAATAGATTCAAATCAAAGACCTTGAAGATATCTTGGGATTTGGGTTTGGGTTTCATATACTAGAAACTTTTGTTGGAACATAATACAAATATTTTCAAAAAGGAATTTAGACAAGAGGAAATCATCTAGGACACTCTAATTAGGAAAATTTTAAAGATAGTGTAGGCTAAAACCCAAGAGTACTCTCAAATAGTAGAGGATGAAGTAGATATATGGACACAACTCTAGAAACAACTACAATATGGGAACTAATAAAGGAAGGATAATAATAGAAATATGACTTTATAAACTCAGGATGAAGTCTATGGATTCAAAATGAAAGGGTAAATGGAACACTTTAGGGTTCATCCAACAAGGACTAAAACTTCTAAAAGTTGGAAAGTCAAAGGAACATATATGTATTGCATTTCGAGCCTTGCCAATAAAGGCAGGTTATGAAGAGTAAATGTATAATTTGAGATTTTTTTATTATTTCAATATACATGAGGATAGTAAGTGTATTCAATAATATCATATGGTCAAATTTTTTTATAGATATTTGACATTCAACATATTTTGAAATAAACTAAGTATACAACTTATTTAAACATATTGTTGCAAGAATGATCAAATTATAAACCAATTTATTTGAGATATGATGTACTAAATAATAGTAACATAAAAACACTTTATTTATGTGTATATGGCTCCAAGACCCCTCATTTATTCCAAATTATTATGTTATAGTTGGATGAAGTAAAATTTGAAACATAAGTATATACATGTTTTTAAAGATAAAAAATTTAAAGGTTTGTATGAAGATTTGGAGTATCAAATCCTTTGGTAATGCATTGAAAATAAAAGATAAAATTAAATCTAATATCACTGATTTAAAATATCTAATGGAAATTAATGGAATGGAGAAATATATCTATAAGCAAGAAAAAATTTAATGTTAACACACATAATACAAAATAAAAATTTATATTGGAACAAAAAATATACAAATGAATGGATTCAAAAGGGTGATAGAAGTACCATTTTTTTATGCTATAAGAAAAATATTTTTTTTCCTTGGATTAGAAGTGTTTGAAATATAATTGATAGAATTATTTAAGAACGCAAATAAGATTAGATCATGAAAGAAGCAACCAAATATTTCAAACATATTTCATCCAAAATTTAGTAGGATAAGGAGGATCAATATGAAATTTCACAAAATATTCCATCAATTATAACATGAGGAGAAAATAGATTCTTGATGAGAAGCATCTTTATGGGGACCTGTATAACATAATTTTATCTAACTACACATTAATGAGGCACCTCATTATGATGTATTTCCAATATATTTCTTTCAAAATTTTGGGATATGTTGAAGAATAAGATGTTTTTCAAGGTTGAATATGCAAGACAAAGAAGTGTCTAAAAATTAAATTCAATGTCACATTTATTATATTGTTTCCCATGAAAAGGGTGTAACAAATCGACACTAACAAAATAATAATTACAATAGTAAGTTCTATTTGTATAGAAATAAAAATAATATGCACTAGATTATTTGTAATATTATTAGGCTATAACTTAGGAAATTCAAAGGAGTATAAGAGATCCAAGTTCTAGGTCTCAAAATAGTCCCATCCACTTAGAGAGGGAGACATCTCTTAGATAGTTATGGAAAATTCTATTATGTACACAAATAGAAGATAAAAATATATATGATGATTCAACTATATCACAACTCTCCAACATATACTTTAATTAAGTAATAAAACCTTACCCTAATGGTCAAGGATTGACTATCCTAACCTAGGGAACCAAGCCAAAAATAAAAATATTTTTTATGGCTAGAAATATATTTGATGACTATATAAAATTACATGTCTCCAGTCTAAAAAACATTTATTTTCAAAGCTACAAATATCTAAATAATGGTCATTAGTTTTCATACTGCATACTCATTAGGATGATTTTACCTCTTGATGAGGATTTACTACACTTGGTGATACCAAATATTAAAAATCCATGAATACACCATTGTATATATCTATAGGTCAACTTGTACTTCATCCAAATCTAAAAGTACCCTCTAGGACACCTTCTAACCGATTACCTATTGAGAATAAGAAACATGAAAAATAAGGTGTATTTTAGAGGTAGGAGAAAGCTGCAATTGACATATAATTTTGGTTCTTAGTATAATTAGCATTGAACATCAATGAAATTTGTAAAAATACAATATCATTCACTTCAAACTATCATTAAGAATAGGGTTAATAATATTAATGTTTCATATAATTTTCAACCTTTATAAATATTATCTTTAGGGATATGGAGGATAGTCTAATGTGTCATAATCCAAATTTTCACAATATAATATTTCATTCCACTTGACCTCTTATATTTTTTTTGGAGATTGTCTCAATAGCATTTACAAGAACTCTTTACTAGAGGTCAACTTAAGTTTTTTATGGTTCTCAGTTAAGTTATCTGCCCCTTTCATTGTAGGTCAACATATTCTTCTAAAATATTCAAAAGAATGCATACATCCCTACTCCTTACATATGTGTTCCTATGTAAGTGTACTATATGCCTTATATAATATCTATCAATATCATATTTTTATGAGCTAGCTTATTCCTTTTCTATCCATATAAAAGGATATGCTAATATCTTAACTTGCATAAGTCCATCTAAGCAAGTGAACTAAGCATAAATAATCTAGCCTCGAGAATAATTTTCAATCCATAATTGATTTGTGGTTTATTAATTAAGTCTCTTTCAAATGGTTTAAAGAGTTTATCTTTAAAAGTTATATATATACCCCAAGGAATTCTTATCTATTAAGCTAAAGAACAATTAGTGAAGGTGTAAAACTATAATACAATAATTCACTTAATTAGGAACATAATCATTTAATTAATGAGACTTTCAAAACAAGCCCATAGATAAATAAACTTCACACATAATCATATTTACACCACATATATCCTAGGAACCCTCATAGGGAATAAACCCAACATAAAATCATTTCCTTATTTTATTTCATAAAGTATTTGGTACATACATTAGATCAAAGGTATCCCAAAATTCCTTTGCTTTAATTATAAGAACTTATTATTTCTTATAGTTTAAAACATGAATTAATCCATCAATTCATAATCATAAATTAATTCCATACATTAATTCAGAGATAATCTATAATGCCTCCACTTCCTACATAAGAATTTTTTCAAATTCCTATGATATCACATTATGAAATTCTCCTTTAATTCATAATTACATGTTATTTCAAATCTTACATAAATCATTATATATTTTTAGCAATTTTTGATATCATCAAAGAAGTCCACATAATCTTCTCCAATTTATCATTACGAATAATAAAGGAAGGGTGTAATCAAACCCTCCATTTAAATCTTAATAAAGATATATCTAATAGCCTTCAAAGGCACACATTTGAAAATCATATTAATATATACTAAGAATCATTAACATAACTTTCAATATTTTTTTCCAAAGGAGTACATTGGAAATTTACATTAGACCTTTACTAAGGAACTCCTAATTTTATATCCAAAATCATACTCATAATTTTTGTTATCATAGAATCTGATCTAGCCAAACTTTTCAATTTGTCTAACATCTCTGTTATGCCTCGTAATTATGTTGACATGTCTATCATCAAGTGGGGTTTACCACCTACTAGGTGGCACAAGATCAATTTCAATGGTGCGGCTAAAGGCAACCCTGGAGTGGCTAGCAAAGGAGGAATTCTCAGAAACCATAGGGGAGAAATAATTTTGGCCTTTTCCCAGAACCTGGGAATTCAATCCAACAATATGGCAGAGGCCCAAGCTTTTTTCCAAAGTTTGATCCTCAAGGAAGGGTTGACCATCAATAAACTTATCATCGAAGGAGACTCGTTGCAATGTATCAACTGCCTCAAAGGTACTGCTAAGCCTCCCTGGTCCCTTGCTTTGATTTTCTAAGAATGCAAGGCTATAGTTGGAAATTACCCAAAATTAGTCATTAAGCATCAGTATCGAGAAGGAAACAAAGCTATGGATTGGCTAGCTAACAAGGGAGTCGACAAATCTAACATTCAAGTGTGGCGAGACTCCTTCCCCGTTGACCTAAGGAATGTTCCTACAAGCTTCAATGTTTGCACAATGTGAGCTGGTGTCAGGGGGATTGGCTGCTTGCCTACACCTTTTGAATCACGAAAATGCAACATGTCGTGATATCGCGACACTTTTTATCTCTTGTCCTTTGGCCATGAAAATGCAACATGTCGTGATATCATGACACTTCTTTTCTTTTTTTCTATGAAAATGCAACATGTCACGATATCATGACACTTTTCTCCTTTGGCCACAAAAATGCAACATGTTGCGATATCGCGACACTTTTCTCCTTTGGCCACAAAAATGCAACATGTCGCGATATCGCGACACTTTTCTCCTTTGGCCGCAAAAATGCAACATGTCATGATATCGTGACACTTATTTCTTTTTGGCCACGAAAATGTAACATGTCATGATTTTGCAACACTTCTCTCTTTTTTGGCCACGAAAATGCAACATGTCACGATATCGCGACACTTCTCTCTTTTTGGTCACGAAAATGCAACATGTCATGATTTCGTGACACTTTTCTCCTTTGGCCGTGAAAATGCAACATGTTGCGATATCGCGACACTTCTCTCTTTTTGGCTGCAAAAATGCAACACGTCATGAAATTGTGACACTTTTTTCTCCTTTGACTGCGACGATGCAACATGTCACGACATCGCGACACTTTTTCCTCCTTTGGCCACGACGATGCAACATGTCGCTATATCGTGACACCTTTTCCTCCTTTGGCCATGGCAATGCAACATGTCATGATTTTGTGACACTATACTCTTTTAGCCAAGATGATGCAACTTGTTACGATATCATGACACCTTTTCTCTTCTGGCCATGACAACACAACATGTCGCGATATCGCGACACCTTTCCTCCTTTGGCTGCGATGATGCAGCATGTCATGATATCACGACACCTTCTTTCTTTGGCCATGATGTTGCAAAATGTCAGGCTATTACGACACTTTTTCTCCTTTGGCCGCGTCGATGTAACTTGTCATGATATCACGATACTTTTTTCTCCTCAGTTGTGACAATGCATCATGTTGCGTTATTGCGACACTTTTTATCCTTTGGCCGAGACGATGCAACATGTCACGATATCATGACACCTTTTCTCCTTTGGCTGTGACATTGCAACATGTCGTGATATCTGACACCTTTTCCTCCTCAGCTATGACGATGCATCATGTCATGCTATCGTGACACTTTTCTCCTTTGGCCATGACATTGCAACATGTCACGATATCATGACACATTTTCTCCTTTGGCCATGATGATGCAACTTATTATGATATCATGACACTTTTTCTCCTTTGGAAGTGATGATGCAACATGTCGTGATATTGCGACACTTTTTCTCCTTTGGAAGCGACGATGCAACATGCCACGATATCATGACACTATTTATCCTTTGGCAGCGATGATGCAACATGTCACCATTTCATGACACTTCCTATATTTTGGCCTCGATGATGCAACATGTCACGATATCATGACACTTTTCCTCCATTGGCCGCGATGATGCAACAGGTCACGATTTCATGACACTCTTTCTCTTTTGGCCGTGACGATGCAACATGTCATGATTTCGTGACACTTTTTCTCCTTTGGCCTTGACGATGCAACTTGTCGTGATTTCATGACACTTTTTCTCCTTTGGCCCTGACGATGCAACATGTCGCAATATCACGACATTCTTTCTCTTTCGGTTGCGACGATGCAACACCTCTTCCTCCTTTGGCCACGATGATGCAACAGGTCATAATTTCATGACACTTCTTCCTCCTTTTGCTTTGGACCGTGAAAATGCAACATGTCGTGATATTGTGACACTTTCCTCCTTGTGGTGGTTTGTTTTTTCTTTGATCTTTAGCAACTGGGCTTCTTTGGACTTCTTGGAAAACATGCAAAAATGTGGGCTCCAATTTTGGGGTACGTTGTGGAGCAACAACAACACTTCCAAATGGTGAATTTTTTGTTTAAGTTTTGCTTCCCCTTTTTTGATCAACCTCTGGTCAGGGTTTCCTTTAGTTAGTTCTTCTTGTTGGTTCCTCTGGGTGCCTTTACCTTAGGTGGCCCTTGCTGTTTTCAGGTTGTCTCATTCTGCTGCCACCTTTATTTCCCTCTGCCTCGCTCTTCGAAGGCCCGTGACTGTCTTGTACAAGGTTCAGGGACATTTCAACACCCTTTCAACCAATCAAAAAAAAAATAATTGTTGTTATCATATTATCTATAGTATAGTTATTCAATCATGACCTTACTAGATATACACATATTAATAGTAATATCCTTTATAAAATGAATCAATTCTAAGTCTCTTATATCATAATTAACTAAGACCAACATCACAAAGTCTTCATTACTAAATAACCCAACATTTCAAAATGACAATCATCTCAAAGTTTGATAACCAAATCAATATCCCTATTTGAATTATTATTTTTCAAAGAACCTGGAGCTTTATAGCAAAAAAAAACAAGGATTTCAAGGTTTAAATTCACTCACCTAAGTTAATAATCAGGTCCAATTTAAATATAAATTTATTAATTAAGATAGGAAACTCATTGGGTGGTATTTTAAATACTCGGGCCAAATAAAAAATTTATCATTGACTACAAATTTTACGAGGAGTGCAATATCATTTTTATCCATAAACATTGCTATAATAGTGAAAGCACAATAGGAAAAGACTACATTTTTTTTTTATTTTGTAAATATGAATGCCAATCAATCAATACTTTTTAATAAAATAATACTTCTTGTTCAACCCTAGAGATAGAATTATTATATATATACAAAACAGAATTCCAACATAGGTTTTTTTTTTTTAAAGCGAAAAACCCCTTGTGGGGCCGCCTTGGTCTGAGAGACCACGGACAGGGGGTTCTATACCATTAAAGTCACCCGGGAGTCACACCCAGCCCTGCCCGCACCAACATTATCAATTGGATTTTGGATACCCAATTCAGCTTTTTGGTAGGGTGGAGATTCAAAGCTGGGACCTCCCTTGGAGGATTGCCCTCTCCTCTCCAACTCACCTACAACACTGTGTAATTCCAACATAGGTTTGAAAAACAACATGCATTAGCTATTACAATATTTTATCCAAAGGAAAATATAGCAAGTGTTTCCCTGCACTCGAAAGTTTCTATCTATTGAATACATAATATTATATTTTAAACAACATAACCTTCTATCCAAAATTAGATACGATAATATCAGTTTGCAACATAACATCTTTCCAAGAAGACACAACATCTATCACATATGCAAAATAGCCTTCTATTCAAAATCATTGAAGTATCATTTTTTATACCATAAGATTCTATTTCAAAGAAGATACAACAATATAATTTTTGCTTCATGACCTTTATTTCCAAGCATAAACACAATTACATAGAATGACAATAGGATTCACTATTTAAATAAATACACACTACTATGGTATTGCACTATAATTTGCATTTCAATTAGTTACACACAACATATGCCAAGCATAACCATGTCATGAACCCATTTCAATCACACATCAATAATATGGAAAGAAAGACATAGTTTTAATGAGTTTATAATCCACTATTTCATTTGGGCGAATTGCACAGTTTTTAAGCATACTCTAAGCATATTATGTTCAAATGAGATATAGTTTTACCATAACAATAATATTATTGTGTTAAACCAATTGAGATACAATTCTTTAGCATACTTAAAATCATACACAATATCAAAGGACAAGCAAAGACTTACCAATCCAAATGCTTGGGTTCCTTTTCACCTGCAATCACCATTTTTTCTTTCTTCTTCGACCTCCACTAGTGTTCCTCTTGTTCCTTTTTTTTATAAAAACTTATTTTTTATTTTTTTCTTCCTTCCCATTTTCCACTCCATCCACCACCTTCTATCCAACTACCTTACCCAATTGCCCCACTTAGTCTTACCACCTCATTTTCATTATCACTTGGTGATCTGGCTCCCCTTATCTCAATGTTTTTGGTTTCTATGAAATACTGACCTGCCTAAGGTGTAATATATATTTTTTGAGCATTCCACTTTGGATAAATATCTCTCCCTCCCCATTAATAGCACAACATTGATATACCTTAGCAAAAATAAAGGCTACATCCCTCTTTAAATTATGAGCAATAAATTTTTCTTTAAAAATAAGTATTTACTAAGATTATTTCATAAATAAGATTCAATCACAATAAATATTAAATTCATTCCCAAAATCAATAAATACTCTAACTTGATTAATTTACTATGGAAAAATGGAATCACTTTTCACATAATGAACATAGCAAATCAAGACATCAATTTTTTTAAGCCAAATCAAAGCATAAATGGAACATTAGCAAAAAATCCTTAAATTTAATATAAAACCAATTTCAATTATCCTACAAGAGTGTAAATCCATTAGCAGCATCAAATTCTTCCATTACGTTTGTGTTTCAGAGAAAATTAGACATGAAATTATCAATCATTCCATTAATGAGATACATCACTTTTTTCCATAAAATATATGTCATACATAAACTAGTCATGAAATAATCAGTCATTCCATCAACAAGATAACATATTTAAACATGAATCCATCCAATGAAAAGTCTACCAAGGGAAGGTCATGAAATAATGGTACTAGAGGAAATATACTACCTAATCCACTTGAGAGGATACTAGAAGATAGATTTTCAAGGATTATAATTTATTTTCATGCAATGCTTCAAAGCATGATACCTTAGTGTAAAGTTAATAATAAGTTGCATACCACCATTATGCTAAGGTAGGTCATTTAACCGACTCGTATTGTTTACCTTGGAAAAAGAACCATAGGTATGTACCTTGGTACTTGTTCATAATTCTTTATTTTCATTCAAAATAATGGTCCTTCTTGAACCTGAGCAGTTGTGTTTGGATCTGATGGTTGAGGAAATATTGAAGGCTCGTGGACTTCTAAACTTCTTGAAAACATTTGGTGGACATGATCCTGATATTTCTAGGGAATTTGTCCAAACCTAGGATAATGGTACTATGTCATTGAAAGGTTTAACTTTTGCAGTGACCATCGATCTATTAGCAGAGATAACTAAATTAACCAATGAAGGAGAATTTTTCCAAAGGGATAAACATTCCATGGTAGGAGAATTGACTATGTTCCATGATAAGGAAAAATCATTAACTAAAAAATATAATGGGTATGTCAGATATGGGCTTCCACCTCCATGGAATAGGGTAATGGTTCTTGTTATGTAGTATTTGATAGTTGACAAGCCGACATCACCATTATGGAGTTTTTATTTGGTTTTCCTTAAATTTCTTAAGGATGTCAAGTAGAATAACATTTCAGAATACTTGTTTCAATCAATGGATATATCTATAGACAAAATCATGAAGGGGAAATTAACTCGTCCCAAAGACCAGGTCTTACACTATATCATTTACAAGTATGTGAGTCAAAATTTTGACTAGCACATATTTGAACAGGGTAGAATTGACGCAGGCCCTAAACCTACCCTTTTGGTGATTTTAGATAGTGCTCAAGATGTTCTAGTGGTGAATGCAAACATTGGCACTCCGAGCAAAGTCGGCCACCCAGAGGAATTGCCCCAGACAGGGTCCTCTAAAATCCTAGTGTGACACTCTGATCAGTTTGAGAATGCCAACAATAAGCCAAGCCCATATATGGCTTGCAAGAGCCTGAGAATTATCTTTGGGAGGATCCAATTTTGTGCAACGGATGGGGGATGTGGATGAGATTACGTATTTTGAAGATATCATCAATCTTTCTACCTCGATGCTCCTCAGATATAGCAAGATCATCACTTTGATGAACAAATAGAAGAACATTAGTCCCATGGAGGATGATTCCAAATATGACGAGGACTATGTCCTGGATTAAAACAACTTGTCCTGAATGGGACTATCCCCTTTTATTTCTTGGGATGGTCTTTGTGCTATCCTTGCTTCTATTTCTATGATTTTTTGGGAAGGTCCTCATGATATCTATGTTGTTTATGGTTTCTGTTTGTACCCATGGGTGGTATGTTTGTAATAGTTTAGACTATTTTAGTTTATGGACTCTATGAATGGCCCAATTTTAGCTAAATCTATAGAGAGTTGAACCTTCATAGGATCCTCCTTGTAGCTTGTTTATAAGGTTTTGTGTCCCTTATAAAACCTATTACTAATAAAAAAAAAGTGACAAGAAGATATCATATTGAATTGCATGCAATCAAGACTATAAAATATCTCTAAAATTTACTATAGAGGGGATGATATTGATTAGATACAATATACTTGGGCATATACCATAGTTTGGCAATAAAATATAGAAAAACTTTAGCTATTTTTTTGGTAGTGAATGGATTCTACAAGGCACAATGTTTGGCACATTTTAAAATGTGATATACCACTAGAATAATCAATGTTTTACCTATATCTTTAAAATACCTTAAATGAAATATATGGAGAGGTGTTCCTATTGGCAATATAGAATAGGAATGGGATGCAAAAATACTATATATTTAATTGGTTAACTTTTATATCAATGGCACATTTATATTTGGCCATGAAATTCTTAACAACGACTTTTATTTCTTTCCAAGATAAACATTGATTAACTCTCTGATAGGTTTTAATAAATCCAAATATATTTTCAGGGATGAAGTATATAATTTGAAAGAATACTATTCTTGATTAGAGAAAACTAAATGAGATAATATGATCCTTCTTCCTAAGGATATCGTTAGGCTAAGAAGATAAGGAATTATGTTTGTTACCAACCTCCACATCATAAATCAAATGAATAGTCTCATTTGTATAATAGGATTTATATCAAGAGGAATCAATTTATTATAAAATTGAATATGAATAAATCTTATGATAGGGTTTGCTAGAGTCTTTTGTATATGATGTTATTGAAATATTGGTTTTTATAAAGGTATGAATAAATTAGATGTTTTCATATTATTCTAAAGTATGGAAGGGTTATATTCCTATATTTTTATTATTGTTATTGAATATTTGGGAAGATATTTTTCAAATACTATATTGGAAGATTGAACTAAAAGTATTCAAGTTGTGATAAATGGACCCTTTGAATATCATCTCCAATTTTTTGATGAAAATTTTCTTTTATTTCATCCCTAAATTGTGAAGGCCATGCATTTTCATCAATAATTATCATCCTATAAGAAAGCTACTATACAATTGGTTGATATCATAAAATACAAAATATTTTTCGATAAACATTCCTCTCAATTTACAATGTATTTTTATATAGATTTTAGGGATGAAATTTGATTACGTACCATAAATATATCTAAGTATTAATTTATCTTATAAATAAGAAAGAAGGAAATTTTAAATCTAATTTTAATAAAATAGAATTGTATCTATATGGCTGAAAAGATAAGTTTTTGACTATCTCATAAATATGACATTGTTATAAATCCATATGGATAATATTACCAATAAACATAGTGTTCTAATTTAAAAAACTAAATTTATGTTATTTCAAAAAGGCCAAGAAGCAAAACTTAGGATTTATTTTTATCAATGTGATAATATTTACAGAGGAAGGAATATGAAACAAGAGGACATGTAAAATTATAAATTTATGAGTTTAGAATTATGGGAAAGCTAGGTTGAGATTGCTAGATATTTTAAAAAAATTCAAAAATCCTCTGAAGAAAATATTCACCACAATCATATGTAGAAGAGAATAAGATAGTAAATCAATGAAGCATATATATGAAATATAATGAAAAGATATAAGCAAAATAATAGAATAAAAATAGTTGAAATAAGAATAATAGGTTTGTGTCCATGGACATTAGCATGATATTGCATCATAAAATAAAACAATGGATCAAATATTGGTGGGTATTTACAACAATAAATTATTTCCAATTATTTTCTAGCATCAATTCCATATACACTAATTTAAAGGTTAAATTATGATATATTAAATGCATTAAACACTTTAATAAAGGTTAAAAATAGAGGCAAATTGACCAATTAAGGATGAATACATCAAAATTTTCCATGGACTTACATAATATTCCTATAAGATTACATATAGGAATGACTGTATGCTTACATTTTACTTTCCTATAGGTTAACTCAATGTCATGACCCTCCCTAGTTGACTTTATGGCACAAAGGAACAATGTATTAACCTATGGTGTGGTGATACTTAGTTTGAACAATTGAACCAACTATATGATGTTTAGTTGATTTGAGAAGGGCATGTTATTGCTAACATATTGCCAAGTGTGCAGGATCAGGTACACTCATAGGTGGAGAAGGCAGAAGCATCCACCAGAAATGAGGGTACCTAAGATCAGGGGAAATGATGATTAAGGTACTCGGAGGTAACATGGATAGATACCTTCATATAGGCATGCATTGTTGGAAGGGATAATCATCGATGGCTGATCGCCTTGAGCCTTAGTTGATAGCCTAGTAGCTATCGTAAAATATCTGGCTAAGATAGGTGACTGGGTCGATGGAAAGATTCCCTCTTTGTTGCTTTATAAATTTATTTGCTCTTTGTTGCATCATGGTTGAAGTAGCATAATGTTGGAACTGCTATAGGAAAACAGCTGCCAAATGTATGTGGATGCATAAAACTAATTGTTTTGTTAAAGAAAATATAGAGCATCATTTTCATAGAGAAAAGCATATTAAATTTGAATGTTAAATGAAGGTTCATTCAAAAGGATCAATGAAGTTTGATTAAATAATGGTTGATTTAATTAAGCTCATTAGTAAACCTCATTTTATTTAATAGATGAGAGTTTTTTTTAGTTAATTAAAGGTGTTCATTTTAATGATAATGGAGAAGTCATTGAAAGACTTTAATTAATTAAAATAAAAAAATATATATATCCATTTAAGAAATAGATGTCTTTTATTTTAAAGAAATAGCAATTATGAAATTGTGTAAATAAAAGTACTTTAATGGTGATAATTATCACAATAAAGGATATATGTTTAAAAGAATACCATTCTTCTAAAAATAAAAAGGGATAATATAAAATATGTAAATATCCCATTCCCTTATAGCTTGTAAGCTATGAAATAATCTAGGGTGGCTGCTAAGTTTCCAAATATGGAAACCATCGGATGAAGGGTTCCTTGCCGCTAGAGAAAGGGATGAAGAATTGAAGGAAGAGGGGGCTCGAGAAAGGGCTCGAGGTTCGATATGGGCCACCTGGAGGAGGAGAGCACGTATGGTGCTAGAGAAGCCAAAATAAATGATAGAAGGAAAAAAGAGTAGAAGGGATGAGGATGAAGGAGTAGGAAGGGAGAAAATGTAGACCAGGGATGGGAAAAGGAGAGGAATGTACCATGAGCGAAGGAGAGGCAATCGAGATGCCATCGATTCCCATTTCATAGTAGTATTGAGGTTGGAGTGTTTAGACTTTAACCTACTTTGTTTACATGCTTTGCTATGGTGAAATCATGGTTTGAAACTTGGTTAAACCACCCTGTTGCTCTGTTGAAAGCTATGTTTTTTGCCCTGTTGGTGTTTTTTAGAAACCACTGTTGCTTTGAAACTATGTTTTCCTGTTGGTGTTTTAGAAACCATTTGCTTTTTGCCTTTTGTGTTTTAGAAACCATATGTATTGTGTGTTTTTGGAAACCATTGTAAAGTATGTTTTTGAACTTTAGGTGTTTTTAGAAACAAAGGTGTGTTTTAGAAAGCATGTAGTTAAAGGTTTTAGGAACCACATGTGCAAGTTGAAGGTGTTGTGCATTTTAGGAACCACCTATGTAAGTTGAAGGTGTTGTGCTTTTTAGAAACCACCTGTGTAAGTTGAAGGTGTTTTTGTTTAAAGACTCTGTTAGCATTTTAGAAAGCAGAGTGTGAGTTCAAGAGTGTTGGGTGTGTCTCTAGAGCGCTAAAATAATTTGAGAGCGTTGTGTGCCTTAGACCTTTATGTCCAAAGGAAGAGGGGATATTTTGGGAGAGCACTGTGGAAAATCCACCCGTAGGTTTGAAGAAGGACTACGTCTAGGAAGTACCAGACTACTCTGTTGTGCTTGTTGAACTTTTGGCTTGGTTGTTCCTTAAACATGCACCAGAGGTTGCTAGTATTGCCATGAAGGGCGTTAGCTTTGGTTAATATATTTTGGGAAGGTTTGCTGTGAAATTTAATTAAATAGAGACCTTTGATTATGTGTGAATAATTGAGGGATTTAATTAAATAGAGACCTTTGATTATGAGGAATATATTGAAGGATATTTAATTAAATAGAGACCTTTGATTATGATGGAATATTGAAGGATAATTTAATTAAATAGGAGACCTTTGATTATGTGAATGATTATTAAAGGATATTTAATTAAATAGAGACCTTTGATTATGATGAATATATTGAAGGAAATTTAATTAAATAGGAAACCTTTGATTATGATGAATATATTAAAGGACATTTAATTAAATAGGAAACCTTTGATTTTGTAATGATTATTAAAGGACATTTAATTAAATAGAAACCTTTGATTTTGATGAATATATTAAGGGATTTAATTAAATAGAAAACCTTTGATTTTAATGATTATTAAAGGGTATTTAATTAAATAGGAAACCTTTGATTTTAATGATTGATTAATTAGGGTTTTTAATTAAATAGGAAACCTTTAATTTATTAATGATTATTAAAGGGCATTTAATTAAAAAGGAAACCTTTGATTTTTATTAATTATATTAGGGTTTTTAATTAAAAGGAAAACCTTTGATTTATTATTGATTATCTTAGGGTTTTTAATTAAAAAGGAAACCTTTGATTTATGATGATTTTCTTAGGGATTTTTAAATTAAAAGGGATGTGGATTTATTCTTTAAATTGAAGTTATGGGGCTTTGATTTAGGGAATGAATGAATGTTTGTTTAAAGGTTAAAGGGATGTGATTTTAATGCTTTAAATAATAATTGATTTGATTGGAATTTGTGAATTAAAAGGGATGTGGATTTATTCTTTAAATTTAAGTTATGGGGCTTTGATTTAGGGAATGAATAGAAAAGGATTGTTTTAGAGGTTAAAGGTATGGGACTTTATCGCTTTAAGACATGAATGGATTTGATTAAAGTTAGACCTTGATCTAAGTAGCACATGTTGGATGTCTCTCTAAGGGAACTTGAGAGGTGAAGATAAAAGTAACGGATCTTTTATAATATCCATTATGCATTAGATGGTTGGAAACTTAATTAGATTTTGTATAGTTGCAATTTGGCAAAGTAAATGAGTAGATGCATTTAAAGGTATGCCTATCCTGAACCATGAGTACCCTGATCCCCTACTACCCTCAAAGAATCAATGGGAAGCAAGGAGAAGCAAGGAGTTCAATGGAAGTGAAGTATAGGTAATTGTATTTTATGTTGCTTTACTATGCTCAAATAGATTAGAATTGTGGGGAGATATCCCCAATATAGATGCTGTAATATTCCTTAGAGTAAGAAGGAATTACTGTGCAAATTCTGATGCAATAACTGTTCATTGGATTAAAGAAGGTATTTTTACTTTATGTTTGTAATTGTTTATGTTATGTAGATGATTCTTTTTTAGAGTTAATCTTGCTTGTGTTCTAGATGCTTGGTGATTGTTTTCTGATGATGTAGTATCTAGTTGTATCATTGTTTGGATTGCTTGATGTTAGAAATCTAAGTGTAGAGTTCTAGGGTGAACTCAGAGGTGACCTAAGGGAATTGAGAACCCCTTAGGGTGAACATAGGTGAGAGAACCCCTTAGGGTGAACATAGGAGACCTAAGGGAATTGAGACCCCCTTAGGGAGATAAAGGACTAAGTTGTGGAGAGACTACATCTGAGTTAAGATAGCTCATCGTGGAGATGAGATAGATAGCTTAACTCATAATACTCGTAGCATACCTACACATGATGATTTGTGTATGGCATGGAGATGCGTGTATACCTTCGATGGATGGAGGGTGATAAGTCTAGCTCATCGAGAATGATGGGAAAGATAGACTTATTTGTAGTAACACATGATACACCTACATAGATGGACTTGTGTTAGGGTACCTCATGAGATGTAGCTTTCAGGAAAACTTAGGAGATTGAGACTTTAGGAAAATAGTGGTTTGGTTAGGGGTCCATGAAGAGTTCATGTACCTCTCTCCATAGTAAAAAAAATTTTTTCTATTTTTGTATTTTTTTGTTTGTTTATTTTTTGGGTCGTTACATTTGGTATCAGAGCTCTAGGTATGAGGGTATAGAGCTTCTATGTGTGCTAAGGGAAATCATATGAATCCAATGAAGGCTTGCTTAAAGTAAAGGCTAAATCTGGGATGATCTAGGATACCCTATTTGCTAGGATCTAATGGGATTTAACCCCAAGAGAGCGAGGATGTTAGGATACCTTAGTATGGGCTTTGGTATCAGTGACACACCCTAGCCTAGGATATTACCCTAGTTAGATTGGTTAATGCATATAGCAAGAGAACTCTATAATATGGCTTGAATTAGAGTTACAGCTTAAGATGAAACTATAATCTAATCCTCTTTCTTGGATGGAATCAGGTTGAGATGCCACCTAAGACCAGAAGAGGGAGGCCTATACCTAGACAAACTCAACAAAGTGATGTCGAAGAGGAAAACTAGGATGGGGAACCAACAAACCCCAATAGGGAGGTAGAAGACCTCATCGCTATGGTCACTGCTATGCAGGATCAGATAAGATAGTTGTTAGAGATGGCTACGAATCAGAATTCGCAAGTTCATGGTTCAGATATCGGTCTAGAAAGTGGACTAACTATAGAACAAGTACAAGCCAGAGCCTTAGCAGAAAAGGAAATAGCTAGGGACATGAAAAACATCAGTATCTCTAAGTTTTATGGAGAGGGTGATGGTGATGCAGCGGAAGCATGGCTGAGAGAAGCAGAGGTTCACTTTATGGTAAAAGGCTACTCATCAGGAACCCAAACACTTTGGGCTACGATTAACCTAGAAGGGGCTGCTCTGGAGTGGTGGGAAACCCACTATGAGGAAACTAAGATTGAACCCATTGATACCCCATGGGAAGAATTTATAAATATATTTAAGAAGAGATTCCTAATCGAGCATTTCTATACCTTAAAGTTTGAAGAATTTGCTGGTCTTAGACAAGGAACCAACATAGTAGAGGTGTACTACAAGAAGTTGGTAAGGTTGTTCAAATATGTGCCTATTTATAATGAGAAAATGCGGGTTCACAAGTTCATTCTTGGATTGGAATCTAGGTTAAAGCATGATGTGGAAATGCAGGAGCCTAAATCACTACAAAAGGCATATGACCTAGCAAAGAAAGTAGAGTCACACTTTTGTTATAAATATGACACTCTACCCGAGCAAGCTCGATAGGAGTTAAAGAAGAGGAATAGTGTTGGGTTTGTAAAATGGGAGTCTGATCAAGAGCGAAAGGCTAAGAACCCCCAAAATCCTGAGAAGAAATCTTATGGAAATCAGAAGAAGTTCAAGAAGAACTTTTGTAAGAAGGATAACAAACCCAACAACATGAAACCTCAACCATAGAAGTCGCAAGCTCCAATTCCAGTAGTTAAGAATGGGAATGAGAAACCTAAAAAATAGCAAGGACCCAAGGAAGGGTGCTACAATTTTTAGGGATCTCATTACTACAATCAGTGTCCATATCGAGTAGGGACTAGCACCACTAATGCGAAAGGGAAGGAACCAAAACATCAGATTTATGCCACAATCGGGAAGCAGAAGCTAGAGGGACAAGCCACCCCATTACTTGTGAAAGGTAAGGTTTTTAATAAACAAGTAAACATTTTGATAGATAGTGGAGCCACTGATAGTTTTATTTCATCTAGTCTAGCAAGGACTATGTCGGAAAGGCCTGGATATTTGGCTCAAGGGTGGAAGGTTGAGTACGGTTCTGGGTAGACCTACTCGGTGAACCAGTGTTATCCTATGGCAGAAATCACTCTATCAAGTGGAACTATGGATGGTTGTTTATATGTAGCTCCCTTACACGCCTTTGATGTGATCCTAGGGATGGATTGGCTGTAGGCTCATAAAGCCTTGGTCAATTTTCAAGACCGATGGATTGAGTATTTAGAAGAAGGTGGAAGGAGAATGAGAGTTCATAGCGAGCAAGGGGCGTTTGAACCGTAGATGTTGTCCGCTATGCAAGTGAAAAAGACCCTAAAGAAAGGAGGAATAGTGTATGTGGTAAAACTTAATGAAGTGGAAGACCATGAGAAAGGAGAAATACTAAGACAACATCTGATCTTACAAGATTTTTAGGATGTATTTCTAGAGGACCTATCGGGGCTACCTCTTGTATGGGAATTTGACTTCATAATTGAACTTATGATGGGAGCTGAACCTATTCATAGATCCTCGTATAGGATGAATCCTATTGAAATGCAAGAACTCAAGGTTCAATTGCAAGGATTATTGGAGAAGGGTTTGATAAAACCAAGTGTGTCACCATGGGGTGCACCAGTTTTGTTCATGAAAAATAAGGATGGTTCGCTACGATTGTGTATTGACTATAGGATGTTAAATAAAGCTACAATCAAGAATCGGTATCCTTTACCTAGGATTGAAGATTTATTTGATCAATTAAAATATGCCAAGGTGTTTACTAAGATCGATTTAAGGTCAGGGTATCACCAGTTAAGGATCCATGAGGAAGACACTCACAAGATGACATTTAAGACTAGGTATGGGCATTATGAGTTTATTGTTCTACCCTTTGGACTTACTAATGCCCCAACTGCTTTCATGAACTTAATGAACAGTGTGTTCAGAAGATATTTGGACCAGTTTGTCTTAGTATTCCTAGATGATATCCTTATATATTCTCGAGATAAAGAGGAACATGATAAACATCTTAGGATTATGTTGGAATTGTTAAGGAAGAATCAAATTTATGGAAATCTGACTAAGAGTGAATTCTATGCCCCAGAGGTATGATATCTTGGACACATTATATCAGAAAAGGGGATTGTTGTGGATCCAAAAAATATAGAGGCTATTCTGAATTGGCCACCCCCTACTAATGTCATTGAAGTGCAAAGTTTTATGGGGTTAATGGGCTATTATAGACGTTATATAAAGGACTACTCCAAGATTGTTGGACCCATAACAAACCTTCAGAAGAAGGGGAAATAATTCAAATGGTCAAAAAAGTGTGAGGCTGCCTTTGAACTACTAAAGCATAAGCTTACTACGACACCAATATTGAAGGTTCTCGATCCCTAGGGAGACTTTTTAGTGTGCACTGATGCATCAATAGAAGGGTTGGGTGGGGTGCTCTCACAAGAAGATTTAGTAGTGGCATATACTTCAAGGAAGCTCAAAAAGCATGAAGTTAATTATGCTACACATGATTTAGAGCTAGCTGTAGTGGTGCATGCTTTAAAGGTTTGGCACCACTACTTGGTGGGGAGACCCTTTGAATTGAAAACCGATCATCAAAGTCTATGGTATATATTCACCCAACCAATACTCAATGCAAGACAGAGAAGATGGGTGGAATTTCTCATTGAGTATGATTTTGAGATTGAGTACATAAAGGGAAAAGAGAATAAAGTAGTTGATGCTTTAAGTAGAAGGAAATATATAGCAGCCATAACTAGAATTCACATGGACCTGATGGATCGAGTAAGATAGGAGCAATCTCAAGATGAGTATTGCCAAGGAATTTGAGTCAAGATGGATAGAGATCCTGAAGGAAATAAGGAATTTAGTGTGAAATATGACTTTCTATGTTATAAGGGAAGAGTCATCATACCAAATATGGGTGATCTGAGGAACTTGATAATGCAAGAAGCTCATAGATCTCCTTATTCTGCTCATCCGAGAGGAGCCAAAATGCG
The DNA here is from genome assembly GCA_028583015.1 of Wollemia nobilis. Taxonomy (NCBI): domain Eukaryota; kingdom Viridiplantae; phylum Streptophyta; class Pinopsida; order Araucariales; family Araucariaceae; genus Wollemia; species Wollemia nobilis. The sequence continues at coordinate 434,316 of JAQPPZ010000629.1, read as the reverse complement.
AGAAAACATGAAAAGAACCTTCTTTTGGGTAGGTATGAAGAAGGACATCATAGATTTTGTTGCTCGATACCTCGAATGTTAGAAATTTAAGGTAGAATGCCAGCATCCTATAGGAAAACTATATCTGCATGATATACCTATGCAGAAATGGTAGGTTATATCTATGGATTTTATAGTAGGTTTACCCAAGACTCGGTACCAACATGATGCCATATTTGTAGTGGTCAAAAAATTGACTAAGGTTACCCATTTCATACTAAGAAATACCAAGGATGATGCTCAGGTGGTGGCTAGCAGATTCATCAAAGAGGTATTCTGATTGCATGGATTTCTTGAGGTAATCATCTCAGATAGAGACTCCAAATTCACTTCTAAATTTTGGAAATCCCTTCATAGTGTGGTTGGTACGAAATTGAATATGAGTTCAGCATACCACCCTAAAACAGATGGCCAAACAGAGTGGGTAAACCAAGTTTTGGAAGACATGCTCCGCATGTACTGCATGGATCACAAATCTCATTGGGAAGATTGTCTACCTTTGGTAGAGTTTGCCTACAATAATGGATATCACTCCTCGCTAGGAATGGCACCTTTCGATGCCTTGTATGGGTGAAAGTGTAGAACACCATTGTCTTGGGATAACCTAGAGGATCGAGTTGAGATTGGTCCAAAAATGGTTAGGGTGATGGAAGAGTAGTTAAAGGAAATTAGGCAAAGGCTTAAAGAAGTTACGGATAGGCAGAAGAGTTATGCAGATCTAAAAAGGACTCCAAGAGAGTATTCTATTGGAGATAAGGTGTTCTTAAGGGTTAAGCCAAAGAAGAGTGCTATCAAATCCATGAAGTTGGATCCACATTTTGTGGGACCCTTTGAGATCATAGAAAATATCAGTCCGGTTGCATACCGACTTGCATTACCACCTAATCTATCCAAAATCCATGACACCTTCCACATATCCTTGCTTAGAAAGTATGTTGCTGACCCTGAACATGTGTGGGATGTTTCTAATTTGTAGATGGCAAATCCGGAGGCCATTGAAGTACTACCGATGAAGATTCTTGAGTTTCATTCCAAGTCTCTATGGAATCGGACTCTCGAATAGTGTAAGGTCCAGTGGGACCAGTTCTCTGAGAAAAATGCCACTTGGGAGAAAGTGGAGGTTATGCAAAAATATTTTCCCTTTCTATTTGAAACTTTGTGATGTAATAACTTTTATTTTTAGTGTTGTTAAAACAAATAAAAACTGGAAACACCGAGGATGATGTTTAATTCTAGTGGGGGAGGATGTCATGACCCTCCCTAGTTGACTTTATGGCACAAAGGAACAATGTATTAACCTATGGTGTGGTGATACTTAGTTTGAACAATTGAACCAACTATATGATGTTTAGTTGATTTGAGAAGGGCATGTTATTGCTAACATATTGCCAAGTGTGCAGGATCAGGTACACTCATAGGTGGAGAAGGCAGAAGCATCCACCAGAAATGAGGGTACCTAAGATCAGGGGAAATGATGATTAAGGTACTCGGAGGTAACATGGATAGATACCTTCATATAGGCATGCATTTTCGGAAGGGATAATCATCGATGGTTGATCGCCTTGAGCCTTAGTTGATAGCCTAGTAGCTATCATAAAATATCTGGCTAAGATAGGTGACTGGGTCGATGGAAAGATTCCCTCTTTGTTGCTTTATAAATTTGTTTGCTCTTTGTTGCATCATGGTTGGAGTAGCATAATGTTGGAACTTCTATAGGAAAACAACTGCCAAATGTATGTGGATGCATAAAACTAATTATTTTGTTAAAGAAAATATAGAGCATCATTTTCATAGAGAAAAGCATATTAAATTTGAATGTTAAATGAAGGTTCATTCAAAAGGATCAATGAAGTTTGATTAAATAATGTGATTTAATTAAGCTCATTAGTAAACCTCATTTTATTTAATAGATGAGAGTTTTTTTAATTAATTAAAGGTGTTCATTTTAATGATAATGGAGAAGTCATTGAAAGACTTTAATTAATTAAAATAAATAAAAATTTTTATATATATATCCATTTAAGAAATAGATGTCTTTTATTTTAAAGAAATAGCAATTATGAAATTGTGTAAATAAAAGTACTTTAATGGTGATAATTATCACAATAAAGGATATATATTTAAAATAAAGGATATATGTTTAAACGAATACCATTCTTCTAAAAATAAAAAGGGATAATATAAAATATGTAAATATCCCATTCCCTTATAGCTTGTAAGCTATGAAATAATCTAGGGTGGTTGCTAAGTTTCCAAATATGGAAACCATCGGATGAAGGGTTCCTTGCCACTAGAGAAAGGGATGAAGAATTGAAGGAAGAGGAGGCTCGAGGAGAGGGCTCGAGGTTCAATATGGGCCACCTGGAGGAAAGCACGTATGGTGCTAGATAAGCCAAAAAAACAATAGAAGGGACAACGTGAGGATGAAGGAGCAGGAAGGGAGAAAATGTAGACCAGGGATGGGAAAAGGAGAGGAATGATTTGTAAGTGAAGGAGAGGTAATCGAGATGCCACCGATTCCCATTTCATAGTAGTATTGAGGTTGGAGTGTTTAGACTTTAACCTGCTTTGTTTACATGCTTTGCTATGGTGAAATTATGGTTTGAAACTTGGTTAAACCACCCTATTTCTCTGTTGAAAGCTATGCATTTCTTGCCCTGTTGGTGTTTTAAAAACCACCCTGTTGCTCTGTTTTTGTTGTTGTTTTAGAAACCTTTTTTTTTTTTGACCGTGTGTTTTTGAATGTTTGGTGTTGTGTGTTTTAGGAAACCACTTGTTTTAAGTTGTTTTTGAATTTGTGTTTTAGGAAACCACTTGTAAGTTGTGGTGTGTTTTTAGGAAACCACTGTGTTGAAGGTGTTTTAGAAAAATTGAAGTATTGTGCTTTTTAGGAACCACCTGTGTAAGTTGAAGGTGTTGTGCTTTTTAGGAAACCACTATGTAAGCTTGAAGGTATGCTTTTTAAAGACTATGTTAGCATTTTAGAAAGTTGAGAGTGTGAGTTCAAGAGTGTCGGGTGTGTCTCTAGAGTGCTAAAATAATTTGAGAGTGTTGTGTGCCTTAGACCTTCATGTCCAAAGGAAGAGGGGGACATCACTTTTGGGAGCATCGCCTGTGGAAAATCCACCCATAGGTTTGAAGAAGGACTACGTCTAGGAAGTACCGACTACTTTGTTGTGCCTTGTTGAACTTTCGGTTTGGTTGTTCCTTAAATGTGCACCAGAGGTTGCTAGTATTGCCATGAAGGGCGTTAGCTTTGGTTAATTTGTTTGGAAAGGTTTGCTATGAATTTAATAAATTAATAGAGACCTTGATTATGTGGAATATAAGGGAATAGGAAATTAATTAAATAGGAGACCTTTGAATTATGTGGAATATATTAAGGGATATTTAAGTAAATAGAGACCTTTGATTATGTGGAATATTGGAATTTAATTAAATAGGACCTTTGATAATTAAAAAGACCTTTGATTATGTGGAAATATTGAAAAGGAAATTTAATTAAATAGAGGAAACCTTTGATTTAATGATGATATTAAAGAAACATTTGATTATTATATTTAAGGATTTTTGTAATTAAATAGGAAACCTTTGATTTTATTGATTATTAAAGGGCTTTTAATTAAAAAGGAAACCTTTGATTTTATTGATTATCTTAAGGGATATTTAATTAAATAGGAAACCTTTGATTTTGTATTATAGGTTTGATTAAATGGGAAGCCTTGATTTTATTGATTATCTTAGGGTTTTAATTAAAAGGGAAACCTTTTATGATCTTCTTAGGGTTTTTAAAATTAAAAAGGATGTGGATTTATTCTTTAAATTGAAGTTATGGGGCTTTGATTTAGGGAATGAATGAATGCTTGTTTAAAGGTTAAAGGGATGTGATTTTAATGCTTAAAATAGTAATTGATTTGATTGGAATTTGTGAATTAAAAGGGATGTGGATTTATTATTTAAATTGAAGTTATGGGGCTTTGATTTAGGGAATGAATGAATGATTGCTTTAAAGGTTAAAGGTATGGGACTTTAATGCTTTAAGACATGAATGGATTTGATTAAAGTTAGACCTTGATCTAAGTAGCACATGTTGGATGTCTCTCTAAGGGAACTTGAGAGGTGAAGATAAAAGTAAAGGATCTTTTATAATATCCATTATGCATTAGATGGTTGGAAACTTATTTAGATTTTGTATAGTTGCAATTTGGAAAAGTAAATGAGTAGATGCATTTAAAGGTATGCCTATCCTGAACCATGAGTACCTTGATCCCCTACTACCCTCAAAGAATCAATGGGAAGCAAGGAGAAGCAAGGAGTTCAATGGAAGTGAAGTATAGGTAATTGTATTTTATGTTGCTTTACTTATGCTCAAATAGATTAGAATTGTGGGGAGATATCCCCAATGTAGTTACTGTAATATTCCTTAAAGTAAGAAGGATTTACCATGCAAATTTTGATGCAATAACTGTTCATTGGATTAAAGAAGGTATTTTTACTTTATGTTTGTATTTGGTTATGTTATGTAGTTGATTCTCTTTTAGATTTAATCTTGCTTGTTTTTCTAGATGCTTGGTGATTGCTTTCTGATGTTGTAGTATCTAGATGTATCATTGTTTGGATTGCTTGATGTTAGAAATCTAAGTGTAGAGTTCTAGGGTGAACTCAGAGGTGACCTAAGGGAATTGAGAACCCCTTAGGGTGAACATAGGTGACCTAAGGGAATTGAGAACCCCTTAGGGTGAACATAGGAGACCTAAGGGAATTGAGACCCCCTTAGGGAGATAAAGGACTAAGTTGTGGAGAGACTACATCTGAGTTAAGATAGCTCATCGTGGAGACGAGATAGATAGCTTAACTCGCAATACTCGTAGCATACCTACACATAATGATTTGTGTATGGCATGGATATGCATGTATACCTTCGATGGATGGAAGGTGATAAGTCTAGCTCATCGAGAATGATGGGAAAGATGGACTTATTTGCAGTAACACATGATACGCCTACACAGACAGGACTTGTGTTAGGGTACCTCGTGAGATGTAGCTTTCAGGAAAACTTAGGAGATTGAGACTTTAGGAAAATAGTGGTTTGGTTAGGGGTCCATGAAGGGTTCATGTACCTCTCTCCATAGTAAAAAAAAAAACTTTTTCTATTTTTGTATTTTTTTTGTGTTTTTTGGGTCGTTACACTCAATAGCACTAGTAAGCACTTCATCACTATCAAACATGGCCTAACAAGGTTAGGTTATAGATATTCTAATATTCCTACAAAATTTGAGATAACAAGCCAAGGATATGATACATTATATATGGTACATATCCCTAACCTAATGAATGCTTAAATAGGCCAATGAATCCTTTTTTATTCTATTTTTAAGGTACATAAACATGATCAACCCTTCTATGAATATGAAATTATGACTCCACCCCATAAACTAAGATATCAAGCTCACATAATAATATATTTAAAATGCATTATGGTGACTATATTTTTTCCTCAAAACATAAAATAAGTAGTTGAATCACCAATAAATAAGTCGTTATTTGAATAATAAACCCCAGTGGTTGGAAATAAACCTATAAGAATAAGGTATTACTTACATTGACCATCCACAACTAACTCCTATTAAAACCAAAAGATCAACAACCACTATGTCAACATGCTTATTGGAGTTTAGAGAATACACAATATCATAGACATGGGAAACAATCACACTATGAAAGGAGTGTGCAATAATAATAATATGGGAAATTAAACTCTTAATATCTTGGTTGTAATACAATTGGCCAACTGCTATATTAACAAGCATGATTAGAAGATAGATATTTGGTGCTCCTTGAGGACATTAAATCTTCAGTATTGTGATAAAATAATTATGATAAAAATAAGTTTTTAACTTGTGACCTTGTTGAAATAGATGTTTTGGTTATCTAATATAATAGAGTTTCAAATAAGTAGCAATTCCAACACAACTGGTTATTTCTTTATTCTCTCACTAAATAATGTTGATCCAATAAGTGATCTATTGGTAAATTGAATGGTAATAATCTAACATACAATAATAAATACCAAATATTATGATATAGTCATTGGTGGAAGTTTTATTCCTATTGTTGCAATAAGACAAGTATGATGAAGGGTTTTAAAAAGCTTGTACTAGTCAATGTTTCAATGGAATGTGTTGGGTATACTATGTATAATAAATCTTAAAATCCTATTAGAGACAAAAAATTAAACCTTTTTGTTTATGTAGATTTGAATAATAAAGCTATTGTATGAGAGTTATCATACCAACATCCATAGAAATTGACCTATTATAGTTTATGTCTATCATGACCTTCCCTTGGCAGAATTTTTCTACTTTGAATGAAGTCACTTCATATGAATGAATGTATGTTTTGTTTTGTGTATCCCATTTTATGGAATGATTGGTTATTTTATGTAAAATATTAATACTATGAAAATAGGATATACCTTTTGTAAAGAAATGAGTTATTTCATGTTTAGTTTCTTGGAAAAAATGGTACATTTTATAGCGGAATATGGTACTACAAATGGAAATGAGTTTTTGATGGAACATGTTAGTTAGTGTTGGAAATTTTGAGTATATTGTTATCATTGATGACAACCCTTTTCAAAAACAAAATTTTCAACCATTGGATTCCAAATATGCTCCCCCTAAGAAACTACTCCCCCTGACTGAATTCTCTCCTCATTACTCAAATATCTCCCCCTTTAACATCAATGTCAAAGGTACTCCTTTGGGGTTAAATATAAAACTCTTAGCTTAGCCCCCTCTCCACATCCTCTCCTAGAGGTGATTAATTTTGGGGTGGTAGTATCTCTACTCCCAGCATACAATGCTCTTTTCTTTTGTCTATATTTATTTTTAACATACCCTTTTGAGTGTCCATGTTATTTCTTATCTCTGGAAGCTCTAGAAACTTTGTTCTAAACCACTTGGTATTATGCCCAATATTATTGCACTTATAACACTTAATTTTGTGGTTCTTAGAAGGTGCAAATGACTTGAAGTTCCTCTTGATGAAGCCATAATAATTTCTATCATGAACCTTGTAGTGGATTTCTTTATGACCAAATCGATTATAAGATTAGCAATACCCTTGGAAGAGATGCCCATATATCAAGTTCATCTTAGTAAAACCATATTCCTTATTTCCATGAATCTTGCAATGCATAGCCTTGTGACAAAACCGATAACATGAAAAACAATATCCTTTGAAGAAATATTATCTTGAGTCCACTGGTCTCTTAGTCCTTTATTCTTTGTGATGATCCTTGTTCCTTGTTTATGCATTTTTTTCTTTCTTAGTGAAGCTTCTATTCTTCAAATTATCCTCATAAGTCTCAATTTCTCCTTCACTCTATTCCTCTAAAACTTCTTCCTTTGATCTTGAGCTTGACCCTTATTCTTGTTTCCCTTGTCCTTCTTCAAAATCAAGTTCTATTTTGATAGATTAAGATCTTTGTGCATTGATAATATTATCCAAAGTCTTTGAAATTTTTCCAAACATGTGTAGCTTATCCTTAGAATATTTCACTTCCATCCTTAGTGAAACTACCTCATGTTATAATATTTCACATTATAATACTTTTACCTCTAACTTTTCTTTAAATCTCCTTATCTTAGCTATCGAGTTTGTCAGTTCTTGTATAAGCTTTTCATTTTCTTCATCACATTCTTGAACTTGAACCCTAAATTTTGTTAGAGTTAATGTGTATTTTGCCTATCAGTTATGACATGTATCCTTGATACTTGTTATGTTATCATATAGGCCTCATGCCTATATGATGTAATATCTTGTATCAATAATATATCTCATTATTTTAGTCCCAACAATTGGTATCAAAGCTCAGGAATTCTCTTGAGCTTGTGAGATTGAAGGGGGATTTCCATGATCTTAATGTTTTTTCCTCATTTTATTTTTCCCCAATTTTTTTCTAAATACTGAGGGAGTATGCTCTCCATCCATGAGATGATTTAGAAACTAGAAATTTTAAGATAATACATAGTTGCAAAATATGAATTTTTTTGAACTCTTGCAGTGTTGTTCATTGTTTCATGGATGGATGTTTGATCTGCTAGTCTTTAGATCTATTTGTGTGTAGATCTATTTTAGCATGATCTGTTCTTGAGCTTGTAGATATTCTTGATCCCAAGCAAAAAGGTTCTCCTGATGTAGCACTATGTTTTGTTGGCCCCTATTCTCTCTTGTTTTAGACCCTTTGACTATATATTTTGGAGCTCTATTGTTCAAATATTTGTGGCTGGTAATGGAGACTGCCTTTAGGAGCAAACTGGAGGTGAAAATCCTGACCTTGTTATTTTGAGGGGGATTTCCCTCATAAAAATCCTGCCATGATAATAGAAGGAGGTTGCCTTTTTAATTTTATTGTAAAAAGAGGCTCAGATCCAGGTGTATAATGGGGCAGAAGTCTTTCTGACATGATAGATAAAATTTAAATCCATAGATGTCATTATTTATTATTGTATGGAATATTCTCATAATAGCAAAAATTGCTATCTAATTAGAGATGCGGAAGGCAACACCCGAATGTGCAAGGGACATGGTGGTGGAAAACGTTGTATGTTTGATGGAGGAGTAATCTATCCTATTTATCTATGTTGTGAACCAACATGACATAGCCACTACCACTATGCCACAAATGCAGTCTATGGGATTCATTAGATCCATGCAGAAGCACATGCAGTTTGCAAAATGGAGGCATAAATGGAGAATGCATTGGTTTCTGCTATTTTTTCCCCCTCCAAATCCACCTTATCACTACTCATATTTCCATGAATTATAAAACTTGTGGCCACCTATACTCACATAAAACTATCCTTTGATGGTATATACTAGTGTATGTTGCAATGTTACAACCAATGCCATTGCATGTGAGATATTTGCATCCAATTTAATCTACAATGCCTACCATTTAATATCGTGTAGTCTTCTTTTAACATTATTATTTGGGTGAAGAAATGGTTATATGGATACCTGGTGATGTTATATGGATGGATTTTTCATGTTTCCTATTTGGAGGGGGTATCATGTTTGGAGGTGACATCATATTTTGCATGCTAAAGTTGAATCTAATATGGTAGTCTTGGAGCTTCTTAATTGCATGTCACTAATGTTTTGATCTGCCTGCTGCATCTTCAGACGACTTGGATTTTAAATGTTGTGACAAACTACTACACATCCTACATGTTTGCTGCCAAACCAAAAGCTTGTGCATGCATACTATCTACAACAAGTGGTGCACTAATGGCAAAGCATAGAAATCGTGAAATATCCTCTACATGTGAGAGTGCAGATGTACTGGAAGCTCTTGCAATTATTGTATATTTGAGGTAAGGAGATCTCACAATGCCTATGAATTCTGGTTGTTTTTGTGGGTTGAAAACAATGCCTGACGTGAAACTCATTTTTGGAGATCCAAAATTTAATCCTGGTCCTGTGACGACCACTAATCCAACATGGTCATCCATAATATTATTTTTTTCAAATATCCCTCCAAGATATTTTTGGTGAATAAAATCAGGCTGATATGGAGTCCAAGGGATTAGGTTACGTTCCTCAAGTGTGTAGTGGCCTACTTGGAAGGAGGTAATGAAATTCCCAAAAAAAATTTGACCCCCCTTTATGATTATGTTAAAAGTCTCAAAGTTTTGGATAACGAGTACACTAATAGTCAGTTGGGTGACAAGTTCAGGAGGTTCAGGGGAAAGTTTGAGGTCATGACTGATAAGGTCAATGGTAAAAATTTTAATTTTAAGACTTCTTGTAAATCATAGCATATTTTTTATTTAAATGTTTAAGGGGATATTTTTATAGTCATTGGCTATTTTTATTTTTCCACTTGGAAATGGAAGGCCCACATGACCATTTTTTATATTTTTCACTTTCCAAATGTTGGCCCAAGTAGGTACAAAAATTTGAAATGATGTTTTATTTTTTACTTTGATTCTACCAAAGTGTGATGCCAAGAATATTCTAGGGGAATATTCTCTAATGTCAGGAATAGTCTAGATTCATGATGTTGTTGTTTTCCTCACAAATGAAGGTCCTATTGATAGTGAAACATGGGGGTATTTATAGTCAACAAAAATATTTTTTTGATATGAATACATTGGTGGTTTCCAATATTATTTTTGAGGCTATATTATATGTATTTTTAGCCTCAAATATTTTTGTATTCTAGAGTGCATTTTTGGTTGAACCCGATACTCTATGTAAGTGAACCTAGTATCTAGTATTCTCCTTTATCATACTTGATGGATTCAGTGACTGGTTACCCATGCATTCTGGTAATATGAGGTGATTACCATAAGGAAACCTACTCTAAGGACTATAGATATATACAACCTAGACTCTATCTGAGGTCATTTCTAGATCAACTTCTAAAGACTACAGGCGAAGACACTTCAAAATATTATATTCTCTTCTTTCTTCTTCTCCTACACATTTGGATTCTACGGCTCAATTTATTGTATTTTTAAGTGCATTTCAGTAGATACTGACACTTATATATGGATTATATTTTATTTTGTATTAATGTGTATTTTTTATAGAGACCGAAACCTTCTATATTGTGTTTCACCATGAGGGGGAATGATATTCATGGTGAACCTAGTCAGTGACCTACGAGAGGCAACATACCTATAGGATGACCTGCAGTGGCAACAAATCCAAAAGTAGCTGACCCTGAGGCACCTGTGATGATCCTGAGGCACTTAGATGACTAACCCAGAGGTAACAAACCCATGTGAGTGGTTGACCCTAATGCAATATACCGATATGTATACACCATTGATATAGTATTATTTATAGTTGAAGAGCCAAGCACAAAGAGCATGAGCCTAGAATAAATCATGTAATAAAGAAAGATTTTAGGGTTATTTTTTTAGAAAAGTACACATTAAGAGAGAATGTTAGAGTTAATATGTACTTTTTCTATCATTTATGACATATGTCTTTGATACTTTTCATTTTATCATATAGGTCTCGTGCCTATATAATGTAATCTCTTGTATCAATACAATATCTCATTATTTCAGTCCCAAAAAAATTTAAATTTTACTTTCTAATCCTTTTAAATTATTTAAGAGAAACAATAAGTTTTACTTCTATATCTACTATACCTTCCTCTTCATTTTCTGAATCTTGTTCTACTTTTTGGTCTTCAAGAGCATCTTCATAATTTTCAACTTTACCTTCAACAAGAGCATTTTCTTCCTCTCATATTGCCAAAAATAGAATCTCTTCTTCTTCACTATCTGAGGGCCTTTCATCACTATCACTTGAATCCTTGCTTCCCTTATCAACATAGAAATTCTTCTTGTACCTTTGAGAAAACTTATTTTCATGCTTGTTTTGACCATACCTATTTTTATTTTCATACCTGTATTTTCCTCCATTTTTCTTATGATCTTTTTTCTCTTCACTGTTACTACTTCTAGCTTATAGACAATTAGATGCATAGTGACAAAAATTTCCACAATTAAAAAATTTCACTTGTTCATACCTTTGTGCTTTCTTGAGTCCTTTTTTCTTCTACCATAGTTAATCTCTTCATCACTACTTGACCCACCACTTGATTCTGGTTTCTTATCTTTTATCTTCTTTGATGCTTTGAAAGCTACCTCTTTCTTGGAATTGGTATCCTTTACTATTATCATCTCATAAGCTATGATAATTCCATGTAACTCATCCATAGTCAACTGATCAATATCTTTCATCTCTTTTATAGATGAAAATTTTCCATCATACCTCATAGGAAATGACCTTAAAACTTTTTGAACAACATTGAATTATTCAACTTCAAATCCAAGTCCAAGCATGGTATTAACAATATCATCCACACAAAGTAAGTATGTGGAAATATCTTCTTCATATTCCATATTCAAATCTTCAAATCATTTCTTGTGGTTTTGTAGTTTTTCCATCTTAACCTTTTTATTTCCCTCATAGTTTTGCTTCAATTTTCCCAAACCTATTTTGCTTATTTGAAATGCCTAATATTCACAAATTATTCTTCATAAAATCCACTTAATATTGCATTCATATCCTTGGTATTATTCACATGCAATATCTTACCATATTTATCTATGGGATGATTAGTTGTAGGTGTGAACCCATCCTCAATTGCTTGTCATGTCTCATATCCTTGTGTCATAAAATAAGTCCTCATTATTATGCTCTAAAAAGTATAATTATTCCCATTGAACAATGGAGCCTTATTTTATGAGACTCTTTCAAAGGAACCAGCTCTAATACCAATTGAATAACACATGCTTATACATAGAGGGGGGTGAATAGTATAAGATCAACTTTTACTTTTGTTTCCAAAACAATATTATCAAATATTATGAATGGAAATACCAATAAAAGTAATCAAAGCAATGCACAAATAATCACACACAAGAGGCATAAATTTAACGTAGTTCATCCAATGTGGGTTACTCCACAGAGAAAATATTTATTCTAAATTTTCTCAACAAATATCTTGGGAATGAATTACCTATTACAATATTTATGGACTTATGTCCAAAGGAGACACTAATCCCTTATGCTCTTATTTGTGGATCTCTCTCCACAGGAGAAATATTTCCTCTTTTCTCTTTTTCATGGAACTTGATCTAGGAGAACTATATCTCCTTAGCTGGTTTTTGGATCTCTCTCCACATAATAACTCCATCTCTCTAGTTGGTTCACATATATCACTCTATAGGATAACTCTTTCCCCTTGCTCTGGTTTATGGATCTCTTTCTATAGGAGAACTCTTTATCCTTTCTCTAGTTTGTGTATCTCTCCATAGGAGAAATATTTCCCCTTACTTTGGTTTATGGATCTCTCTATAGGAGAACTATTTTCCCTCTACTCTGGATTGTGATATTCTAGAAGACTTCTGACCCCACTACTCTGGCTTGTGGATATCTCTCCACTGGATACATATATCCCCACTACATTGGCTAATGGATCTCTATCCACTAGAGATTGATGTCTTATTTATTCTATCATCTCCAAAGTCTGCTCTCAAACTTATGTAAAATCTACACTAAACTCTATCCCAAGTCTAGTACACATATGCTCTAACTCTTCTCACAAATCTACACCAAAATCTATCTCAAATCTACCCCAAGATTTAACACAAAGCTTGAACAAATCATCAATCAAACCTGCTCTCAAATTTTCTCAAATATAACTTCAAGTATTCTCAAAAGACTTGCTCAAATCTACCTTCAAGGCTTCTCAAAGACTTGTGAATCAATGAAATGTAGTTTTCCACGCTATTTTATTGTTTGGAAGTAGTTTTGAAAAATATTTCAATCATTTTCCTCCTTTGAATAATAAGGGAATTCATTGCTTGTGAATGACCACCTGTAGGAAAATTTAAATATTTTTGTGTCTTGCTTTTAAAAAGAAAAGAGTAATAGTTAAAAATCCACTTGGAACATATTACTATTTTATTTAGGGTTTTATAGAATGAAATCTGAGATGCGTACATATTAGTAGATTATTGTGATAAGGTTAATTGGCTTCCTCTTATGGTAATTTAAACATAGGATGCTATCTCCCTATAATTTTTAGCTTACCGTCAAAGCACATCAGTCTGCACCATAGGATAGTGGATAAATATGTTACATTATTATTTTTATGTAAAAAATATGTTAGGAATAAAATATATGAGATAATATTGATACAAAAATGATTACAAAATATAGGCATGAGGCCTATGTGAGAACATAACAAGTTTCAAGGATACATATCATAATGTGCATAAATAAAGTACACATTAATATTCTAACATCCCCCCTTAATGTGTACTTTTCTAAAAGAACCCTAACATCCTCCTTTATTACATGATTTGGTCTAGGCTCATGCTCTTGGCGCTTGGCTCTCCAACTATGAATAATTATAGATCAACGATGTATACATCTCAATATTTTACCTCAGTTTCAGCCACTTCCATGACTCTATTACCTCTAGGTCAGCTGTCTTAGTGCCTTAGGGTCATCTTGGGTGCATCACGTTCAACCCCTTATGCTAGTTCTATTGACTCTGGAGGTCATACTCTAGGTATGTGCCTCTCATAGGTCATTGAATAGGTTCACCATGAATATCATCCCCTCTCATGGTGAACTCAATGTAGGTTTCGGTCTCTATCAAAAATACACCTTAATACAAATAATATGTGAGCCATATAAGAGTGTTGATCTCTACCAAAAATACACTAAATAAATTAGAATAAAATGACTGATAGAATCCAAATGTAGAGGATAATAAGAAAAATAAAATAATATTATGAAGTGTCTATGTATGTAGTATTCAAAATTTGATCCAAAAAGTCTTTGGATAGTTTCTAGGGTGTCTATGTCTATAGTCCCTAGAGTAGGTGTCCTTACGATGACCTCCTCATCCTACTAGAATGCATGGGTAACCAGTCATTGCATCCTCCAAGTTCTATAAATAAGGTTACTAGATACTAGGATCACATGCAATTTACCTTCGAAGTGTCGGGTTCAACCGAGAGTACACTCTATGATTCAATAATATTTGAAGATAAAAATACATATAGTATTACCTCAAAATAAAATTTGGACACCACCAATGTGTTCATCTCAAAAAAACCTTTTTGATGACTATAAATACCCTTATGTTCCACTCTCAATGGGACCTTCATTTTCTAGAAAAAAATAGTAGCATGCCTCTCTAGGAAACAAGTAGACATCAGGAATATTCTCCTAGCATCGCTCAATGGTAGCATTGCTCTATGGTGGGAGAAAAAACAAACTTAAATTTTCTCTCAATAATACACTTCTTATGTCATATCTTTAGAATCCAAGGTTTATGGCAAATGGGCCTTCTCAATCATAGCAACCTCAACAATCACAAAAAACTAATGATAAGTGGGCCTTATCAATCACAACAACCTCAATAATCACAAAAAACTAATAGTAAACTTGCTATAAACATTCACAACAAAATGCCTAATATGTTATAATACTCCAGAACTAAACCAAATAAAACTATGGTTTCATGAGGATTACCACAAACCTTTACAAAATTAAACTAACCAAAAATCACCCCATAAGAAACATATCCCTAAAAAAACATAAACTACACTAGAAAATATCAATGGAAGATTTTGTATTCCCCTTATGAATCAAACTAGCCTAAGGAAAGAGGATAATCTCTTCCAACTAAAAATAAAATGTTTTATGGGGAAGGAAAAATGAGGGAGGGATTTCCATGAGGGAAATCCCCCCTCAAACTAATAGGGTAGGGAAATCCTAATATGATACCAAATGTTAGGAATGAAAGAGATAAGATAATATTGATACAAGAATTATTACAATATATAGGTATGAGGCCTATATGAGAATATGATAAGTGTCAAGGACACATGTCATAACATGCACAGACAAAGTACACATTAATATTCTAACAAAAGAATTAGTTTCCACTATATGTCATCTTTGAGTGTTATAGACTTTGAATACTAGATGAGAATGTGAATATTTTAATATTTGTGATTGAGTTATGCATGTAAACTATAAGATGTCCTTTTCTAGAAATTAAATTGATTTATTTCCATTTGTATTAGGAAAAGGAATTATGTTTGTTATTTGGATTTAAGGAATTTATTTTCTTATAGATTGTATCTTGTGGAAAGATTTTGGTATGTTTTAAACTATTGAGATAAGTAAAATACTTCTTCTATTCATATCTAGCAATAAACAATTGATTTCATAGAATTATATTCATGTGATATTATTGTATTATTATAGATGAGGAATGAACATATATTAAGGAATTTTGTGTGAGATGGAATTTTTGGGGAATCTTCCATGTGATTGTCGTTAGAATGTGAAATAATGCATCCCATGATATAGCACTACAATGACTGGAATTATCTCTGATCCTGTTACGAGGTATATACTTCTCGGTGGTTGGTAGCACTAGCAAGAAGACTAATGTAGTGAGATGACCTTGTATAGTAAAGGGATGCAGATGTTCGAATACTGGTTCAAGACTTCCCCAAACTGGAAGCATGAAAGTAGATGTTGATATTGTATATCCTTTAATGTAGCTTAAACAAAGGAAACTAATGTCTAGATTGTAATGAATACTAGATGATAGATTAGTTCATTATTGTAAATCTATAGACATTGTGGAATAGTAGAATGTTTTAGAGAATCCATATTGTGTTTTGAGATATGATTGTATTCTTGTTAATGAAAATATTTCTATGCAATCTAGTCATATTAATGGTGATGTGTGACTTGCTATCAATGATGGGATTGATTTTTTTAGCATCTATCTATTGTATCTTCCACAACTATCATTATGAAGCATGAAAAATGTTTAAATAAAGTAAATATTATTTCAAAATTGTAAGATTAATTATCTTAAGGATAGGTAATTAATTAAAAGGGTTGTGGCATTCTTGAGTTTTTGTGAGTGAATATTATAATATCTAATCATCTCTTTGAGTTAAATCTTGAGTGAATCAACGTGATCCAAGGAAGCCTTGCAAAGGAAATGTGGTTATTATGATGATTGGACTAGCTATTGTGGGGTTGGTATAAATTTAGTCTAGCATAAAAACCAAAGGATGTTAACGAGTACCCTCAAAAATCTAGAAGGAGATACTATTATGAAATGGTGGTATCTTAGAGGACGTCGACTAGACATTATCGAGTGTAAGTTCATGAAGATCTTGGGAGATAGCCAAGTAGATATATATGTTGGATAACGTAGTGTTTCTTAGTATGATAAGAGCTATTTAAATACAACGCTTTTGAATGAACCCTATATGGAATGAGTAGTTCAAATAAACCTTATAATAAAATAGGTATCATTATATGGATTTAATAGATTTAAATTGGCATAGTGAGTAGTACTCATACACTAAATGATTTGTGTAGAGATAGAGTAGGGATTAGCAACAACATTAGAACTATTACACTAAATTGTTTTGACTCCTATGGAAAAGGAATTGTGTGGAGAGGAAAGAGTTGGCTTAACCCTAGAAGCTCCCTCACTAAAGGAATTATGGGGAGAGTAAATACTAGGATTCCACCTTTAAAAGGATTGGAAATACCAAATATCTTGTGGGGAGAACAAGATAGTTGGTAAAAATAAAATGGGATCTAGTACTTTTCCAAATGGACATGTGGAAATGTAGGGATGGATGCTCTTGGAAGCCAATTCATGGAGTATGGCTAGAGGATAGGTTAATAATCCCTAGAGCATGACCATTTAGAGTTTCAAATATTTATCTAATAAAAGATAAATTAAATAAGAGTTAGTGGAGGTATGTGTATGTTATATACTTAATTATATTAAAAAAAACTATTGGTTTAAATTGGTTTTTTAGTTGGATGGAAATATGGGTTGTGATATCTAGTATTAGAGCATGGTTCATAGCGGGATATGTTCACTACATGGAAATTAGTTTCATTATGTAATATAAAATATACTTATGAAGGAATTTAACCCTGCCAATAGAACACCTATTAGGAGTAATCTGTTGAGTTACTTGAGATAATTAGGTAAATAGTTAATAGTAAGAGGAGCAATTTGAAGGACTAATTGCTAATGAATTCTTACTATATCTTTTGTGTGTGGTTAGGGACAATTCCACCCAAGAGAAGAAGAGGAAATTCTACCCCATATACAAGGTAGACATGATAGACTAATATGGAGGATAGGAATCTGGAAGTGGATTTAGCAAACCCTAGTGATGAAAGGGAAAATCCTAGGAATGAGAATATTATTGAGATAGTGGCTCTAATTTGGGAATAGGTAGAGAAACAAAGCTAGTTGCTAGATGTAATGTTTAATATGGATACTTAGGTTAGAAATTCTAGTTTAGGACCATTAAATGAATCTCTTACTAAGGAACAATAGGCTAGGATCTGATTAGAGGCCAAGTTGGGAAAGAAAATGAAACATTTGAAATCTTCTAAATTTAATAGAGAGAAATATGGAGACAAGGTTGAGTTTTAGTTGAAATAAATAGAAACATATTGCAATTTTAAGAGATTTTTCTCGGGCACTTGAAGATCCTATGATACATTGCATCTGTAAGGTAATGGCCTAGTTTTGTGGGAAGTGCATAGGAATGAGTTGGGTCTTGTGGCAACAATTGAACTAAAATGGGAAGAGTTTGTAAAAGCCTTTTTAAGATAGATTTATCATGAAAAACTTATATTGCAATAAGTTTTAGGAGTTCACTAAGCTTCGATAGATAATTAGAACAATGGAGAACTAATACCAAAAATTTGTCAAACTAATGAAATATGTGCCTGCTTAATGAGAAAATTAAGATCTATAAGTTTGTTCTAGGAGTAGATCTTAGAATAATATAGGAAGTGAATATGTAGGAAACTAAAAATATGTAGAAGGCCTATTATTTAGTAAATAAAGTTGAAACATATCTCAAACCCTACTTTCATTATGAAATATTAGATGACGAGGGTAAAGAGGTACTAAGAAATAGAAACAATGTAGATTTTGCAAAATGGTAGGAGAAATAGGAAAGAAAGAACTTATTTCAATAGGACTTAGGAAATGATAGGAAGAAATAGAAGCTTAGAAAAAAAATTCAAGGGAAAAACCGTAATGGCCACAAAGGTAACATCAAACTATTATAGGCATAGGCTAATCCTCTATCTATAGAAAGAGCAGAAGAGGGGAAAAAGTAGAAATAACATCCAGGACTGAAAGAAGGATTTTATATATGTAGAGGACCACATTATACCTGTAATTTTCCATGGAGAACAAATTAGTTCTAAAGGAAAGGAACCAGTGTACAAAGAAATTGTACCTAAGGAACCTGCACACAAGATTTATGCAACTACACAAAACCAAAATCTTGATGGTCAAGCCATGCCACTAGTTATTCAAGATAATATTTTTGGTAATAATGTTAAAATATTGATTGATAGTGGTGCTTTAGGTAGTTTTACTTTCACTACTTTAGCTAAATATATTTTAGAAAATCCAAGAATCTTGGCTCATGGGTGGAATGTCAAATATGGTTTAGGATAAACCTACTTCATTAACCAATGTTACCCTATGGTAGAAATCACCTTACATAGTGGAATAATAAAAGGATGTTTGTATGTAGAACCTTTGCATGCTTTTTACATAATCCTAGGAATGGATTGGTTTCAAATGCACAAGGCAGTACTCAAATTTTAGGATAAATGGGTTGAGTACACATATTATAGGAGAGTTGTGTGTAGGATGTTTAGTCTTTAGGGATCTTTTCAACCTCAAATCCTATTGACAATGCAACTTAAGAAGGCCATAAAGAAATGAGAAATGGCCTATGTTGTTAACATAAACAAAATTGATAAAGAGAAGGAGGAGGTTTTTGAGAAACACCTAGTGCTTTAGGGATTTAGGGATTTATTTCGAGAATATTTACATGGATTACCCCCTAAAAGGGAAATTAAATTTACTATTGAGCTTAAAACTGGAATAGAATATATCCATAGAGCTCCTTACAAAATGAATCCCATATAAATACAAGAGTTGAAGGTGCAATTGCAAGGGTTACTAGAGATAGAATTTATCAAACCATGTGTATCACCTTGGGGTGCACCAATTCTATTCATACATAAGGATGGTTATTTGATATTATGTATAGATTATGGGATGTTAAAAAAGGCAATTGTTTATTATAGATATCCTCTTCCAAGAATCAAATATCTTTTCGATCAACTCAAATATGCCACAATATTTTCAAAGATTGATTTAAAGTCAGGATACCACCAATTGAGAATTTGTGAGGAGAATACACATAAGATAGCCTTTAAAAATCATTATGGAATTTATGATTTTTTTTCTTACCTTTTGGTTTAACAAATAATCTAGAGAAATTTATGAATTTGATGAATAATATCTTTAGGAAGTACCTGGATATATTTGTATTGGTATTTCTAGATGATATTTTGGTATATTCTAGGAACAAGTCAAAACATGATGAGCATATCTAGATGGTGCTAGATGTATTAAGAAAAATTGCTATATGAGAACCTATCCAAGTGTGAATTTATGTGTCAGAATTGTAATACTTAGAATACATTTTTTGGTTCAAGGGATCACAGTGGATCCTAAGAAATTAGAAGGCATTTTGAATTGGTCGCCTCCTACAAATGTGATAGAAGTTTGAATTTTCATCGCTGGATGCTATAGGCATTATGTGAGGGACTATGCCAATATCACCTCACCAATAACCAACCTTCAGAGAAAAGGAAAGGAATTCAAGTGGATATAGAAATTTGAGGAAGCCTTTGCTTTTCTAACGCAAAATCTTACCACAACTCCCACACTAAGAGTACTTGATCTTAATGGAAGTTTCTCTATTTGCATTGATGCATCATTGAAAGGTTTGGGAGGAGTGCTCTCAAAAAAATAGGTAGTGGTCACCTATGGATCTATAAAACTAAAAATACATGAAGTTATTTATGCAATCCATGACTTAGAGTTGGTAGCTATATTTTTTACTCTCAAGAGTTGGCAACATTATCTGGTCGAGATACCCTTTGAGCTAATGATAGACCATAAAAGTCTACAATATATATTCACTCAACATTTAATCAATACTAGGAAAATAAGGTGTATGGAATTCCTCACATAATATGATTTTGGCATTGAGTACATGAAGGTAAAAAAGAATAAAGTCATTGACACATTGAGTAAGAGAAGACATATCATAATTTTTTCTCGCATCCATGTCGAATTGGCGAAACAAGTCAAGGAAGTGCAATATCAGGATGCATACTGCAACCAAATTTGGAAAAGGATGGAAATGAAACCTATTTAAAACAAGGACTTTAGCATCAAGTATGGTTTCTTATGTTTTAAAAATAGGGTAGTAATTCTTGAGATTGGAAATTTGAGAAATATGATTATGAATGAAGCATGCATATCTCCATATTTTGCTCATATAGGAGGAGAAATTATGAGGGAGAATAAGAAAAATTTATTTTTCTAGCCAATATTGAAGAGATATATAATTGAATTTATCACTCAATGCCTCAAGTAGCAAAAGGTAAAAGTAGAACATAGACATCCTATTGGGTTGTTGTACCTGCATGATGTGCCTATGCAGAAATGACAGCTTATTTAAATGGATTTCCTCATGGGGTTTCCTAATAATAGGTTTCATCATTATGCAATCCTAGTAATGGTCCACAGATATTACAAGGTTGCACACTTTATAACCGGGAACACCAAGTATGATGTCATGGTTGTGCCTAATATTTTTTCCAAAGAAATATTTTGAATTCATGTTTTTTGAAGGTAATCATATTAGATAGGGACCCAAAGTTCACATATAAATTTTTGCAATCCTTGCATCACACTATTGGTACAATATTGAACATCAGTTCTGCCTACCATCCAAAAACTTATGGGCAAACTGAGAGAGTGAACTAGGTGATAGAAGACATGGTTTGCATGTATTATATGGATCAGATAACCATTAGGAGGACTATTTTTATATGGTAGAATTTAACTACAATAATAGTCACCATTTGACCTTAGGTATGTCTCCTTTTGAAGATTTGTATAGTAGAAAGTGCAGAAAACCATTGTCATGAGATAATACAGAAGACCAGATTGTGCTTGAACCACACATGGTCAAGGAAATGGAGAAAAAATTAAGGATGATCAAATAAAATTTGAATGAAGTGGTAGATCATCAAAAATTCTATTTCAATATTAAGATATTACCAAAAGAGTTTGTTGTGGGTGATAGAGTATTTTTGGGGATGAAACCAAGAAAGAGTATGATCAAATCCATAAAGCTAGATCGTCAATTTTTTGAATCCTTTGAAATCGTAGTGAAAATTAGTCCTGTAGCATATCGACTTGACTTACCATGCAATCTATCTAATATTTATAATACCTTTCATATATCTTTTCTTAAAAAATATGTTGCCAACCTTGAGCATGTGTGGGACTTCTCTAATTTGTAGATGGTGAAGCCAGAGGCTATAGGTATTCAACCAGTAAGAATTATCGATTTCTTATCTAAATTTATAAGGAAATGAACTTTAGAGCAGTGCAAAGTTCAATGGGATTGACACATTGGAAGGAATGTTACTTGGAAAAAAGTAGCAAATATGCAAAAATGTTCTATTTCTATTTGAGAATTTTGTTTAAATACTATGTTATATTTATAATATTTAAAACATAGAGGATTGTGTTAAACCTAAGGGGGGATGATGTCATGACCTTCCCTTGGAAGACTTTTCTTAATTTTGATGAAGTCACTTCATATGAATGAATGTATGTTTAATTTTGGCATCCTATTTTATGGAATGATTGATTATTTTAAAATATGAATAATATGGAAATATGATATACCTTTTGTAAATAAATGGTTTATTTTGTGTTTATTTACATATTCCACTATTACAACTCATTACAACTCATCCATAGAAAGTGTTGATATATATTTTTTGTTTTAAAAAAATTAATGAATGAGAAACCCTTAACTAGTTATCATTGATTTAAGGGTCTGAACTACAGTATTGTTGTGTTTTGTTCAATAACTAAATGAAAAATAATTTTTTTTTTGGGTTTTGAATGACATGTATGAAATAAAAGTAGAAAATTAAGAGACTGGATTGTTCACCCATGAAGGATAGATTTGGGGAAAAATAATAGAAAATTTGTTGGGCAGATGAGGGAGCGGCAGTGGGTTTCTTTTGGAGAAGAAAAAATTGATTGAAAAAAAAGAGTGTGAAAAATGGTTGCCATGGGAATTTACTGAGGAAAAATATTGCTAAAGATTGGTTTGAAGATTCGATAGAATAAGGCATCATTTTAAAACATGTATTCTCTAACATATTATTTGTTATATTCTAGTTGATGAGTTGTGTGGATCAATAAAATGTAGTTGTCTACATTGTGTTGCTATTTGGAAATTATTTTGGAAAATATTTCAATCATTTTCTTCCTTCAAAGAATAAGGGAATTCATTTCTTGTGAATGGTCATCTATAGGAAAACATAAATATTTTTGTGTCTTGTTTTTTAAAAGAAAATACTAATAGTTCAAAAGCCACTTTGAATGTCTTTCTATTTTATTTGGGTTTGATAGAATTAAATTTGAGATGCATGCAAATTAGTACATTGTTGTGATAAGGCTAATGGGCTTCCTCTTATGTTAGTTTAAACATAGGATGCTACTTACCTAGGTGTTGTAGGTGAGTTGGAGAGGAGAGGGTAATTCTCCAAGGGATGTCCTAGTTTCAAATCTCCATCCTACCAAAAATTTGAATTAGTTACCCAAAATCCAATTGATAATATTGGTGCGGGTAGGTCCGGTCGTAACTCCTAGGTGACTTTGATGGTGTAGAACCCCCTGGTCATGGTCTCTCAGACCAAGGTGTCCCCGTAAAGGGTTCTGCACTTAAAAAAAATAAAAAAACATAGGATGCTAGCTCCCTAAAATTTGTAGCTTATCGTCGAAGCACATGAATATGCACCATAGAATAGTGGATAAATATGTTACATTATTATTTTTATATAAGTAAAGTAATTAGTTTCCATTGTATATACCAAGGTTATGCATAAGGGGTTGGACCCAAAAAGTAGTTGTAAAAAAATGGATAATTCTAATCAAAATCAAGGTGAATCCTAAGAAAATCAAATAAATCATCTTCACACAAAAATTTGGAGTTATTTGAAGCTTTAAAAAGTAAGGTCATATTTGGAGAATAATTTGACCTATTAAATCACCTTATAACTTTTTAAAAAATACCACCATTATATTAGGCTTGAAAATTGCTTTACCATGAGTACAAATACGCCTATGTTTGGATATATATTATGGTGAATCAACTCTAAGAAAAAATTGATCCCAAAAATTTTAGGCGAATGCATCGATGTTGAGGGTACTCATATTCATCAATTTCCAATTTTGGAAATCCTAGTAATCATCCAATTTGTCAATATAATCCATAATACATAACCCTAGTATGTCCTCTTTGAGGAAGTGTTATAGACATTGAATACTGGATGAGAATATGAATCTATTAATCTCTGTGATTGATTTATGCATGTATAATTTAAGATGTCCATTGCTGGAAATTAAATTGATTTATTCCTTTTGTATTAGGAAAATAAATTTTGTTTGTTATTTGGATTTAAGGAATTTTTTCTCTAATAGAATGTATCTTGTGCAAATATTTTTGTATGTTTTAAACTATTGAGATATGTAAAAGACTTCTTCTATTCATATCTAGCAATAAACAATTGATTTTGTAGAATTATATTCTTGTGATATTGTTGTATTATTACAGATGAAGAATGAGCATATATTAAGTAAGTTTGTACGATATGGGATTTTTGGAGAATATTCCATGTGGTTTCCATTAGGATGCAAAAGAATGCATACCTTTACATAGCACTACAATGACTGGAGTTGTCTCTATTCTCATTACGAGTTAAACCCTTATCAATTATTGGTAGCACTAGCAAGAAGACTGACACAGTGAGACAACCTAGTATAGCGAAGGGATATGAATATTTGTGTACTAGTTTGGGACTTCCTCAAACTAGAATAAAAAATTTAGATGTTAATATTTTGTATCCTTGAATGTATCTTAAACAAAGGAAATTGATGTCTATATTGTAAAGGATACTAGATGATAGATCGGTGTATTATTGTAAATCTATAGATATTGTGAAATAGTAGAATATTTTGGAGAATCCATATTGTGTTTTGAGATATGATTATGTTCTTGTTAATGAAAATATTTCCATGTAATATAGTTATATTAATGGTAATGTGTGACTTGTTATCAATGATGGGCTTAATTTGTTTAGCTTCTATGTATTTTATCTTCCACAACTGTCATTATGAAGTGTGGACAATATTTAAATGAAGTAAATATTATTTTAAAATTGTAAGATTAATTGTCTTAAGGGTTGGTACTTAATTAAAATGGATTTAGAATTATTTATTTTTCATGAGTGAATATCTATTTGGGATAAATCTCAAGTGAATCAGTGTGATCTGAGAAAAGCCTTGCAAAGGAAATGTGGTTATTATGATGATTGGACTAGCTATTATGGGGTTGGCATAACTTTAGTCTAACATCAAAACCAAAGCATGTTAACGAGTACCCTCATGACTCTAGAAGGAGAAACTATGATGGAATGGTGGTATCTTAGAGTACATCGATTAGATATTTTTTAGCATCAATTCATGAAGATCTTGGGAGTTAGCCAAGTAGATAGATATGATGGTTAATGTAGTGTCCTATAGTTTGATAAGAGTTATTTAAATATGATGCTTTTAAATGAAACCTATATGGAATGGGTGATAGAGATAAACCTTATAGGAAATTAGGGATAATTATATGGATTCAATAGATTGAACTTGGCATAGTGAGTAGTACTCATACACTAAAGGAGTTGTGTAGAGATAGAGTAGGGATTAGCAGTGACATTAGAACTCTTACACTAATCAAATTGTGACTCCTATACAAAATATATTATGTGGAGAGGAAAGAGTTGGATTAACCCTAGAAGCTCCCTAACTAAAAGAATTGTGGGGAGAGTAAATACTAGGATTCCACCTTTCAAATAATCTAAGGGGGAATAACAAAACTCTTGTTGGAATAACAAGATAGTTGGTAAACGGAAATTGCATCTAGTACTTTCCCATATGGACATGTGGAAATGTAGGGGTGGATGCTCTTGGAATCCAAGTCATGGAGTATGGATAGAGGATAGGTTAATAATCCCTATAGTATGGCCATTGAGAGTTTCAACGAGTTATCTAATAAAATAGAAATTGAATAAGAGTTAGTGTAGGTATATGTATGTTATATACTTAATTATATTTAAAAAATAACTCTTGGATTAAATTGGTTTTTTGGTTGGATGGAAATATGGGTTGTGACAATGTCACACTAAAATAAAAATTAGAATGCCAACTAGGTCCATTTTATAAAATAAAGTCCTAAAATTCTATAATAGTATCCTGAATTGATGTTAGTAGTGTAGGGCTCAAAAAACTATGATATTTAAAAAGGGATTGAAATGCTTTTGTATATAAAAGGTATGACCTCTGAATGTTTGGAAATATTATATAGTGGAAAAAATTAAACATCCATACCTTAGAAGATGAGATAAACCAATAATTATATACCATGTGTCACATTTAAAAGATTGTTGTTATCTTTTGATGTAACAAGCAATCGGAGATAGCAATCACAAGATGCAAAATAAAATAAAAGAAATTAAATTTGCAAGATGAGTGAAGTATTTTGTGAATAGAAATAATATAAATGAATACAATGTAGATATGGAGGAAATGAACGCTCCATAATGAAGCAACTAAACTACATTGCACCCATCACCAATATATGGTGATCTATACAACACTACACTACTACCTACGACTATGCTATAAGAATCTCTATCTATCTATGGTCCCTTTCTAATATCTATCTAACAATGAGGTATTTCTTATATACAAATATAGGTTCCTTGGCCAAAACTCTACCTAGTTGTGCAAGGGATAACTTGCACATATATAGCTTACACATTGACACTTGTGCATTTATTACATTGCATGAAGTAACTAGATAACCTCCCCCTAAAATAATCTAATGTACTAAGTATATACCTTATACGATACAATTACATAACCCAAAATATGGAACAAAATATATTTCTAACACCCCACTGTATTACATTATTTGGGTATTGAAGACTTTAGTATTCAATATGGATCTTCTTCATCTTGATCTTTGTACTCTTCCTCTGTGTTCTTTGTAACCTATTCAAGAAAATAATTAGTGCCTCTGTAATATGTGGCATTTTTTGATAGAGCTTTCACCTCATAGGTATATGTGGGTTCTTATAGTTATTCAATTTCTTCTATCCTCTAAACCAGGTGTTCCTTCTTATTTATCTTTTGATATTCCAGTTGAGGATAATTTGTTGGTGGCTGAAATTACTGCTGATGAGGATTCATTTGATATTATCAAGTTTGAAATTGATTTCCATTATTCATTTGTTTTCCTTACTTTCAATTTTTGGGATTGTATCTGCAATAGCTGGTACTATGACCATTATTTTTGCATATCTGATAATATCATGTTTTTTGTCCTCTTATTGAAGAAGTAATATTTCCCTATGGATTATATTTTGATACCAATGCAATGTTAGTCATCTCATCTTTCATAGTATTTTCTACTTCATATTCTTGAAGTATATTGACTAGGTCATCAAAATAAGTATCTTTGTAAAGATGTGACCAAATATTTATAGATGTCTGGAAGTGCTCTCATGGTTACTTGAGTGATAATTTCATCCTTAATTGTTCCCCTAAGGCCATTTTTTTCTCTTTAATATCTACTATATTCCTTAGGAATAGTTCTATGATTTCTCCACTATTCATCTATAATGAGTGAATTTGAGTTTGGAGATGAAGGATAGTTGCCTTATTATTTCCTTCAAAAAAATTTGTAGGCTTGTCCATGCATTTGAAGATGTTCTAACTAAACTGATATATGGGTAAATCTCATCAATGATAGCAAAAGTTTTTATCTTTAAAGCCTTTGAATCATTTTATTCAAAATTTAGTATTTCAATTTCATCTATGGTAGGTCTCTGTGTTTTTGCTTTGATGACATCCCAAAGTTTGTCATATACTAATATTGCTTTCACTTTATTTTTCCAAGAGAAATAAATTGGACCCTTGAGTAGTTGAGATTCTATTATAAAAATTTATTTGATGCCATTTGAATTTCCCTAATATCAATTCTTAGATTTTTTGGACTTCCTTATGTCCCTCTAGAGGTTTTTGGAATATAAAATAGTACTTTTGTAAAAATATAGTTCGATTTTGGTTGATTTTGTACAAATTTTTATAAATATCAAAAATCAACTTCTTAACACCTTATTACTCCTAGTGAACTAAAGCCTTTTTTAATTTTCAATAGGTTTTAATGTTGGATTTATTTTATCCCTTTTGATAAGTTTTTGAGACAAGAATGTTATAATTTTCCAACCTTAATAAAAATATAAATAACCTCTTTTTATATCCCTTGGATTATTTCTAATTTCCAATAACCTAGTTTTGAGTTGTAGTCCTTATGAATCCCAAATTTGGAAAATTAGAACACATTAATATTTGTAAACTTTAAATGGATTAATTAAAAGTAGTATCCCTTATTTATCCTAGGTTGTCTTATAAATATTATCCAACTTTGATATTTTAATTTCTTGAAATTTTTCTTTCAAATGAATATTGATTCCTTTCAATAATTCAACCTTATAATATAATCTTATTACTCCCTTTTTAAAGAAAGCAAATTATATGGAAAATTATAACTTTATGAAAATAGTGGTAGACTATCCTTCTTGGGTTATATGAGTAATGGAATATTAATCCACTTGCTATTTGCTTCAACCCTCACTTTAATGCTTCCTTGACCGTTTGACCAGGAGTAATGTTCTTCGTTGCTTTTGGATGCTTCGAATTGCTCACAGATTGCTCTTCAAGTTGCTGACGATCCACTGTTGTGTAGCTACTAAGCTAAAACCATCATATGGCTGAGATGCTATCATATTAATTTCGAGTCACTTTAGACTCACTATCTACCATTGCTACCAAGTTGCTTACTTCTATTACCACATCCAAGTCATATTTAATAGGTGATCAAAGGTGTGACAAGTTTCAAAAACATTTTTAAAATGCTCCAAGTGAGACCAATCTTGTCTCAATGCTTGTGACAAGTATCACATTTACTTGAGACATTACTATTCACTCCCTATTCATGCACTATCTATAAAGATGTTTTTTCTTCACTACTTACCTAACTGTAATGGTCCTTATTATACATAAATCTTTTGTCATCAAGATGATGCCACAACATCTCCTTCATGGGTATTTTCTAGGGTTGTTTTGGAGGATGACAAGTTCCATACTATTTCCTTTGCATGCCCTTGTCTTATCAGCATCTTCTTGCAAGGCTTTCAACCTATTATTCCACCTTGTTCTTTGTTTTACTTCATTGATGCTAAAATGTAAGCAAGGACTATGGTGAAGATATGGAAGAGATATGGAGGAGATTTGGTGGAGATGTGGTAGAACTTTGATAAAGACCCTGTGATGATTTGCTAATGGTAGAAATACTCATCGATTGGATGTATTTTTGTTTTTATGTGAATACTACTTGATTGGAAATATGCTTGCTTTAATAGGAATACTCCTTGATTGAATGTATGCTTGCTTATACACTGCTTGATTTCCCCCTGGATTTGCACTTTTACTTTTATAGATTTGATCATCCAAGATACATAGAAAATGATCCAAAAGGAGTGGCTCTTTGCTATGATTGGGAGAATGATTCCATTTGATTACCTTTGGCTAATTCAACCTGCTCATAGTGTCCCTTTGAGGTACTTTCCAATATATCTTTTTATTGTGTAGAATGAGTTAGATAAGTGCATATCAATGTAATAATATTTATAAATAAGATATCTTTTGCACATTTTCTTGCACTTTTTTTTGCAGGTCTAATATTCTAATTCTATGGCATAATTTTAAATGTAGTGTAGGGGTTTTGAGGTTATATTTTTTCTTAGACACATTCCCATTTTTTCTTGGGTATTATGATGATGAATCCAATATTGTATAGAATTAGATAGAAGCTCCTTATATGATGCAATGTTTTTCACTTTTCTCCTTGCAATTAACCCTGTAATGCTTTGGATTTGAGACTCACCAAGTCTCAATATTTAAAGTTTATATTTATATTTTTTATTAGTCATATTATTATCCAAATTTTGGAGTATTCTAACCTATGTTGGTGGCTTCACTTGGCCACCATGTGTTTCATATTTTTATGCACTAATAGTGCCTTTAGACACTTTGACAATTTTTATTTTGTGCCCTTATCGAGAACACAAACAATAATCCTTTTGAGAGCAATAGAATAGTGCAAATAAATATAATATAATTTATTTTAATTCACTAAAAATTTCACATTATCACTCCAATAAACTCTCAAATTAATGCACTTAATCAAAGTTGCTACAACTAATCAAAAAAAAATCTGAAATGAATCTTCAAGATTTATTCTATAATTTCACTATAATTTAGTATTGTAGGACTTAGTCTTCTTTTGATTTTTTCCAAAGTAGATGATAGGTAGTTGATAGAAGCAATTCTAAAATCTAATCAAATCCTAATTAATGTGCAAATAAAACTTAAAAAATGTTTTTCTTTTTGTACTTTTGAAGAGTATAATCCAATTAATGAATCTACTTGCACCAAAAGTTACTTGCCTTTTTAAATTTTTTGTAGCTCTTTTGTTGCTTTTGTAGAGGATATAGATATTTGTGTTTGGGATCACTAGGTGGATGCTTCGAATAGGATCTTACAACTCTTTGTAGACTATCCTGAATAGATCCTTCTTCACCAAATGATGATATTGAACTTTATTTCATGAGCCTAGGATTTGGTGGCTTATTATCCTCTTGTGTTCTCCTTCTGCTATATATTTGGAGAATTATTTATCTCTGAAGTGGTGCATTATTTTTGTAAGAGATAATATTCAAATCTTCAATATTTGGTGAGATTAATCTATCTACAAGTCTTGTTATTGAATTCTAACTTCAAGCAATATCTTCTAGAATTTAGCACTCCTTGCCAAATTCTACTTCATGAATTTGGCACTCCTTGCCAAATTCTTCTTCATATATTTGGAACTCCTTGTCAAATTCTTCTTCTCAAATTTGACACTCCTTTCCAAATTATTCTCTTGGACTTGTTAACATATGACAACAATTATCCCAAGCCCTTAACTATTAGGGGCTTCTCCTTGGTAGTGGATTTCTCAAATGAGTTCCCCTTGATAATTTATTCAATAAGGCTTTCCTAGACTTTATATAGATGCTCTATGAGACCTTACCAATGCCTTTTATCTTGCATCTTCTAATGGTCTTCCTTGATACCTTATCTTCGACCTTCTACTCTATGAAGTGTTGGTGGTGAGATATTCTTCTGGATCTTTGATTCTACTACTTCCATATTTGAGCAAGACTTGCCTAATCCTTATTCTTCATCTAAGATTATAATTTCTTCAATGAGATCATATCTTGATCTCTTTGATTTTACTTCAGGTGCTAAATTTATTCTAAAGAAGATACCCTTCATAACTTTCTTGTAGGAAGTTTCCCAACTCATTGAATCTTCTTTCTCTATAATATAGTATTAGTACTAAAATTTTTAGTCTAATTTTGAATCAGATATTCTCTTTGAATTCTTCTTCAATATGAAGGCTTTTGTGGCCTTTTTTATAATCAAGGCTTTTGTGGCATTTTTTAGTACAAGGCTTATATGGCCTTTTTTAGTATCAAGGCTTATGTGACATTTATAATATAAAGGATTATATGGATTTTTTTAGTGTCAAGGCCTCTATGGCATTTTTAGTATTAAGACTTCATTGGATTCTTCTTCAAGGATTCTATGGCCCTTTCTTCAAGGCTTCTATGGCCTTTTTGTATCAAGGCTTCTACAACATGTCCTTCAAATGTAATATTCTTCAATCTAGCAATGGATATCTTTAGTCTCTTGACTTCACCGTGACTCTTCACCATAATTATTCTTCCATAGTATTCTTCTCTTGCATAAGGAAAAAATCTTTGAACTATGAAGGTGCATCGAACTTCAGGAAATGAAGTTGAAGTCTCCTAGCTTTCTATTGTAGGAGTCCCAATCCTCTGAGAATTAATTTTTTACAACAAAATAAACTTTAGGTAATAGTTAACAGAATTCAAATATCCTAATCATCACTAGATGATTTGTTAATATAGTAGATTGAATGTTGATTCCTAGTATTCACGAGTTTTTTTATGCAGCTCTATCGAAAGACTTCAATTAAATGTAATCTCAATAGAGCTAAGATTTTTTTTAGTCTTAACTTTGTGACTCTCCCTAATTCTACCACCTAGACTCTTTTGAGAGTTTATGATAGTGGCTAGTATAGAAGCACATCAGGTTGTCAAAAAAATAGAACCAAATGATAATGTTGGTTTTTCTATTGATCTACACAGGCTAGATCTACCGTGGCTCTAATATCGCTATTAGATTTTGATGTAATGAGCAATGGGAGATATCAATCACAAGATGTAAAATAATATAATAGAAATTAAATCTGCAAGATGACTATAGTATGTTGTGAATAGAAATAACATAAATAAATACAATGTAGCCATGAAGGAAATGAACACTCCATTAATGAAGCTATTGAACTACATTACACTTATCATAAATATATTGTGATCTACACAACACTTCACTACTACCTATGACTATGCTATAAGCAGCTATATCTATCTATTTTCTTCTCATATCTATCTACCAATGAGACCTTTGTTATATAGGAAGATAGGTTCCTTGGGAAAAACTCTACATAGATATGCAAGGGATACATTTTACATATACAACTTGAACATTGATACTTGTGCATTTATTACATTGCATGAAGTAACTAGATAACTTCTCCCTAAATTAATCTAATGTCTTAAGTATGTACCTTGGAAAATACATTTACATAACCCAAATGATGGAATAAACTATATTTCTAACACATGCCTCATGAACCAAAAAGGAATTTGAGTGATTCAATCTTGTTATGACTCCTTTTTTGTATTTTAGCTTAACCATTATGTCACTTTGATTAGCAAACATAATAGTTGTTATAATATTTAGTGTGTTTTTGATACACAAGCAAACCAAAATAAGTAGAAGCAATACAAGATAACTTGAATTTATGATCACATGCTTGCAAGTTTGGCACCTTACCACTATGATATCATTTATAGTTAAAACAAAAAAGTGTCTCCTTCTATTGATTTCTTACACTAAACAATTCACATATACCAAACACAATTGCTATTGACTTCACTCTTATTTAACAAGAGAATTTTATTGTTTATTTTTTTGAATTTTTAAACTTTGGAAGGAAAATGTAAGTATTTTTATATGCAAAGAACCTTCCAAATTATGGAATAATTAAAAGTTATGAACTAATACCCATTAAAATATTGAAAGGAATCCAAAAAAATGAAAGCTTTATACATATATTTTATGATTTTCCTTATAGAATATTTTTTTATCAAAATAAGTTTCTTTGTATTACCTCTAATACCATTTTGAAAAGGGATACAAACCCTAGGTGTAGTCAAGCATTGAAAAAAGAGGGTTGTTAACAGACTATCTCTTTAGTATGTGAGAAATCCTCTTCTATAAGAAAAATATCTCTTCAGGATTTTTGGGCTTGTCGGTGGATGAACCTATTTCCTCTATAATAATTTTGAAGGGTTAATTTGGGTTGGATCTAATTAATCATAAAAATCAAACAATTATATGCAAACTCAAGAGCAAAATATTAGGCCTGGAGGAGCTCAAAGGATACATTAAATATTGGTGGACCAATACAAAATTCTAAGTAACTCTTCTACCCAAAAATTCCTTTTTTGATTTCTTTTCTAATTTCGTGGATAGATATAGGGTAATGGAATGTAGACATAATTGGTTTTTCAGACAAATAGATGTCTATATAAGACCTTGGAATCCTAGTTTCAATCCTTTTATAGAATAAGTTAATGAATTCCTAGTTTGGGTGAATCTCTATAATATCCCTATGGATTTTTGGGGAGAGAAGATATTCACCAAAATTGGTAATGCCATTAGTGCATTCTAGTACATGAATGCCCAAAAAAAGGAAAAAATATCTAGTAAAATTAATATGAGTAAAGTAAGATTGGCTATTTGAATGGATTTGTTAGTTCCTAAGCCTCAATCCATTACTATATCCTCAAGCAAAGTGGAATAGATCCAAAATATTGAATATGAAAACTTCTCCCTAAGATGTTATGGTTGTCAACAATATGGCCACCTAAATAAGAGATGTATGGTGGAGGAGAAGGCCCTACATGCAAATGATTCAAAACTTTCAAATATTCAAAAGAAATAAGCTTATCCTCCATATGCACCAATTTCCCAATAGGAATCATGAGAGAAAAAAAAAACTCAACACCAAAAGGATAATTTAAATCAAATCATTGATAAAAGCTAAATGGTTACTAAAGACAATCCAAATGGTTCCATGGAAAATATTAGCACCTTATATGATATTATTGAAGCTAATTATGAAATAATCAATGATAGTAATATTTTTTTAAATGAAGATCCTACAAAATGTGTTACAACTAGATATTACCTCAAGAGTTTGAAGTGCAAAAATTTATTCTTAGATCTTGCCACTCTAAAGGAGGAAGAACCTCTACTATAGAAGAAAAATAATTGAACTAATTTCCTCTTTGATGGATGATTGTTATGTTTTTTTCCTTCTATCTATTGGATTTATGTGTCATGTAAGGGTTGTTCTTGTTGTTAGCTCCTTAAAATAAAAAATATTTGATTAAGGAAACATAGCAGTTTGAGGAATATGGAGAATATATTTGATAGAAAGGAAAATATGATAGCTTTAATTAACTTGTTAGAAATGTAATGAGAGCAATGTAATATTTTATTTTTGTAATGGGAGTGGCCCCCAATAGAATCCACACATAGCTTATTAAAAAATAAAAATAAATAAATAAGTCAATAATAGTATCCTACTAAACCAATGAATCCTCTAATTTTGGATATGGTTTTAGGTTTAGGTAATTCCATTATTAATGTAATTTTAGCAAGATTGATTGATATTACTTAACCCAAATATTCAAGTTGTATCTTTCAAAAACTACACTTGGATTTTTCATAAAATTTATCATCTTGAAATATTTCTAGAACCTCATCCACAAGCTTAATATGATCCTTCCACTTTTGGCTAAATATAATAATATCATCAAATAATACTAAGATAAATTATTTTGTATAAAAATGGAAGGATTTTTCATGGTGGATTGAAATCTAGCAAGTGCTTTAGTTAATAAAAATGGAACCACCTTGAAATCATAGTGGCCTTCATGAGTTCTAAATGTTATTTTTAAAATATATTTTGTCTTGTTCATATTCTTGATCTTAGATCTAGTTTAGTAAAAAAAAAATCACCATGCAGTTCATCTATAATTTCATCAATAAATGAAATAAAAAACAAATTATTGATCATAATTTCATTAAATCTCTAAAATTTACACATAGTTGATAAGGTTCATATTTGTTTTGAATGAATATGGATGTTGTTTAACATGGGTTCTTTCTAGTTGTGATAACATATAATTTTAATATTTCTTGGATAAAACATTATTTTTAGTTTTATGGTGATGTGGATAATGATATTGTTTGATATTAGCTAGAGGTGAATTTGGTTTAATTTCAATAACATAATCAATATCTTATTTTGCAGGTATTCCTAACGATATATCCTAGACTATTGTAGCATATTTATTGATGATTTTATTTATTTAATTATCTCACACAACTTTTGTGAGTGTAGAGTCAATGGTAAAACATAAAACAATAAATGCAAAGGATTATTTTATTACTTTATTTTTTATGTTATATAAAAATAATAGCAATGATGGAGTGTGGAATACTTTTAAGGTGTAATTGTGTCTTTATATTTGAATTTGATTTTTTTTTCAATAGTGCCTTTGAAAAATCCTAGGGGATTTACCATTCTACTCCAAGCACTATATACAACCCTCCTAAAGGCATATTATAGAATCTATGTTTTTAGTTGTAATAATTCTTTCTTAGATCTACTTTATGGTATTTTGATTTTCAAGTTAGGTGATTGACCTCTAAAATTTCCATGTTGAGTCCTTTTTATGGATATATAAATAATTTGAGTCACTTAGCAATGGCTAAAGCAATAAAATTATGCATACTACCTAAGTCAATTAAGACCATAATTAGTTAATTTTTAACATACCCTTGTGTTTTGAAGCCTTGTGGGTATTTGTTTCCATTTAACATAGCTATGGAGGTTATAGGATCATTTGGTTATAGCAAATGTTCTCTTTTTTCCCTAAATACATACTCACTACTAATATTGCTTGAATTATAATTTTACTCTTTAAGGTTCCGTCCTTCACAATCATAAAGTTCTTTTAAATATTTTGTAAGATGGTATAGACAGCTATTTATTTATTTTATTTTATTGATATTTCTTGTAATTATATCTCCTTTGATTTGGAGGTTTATATCTTATTGATTCTGTCACATTTTTTTCTTACATCATGACAAGCTTGAAAGCATGTACTTTTAATTTTTTTTAATATCTTGCAGTTCTACTATTGATTATATGCTAATTATAATGAATCAACCATTGCTTGCAGTTCAATAATATTCATGCTCATAAAAATTTTAAGTTACGTGTCTAATAATTATTATTTGAATCCTTATACTTATTTATGTTTATATATAATATAAATGATATTGCCCTTGTGGTTAAGATGATGGTTGTTTCTTTAGTGGTCTTGTGTTCAAACCCCTTGAGGGTGGTTGTTGATGTAATTTGTAAACGTTCTCCTAAAAAAAGTATTTAATTTATAATTTATATAATATAATCGATATATATAATATAATTTAAAACTATATTATGTAATTAAATAAATAATGGTGTGGACTTCCAGGAATATTGCTAAGGTAATTTTCTAGAATTTTTCTTATGGTTATTTGCTAAGACTACTCCTAAGGTTGGTTTCTAGGATCATTTCTAACAATGTTTTTCAAGAATATTTCTAAGGTTATATTTGGGACTATTACTATAGTTCTATTGTTCTTAGAATATTGCTAAGAATTTTGACATAATATCTATCGTAGGTATACAAAATTTTATCTATGTCCTGAGTGTGATAGAATATGTATAATAATTCACACCAAAATATCCACAATAAATATGTGTTTGGAATATATTGTAGTGTTTATGCATCAAAATAAACTGAATATTTGATGTATCAGAATTCATTAAAGTTTTGATAGTCTTCATGTATTTCAAATAAAATAAATATTAGTTGTGGTATATTGTTGTAATAATGTATATGAAAATTTCAATATGAATTGAAGTTTTTTCAAAATCTAAGGCTTTATGGAGAGGCCTTGCATTAATAAAGCATGTTCCATGTAGAATCATAATTGAATGGGGCTCTCTAAATATTATAAACTATATGAAGAGCTCCAACAAACCATATTGGAAAGTTAGAAGTTGTATTGAAGAAGCCAAAAAACTTGTTACCTACCAACAAGAAGTCATTATCCAACATGCTTTCAGGGAAACAAATAAGGTGGTAGATAAATTGACAAATATTGGGGTTGACGGTCCAGGTTTCCTGACTTGGACATATTTGTTACCATGGGAGGTATGTGAATTAGTTATCATTGAAAAAATTGATAATTATTGATAGAACAACCATTTCCACGCTCATTCTTCTCACAATTTGTGAGATATTTGATGTTTCAAATTGTCCTGTTAGGACAACAAGTGTCAATTTTCAAATTTTAATAGAGGTTATGGTTATTTGGTATGTCCCCTTAGAAAGCCATCCCCATTACCTTGGTGTGTCCTTTATACATTGGAAGTGTCAAGTGATTAGACTTCACATGTTCACCCAAAATTTTATTTCATATTATGTCCATTTTTGGTGGGTTTTTTGGTACATAATTTCGAGTATGTCTGTCACTTATGAAAATTACCTCATGATATATACATTTTCCAAGAGAGTTTCCATCCTATTGGATGCCTGGAGTATAATATTTTTCCAAGGTCTATTGGCTATCACTTATTTGGTTACGAGTGTTCTTGTACTTAATTCCTAGTATATCTGTCACTTATGAATTTTGTCTCACTTATGAATTTTGTCTCATAATATTTCATTTTTCCAAAAGAATTTCCAATATATTGGCTACCCAGAGCATAAATATTTTTTTGAGGTTTATTAATAATTCAAATAGAAGGCTTTGATCCATACTAAAGGTTGCTTTTTACATATTTAGTGGGTATATTTTCCATTCAGATGAAGAACTCAGTAAACTAAATTTGTGTGATCCTTGCTGTGTGTGGAAGCATCATAGGTACCACTACATTTTTAGAGGTGTATCTCATGTTATAAAGTCATGTTCCACTAACATTACCCATTTGGAATCTATTGTGAACTCACTGAAGGACCACAAAAACTCTGTATCTGTTATTATACTATGACAACTTTCTTGGTGAAGATCCTAAGGTGATAGCCAAAACAATTGAGGTAATAATTGGAGAGATTCATGAAATTGTCTTGCAAGCGATCAAGAAGGTAGATGAAAAAAAAGGCCATGGGTAGCTCTGCCCAGTAACCCTTTGGTTTAAGTTTTGTTTTTTTATTTTGGTTTGTACCTTGAGGGCTTTCTTATTCCTTGGTGTATTCCCTAATTTTTGGTGTCTCTACTTATTTTCTTTCTACGATGGGTTATAGTTTCATTAAGAACTAGTGGTTGTGCTTAGTTCCTCTTGTAGTATCTACTACTGTAGTAATAGATGATGGTTTACTTATAGTTTGGAGGGTTTGACTTTTTTCCTCTAATGTTATGGTTATTTTCTACTGTTCCACAGTTTGTTTTTGATGTAATAGGCCTTTGGAAGCCTTCAAATTTCTTGGATTAATATTATACCTATTAACTTACAAAAAAAAAAAAAATCAAAAGGAAAAATAGAATTTAAGAATAAATAGACCAGTATAGGATTTTAAAAGAGTTTGGGTCTTTTTGATAACCTTTGACATTATATTTAGAATATATTAAGTGGGTGGTTACTTTATATATATTTTTTGTTGTTGTGGCATTGACCATTATGGTTTGGTGGGTGGTTTAGATGGAGGGTTGGGTGGTGGTGGGGTGGTTACATGGATTATGTTATAGAAGAGGAGAGGAGGATGAGGGAGGTGATGTGAGGGTGTAAGGAAAGATAAGTGCATGTGCAATTTATTTT
Organism: Wollemia nobilis; assembly: GCA_028583015.1. Lineage (NCBI taxonomy): Eukaryota > Viridiplantae > Streptophyta > Pinopsida > Araucariales > Araucariaceae > Wollemia > Wollemia nobilis. The sequence continues at coordinate 395,275 of JAQPPZ010000629.1, read as the reverse complement.
TGTTGTGTTGTTAATAATACATGGAAGAGAGGAAGTAAGAGAAGAGTAGTATAAATGGAAGATATTTTCTTTAATAGTAAACATACATATAAGTACATGTATTTATGGAATATGAGGTAAGAAAGATAAATAGAATATAGGGATATCAAAGGAAACAGAAAATGGGGTAAGCAAATATGAGTGTGATAAATAAGAAATATGATGAGTATAGATCATGCTCTTTTTCATCTCTCTCTTTCTTATCATACAAATCCTTTTTGAACCAAAAAATTAATAGCTAAGGCTTAGGTTGTATTTGTGTTGGGGATACAAAACTAATGAAAGTAGGTCTCCATAATTTTTTGGCTATGGAGAAAAGCTCTAATACCGCTCATGATGGATGTGCTTGGAATAATATATATATTATAATGAATAATAATTAATAATGATTGATGATATTTTCTAAGGGTGAGTACCCAAATTATATAACATGTAGATCCCCTTATGCATAGACACAATGGTTTACAATAATTATATTATTTATATTCCAACATAAATTTTTAAAATAATAAGGAAAGAGTTGAATAAAAAATGTCACTTCAATTTGAATATATATGGTCTATGGTTGAAATAAAACTTTTTAGGAAGGAAAGTGTGCCTATGGGTTTGAGAACAAGGAGCTTCACGTTAGAGTGTTTATAACTAGATATAAATCATATAATATGATAAATTGATGAGGGTGATACTACAAAATATTGGTCTAGCACTTGGATAAAATATTACTCTCATTGTCTTATCCAAAATAGAATTTTTAAGAATAAAAAATAATTTAATGTGAGCAACAAGTCTAGGTCTTGGATTTCTATTAATAATTCATTTTAGAGAGAGGGCATAAAATAAGTAATGTATTAGCTCCAAAATATTCTTCAAGAATTTTATTTTACCATTTTCTATGAAAGGATGAGTTGGTCATATATATATATATATATATATATATATATATATATATATATATATATATATATATATATATATATATATATATATATATAGTTACACTCTCTAGTTGGAGTATAAATATTTATAGCAATAAAAATTCCCTACCTCCAAATATTTCCTTTGTAAAAATCATCACTTAAGACCATCATATTTCATTAATATTCCATTTGTTAGTAATCCAAAGTGAAATTCTTATAGATAATAATTTGGTAAGAAGAGGATATCATAGAATTTATGTGTTCCATAAGGAGTTGTAAAAAAAAAAATTAAAACAAAAATAGAATCCATTAGATTTCTACATTGACCTAAAAAAAATGATGAAATATTTAATAAATTATTTCAAATTTAAAGCATTAAACATTCTATAGAGGATTGTATGTTACATATTTTTTTTGGAATTTGTGGATTGAAAGGGATAATAGAATTTGAAAAAATACATCTCAAAGTGACCTATATGTTTTTATTGATGCATATTTTTTATGATTATAGACATGACTATCAGAAGTATTAGGTGTAAAAAAAGTATGCTAGCCATTTGGTTATAAAATTTCAAGATGTATATAAGGGTGATATAAAACAATGAAATAAATTGAAATCATCTACACTAACATGTATTAAGATAGAAATTTCTAAAATTTAGGCTTATCAACATAATTTTGATAGTTTATCCAATGTAAACCATGGAAAATCTGGTCAACATAACAATTGTTTTGTGATAATCAAGGTAAAATATCCCTCATCCACTCAAAATCATATTGAACATGAAGAAATATGTAGTAGTAGAAATGGAAGAAATATGTAGTAGGGTGCAAGAAAATATAAGTGCATGTGCAATTTATTTTTGTTGTGTTGTTAATAATACATGTAAGAGAGGAAGTAAGAGAAGAGTAGTAGAAATGGAAGATATTTTCTTTAATAGTAAACATACATATAAGTACTTGTATTTATGGAATATGAGGTAAGAAATATAAATAGAATATAGGGATATCAAAGGAAATAGAAAATGGGGAAAGCAAATATGAGTGGGATAAATAAGAAATATGATGAGTATAGATCATGCTCTTTTAATCTCTCTCTTGCTTATCATACAAATCCTTTTTGAACCAAAAAAATAATAGCTAACGCTTAGGTTGTATTTGTATTGGGGATACAAAACTAATGAAAGTAGGTCTCCATAATTTTTGGCTATGGAGAAAATCTATAATACCCCTCATGGTGGATGTGCTTGGAAAAATATATATATTATAATGAATAATAATTAATAATGATTGATGATATTTTCTAAGGGTTGGTACCCAAATTATATAACATGTAGATTCCCTTATGCATAGACACAATGGTTTACAATACTTATATTAGTTATATTCCAACATAAATTTTTAAAATAATAAGGAAAGAGTTGAATAAAAAATGTTACTTCAATTTTAATATATATGGTCTATGGTTGCAATAAAAATTTTTAGGAAGGAAAGTGTGCCTATGGGTTTGAGAACAAGGAGCTTCACGTTAGAGTGTTTGTAACTAGATATAAATCATATAATATTATAAATTGATGAGGACAATACTAAAAAATATTGATCTACCACTTGGATAAATTCTTACTCTCATTGTCTTATCCAAAATAAAAATTGTTAAGAATAAAAAATAATTTAATATGAGCAACAAGTCTAGGTCTTGGATTTCTATTAATAATTCATTTTAGAGAGAGGGCATAAAATAAGTAATGTACTAACTCTAAAATATTCTTCAAGAATTTTATTTTTACCATTTTCTATGAAAGGATGAGTTGGTCATATATATATATATATATATATATATATATATATATATATATATATATATATATATATAGGTAGTTACACTCTCTAGTTGGAGTATAAATATTTATAGAAATAAAAAATTCCCTACCTCCAAATATTTCCTTTCTAAAAATCATCACTTAAGACCATCATATTTCATTAGTATTCCATTTGTTAGTAATCCAAAGTGAAATTCTTATAGATAATAATTTGGTAAGAAGAGGATATCATAGAAATTTTATGTGTTCCATAAGGAGTTGTAAAATTAGGTCATTTGCTTCTTTATTATCCATTTTATTCTATTATTTTGTAAAGTAAAAAATAAAATAAAAATATAATCTATTAGATTGCTACATTGACCTCAAAAAAAAATTATGAAATATTGAAAAAATTATTTCAAAGTTAAAGCATTAAGCATTCTATAGAGGATTGTATGTTACATATTTTTTTGGAATTTGTGGATTAAAAGGGATAATAGAATTTGAAAAAATACATCTCAAAGTGACCTCTATGTTTTCATTGATGCATATTTTTTATGATTATAGACATGACACTTATTATAAGAAGTATTAGATGTAAAAAAAGTATGCTAAGCCATTTGGTTATAAAATTTCAAGATGTATATAAGGGTGATATAAAACAATGAAATTAATTGAAATCATCTACACTAACACATATTAAGATATAAAAGTTTAAAATTTAGGCTTATCAACATATTTTTGATAGTTTATCCAATGTAAACCATGGAAAATCTGGTCAACATAACAATTGCTTTGTGATAATCAAGGTAAAATATCCCTCATCCACTCAAAATCATATTGAACATGAATAAATATGTAGAAGATAGGAAATTTATTATAGGAATCAAGATAGGCATGGAAAAATGATGAAGACACATTTTAATTGAGTAAGAATCATATATTATTAATGATGCTATCAAAAAAGGTTGTGGGGATTAGATCAACAATATAATTATCATATGTGACTATAGATAATAATTTTGTAAGAAGAGGATATCATGTAAATTTTATGTGTTCCTTAAGGAGTTGTAAATTTAGGTTATATGCTTCTATATTATCCATTATCTTCTACTCTTTCTTAAAGTTAAATAAAAATAAAATAAGTAGAACCTATTAGATTGATACATTGACCTCGCAAAAAATGATGAAATATTGAAAAAATTATTTCAAGGTTAATATTTTAAGCATTCTATAGAGGATTGACCCTTACATTATTTTTGGAATTTGTGGTTTAAAAGGGATAATAGAATTTGAAAAAATGCATCTCAAAGTCACCTCTATGTTTTTATTGTTGCATGTTTTTTATGATTATATTCATGGTGCTTATTATAAGAAATATTAGGTGTAAAAAACGTATGCTAGCTATTTGGTTATAAAATTTCAAGGTACATATAAGGGTGATATAAAATAATCAAATTAATTGAAATAATCTACACTAACACATATTAAGATAGAAATGTTTAATATTTAGGCTTATCAACATATTTTTGATAGTTTTTCCAATGTAAACCATTGAAAATTTGGTCATCGTGACAATTATTTTGTGATAATGAAGGTAAAATATCCCTCATCCACTCAAAATAATATTGAACATGAAGAAATATGTAGAGGATAGGACATTTCTTAGAGGAATCAATATGGACATGGAAAAAAGGATGGGGCCGCATTTTAATTGAGGAAGAATCATATATTATTAATGATGCTATAAAAAAAGGTTGCGGGGATTAGATTAGCAATAGAATTATTATATGTGCCCATATTATTGTTGAATATGGTATCTTGGGAATGATAATATATCTAAAATGAAGAATAAAAGATGATAATTTAGCCAATTGTGAGTTTGATATACCTTCACAAAATTTATATTTTTTAGCACAATTTTTCAAAAGAAATTTTATATATTAATGAAAATTGTATATAAATAGTGACTAGAGAGATTGAAAATATTTTTCATAGGAAGGTAAGATATAAATGATCTTGTTGTTTTTATTGCAAAAGTTATATTTTGATGCTTTAATGTAAGTGTACCCTAATATTATAGACATATATCTAATTAAAAATACTAGAAAAAGGTAAAATTATTTTTGAGTAATTTGATAACATATTATTTAATTATATTTTAAATAAATACATTGGCATCTAGACATATATTATAACTAAAAAAATATTTTTACATTGGTAATTTGTGATTGAAATGTGCCTCTTGCATATTATCATTCTACTATGATTTTTTTTTTTAAATCACAAAGTTGCATTATAATAACAATACATTGGCATCTAGACATATATTATAACTAAAAAAATATGAACCTTGGTTTGTACCTTGAAAGATCACATTTTTAATACTTGAGCTCATGACATTTGATATACAAAAATATTATTTTAATTATTATTTAAAATGAGTTATAACGAATTGAAATGGTCCTCAACTATGTTAAATAATTAGCTTAGTATCTTAGTTCTCAAAACACCACATAGTATCTGGAACCTCAGGTGGTCTTCTTTGTATCTGGAATCCAGGGAAGGTGGAAGGCAAGGTTATTCAATTAGGGGAAAGGGTAATGAGCATTATTTTTAAGGATAAGGTTAGTGACCTTTCTTGGATATTAACAAATGTGTATGCCCCTAATTCTATATCTGGGAGAGCTGATCTATGGAATTTACTCAGTCATTTCAAGGAAGCTTTTCAGGATATCCCATGGATAGTGGCGGGGGACTTTAATACCCCTCTTTACCCCTCTGATAAAAAAGGGGGAGTAGGAATTCCAGCAAGAAGTATGGAGGACTTTCAAGATTTCATCAACAACAACAATTTATTGGATGTCAAATTAAAAAATTCTAAATTTACTTGGAGCAATAGGAGGTCTGGAAATCAACTTATAATGGAAAAGCTTGATAGGTTTTTTTTGTCATAGGAAGCAATACAATATTTTGGGGATGCAAATCTGTTGTCCTTGCCTCGCATTGGGTCTGACCACAACCCGATTTTACTTGAAATTGAAGAGACTCCAAAATTCAAAAGGCCTTTTAGGTTTGAATCTATGTGGATGCACCACCCTGATCTCAGAGACAGAATTTCTCAGTGGTGGCAGCATTCTTGTCAGGGCAGGCCTTCATTCAGATTAGCACAGAAACTTAAAGTGGTGAAAGAAAATCTAAGGATCCGGAATAAAGAAATTTTTGGAAACATTTTTGAAAACAAGAAAGTCATCTCTGAAAGGTTATCAACCATTGAGAAAAAACTTGAAGAGGGATTGCCAGACCCTTCCCTACAGGCAGATGAAAAGAAAGCCCTTGCTGAGTACCATAATGTTTTAGCCTCCGAGGAGACTTTTTGGCGGCAAAAGTCTAGAGCTACTTGGCTAAAAGAAGGTGATGCCAACACAAGATTTTTTCATGCATCTACCTTAAGGAACAGAAGCCACAATAGAATTAAAGAACTTGTTAGAGATGATGGATCATCCCTTTCTAGTCCTAATGAGATCAGAAATGAAGCAGTTTCCTATTTTTAGAATCTTTTAGGAGAAGAACATTTCAGTTCTGCCTTAGCTTCAGAATCAATGCTTTACCATATTCCTCATTTAATTTTTGATGACTTGAATGGGGAGTTAATTAAGCCTTTCACGGATGAAGAAATCAAAGAGGCCCTCTTCTCAATGAACCCTGATAAAGCTCCAGGTCCAGACGGGTTTTCACCTCGTTTTTTTTAGGCTTTTTGGGATATTGTAGGTTTTGATGTATGTGCTACTATCAAGGAATTTCAGTCCACAAAGCATATTCCGAGAAGTTTTAACTCCACTTTTATTGCTTTAATCCCAAAGATTCCTACTCCTAGATCTATGATGGACTTTAGACCTATTAGCCTTTGTAATGTTGTTTATAAAATTTTGACCAAGGCGATTGCAAATAGAATGAGGAAGATCCTTCCTATGTTTATTGATGTTTGTCAAGGCGCTTCGATCCTCGGAAGGTCCATCCTTGATGGTGTCATAACAGTTCATGAAGCCCTCCATTCGGTAGTCCAGACTAAAAACCTGCTTTTGCTCTCAATCTGTATATGAACAAGGCTTATGACCGCATAAACTGGAGTTTTGTTTCTGCCATTCTTCAGAAATTTGGTTTTCATCATGAATGGATCAAGCTTTTGGAAGGATGTTTTATGAAACCTTGGTTTTCAGTCCTTGTTAATGGTGCTCTTGTTGGATACTTTCAAAGTAAAAGGGGCCTAAGGCAAGGTGACCCTATCTCTCCCATGTTGTTTATCATTGTGGTTGAAGCCCTTGGGAGGACAATCAAAGCTGCCTATAATATTGGTCTTATTTCAGGAATTAAAGCATCATCACAAACACAGGCAGTTACACATGAACAGTTTGTGGATGATACTTTGTTGTTAACTCTTGCATCAGTTTTTGAGTCTAAGGTCATAAAACATATTCTAGAGCTATATGAGGATGCTACGGGGCAAAAGGTAAATTTTTCAAAGAGTAAAATTTATTTCTTTAACACTCCCATTCGAGAGGCGATTAAGATTTCTAGGATTCTTGGATTCTCAGTGTCTACTCTTCCATCCACATACTTAGGCCTTCCTTTATTTACATGCAGAGCTACTGATTCCATGTGGACTAATGTAATTGAAAGAATTCAGAGGAAGCTGGTTGGATGGAAAGGGAATTTGTTATCTCAAGCCGGCAAGGCAGTTCTCACCAGGTTTTCCATTCAAAGCATCCCTGTCTACTTTCTCTCTATTTTTAAAGCTCCTACAAGTGTCTACACTAAAATTGAATAGATCTAGAAGAGGTTCCTATGGACTGGTTCTGAATCTAAGCAACGCTTTCACTTGGTGTCCTGGGATAGGGTTTGCAAACCAAGGGAGTTTGGAGGTATTGGGCTAAGGAGAATACAACATTTAAACATGGCCCTCCTGGCCAAACAAGCATGGCGTCTTCTGACAAATGCAAATGTAGAATGGATTACTATAATCAAAAGAAAGTATTTGCAAGAAACTAAATTTTTAAGTTATTCCTTTCCTCCCAGGGGATCAATTTTTTGGAAATCAATCCTTCAAACTAAAAACTTGCTAAGCAAAGGGCTACATTGGAAACTGGGAAATGGAAGAATCATTGATTTTTGGGACCACAAATGGTTAAAGGACTATCCCCTCTATGCAGACCCCATCCTTTCAACCCTTAGAGCTTGGAAAATTGAAGTTTTTGGTACCAAAGTTGCAGATTTTATTACTTTGTCAAACAATAGAAGGGTTTGGAAGCCAATAATGAACAATGATCTACCAGGGGCATCAATAATTCTGGAGAATGAATTAAGACAGTCTTTACTCCCTTCTGGCATTCTTGAGGACCAGCTTATCTGGGAAGCTTCAGACAATGGGGAATTTTCTGTCAAGACTACTTATCTGATGCTTATTGATAATGATGAACCTACTTTCCCTCATTTGGAAGTTTGGCCCAAAAGCATTGTTCCAAAGGTTGGGTTTTTTGCATGGCTGGCCATCCAAAATAAGATCCTCACCATGGATAACTTAATAAAAAGAGGTGTGACTATTGTTAATAGGTGTTATCTTTGTATGTCTAAGTGGGAGTCTATTGATCTTTTTTTTCTGTATTGTAATTTTTCTGTCTCAATCTTGTTAGGTCTGTTACAAGTGTTTCATATTTATTGGGTCCATCCTCAGTCCATCTTTGAATTATTTGTCCAGTGGCCTTCTCCCTTTTTGAATAGGCATCTTAGGTATATGTGGAAGATCTGCCTTCATCACTACTTGTGGCAAATATGGTTGGAAAGGAATCGTCGGGCCTTATTGGATAAGGTTTCTCAGTCATCCTCTGTCCCGTCAAAAATTTTAGTATATGCTAATGAGAATGCTTGTTTAGTGCCCGCAGCATCTAGACCTCCAAATCCTTTTGAAGCTTCATTAGGCCAGCCATTAAACTTACCTCTCACCGATGGCCTCAATCATCCTCAAGTCCTGTCCTAGAACCATGATCTCATGGACCCCACCCCCCCTAGGGTGGATTAAGTTAAATTTTTATGGGGCATCTAGGGGCAACCCGGTGAAGTCAGGGCTGGTGGCTTACTTAGAGACCACAAGGGTGAGGTGCTTGTAGCTTTTGCTCGAACATCTTGGAGCTCAAACTAACAATGTGGTCGAAGCGAGGGCGCTTTGGAGGAGCCTCAAGGTGGCAGAGAATTATCCACGGAAACTGTTGGTGGAAGGTGATTCTATTATTATTATAAATCTTCTAAAGAACACTAAGATAGCTCCTTGGAGATTTGATGACTACATCCACGAAGCAAGGGCTCTAATTCATGATCGACTCGAGGCCATAATTTTGCATACCTTCCGGAAGCAAACATGGCAGCTGAGGCAAATGAAGGCATTGTAGCTACAAATTTGATCACGTGGACTAAAAATCTTCCTCATGCAATCTCAATGGTGATAGATAATGAAAAAATTTAGATTGGAAGGCTCAAAGTGGATTTTGTCTTTGTTAGTTCTATTTTGCGTCTTTCTTTTCTGATGGCCATAATATTAGGCTTCCATAGTTTAGTTTGGCCGTATTCTGTTGGAAGAGTAGGTCTTGGCCCTTTTTGTTGTCGGGCTTAAACTTTCGGGGCTTGGCCTTTGTCCAGCTTGGTCGATGGACCCTATTTTGTAAAATGGTTTTGGGTCAACCAGTTAAAACCCGGTGTTAATCATAAATATTCTCTTACTTACCAAAAAAAAAAAAAAACACCACATAGTAGTATTATATCATTTGATAATATTTGGATTTTGTTTTCTCAATTAGGAACCCGTTTTTATAATATTATAATATTTGATAGAACTTTATTATTCTTGTTATTTTAAACATAATGTCATACATCATTTCAATGTTAAAATATTATATCACTTTAGCATACCATAATGTAGTATTATAATAAGTATTAATATCATATACTACCTTCTTATAAGAATACCCATAATATTGGATCTCAACATATATTGTAACTATATAATTTTGTCTCATTTACTACTATTGTGGTATCTTGGACATTGTTAGTCTTTCTATTACTAGCAATTATATTTTAATGAAGATATGACATATTATTATTATACCAAAGTAGCACTAGTTATAAGATTCATATACTAGTGGTATAGGTAGAAGAGTTAAAGCATCATGAAATGGTGCACTCCATAACATAGATTGTAGTCAATTTTTAACCCACCAGATCTAATGGTCATAGATAATTTTAAAATTTTAATCTAAATATAAAATACAAAAAATAAAAAATTGGCCATGTGCAGAAACAAGATATTTGTCAAAACATGTTGGCAAATTTCCAATAAAAAAATGAATCACTATCAAAGTAGCAAAGCATAAAAAATCAAGAAATTTATAAGATGAAGGAATGAAGCAAATGGAAATCATTACTATTTAAAGATATAGATCTCAAGGTGTCATAGGAAAATGATATTTTTATCTTCTAGGGATGGATTCAATGTAATTAAATGTTGATTTATTTTATTTAAGGGAAAAAATAGTAAAATAATTATTATAATTAAGATCCATGTGATAATTTTTTATTTTAATTAGATGAAAGAAGTCATTTTAAGAATATCTCTTAACCTTTAACATGGATAAATTAGGCCTAACAAATAAAATATTACAACCAAGAAGATAAAGACCATGGGCAAAAGAAAGGTCTAGCCCAAAGGGACAAGGTAAGAGGAAAAAAAGAACACAAAGAAGTTAGAGACCATTGATGCACTTGCAAATCTAAGTCAAAAACCATCAATGCACTTGCAAATCTAAAATTACAACTGATAGAAAAGCCACCATAAGAGAGAAAGACAGAGAGGTGAGAAGCCTCCACCTCATCCATCCTACCCAAAAAATTTAAAAAATTGCATAAACCATTGGGATAGAAAGAAAATTCTGGTTTGGTTCAAAATAAAAAGAGCAAATATGATAATAATTTTTCTTGGTCTTCTCAATCAAAAAATAAGGGGGGAATACCTTAAGGAAATTGTAGGGAACTTCAATTGTAGTGTATACAATTTTATTTGGGACAACATCCTTAAGAGAATTATTTGGATTTGCACTCACAACATTTACCTTCACATCAATGTCTGCCTTTACCATAGGGGCATTCAAATCACCACTCTCAATCATTTTATTGGTTAAAGGATATTTCAAAATCTTATCTATAGTTGAATAACTATTCATAATACTTTTCTCACTCGAAGGAAATTTTGAAATCTAAGAGAAACCTCAGTCGCAAATAGCATCTAAGGAAGAAACATCTAGTAGGGTTTTATTTGGAGACCTAGGCTTAGAAATAAAGCCAACACTTATAGGGAGATTTTCCACCCTGAGTTCAGTGGCTTTCAAAGCCTCCAACTCTTCTAGCCATTTTTCAAAACTAAAAATAGAATTAGGAATGGTAATATACTTTAGTTGGGGTGCACCACTTTTACCAAAATAAATTGAAGGTTCTTATAAACTGGATAGGGTATAATAGGGTTTCCATAGTCACTGACATTCATGTTTACCTATGGAAGTAAAATCTCATGGCTCTCATCAGGCCCTAAAAGTTCTAGAACTTCCTTCTTCTATTTTTCCTTCTAAATTTCAAATTCAGGTAAAGAGTTGTTATTCCCCTTCTTCATTATTTTCTAAAGGAACGTCTTTGCTATCTATGAGAATCACCCTTTCTCTCCCGTTGATCTTCCTCTCCCTTTGGAAGCTCCCTCCTACTTGAAACCCCTCATGGTTTTGGGTTATATTTTTTAGCCTCAACCTTGTATGCTTTTGTTGCTCTGCTAGGGTTTTCAAAGTTGTTATTTTGCTAGGTTTTTTGAAGTCATTTCTTAGATCATGCTCGTCCTATGCAACCTCCAACATATGCACCTCAATCCCTGCCCCACTAGAGTTACCATTTTTTCTACTTCACTAGGGATTTTGAAGCTACTCCTTCATGGAACATTGTAAGACACATGGTATTATTAGATAAATATCCTTTTTTCATTTATAAATATTAGATCTATACTTTGTGATTAAATATTATGTTCTTTGTAGCTCATTTGTAATTAATAAAAATATTTTCCATGGTATTTATGGTCCAATTATGTCATTTGACATCTTGATTCATGGGTGTATGATGCTTGTGGTTGTACTCTTCCATATCTTGTTACTCCATTTTACCATTATTACATGTTATATAAATTTTAAATCATATTAACATTATTTGTTCACTTATGAATGTGTCATTTGATAAACCAATTGTATTGTATTTCTTGTATTTCATTTAAATAATTATATTTTTAGCCTCTCAAATTTACTTTACTACATTTATATTAGTTTATTTTAGCTATATTAGTGGTAAGTTAGCTTGAATATAGAGGTTGAAAAATATTTATCCACTTCCAATTGTTGAAATGTATTCAAGGGCATAAATCCAAACTATATGATTTTTTGATTCAATAGTTTTTTGTTATGCCCCTTAGGGAACATAAATCTTATTTTAGCACAAAATCAAGCTTACCCATTTATATTGTATTTTTTAACTACATAAATCCACTTCAAATATATTTACATCTATAAAAAGGCTTATCTATGAAAATTCATAACATATATGTGCATATTCTATCAAAATATGGTGATATTATACCTATAACTTGAATTTCTATTTTGTTGAAAATTTTCCAAATCACCCAAACTAGGCTCAATTGTAAGTCTATTGATGATAAAACCTAGAAAATTATGCCTAAATGAAGTAATTTTCCAAATTTAACCTCTAATCTAAAATGCCATAATTTCTATAGATAAATTTCTCAAGAAAAATTAAGAAATATTTTAGAGTAATTCTAAGTACCTTTACTCTTTATTTGCTTGTCAAGTTATCAATTTTATTGCATAAAATCTTCTTGTAGGACTTTGTTTGGTCAAATATAATAATAACAACCAAGATCTAAAAATGAAAAGTCATGAATGAAACAATAATTTTCTTGTGCAAAGTGGTAAATGGATCATCGCACTTTCCCTCTCCCATAAAATTTTTCATGGACCTAAACCTCTAATTCATTGTCCAACATCCCAAGATTCCTAATTTGAAAAATCAAAAGAATATATAGGGTTCTATTTCTTCCAATTACCTGAGATAGTTATTTACTTTTCATTGTAGTGGTTTGCTTGCTGATTGATGATCCACAAGCTCCTATATAGTTATTCATTTTATTGAATTTACGAATCTAACAATTTTCCAATTTAATTTTCCTTTTTTAAGGTACAAAAGGGATGGGCTAGATTCACTAGACACTAATATACCAGTAGAGTTTCAACTCTTTTGAATACAAGGTGCAAATCCCATGATAAGGGTAAAACTATTGAACAAATGAAGCTAATTGAAAAATAATAAAATTAAGCTAAGATAAAGAGACATACAATGGTCATTTAGATATAAGATTAAGGGTAACCAATACCCACTCCTAAAAATAATAAATAAAAAATGGCAACTTGAATTGAAATAATATGAACCCAAACCCTTCTTTTCATATTCACCATAAAAAATATTTAATTTGGTCAACACAAGTAGGACAATTCAATGCATACATAATTTCTTCAAATTATACAAGTTGCTAAAACTTGGGTTTCCATTAATCCTATTGTCTAAACTATGATTATAAATCTTGTCTATAATATTCCATAAATTATGCATACCCTACTAGAATTTTATAACTCATGAAATTTTTGGGTGTCCTATTGTATCATTCTTTTCAACTATCTAGCCCTAAATCTAACCCTCTCAAGTAACAACAAGTGTGCCTAAATAAAAAATTAGTCAAAATATATAAACTTGGTTTAGTCCAAAAACTAGGACAAGCCAATCACTACCAAATACCAACCAAATTAACAACCCCTAAAATAGTATTGGTCAATCTTATATTGGGCCATGTCAACAAGTTAATGTTCTAAATGATCAAAAAACTAAACCTAGGTCCTAACCAATCTATCACACTAGATAATGAGACTATTATAATATAATTTTTCATTTTCTAGCACTACACGAATCCATTTACCTACACTTAATCCTAATCAATACAATGTACCATGTAGAATGTGTAGGCATTGCCTAGCCAAATAGGGATGTAAATGAATCTATGATTTGATAAGAATCAATTATTACTTCCTTTTTTCTACCTCTATGATATAAGTAGTAATTATCTCAAAATTGATCAATTCCTTAAAATTTACAAAATGCACCCAATTCATAAGTGGTACCAAATGATAATTTATGTGTATATATAGTGCACATCTAATTCAAATCCTAAATAAGCAATTTAATCAACAACAAGCCATAGATCCTTAAAACATGCAAATGGTTCCCAACCAATTTTTGATCTAATATGTACCATAATCATATGTATATATGAGTCCTTCTTAGTGTAAAATGCAATATATATTATAAAATCCCTATATGTAAGTGCATTAGAATCATAAAATATAAGTGTAAGTCAAGCCATAAAATAAATTGACAAAATGGATATACCAATGAAATCCAAATCTAGTTTTTTATTCTACAATATTTGGTGTTGCACTGAAATCCTTACCGAATATTTATGGGAATGGAAATAAAATCACATTGAATAATCTCTATGAGTTTCCAATAATAAATTTATGCATTATATTTTGGAAATATACAATATTTTGTGACTATTGATCAATTCCTTGTGAGACAAGATTGCACTATGGTATAGAAGCCTATATGATACCAATTGGGCTTCTACTATTGAACCATTTATGAAGAGGTTTGGAAACTTAGGAAATGCTACTTGGTTGTATTTTTTTTTTGGTAAATTAATTTTATTTAAAATAGGGCATTTGAAAGGCGCCCTAATGCCTTTTACATAGATGAAGCAAGAGGAACCGAAGAACTTCTAAACAAATTCAGACATAGCACAACCGAGAGGTAAAAGCTAAAATTTATCAAAATGAGATATCCTGAAGGAAAAAGGACAAAAAAAGGAACTAAAAATAGATAGCAGCCAGCCTAGACCACAATGAGACCTGCAATCCTTCAGACCAAAGGAACAAGAACCACATAGTGAGGACAACAACAAAAATAGAGAGCAGTAAATGCGCTCAAAGAGAAGTACCCATTTGCACTGGAGAAATAATAGCAGTTTCTAGAATGGTGTCCTTTGTGTCATCCTTCGGAATATCCTTCGGGTCTTCCTTCAGAGCTTCAAGACAAGCATCCTTGTCAATTTCAACCATGTCTTCATTTTTGGCACCTCCTTTGGTATCAGATGGAACTTCGATAGCAGAGAACATAGAAGTATCATTACAATTATCATAAAAGAACATGAGTCTCAGAGTGTGCTTCTATTATTTGAGACTCACAATAGCTTTGCCAATGGTTGTGTGATCTTTCTATAGATGATCAATAGTTGCGGTAGTAGCATGAATGACCAATTTGTGGAGGTATTTTTCAACTAGGTCAGGCAAGATGGATTGAGCCTTTGGAGGTTTTACCAAAGTGGAAGGAGGGGTTTCATCCAATTCTTTGTGTTTGAGCCTTTGGGAACATTTTATAGGAGTGGCTTCGACTTTGACCTTCTTCCTAATATATAATTCAGAATGGGGTTTATCATTTTTACCTTTCCTTTTGGGTTTTGAAACTCTGGGGCCGGGCGTAGAGGAGGAATTCTCCTCTTTAGAGTCAGGGGCAGGAATGTTACCACTAGGGAATTTAAGAAGGAGATACATGTATAGGACATTGAAAATCCCTTGGTTGCAAGGAAGACCATTCTTCTTATTGGACCGGGTAAAGATGTTATGGTCGATAAACCAAAAAATGGTGGTAGGGATATTCATCATATTGGCATCATGGAAATGATTTACATATGCCAAGTGGAAAAAACAAATTTGGGACTCAAGGCTAACACATGTTAGATACTGGATTATATGAATTCAGATTTCTTACAAAGGAGTGGAAATATGGCTACGATATAGACCTTTTTTGTGATTTTTGTGAACCTCTGAATTCTTCTTGAAGAAAGCTAGCTCTACCTCCCAGTTGTGCTTGTTTCATCGGATGAACTTTCCATCCAAAGGATGCCCTGTTAAGTCCACCAACAACTCAAAGGTGATATGGAATTCAACCCCATGAACTGTAACAAAACCTTTATTCCAGGTTTTAGCAAATGCCTTCATCACACCTTCATCAACGCTTGTGAACAACTTGATCAATGCACTTTTGGTTTTATCCTTACACATATATCTGACCATTGGGTTAATTTCAAACACAACAGGTTCAATGAAAATGGGTTTGCATTCCTTCATGGTGACAGACAAGGAATGAAACAGAGGAAATCTAGGAAAAAGGATTAGCAGGATAGGTAGAAAGGTAGAAGGTTGGTAAATGTTTAGAGCATGCAATGAAATGATTAAAAGTAAGGCGATATCATCTCTAGGACTTCTGTTAGGATTATCAAAATGCAACACAAAAAAAGGAAAATAACTTTTTACAAAATAATATTGGCTAGGGCAAAGGTCACAACAGAATTTTAGGAATTGGACGTTACATCAGATAATTAAGTGGATTAATGTCAAAAGAGACAATTGGCCATTAAGGGTGCATAAAAAATGTAACCAGTAAGAGACCCTAGCCTGAAACACATAAAGGATGGGGGTGATCACCACACAGAATCTCGAGAATGAAAAACAAGTAGGTTGCTTGAAAATGGTTCTCGATGAGGTAAGATTACGCATGTCAATGCTCATGGGGAACAAATGATTAAAAATCATGTTCGGATTCATCATGGTATAAAAAAAGGATCCGATTACCAAAAATTGGGTATGATTGTGGGTGTTGATGGTGAGAATTTTGAAAATGAATCATAAATTTTTATACGGCCAATTTCCAATGTGAAGAATGGTACAAGAAAAAGAACCTGACAAAAGGATTGAAATGTGAGCCATAGACTTCACATGGAAGAAAGAATGTTGGGGATTGAACATGGAAATATTTTTAGGACTCAACATGAGTGCTATTAATTTGATCACATTTAATAAGTTCATCCACATCAGGAGGTAGAGTATCCATCCAAGTCAATAACCCTTAGGCGTTAGCCCCAATACTAGCAAGTTTTTTAGCAAAACTATTGGCCTCCATGTATGCATGTTGGACAATAAATTTGTGTTGCTGTCAAAGGATTTTATTAATTTATTCCATGATTGATCTTATCCTCTAGCTACTAGGCTTTAAAGTCTTTAAGTAATTGATAATATTTAAAGAGACTCCTTCTACTATGATTTTTTAGGAATATTTTTGAGAAATTGGAGGCCTCTTCAAATTGACCTGGCTTCAGCTGAATTATTAGTCATGATGCCCAAAGGTTCTAAATAAGAAAAAATGGAATTTCCTAAATGATCATGAAGAAATCCCCAACCCCAGCATTACTAGGGTTTCCTTTGGAAGCTCCATAAAAATTATGTTTGGCCCACCCAACTAGAGGGGAATCCATTTGACATTACTCCTAGGATTTGAAGGATTAGTAGGCTTTGAATTATCTAGGAATATATTGCAATAATTAAGAATGGATTTCTCAAAAGGAGGACAAGGAAATAGATCAAAAGGAGGAGATAGGACATTCTATTTAGCATAGAGGATTATTTTATTAGCAATGTATTTAGCATGTAGGGATTTTTTATCAAAAATCCTTCTATTACATTCAAGCCAAATTTGCCAAATATAATTTTGAAGATAAAATTTCCAAAATACTTTGAGCACTGGATTTTTAAAAGGATTGTGCCATTGATGGAAAATTTCAACAATGGAAGGAGGAAAATTTTAGTTTCACAATGACACTGAGAGGGGGGGTGAATCAGTGTAGCTCTTAAAAACTTAATTCTTCAATTCTTAATGCCTAAACAATGAAAGCTTAAAACTCAATAAAGCAAATATACCAAAAGAGCATCACACAACACAAGATGTACCGAGGTTCACCAGTTTTGGCTACTCCTCAAAATTGACTGTTTGGACTCCCATCCAAATCCAACCTTTGCAAAATACCAATTTTACAATCAATTTACTAGAACCCACTAGAAGGAGCACCAACCCCTGATTTATCTGCAACAATAGAAAGGAGCACCAACCCCTGATTTATCTACACCAACAGAAAGGAGTACCAACCCCTGATTTACCAACACCAACTAGAAGGAGCACCAACCCCTGATGCCAAGCACCAACTTGGACTTCTGTTCTGAAACTAGAAGATTGACATAAATATGCCTTCACTTTTACAAGACCCTGACTGGTCTATTGCTTTCTCAACATTTCTCACTCTTCACACAACACACACTATGCTCACTCATCTCCTGTGCACTCTCCTCGTGCTTCACATACCGCACACCTCTCTCGCTCTCCTCTTGCTCTCTTCGCAAGATTAAATCTGCCTCACATTAATCCCAAGCACTTTCACACTATTTTTGTAGAGCTTTAATTCTCCACGTAGACCTCCTTTTATAACAAAGTTCTGACTCTATTTTTAAATTCCATATTTTTGCATGCAACCCGTAACTGCCCCTGTAACTATCGTACTGAATTTAGTTCACTGTTCTTATTTTAGCTACATGATTTTTCTCTGTAACTGCACCTGTAACTGTCATACTGACTTCTTCTGTAACTGCACCTATAACTATCGTATCGACTTATTCTGTAACTACACCTGTAACTATCATACCAACTTCAGTTAACTATCACATATCTTATTTTGGTTGGGTTCTCTTCTTAGCTTGCACTATCACGAAATCATGACACTTCTGCCTCTTTATCCTCGTCTCAGGTTTTTCCCGTGAAAACACATGTCATGATATCATGACACTTTCACCTCCTTGCTTCTTTTGTTTGCTTGCACCCGCAAAAACACAACATGTCGCGATATCACGACACTTTTGCCTCCTTGCTTCTTTTGTTTGCTTGTATCCATGAAAACACATGTCACGATATCACGACACTTTCGCCTCCTTGCTTCTTTTGTTTGCTTGTACCCGCAAAAACACATGTCACGATATCGTGACACTTTCACCTCCGTACTCTTCCTTTTTACTTTTATCGTGATATCGTGAAACTTCTGCCTTCTTACTTTCTCTCTCCTCCTAGAGTCGCAAAAATGTGACATGTCGCGATATCGTGACACTTTATCTCCTTTGCTCTTTCTCTTGCCTTTGAGTTGCGAAAACGTGACATGTCACGATATCGCGACACTTTTTCTCCTTTGCACTTTCTCTTACCTTCGGGTCGCGAAAACGCGACATGTCGCGATATCACGACACTTTTTCTCCTTTGCACTTTCTCTTACCTTCGGGTCGTGAAAATGTGACATGTCGCGATATCGTGACACTTTTCCTTCTCGGCCTTCCTACTCTTTTTCAAGTCGCGAAAATGCGACATGTCACGATATCACGACACTTTTCCTTCTCGGCATTCCTGCTATTTTCAAGTCGCGAAAATGCGACATGTCACGATATCGCGACACTTTTCCTTCTCGGCCTTCCTACTCTTTTCAAGTCACAAAAATGCGACATGTCATGATATCGCGACACTTTTTCCTCCTTGCATTTTCTCTTCGCTTCGGACCGCAAAAATGCAACATGTCGCGATATCACGACACTTTTTCTTCCTTGCATTTTCTCTTCGCTTCGGACCGCGAAAATGCAACATGTCGTGAAATCGGAGACACTTTTTCTTCTACACAATCTCTCTTGCAATATGTCGCGAAATCATGACACTTTTTCTACTTGCATTTTTCTCTTCCAATATGTCACAAAATCATGACACTTTTTCTACTTGCCTTTTTCTCTTCCAACATGTCGCGAAATCACGACACTTTTTCTTCCATGCTATATCTCTTTCAATATGTCACGAAATCGTGACACTTTTTCTACTTGCCTTTTTCTCTTCCAACATGTCACGAAATCGTGACACTTTTTCTTGCTTGCGCTTTCTCTTTGAACATGTCGTGAAATCGTGATAGTTTTTCTTGTTTGCGCTTTCTCTTCGAACATGTCGTGAAATCATGATAGTTTTTCTTGCTTGCGCTTTCTCTTCGAACATGTCATGAAATCGCGATAGTTTTTCTTGCTTGCGCTTTCTCTCCGAACATGTCACAAAATCACGACAGTTTTTCTTGCTTGCACTTTCTCTTCGAACATGTCATGAAATCATGATAGTTTTGCTTGCTTGCGCTTTCTCTTTGAACATGTCACGAAATCATGATAGTTTTGCTTGCTTGCGCTTTCTCTCTAAACATGTCGTGAAATTGTGACAGTTTTCTTTTCTTCTCAACATGTCGTGATATCGTGACAGTTTTCTTTCTTCTCAACATGTCACGATATCGCGACAGTTTTCTTTCTTCTCAACATGTCGCGATATCATGATAGTTTTCTTTCTTCTCAACATGTCGTGATATCACGACAGTTTTCTTCCTTGTGATTTTCTTTTGATTTTTAGCATATGGGCCACTTCGATATTTTGGATAATCACTGTACATACTCTGAAGAACCTCTTAACTCTTGTCCACTGCATCACTGAACTCCTATCCACTACATCAACCGATCTGTCTAAGCATCAACCGATTTGTCTGACTGTGTTGACAACAATGACAATACTGTTGCTGCACCTTGCTCAACAATCTCCCCCTTTGGAATTGTTGGCAACACATGTGCAATTTCCTATAAATCTTCTCCCCCTTTGACAATAATACCAAAGGGCTGCTATAGACTCCCCCTGAGTCCATGCACAACATTCTCAGGCACAAATTATTACAGTTAGCAAAAATTACAAACATGAGCAAAAAGATAATCAAATATATAAATGCTCCCCCTGAGAATGTGGTCCCGATAGCTAGTCAGTTCTTGGGAAGCATGACCACTCCCAATTTATTGCGAAGGTATCCGCTACTCGATCGGTGGACCTCTCTCTGATTGTTATATTATAGAAGACTCTGTCTCTCTCGTTGCACCGATCGGTGGACCTCTCTCCACTTGAAGAATCCTCACTCAGATCTATCTTCAACTATGTTGGTTGCTGGATCTCTATCCATTGAGACTCTTTTCTCTATACTTTGTCAATAGGCTCACATAGAACCTGCTTAACAAGCTCACATAGAACTTGTCCAATGTTGAATAACAAGCTCATACAAAACTTGTCCAAATCTGCTCCAACAAGCTCACTAAGAACCTGTCCAAAATCGGCTCTAGAAGTCTGTCCCAACACTGTCCTCAAATATTTCCCAAAGGCCTTCTCAAAGGCTCAATCAATCATGCTCAAGTAGTATTCAAAATGAACTCAACAATGAATGACAATCTCAAATCAAATCCACTTCATAGAAGCATAAAGAGAATTGTTAGAGACTTAATATCTTCTAACCTCAATCTCAACTCAACATAGAATGATGGAATAATTTATTTCGAGAGAACTTTAAAAATCACTTCACACATAACTTGACTAGGCTTAATCAAATCAACTCAACCAATCATCACCAAGCTGGAAACCATCTGGCTGCTCAATATAAACCTCTTCTTCAAGCTTCCCATTCAAAAAATGCTGATTTCACATCTGTCAACAAAATTGACAAGTGACTCACACTTGTACCAATTTTTGTCCAACATTGTACCCACACTGCAATTTCACTACCAACTCTGTGCAAGCAACAAACATAGTACCACAATGCCAACCAAATCCCTTTTTACATTTTCAACTTGGTCTATGTTTTCTATAGTCACCACTGGTCACACCTTACTTTCAACTGTTCGAATCAGGAGACAATATTTTGTTAAATGCTTCACGGCCAACTATAGTGCACCTTACTCAAACTCATACTTTTGGACCTCGGATAGGTATGATTCACAAAGCAAAGTTGCTCATCTTGATGAGCTAAACATGAATCAATGATCAGACTTCAATATTTTTCACCACAACATCATAAAAGCTCTAACAATCTTCACGTCAATGTGTAGTTCAAATATACACTACTTTTATCGAAACACATATATGCGGCTAGGGCATATGTCAGGGCTACTCAATGTCTTAGGCGAACGTTCTTCACGTGATTCCAGGGAGCATTTATCCTCACTACGATCAAGGGATTCCTCGGGCAATATCTCGCATTCCTCAAATAATGCAAGACTTTCTTAGGTGCATAGGCATCTTGTCCTCCTTGGCGCTTCACCACCTGGGCGCTATTCTCTCAACGTCTCTACCTTGCATGTGCCACTTGGCACTCTTGACGAACTGGGTGCTAGTGCTAGTGCTACTGTTTGCTTTGACTCTGGCATCTCTTTGATAAGGGCTACTTCTTTAGAGAAAATTGATGCTCTCTTATACCAAACGAAGTGTTGTATTTTTGGTTAAGAAATGCACGCCTTCCCAGCTACACGTTGGCAGAATTTTCATAATGATCATGAAGAGCTTTACCATAGTCCTCCCTCGATATTGGTAGATGAATCGAGACATACTCACAACATGGATTCTATGTTATCTATAGATTGGGAATGTTACAAGCTTCAAAACCAGCACCTGCCAGCTTATGCTTCCATGACACGATGACCTGTGTTGCATGTTCTATCTCAGATAATGCCTATCAATTGCTGCATCGAAAACCTAGCTGTTCACCATGTTGTTCTGCTGAAGCACATCAGTTTGACACTATCTGTTATTGTAACCGCCATCACTAGAGAGATTTCACAATAATAAAGAACCGACTCTATCAAGCCAACATCTCATGCTCCTGCTTATTAACTCCACAAACAACTACATGAACTGAAACACATTTTGACAACTATACGACAACTCCCCCTGACTACTTGCCTTTCATCCTCAGATAACCAAACAACATAGGAGCATTAAAATAAAACTTTAAGATTGCTCCCCCTGAGGATGTGCTACCTGGAGCTGCTTAGTGCAATAGAGGAGTAATCTCCTTTAGTCCAAGGAGACACGATTTCCTCTCTTCTTTCTTTCTCCAACCTTTCTTGAACTTGGGCTTGAGTTTTTCAACCGCATCCCGATTTTGAACCTTTTCATGAACTTGAACATTTCTCTTGGGTGGTTGTCTCTTGTGCATCCTTGATGGATGATTATTTTCCTTTCTTTGATGCACATGATTTCTTCCCTGTATGTGTTGCATTCTTTGTGTCTAATGAAATCTGTTGTCTTGCCTTAGATTAGATACAAAAGTTCTTGGACAAAACTTTGCTATGTGCCCATGACCATTACATTTAAAACATTGCACATGGTGTTCAACAGATGTATTTCTACCAACATAACTCTTTGATCTATTATTCAATCCACAATAAATTGCCTTGTGACCATAATGGTTGCATCTAAAACAATAGCCATTAAAAGCATTATTATGAATAGAGTGAGAGTGATAGAACCTCTTTTGGTGTGGTTGCTTTTCTGTAGATCTCCTTTGAGATTTTCTTCCTTTTGAAGATTTAGCTTCAGAATTTTCTTGCTTTGATCCTTCAACAGTGAACTTCTTCTTCTCTGCATATTTGGAAGATGAAGGTTGTTCAGCTTTACATCCAAGACCAAGCTTAGACATGGGGCTTCTTTGTTGCCTTATCATTTCATCTAGCAACTCTGTGCTCTTCTCAAATTTGAGATTTGTATTGGCCTCTTCTAGTTGTTTCTTCAATAAAACAATCTCCTCTTCTTGTTTGCAGCAAACAATCTCTTTCTTATTGATCTGTGACCTGAGAGTTTCTTCAATCCTTTTGGACTCTTCTACTTGCAGCTTTAGATCACTAAAAACTTTGTTAGATTCCTCTTCACGTTTGCTACATACATCGACTTTATCATCCAGGTGTGACTTCAAGGCTTCTTCTATTTTCTTGGCTTTATGAATTTGTAAGAAGAGATCTTCGATCTTATCCCCATATTCTTCCAACTTCTTGGACAGTATTTTGTTCTTTTTCCTTTCTATATTCAACTCTTCAAGTGCAGCGATCAACTCACCTTCTAGATATACTTCACCCTCAAGGTTTTCATCACATACTTCAGAGTTCACTCCTTCTTTTCAATTCACTCCTATCTTTTCTAGTTCAATTTTCTCTTCCACAGGAACTGAAACTGATTGAGATGCCTTATTTGAGGAGGATCTATTCTTCTTACCCATTGCATACTAATCCAAGATCAACCCTAGCTGATTTAGCCTGATAAGGGAAGCTGGCTCTGATACCAATTGTTAGTTTCACAATGACACTGAGAGGGGGGGTGAATCAGTGTAGCTCTTAAAAACTTAATTCTTCAATTCTTAATGCCTAAACAATGAAAGCTTAAAACTCAATAAAGCAAATATACCAAAAGAGCATCACACAACACAAGATGTACCGAGGTTCACCAGTTTTGGCTACTCCTCAAAATTGACTATTTGGACTTCCATCCAAATCCAACCTTTGCAAAATACCAATTTTACAATCAATTTACCAACACCCACTGGAAGGAGCACCAACCCATGATTTATCTGCAACAATAGAAAGGAGCATCAACCCCTGATTTATCTGCACCAACAGAAAGGAGTACCAACCCCTAATTTACCAGCACCAACTGGAAGGAGCACCAACCCCTGATGCCAAGCACCAACTTGGACTTCTATTCTGAAACTAGAAGATTGACATAAAGATGCCTTCACTTTTACAAGACCCTGACTGGTCTATTGCTTTCTCAACATTTCTCACTCTTCACACAACACACACTATGATCACTCGGCTCCCGTGCACTCTCCTCGTGCTTCACATACCGCACACCTCTCTCTCTCTCCTCTTGCTCTCTTCGCAAGATTAAATCCGCCTCGCATTAATCCCAAGCACTTTCACTCTATTTTCGTAGCACTTTAATTCTCCACGTAGACCTCCTTTTATAACAAAGTTCTAACTCTATTTTTAACTTCCATATTTTCGCATGCAACCCATAACTGCCCCTGTAACTATCGTACTAACTTTAGTTCACTATTCTTATTTTAGCTACATGATATTTCTCTGTAACTACACCTGTAACTATCATACCGACTTCTTCTGTAACTGTACCTATAACTATCATATCGAATTCTTTTGTAACTACACCTGTAACTATCGTACCGACTTTAGTTAACTATCACATATCTTATTTCGACTGGGTTCTCTTCTTAGCTTGCACTATTGCAAAATCATGACACTTCTACCTCTTTGTCCTCTTCTCGAGTTTCACCCATGAAAACACATGTCACGATATCGTGACACTTTCGCCTCCTTTCTACTTTACTTTGCTTGCACCCACGAAAACACAACATGTCGTGATATCATGACACTTTTGCCTCCTTGCTTCTTCTGTTTGCTTGTATCCATGAAAACACAACATGTCGCGATATCGTGACACTTTTGCCTCCTTGCTTCTTCTGTTTGCTTGTACCCACGAAAACACATGTCGCGATATCACGACACTTTCACCTCCGTACTCTTCCTTTTTACTTTTGTCGTGATATCGTGACACTTCTGCCTTCTTACTTTCTCTCTCCTCCTAGAGTCACGAAAATGCGACATGTCGCGATATCGCGACACTTTTTCTCCTTTGCTCTTTCTCTTGCCTTCGGGTCACGAAAACGTGACATGTCGCGATATCGCGACACTTTTTCTCCTTTGCACTTTCTCTTACCTTCGGGTCGTGAAAACATGACATGTCGCGATATCACGACACTTTTTCTCCTTTGCACTTTCTCTTACCTTCGGGTCGCGAAAACATGACATGTCACGATATCGCGACACTTTTCCTTCTCTACCTTCCTGCTCTTTTTCAAGTCGCGAAAATGCGACATGTCACGATATCGTGACACTTTTCCTTCTCGGCCTTCCTGCTCTTTTCAAGTCGTGAAAATGCAACATGTCGCGATATCGCGACACTTTTCCTTCTCGGCCTTCCTGCTCTTTTCAAGTCACAAAAATGCGACATGTCGCGATATCGCGACACTTTTTCCTCCTTGCATTTTCTCTTCGCTTCGGACCGTGAAAATGCAACATGTCGCGATATCGTGACACTTTTTCTTCCTTGCATTTTCTCTTCGCTTCGGACCGCGAAAATGCAACATGTCGCAATATCGTGACACTTTTTCTTCCGTACAATCTCTCTTGCAATATGTCACAAAATCGTGACACTTTTTCTACTTGCCTTTTTCTCTTCCAACATGTCACGAAATCGCAACACTTTTTCTTCCGTACTATCTCTCTTGCAATATGTCATGAAATCGTGACACTTTTTCTACTTGCCTTTTTCTCTTCCAACATGTCACGAAATCATGACAGTTTTTCTTGCTTGTGCTTTCTCTTTGAACATGTCATGAAATCGTGACAGTTTTTCTTGCTTGCGCTTTCTCTTCGAACATGTCACGAAATCGCGATAGTTTTTCTTGCTTGCGCTTTCTCTTCGAACATGTCACAAAATCATGACAGTTTTTCTTGCTTGCGCTTTCTCTCCAAACATGTCACGAAATCGTGACAGTTTTGCTTGCTTGCACTTTCTCTCCAAACATGTCACAAAATCATGACAGTTTTGCTTGCTTGCACTTTCTCTCCGAACATGTCATGAAATCATGACAGTTTTGCTTGCTTGCACTTTCTCTCCAAACATGTCGCAAAATCGTGATAGTTTTCCTTTCTTCTCAACATGTCGCAATATCATGATAGTTTTTTTTCTTCTCAACATGTCGCGATATCGCGATAGTTTTCTTTCTTCTCAACATGTCGCGATATCACGGTAGTTTTCTTCCTTGTGATTTTCTTTTGATTTTTAGCATTTTTAGCATATGGGTCACTTTGATTTTTTTGGATAATCACTGTACATACTCTAAAGAACCTCTTAACTCTTGTCCACTACATCACTGAACTCCTGTCCACTGCATCAACCGATCTGTCTAAGCATCAACCGATCTGCATGACTGTGTTGACAACAATGACAATACTGTTGCTACACCTTGCTCAACAGAAAAGCCCAAACCAATTGAAATCTCTGGAGAAGCTTGCTAATCACTAATCTTAAGTAAGGATAAAACAAGAAAAGATGAGATGTAGACTCCCAGTAAGAAAGGCAAAGATAACATCTATTAGGAAGTATAATTCCCATTTTATGAGGTTTTCAATAGTTAAGACATGGTCTTGAATACACATCCATGAAAAGAAAGCAATTTTGGGAGTCAAGTGTTTGGTCCAGACCAGCTTAAAAGGAATGGTACTTTCAAGATTATTTAAGGAAAGCAAGTAAGCTGACTTGACAGAGAATTCACCGAAATCAATGGGTTCCCAAATGGGTTGGTCCTTAAGATTTCCAACAGGGATATTTATGGAAGATAGTTGGGCATTCAATAAAGAAGTCTAAACATAAAAGACTAGGATATTAAGTCTTTTCCAGCTTATAATTCGTTGGTGGAAGATATGAAATTTTACACTAAAGGACAAAATAAATGATTAGTTATGTGGATGATTCTTTGAAACATAGGATTATGGTTGATAGGATTATCACCAGCCCACTTATCCTCCCAAAAAAAATGGAATTGCCATCTCCAAATTTCCATCGAGTTTCTTTTTGTAATAAGGATCGAGCGTCACGAATGGATTTCTAGAAAACCAACCCATGATAAGGTACTTGTCCATATAATAATTCAGAGACTTGAAGATATTTCCTTCTGATAATTTTGACCCATTCAACATTTTCATTATAAATGAGTCTCCAGGCTTATTTAGTGAGGAGGGAAAGGTTGAGAAGAGATATCCTTATGATTCCTAAGCCTCCTTGTATTTAGGTTTGCATACCTTTTCCCAAGCTACCAAATGGAATCTATGTTTGTTCTCACATCCTTTCCAAATAAAATGTTTTTGATTTTTTTTTCCATTTTTTTATAGACCGAGGTAGGAGCTTTGAAAAATGACATAAAATAGATAGGAATGCTTTGAATGCAAGCCATGATAAGAGTAATTTTTCTTGCTTGAGATAGAATATTACCTCTCCAGGTAGAGAAATTTTTTTGGAGTCTTTCAATGAAATTATCCCATAGGCTTTCTTTGGCATTTCCAATGAAAAGAGGTAATCCAAGGTATTTAGAAGGTAGATTTCTTATAGAAAATTGAAGTATGTTGGCAATAAAATTTTTTCTTCATAGAGGAGTATTGAGGAAATACAATTTGATTTTTTGAAAATTGATCCATTGACCAGTTGCTTCTTCATACAATAGAAAAACTCTTTTGATGATTTTAGATTCATTGACAGAAGCAAATGTGGACAACAAAGTATCATAAAAAAATTGTTGATGAGTAATAGGATCACATTGCGAAGTAACTTGAAGTCCAAAAATTAATCCAGCCTCTTTTGCTGCCAAAATAGACCTTCCAAGAGCCTCAACTACAATGATGAAAAGGAGGGGGGATAAAGGATATCCTTACCTTATACCTCTACTACTCTGAAAGTAACCAGCAGGTGAACCATTGATAAGGACAAAGAACCAAACAGAGGAGATACATCCTTTGATGAGGGAAATCCAATCAGAATGAAACCCAAACTTGTGAAGGATATCAATTAAGAAATACTAGCTCAATCTATCATAGGATTTATTCATATCAAGCTTGAGAAGGAAGGCAGCTTTTTTGTTGACATAAATAGAATGAATAGCTTCATGAATAGACATGATACCATCCAAGATAGATCTTCCTCTAAAAGAGTTTCCTTAACACTAATTTATAATGGGAGGTATGAAATCTCTCAAACGGATGGTTATAGCCTTTGTTAAAATTTTGTAAATAACATTACAAATACTAATTGGACAAAATTCACTGAAATTGGAAGCATTAGGAATTTTTTGTATGAGTGCAATAAAAGTGGAATTGAAGCCTCTAGGAATGATCTTGGACCTTTGAATTTCTCTAATGGCATTGCACACGTCATTTCCAACAACTCCCAAAAGGTCTAAATAATCTAGGAGGAAACCCATCTGGTCTAGGAGCTTTATCTGGCTGCATTGAGAATAGGGCTTCCTTGATTTCATCAGAAGACAGAACTACAGTTAATTTGGTGTTTATATCATCAGAAATGAGGCAATGAATGAATTGAAGGAAGAAATATTTGGTAGATGCAGAGTTAGGTATGTGTTCCTCATGGAGTAAATGCATAAAATGATTTATTCCTTTGGCCCTGATTTCTTTGATATCAGTAATAATTATGCCATCTTGACTGTGAATTTCTTTGATCCTATTGTTGCTACGATGTCTCAATGTGGAAAAATGAATTTTTTTTGTGTTGGAATCTCTTTTTTTTAGTCAAATATCGCGAGACTTTTGTCTCCAAAAAAATTCTTCACATTGAAGGATGTTATGGTATTAAGCTAATAGGTTCCTTTCATCATCCCTAACTGCAGCAGCATAGTGTCCATTTTCTTGACTTTCTTTTTCAATGATGGAAAGCATGTTCATGATATTCTGTTTATTTTGAAAAATGTTCCCGAATATGTTCCTGTTCCATATTTTTATATTTTCCTTGGTCTGTTTGAGATTATGTGCCAACACAAATTAAGGAGTCCCTTGAATATCAGTTTGCCACCATTGGTTGATTCTTTCTCTAAAATCAAGATGAAGTAAGGGTTTTGTAAATTTTTGGATTATTAGTGTCAAGGAGAATAGGACTGATCAGACCTGATCTTGAGAACATATTGGAGATTTGAATCCCTCTAAATAACACTAGCTTCCTGAGAGAAAAAATCTCTATCAAGTTTAACTTGGATTAATTGAGATCCACATATTCTATTTGACCAAGTGAATTGGTTTCCTTTTAGATTAACATCCATTAGATTCTGATTACTTATAAAATCCTAAAAATCCTCCATGCTTTTGGAAAAGGAGCCAATTCTACCTTTCTTGTTAGAGGGGAACAAAGGAGTATTGAAGTCTCCAACAAGAAACCAAGGAAGAGTTGGAAGAGCGCTTTAGATGGAAGCCAAGTTGTCCCGTAAACAAATCCTACCAGTAATGGAGTTGGGAGCATATATATTAGTGAGGACCCAAGGAAAGTTATTGTCTTTGTCAAAGAAAAGGATGGTCATCATTTCATCACAGGAATGAATGATATTTCCTTCCATATTATTTGGGTTCCATAAACAAAGAAGGCCACCAGAAGCCCCATTAGCTTTGCAAGCAAGAGATTCACAGTTCTTCCAAATGTGATTGCAAATATTTTTATCAAGAGATTCTCTAATATTGATTTCTTGGATCACATAAATTGTAGGTCTAATTTCTTTCCTCAATGATTTAGATAACCTCTGCTTGGCTAAACCATTAAGGCCTATCACATTCCATGAGAGGACATTCATATAGAAGACTTGGATGCATTTTTGCCTCCCTTTCCAACTGGTTGAGGAGGTTTGGTGCACTTTGGTTCTTCCTTAGATAAAATGCTAGTGGAAAAGAGGGTTTTTTGAACACCATTGGAAATATCATCATTTTATCCTCGTCTCCATTGATCATAATTAGAAGGCCTTCCTCTTTTTTTCTCCAAGACACAATCAATAAGGGATTTCTTATGGCTTCTAGTGACCATGGGGCTAAAATTATGCATAGTAGGGCTATAGGGTTAAATAAAGGAGGCAGGGATGGAGACATCATCAACCAAATGTTGGTCTGGATTGAAGGCATTAGGAAGAGTAGAAATAGCAGCTAAAGGTTCAGATTCAAGATGGTATTCCAAAGGATGTAAGGATGGGTTTGGAAGAGAATCATTAAGGGTATCAACAATGTCTACCATAGGTTTATCCTCAGGATTCAAATCACTAAGAGTCTAAAATTGAATAGGAAGATAAAAAAGACTAACCTCATTGAGAGCAGTTGTAGAATGGGTAATATTTTTCCCATTGTCACTTGGAGTGAAGGAAGCATTACCAAGAGCATATTTTTGCCTTTGATCTTTTATGGGTTTGTAGATAACTCTTCTTGAAGGAGGAAAACACATTTTTTCCTTTTTTAAAGGAGTCTGGAACTCCTTATCTTTGCCTTGGTTGGAAGGATCAAGAATATCTTTCATAGAAATTGTCCTTTCCTTGAGCAAAGGACATTGAGCACGAAGATGACCTTGGATCTGGCAATGAATGTAGAATGGAGGTTTTTTCTCATACTCAATAGCCTAATTTTGGAGGAAATTTCCATGCTCCATTTCAACAAAGGTTGTAAGGGCATAATCAAGATTTGCATTGATGCAAAGATGAGCCATGTGCATCCTTGATCTAGACAGAGTGACTTTGTCAATGAGGAGCAAATATCCAATAGTGGAGGCTATCAACTTGAGGATAGATTCCTACCAGAGGTGCCAAGGAAGGTTTGGGAGTCTGACCCAAATGGGATCAAAGTTGATACTTTGGGTTTTTGGGTCAAAATCAGGCATCCATTTCATCAAGAAAATGCTTTTGGTTCCAATGAACCAGGGTCCACCAAACAGGATTTGATCTGCATATTCTTTGGTATTAAGATGAATGCCAAAAAATCCATTAGACAGGCCCACAATTTGAAGGGAACCTTGAAATTTCCACCTAGGGAAAGCCCAATGCCTGATAATGTCGAGGCTAGGATTGCCACCCACAACTTTTCCAACCAGAGAGAGATTCTTCAACAAGAAATTTATCAGCAATACTAGCAGGAATCCTGATTTTGTTACCTGAAACATCAAAGGGAGGGGGGATGCACCAAGATGACAAGAAGAAGAACCCAAAACCTCAAAAAAGGAATTTTTGGGATCAGAAGGAATGTCACCACCCCATGAGGAAGTAACACACTTGAAAATAAAATTTGTTAGATCCACCCGCCTGGAGGAGACACCAGCATCCACCTCAGATACGTAACCACTTAGAAATAAAATGGAATTAGGTTCAATCTCAGGCTTTTCAAGATTTTAACCAATGTTAAGTCCATAGTAATACCATTGTTGAGACAATATTTCTAGTTAGAGGAGACAGATTTACCAAAAACCTCTATAGAGGCAATATCGAGCAAGGCTTAACAATCTTCCCACCTTCCAAAAAATTGAATTGAATCCTTCTCGCCATCAAAAATTTGAATTTTTGAGGTCCCAATTCCACAGTAATCAGCCATATTTTCTCTTCTATTTTTTGAATTTCAATGCAATCTATTATTGCATCCTTTTTGCTACTTGGTTATATTTGAACTACATGGCATGCAAAGATATTTTCAGGAATATGTACATAATTACAACATAAAATTTATGAGGACAATATAGCATATACCTCCTAATATTTAATAGTCAAATGAGTAGGCCCGACCATACCATATAAGATGTTTACAATCATGCTTAATTTTTATGGTTAGTAATGCTTATCATTTCCTCATAGCTTTAGTATTTTAAGAAGAAGATTGTGTTGGATATATTTTCATCTAAGTTTAAAATTTACTTTCCATTTTTCTTATGGTTAATGTTGCATACGTAGTTAATTCCCAAAACAAAAAAATAGTATCTCTCATCACCTGTAATACCAATATCAAAAACTTGTAATTATCATATTCAAAATTACGTCTCCACAATCCAGTAACTCACAAGTAATCTAATTATCATCAAGCATACTTGCATTCCCTTAAAAGAATGCTCCATATATTATAACCTTCCCTAGACAAAACACACCCAATACTATTGCCTTCCATACCTAGTTACTATTGCTACAAACCCCACATAATCCATCCAATATAGATTCTACCTTTATAATTAAAAGGAAAACAATAAGTAGAGGGTTCAGTAGATAAATTAAATAAAATTGTTAAAACCTTATTGAATCAATCCAACATAGAAAATAGATTACTATAATATATGAGAATCCCAAATCAATAAACCATAAATAATAACTATTGTAATAAACTAATTCGCACAAACACAATTTTTCTATGAAGAGGGCATCTACTATTGCACTTTGAAGATAAGTGGTATGTTGTAACAAGCCAAAGTGCTACACAAGGGAACATCCAAGAAATTAAAATAATGTATGCTCCACAAAATAGATGTTCATAACATAAAATAACATAAATTATCCTATGGATAAAAATAAGTTGACATAGCTAATCAAGTTAAATGGGAGGGGAAAGTTTCAAAAGGAAACTAAAGTAAATTTAAAATATCCATGATTAACTAGTGAGAGATAAGCCATCACCATATGATAATTCAAATATTTTATCCCTTGTAACGATAAAACTTGATAGAATTAATTTTTAATATTACAAAGTAGCAAAGAGAATTACTCATGGAGGTAATTATGATAGAATAATTAGTATGAATAGGGTAGGGAGACTTTTTGTAAAATACCTTAAAGGATCAAGAATGTATCTATGCCAAAGCCAAGACAACTATAAAGCTCTAGGTATAATCAAATGTGGTCGAATAATATAACTTGATAGCTAAATATCCTTCATATATCTAGGTAAATATGGTAGGCATACTGAATTTGCGTAAACCTAAAATGATGAACTTGTCATTGTTTTATTCACCTTGATAATCAATTATTACAATCTCCATGGTTGCATTGTAGAATTAGGAGCTATCATTATGGTCATACCAAAACTTCTATGTGAAGAAATGGAATTGACTTATACAAAATTTGCTATCAAACCTATTAAAATGGATGTAATAAACATACATATTAATTTAATATTAAAGGATTTGATAATAACAATGGTCAAGCACTTGAAATTAGTCATAGTTCAATAGGTAATTATCATCACTATCCCATGTATTTTTCTACTATCTTCAGAGTGGATGAACATGTCATATGGATATAGATATAGTCTAATGGATCACACACACATTAAGGTTCAAAGAGATAAAAAAATAATCAGAATTAAAAAGGAACCTTCACATAATTTTCTTTTATACAAGTTGGTTAATGATGGAACAATTAACTAGAATGAGCTTCTTAAATTTGTGGATGATGAACCCAATGAGGATAAGCTCATATTCAAGTTGTATATTATCATAAGAGTGTTATAGGAGGATGATTTCAATAATTTAGAATATGAGTAATAAGAAATTGAAATTAGAAACTATTCTATTTCAAAGGAGCTAATCAAGATTATGGCACTGATAAGTGAGAAAAATCAAGGGATAAAAGGAATGTGGGTTATGCACTTTGATATACAAAGTATAGGAAATAGAGTTGGTGTTTGTGTGTAAATAATCTATTATTATTATTTAATTACATAAAAAAATATGGAAGAGTATGAAGCATTATGCACTAGCTTGGAAAAGGAAAAATATTATGGATCAAAAACCTAAACGTATTTGGTGATTCTAATATTGTGATAAATTAACTCAACTCAATATGTGCTATTAATAATAAGAATTTAAAATTATACAACCATTAAATTTGGTATTTAATGGAAAGTTTTTAAACTTATGATATTGTGTTCATACCTAGTGATTTAAACATATAGAAAATGAGTTGGCCTCCCTAGATAAAAGGTTTGATTTGACCACTAATGTATGGAATAAACCTATAGAGTTGGAATTGATGTTTATTCCTACCATCCAAAGTAATTTTTATCATTGAAAATTGTTTAATAATGATGAATATATTATTTAGTTCTTGAACAAGGAAGTCAAACATGTTTAGGGAAATGATGAGTATGGTGATGACATCAAATATGGGATTATTTACATAAATATAAAATGGTTTCCTAAGGCATTTATCACATTAGAGAGACAATTTGATCCTTATAAAATATCTAGAAATCAGGCATGAATGTAAAATCATCATTCTATCAACCCATCAATTTTACCAAATGGAAAAACCCATAGATGGGAAAAAAGTGTAAGAAATAAGTTCACATGTTTTATGTGTCAAATATGGTGATGTTATCACTTTAGGTTATTATAACCTCAAGGTTTATGACAAGGTAATAATCAAACACACCATTGATTTTAAGGCTAGAGCAACCATTTTGATAGAATTAAAGGTCAATTAATTGAAATATAGAAGAAAATATAAAGAATTAAAATCTCAAGTCATTACAAGGATAGACTATATTCCCCCTAAAGCATTCAACATCAATAGCCAATCTAGTCCTAGTCCATAAGAAGAATAGTGATATCTGATTATACATTAATTTTTTAAACCTATATAGGGAATCCTTGAATGACTAATACTTGATATCATCAATGAAATAGATACTACAAAAGGTGTCAAGACCCCAAATATTATCGCTACATGATGATTTGATAGGGTAAAATCAAGTCTAGGTTAAATATGATGACCAACACAAGACAACATTTACAACCAAATGGGTAACCTTCACTTGTAAAATACTACCCTTTAGGCCATTGATATGGACAAAGAAGCCTGATTATTTGTTTTACACAAAATTATTTTAATAGGAATTTTATTGCCCTATACATGATAAGGATGCATTAAATATCCAATGCTCTCTTGGAAAAAAACCAATGACCATGACCAATAAGCTAGTTGACAAAAATAATAAAAGTATTTTAATATTATATTTTATACATTTTTTTCCTCATAATTCCTCCCAATAACAAAAGCATTTGAATCTTACATACAAAAGAGAATGAAAATCACAAGCCATCCAGTGAGAGAACTAACATGCTAAATTTAAAAATTGAAAGAAACCAAGGGGGGTCTTGTGAATGTATAAGTTAGAAGTTGGAAGAAACCAACTAAAGCCAAGTGTTGCATCCAAGATAAACATGTTGATTGCCCATGAATGGTGGTTGTTATGGAGGAATATTGTATTGAAGAATCTAGGAATATGTAAAATAGTGTAAAGGAGGTATGGGTGGATTGCCAAAATGGCCACCATAAAATAGAAGATATACCTCATGGATATAAAAATATAATATGTGGAAATATGGAAAAAATCTAGAGTAAGAGTAGGAGCACGAGTAGGAATAAGAGTAGGGGTAGAAACATGAGCATGATATATATGAGGAATAGGATCAAGAAGTAGAGTGATAATAGGTGTTCTACTAATAATTTTTTGAATAGGTGCAACATGCTGAGTGGATAGGAGAAATTTTGCTTGTCTCCTTATAGAATGGCCTATTCAAAACTAATGTAATGTTTTATTCCTAATGGAGATTGATATGGACTAAATGTATGGTGTTCTTGGTGCATTGGAGGAAGAAGGTATTTTGTTGATTTTGAAAAGTCTGTGTTATTAATACATCATACTAATATTTCCTATCATATTGATAGGGTTTTACAAGAAACAAGTCACAATAATCCATGGGGATCACATCATAGGTAATAATATCCATATATTTTGTGTTAAAAGCAAATGATATGTGTATCGCTCCAAATTTTTCACATCCTTACCTTTAGGCTATAGGATCCCCTCCTGGAAGGGGGATGCGTGAAGGATGGGACAATACCTCAGACTGACAGGCCCTTTGAAGGTCCCACCTCTCAGGGGAGGGGTATAAGGGTGAATTTTTTACAGATGGTGGGTTCACTAGGAAACTTTTGAATGGCAGTTTCCACACCTAGGTTGAGAGTCGGTTTGATGTATTCATTTTGTGCTTTAATCATTCAATTCGTAGGATTGGCCAAGATGAATCTAAGCTATTCTATATGCCAATGCTGATTTTTATGAATACATAAAACATGAATAAATGCTAAACATAAAGAGTGCTAAATAGGACAAAATATACTTGATTCCGGATGTATGAATGAAGATTCTGAGGTTTGTAGAAGTCCAAATCATCTCAAATCGTATGTAATCATCTGGAATTGCACAACATTGTCTTAGATATCAGTCGATCATCTAAGATCAGACAAGATCATCGACGATCTGACAAATTCGTCAGATGAATTTGTTAGAAACCTACAATCACAAAAATAGATACAAAATACCAAAAATGCAACTGCAAAAGTAAGGGGAAATGAGAGAAATAATAGTAAATTTGCCTAAATGATAGATCCAAATAGCAATTAAAAGGAAATGCACTAACTTAATAATTTATTTTAACTTTATCATGCATCTATGCTAAATGAGGTGAACTCCAGGATGCATAAATATAATAAACTAAGATAATGCATAAAGAAATGCAGAAAAATGATAAGAAAATGCAAACTCTAGGCTCTGATTGCCCCTAATCTGGACTACAGTTGAGATCGCCTCCGATCATACGATATCATCGCAAATCTACAACAGGATCATCCGAAATCATCTGGAATCGCCTGTGACAATCCAAGATTGCTCCAGCTGAAAAACCATAAAATCCCTATAAGAAAACTTGAAATACGCAATGCAAACAAAAGTATGAAGATGTTCTAAGGCATAAGGAACCATATTTGCAAGGAAATCAGTTAGCTAGGGGGTTCATGGGGATAAACTAAGAAAATCCCAGCTTATATAGGATTAGGGAGAGGTTAGGAGATTGGAGATCATCCCAATTTGGGAGATCTCCAACGGGGGAGACTCTAACTACATAGACACCCTTTCTGCCCAAGTTAGAGAAGTTGTTGAAATAGAAGCTAATTGTGAAAATTTGGTTTTGGGACGAAATCATATGGACATTCTGTTCCAAATGAATTCATCAGATCTGGGATGATTTCATCTGATCATCGACGATATCATCCAACGGTCAAAATAAATCCTAAAAATGGCATAGAAAATGAGGAAAGCAGGTAACGGGCGGTTAATGGGCAGTTTGGGTTAAAATTCAAATTTTTATCTTTTTGCTAAGGTCTAATTGCACCAATTTTAGGGTGCTACATTTTGCCCCCTCTTTAGCAATTTTTTTGAAAAAAATGCGTTAAAGATGAGTTTTTTCCATTTTTTGAGAAAGCAAAAATTTAATCAATTTTTTAGATGAATATTCTAGGTCAAATCGTACGACTGCTGACTATGGTGCCCCCTCTGTGTTTTTACCCAAATCAAACGTTTGAGGTAAAAACATGGAAAAGCAAAATTAAAAATGTTGTTGTTTTTCTTTTTTTAAATAAAATTAAGAAAAATAGGGTAAAACCCTAATTCATTTTTACTGTTCTAGAGCTCTGCAGAGAAAAAAGAGAAAAAATGGTGGAGATAGCACACCGATCGACAGAGGTCTGGAGCGGGCTACGGGTAAGGATCTAATCCTAGTGAATTAGGTTTGAATTTGTTTTGTGTAATTTTTATTTTAAATTTTGATTGTTTTGGGGCATTGCAATCATTTTAGGTTGTCGACAACATCAAGATGAAATCGTCTCAATTTCATCAAATCATCCCTAAATCATTGATTTCATCGAAGGGCAAAATCGATGAACTAGGGGCGATCCAATCCAACAAGGGGCGATCCCCAAGTTCAAAAATCGGAGACAATTTCATCCTAACAAAGGACGATTTTGCTCAATTTGGGACGATATCATCCAATGGTGGATGATATCATTTTTTTTAAGAAATTAAGCTTTGATTAAAATGTATTTAATTTGATTTTAATGATTGATTTATTAATAAATTTCATTGTTTTATTGTTTTTTTCGTAGAAGGGATTACTAAAGAGTCAAGAATGGAAATACGGTGGGATGCGAGATGACATAGCCATGCTTGATCAACCACAACATGTGGTAGAGATGCCACAAGTGTCGACAGACATGGGGCTATTGACAACCCTAGCAGAGAAATGGTATTCGGGGTCATCTTGCTTCTGGTTACCGACAGGGGAGATGGCTCCCACACTAGAGGACATATGGAGGATCTTGAGGATCCCCATATAGGGACGGTTGATGAATCCTATGGCCAATCAAGGCCAAGTGATGATGAGGTTGACCGGAGACCCGAGCTTCACCCTAAAGAGGGGCAGAGTGAACATTGAGTCTCTGAGGCAGATGCCTGGGGCATCTAGGCTGACTCAAGTTTTGGTCAGGGTAGTAGGTGGCTTACTATTGTGCCACCAGAGTGGGTGCAGGCTACCATGGCTCCTCTTAGATGTGGTCTATGACATGATAGACCATGGCTATAGATTTTCTTAGGGCAAATTTTTACTGTGTCGCTTGTATAGGATCCTACATAAGGTCATATACAAGGGAGGCTGATGTCTGGTTATGACATCACTGCTGCAAGTTTGGTGCTAGGACCACATTGCATTACGGAGGTCGGTGGGGCTTCCATTGATAGGGGTTGACTGGGAGAGACCCTAGGTTTTCTACTGGTGGTTACAAAGAGGGTCACAACAGCGGATAGATCTATCAATGTCATGGATGTTGTTGGATGTCCTCATCTTGGACCAAATTACCTAGAGGCCATGGTGAGAGCATCCAAGGTGGGCATAGGATGAACAAGAGCTAGCTCACATCAGGCAAGTCTGTTGGCTGAGGATGGAGCGAGGAGAGGTAGAGCTCCACCGCTATAATCGAGTTCTACAATAGTTCAGTCCACAGTAGGGGATCCCTTCTCTCAAGGATTACGAGTACTCTTGGAATATTTGGGATAGTACCATGCTGAGCGAGGCTCTAGACATGTAGCAGTTTTGGAGTTAGAATACAGATGATGCCCTCATCCATCCAGTGGATGGTGATGACACTGGGGTTGCATACGGTTATGATGCATGGTACATAGGCATCTACCCTCCTTGGATTATGAGGGCATAGGGTCCAGTGCATGTTGTGGTGTGATGGCTAGGGAGGTGGCATTAGGTTGCTATTGAGGCAGTGTAGGGTCATGATGGGATAGAGCAGTGATCATCTTCATAGGAGAGACACCAGAGGATGGATTAGGTTCCATAAAGGCCACAATAGATAGGGTGGAGGGAGAGGGGAGTCCCTTCTCAGTAGGGGGAGAGACCACCATCGCCTGATAAGGGCAAGGGTGTCGATGTGGGGTAGAGTAGTGAGATGGTGGCTCTACGGGCTAAGGTTGCCCACCTTCGAGCTCAGGTGTAGACATTACAGGATGAGGCTACACGTATCAAGACTCGAAGTGGAGGGGCAAGCATACAAGAGTTGGCATGATCTATGGCCCAAACCATATTATACTAAGGAGTATACTTCTAGCTGGTGCCAGAGGGTCAGAGGTTGTAGTTTCTAGCCAGAATTACAAAGCCTATTAGGGTGGGATCATTGAGGACATCCTCACGATCGACGACGAGGACCCAGGACATAGTCTAGATCTCTATGGGACCACCTCCTCCACCTTAGGGCAGGGGAGGGGATGAGGCTAAGAGCTCGAGGGATTCTCAAGGCTAGCTACTATAGATTGCAGACTGTATTACTATATTATTTTGAGGGGATTGAGTATGTCAAGGTATTGATTGTGGCATACCAATCCAGATGATGTACATAATTGATTGATGATATATATATATATATATATATATATATATATAGATTGTCTTTTTGATGATATGACTTGTGTATATGTTGGATGGTGCTTTAATTTTGAATTTTTTTATTGATTATTTATGTAATTATGTCATTGGAAATAATTATAATTTTTTTATGTCATGGCATAAAATTGTAAATGAAATAATCTAATGTGAATAAATTGGTTGTTTTTGTGGTGTGATTTGATGAAAAATAAAAGTGACTTCTAACAATAAATTTCAAAGGACATTGTCACTGTTATAGACCATTTCATGGAGTCACCGCTCACTAGGTCGTCAAGCTAATCCCAGTATAGGAATATTGCTAAAAGTAAAAGAGTGCTTAAGAAATTGTCTTAAGGCTTTTGTGTTGTTATGATGAAAAATGATGATGGTGATGATTTGTTTTCAAATTTTCATAAAAAATATTATGCATGACATATTTAAATAAATATGATTTTTGCTAGGCATAAATTCCTAAGTGTGATAAAATGTGTGAATAAGTCCCTAGGAACTGTACCATCATTGCAAAATTGAATGTTTGACATAAGGACATGAAGTGGAAAATTTGTGTTCTTTTTAAAGCTCAATTGGGTAACATATTGATGTAAGCCATATGTTTTAATAATTTAAAATGAATGGGAAATAAAATGTGAACAATGGTTTGTGTTAGGCATAGAATTTTGGGTATAGACTTATACCATCATCGCAAAATCTCAAAAGAATTTGATATTTGAGTTTTATTGCATAATTGATTTTTGATTTTGATATAAACAAAATATAAAATAAAGACTTGTGCTAGGCATAAAATTCCAGTTTAGGTTTTTGGAACTATACCATCCTTGCAGAAATCGAAGATATAAAGAAATGCGACTTTATTGCATGTTTTTGAAAGAATTTTTAGATTTTGGAAAGAAAATATGTATGTAATTGGTTTTATACTAGATAGATGTGTTGTTAAATAAGAAGATAAAATTATTTCAAAGAATTGCAGACATATTTTAAATTATCTTAAAGACAAAATATATATTTATAAGGAACCTTCATGTGCAAATGTGAGTTCATTGCCAATATTGATTTATCACAATGATACAAAAATTTCTCAAATACAAATGTGTGTGCAATTGTATTGTTCATTCACCAATTTTGAGCAAGAAAATTTGATACAAGTAATTTGACTTAACCAAATAAGGGTTCGTTGACCATGATTTATATGCATGTAACCATACCAGACTACTATGTAAGTCGGGTCATCTAGAGCTAGCTAATCCATAAGCCGACATAGGTCTGTACAAAAGAAGGTCACTAATGTGACAGACATATCACCATGCTAGGAATTACCCAAGGCCAAGCGGGTTGGGCACAAACCACCTGTTATGGGGCTTACCTCATAGTTTTTGAATAATTGAGAATTCCAGGGATTCAAGTTCATTCACCCTTATTTTCTTTTCAAAGGGTAGGGAAGGGATTTTGATGCTTTTGCTTTTATTTTCTCTTTTTTTTTTTTGATATTGAGATAATGCTGAAATATTGCTGCGATGAAAAATAATATTTTTCTTTTTCTCATTTGCTTTGAATTTTTCTTTTGCTGCCTATACTAGGGATACTTGCTCGAATTAGCTGTAGAGTAAGGATTTTTATTCTGGGTAGGGGTGAGCTTGTCCTTTTGTCAATTCTCAAAGATTCTAGACCATGTGCATGATAGGATAGTAGGGGAAACTTTTCGCTCAAGAAACCACTTCTACTATGTAGCATCATATCAAATTTGCAATGAAATCATTTTAATGTGAAGATATGTACTTGGTTCAAGTAAATAACAAGATCAGTTCGTCTATGCTCAAAAATTTATTTAATTCAACTATCGACTTTGATAGAAGAGAGATTAATAATCATACCAAATAAAATCAAGATATTTATGAATGTGAGTGTGAAAGTGCGAGATCCCAAATAAATGCTAATTTATCCAAAATAATTGAAGATATAACTGCAATACTTCAAGAATTGATAGGTACGAAAATAAAGAATGTTTTGAAGATTTTGATGATTTTGAAGTTTTTATATTTTGATTTTGATTGATGAATTGAAAGAATAAACATTGTTACTATTTTTGAAAAAAAATTATATGGATGATGAAAATGAAATAATATGCAAAATAACAATATATACTGTAGCACCCTAAAATTGGCGCAGTAAAACCTTAATAATTACAATTACTCTAGTAAATAATTCAAATTCAAATTTTAACCTCCAAAACCGCTCCCAAACCGTCGCTTAATCCGTTTCCTCATTTCTCGCACCATTTTTAGAGTTTGTTTTGACCGTTTGACGATATCGTCGCCGATCAGACGATATCGCCTCAGATCGGACGATTTCGTCTGGGCTAGGACGTCCAGACGATCTTGTCCCAAAACTAATTTTTCACAATTAGTCTCTGTTCCAACGGCGTCTCTAATCCGGGCAGAAGCGTGTCTGCACCGTTAGAGACCCTCCCCATTGGAGATCTCCCAAATAGGGATGATCTCCAACCTCCTAACCTCCCTCCTAAGCCTATTTAATCCTAGGCCCTCCCCTTAGCATCCCCCTGGCTGAAATTCCCTGTAACTCGAATTCTACACACACTAGACATCCTAAATTACTATTTGCACTTGTTCTATCCAAATTTTGTTGCAGGTACCTTAGTATTTTTTAGCCGAAGCAAGCTTACATCGTCGTAGATGATCCTGTTCAGATCGAAGGCGATCCTGTCGAATCAGAGATGATTTCAACTGCAATCATCATTGGGGGCAATCAGTGCCCAGAGTTTGCATTTCTTCATCCCTTTTCTGTTGTATTATTCTGCATTTAGTTAATTCTATAGTTATTCTTTATTATTCTGCATCTTGGAGTTCACCCATCTAGATCAAATGCATAATTAAGTTATAATTGTCATTAAATCAGTATAATGCATTCATGTTTCTATTTATAATTCTTAGTTTGATATTGTTATTGTCATTTTACATTGTTTCCCTCTGTTATCATAGTTGCATTCTCTGTATTTTGCATCTATTTTTCTGTTTGTAGGTCTCTGATGAATTTTTCTGATGAATTCGTCAGATCTCAGATGATCTTGTCAGATAGGAGATGATCCTGTCGAATTCTAGACGATCTTGACTACTTCAAAAATTAGAATCTTCATCAGACATCCGGATCAGGTATGGCTCTGTAATTTAGCCTTTTCTCTCTATTTTTTGTCTAATTTTGTTCTCTGTATTCATTTAAATCTGCATTTCATATAGAATAGCTTAGACGCATTTTGGCCAAACCTAGGACTTGGATGATTAAAGCTAGAACTGAACACATCAAACACATTCCCAACCTAGGCATGGAAACTGCCATTCAAACGTTTCCTGGTGAACCCACCATCCATCGAAAAATCACCATAATACACCTCCCCCGAGAGGCGGGACCTTCGCAAGGCCTCTCAGTCCGAGGTACCATGCCATCCTTTTCCCATCCTCCTTCCGGGCATGGATCCTATAGCTTGAAGGTAGGGATGCAAAAAATTTGGAGCGATACATTTTGGTGAACCCGACGTGAATGCATTTAAAACCTTTTGAAAACAAAAAAAATAAAACAACCAAAACATAGATGCATTTCAAATCATTTAAAATTAATAAGTTGCATATCATGTTTAGATGGTAGCTCCTAAGAAAATATTAGCAGTTACTATAAATGTTGAAAACCAATTGGCAGCCATAGAAATCAATTATGTGCTTAGTGTGCCTGAAACGGATAGAAATCAACTTTTGTGGGACGAACTTGATAGAAGACTAAGTGTCATTTCATCTAGGTCAACAAAACTTAAACAAATCAAGAGGCTTGTCCTAGATAGAATCCTGGATCCTCATCAACTCATCTTTTATCATGAACTTGGAGAGCCCTGCCATAGATGGTTAGCTTATAGGAG
This sequence comes from Wollemia nobilis, assembly GCA_028583015.1. Lineage (NCBI taxonomy): Eukaryota > Viridiplantae > Streptophyta > Pinopsida > Araucariales > Araucariaceae > Wollemia > Wollemia nobilis. The sequence goes on along the minus strand of JAQPPZ010000629.1, from coordinate 351,170 downwards.
AGCTCTTGTGTCTTCAAAATTGTTCACCTTCGAGGAATACCTCGAGAACGCAGCCATTATACACCAGTTCCTAGGTCATGTAGAAGACCAAGAGGTTGTTCTTACGGATAGGGAAATATGGAATAGAGTTCCTCGAGCTGTGTTATATCGAGAGTATTGCCACGAGCTTTACTTCTATCAACCAGCATCTGAGACAGATAATATCACTATAGCTCTTTTCATTAAATTTTTGAAAGAAAATTTTCAATTTGAAGAAGAACACTTCATGACTCTTGAAGAACTCGAGCCCATTAATGATATTTATAAATTGTTTATAGAAAACTAGATCATTACTTTCAGTATTAGTTCTTGCATTTATTGTGTTGTTTGTTATCTTTACAATATTATTACAAAAACAAGAAAAACAAAAAAACATAACAAAAACCAAAACCTTTCATTTTAAATATTGTAGTAGGTATATAATTAATATATACCTCTTAAGCTTGTTGCATATATATATATATATATATATATATATATATATATATATATATATATATATATATATATATATATATATATATATATTTGCTGAAATCTAAATTAAGCACAATGCCTAAACTTAGGAATGGTAAACAAACTGAAGGAGAAGAAGAAGATTGGTTAGAAGATAAAACTAGAGACCCAAATCTCCTTCCTGAAGATCCAATTCCGGAAGGAGAAACTCTAGATCAACCAGAAGATGACCTAGGTGAAGACAATGAACAAGAAGAAAATGTTAAAGAGGATGGATCCTCATCCCCTAGAGTAGCTCGAGATGGAACTATTGCTTTTGACAACTTAGATCATTTTTGGAAATTTTTCAATAATAACATTGGCGCTCTTAATATGGCAGTTCGTATTGATAAAGGGCAAATTAGTGACACTCAAGCAGCCATGGAACATATGTTTGATGTGCACACTAATCCCTTGTCTTTCATTGATCAAGAAAGTGATAAGGTTGGACCATCCAATAGAGATATGGTCACTATGATTCAGAACATGCCAAAACAACAGGTTACCCAACCTCCTAAGGAACTTGTTATTGAGCCTAAAATCATTCCCACACAAAATAAAACTTCCTTCACTGCTTTACTTCGCCAAACTATTGATCAATATGCTTCAAGTAAACAAAAACCTAAAATGAAGCCAAACACCAATTTTCAACAATCTGGAATACAACATAATACAACTTCAAAATTCCTTCATAACACCTTTCCTACCAACAATTTACACAATAGCAACATAGCATCTAATCTTCATGTCCCTCCATCATATGCTCACAAATCCCATATCAATGCCCTACCGAACCAATATGGTGGGCAAACTAGTAATCTGGAAGCCATGGTGAAACAGTTAGCTTCGCGTATGGACCAGATAGATCCTTACCATCCCTCGTACAATTATCGAGAGATATGTAGTCAACCTTTGGATCCCATAGTTGTAGCACAACTGTACCCTAAGCATTTTCCCATGCCCATCCTGCCTATATATAAAGGAACCGAAGATCCCATAGAGCATCTTCGCATGTTTAGGATAGCATGTCATGATATATCACATGATGACTTGCTATTACTAAAAATGTTCCCAAAAAGTTTAGGTGGAATGGCATTAGAGTGGTACTATCAATTGCCCACTCATTCTTTGAGAAACTTTGAAGAAACAACTGAATCTTTTGTCCATCAATTTAGTGCCTACATCGAGAGGCATGTAACCATTAAAGATTTATACAACTTAAAACAAGACAAGGATGAATGTTTTGCCGATTTCTTAGCTAGATGGAGGCAGTTGATAGGAAAACTGCACTTTGTGCTACCTTATAGGGAAATGTTGGACATTTTTATTAATAATTTACAAGAACAAATATCTTATGAGCTATCAACTGCTACTTTAACTACCTTCGATCAGGCTATAGATTTAGCTCGAAGAGTAGAAGATGCCCTCATTAGGAGAGGCCAACTTAGGAAGAAGGATGATGAGAAAACATCCAGAAATCAGTATAAAAACAAACAAGTTGTAGGTGACGGAGTCACTGACAACAGAAATGTTGCTAATATCAATGCAACGAAAACAACAAAAAAATTTATATTGAAACCGCCTGATAAGCCTCCTCGAGAATTTACTAGATTGAATCAACCGTTATCAACTATTTTACCTCAATTACTCGAAAGAGGTTTGATCCAATTACCAGCTATCCGAGAACCTGATCCAACTATACCCGGATACAGAGCTGACTTACACTGTGATTTCCATAGAGGACCTGGACACTCTACCAACGCTTGTAAAAGGTTGAAACATAAAATACGAGGATCTGATTGATAATAATGAAATGGAGGTGCAAGCCTTCCAACCTAAACAAAATGCTCCTAATAATCCTCAAAAGAACATTCCCCAAAATCAAAATCAAAATGCTAATCAATCATTAGACATATTTCAACACCCTTTACCAAGACATGGTAAAGAGGTGGCCAATCAAATCGAACATCATAATGTTCCTCCTCCTACCCGATATGTAGGAACTATTAGTGGACATTTACTTAATCATGATCCTCAAATATTTGACACAACTTTATCCATGGTCACGACCAGGCCCCTACATAATATTCAAACTCCGGATCCTAGTGATATAGAATCAGATACTGAAAGTGAAATAGACATCACTTCAAACCAATCGAATAGTTCTAAAAATGAATCAGATCCTATTCAACCCATCACAGATGCTATGGTTCCAGAAGAACCATTTCCTAGAAGAGTTACTACTCGACCCTCTTCTAATCAATTCCTCCCAAATGAACAAGCCATAAATGCTCAATCGAGACCAGTTCAGCGTCTTCAATATAACATTGTAGGTACCATTGGAGTCGTTACCCGACAACAGGCTCAAAATTCTCAACAAGAACCAAACCAGAATGATGGATCAGCTCCATTTGTTTTGAAAAATCCCAATAAAGGGAATCATGCTTCCAATGTTCAACTTAAACCCCCTTACAATATTAATGAGCAATTATCCAATACTACAGCCAGAATTTCCCTTTTGGATTTATTAAGATCTTCTCCTACCCATAGGGATGAGTTGATGCTTACATTAAGCCAAATGATGGTACCTCAAAATATTCAACCTGAAGCCATGGCCAATACTATCATCACTCGAGAAGTTGATTGTATTGACTTTCGGGATAAAGATATCCCACAACACAGTTTACATAAGGATAATCCCTTATATATTACTGCTCTAATTGGAGATGTAGTTGTTAAACGAGTCTTGATTGATAATGGTTCATCTCTAAACATTTGCACTTTTGACTTCTACCAACGATTTGGCTTTAGAAGTGATGAAATGAAGAAAACTGACATGATTATCAAAGCTTTCAATGACGAAACACAAGAAACGTGTGGAGTTATTACCATCCCATTGCAAGTTGGTCCTCGAACTCTAGATACCACCATGTTTATTGTACATTGCCCCGCATCGTACAATATACTCTTGGGTCGTCCTTGGATCAATGCAATGCGGGCTGTCCCATCAACTTTACACCAATGTGTTAAATTCGAATTTAAAAATCAGTTGGTCACTATCCACGGTGATCCTAGACCCTTTGATATGTGTGCTTTGGCAGAACTTGTTGGAGTGCAATTTTGCCCTGCTCTGTCATCCACACATCCTAATTCTTATTTTTCATCTAAAACTATGAAACACACACCCATAGCTTCACCTATTTCCCCTCCATTAATTTCATCCTCATATATAGATCAACAATCTTCTAAACAAACCACTCTAGAACCTCAAAAAGATCTTCAATCTACAACCAATCCTTCATGTTCTATCCCTATAATTTCAAAACCTATAGACCCATCTCTTAACACTTCCACATTATCAACATCTATCATACCTTCCACATCTAAAGATATAGGGAATGATCCTTCTACATCTTATGCTCTTTCTGATGAACTTTTACCAGATTTATCCACAATCTTAATATCAAAAAAAACAAATGCTTTCATGCAAGATTCAATTCTTTTAAATAACTTGCCGCCATCTCCTCGTACTTTGGGCCTCCCACAACCTATGGGAAGTACTTACCAAGTCGGGAGTTGTGCCTTCATTTATAAAGGATATGAGTGGGGAAGAATCCCTCGGAATATCAAAACTCATCATGAGGGATATGCTCGATGTTATTTTACCAATGAATATATTAAAGCTAAACCCATAATGCTTAAAATGGGATATAAAGGGAAAGGCTTGGGACCTTTCCAAAATGGCATGAAAGAACCTTTCGAGGTAGAACCGTGGCCTGCCTACTGTGGTGTGGGCCTATTTCCTAGTAAGGGTCAACCCTTTCCTTTTGAAGATGATGATCAACTCATATGTTATCAAGATTATTTGGATAGGCGTGATGATTTGCCTCTAAAAAATCAGCCATTTACATGTAACATGCTATCCATAGCTTACCCTGAAATGATTGTTGACTCCGATGAGGAGTTGGAAGGAGATATCTTCCACGATGTCTCCGTTGAAGAGATGTTACACAATGGATTTTATTTTGATGGTTCTATACCAACTATAGCCCAACTTGAGACCACTAATCCTCAAGATGAATTATCCAACTTAACCTTACAAGAATTACAAGAATTGGGCGTTTCACCCACCCCACCTAACTTTGAAAGAGATCTACACATGGAGGTAGAAAACGTCATTAAAATTAATATTGGAACTGAGGATAGTCCTCACATAATCAATATTGGATCAGAATTAAGTCAAGAAAAACAAGAGCAATACATTGCATTCCTTAAAGAATATGAAGATGTCTTCGCTTGGACATATGAAGATATGCCGAGGTCTAGACCCTTCTGTAGTCATGCATCACCTAGTGGTCCATCCGGATGCTAAACCTGTTAAACAAAAACTTAGAAAAATGCATCCCAAAGTGGCTTTGCTAGTCAAAGGGGAGTTAGAAAAACTCTTGAATGTTGTTTTTATACAAGCTATTGATTATGCTGAATGGATCTCAAATGTAGTTCCGAGTCACCAAGAAAGAAGCCACCAAAGTTAGGGTTTGCACATATTTTAGAGATATTAACGTTGCATGCCCTAAAGATGATTTTCCTCTTCCAAACATGGATCAAATCATTGACTTTACTTGTCGGGAGTGGGATGATGTCCTTAATGGATGGATTCTCCGGTTATAATCAGATCAGGATAGCTCTTGAAGATCAGGCTAAAACAACCTTTATTACCCCCTGGGGTACCTTTTGTTGGAAAGTGATGCCATTTGGCTTAAAGAACGTAGGTGCAACCTATCAACGAGCTATGACTTATATTTTTCATGATATGATGCATGATATCCTACATGATTATGTAGATGATATTATAGCTCGCTCTATTAATGAAGATAATCATTTAGATGATTTGAGAAAAGTTTTTAATCGATTACGAGAATATCTTATTCGATTAAATCCAGCCAAATGCATATTCGGAGTTAAGTCCGATAAACTATTAGGGGTTTTAGTTTCTTTACGTGGTATCAAAATCGACCCTCTCAAGATTGCGGCTATCACTGATATGCCCGCACCTACTAATATATCTGAGTTACGAAGTTTACAAGGTAAGCTTCAAGCCATCCATCGCTTCATCGATAAGCTGGCGGACAAAACCGGTCCCTTTCTTAAACTTCTTAAGAAGGATGTCCCTTTTAATTGGGATGACGAATGTAAAGAAGCTTTTGAACTTCTCAAACAATACCTCCTTAACCCACCTGTGCTTTCACCGCCTAGACCTGATCGCCCATTTCTCCTGTATATTTCAGCTTTAGATTCTGCCTTAGGAGCTATGTTAGCTCAGCTTGATGATGCGAAGAGAGAACGTGCTAATTATTATATTAGCCGAACCTTCATCAGTTATGAAACCCGCTACACAACATTAGAAAAACTATGTCTAGCAGTCGTGTTTGCTATGCAAAAATTATGCCATTATATGCTTAGTCAAAAAACTTATGTCATTGCTAAATATGATCCCTTGAGGTATCTCATGAGTCGACCTTATTTATCGGGTCGCACAGCCAAGTGGGTTCTTGCTCTAAGCGAGTTTGACCTCACGTTCATAGGACAAAAGTCTGTTAAGGGTCAAATCATAGCAGATCAATTAGTTGCTGCACCCTTAGAGTCTACCCATCCCCTCATCATTGAGTTTCCTGATGAATGCCTTCAATTAGAGGCAGACCATATTGAACAATGGTCCTTATACTTTGATGGAGCCCGATGCATGAGTGGGGCTGGTGCGGGTATTATTTTAATATCCCCACAAAAACATCTTATTCCTCTGTCCTTCAAATTAACATTTGCTTGCACCAACAATACTGCTGAATATGAAGCTCTAATCCTTGGATTACGAGCTGCCTTGGCGCTAAAAATTAAACATCTGTTAGTTTTTGGTGATTCTCAACTTGTTATAAACCAAATTAATGAAGTTTATCAGACCAAAGATGATAAACTGTGCCCATATAAAGCCTATGTTTTACAATTAATGTCTCTATTTGATCAAGTTACCTTGGAAGCTATTCCTCGAACTTGCAACCATGCAGCTGATGCTATGGCCGTAGCTGCATCTCTCCTGCCCTTGGAGTTAGATGACGAATATGCCACTATCATTATTCATCGACTCCAGGAACCCGCTTCAAATAAGTCATGCTTAGAACCTTTGGATGTGTTTCTAATCAATGAAACTACTCCTGAACCTTGGTATACGGATATATTTGATTTTCTCCAAAATGGGACTTTCCCTGCCAATTCTAATAGAAACCAGCGTCGGTTATTACGTAGACGAGCAAGTCGATTTGTAATAATTGGCAATACTTTATATAGGAGATCTTTTGAAGGTATCCTATTAAGATGTTTGAATTTAGAAGAATCCAAATCAGCCTTGAGTGAAGCCCACGATGGATCTTGTGGAGGACACTTCGGTGGTAGTGTCATTGCTAAAAAGCTCCTTAGGATAGGATACTTTTGGCCTACCATGGAGAATGATGCACATGATTATGTGCGCCATTGCGACAAGTGCCAGAAACATGCTGACCTTGTCCATGCGCCTGCACAAGAACTGTAGGCTATTTCATCTCCTTGGCCCTTTTCAAAATGGGGTTTAGATATTATTGGCAAAATCAATCCTGTGTCATCTGATGGACACAAATTCATCATAACCGCCATTGAGTATTTCACGAAGTGGGTTGAAGCTATGCCTTTAGCTTCCTGCACTGGCACACAAGTCTCTAAATTTATTTTTAATCAAATCATTTGTAGGTTCGGAATTCCTGCAAATCTCATCTCTGATAATGGAACTTGTTTCAAAAATAAAGATGTTAAAAAATTATGCCAAAAATATAAGATTCAACATCGCTGGTCCACTCCCTATTATCCTCAGGGTAATGGTCAAGCAGAAGCATCTAACAAAACCTTAATCAAAATTCTCAAAATATTGGTCAATAAAACTGGCCGTGACTGGCACATTCAATTATATCCAGCCTTGTGGGCCTATCGAACTAGTGTTCGAACCCCCACTGGAACTTCACCTTTTGTTTTGGTTTATGGTGTTGAAGCCATTTTTCCCTTTGAATTAGAAGTTCCTTCTTTGGCTCTACTACTTCAAGATACCGAAGTAGGAGATGAATATCGAGCTGGTAGACTCAGTCAGTTGGAACTCCTAGATGAAAAATGCATCAATGCTTTGGAGCATCTCCGTGCCTACCAAAACAAGCTTAAAAGATCATATGCTAAAAAAGTTCGTCATCGATCCTTTGAGATCGGTGACCTTGTTTTAAAAGAAAATAAAAAAAATACTAATGCAACTAAGGACCTTAAAGGTAAATTTGAGCCCAACTGGCTTGGACCATACATTATCACCTGCTAAATTTGAATCGGGAGCATACAAATTATCTACCTTAGATGGTAAAGAACTTAAAGAACCCATGAACATTTTGCATCTTAAACGTTACTATGTATAAATTTGGTCATTTCATCCTTGTATATATTTGTTTAAAATATTTCAAAATCACTATCTTGTATTTCTTTCAATTTATAAATTCAAAAACACCAAAAACATTCATAATCATCAAAATATTCAAAACTACTTGTTGTATTTATTTATGGCACTTGTTAATTCTTTCAAAAACAAAAAAATATAATAATAAAAATAAAAAAATAAAAAAACAACAATATTCTTGACTCTTTCGAAACCAAAACAACATAAAGAAGAAAGAGAGAGTCAACATTCTCAAAACTTCTCAAAAAGTATTTATATATATCTTCTTACAAATGTTGCAGTTATATGTTTCAAATTATTTTGGATAAATTAGCATTTATTTGGAATCCATCACTTGCACACTCACAAAAATAAATATCTTGATTTTATCCGGCATGATTACTAATCTCTCTTATATCAAAGTCCACAAAATTCAATTAAATAAAGTTTGAGCACAGAGAATTGATCTTGTTATTTACTTAAACCAAGCACATCCTTTCACAATAAAATGATTATATTTGTAATGTCCATGCTTTGCTACATAGTAGAAGTGGTTTCTTGAGCGAAAAGTTTCCCCTGCTATCCTATCATGCACATGGTCTAGAATCTTTGAGAATTGGCAAAAGGACAAGCTCACCCCTACCCAGAATAAAAATCCCTTGCTCTATGACTAATCCGAGCAAGTATCCCTAGCATAGAACAAAAAGAAAAAGCAAAGTTCAAGAAAAAGAGAAAAAGAAAAATATTATTTTATATCATTACAACATTATCAAGCAAAAATACAAAAGAAAGCAAAAGCAAAAGCAATAAAATCCCTTTCCCTACCCTTTGAAAAGAAAAGAAGGGTTGATGAGCTTGAATCCCTGGAATTCTCAATTATTCAAAAACTGTGAGGTAAGCCCCATAACAGGTGGTTTGTGCCCAACCTGCTTGGCCTTGGGTAACTCCTAGCATGGCGATATGTCTATCACATTAGCGACCTTCTTTTGTACAGACCTATGTCTGCTTATGGATTAGCTAGCTCTTGATAATCCGACTTACATAGTAGTCTAGTATGGTTATATGCATCTACATCATGGTTAATGAACACTTATTTGGTTCATTCAAATCACTTGTATCATATTATCTTGCTCAAAACTGGTAAATGAACATAGCAATTGCACACACATTTTGTATTTGAGAGATTTTGTGTATCATTATGATAAATCAAGATTGGAAATGAACTCACATATGCACATGGGATTCCTTATAAATCTAACTTTTGTCTTTAAGATACTTTGAAATATTTTTTGCAAATTGTTTGGAATAAATTCATTTTCTTCTTTAAAGTACAGTTGTTTAGTATAAAGACAACTACATACATAATCAAAAAGATCAAAATTTCTTTCAAAACCATACAATCAAAACACACACACACACAAACAAAAAAAAAATATATATATATATATATATATTATCGACTTTCACGACGATGGTATAGTTCCAAAACCAAAATTGGAATTTTATGCCTAGCGCAAGTCCTCATCTTCATATTTTCTATTTATTAAAAATCAACCATGCAATAAAACTATCTCTTTTTGGATTTCGCGATGATGGTATAAGTCTATACCTACATATTCTATGCCTAGCGCAAACCATTGTACCAATTTTTATTCCCCATTTATTTAAAAATCATGAAAAACCATATGACTTAAATCATTATGTTATACAATTATGCTTTAAAACAAAAACATGCACATTATCACTATTTCATGTCATTATGTCAACCTTCAATTTTGCAATGATGGTATAATTCCTAGGGAATTATCCAAAAAATTTATCACACTTAGGAATTTATGCCTAGCAAAAATCATTTTAACATTATTTCATGCATACTATTTTTATGAAAATCTGAAAACAAACCATCATCATCATCATTTGCACCATTGCACCAAAGTCTTAAGACAGTCTCTTAAGCACTCTTTTACTTTTAACAATATTTCTATACTGGGATTAGCTTGACGACCGAGTGAGCGACGACTCCATGAAATGGTCTATAATAGCGACAATGTCCTTTGAAATTATTGTTAAAAGTCCCTTTTTATTTTTTATCAAATCATCACATCACAAACAACCAATTTGTTCTATCAGATTATTTCATTTAAATTTTTTAAGCATGACATTCAAACCATAATATTTCCAATGACGTAATTACATGAATCATCAAATCAATCAATCAAAACATTTAAAAGCATCATAAAAATACATAAGACAAGTCATATGATCAAAAAATATCTCATCTATATATATCACAAATATATATACATCATATCAAAATCGAATCGGTATGCCACAATCTATACCTCGGCATACTCAATCCTCTATCAAAAATAATAAATACTATGTCTCAATCTGTAGTGCAATCTATAGTAGCTAGCCTCGAGAACCCCTCGAGCTCTCAGCCTCATCTCCTCCCCCGCCCTGAGGTGGACGAGGTGGCCCCATCGTAGTATGAGTGGTACTACGAGTCCTAGTCATGGATCGAGATGAAGTCCTTGATGACCCAATCCTGATCGGATCCACGATGTTAGCCAGCAGTGGTAATCTCTCCTCCTCTGGCACCATCTGGTGGTATAGTGTCTGATAAAATGTGATCTGGGCAATAGCCCATGCTAGCTCCCGAGTGCTCGCCCCTCCGCCCCATGCTCTGAGGCATGCAATCTCATCTCTGAGCTGTGTCACCTCAGCTCGATGGCATGCAGCCTCCTCCTATAGGGTCTGCACCTGTGCCTGGAGACGGACTGTCTCCACTCGAAGAGTCGCTGTCTCGCTGCTCTCCCCAGTGTCAACACCCTTGCCCTTATCGGGCGATGGTGGCCTCTCTCTCTATGGAGAAGGGGGTCTCTCCTCCCTCCTCTCCCACTGTCATGGCCTCTGCTGAGCCTGTGGTCTCCTCTGCTCTCTCCCTTCATGACCCTAGGCCGCCTCAATGGCCGCCTGGCATCGCCTCCCCATCCGATGCACAACTACATGAATCGGACCCTAAGCCCTCGTCATCCGAGGAGGGCGGATGCCTACGTACTAGGCATCATAGCCGTCGGCTACCCCTACGTCGTCCCCATCCACTGGCTGAATGGGGGCATCATCTACGTCTTGACTCTAGAAGCGCTGCATATCTGGAGCCCCGCTAACTGTAGTGTTATCTCAGATAGTCCGAGAAAACTCGTAATCCCTGAGAGATGGGATCCCCTGCTGTAGACCGAACTATCACAAAACTCGGTCGTAGCGGTGGAGCTCCACCTCTCCCCTCTCCATCCTCAGCCAGTAGACTCGCCTGATGCGAGCCAGCTCCTGTCCATCCTCGGCCCACCTTGGATGATCTCTCCAAGGCCTCCAGGTGATCTGGTCCAGGACAAGGTCATCCAGCAGTCTCCGGGACATCGACAGATCAATCCGCCATTGTGCCCCTCTCCGGAGCCACCAGTAGAAAACTCGGGGCCTCTCCCCATCAATCCCTATCAAAGGAAGCCCTATCGGCCTCTGCACTGCAATGTGCTCCCAGCACCAAACCTGTAGTAGCGATGTCATAACCAGACATCGGCCGCCCTTGTACACGACCCCATGCAGGATCCTGTACAGTTGGCATAGAACAAAATTGCCCCAAGAGAATCTGTAACCATGGTCACGCATGTCGTAGATCACATCTGCTAGCACCCATGGTACCCTGCACCCACTCTGGTGGCACAGCAGAAGTCCACCTACCACTCCGGCCAAAACCTGTGTGAGTCTGGATGCCCCAGGCATCTGACGTAGCGCCTCGATGTTCACTCCGCCCTTCTCCAGGGTGAAGCTCGGATCGCCACACAACCGCATCATAGCATGGCCCTGATTGGCCATAGGAGTGATCAACCGTCCTTGTATGGGGATCCTCAAAATCCTCCATACATCCTCCAATGTGGGAGTCATCTCCCCTATGGGTAACCAAAAATAGGAAGAACCCGGATACCACCTCTCTGCCAGGGCTGTCAGTAGCCCCATGTCTGTAGAAACTTGTGGCATCTCTACCACATGCTGTAAGCCGGCTTGAGCTAGCTGATCCTGCTCTGCCTATGATAGAGCGGCCAAGTCATCTCTCAACCCATCGTATTTCCATTCTCTGCTCTTTAGTAAACCTCTCTGCAACATAAACAACAACACAATAAAAAATCATTAATAAAAACTCAAGTGATTAATAATGCAAGTAAAATCAGTTCAATTTTATACAAATGATGATATCGTCCACTATTGGACGATATCGTCCCAAATTTGAGCAAAATCGTCTCCGATTTTGCAAGCCAAAATCGTCCCTTATTTGATGAAATCGTCCCCCTTTCGCCGATTTCGCCCTTCGACGAAATCGACGAACTTGAGACGATTTCGTCGAAATCGGGACGATTTCATCCCGACGACGTCGACGGCCCAAAAATGGCCGCGATGCTCAAAATTTATTTAAAATCCATCTAAAAAGCATGTAAATTCAACTTAAACCATTCTAAGCTAAGTTTAGACTCTTACCCGTAGCCCGCGTCGGACCTCTGTCGATCTGTGTGTTGTCTCGACCATTTTTGCTTGCAGAGCTCTAAAAACCAGAAAAATGAACAGTAACAATGAATTAGGGTTTTACCCTATTTTTCTTAATTTTATTCAAAACACAATTAAAAACATTTTAAAATTTTGCTTTTCCGCGTTTTTACCTCAAACGTTCGATTTGGGTAAAAACACGGAGGGGGCACCATAGTAAGTCTGTCGTACGATTCGACCAAGAATCGTCGCCTAAAAATGGGAATAATTTTTGCTTTCTCGTAGATCGAGAAGAACTCATCTTTAACGCATTTTCTTCGAAAAATTCGCTAAAGAGGGGGCAAAATGTAGCACCCTAAAATTGGCATAGTAAAACCTTAATAATTACAATTACTCTAGTAAATAATTCAAATTCAAATTTTAACCTCCAAAACCGCTCCCAAACCATCGCTTAATCCGTTTCCTCATTTCTCATACCATTTTTAGAGTTTGTTTTGACCGTTTGATGATATCGTCGTCGATCAGACGATATCGCCTCAGATCGGACGATTTCGTCTAGGCTAGGACGTCCAGACGATCTTGTCCCAAAACTAATTTTTCATAATTAGTCTCTGTTCCAACGACGTCTCTAATCCGGGAAAAGCGTGTCTGCGTCGTTAGAGACCCTCCCCATTGGAGATCTCCCAAATAGGGATGATCTCCAACCTCCTAACCTCCCTCCTAAGCCTATTTAATCCTAGGCCCTCCCCTTAGCATCCCCCTGGCTGAAATTCCCTGTAACTTGAATTCTACACACACTAGACATCCTAAATTACTATTTGCACTTGTTCTATCCAAATTTTGTTGCAGGTACCTTAGTATTTTTCAGTCGGAGCAAGCTTACATCGTCGCAGACGATCCTGTTCAGATCGGAGGCGATCTTGTCGAATCAGAGATGATTTCGACTGCAATCATCATTGGGGGCAATCAGTGCCCAGAGTTTGCATTTCTTCATCCCTTTTCTATTGTATTATTCTGCATTTAGTTAATTCTATGGTTATTCTTTATTATTCTGCATCTTGGAGTTCACCCATCTAGATCAAATGCATAATTAAGTTATAATTGTCATTAAATCGGTATAATGCATTCATGTTTCTGTTTATAATTCTCAGTTTGATATTGTTATTGTCATTTTACATTGTTTCCCTCTGTTATCATAGTTGCATTCTCTGTATTTTGCATCTATTTCTCTGTTTGCAGGTCTCTGACGAATTCGTCAGATCTCAGACGATCCTGTCAGATAGGAGACAATCCTGTCGAATTCCAGACGATCTTGACTGCTTCAAAAATCAGAATCTTCATCAGACATCCGGATCAGGTATGGCTCTGTAATTTAGCCTTTTCTCTCTATTTTCTGTCTAATTTTGTTCTCTGTATTCATTTAAATCTGCATTTCATATAGAATAGCTTAGACGCATTTTGGCCAAACCTAGGACTTGGATGATTAAAGCTAAAACTGAACACATCAAACACATTCCCAACCTAGGCGTGGAAACTGCCATTCAAACGTTTCCTGGTGAACCCACCATCCATCGAAAAATCACCATAATACACCTCCCTCGAGAGGCGGGACCTTCGCAAGGCCTCTCAGTCCGAGGTACCGCGCCATCCTTTTCCCATCCTCCTTCCGGGCACGGATCCTATAGCCTGAAGGTAGGGATGCGAAAAATTTGGAGCGATACATATACAAATGATGAAATGACCAGATTGTATGCATAATAGCGCTTAAGATGAATAATGTTCATAGGTTCTTAAATATCTTTACCATCTAAGGTAGCTAATCGGTATGCTTCGATCCAAATTTAGTAGTGATGATATACGGTCCAAGCCAGTTGGGCTCAAATTTACCTTTAAGGTCTTTAGTTGCATTAGTATTTTTTTTATTTTCTTTTAAGACAAGGTCATCGATCTCAAAGGATCGATGATGAACTTTCTTGAGGTATGCTCGCTTAAGCTTGTTTTGGTAGGCACGAAGATGCTCCAAAGCATTGATGCGATTCTCATCTAGGAGTTCCAACTGACTAAATCTGCTAGCACGATATTCATCTCCTACTTTAGTATCTTGAAGTAGCAGAGCCAAAGAAGAAACTTCTAATTCAAAGGGAAAAATAGCTTCAACGCCATATACCAAAACAAAAGGTGAAGTACCTGTGGGGGTGCGAACGCTAGTTCGATAAGCCCACAAAGCAAGATATAATTGGATGTGCCAATCATGACCTGATTTATTGACCAGTATTTTGAGGATTTTGATTAATGTTTTATTAGATGCTTCTGCTTGGCCATTACCCTGAGGATAATAGGGAGTGGACCAATGATGTTGAATTTTATATTTTTGACATATTTATTTTTGAAACAAGTTCCATTATCTGAAATGAGATTTGTAGGAATTTTAAACCTACAAATAATTTGATTAATGATAAACTTGGAAACTTGGGTTCTAGTGCAAGAAGCTAAAGGCATGGCTTCAACCCATTTCGTGAAATACTCAGTGGCAATAATGATAAATTTGTGTCCATCAGATGACATCAGGTTGATTTTTCCAATGATGTCTAAACCCCATTTTGAGAAGGGCCAAGGAGATGAAATAGCCTGTAGTTCTTATGCTGGTGCATGGACAAGGTCAGCATGTTTTTGGCACTTGTCGCAATGGCGCACATAATCATGCGCATCATTCTCCATGGTAGGCCAAAAATATCCTATCCTAAGGAGCTTCTTAGCAATGGTGCTACCACTAAAATGTCCCCCACAAGATCCATTATGGGATTCACTCAAATCTGATCTAGATTCTTCTAGATTCAAACATCTCAGTAGGATACCTTCAAAATATCTCCTACACAAGGTTTTACTAATAATCATGAAGTGACTTGCTCGTCTACGTAATAACCGATGATGGTTGCCATTACAACCTTCAAGAAAGGTCCCATTTTGAAGAAAATTAAATATATCAGTGTACCATGGTTCGAGAGTAGTTTCATTGATTAGAAACACATCCAAAGGTTCTAAGCATGATTTATTTGAAGCGGGTTCCTGGAGTTGGCAAATAATTATGGTAGCATATTCGTCATCTAACTCCAAGGGCAAAAGAGATGCAGCTACAGCCATAGCGTCAATCGCACGATTGCTAGTTAGAGGAATAGCTTCCAAGGTAACTTGATCAAATAGGAATAATAATTGTAAGACATATGCTTTATATGGATGTAATTTATATTTTGTATCACTAAGATTAGGTGTTTGAATATTATATAGAGGTTTGGTCGTAACCATGGATAAAATTGTGTCAAATATTTGTGAATTATGAACAAGTAAATGTCCACTAATAGTCCCTACATATTGGGTAGGAGGGGGAAAATTATGATGCTCAATTTGATTAGCCACCTCCTTACCATGCTTTGGTAAAGGATGTTTTTTTTTTTTGAAAAATTTGAAAAAACTTGTATTAGAACAAAGATCAATTACAATTTGGGAAGAGACTTTTCCCAGCCGAAGTCAGAGAGAACACATGCTTACAATAGTAAAAGAAGATTTGCAATGGAGCCAAATCTCTTGAACCATTAACTAGCTAACAAGGGGATCAGTTTGATTTTCTCCTTTGGCAAAATGCAACATGTCGTGATATCGTGACACTTCTTCTCCTTTG
Organism: Wollemia nobilis; assembly: GCA_028583015.1. Lineage (NCBI taxonomy): Eukaryota > Viridiplantae > Streptophyta > Pinopsida > Araucariales > Araucariaceae > Wollemia > Wollemia nobilis. Next base: position 334,926 of record JAQPPZ010000629.1, on the reverse strand, counting down.
GCCACGAAAATGCAACATGTCGCGATATCACGACACTTTTCTCCTTTGGCCATGAAAATGCAACATGTCACGATATCGCGACACTTTTCTCCTTTGGCCGCGAAAATGCAACATGTCACGATATCACGACACTTTTCTCCTTTGGCCATGAAAATGCAACATGTCGCGATATCGCGACACTTTTCTCCTTTGGCCGCGAAAATGCAACATGTCGCGATATCGCGACACTTTTCTCCTTTGGCCGCGAAAATGCAACATGTCACGATATCGCGACACTTTTTCCTCTTCTGGCCGTGACGATGCAACATGTCGCGATATCACGACACTTTTTCCTCCTTTGGCCGTGACGAAGCAACATGTCATGATATCGTGACACTTTTTCTCCTTGGGCAGCGGCGTTGCAACATGTCATGAAATCGTGACACCTTTTCCTCCTTTGGCCGCGACGAAGCAACATGTCACGATATCGTGACACTTTTTCTCACTTGGCCGCGATGTTGCAACATGTCATGAAATCATGACACTTTGTCTCTTTCGGCCGTGACGAAGCAACATGTCACGATATCGCGACACTTTTTCTCTTTCGGCCACGATGAAGCAACATGTCACGATATCGTGACACTTTTTCTCTCTTGGCCGCGATGTTGCAACATGTCACGAAATCATGACACTTTTTCTCTTTCGGCCGTGACGAAGCAACATGTCACGATATCATGACATTTACCTCCTTTGGCCGTGACGAAGCAACATGTCATGATATCATGACACTTTTTCTCCTTTGGCCGCGACGATGAAACATGTCGTGATATCGTGACACTTTTCTCTCTTGGCCACGATGATGAAACATGTCACGATATCGTGACACTTTTTCTCTCTTGGTCGTGACGATGCAACATGTCACGATATCATGACCCTTTTCTCCTTTGGCCACGACGATGCAACATGTCGCGATATCGTGACACTTTTTCTCCTTTGGCCGCGATGATGCAACATGTCACGATATCGTGACACCTTTCCTCCCTTGGCCATGACGAAGCAACATGTCATGAAATCATGACATCTTTCCTCCATTGACCATGACAAAGCAACATGTCACGAAATCGTGACACCTTTCCTCCCTTGGCCATGACGAAGCAACATGTCACGATATCGTGACACCTTTCCTCCCTTGGTCACGATGGTGCAACATGTCACGATATCGTGACACCTTTCCTCCCTTGGCCGCATCGAAGCAACATGTCACGATATCGTGACACCTTTCCTCCAGTGACCATGACGGTGCAACATGTCACGAAATCGTGACACCTTTCCTCCCTTGGCCGCGATGAAGCAACATGTCATGAAATCATGACACCTTTCCTCCCTTGGCCATGATGAAGCAACATGTCATGATATCACGACACCTTTCCTCCCTTTGCTTTTTCATTGATCATTAGCTCAGGGACCTTTCAAGACCCTGCCTAATCACCTCATCCTCAATAGCCATGTCACTGTGCAACTGAACCCCTACCTCCTTCTCAGCACCCATCTTAGCCAAGAAGTCGGCCGCTTTGTTTAAATCTCTACTCACATAAACTGGAATCACATCATCTAATTCCCTCCATAATTCCTTAATTTGAGTGACAAGAATCCTCAACCTCCATGCTTTCAAGGCAAAGTTCCTCATGCAATCTAGAGCTCCAACCATTATTTGAGAATCTGATTCAAGTATTATCCTCCTGTGGCCCTGTTTAACTACCCAAATAGAAGCAGATTTGATAGCTATGGCTTCTGCTTCATTGTTTGTGGCTCTTCCCAAGCCTTGCAGTTCCCAATAGAGCACTGTTCCAACATGATTCCGACAAACCACTCCAATTTTGGCTCTACCCGGATTGCCTTTTGCAGCTCCATCAGTATTAATTTTAATCCAACCTTCTGGGGTGGTTTCCAACTAGCTCTGTCCTGTCCCTCTTGCACTTCAACTCCCTCTTCCATTGCCCCAATAACAACTTGAGTTTCCTCTTTAGCATAGACGGCCACAGTTTCTATGACTTTGCTCCAAATGACCTGCCAAACTCCATCTAACGAAGAAAAAGTTTCTCTAAAAATTCTAGCATTTCTCTCCAACCACACTTGCCACCAAATAAAGTTTAATCCAAGCTCCCAACCAATACGAAGAGCTTTAGATTTAAATCTACCCCTCTTCCATATTTCCCAGATATTAATCCGATTCAAGTCACCATTAACTTGAATTTTATAATATGAAAACCATCTCTTCCAAATCTGGCACGTGAAAGGGCACTCAAACATCAAGTGATCAGTTGTTTCCTCGCTCTTGTAGCATAAGACACATTGAGAAGGACCGATGATTCCTTTACATCTGAGATTATCAAAAGTGAGAATTCCATTGTGCATGAACTGCCAGGCAAAAAAGTTTACTTCCAGCCAACCTTTGGAGTGCCAAATCTTTCTCCAATCCTCAACCTGATAAGTATGAGGGGGAGGCTCTAGAAGGATCTTGTCATATCCGTCCTTCACTGTGTAGACACCAAGGCTCCCATAGCCCCAAGCTAATTCATCCTCCTCGTCTCTACCTGTGAGAAATATTTCTATCAAGATTTTAGTCATGATGGGTGCCAAATCCGGAGGGATTGAAATTGGCCACTCATCCAACTTCTTAAACTGCTTAAACTTATACTCCCCCAGCTGACTAGTGGTGAAATAACTTTCAATTTGGACCCATCCCTTGGTTTCAATGGCTGCTTTTATTGGTTGCAATTCAAGAAATTCAACAATGATAGGTGGGTATTGATCCCATGAATCTGTCCAAAATCGTGCCTTCTCCCCTCTCCCCACTTTCCAAAATAATCGATCTTTTACTACCTGAGATCCTAACTTGAGAGCCTGCCACACTAAGGATCCAGTACCATCCAAAGGGAAACGGCCCACCTCATTTGGGTTAACATGTCCCACATATTTACTAGTTAGGATTCTACTGAATAAGGAAGTTGGTTGGGAAATCCACCTCCAGTAAAGCTTTCCAGCCAAAGCTTTATTATTTATCTTGGATCTTCTCAGTCCCAAACCTCCTTTTACCTTGGGTTAGGTTACTTTGTCCCAACCTACTAAGGCCCATTTCCTCTCTCCTTTTACTCCTTCCCATAAAAATTTTCTAGCCATCTTGTCCAACTCTTTCCATATAGTATGTGGGGCAGCCAGGATAGAGAATTTATAAATTGGCATGGCCTGAATGACTGACTGTAAAAAAGTTAATCTACCCCCATAGCTTAACCATTTGTGAGACCAATGATTAATTCTATCCTTGATACAATCCAAAAGATTCCTCCAGATATCTATTTTTAGTTTTTTAAAGTGCAAAGGGACCCCCAAGTAAACCACTGGGAGAGAAGTCCTTGTGAATCCCAAGATCTCTAAAACTCTGTCCTGAAGCCTTTGATCAAGATTGAAAAAGACCACTTTGGATTTTTTATCATTGATGACTTGGTTTGTAGCCCTAAGGTAGACACTAAGAGTATCTCTGATCATTCTTGCTTCCCTGAAGCTGGCCACTCCCACCAATCCAGTATCATCCACAAACAGTAGGTGAGTCAAAACTTCCTCACCCACCTTGATACCTGTTAGCAAACCTTGTTGTCTTCTCCTCAAGAAAAGTCTACCTAGTCCTTCAGCCAATATGAGAAAAATATAGGGAGAGCAAGGATCCCCTTGACGAAGGCCTCGAGTGGCTCCAAATGGTTGCGAGGGAAGACCCTTGATTAACACTGAGTATGTCGGAGTAGAGACACAACTCATGACCCATTCTATCCAATCCTGAGAGAAACCAAAGGCTGCCATCATCTTTGCCAAGAAGCTCCACTCCACCCTATCATAAGCCTTTGACATATCTAATTTTATGAACATTCCTTTATTACCGAGATGTTTGCATTGAATGGATTGCCTCCTGAGCTAGAACCACCCCATCCAGGATCTGCCTACCCTCTACAAAACCCCCTTGCTCCGAGGAGATAATGTTATGTAAAAGAGGTTTTAGCCGCTCAGCCATTACCTTTGTGATTATTTTATATATCACATTGCATAAGGCAATAGGTCTATAATCTGAAATATGTACCCCCTCCTCCCCTTTTGGAATTAAGGTAATGAAAGTATGATTTAATGCTTTAAGCATTCTTTTACTACCTCTGGACTCCTCTATAACAACCATTACATCCTCCTCCAAGTTATCCCAAAAGGCCTGAAAAAACTCAATTGGAAAGCCATCTCGACCTGGAGTTTTTTCGGTGCTCATTCCAAAGACCACATTCTTCAGTTCCTCTCTATCAATGGGTTTAAGAAGGGTCTGATTTTCTTCTTCAGAGATAACGGAAGGTATGACAACAATAACGTCATTTTGAGCCTCTTCATCTTGCACCATACTTTCCTTAAAAAGTTTAGAAAAATAATCCATTGAATGGGAATGCATACCTGGAAGTGTATCAAAGGAGTGTCCATTCTCATCTTGAAGAGCTTCCATGTTATTCATCTGTCTCCTAGCACAAGCAGTCCGATGGAAAAATTTGGTATTTCTATCACCTTCTAATAACCAAGTGGTTCTTGCTCTCTGTTTCCAGTAGGTCTCCTCTTGGTTGTCAATGTCCTCAACCGCTTTACGCAAGGCATCATCCTCGGCTTTGAGCTGCTCTATAATTGTTCCTTCCCTAAAGTGTTTTTGAACCTCATCCCATCTGGCCACCAAAGGAGCTCTTTGGACCTGGAAGTCTGTCTTGTTAGCTCGCCTCCAATGTTTCAGTTGAGCTTTGACATAATGAAGTTGTTTGTGGAATCTAAACATTGTTGTCCCATATGTTGGGCGGCCTTCTTCCCACCACTATGGAATTTTCTTTCGAAGTTCCTCTTTTTGTAACCAAAAATTCTCAAATTTAAATGGTTTGTGATGCTGCCCTGTCTTAGTCCCTCCTTCCAACAAAATGGGAAAGTGATCTGAAACTGGACCCTCCAAAATCTAAAATTTTGTATTCCATTTTACAAATGCCTCCTCTGAAACCAAAAAATGGTCTAACTTTACCTTCCTGCTATGTGGCTCCCTCCTCTTATTAGTCCAAGTATAGTTGGTTCCAGGGCATTTAATATCCACTAAGTGTAAAGCCTGGACTTGGGCAATCATAAGTCGATCCCCTAGGTCCAAAATTGGGGTTCCCCCTTCCTGATCTCTAGAGGATAATTTAGCATTAAAATCCCCAGAAATAATCCAGTCTAAATCTTCCCTTGAGATTCTCATGTTATGCACAACTTTCCATTGAAGCCTCTGACCATCAAGGTTTTGAGCCCCATAAAAATTTGTGATTAAAACATGTTCAGTTGTGACATTATTCCTAAAATGTGATGTGAGAACACCCCTCCAAGCTAGATGTTCTATTGCAGTCCATTCAAGAGAGTTCCAAAGAGTAACAATCCCCCTGAGGCACCTTGGGCAGCCACTTCCATATGACCAACACCCCTCCAAATTTTGTTAACTGTTTTACACATAAGATCTAACGACATTTTTGTCTCCTGAATAAGCAAAAAATCTGTTTTACATTTTTCTAAGAGTCTTCGAACAGCAGATTGATGGGTTCTACTATTTAAACCCCTAACATTCCATGATTGTATAATCATTGGTTACCTTGAGAGCAGTAAGAATCTATTGGCCTCACCGATCCTCCAATGATCAGTTTGTCTCCTTGAACTGCTAGCAATTCCTTATTTGATTTTCTACCCACTCCTTGAGAGTTGCTATTTTTTTATCTCTTTTCCACCTGAGTTATCCCTAAAGTTGGCCTTTCTCTGTTCTTTTCTGCTATTCCCATGCTGACATCCTTAATTATTGGCTGCTCTTGGTTATGCACTATCAATGCCCCTGCACTCTCTGACTGCGGTAACTCACTGTGGTCAATTACTTGCTCTATGACGGGGGGAGATGAAAGAGGAGCTTGAACGTGGATGTTATTATTTTCACTATTACCATCCACTCCTTCCATGAATTGTTCCTCTTGGTCCACTAGTGTCTTAAATATCTCATACCTATTGGCGGGCTTGAGTTGGGTTTGCTCTTTACCATATTTTTTCTTTTGCCTTCTCCTTCTTTTGGGCTGTTCAAAACCATCTCTCTGAGCTTCTTTACCCTGAGAAGTATTGGTTGGTTCTTTGTTTATTGTTGACTTACCCTCCTTAGGAAGATTTGACATTCCTAGAGGAGCCTCCATTTTTGTGTTCATATTATTTGGGCAAAATCGGGCCAAATGCCCGTATTTGTGGCAAACTCTGCATCTAAAGGGCAGAGCCTCATAATCCAGCTATTGAATCCAAGATAGTCCTGCAAGTTCAAGTTCCACCTCTATCGGTAGAGGCTGGCTAAGATCCATTTCCACACATATTCTTGCATAAACAGCTGTGTTCCCTTCTATTGTGTCTTTGGAGACACCCAAATGTCTTCCAAGGGAATTACCGATCATCTCCAAAACCTGCTCACTCCAAAACTCCATTGGAAGTGCATACAAACGGATCCAAACCGGGACAGTAGTGGGTTCAATTCGAGGATCGAATCCCACTCTCCAGGGTTGAACAAATAATCCTGCCGGACCATGATTCCTCTTTTCTGATTCGAAAGCCCTATTTCTATCGGCCAGAGAAGAAAAACTAACAATAAAATACCCATTGCTAATAAACCATAAAGAGTACTCACCATGAGGCTCCCAGTTTTGTCGGACCCAGGAGTGCAAAAAATTTAGGGTAGGGCGAATACCCATGAATTTACAGATCAAATCATGATTGGCTCTGTATAAGACTATTTCTTCGACCATCCTTGGCTCAATGACAATCTTGGGCCTTGATTCGGACTGTGGCAGGCATCCATTAACTCGATGAGTTGTTGATCTATTTCCAGCAGTCGTAAAGAGCATTTTAAATGCAGTTCTTTGAGCTTCGTCAGTCTTGGATGGAGATTTATCTTTTAACAAATCTGCATAAGAGCTATTTCTCCCTAGGAGAGGATCCGGAGAAGTCCCCATTGGACCCTCCTGGGGCAGCAATCTTGCCTTCAGATCCACAGTAACCAGAAATCTCTTCGACAACCCAACTGATGCCCTAGATTTTCCCTAGCTCCAGAAACCCTAGTTCATCGCTTCCCGCTTGAACTTTCTTGAGGTATGCTCACTTGAGCTTGTTTTGGTAGGCACAAAGATGCTCCAAATCATTGATGTGCTTCTCATATAGGAGTTCTAGCTGACTAAATCTGCCAGCACGATATTCATCTCCTACTTCAATATCTTGAAGTAGCAGAGCCAAAGAAGGAACTTCTAATTCAAAGGGAAAAATAGCTTCAGCACCATAGACCAAAACAAAAGGTGAAGTACCTGTGGGGGTGCGAACGCTAGTTTGATAAGCCCACAAAGCAAGATATAATTGGATGTGCCAATCGCGACCTGATTTATTGACCAGTATTTTGAGGATTTTGATTAATGTTTTATTAGATGCTTCTACTTGGCCATTACCCTTAGGAATATAAGGAGTGGACCAATGATGTTGAATTTTATATTTTTGACATAATTTTTTAACATCTTTATTTTTGAAACAAGTTCCATTATCTGAAATGAGATTTGTAGGAATTTCAAACCTACAAATAATTTGATTAAAGATAAACTTGGAAACTTGGGTTCTGGTGCAAGAAGCTAAAGGCATGGCTTCAACCCATTTCGTGAAATACTCAATGGCGGTAATGATAAATTTGTGTCCATCAAATGACACTGGGTTGATTTTTCCAATGATGTCTAAGCCCCATTTTGAGAAGGGCCAAGGAGATGAAATAGCCTGTAGTTCTTGTGCAGGCACATGGACAAGGTCAGCATGTTTTTGGCACTTATCACAATGGTGCACATAATCATGTGCATCATTCTACATGGTAGGCCAAAAATATCCTATCCTAAGGAGCTTCTTAGCAATGGTGCTACCACTAAAATGTCCCCCACAAGATCCATTGTGGGCTTCACTCAAAGCTGATCTAGATTCTTCTAGATTCAAACATCTCAGTAGGATACCTTCAAAAGATCTCCTATACAAGGTATTACCAATAATCATGAAGCGACTTGCTCGTCTACGTAATAACCGGCGATGGTTGCCATTACAACCTTCAAGAAAGGTCCCATTTTGAAGAAATTAAATATATAAGTGTACCATGGTTCAGGAGTAGTTTCGTTGATTAGAAACACATCCAAAGGTTCTAAGCATGATTTATTTGAAGTGGGTTCTTGGAGTCGACAAATAATGATGGTAGCATATTCATAATCTAACTCCAAGGGCAAAAGAGATGTAGCTACAGCCATAGCATCAGTCGCACGATTGCTAGTTTGAGGAATAGCTTCCAAGGTAACTTGATCAAATACGAATAATAATTGTAATACATATGCTTTATATAGATGTAATTTATCATATCTAGTCTGGTAAACATCATTGATTTGATTAATGACAAGTTGAGAATCATCGAAAACCAATAGATTTTTAATTTTTAGTGCCAAGGTAGGTCGTAATCCAAGGATTAGAGCCTCATATTCAATAGTATTATTAGTGCAAGCAAACGTTAATTTAAAGGACAGAGGTATAAGATGTTTTTATGGAGATATTAAAATGATACTTGCACCAGCCCCACTCATGCATCATGTGCCGTCAAAGTATAGGGACCATTGCTCTGGATGGTCTACCTCTAATTTAAGGCATTCATTAGGAAACTCAATGATGTCGGGATGGGTAGACTCTAAAGGTGTAGCAGCTAATTGATCTGCTATAATTTGACCTTTAACAGACTTCTGTCCTATAAATGTGAGTTCAAACTCACTGAGCGCAAGAACCCACTTGGCTGTGCAACCAGATAAATAAGGTCGACTCATGAGATATCGCAAAGGATCAAATTTAGCAATAACATACATTTTTTGACTGAGCATATAATTACATAATTTTTGTGTAGAAAATACAACGGTGAGACATAACTTCTCTAATATTGTATAGCGAGTTTCATAACTGATTAAGGTTCTTCTAATGTAATAATTAGCACGTTCTTTCTTCTGATCGTCAAGTTGAGCTAACATAGCTCCTAAGGTAAAATCTGAAGAAAAAATGTAAAAGATAAATGGGTGATCAGATCTAGGTGGTGAAAGCACTGGTGGCTTAAGGAGATATTGTTTTAGGAGTTCAAATGCTTCTTGACATTTGTCATCCTAATGAAAAGAGACATCTTTCCTAAGAAGCTTAAGAAAGGGTCCAGTTTTGTCTGCCAACTTATCGATGAAGCAACGAATAGCTTGAAGCTTACCTTGTAAACTTCGTAATTCATATATATTTGTGGGTGTGGGCATATCAGTGATAGTCGTGATCTTGAGAGGGTCAATTTCAATGCCATGTAAAGAAACTATAACCCCCAATAATTTACCGGACTTAACTCCGAATATACATTTGGTTGGGTTTAATCGGATAAGATATTCCCTTAACCGATCAAATACTTTTCTTAGGTCATCTAAATGATCATCTTCTTTGATATAATGAGCTATAATATCATCTACATAATCATGTAGAATATCATGCATCATATAGTTAAAGATATAAGTCATGGCTCGTTGATATGTTGCACCTGCATTCTTCAAACCGAATGGCATCACTTTCCAACAAAAGGCTCCCCAAGGAGTAATAAAGGTTGTTTTAGCCTGATCTTCAGGAGCTATCTTGATCTGATTATAACCAGAGAATTCCATCCATTAGGGATATCATTCTGCTCTCAGCAGTAAAATCAATGATCTGATCCATGTTGGGATGAGGAAAATCATCTTTAGGGCAAGCAGCATTAATATCTCTAAAGTTTGTGCAAACCCTAACTTTGGTAGCTTCTTTATTAGTTACTGGAACTACATTTGAGATCCATTCAGCATAATCAATGGCTTGTATAAAAATGACCTTCAAGAGTTTTTCTAATTCTCATTTGACTAGTAAAGCCACTTTGGGATGCATTTTTCTAAGTTTTTGTTTAATAGTTTTAACATCCAGATGGACTACTAGGTGATGCATAGCTATAGAAGGATCTAATACTGGCATATCTTCATATGTCCAAGCAAAAATGTCTTCATATTCTTTAAGGAATGCAATGTATTTATCTTGTTTGTCTTGAATCAATTCTAATCCAATGTTGATTATGTGAGGGTTATCTTCGGTTCCAATGTTGATTTTTATGATGTTTTCTACTTCCATATGTAGATCTCTCTCAAAATTATATGGGGTGGGTGAAACACCCAATTCTTGTAATTCTTTTGTGGTTAGCTTGGATAATTCATCTTGAGGAGTCGTGGCCTCAAGCTGGGCTATACTAGGTATAGAGCCATCGAAATAAAATCTATTATGTAACAATTCCTCAATAGAGATATCATGGAAGATATCTCCCTCCAACTCATCGTTGGATTTAGCAATCATCTCAAGGTAGGCTATGGATAACATATTACATGTAAAGGGGTTATTACTTAAATGCAAAGCATCATGTTTATCCAAATAATCTTGGTAACATATGAGATGGTCATCATCCTCAAATGGAAATGGCTAACCTTTACTAGGAAATAGAACCACACCACATCGGGCAGGCCAAAGTTCTACCTCAAAAGGTTCTTTCATACCATTCTGGAAAGGTCCCAAACCTTTCCATTTATATCCCAATTTAAGCATTATAGAATTAGCTTTAATATACTCATTAGCAAAATAATATTGAGCATATCCATCATAATGTGTCTTGATGTTTCTAGGTATTCTTCCCAAGTCATATCCCTTATAAATAAAAGCATAGCTCCCGACTTGGTAAATACTTCCCATAGGCTTTGGGAGGCCCAAGGTATGAGGAAAGGGTGGAAATTTATTTAAAATAAGGTAATATTGCATAGCAGCGTTTGTTTTTTCTGATATAAGAATTTTAGATAAATCGGGTAAGAGCTCATCAGTAAGAGCATAAGAGATAGAAGGAATATTTTCTACATCTTCTGATGCAAAAACTATGTCTCTGGTAGATGTAGACGTTGTAGAGATGTCTATGGACGAATCTATAGGTATGGAAGTTATAGGAGTAGAACAAGAAGAATTGGTTGTGGGTTTAGGATATTTTTGAGAGCCTAATGTGGTTTGTTTGGAAGATGGTTGAACTATATGTAGAGGTGCAGTTGGTGGGGAAGAAGTAGATGATGTTATGAGTGTGTATTTCACACATTTAGGCATATGATTATAATTAGGATGTGTGGATGATAGAGTAGGGCAAAATTGAACTCCAACAATTTCTGCCAAAGCACACATATCAAAGGGTCTGGGGTCACCATGAATGGTAACCAACTGATTTTTAAATTTGAATTTAACACATTGATGTAAAGTTGAGGGAATGACTCGCATTACATTGATCCAAGGGTGACCCAAGAGTATATTGTATGATGCAGGGCAATGTACAATAAACACGGTCGTGTCTAAGGTTCTAGGACCAAATTGCAATGGAATAGTAATAACTCCACACGTTTCTTGTGTTTCATCATTGAAGGATTTTATAATCATATCAGTTCTTTTCATTTTGTTGCTTCTAAACCCAAATCTTTGGTAGAAGTCAAAAGTAAAAATGTTTAAAGATGAACCATTATCAGTCAAGACTCATTTAACTGCTACATCTCAAATTAGGGTAGTAATATATAAGGGGTTATCCTTATGTAAACTATGTTGTGGTATATCTCTATCCCGAAAATCAATACAATCGACTTCTCAAGTTATGATAGTATTGGACATATCTTCAGGTTGAATATTTTGTGGTACCATCATTTGGCTTAATGTGAGCATTAATTCATCCCTATGGGTAGGAGAAGATCTTAAAATGTCCAAAAGAGAAATTCTAGCTGTAGTATTTGATAATTGTTCATTAATATTATAAGGATGTTTAGGTTGAACATTAGGCGCATGATTCCCTTTATTAGGAATTTTCAAAACAAATGGAGCTGATCCATCATTATGAGTCTGATCTTGTTGAGAATTTTGTGCCTGTTTTCGAGTAACAGCTCCATGGTACCTACAATATTATTTTGCGAATGATGAATAGGTCTTGGTCTAGTGTTTATGGCTTGTTCATTAGAAAGTAATTGGTGAGAAGATGGTCTAGTAGTGACTCTTCTAGGAAATGGTTCTTCTAGAACCATAGAATTTGTGATAGGTTGAATAGCATCTGATTCATCTTTAGAACTTTTCGATTGATTTGAGGTGATTTCCATGTCACTTTCAGTCTCGTATTCTATATCACAAAGATCAGGTGTCCGAATATTATATAGAGGTCTGGTCGTAACCATGGATAAATTTGTGTCAAATATTTACAAATCATGAACAGGTAAATGTCCACTAATAGTACCTACATATCAGGTAGGAGGGGGAACATTATGATGCTCAATTTTATTAGCCACATCCTTACCATGCTTTGGTAAAGGATGTTGAAATATGTCCAATGATTGATTGGCATTCTAATTCTGAATTTGTGGGATGTTATTTTGAGCATTATTAGGAGGATTTTGTTTATGTTGAAAGGCTTACACCTCCATCTCATTGTTATCAATTAAATCTTGTATTTCATGTTTTAATATTTTACAAGATTTGGTAGCATGTCAAGGTCCTCTATGGAAATCACAATGTAAATCAGCTTTGTATCCAAGTATAGTTGGATCAAGTTCCTGGATATTTGGTAATTGGATCAAACCTCAGTCTAATAATTGTGGGAGAATGGTTAATAAAGGTTGATTTAACCTAGTAAATTCTTGAGGTGGTTTATCAGGAGGTTTTAGTATAAATTTCTTTGTTGTTTTCATGACATTAACAGTAGTGATATATCTACTATCAGTGACTCCATCACCCACAAGTTGTTTATTTTTATATTGATTTCTGGATGTTTTCTCATCATATTTCTTTTTGAGTTGACCTCTCCTAATGAGATCATCTTCCACTCTTCGAGCTAAATCTATAGCTTGATCGAAGGTGGTCAAGGTAGCAGTTGATAACTCATAGGATAGTTATTCTTGTAAATTATTGATAAAAATATCCAACATTTCTCGATAAGGTAACACAAAGTGCAATTTTCCTATCAACTGTCTCCATCAAGCTAGGAAATCAGCAAAACATTCATCTTTGTCTTGTTTTAGGTTGTACAAATATTTAATGGTTACATGCCTTTCAATGTAGGCACTAATTGATGCACAAAAGACTCGGTTGTCTCTTCGAAATTCCTCAAAGAATGAGTGGGTAATTGATAATACCACTCTAATTCCATTCCTCCTAAACGTTTTGGGAATATTTTTAGCAATAACAAGTCATCATGTGATATATCATGACATGCTATCCTAAAAATATGAAGATTCTCTATGGGATCTTCAGTTCCTTTGTATATAGGTAGAATAGGCATAGGAAAGTGTTTAGGATGTGGTTGTGTTACAACTATAGGATCTAGAGGCTGACTACACATCTCTCGATAATTGTACGAGGGACGGTAGGGATCTATCTGGTCCATGCAGGAACCTAATTGTTTCACCATGGCTTCCAGATTACTAGTTTGTCCACCATATTGGTTCGGTGGTACATGAGTATGAGATTTGTGAGCGTATGATGGTGTGACATAAGGATTAGATGCTATATTGCTATTATGAAAATGGTTGGTTGGGAGAGTATTATGAAGAAGATTTGTTGTAGCATTATGTTGTATCCCAGATTGTTGGAAATTGGTGTTTGGTTTTGTTTTAGGCTTTTGTTGATTTGAGGTATGTTGATCAATAACTTGGAAAAATAGAGTAGTGAATGATGGTTTCTTTTGTGTGGGAATAACCCTAGGCTTGGTAACATGCACAAGATGGTTGGGTAACCTGTTGTTGTTACATTTTTTGGATTATGGTGGCCATATCCAAATTGGATGGTATGGATTGATCACTTTCTTGATCAACGAAGGACAAGGGATTAGTGCGTGTGTGATATATTTCTTCTAGGGTTGCTTGAGTGTCACTAATTTTATCCTTGTCCATATGGACTGCTCTATTAAGGGCGTCAATATTAGTATTGAGGAACTTCCAAAAATGTTCCATATTCTCAAAAGTAACACCTCCTTCCAGAGATATTTTAGGGGATGAGGATCCTTCCTCTCTAACAGTTTCTCTTTGTTAGCTTGCTTCAACAAACTCTTCTTCTTGTTGATCTAGGGTTCCTTCTTCCTGAATTGGGTCTTCAAGAAGGACATCTGGTTTATTTCCTAGTTTTCCTAACCAATCTTCTTCTACTTCAATTTGTTTTCCATTCCCGAGTCTAGTCATTATGCTTAAATTTATATTTTAGCAAATATATATTAATATATTTGCAACAAACTTGGGAGGTATATATTTTAATTATATACCTACTATAATACTTAAAAGAAAATGTTTTGATGTTTTTGTTATATATTTTTTTGTTTTTTTGTTTTTATGATAATTTTATAAAGAGAACAAACAACATACCAGATGCAAGAAATAATAATAATAAAAGAATAGCTTAGTTTTATATAAATAGTTTATAGATGTCATTGATGGGATCAAGTTCATCAGGAGTCATGAAATGATCCTCTTCAAATTGGAAATGGTTTTTTAGGAATTTGACAAAGTGTGCTATGGTGATGTTATCTACTTTTGACTCTGACTTGTAGAAATAGAGCTAATGGCAATACTCTCAATATAACACATCTTTAAAAACTCTATTCCATCTCTTTCTATCCGTAAGAACGACCTCTTGATCCTCTATACGAGATAGAAAATTATGTATTATAGATACATTATAAAGGTATTCCTCAAAGGTGTACAATTCAGAAGACACAAGGGCTCTTTTATCTACTAACCACCTATGGAAAGCTCTCTGAAGCTCATGATATAAGGTCACGTGATCAGGATCCAGGATTCTATGTAAGACAAACCTCTTAATTTACCTAAGTTCAGTCGATCTAGATCCAATGATATCCAATATCCTATTAAGTTCGTTCCACAAAGGTTGAACCCTATTTATTTGAGGTACTCTAAGCACAGAAGTAATCTCTATAGCTACTAATTGATTCTCAACATTAATGGTGACAGCTCGTCTTTTATTATAATCTACAATCTAAATATTATATGCAATATTACTTTGTTTATTTGATGATTCTAAATGCATTTATGTTTTGTTTTTTGGATTGGAATGTTTTCAAAAGGTTTTTAGTTTTCACATCGAGTTCACAAAAATGTATTGCTCCAAATTTTTTGCATCCTTACCTTCAAGCTATAGGATCCATGCTTGAAATGGGGATGCGAGAAGGATGGGACAATACCTCGGACTGAGAGGCCCTTTGAAGGTCCCACCTCTCGGGGGAGGGGTATAAGGGTGAATTTTTGATGGATGGTGGGTTCACTAAGAAACTTTTGAATGGCAGTTTCCACACCTAGGTTGAGAGTAGGTTTGATGTATTCATTTTGTGCTTTAATCATTCAGTTCCTAGGTTTGGCCAAGATGAATCTAAGTTATTGTATATGCCAATGCTGATTTTTACGAATACAAAAAACATGAATAAATGCTAAACACATAGAGTATGCTAAATTGGACAAAATATACCTAATTTCGGATGTCTGAATGAAGATTCTCAGGTTTGTAGAAGTCCAAATCATTTCAAATCATCTGGAATTACACAGCATCATCTCAGATCTCAGTCGATCATCTAATATCAAACAATATCGTTGGTGATCTAATGAATTCGTCAGACGAATTCTTTAGAAACCTACAATCACAGAAACCAATACAAAATACCAAAAAAGCAACTGCAAAAGCATGGGGAAATGATATAAATAATAGTAAATTTGCCTAAATGATAGATCCAGATAGCAATTAAAAGGAAATGCACTAACTTAATAATTTTTTTGACTTTATCATGCATCTATGCTAAATGAGGTGAACTCCAGGATGCATAAATATAATAAACTAAGATAATGCATAAAGAAATGCAGAGAAATGATAAGAAAATGAAAAATCTAGGCTCTAATTGCCCCCAATCTAGACTACAGTCGAGATCACATCTGATCGTACGAGATCATCACCGATCTACGAAAGGATAGTCTGAAATCATCTAGAATCGTCTGCGACGATCCAAGATTGCTCTAGCTGAAAAACAATAAAATCCCTGCAAGAAAACTTGAAATACGCAATGCAAATAAAAGTATGAAGATGTTCTAAGGCACAAGGAACCAAATTTGCAGGGAAATCAGTCATTTAGGGGGTTCAGGGGGATAAACTAAGAAAATCCTAGTTTATATAGGATTAGGGAGATGTTAGGAGGTTGGAGATCATCCCAATTTGGGAGAACTCCAATGGGGGAGACTCTAACTGCATAGACACGCTTTTTGCCCAAGTTAGAGAAGTTGTTGAAACAGAAGCTAATTGTGAAAAATTGGTTTTGGGAAAAAATAGTCTAGACATTTTGTTCTAGATGAATTTATCAGATCTTGGATGATTTCATCTGATCGTCGACGATATTGTCCAACGGTCAAAAAAAATCCTAAAAATGGCACGAAAAATGAGGAAAGCGGGTAACAGGCGGTTAACGAGCGGTTTGGGTTAAAATTCAAATTTTTATCTTTTTACTAAGGTTTAACTACACCAATTTTAGGGTGCTACAATATGGTGTAGGTTTTTATCACATTTGAGGTGGTTTTACTATCCTTCCATCCAAGTGAGTAGGGATGAGGATGTGCATCTATAAGCAACTATAACTTGTCAACAACTTTACAATCAAGTTTTTATACAATCAAGTTTTTTTTGTTTGAAAAAATATATTATATTTATAGAATTTGTATTACAAAGTAAGATTAATTGGACAAGAAACAAGGGAGAAAGAAAATCCTCCTCTAATCCATACTGGCTCAAGAATTACCCATATAAATATTATATAGGTATGTTTGTTGAAAACAACACCTAAGGCCACCATAATACACTTATCCATACACATTAACTTTACCATAGTTGAATTCCATTTTTTCTCATTCATCTTAATTTTGTAGACCATCCATCTATGTTCATGTTGTTTTAAAGTCACTATTGACATCTTGAACATGTTTGACATATCTATTATTCTATGGGGTGGAGGATTATTTTCTCTTAATCTAGACATACTCAATAAAATGTCTATGGCTATGTGTGTTCTATTTTTAAAAACCACCCACCTTGAAAACTCTAAGTCTACTGGTAATAATATCATATATTAGAGCAACAATAGCCTAAGGATGAAGACACAAGAGCCTATGGTAAACATCCAAGAACCTTGCTTACCCAACTTGCCACTAGGACAACTTGTTATTTATTATCTTCTTGGTCATTTCTCTGTGGAATAACCGTGATAGATTCATTAGAATCACTATCTACTCTTCCTATTATGCTATATGCTTGTACCACCTCTTCAATCCTTTATGTTGTTTATCACCAACTTATCTAATTTTCCATCTAAGATTTCACATATTACCCTTCCTCTAGTTATTTTCTCCATTCTCCTAAATAATCTACCACCCTATTTCTCTCTCGCTTGATATGTTTAATAAAAACATCTTGAAAAATCTTCCAAATATTTTGAACTACTTCCACCTTCCTTATCTCCCCAATTCCTAGCACATGAAAGGGTCTTATCAGATCCAAGATTCCTGTATATCATACCTAAGAGTTTTTCTATATCCATAGCTTATGTAAATGTAGATTTACAGCTATCATTTATGCTAACAATATTGCCTATCCTTCTACTTCATTATTTGATGTCTCCCATATATCTTCTGCTCTCTAGTAAACCGGCTCTCCTTTCCAATTCCATATGATAATTCTAAAATTAGCTCTTCTAAGATTTTTAGTAGAATCCCCATTTGTGTTAACCTTCACCCACTCTCTAGAATGCAATATCCGCTCAATGTTATTCAAGGAGATCTCCCCTGTGCATCTAACCCTTAGTTTTTTATATTATAGTTATTCAAAATATTCTTAGAATAGTCGCTTCCTTAATTTCTATGTTTGTTTCATCCTATAATATAATAGATAGTATTTCCATTACCTTACTTATAATCCTCTTCCATACTTGCTCTCTTGTTATGTGCTTTTATATAAATATGTGCATTTAATTCTAGCCATAATTGCCACCATATGAAGCTAGGTCCTACCTTCCATGTCATTTTCATTGTTTTAGTCTTAGATTTGCACTTTTCCATTTCTTATAAAATATTTACTGGATTTCAAATATTTCTCAATGTTATCTCATTTGCCTCCAGCAACTCATCCATATATTTAGCAAAAGAACACCCAAAAATAGGTGATTCAATATCTCCTTTACCTTTCCACACATAACACTTTAGAAGACCTGTAGAAACCTTTTTTTCTCAAATTATCAAATGTCAAGCACTTTCTATGGTTAATCAGCCATGATAAAATGTTAATTTTTGGCCCTCCTTCCTTTTTCCAAATAAATTTATATGGAAGTGGTGCTCGTTTAATCTCATATCCATAGGCTACCTTGTATCCCTCATTTCCCTTATAGATTCGTAACTTGCTTCCCCCCATCCAAGTATATCCCTCTTAGAACCATCATGAATTGGGTGTCTTTGAAGATGTCTCCTTAGTATTTGGTTAGTTTTATCTATCCCCTCACTGTTTATTCTTAGGGATATTTCCATTCTAGTAAGTCTGGCACATGTTGATTTAATAAATTCATATAATAAAAGGATTTCTACCACCCTACATTTTGGAGTTTTGATTTACAACTCTCCATCTCTAGGAATGTCTGAATAATTGTTTGGGATTGATTCTATGAATCCTCCTAAAATAGAGCATCATTTTTATCCTCTAACTGCCAATATAGGTATGTATTGATTAACTCTTTGCCTAAAGAACACAAGCTTATACTAAGAGGGGTGTGAACAGTATAAGATAAAAAATATCTCTTTTATTTTCAAATCAATAACCTCAAATAATATCAATGCAATAATGAAATAATGCACAAATCACCATACACATAAGAGATAAATTTTATTTTGAAACACTCTCTTGTAAAAAAACCATGGAAAAATATTACTTATATATTTATTCAATAAATTTTGTGGGCACCAACCCATAGGAGAAACCAATCCCCTATACAAGTTCATAGACACCAATCCATAGGAGACACCAATCCCCTATACAAGTTCATGGATACCAATCCACAGGAGACACCAATCCCCTTGCTTAATTTTGTGGGCACCAATCCATAGGAGAAACCAATAACATGCTCAAGTTCATGGACATCAATCCCCTAGGTCAAGTTCATGGACACAAATCCATAGGATAAACCCATCCCCTAGCTCAAGTTCACTCCAAAAACGACTCACAAATACTGTTCAAATATGCTCCAAAATGTACTCATAAACACTACTCAAATATTCTCCAAAACTTTCTCACAAACACTACTCAAATATGCTCTAAAACCTACTCAAATCTATTCCAAAACTTGCTTGATAATGGCATCAAGTTCTTTATCTTTTCTTGAGTTTGCTTTCTTCAACTAAAATAAATTCAGACATATTCTACCCAAAATTCTTTTATATTCATGAACATATAGAGAATGATATGCACTAATGCAGTAAGATTCAAATGGCCAAGATGTTCTTCATATTCATTAAGTCTTTCACTTCTACATCTCACATTTATTACATTTTAAAGGTAGCTCAAGTCTAGCTTAGATAACTTACTTTTGTATTTACTTGGATATGCTAATACCTTGCTCTTCTACTATCATGTGCACCTTTTCTTCTTATTTAAATGGCTGAATTATCCTTACCTGTCTCTTGGATTCTTGGGTGAATTTATGCACTAATATTCGTACTCTATATTTTCTTTATATCAACCTCCAATTGACCATGCAATAGATGAAAAATTTATGAAACAAAAAAACCTCAAAAATATTCTCAACAATGGCATTAAGTTCTATTATTAAATATGACATATAATTTTCTTTTTTATTCTTTATTTAAATATCAAATAAAAACACTTCCATTATCCCTTATTACTCCTAATAATTGCAAAATAAAAATTTATAAAAATTACACCTTATAACTCCCTTAGTTATTTAATAAATTTCAATTAAAGAACTTTACCATCACTAAAATTTACTCACATACCTCTTAATATTGCATGTATTCTGTCTCTAGCTCCAATCATTTTAATCTTCAAAAATAATTGAAAAAAACTCAACACATTGCCAAGGAGATTCAAACCTTTGACTTGCAGCAACATAGTATCATCAACGCTGGATAGAAACCTGTTGGGCTAGCCCAATGGTTGGGATTTAAAATGTAATATGGTGTATTTCAATGTTATGCTTCCTCACTGCATGTCTTTAATTGATCATTTTGTTTCCTTCCTTTCTTCTTTTTAAGTGTTGGACCAATGCACCTTTCAGACCTAACAAGGCTTCAAATATTCATTATGAATAGTGATGTCTCTTCTAGTTATCTTGACTCTTACACAAAATGGTAGTGTTTGTAATGGCTAGCCTACATGGCCTCCTTATTTATAACTATTATGAGCCATCCCAAGACTTTACCAGTAAAGCTCCAAAAATTATGCCCAAGCACTTTTCTTGAATGTTTATCCTTCCTCAATATTCAACTATGCTATGCCTACTAAAATTGCCATCTTCACTTTCTGGGAAACCAAATCATATTGACATGTCAAAAACATTTAGCTTCACAATTTTTTCTACTATAATGATGCTCAATTATCTCAGAAAAACTTTATTCTTATTCAACGAATGATTTGACCTTTATTTTTTGCTTCTCGAACTAGCTTGGCTTCTTCAAATATCACTTTGGTACTACTATCATTTTTACCTACCACTGGGATTGGCTACCGGATGTTCATGGACCTCCCTTCATCACTACCTTCAAGCACACCATAGTTCTCCTATCATTTTCGATCCTTAATGCTTCCTCTTCGTCCAATTTTTCATTTGTGATCTTCAACACCTCAAATTTATCTTCTCCTTCACTTTCGATCATGAGGATATTCGATGAATGCTTTCTTTGGAATGAATTTAATCATTGTATATATATGCAAATATTATTACTTTAAAAAAGGTCAGCCCACCTTACAATATTTCAACCTTTATAATATTTAAATTAAATATTATAAATTTCATCCTTCACTTTATAATATCCTTCACTTTATAATATTTAAATTCAATATTTAAATATTATAATACTTTACTTATCATATATTTGCCTTGAATCACTTGAAATATATTTGCCTTGCTTTTCTTGAGATATATTTGCCTTGGATAGTTTTCCCTTTTGACATAAATGACAACTCAATATTTCTAACAAACTCCCCCTTTGTCATTGATGGCAACCCTACAAAGAAGCTTTCCTTTACTGCAACTAGATTCACGATCTGCTTTCCCTGACAAACTACTCCCCCTTAATAAAATTCCAAATTGCTTTTGATTACTAAAATTCTCTCTTTGACATCAATGGCAAATGCTCCTTGGGGCTATAAGATAAGACATTTGACAATGCCACCTTTACTCCCTACTCTTATTGAGATGTTAAATTATGATATGGGAGTGAAACTCCCATATTACTATGCTCTTTTTATTTTTCCATTTTATTTCTCCAAAATTTGGAGGTCATATTATTTTGAACAAATTGACTATTCTCCTTCATGCTTGACTTCGGAATTTTAAGGAACACTATTCTACACCATCTAGCTATATGCCTAAAATTATTACATTTGCAGCATATTATATTGTAGTCCATGAGAGGTTCAAATGAATTGAAATTCCTCTTGGTGAAGTCAAAATTATTCTTAGCACAGACCCTGCAATTTATAGTTTTATGACCAAATTCGTTACATGAGAAATAATAACTATGGAAGAAATATTAAAACCTGTCTGATTACCTTGGAGGATATTACCGCATGGTTCTCTCATTGTTGGTTTTATTATGGTCCTTGGACCATGATGATGCTTTTTTTTCTTCCTTCTTGATGCTTCATCTTATCAAAACATTAGCATAGGTCTTAGTGTTGCATAAATTTTATTATTAAACATGAACCATTCACCAATATGCAAAAATATCAAATCATTCATCCACAATATATTATCCACAATAACAATCCACAAATGAGAGAGAGATAGATAATACCCTTAAGGTAGGGCAACACCAATAATAATCCTTAAGGAATAACTCCACAAGATCTCCCAAGATGAGAGGCCACTTCGTGGGCACGACGATTACATAATATTCTTCTTCAATGATATGAATATCCTTACAATGACAAATATCTCTTCTTTATATATCCATATTCTTATTCTACTTTGGAGAGCCTACTACTAATATTATATTATATTAAAATATAATATAATATTATAATACAATCAACCTTGGGTTATGTGTGGCCCATGCCAACCCTTATACAATATAATAATATATCCCCAAATATCTATTCCTAGGTACCCTACCATGCCACCCTCCTTACAAATGTTTTGTCCTCGAAACATATGAAGAAACCTGATAGTATGATTTGCTAAGCAATGTTAGAAATTGGTACCAATCTCGCTCATCCATCCATCCAAGTGAAACCCGATGATGTTTGTACACCATTTTGTTACTTGAGTATCCAAATCTGCTTCGTTGGCTCCATGCTTCTGCTACTGTATTTTGATAACTTGAAAGATGGGTCCACTTGTTCCTTGATGCTAATGAACCATGCTGAAAACCATGATCACTATGCTTTCTTTGCCAAAAACTACCATAGTTGGTGCCCTATTGATTACATGTAGAATCATAATATTGTTGCCTTGAACCATGCCTCCAATATTGTTTCCGCTCATGGTGGTGTGGATGGTGATATGGTGCAACCTTTACTTGATGTTCTACCTTCTTTGACTTTTCAACCTTTGGCTTCATTGTTTTAAATTCTTCTACACCTTGTTCTTTCATGTTATCTTTGTTTGGTGTGTCCTTGTGCTCTTCTATCAAATATTCCTTGGATTCTGTTGTTGCTATCGCCTTCTTGGATTCTATTTCATGTTCTTCAATTTGTTCTTCTACAACCACTTCTTGATTTTCCTTGTATCCTTGCTCCTTAAGCTGAGAAATATCCTGCAATGTTATCTTCTTTTTCCTGTACCATAACTTCATAAACTTCTTTTCGACATTAATTTTAATAGTACCCAAATATTCTAACCAAGGATAACCAAGAACAATATCCTCCTCATCCATCTCAATAGCATAAAAATTTGAATGTAAAACATATTTATCCATGGTGATCTTCAAATATTCAAAAATCTGAACATTCTCACCCTCTAGTCGTATGTCCTTAATTTTTGTTGCTTGGAACTTGCAACTTCTTAGCCAAAGCAATATTAATAAAATTATATCTGCTACCAGGGTCAATGGAAATAATAACTCGTTCCTTTTGAATGCTTCCATGAACCTGCAAAATAGAATTTTTAGATTTAAACAAATTCCTTTGTCCATTTTCTAATTTATCTTCCACCACAGGTATGGTTTCCTCTGTCTACATACTGACATCTTTTTTATCTTCCCTAACCTTTTCCTCTTTCTTCTTGAGTAATTTTATTTCTTTTTCATAGTCGTCGATCAAATCCCTTAGGCAATCTACATAATTTGGGTCCCATTTACTCAAGAATGCATGCTTCACTTCCTCCAAAGTGTATTCATTATTTTTTTCTTGACAAAAATTTACCAACCACAACAAAGCTTTCCCTTGAAGAGAGAAATTAAGGGAGTATTACCAATAAGGATTACTATGATTTCGATAGACAAACTTTTTCCACCATTCCATAGCATCAATATCATCTTCTCCAAAAAAAATTTGGAGTGCCATTGTGCATGCCCTAATGCAACTAGGGTTTTTTGATAATAAATATCATATCATGCCCTAATGCAAACTAGGGTTTTAAAGAAAAAAAATATCTTCCCATAAATTTGAAGCTAAAAATCCCAAAGACAACTACATCTACAATTTTTTTCTTCCAAACAAAATAAAGTGCAACTGATTTGCTTACCCGAACTAAACAAATTGTCTTTTGAAAAATTCGCGACTTGAAAATTCGTCACTTTCCTTGTTCCAGATGGCTGACTTCAAAAGGTCATATCTCCCTCAATACTGCTTGTTTCCTTCATATGACCACTCATTTTAAAGCTCTTCAAATTCTACACAATCTGATCCAAGAATCGCCTCAATAGGATTAGTTGTCACAAAGATATGGCTTCTGAAATATGAGATGTTTTTCTAGAAAAAATCTACGAAATTTTTCACTATCTTGTTTTAGATGACTAACTTCAAAAGGTCGTATCTCCATCAATACTACTTGGATTCCTTCATATGACCACTCATTTTAAAGCTCTTCAAATTTTGCACAATCTGATCCAAGAATCGCTTGAATCGGATAGACTTGCGCAGAGATATGGATCCTGAAAGATGAGATGTTTTTCCAAAAAAAATTTGCCCTAATTCTAGGGTTTCACACAAAAATCCCCACTTTGCCAAAATCATTGCTTTGATACCACTTGTTGCATAACTTTTATTATTAAACATGAACCATTCACCAATATGCAAAAATATCAAATCATTCATCCACAATATATTATCCACAATAACAATCCACAAATGAGATAGAGATAGATAATACCCTTAAGGTAGGGCAACACCAATAATAATCCTTAAGTAAGGAATAACTCCACAAGATCTCCCAAGATGAGAGGCCACTTTGTGGGCACGACGATTACATAATATTCTTCTTCAATGATATGAATATCCTTATAATGACAAATATCTCTTCTTTATATATCCATATTATTATTCTACTTTGGAGAGCCTACTACTAATATTATATTATATTAAAATATAATATAATATTATAATACAATCAACATTGGGTTATGTGTGGCCTATGCCAACCCTTATACAATATAATAATATATCCCCAAATATCTATTCCTAGGTACCCTACCACTTAGGTTCATCTTTAATCGTTTTCTTTGATACCTCTTTTCCTTTTGATATTGACTCCCCCTTTTGTTTTCTTTGACCTTCTTCAAAACCAAGTCCACTATTTATAGTTGAATATCTCTTTGTTTTGATAATATCATAGATGATTTTTGTGCTTTTCCCAAACCTGTATAGCTTATCATTATAATATTCCACTTCCTTCCTCATAGACACAACCTTATGTTCTAGTTTTTCACATTCCAACTATTTTGCCTTTAACTGCTCAACCATACCTTCTTCAATTTTCTTTACCTCTTCAACTTTAACTTTCAGGTCAATGAGTTCTTGTGATAATTTATCTTTGTATTCTCATCCTCTTGAAATTAAGCCTTCAATATTGATTCTGTATTTATAAACCTCTTCAAATATTCAAGAGCAACAATAATTTCATCTTATATGTCAACCATGGCTTCTTATTCATTTTATGAATCTTATTCTTCTTCTCGGTCTTTGAAAATAGGAGCATCTTCTTTCTCTTCTATGGCCAAAAATAATATTTCTTCTCTTTCACTATTTGAGATACTTTTATCATTGCTTCTCAAAGAATTGCTTACTTATTCAACATTTTTTTTTTTTGTCTTTAAAATATTGTCTTCTCATGCTTGTTTTGACCATGCCTATTTTTCTTTTCATGATAAAATTTTCTTTCTTTATTTTTCTTATATTCCTTTTCTTCTTCACTGCTACTGCTTCTAGCTTGTGGGAAATTAGATTCATAGTGACCAAGGTTACCATAATTAAAATATTTCGTAGAATGCATACCTTTGTGTTTTCTTGGATCCTTCTTATTCCTTTGCACAAATTTAGCTTCTTCTTCGTTGCTTGATTCATGACTTGATTATGGTTACTTATTATTTACCTTATTTGAATATTTAAATGTTGCTTCCTATTTGGATGTTTGATCCTTTTTAGTCCTCATATCATAGGTTATGAGAATTCCATGTAGATCGTCCATGCTTAAGATTTTAATATCCATCATATCTTCTATTGTTGAAACCTTTGCATCAAATATCATCAAAAGTGACCTTAAGATTTTTTGAATAATATTTGAATCTTAAATATTTTATCTAATTCTATGAATTGTGTTGACAATATCATCAACTTAGAGCAGATAATTGGCAATATCTTCCTCATATTTCATATTAAAATATTCAAAATTTCTTCATATTTCATCTTTAAATCTTCAAATATTCCATTTTGACATTGTCCTCCCCTTCATATGTTCCTTGTAACTTGTCCCATGTTTTTTTTGTTGATTTGAATTATATAAATTTCACAAAATATAATTCATATAACCTACATAATATTTCATTCATTGCTCTACAATTATTTTCAAATAGTTTCTTGACATCTCTATCCGTGGGAGGAGTTGTAGGTGGTGTGAACCCATCCTCAATGGATTGCCATATATCATAGCCATGTGCCATCAAATAAGTTTGCATTCTTATGCTCTAGAAAGCATAATTAGTCTCATAAAAAAATGGTGATATATTTGACAAAAAACCTTCTTGGTCAGCCATGTGTGTTCTTGTAAGATCTTCCTTCAAGTTATTAGGCTTTCACAAAGGAACCCACTCTGATACCAATTGAAGAACATAAGCTTATACTAAGAGGGGGGTGAACAGTATAAGATACAACTTTTCTATCTTATTTACAATGCAATAAACTCAAATAATATAAATGCAATAACAAAATAATGCACAAATCACTATACACATAATATATAAATATTTTACATGGAAACACCCTCTCAAAATAAAACCATGACAAAATATTGTTTATATATTTCTTTAATAAATTTCATGGGAACCAACCCACAGGAGACACCAATCCCCTATATAATTTCATGGACACTAATCCATAGGAGACATCAATCCCGAATATAATTTTGTAGACACCAATCCCCTTACTCAAGTTTGTAGATACCAATCCATAGGAGATACCAATCCCCTTGCTCAATTTTATGGACATCAATTCATAGGAGACACAAATCCCCTATATCAAGTTCATGGACACCAATCCATAGGAGACACAGATCCCCTAGCTCAAGTTCGCTTCAAAACCTACTCACAAAAACTGCTCAAATTGGCTCCAAAACCTGCTCACAAACACTGCTCAAATCTACTCCAAAATTTGCTCACAAACATTACTTAACTTTGCTCCAAAAATTGCTCACAAAACCTGTTGGCAATTTTGGGTACCTTGAGTACATTGCCTTTGCTCAAGTGTAGTTGGTGTCATTGATGTCAAGGAGTTCTTGAAGCAATTTGTTTTTATGTCAAATAATGTGTTTTGATGAAGGTTTCAGAATGGTCAGTAAGTTTCCAAGAAAATCAGAGTAGCCTAGTTGCAAAAGATCAAGAAAAAGATAAGTTAGAAAAAGTATGTAGGCGGCTGGAAAAACTGTCATGATTTCGTGACATGTTTCAAGAGAGAGAAAGTGCTGGCAAAACTGTCACGATTTTGCGACATGTTTTAGGAGAGAGAAAGTTCTAGCAAAATTTTCACGATTTTGTGACATGCTGGAAGGTAGAGACGAAGCAGGAAAAACTGTTGCGATTTCATGAAATGTTGGTAGAGAAGCAGAGCAAAATATAAAGTGTCACGATTTCATGACATGTCGCATTTTCGCGACTCAAAAAGTGCAGGAAGGCAGAGAAAGAAAAGTGTCACAATTTCATGACACATTGCCAGGAAAGTTGTTTAGATGAGAAAGTGTTGCGATTTCGTGACATGTTGCAGGAGAGAGAGTCCAAAAGGAAAAGTGTCATGATTTCATGACATGCTGCAAAAGACAAAGTGAGGACTATTGCGACTTCGTGACAAGCTACAAAAATCAAAGTAAGGACTGTCACGATTTTGTGACATGCTGAAAAGCTTGAAGAAAGAACTGTTGTGATTTTGCAACATGCAGCAAAAGGAAGAGTCTGAAACCAGAAGTGACGCGATTTCACAACAGGCTACAAAGAAGTTCTACGGATGAAGAAAGTGTCATGATTTTGCAACAGGTTGAGATGGCAGTATTGAGTTGTAGGAAGTGTCACGATTTCATGACAGGTTGAAGAGAAAGCTTGTGAATGCAAAAAGTGTTGCATTTTTGTGATAGGTTGAGTTGGCAACGTTCAATTGGAGAAAGTGTCATGATTTCATGACAAAAATTGGAAGTAGGTTTTCTATAGGAGAAGTGTCATGATTTCATGACAGAAGCAGAGAGGAAGGCTTTGTAGACAAAAGCGTCATGATTTTGCGACATGTTCTATTTTCACTGGTGCAAGCCGAGAAAAGGTTGAAGAAGCAAGAAGGGTCACGATTTCATGACAGAGTTGCAGTTGATGTCAACAAAAGCAGATGTGTCTTGATTTCACAACAAAAGTGGAGAAGAAGGCTTTGAAGTATAAAACATCACGATTTCACGACAGGAGTGAAGATGACATCAGCAAAAGTCAAAAGTGTCGTGATTTCATGACAAGCATGTTGTCAAGGCAGACAAAGGCAAAAAGTGTCACGATTTCGTGATAGCAAGCAATAGAAGGTGTACGACAGGCAAAGGTGTCACGATATTGTGACATGTTGAAGTTTCGTGCTAGAAGCTACAAGGAGGTAGTGAAGCCGACAAAGTTAAATCTAGGCCGACATAGCGTAGGGTTTTGTAGCCGATGTGGTTGAAGGGTAAACAACTAAGACCAAGATTTCAATCTTGAGTTTGTGAGTATAAAAGGAGGGCTGCTTGAAGAGTTTGGCATTGATCAAGTGTGTGTTCAAAGTACGATTTGCATAGATAGAGTGCGGGGAGAAGTTCGATCGTAGAGGTGCATAATTGGAAGTCTGATTGAATACTGTGTTTGCGCAGAGTGTGCAAAAATTGTGCTACTATGTTTGATCAGAGAGTGTGAAGACTGTGTTGCTATATTTGTGAAGAGTGTGTGAAGACTGTGTTGTTGTGTTTTCACAGAAGTGCATAAGTTGATCGAGTGCTGTTGTGTATGCGTAGACAGTGAAAAGTTGGTTTCAACCAAGTGTAGCTGTAACAAAAAAGAATAGAGGAAGAGGACAAATTTGTGCTAGACTAAAGGACTGTGTTTAGTGCGAATTTGAGGAATGACTTTGCAGTGATAGAGTTGAGGACAGAGATCTCTAGCCAAAGTAGGGAATACAAGTGTCTTCTGTGGATAGAGTTCCACTTGCTAAGGGCAGAGGAGGTAGATGTCTTCTAGAGGATCACCACTAAGAGCAGAGCTAGGGGAAGGTGTCTCCTTTGGGTTGGTGCCCATAAAATTTGGAATTGGGAAGGTTTCCCAAAGAACTGTGATATAAATTTTAGAGAAAAGTTTTATCCGTGGAGTAGCCCACATTGGGTGAACCACGTAAATTGTTGTGTCACTTTGTGGATGGTGTGTTGTGCATTGCTTTGATTATTGTTGTTATTACTGTTATCTATACACTGCATTATACTATTTTGAAAGTTTATTTTAAAGAAAATTAAAAAGTGGTCTTATACTATTCACCCCCCTCTTAGTATAAGCTTGTGTTCTTCAATTGGTATCAGAGCGGGTTCCTTTGGAAAGGTTTAATAGCTTGGAGGAAGAACTGGTTAAGAACACAATGGATTATTCAAGTAGCAATGCAACACCTATTCTTGGTGGATCAGATTTCGGTCTATGGAGTGCAAGAATGAAGGTTTATCTAATGGCTCTTGGTAATGAGGTTTGGTAAGTGATTGAAGATGGGTACACTATTCCTGTAAATAGTCCTTATACTAAAGAAGACAGGCTCCTACATCACAACAATTCAAAATAAATGAATGCAATATTAAAAGGTTTATAGAAGGCAGATCTTACCAAGGTGATTCACTGCAAGACAGCTAGTGAAATGTGGAAACAGCTGCAAGTGGTTCACACAGGTGATGTAAATGTCCGAAAGGCCAAGTTGAGACACTTCAAAGGTATGTTTGAACAACTCAAGATGAATGATGATGAAAATATTAGTGACTACATGCTCTGTATGGATGAAGTTGTTAATTCTATGAAAGACTTAGGTCTTGAACTTGCTAAAAATTATGTGTGTGATAATATTTTAAGATCTCTTCCTAATAGATTTAGTGAAAAGATTTTTGATATTGAGGAAACTAAAGATTTAGATAAGTTGAAAAAGGATGATCTCCATAGTATTCTTGCAGCATTTGAGCTGATAACTCAAGTGAAAGTTGATGTAAAGAAAGAGGCAGCGTTCAAAGCTACCAAGAAATCAAAGGGCAATCAGATTCAAGAGAGTGATGAGTCTTCTAGTGAGGAAGAGGCATATTACAACAAGAAATGCAAGTTCTCTAGAAATAACAAAAGCAAGAAAAATATAAGATGTTTCAACTGTGGAAAGTTTGGTCATTATGCTACTGACTGTACTGTTTCCAAGAATGAAAGTGATGAAGATATATAGGATGTTAAGAGCAAGGATTCTGAAAAGCACATGTATTACAAAAAGAACAAATATGAGCACAAAAATCAAGGAAAGAGGTATTCACACAAGAACAAGAAGAGATTCTATCTGGACAAAGCAAGTAAGTGTTCTAGTAGTGATAGTGAAAGCTCTTCTAGTGATAATGAAAATGAGATGCTATTCATTTCAGAAAAGGAGGAAGAACCGAAACATAAATTCACTATCATGAAATGTTTTAGATGTGGAAATTTTGGGCACCTTGAGGATGATTGCACAAATAATGAATTGGTTGCTAGTATGTATGAGGATGCTTCATAAAATGATAAGGAAGATGCATGTATTGTTTTTGAAAAGGGTAGCACCTCTAGTGATAAGAAATCTGAAAAAGGCCTTGATAATTCAAAGTGCAATCAAATAGAGGATCTTGAATGTGAACTCAATAATGCTCTTAGTGTTTTGAAAAAGGAAAAAAAGAAGAATGATAGACTCAAGATTAAGTTAGATGAATGTTGTATGGAGAGAGATGATCTTATAGAAAGTCTTGACTTCTCTATAGCTAAAACATAGGAACTCAAGGATGAGTTAGAGTCTAAGATTCTTGAGTATAATAAGTTGGAACAGAAAATGGCCTCTCTGGAAGTGGAAATTAAATATTACAAGGATAAGTTGTACAGGTTTCAAGATAGCTCCCAAAGGGTTAATTCTCTCATCAAAGGTCAAAGAAATCCAATAGATAAAACATGTCTTGGATTTGTTAAACCGCTCAAAGAACAGGTCGGGGAATCTAGCAAGAGATTCCAAAAGGAAGAGAGTTCTGATGAAGAAAGTACTTTAGAACATGAGTCTGTGAGTGATCGATGCACAGAAATAGAAAATGAAATTTAGAATGCGAAGAAAAAAATTTTAGGACTCAAGAGGTCGTATAAAGGAAAATTTCACGGCAAATGTTTTGCATGTTACAAGTTTGGTCACATGGCTGCACATTGCATGTCTCAAATGAAGAAGGTTAACAATAATTTTAGAAGTGGTAATTTCTTCCAAGGGTATTGTTACTCTTGCAATCAGTTTGGGCATAAAGCAATTTTTTGCAAGGCAAATATCAAGAACTAGGTTAGTTAGAACAAGCGGATTCAAATAACAGCTATGCCTGAAAGAAATAATATTGTTACTTGCTATAAGTGCAACAATGCAGGTCACACAGCTAGACAGTGCAGAGCTGATCTTCCAAGGTACAAGAACAGGAACAGTGGTATAAACAGGTCCAAGTATCAAGTTGTGGACAAGAAAAAAGATGAGAACAAGAACAAGAAAAGTGCCAAGAACAGAAACATTGACAAAGAGTTCAAGAGAAGGCTCGACAAAGAAATTGTAGACACTGATGATGATGAGTGCCTATTGGGAGTTTTTCTCCCACCCTTTTTTTAAATCACCTTAATAGGAAGTGGGGGAGGGACTAAGCTAAGAGGCTCTTTCTTAGTCTCGAGCCCCAAAGGTGACCCTTTGCCATTGATGATAAAGGGGGAGAGATTTGAGTAAGGGGGAGAGATATGAGTCAGGGGGAGCAAAACTTCAAAGAAATATTCTTAGTTGTTAGCTCAGATTGATTTTAGTTTTGGCTCTTGAAGATGTGCTTTTAGTAAAGGTTTGCCATCAATGACAAAGGGGGATATTGTTGGCAATTTTGGGTACCTTGAGTACATTGCCTTTGCTCAAGTGTAGTTGTTGTCATTGATGTCAAGGAGTTCTTGAAGAAATTTGTTTTTATGTCAAAGAATGTGTTTTGATGAAGGTTTCAGCATGGTCAGTAAGTTTGCAAGAAAATCATAGTAGCCCAGTTGCAAAAGATCAAGAAAAATATAAGTTAGAAAAAGTATGCAGGTGGCTAGAAAAACTATCGTGATTTTGCGACATGTTTTAGGAGAGAGAAAGTGTTGGCAAAACTGTCATGATTTCATGACATGTTTGAGGAGAGAGAATGTTATGGAAAAACTGTCATGATTTCGCAACATGTTGGAAGGCAAAGACGAAGCAGGCAAAACTGTGGCGATTTTGCAACATGTTGGTAGAGAAGCAGAGCAAAATAGAAAGTGTCACGATTTCACGACATGTCACATTTTCGCGAGTCAGAAAGTGCAGGAAAGCAGAGAAAAAAAAGTTTCATGATTTCATGACACATTGCCAGGAAAGTTGTTCGGACGAGAAAGTGTCACGATTTTGTGACATGTTGTAGGAGAGAGAGTCCGAAAGGAAAAGTGTCACGATTTTGCGACATGCTGCAGAAGACAAAGTGAGGACTGTTGCGACTTCGTGACAAGCTACAAAAATCAAAGTAAGGACTGTCATGATTTTGCGACATGCTGAAAAGCTTGAAGAAAGAACTGTCACAATTTTGCGACATGCAGCAAAAGGAAGAGTCTAAAACCAGAAGCAGTGGGATTTCGTGACAGGCTACAAAGAAGTTGTACGGATGAAGAAAGTGTCGTGATTTTGTGATAGGTTGAGATGGCAGTATTGAGTTGCAGGAAGTGTCATGATTTCATGATAGGTTGAAGAGAAAGCTTGTGAATGTAGAAAGTGTCACGATTTCGTGACAGGTTGAGTTGGCAGCGTTTAGTTGGAGAAAGTGTCACGATTTCATGACAAAAACTGGAAGCATGTTTTCTATAGGAGAAGTGTCGTGATTTCATGATAGAAGCAGAGAGGAAGGCTTTGTAGACAAAAGTGTCACAATTTCATGACATGTTTTGTTTTTACTGATGCAAGCCGAGAAAAGGTTGAAGAAGCAAGAAGGGTCATGATTTCATGACAGAGTTGTAGTTGACTTCAGCAGAAGCAGATGTGTCATGATTTCATGACAAAAATAGAGAATAAGGCTTTGAAGTCTAAAGCATCGTTATTTCACGATAGGAGTGAATATGATGTCAGCAAAAGTCAGAAGTGTCACGATTTTGCGACAAGCACATTGTCAAGGCAGACAAAGGTAAAAAGTGTCACGATTTTGCGACAGCAAGCAATAGGTGTATGACAGGCAAAGGTGTCATGATATCATGACATGTTGAAGTTTCACGCCAGAAGCTACAGGGAGGCAGTGAAGCCGACAAAGTTAAATCTAGGCTGACACAGTGTAGGGTTTTGCAACCGACGTGGTTGAAGGGTAAACAGCCGACTAAGACCAAGATTTCAATCTTGAGATTGTGAGTATAAAAGGAGGGCTGCTTGAAGAGTTTGGCATTGATCAAGTGTGCGTTCGAAGTGCGATTTGCACAGATAGAGTGTGGGGAGAAGTTTGATTGTAGAGGTGCATAAATGGAAGTCTGATTGAATACTGTGTTTGCATAGAGTGTGCAAAAATTGTGCCACTATGTTTGATCAGAGAGTGTGAAGACTGTGCTACTGTATTTGCGAAGAGTGTGCGAAGACTGTGTTGCTATGTTTTCATAGAAGTGCATAAGTTGATCGAGTGTTTCTGTGTATGCGTAGACAGTGAAAAGTTGGTTTCAACCAAGTGCAGCTATAACAAAAAAGAATAGAGGAAGAGGATAGATTTGTGCTAGATCGAAGGACTGTGTTTGGTGTGAATTTGAGGAATGGCTTTGTAGTGATAGAGTTGAGGATAGAGATCTCCAGCCAGAGTAGGGAAGACAGGTGTCTTCTATGGATAGAGTTCCACTTGCTAAGGGCAGAGGAGGTAGAGGTCTTCTATAGGATCACCACTAAGAGCAGAGCTAGGGGAAGGTGTCTCCTTTGGGTTGGTGCCCATAAACTTTTGAATTGGGAAGGTTTCCCAAAGAACCGTGATATAACTTTTAGAGAAAAGTTTTATCCATGGAGTAGCCCACATTGGGTGAACCACGTAAATTGTTGTGTCACTTTGTGGATGGTGTGTTGTGCATTGCTTTGATTACTATTGTTATTACTGCTATCTATACACTGCATTATACTGTTTTGAAAGTTGATTTTAAAGCAAATTAAAAAGTGGTCTTATACTGTTCACCCCCCCTTTCAGTATTTGTGTTATTCAAAACCTACTCAAATCTGCTCCAAAACTTTCTTGATAATGGAATCAAGTTCTTTACCTTTTCTTGAGTTTGCTTTCTTCAACTAAAAGTAATTCAAACATATTCTACCTAGAATTCTTTTATCTTCATGGGCATTTAGAGAATGATATACACTAATGTAGTAATATTCAAATGGCCAAGATGTTCTTCATATTCATTAAGTATTTCTCTTCCACATATCTCACATTTATTACATTTTAAAGGTAGCTCAATTCTAGCTTAGATAACTTACTTGTTTTTTGACTTGGAGATGCTAATACCTTGCTCTTCTTCTACTATCATGTGCACCTTTTCTTTTTCTTGAAATGGCTGA